>OX940880.1:5000000-6250000 GCA_954870665.1 Stratiomys singularior
CTAGTTTTGAAATGTTGTTCAGTGGTTTTCTCGTATGAGGTTAATGTATAGTTTGTTAGTAGGTTTAGACTTCACGACCACTGCATAATTGTCCAGCAAATAAACCTTATAAATCGTTTAACATGCAAGTGTGCCAACGCGGCCCTTGCAACGTACAGGCGTAGCTTGATGGCCCAGTACTTGTTGCCAACACTGTTCGCAACGGAGCATTCGCGGTCGTGGGCTCATATGTTGGACGTGATGTGAGATAATCACGACTTCGTTGGTTGCGCGCTGTAGCGTGTGGAGGCCAGTGTAAGTACAGTAGATACGAGCAAATACGTTGCACACAATGCGAATGTGACTCGGGGACAGGGGGTGGGACTGGGGAGCGTGTGAAAGTAAGTAGTCATCTTGTCGGAGTTGGATTCCGCGGCTAACAGTGAGGGCGACGGCGACGGTGACCACGAACACGCGAACTCCACATACGGAACGGCCGGCCACAACGCAGTGCTCCACAAAGCTGGGGCAAAAACAACAAAAAGTACGCACTGAAATCTAGCAAAGCGGAACATACACACGCTCGTCGCTGGATCCCATACCTGATTGCGACTTGGCGTGGTTGGACTCGATGGAATTCGCTTGCTAGCTGGCTTGGGGCTCGCGGTATCTTGCAGGCGAGCTTGAGCCCACTTTAGCTGGCATGGAAACGTGTTCAGGGAACCACGGCACATCACGTCACGAAATGAACACGAATCGGTCGTGGTCTCATGCAATTCTCCATGACCTGAAACAGTCAGTCGTGGATTGAGCAGTGCTCGTTGTTCAAGTATCTAAAGATACTGCAGCGGGAACCTCTAGTTGTAATTTGGCTGGAACCACGCGAAATTGCTCCTCGGTCGCGATGAGTGCCCCCAACCCGTACTTCCTTAAGCTGACGGAAACGGAAACGCTCCGCTTCCTGGACCTGTACCAGAAGGAGGACATCCTGTGGAACTCGAACCTGGAGATGTATCGCAATCGGCCGGCGCGCCTCGCGGCTGCCGAAAGAGTTGCGAAGGCGCTCGGCGTGCGGGGATTCACCGCCGAGTACGTCCTGATTAAGTTCAAGAACTTGCGGAGCTCCTACTGCCAGGAGCTGAAGAAAGTCGCCGAGAGCATTAGTTCGGGCGCCGAGGAAATCTACAAGCCCAAAGTTTTCTGGTTCCACAAGATGAACGCCTTCCTCAGACCCTTTGTCCAATCCCGCGCCGCACAATCCAATTTGGTGAGTACACACACGATACCTTTTCTTTGGCTGTAGATACTTTCGAGTGAATTTCTACGACAGCAATTTGTGTTACACTGCGCGCCGCAAATCATTTGACTCGCGTAGAACGTTAACTATTAACCCTTTGCGCTTAATGCATTTCTTGCGTTTGTTGGTAGCCGGAAAAAAAGGGAATGTTTTGTAGTCACAATACTTTAGAAAAAATGCTGCATTCAGTAGAAAAATGCTTTTCATTGAACTTAAATTTTCTTGAAATTTTTTCATAGCATAAACGACGAAAAAACATTTCGGTGCAACTATTGTGGGAGTTTATTAAGCATCGATAAATCACTTAAATATTGATTAAAAATACAAAATAATCCATATATTAGGTTAGTTTGCCTTAGCAGTATAGGAATTTCCTTATTATTAACTCTTATTGTGTGTTGATTCAAGAAAAGATCGCTAGCATGACGACCGGGCCTTCTCACAACAGAAAGTTGTTATTTTTCCTCCATCAGGAGTCGAACAAACCGCATACATGTTTTGGTTCCTTGAGGGTTACTTCCAAACATGTGGACTGTTGCAATCAACGGTTCTTCCGGGTCCTGGTTCTGCGGTTAATTAATCCTTGACCAAAGTCAGCAACAATGGCAGACATCGAAATTTCTCGTGGTTCATTGGAGATGAGTGATCTTTACGTCAAATATCTTTATATTAAATGTATGAATTTATTACTGCGAATTGCAATCCCCAGCAAAACATTTAAAATTCTTTCGTAGAAAACTTTATGATGACTAAATTCGATCTGCCCATTCTTCGTCATCCATATTTTTTGTACAAGCGTTTGCGTTAGATCGCAATACAAATATAAATCTTTGTGGGATCCTTCTATCTCTGTCTAAGAGAAGTCGGCCGAGAGTGTTAGTGCTGTATGCAGCTAAGCGGTGGTTAGCCTGGATAGCTAACCTAACCAAACTTCCATGAGAAGCGGATGATATGACTTTTGACATTACTTTTACATATGTGGATTTGACCACAAACTCAGGGTTTTTGGATGACTTGAAATTTGATTTAGGAATTATGGGATTGATTGACATCGTGATTGAATGATTCGCTCGGGTCTCATGTATTAAATCACTAGTTCCATGTATTTGCAAGGTGTTTACGGCACTTAAAACTTAAAATAATAATCTTGGGAAATTGTAATAAGAAATTACATTTGTTTAGCAGAATGATGAATGGGCTTCAATATGAGACAACAATTTAAAATTGCTTAAACTTTGGCAGAAAATAAAAAAAATTCTATTGTATTTTAATTCATGAACTCACTATAAGGTTTCAATGGCATAGTTTTCCCAAAATTTTCGCTTAAGGTTTGTGTTCATTTTGTCTTTCTAGATTAAGCATTTTGCTTGGAACTTTAGGTATTCTGATGTAAATTTTAACGATAATATTCTATTAAACCATCTGCTCAATATTCACAAATATTAGTCAAAGTGTGCACCTGAATAGTTTAATTTATTCCTTGTTATTTTCAGTATTTCGACACTCCAGATATTCATGATATTCAAACACAGGAAGTGTGCACAACTCACTTTATGGATGCATTTTCCAGCCATGAGTTGAACACCTCGCATGGAAATATTTCCGACGATCATAATCCGCAATTTCTCCCATCATCGTGGGATTATTATGACGAACATTCAACAGGAAAGTCGGAAAAGCGCTCGTATACGGGAATTTCCTCATCACCAACGCGTTATTCAAAGCGAGTTAAGCCAAATGAAGTCCATAGTATCGAACATTATAATCGTCCCTCCAGTGAATCGCACAGCGAGAAATTTCAAAGTCCCAGAGGAGCAGCCGAGACTAGCAAAGAAGACAGTTTCGATTGCTTCGGCAAATATGTTGCATCCTTACTTCGTGCTATGCCATCGCCGCAGTCATGTCAAAAGCAGTTGGAAATAATAACTATGTTACTAACTGAGCAACTTGCAAAAACTGAAACGTCCTCGGAGGTGTCCAAATTGAATTTATCTGAAAGTAAAACCGTGAATGGTAACGCGGAAGCGTTTCCAAAAAATAACGATAGTGTCAAAGAAGAAAGTAATTCCAATGGATTTGTAGATTTAACTAGTGAAGTAAATTATGATAGTTAATCATTAAATATTTTGTTTTAATTTATTTATCGTCCGTTTCAGAACATTAGTTCTACAGCATTCAGTTTGGATTTTATCTAAAATCTGCGATTAAGGATGATGTTTGGCATTGTCACATTATTGGCTTTCGTTGCCCTATACATTTTTGCTGATTTGTTTTGTAAACAGGAAGATGTCCTTCTCTATTTCCAGCACCATGCTGAGACAGAGAACGAGACTGTGTGTGCGGGAGAGTTAAGAAAATCTGTCTGAAAATTTATTTTATAATTTCGTTCAAGTTTCACCGTCATTGCTTTGTGATCACAAAATTCAGTACAGCCTACCAATTCCCAATATCAAAAATAAATATTTTGAGTCCGAGTGACAAACAGCCAGTGGATAACCCACTAAACACCTCCCTTGTCACATTGAAAACCTAACCTAGAACTGCTGTCACATTACTTCGACAAAGCCTTTTAAGGTCTGAAGTTTGCATCAATGTAAACGAAACGATCTCAAGTTTTTTCCACGTTTTGATTTTGTTTGTTCGATTCAAATTATATATTTAGAATTTCTTTTTGTGACTTTGGCTTCAACTAGTTTTTCAGTTGAGTCAAATCGTTGGCAAATATGAAAAAGTGGAAAAATTTGAGATCATTGTGTTTGCAACTATGCAAACTTCTGACACCTCCCTTTGTAGTTTCGATGAGTGGTGCCTTCAGTTATGAGAGATCCTTCTTTCAATGTGTATTGATTTAAGGGAGTGAAATTACTGAGATTGTAAACTCCTTTTTGAAAAATGTTTTCAAGCAGGATCGCTCGATCCTTGTACAATATATGGTTCAATTAGCCCTGTAATACCCAGAGAAATTTCAATTTTTGGAAAGTTCTGCTTATATGCTTCTTATTGGTTACGCTGTGGTACCCTGAACTGATTTTCGATGAACTCTGGCATCAAATCTTGATTTTTAATAGATATTTTACTACATTAGGCTGACATTTTTAGTTTACTTTACGCTGAACAGCTCGTGTTGCTCTTGTCCACATTCAACAGCGGCATCGTGTCAAAAAACTTTGACATTGCGTTTCCATATGATTACTGAGTCTGTTCTGTAATCTAAATTGACAAGAAGCTTTACATTGACTCCATCGCGTTTCTATTGGCGATGGTACTTTGGGTCTTTCTTCAACAAAAAATAGCAATCGACTTGTAAACATCACGGGATTCCAGCAACAAGAGCTTTCTCAAGGATAACTTTAACGGCTCCGTAAAAAGAATATAACAATAACGAGCTAAGACCCTATTTCTACTGCTTAAAGCACTTATACTATGGATACACCAAATTTACGATGCAGCCATTCAAAATAAGGAAACCCAGTAAGCCTCAACAACGAAGGCATAAGACCTAAGTCCAATGTAGGAGTTACAAACAAAATGTGCTCTTCCTTAGTTTCCTTATTTGTAACCGCTGCAAAACATAACTCAGCATCGACACAGCTTGGTTTTGAAAACGCTGATTCATATTTTATACTCAAAAATGAGCAAGAATCAAAATTGCCAAAAAGGATTCAAATTTGAGAGCAGAACAATCGGTTTGAAATGTGTTTTATTATTTTAGAGTAGCTTGTTACTATGTTTATCATTATAATAGTTCTAGTTCAGGCGTACATGTAAGTTTGCCAGACCAACAATGCAACATTGAACACTATCCTGCCGTATAGTGCTACACATAGTTTATTTCATATCCTTTCAGCTGTTTTGTTCCGACTCTTGGCGGAGCAACTGAAATCGTAAGCGCGCCATGTTGGATGTTTCAGTTTGAATGAACAAGTAAGTTTATATAATAAATACGTTTATTCAGCATCGGTTCATGCTTGCTGACCAAATAAACAATCAGTTGGAACTCCTATGATTTTGAAAAACTTCCTGCAACAACAAACCGAAGGATTGCTGCCCTTCATGTAACATAGCACCAAAATAAGTAGAATGTGATGTTGAATGAATAAACTTTCATCGCATGTAATGCTGACTTACTGCTCTATATTTTGCCTGTGGATTTTTCGCGGGTGAATTACGTACAACTGCTGACTGCAAAGTCCTTTTCAATCCTGTACGTTTGTTAATGCATTTGCAATTGTCTTATGAAAGCGGAATGAATTCAGCCATTGAAATGTAAGTAATTGGTGGTAAACATATATATCTTTCGAATAGTCTTGAATGCGAGTACAAAGACATCTTTAGCTCGCCAGTCAATAATCTCAAAGTTGAAAGCAAGTTGGTCCCTAAAAATTGGTCATTTTTGCTCCTAGATAAATATGATCAGTATAGAAGTACTAAACGAAAAGGAAATTTCCAAATCATTAAGGGAAAACCGGAGGATGTGTGATATTCAGTTCCATATTTTTCTTCCCATCTTTTTCAGGGGAAGTTTTGAAGATCGATGCACCCAGATGTGTTCATTATTACAGTCGTCGTTTATTGCGATCCTGTCTTTTTTATCAATATGTTCATTTTCTCCTTCTATGCCAGGAAGAGTGAGCAAGCGAAACACGATATAAATGGAATATGACTCAACCGGAAGGCTACCTGACGCTGCTTCTCAGCGGAAAACGAAATCCTGAACCTTATCAGCACAAAATATGAACGTCGAGGCTTCTTCTCTACCTATTTGGATAACGTCTGCACAAATTTTGAACTGAAGACTTCGACAGCTTCAATCGCTAAGGATGAGAAAAGCTGCGTAGACATCCCTCTTAGAGACGAGTACTCTTCTAAAACTTCTTCGATAACCTGGGGGAAAAATGTTAGCACCAAAGAACAAAAGGAACTAGAGACGCAATACGCGATAGTGGCTCTTCTTACAAAAAAGGTATTTCCAATCGTTTGTCGGTGACAGGGAAGAGCGTCCACTTTCTTAGTAATTCGTTTCCTTTCTGACTATCCCTGCTGAAAGAATGATATTTCGACACTGAAGACACCGATAGGCTAGACTTAAGGCTTAACCCGAAGTAATGTCACAAATTGTTCCACGCTAGGTTCTCACTTTGACAGTGGAGGTTGGGGTTCATGTGGTTCATCTCCTGGGTGCAATTTGGGGTTTTGGATCTCAGGATGGAAATTGACACAATCTCGCAACCTCAAAGTAATACTAATTTCCCTAACAAATAAATTCAACTAATATCCCCCTACTAAAATGGCTAAATGCCGAAATTAAACATGAATGTAAGATTCATCCTTGAAAGTTCAAAAAAGATGCACGATAAATAATTGACCATACAACCATTTCCGTTGACATTTTATCTTGCATAAATAGTAAGGCCACAACAAGATTAAGATGATATTCCAAATAAATTACGCCTCCATCAACGCAGTCTCCAAAGTTATTCAAATAATTTTTCTCGGGACGTTGCCTTTATTTTAATCTCTTAAGTATAAGATACACATGTGGTAAATTCATCTATTTACTAGCCACCCACAATGCGACACATCCATATGAAGTTTGCACATCCTTCCGACAGCCAAACTTTTATTACCCTCGGGTGCGATCAAATCCCTTTCCACATCCTCCTCCCTTGTCATTTGGCCCTCGTACATTGAAGAAGGTGTTACTAACATGAAATTTATGAAAACTTGACTTTGACAGCAAACAACACAGGGACGTGTCAGGATATTTATGGTATCTTGTAAATGGTTGGAGAGGGACTTAATTCCTTCATATTTTAGTATTGTGTTCTAGTGGAACTTATTTGGAAGGAGGCTTGCGGCCATATGAGTTGCCTGGCAGGCTCCAACTGAAAAAGGTGCTGGGAGCAAATGAACTGGATAATATTCTGAATAGACAAGGAGGAAATTTAATATCTTTTGATTTATGGTGCCTAGGTCATTACAATTTAGTGTTGTAGGCTGGAGTATTCTTCTTGAGCTTATTTATACTTATCACCTTAGACATGTCACGCAAGCTTTTGTGGTTTGAATGTTTCGTAATATTGTTTCATGAACATTTAATATTCCTGGATACATACTATCTTTGAAAATGAATATTTGAAAAGATTCCTTTTTGTTTTTAATTTTGAATTATAAATTCAATTCAAATAAGTCATTGGAATATAGATTTGATTTTATCACTGGAAGCATTCTTAGATTTTCGTACAAGTCAGTGTTTTCGTCCTGTTCGAACTTATATTACATTTTCCATTCATTTTTATTGAAGTAAAATTTGTCAATGCTTTTCAAGGAGAAAGTCTTACCAAGTCAAGGAAAAAGCAGTGGTCAAAATCTCGCCCAATACAAACTGGTACCCAAAAGCTCCATCTAAATTATGTTGTTTGGGCATAAAAGAGTAGGCCAAAAGAGCACGGAGGATACACGACATCATTCAGGAGAGTTTAATTAACGTGCAAGATGAACTTGAATTCAAATTTTTCAGTTGAAAAATTTTCACTTTCGCCACTGAAGGGTCTAATGTAAGTGGTACATATCTAGAGGTACATCTTATTGCACAAAAATATTAAGATCTTGAATGGCTCTTAGAGGTCGAAGGTCCTCTTGATTATGTATCAAAAAGTGGCACTGGGAAGAGAGAGATGTTTTCTTCTTCGCTTTCCTAGCCATTGCTTGTGTCCAGCTTCGGCAAACGGCTTTTGAGGATGATTAGCTCGTGAAGAAGGCCATAGTCTGCAGGCGTATCTAATTGAAAAATAAATCAATGAACTCATTGGTTTTCTTGGACGAAAAATTTCGCCTGCTTAATGTTCCGGGCTGTCGTATTAGGGTGACTCTTAAAATCAAAAACGATCAGCAAATGCAAACGACTCGCCTGAATTCATAGCCCTTCAATATTGTTCCTGTAATGATATATGTTAACTGCGCCACAGGAAGTGGTGAAAAAGCACCCTTGCATTATCGGCTCTCGAATATTATTCCCGTCCAGTTATACATTGACGACCTCACCAAGTAAAGTTACTTCTTTACTCAGAAGTTATGATATGGGATTGGGAAGCAATACTCAAATAAACCATCGTAGAAAATTCCTCCAAGGCCCTCAGCAAACTTACGAGCTGAAAGGATGCCCACAAGTCGAGCTCCTACAGGAGCTCATTCAGTCAGTATTTTGACATTAATTGAACAGCAGAGCAACTCGTTTTAAGCTCAGATCTCACTATAGTCTCTAGTGAATAAACTGGTGTCTATTCAACTCAATATAAACTTTTTAGCCCCATGAAAAGGGTATGTGTTTTGATTCAACCATGCCTATCCAATCAGACGTATTTCTCTTCAATGAAGTAGTCTTCAGAAAAACGATGTCAAAAAAAATTGAATAGAGAGATGTTCCAGTGGATTGCTCTTAAATCAGAGAACATATTTGGATAGAGATCCTTCATCCTTCAACAGCGTTTGACCGTGATTCCATGTCTCTGGTGGACGCATCAACACAATTTATACGCAGTAGGTAAGTTCTACAATGAATCAAGCACAGCATCCACGAGTTTTTTTCCTTTTCAAATGTTTTCTGATTATTTTCTTTCGTTAACACAGCAATCTCTTGATATCCACAATGCAACTCCCTATTAAAAAAAAAAAAAAACTCCTATACAATATTATGTTTTATTGATTTCTAACATTTATAAAATTTTCGATGAAAATCTGATCACTTTGACCTGGTCCTTACCTGGACACATCTCACCCATAAAAGGTTCGAAAAAATACTAGTTTAATGCTCGTTTGCCAGGCCATGGTTTGACAGATTTCAAAAAGAGCTTTGAAAACCCTCTGCTTTCCCTCTGTTCGTGAATTGAGTCCTTGCCTTCGTAGATCGAATCCTTGCCAACTAAGAAACACCCAAAAGTCCGCTCTGTAGAAATGCAAATGTTTCTAGAAAACAAAACGAATGCAAGCATTTTAAGGATGCCCTAAAAGGGATACACCGGCGCTAGATTTATGGAATAAACGGGAGATTTACCGATCAAAACGTTTTTTTATCAGCATAATTATGAAGTAAATCAGAATTACATTACACTGAACGGGGATATCGCTGGTATATAATTAAATAAGGCCACTTGAAAATAGTGGGGGGTCAAAAAGAATAAAATATTGACAGACGACTTGATTTGTCAAGTCATTATTGGAAGTCCTTACAGAAATAAATATTTAAGTAGGAGGATAGTCACAAGATTTCAGTATTTTTGGAGTCTGGAGTCCTTTCAAAGGCTGGAGGCTGGCTGGAGGCGTTTTTTTCTTCTATGAAAGCAGTTTTACAGCAGTTTGCACCGAAGACGAAATGCGAAAAATGAAAAACACCTCAGACGAAATCATTTCTAAGAGGTAGATACAGCGTCTACCAGGGATGCATCGGGAATCATTTTCTCTGCCCGAAACCATACAGCGTCACATTTTGGTTGAATCTTTGAATCTTTCAAATATTGCATTATTTAATATTTCGCTAATGTGGCCACCGAGAGAACAATGCGAAGAAGCTTGAACAGGATACCCTCTCTTCTTTCTGATGGTTTCCCAAGAAAATCCTGAAACAAAATGAGGTAATTACTCCGGAAGCGTTGAGGTTCATCCGCAGTGAGTGTCTAGATAATGGCTACATTCGTCAGCCGTAGAAACCCGGGAACCATGTCCTCATTCTCATGTTACACAGTGATGGGGATATAAAAGTTTCACACCGATCCTTCGTTTCTTATATAGAGGAGAGTTTTGAGAGAATCACACAATAAAGTTTTGAAACGGGTTCACAAATTCTGATTCCAAAGTTTCAGTTAATTTTGTAATCCAGGCAGTGCACAAAACCGCATAATTGCGACGTATAAAATCTATACGAAAAAATCTTGCACAGAAAGCAATTCAGAATGTTTTTCCGCTTAGATCAAAGCAAAAATCCTTAATTTGAACTGATTTAAGTAGTATAGCAGAAACTTTAAAAAACCCCTCGTCTATCGACGGTAGTTGCCCAAATAAGTGGAATTTTATTTGGATTACTAAAATTCCTCTTATTTTTATGTAAAATAAGGAAATTTATTTCAAAATTTTTGAGTAAAATCACAATAAAAAGTTGAGTCTGTAAGTGTCTGTTAGACTCGTTATCTGTCAGAGAAAAACCATCGAAGAGTGCTTAACGCCATATAACGCTATGGTCTTTGAATCAAGAACTTGATAGTTTTTAACTAAAACAGAAACTTAATCGTTTCAATGTCTGAACTAGCATACTAATACTCTTCTTTGGTGTTCCACAGGAGTCCAATCCACTTCCTGCCTTTGCAATTTTTCGCTGACCTAATCACATGGTGGGTCCAGATGGGTGCAGATACAACCATATTCGTATATCCTGGCATCTGCAGATGATGTCCGAACAATCGGCAGACAAGCTTCGTCGCTTTATTTGTCGTAGAAAGAGTACATAGAGACAACATAATTAGATGAAACCATTTTAATAACAAACCAGTCGATTTCTTCATCCCTCGTATCTAACCAAGCCAATTTCAATCGGCTTAATCGCATTATAGGACTTGGATGATACGCAAGCTGGTGCTTGGTTTAACCTGTTCGTGGGATATGAGACATTAGACAGATATTTAAAAACGAGCCAGATGTTTAAGGTTAACTTCTATTTTTAAATATGCCCAAAAGAAGGTTTTGTAACGTTTCGTGAAAGGAAGACCACTTTGTTCAACCCTGTAGGTTACGTACCTGACTCTTTTCCAGGGACCATACGATTTCGAAACTAATGCGTGAGCCTATTTTATTAGTTCTGGTTTTTAAAATGTCCAAAATGAACTGCTTTTTAAGTGTTCGCTTCAAAACAAAGCGTCCAAACCGAGTGTACACCCAAATACAGTGAGGATGAAGTTTGGCACAGTCCCATACCTACTGCCACACAATGGATAGGCTAGTATCAGGCGAAAGGAGAAACCAATCTCGGTCTGTCTACAGGCCATGGGGAACCCTTGTTAAATAACTGAGACCCTCTGCAAAGGACAAGTTGCTTCTTTCGACTGTAGCGTGATGGGGTTTTGTAATGTACTCGGAAAAAGTTTCCGGCTTTTTGGGAAACAATTTATTATGAGGTATAAATAAATGAAATATGCATTTATGTCATGCAAATTATTAATGATGAGACGATGTTTGACAGATTGTTTTAAGTCTCCGTCTCCAGAGCACCTCAGGACGGGTACCCTGGCAGACACGGATCTTAAACATCCTCACTGTCTTTTTCTAGTCAGTATCAGTTTATTTTGCTGCTCTCGTTTCATAATTGGAGGACAGTTGGAGGTGCTTGTTGCAAGAAGCGAAGGCCCGAAAAGGAGTTCAGTTTGCTCATTTACGTTGACCTGAGATTGAATATCCTTGAGTCCTATTTCAAGTATCCTTGAGTGTATTCTTAAGTCCTTATTACTTACTTTTGAGATGATTTAATTCGTTCTGAAAATCGTAACGTCTCAAATAACCACAAATTAGAAATTGATTTTCAAAATCGTTATAAAAATGCGAAGATAAAGAAAGATGTTCTGAATAGAAATTAATTAATTGAATTTTCGCGGTGGGTAACCAAACATGCCTTTCTTTGCACCCTATCGGCCTCTAGCACACTTCAAATAGTAAATTCATTCTGATTTCAGCAATTGGCCATTTTTCGAGGTTGATTGAACACTAAATGATGAAAATACCTTCCGAGTTCGCTGAAAAAAATGTGTCAAAATTGACCTGTACGTCTTGCTCGTGAATTCTAGCTGCCCCTTTCTAATATGACTTTTTATGACCCTTTTGGATCAAAGCTTCTTAAAAAATTTTCGGAAAATTCACCTGAATTTACCTGACGTCCAAAAGCTTTAAATTCTCCCCAAAATATCCCACTAATTTCCAGGACACGTAGCATGGATAGTTCATAGAATCAAATATTTCATAATGAACTACAATATTCAGTTCAATGAACTTGGTCCGCATGTTGGTGTATTCAATTATTTAAATTACATTCAGGATGGCTACTGGGAAATTCACCACCTCGTAAATTTCAAAGTGACCTGAACGTTGACAAATGTATACTATTTACACGGGAAAATATTTTTCCATTTCGCTGAAAAGTAATTCCCTCCATTGTCCTGAAGTGCAACGTTTTCCAGTGTAATTTTGTTGTAGCAAGTGAAGCGTTCATGAAAGAAAGGACACGAAAGTGAGGGGAGACAAAGGGCCACTTTGTGGAAAAAAAAATATTTCACAATTTTATTTTTCACTTTATAGATAAATAAAACTACAGTTGATAATTATTGTCCGGATGGTTGTAGAATCAACCAAATAAAGTTGTCCTGGAAAATCGCTGACAAATTGGAGAATGTACCTCAATTTAATTCGCATTGAAAGCAGAAAATTCGATTTAATTTCGATTGAATTCAATAAAAAGTAAAATTTAACCTAGACAATGAGAGTTCCCCGGAATTGTTTTATGTTTACAATGCATTATTCGAAATCTACGCTCAATATTTTTTGTTGAACTATCACAAAAAGTTTATTGTTCAGGTTGCTGAAAATATGTCCTGATTATTGTTTGAATAAACTTAAAACGCAAGCGCGGTCGGTCAATAATCTCAGTGGCGCTCTCAGCAAGGACATATAATAAAAGTGGTTGGCGCAGGTGCAGAGAAAATGAGCGCTGCGAATGACATTGCATGTCAATCCGTTTCCGCACGGCAGTGCTGATAACCGCCGGAGAGATACTTCTCGCCCTCCTTGAGAAAGAGCGCAGACATATTTCTGGGAGTTCTGGGAACAAAAAACAAAGGGGAGATGGTCAGATCGCTTGATTCCTGACCTGAGGTCGCGGCTCAATCGAGTTTATTGTTAGACTGATTTCTACTGGACCCAGTTCATAAGCGGCCACGGATGCCGAGGTTGACAGGTTACGGTCTCCTAACTGCGTGTTTTGTATAGGAGAGGTGGCTGACGCCTATCATACATTCTTCTCTTGCAAAAGATGGGGTTAGCAGCGTGTCGATCTCTTCAACGAAATTGGGGAACTCTTCCCGGCAACTATGGTCGGAGAAATGCTGAAATCGGTTGACAAATGGAATAGGGTGGCACAATATGCTCGGGCAGTGCTTATACTTAAAAAAGTCTTATTAAAGTGCTGGAAGGTTTCGGGGAAGGAGGGATATGTTTTTTTAGCACTTCCTTCCTTTTCCGCTGGAGACGGGATCCCTGACATATGAAGGAGCCTCTAGGCGAAGGAACACGAGGACTAGCCCGAAGTAATGTGTCAAACGGTTCCAGGCAAGATACTCAAGTTGACAGGGGAAGTGTTTCGTGGGTAGTTCATAATCACACTCGCATTGTTTTGTTATTTTTTGGGCAGCCATCATTAGCAAACGTTCTCAGAGAAATTGTGAAAATTGGAAAAGTTGGTCATCGATTTCTAAACTAGATCCTGTTTGGGTATGTCTGCTCCTTTATGCTGCGTCGTTCACAACAATAAGATATTGGGTATCAGAGTTTAAACGAGAACGTATGAGCTGTCAAGACGAGCATCGCCACCAAATGAGGTGAAGACTCTTAAAATCCGAAGAAAAACGAAACTCGAAGAAAATCCTGTATGAAAGTAGATTGAAAGTGCTAGTAGACATAGAAAGCGTTCCAAAAAGTGCGTTAAATCGCAAAGTATCTGAAAATTCAGTGTCGAATCAGTGTCGATTTGATGCCGATTTCCAAAGATGTTTGAAGAAGTCCTAATCGAGTCCTAATCCTAATTTCATGGCAACAAATTAGAATTAAAAGAAAAGAAACCACTCCACCTGTAGACAAGGTAATGGTGACCGTTATTATTTATTTCCGAGTCCGTTTTTGTAGCGATTATTATGCGAATTCAGTCGCAAGAAGGAAATCAAGCAAAAACGGCCGCATTTGGCTAACAAGAAGTTGTTGCTTCATCGCGAAAACGCATCTGCTCCCAAATCCGTTTTTACAATGGTCAAAATAAGTTAATGATTGGATAGCTAAATCATGCGCCATACCCGCGAGTTTCGGATCCTTGGCTAGTTTTCCGAGCCCAAACTGAAATAAAATGATTCTGAGGTCAAAAATTTTCCAATGGACGGTAGTTAATGGTTATTTGTTTGGTCAAAACTGATCTTTTTGTAAAACAGCTCAAACGTTTTGAATATCACCGAATATTTTGTTACAATTTATGTGTTTTCTTTTTCTAGGACCTTCCTCGTATTCACCAATGAGTAGAAAATGATGAAAGGTTCTCGCATTTCATACAAGACCTTAGGCATGATACTTAACACAAACCATTTCCATTAAAGAAGCAGAACAAAGGGTACAAGGTATCAGGTCCCCCGGGTAAGGATGCAATCTTAATTTCCTATTTTCCTAAAGGAAATTTAATTACATAGTTCCGGATTTCAAAGTGTATAAATCTTATTAATTAACAACTGCCACAAAGTCAATGTTCAACTAACGACACATTGTTTCTGTACTTTGCTTAACTCTCTCCAGGATCTCTGGAGCGACTTTCAACTGTTCAAATTATTCCTGCGTGATTCCACAAAAGGAATGAACAACAATTCAAACTCTTGGCACAAAGTGACTTGCACGAAGGAAAGAAGAATCCAGAGTTGAAGGCGAACTGCTATTGTAGATATCCCTAAAGCGATTTGCATTTGTGTGGCGTCATGTGCAGAAGTAAACATTAACTGTTGCCTTCTCCCGTGCTATGCAATTCGCATCCCGGATCAACTCTAAAGGACTTACCGTAGTGAACCCTCTCCCCAGGGTTCACTCCTGCTGAAAATTAACAAGACAAATCGCTTGTTGACACTGGGAAATTGAAGGCAATTTAACTTTTTAGTTTAAATGTTTGGTAACCGCTCCTGCAACGAAAATTCTTCTTCTCGGAAAAAAATTTCATTGTCTACTTTTCTTAGAAATTGATTTGAGCTATTCGCCAGATGGAGGTTTTCCTTGAAAATCCTCTGATCTGTGCACATTTTAGTACATCTACAGCTGATTTGTGAAAGTACGCCAAATGAAACGAAGGAATTTAGGATATTATTAGGGTTACTACTAAATTGATGCTTAATTTTTAATGACTAGTTTTAAAAATTAAAGCAAATGAGCGGTTCTCAATGTGTTGGTGGCTTGGTGTCTGCCTAATCCAATAAAATACGTACGAGGAACAATTCTACCAGACCACTTTTCATATTATTCACAGAACAAGGCGAATCCTTTGAACGTTCAACATTTATGGCGCACTGGCTGCCATATAAAGTTAGCAACTTTCAGGCGCAATTATTTTTATCTATTTGATTTTTTCAAGATGCAAAAACATATTAAATGGGGTATCCATCTGTATCTGTATCTGTATCCATTCCAACCTATCCCCATAACAGGATTTACAAGTTACAAATCTAGAGTTGATCATCATCAACAAATGGACCACAACTAACTGCACGACCAAAGAAGTTAACCGAGTGGCTTCGAGTCCTCGATAACAGTGCGGGGTTTTGCTGAGGACCTAATGCCAATAGAATCACATGTTATTGTACAGCTTGGGCCCCCAATAATTCAATACATACGTTCGCAGGAAAAACGCTGAAAAACTTCACCAAATCTACGCAAATCAAACTAGATCTTTGATATTTATCAGTGAGAATACGATATGGTTTATTTGAATTTCCGTTCAAAACATCTAAGCTAGAACTCTTGCCTTGCAGGATTTCATAGATGCGTTACTGCATCCTTGGAAGTTTTCTTCCTGCAGAAACGAGACATGCTAGTTGCATCACCATCGAGGTCGGAAAATTTAAGTCGCGGAAAGACAACAAAAGGGGTAATAAAAGTATGTCTCAGTGCTCCAGATGATTTTATACGAGAGTCATTCAACAAGTACTTAGCCTCACCGCCCGATGGTGCTGCTATTACCATCATGTAGTACATTCTTTTAGTAGCCTCCTGTCAAAGTTTCAGTCAATTTCCTTCATTAGTTTTGTTTTGATAGCCTAGTGAAGCGAGCCAGTTGGTCGGTTTTACAAAAATGGAAAAAGAACAATGTCATTCGGTTATTAGATTCCTGTTTTTGGAAGGGAACCGGGGAAAGGGGTGACCGTCAAGAATTTTTTCAACAAATTTGTTCGTGGCCACATATCGGTTTTTGATGAGTCATGCCCAAGTGCCCCGAAAAAGGCTGCTACGAACGGAAAAGTTAAAAGAATCCACGATCTCATGTTGGCAGACTGTCCATTAAATGTTCACGAGATAGCTGAGAATGTAGGCATTGCAGAAAGAACGGTGCCTGACAAAGCTGTTGGCGCAATGGATGGCGCGTTTGCTCACACCGGAAAACAAGCGCAACCGTGAGACCACATCGGTACGTGGTTGGGGCTGTTTCAGCGCAATCCAACGGAGTTCTTGCATTGTTTCGTAATTGTCTGCGAAACATGGATTCACTGATACACACCAGCGACCAAGGAACAGTCGAAACAGTAGACTTCATCTGGCAAACGTGCTTCGAAGAAGGCGAAGACTGTTCGATCGGCCGGAAAAGTGATGGCCACCGTTTTCTGGGATTTGAAAGGTTTAATCCACATTGATTACATCGAGAAAGATAGAACAATCACGGGGCGTTGCTATGCTCACTTACTGGACCGATTCGACGTCGAATTGACGAAAAAGCTGCCCCGCTAGGCGAAGAAAAAGTGCTGTTCCACCTCGACAACGCGCCGGCTCACACCTCCGCCGTAGCCATGGGGAAATTGGTCGAATCGCACTACGAATTGCTGCCCCATCCACCGCACTCTCCAGATTTGGCTCCCAGTGACTACTTTTTGTTTCCAAACCTGAAAAAGTCACTCGCCGGGAATAGATTTGGGTCGAATGAGGAGGTCATCGCCGCCACGGAGGCATATTTTGCAGCCCTCAAGAAAACATATTTTTTGAACGGGTTGAAAAAGTTGAAGCATCGCTGGGCCAAGTGTAGCGAGCTTGAAGGAGATTATGTGGAAAAATATATTGCCACTTTTCCAAAATTTTTGTTTTTATTTTGTAGGCTGCTTGTTGAATGCCCTCGTATTTAGAGTGCTAACCTTTTGCACAAGATAAACGGACTGACAGCCTACCAAACTGTGATACGTTCAGCCAAGGACTTAACTAGGTTAAGGGTGATTATAACCATCGTGTGCCTTTGACCTTCAAATGAGGTAGCTCTAACATGACCTACGTCCAAAGTGCTGGGACTGTTGCGCCCCACATAAACTTATTTTTTTCTCTACTTGCGACTTCCATCAATCCGCCAACAATTTTGGACTTTTCATTCTGTAAATTTGACACTCAGTCCTTTCTGTAGGTAGTAGATATCACCAAACGATATTCCAGCATCAAAGAGCAGGATTTATTTCTAGAGTGTGGTGTGTTTTGTTAGAGGATCATGCCATAGGTCAGACAGAGGCTGAACAGACGGAGAATCCACCAGCGAACCTACCGACAACATATTGATATTCCAATCAATTCTTCGGAGGCAAAAGAAAACTTAGCCTGAATAAGCAGCATCATTAGCTTGCCAAATACCGAATGCACTTCAGCCAATATTTCAGGAGTTGGGCTGCATTTCAAAAATTTATTTACGGTTTTTGTTTTATATATTAAAACAAAATAATTAAAAATGGTAACCATTAGCATTTCTTACTGCGTTTGATGTTCGCTGAACCATACAACATTTATGTCGAGGACGTGTCTTGGCTATGTTTGTTGAGGACGAGCTAACGCTAAACGCTAATGGTTACCAGTTTTAATTATTTTAATTAATGTCGTAAAATTTTATTAGTAGGAGGGTTGATGCAAGGTCTATGTATAAATACTTTCAACCGATACAAAATTATAACTACTAGGTGATTTTTTTTTCAGACTACTATTGTTAAATACGCACAATTTGACCGTCAAGTCAGCTGTCAAATCGACATATGTCAGCTTGTGTTGTAAATGTCAATTCAGTACAATTTATAAAATGGAACACTTCATACCGAAAGAATGTGCGGTAGTTGTGAAGTTTTATTTCGGAAATAACTCCTCAATTATTCTAACTCAACGTACGATTGATGTAAAGCGATTTTGGAAGCTGATAATGATTTGATGGTCATTGATACAATTTCCGAAGAATAAAATTGTCCAACTCATAGTAAGGGCGGAAGTGACATGGAAGATGTGATAATAGATGACATTGAGCCGAATAGCTTACCAAATAAACAGGTGGAACCTGAAACTCCTTGCTTGTTATTCAATCTTGATGAATTGCAGTCGACTTAAAGCAGAATTATTACATTATCGCAACGTTCGCTGCGTGGGAAATATGACAATAAATGGTCAATACCAAACGGCAGATCTCACAGGAAGATCTCTTCTATAAATTCAGTTCATATGGAACACACCCGAGGATGAAAGGATATACTTGATGTTTCACAATTAGATTGTGAAGGAGACGAACGTGAAAATGTTGAAAAAACTTACAAATTTTTAAGATACATAAGCGAGTCACAGAGATATAAATAAAGTAGAGGTCTAGGCCTTAATCGGAAATCTTGAGCTGACCGTCGTTATGAAAGACAACCGTTTGGGTGTCTCTGCAATGAGTGAAGAATGGTTTAAATTTTTACTGTGGTGTATGAGAATGGACGATAAGTTCTTGTTGCGAACCCTTCACTACGAAGATGCTTCGGCACCAATGCGGAAAATTCGGGAGTTTTTCATCAATTAGTTTAGAAAAAATTATACAACTGGAGAAGATGAACAGCTGTTGGCTTCTCGGTCGGCGTCCATGCCGAAGGTACATCCAAAGCAAACCTGATAAGTATAGGATCAAATTACCGTGTTGTATGATGCCAAACCTAGACTGGATGATATTCCATACTAAGGTCCAAGAACGAAAACTAATAATCTACCCTTGAGTATATTCTACGTCAATGAGCTGATCTTTTGTTTGCACAAAATCATGGACATGATCTTCTAACCATGTCTTTTGTGAAGAAAAAGTTCCTAATGTTAGCCACAATTTTGCCTATGAAAAAATGGGTAGCGTGGTAACTTATTCACTGGAATTGGTCTCAAGTTAGAGATTGTCGGAAGGATGCCTAGGACGATGGACAACTGGGACTGTGTAGACATTATTCACAAGTAGCTTCCTGCAATGCCTCTAGACATAGGCAGGTGAGGCCTAGTTGACGATAATGTATCGATGCGATTCATGCAAGGCTTCAATCAAGACATAGATTGATAAGGGCGGTATATCTTGGATTGTCCTTGAGTAATGTGCGGCTGGGGATCTTAAGCTCAGCGCGTTAATAGATTTTTCTCTGTGCCTGATACCACAATAACTATAAATGTATACATGTATGCTTGCATGCATTGGTCTAGTCTTTGCTTGAGATATCTTTTATCCACTGCATGACTATTCTTATTAGAATAGCTTAGGAGCGTCTAGTACCTACTTTTGTGAAAGTTCTTTTGTGTTTCATAATATCCTAAATGATGTCCTACGGCCTATTAACTTTACATAGAGATATGACTTTTGCTAAGAATGAGATCCTTTCGTACTTTTCGAAATCTTAAGACAATTTTAAATTATAAATGACATGCTTAGTCGGTAGGGTCCTGCCCTATTTTTTTCCTAAGCACTTGGAACAACACTGTTTAGAACTGCCAACCAAGTAAAACAATATTCTTTCCTCTTTAACCGTAAACTTTTCCAAGATTAAGAAGCTTTAAAGATTAAACAGATTTATGGTTACGAGGTTTTCTGCTTTTCTCTCAAATAAAAATCCTAGTCATTATTATTTTGAATTTCTAACTTTGCCAACGAGTCCTTAATGGCTTCGAAACAATATTTAGAGACCATTATTTCTTGCTTCACGTTGGCGTCTTATTGGTGTTCTCTCTGTTGCCCGTTGTGTGCTGACAAGGAACAAGCACATAAGAGCAACATCCAACCTTATTATTCATATTTTATTTCCTCCTTTTTTTGTTATTGTTGTTGTTGTTTTGATTGCTTATGCCTTTATGGCATGTTTGCCATTATTCATGGATTTCAACGCCACATTCACTTGCGGATGTATATTTTAAATGCTTCATTTGAATTCATCAAATAGGAATTGTAAATATGGAGGAAGGCAAACTTTATTGTTTGTTATACGCACACGATTCATGCAAAAAGTTTAAACATTGCTGTTTTGTGGAAAGGATTGTAATTTGTTGAAGTAGTTAAGCAAAGCGCGAATATTGCGCCGAAAACGCCAGCCTAAATTTTTGGGGGAGATTTTCACGAGTGTTTTGGTTACGTTTTCAGTTAATACAAACAAAATTGGAATTGTCAATACTTCCAGCAGCGTGAGGAGAATCGTTAAAGAAAATTGATTTTTATTTCAGGACGCATTTCGATGGGCATTTCTGGAAACAGGACTTGAAACACTCCAGCGCTGGATAAAAATGGCACGTTTTTCGCGAGAAATCCACCACTAAGCAATGGAAGACATCCACAATCACATTTTATCAACTCCTCAGTAATTTACCTAATAAATAATATGAGAACTCTCCTTCAAGATAAAGATTTGAAAAATGAAGTTTCATATTTCCTAGATGAAAAAATGGCATACTTCACAGTTTATGAGATCTTAATGTTTCTTTATTGCTGGCACATAAATCTATTCCAATGCCAGTTGAGCGTGACGCGTAGTAAGGACTTCCCGAGTAGGTAAGAATTGCTGTACTTTGCGCTATGGCAATGAAGTTGGAAGAGGAACCAGTAACATGTTGCGATGTCTAGGTTATAGCATGTCGAAGCAATTTGTCCTCGATTGAAGTGGACCCGTCGTGGAAAATTTTCAACGTTCTCTGCTTCGGAGTTATTTTATTACCCTAAAACTGGGAACGATGTGCTGCGACAGGAAGAAAGAAATTCGATGCTTTTTACAAGATGTTTTATAGACACTTGTTATTTTTTACCATTCACTCCAAAGTAAACACTTTTTAAAAAGGATTTGAATGTATGAAGGAATTATACTGGAGGCATACAAAAGACTGGAATGGAAATATTCTGAAAATGATATGGAATATGTATAAGTTGAATGAAAAACATGCAAGTATGAAGTATTCATTCTTAAATATTACATATCAAGCAAATTATGTTTGAGTTCGAAATTCAAGAATAAAGTCTAGAGGACATGTAATCAGGGTAAATTGAAAGTATGTTTTCTGCTACCTAAAGGATGAAAACGGCATATAACCAAGACAGCAGAAACAGCAGAGATCACAGTACCATCTTAAAATTATTCAGGATACGTTACACACCTTTTGTTTTGCCAGATTCATTATTGCTTTATGATTATTATTGTTTTCGCATCAATTGAAAAGTATTAGGTGTATAAATATGAAATGCGGATTTTACTAACAGATGGCATAACCATTACATATAGTTTGTGTCGGGGATAACTAATATGCCATTTTGGAGGGTAAACATCTGTCAAAAAATTCAAATATGATTTTGATTGTACAAACAACATCGTTTTTTTTCGCTTCAAAAATGTCGAATTACGTGCCAGAAAAAGAGGTTTTGCGAGGAAGTCTAATAAACTTCTTTCATTTGAAGAAAACGGCAGCAGAAACTTATTGATTGTTAGAGGAAGCATATGGTGAACATGCCCCAACCCATGACACTTGTGAAAGATGGTTTAGAAGATTTAAAAGTGACGATTTCGATGTCAGTAACAAAGACCGTGGAAAACCATCAAAAAAATTCGAAGATACAGATTTGCAAGCATTATTGAATGAAGATTACACACAAACTGAAAAACAGTTGGCAGAAGCGTTTGAAACTACTCAGGCAGTCATTTTACAACGTTTTAAAGCCATGGGAAAGATCCAAAAAGCTAGGAAATGGGTGCCGTATCAATTAATAGAAAGAGACATCGCAACGCGAAAAACCATTTGAAATTTTGCTTGCCCGACCGAAAAAATAGGTTTCTCGCATCGGACTGTTACTGGCGATGAAAAGTGGATTCATTTCGACAATCCCAAGCGGAAAAAATCATGGGTAGACCCAGGCCAGCCATCAACATCACAACCAGTCCGAAATATTCATGGAAATAAGACTTTGCTGGATATTTGGTGGGATAGTAAGGGACCTTTGTATTTTGAACTGCTAAAATCTGGTGAGACTATTACTAGCGAATGTTACCGACAACAATTGATCAAATTGAACCGTGCACTTAAGGAAAAACGACCAGAATTTCACCAAAGACATGATAAAGTCATTTTTCAATATGACAAGGCTCGGCCGCATGTTGCAATACCTGTCCAGAACTACTTGAGTAACATTAATTGGGAATTTCTGCCCCACCCACCGTATTCACCAGACTTGGCTCCTTCTGACTACTACTCATTTCGATTGATGCAGCACGGACTTTCGGAACACCACTTCCATTCTTACGAAGAAGTTAAAAATTGGCTTGAGGAGTGGTTAACCTCAAAAAATGAGAACTGGTATTGGGACGGAATCCATCCATTGATAGAAAGATGGGAAAAAGTCGTAGAAAACGATGGCCAATACTTTGATTATTGGATTAATTCGTTCTGTTATTCAAATAAATGCATATTTCAAGCAGAAAAAATCCGCATTTCATATTTATACACCTATTAGAATAAACCATTTCTCCACGGTTGGAAAGAAGACTTTGTCACGATGAATTCTTCTGGAATTTATTTCCGCAGGGACGAAATTGTGCTACCCGTTTTGGTCATTTTTTCAGCGATATGGTTTAAATTTAATAGACTGACAAATTGCTTTTCATCATCAATGGTGTGACAATCAAAATTGAGTCCTGAACACCACGATACATTGCCTCTAATTAGCCACCATGGTACCCAGTCGTGGAATCCTTACAGCGGTTTTTCTCTGCGTCGACTCAGAGTTCTTACTTTTTGCACCACATCTTTTTAGCTTTTGTCTTTGGGAGATTCTTTCCGCGGTACACCAAAGAGTCCGCACTCACTTGGTCTTTATTTTTTCGTCGTCAAATGTGAATAGATGTGAAATTGGCTTTTCAAACCACCAGAAATATCTGCAATCGAAAAAATGTTTAATGGCGAGCTGAATTCATTGTTTGATTTCAGCAGTCTTAGTCCATGTACAGTCACTCTCACTCATCCTCGGAGGATCCATGAAAATGTTATCTGATAAGCTTTATAAATGGAAAGGGGCAGCTTTATTTGAGGTTGAGCCTTTCAATTTTTATCATCCTTCTTTTTCATATTCTAAGCACTACAGCCCTTCTAAGATGTTCGTTTTCTACAGCAAGTACCCAAACTGTCTCGGTTTGTTGACTGTGTCCTCTTATCTAAACATCCGAAGCGACGAACTGTCTTCATCAAAAGAGTCAGACCAGCATTTCCTCGATTTCCCTACTGGTGTCCGCCCTTCAGTTGTCCCAACGAATACGTTTTTGGGTACCTATTGTTCAACCAAACGATGCATACGGCCAGCCTATTGCATCTTCATCAGTCTTACAACCGTTGGGACTCCCGGTTCGTCAAAAATTTCATACAGTTCATTGTTGTATCAAATTCACCGTTGGCCCTCGTCTAGCTTCGCTCCAATTATCTCAGGACCCGTCGTAAAAGATTCTTGGGTCAGGGTCCATGTTTCACACACATGGCATAACACAGGTCTTAGCACTGATCCGTATACTTGGAGCTTTGTTTCCCTGTGTATGCAGCTGGTCTTCATAATCGTGAAAACAGAATAAAGCGTTTTGTTTACGAGTTGTAATATTCGGCGTATTTCATCTTTTACACTAGCCGTTCTCGTTGTTTTGGAGCTTAGATACAAACTGTGTATCACAGTTTGTTAAGCTGCACAGTTTGTTTTGTTAAGCTTAAGCACAGTTTGTTTGAGCTGGAAACATAGCTCACAGTATTGAAGATGTGATCAATACTGTGAGCTGTGTTTCCTTCTTATTAATTTGTAGCCTTACCAGCTTTGCTTCGCTATCAATTTTCAAGAAAAGTTCTTTGGCGGTTATTAGTGACCGTGACAAAAATTAATGTCATCCGCATAGGCTACTAGGCTTGACATGTATCATAGTGTGCCCTTGTAACGACAGGTAACTTACTTATGACATATACCAGAGCCAAATTGAGTAGCAAAGGGGTCAGCCCATTGCCAGCCAGGCGTGGGAGCGTTGTTTATTGATACGGACTTGGGAGATTGTTGCTGTCATTGTCATTTTGATAAGACGGGCTTATGTGGCTGCGATACCATAGCGAAGCATTATTTGGTGCAGTACGTTAGGATCAATACTGTCGTATACTTGCTTAAAGTCACCGAATATCTAGGAAGCGTCTATGCTTAATTTCCAGCTTTTTTCAAGTACCTGCTTGACAGTAAACAATTGGTCTGTCGTCGAACTACCAGCTCTAAAGCCGCCTTGATACTCCCCAATGATAGTGTTGGCGTATGACTTGATTCTATTTTCTAAGATCTTCAAAAATATTTTGTACGCCGTAGAAAGTATTAATATGTGATATAGTTTTTGCACTGTAGCTTGTCACCTTTTTTGTGAATGGGGAATATAGTTGATTGTCTCCACTCGTTCGGCATATGTTCCTGTTGCCAAATTTGCTGGATGATTGTGCGATGGCTTTCTGAATACTGCAAACATCTTATGTGATGAGCTCCACTGGAATTTCATCGATACCCGGCGCTTTATTATTCTTTTGGACCTTAAAGGCGACTTTGGCAGACTGCCTCCAGAGTAAGTGGGGCCAATGGAAGCTCTCCATGAATAATAGCTCCAATATTCTGGAGCTGTGTGTTCATGTCATCACGGCAGAGCTTGGTGTTGTTATCAAGAATAATCTTCAAGCTTTTCACTACTTTGTATACTTTGTACTTTGTACTTTTGTACTTTGCTTGTCTTGTGCAATTTTAATAGTGTTTTTCGCTTTTTTTCTGAGATTCCCATTTCCAAATTAATCAAGCGTTGGCTGTTGCCATTTGTTTCGTAGTAGAGTCTTAATCCTCCAGTCCTTCCCCGATGAATTAGCTCATTCCCAATCATCCAAAATTATTTTTGTGCCGTTCGTAGACAATGAGTCGACTAGTCTTTCCAGGTGATTGTAGAACGTGTCTTTCGTTTATTTGTCTTTTTCTTCGGTCAGGGCGTGTACGTTAATCAGCCAAATTTTGTAAAATTTCGCTTTTATACGGCTTGCACACTAATTTCAATAACTGCCTTAAAGTAAATCGAACTTGGTTTAAGCTCCTTATCCTCAATGAAAGCCAATCTAAATTCTAGATTTCAGCGGGCTGCACACTTTTGACAGCTCGTTTCTTGAGTACCCAATATGTTTACTTTATATTGGCTGGCCTGTTGTAAAATATCCTGAATAGTGCCAGTGTTATTTAGTGATCTGTCATTCCAAGATTCAATGCTATGATCCTTTTTTCTGTTCCGGAATCGTTGCAGCAGGTTCAATCCGTTCGGAGGCTCTGCTGCAGGTTGTGAAACTATTAAGTGGTTTTACTGGGCCGGGTAATTCACCCGTCGCCCAGTCTCCACTTCAGTGACATGGCTATTACTTCGAGCCCGTTATCAGGCGTGGAACGTCCTAACGTCCTGATGAGTTGGGTTTAGTAGCAGAGCTGCAGATGCATTTTTAATTATTGGCATTTCGTGGCTTTTAATGTCCCATCATTGGGGAGCGACTAAGTCTAGTACGCCACCCGAGATTTTGCTACTATTTGCTACCATTTATCCGTTGTATTTGGGATGAACGAAGGAGTTCCTTCTCCTTTCTCAACCAGGCTTGGGACCGTCTATAGTGGAGTTACTTTTTTCTCTAATCTGGCGAGTTCTTACAATGCTGTAGTAGAACGCTTTGGTTGAATTAAGATGTAATTTTTTTTCCTAATTGGGGTCCTAGCGAATGTTTTGGCAAACGAATGAATTCGGAGGTCACTTCCAAGATACACCCAAAGCCAAAGAGAGATATTTGGCGTGCCTGAAGACCCTGTCCGGTCGAAAACAGTTTGAATTCATGCACTGGACTCATGTAGAGCAGAATCGAAGGACCATCTAGACTTTTTTGGAAGGAAGTAGTGAGCGATATTCGGAGGCAACAGCTCACAATTGAGTGTTTGTCATCTCCAAGCTATTAATGTATTCGTGCTCCTTTCAATGTAACAATACGCTGTTCATGCATAGTTTCGTCCGTAATGTTAGATGCCTATATGAAACCTATGAAACCTTTGATAGTGATTTGATACAGCTATTAGTGGTCAAAACATTGAAAAGTTAGGACCTTAAACTATGGCGTTACTGAAGTCAGCTTCCTTCCAAAAGTCTAGTTCATTGCGGCTGGTAATAAAATCATTGATTGGATTTACACATAGAAGTCAGACAATTTCAAAAATATCTTTTAAACACCACCTAGTCAATATTTGAACTAAATGTACCTGTAATTTTTGTCCTTGCTTTCAGTTCGACTGCCATTCTGTTTGCCTCTAAAATATTACAGATTTGTATTGAGTAAATGTTTGCCTATTTCGGACATACTTGAAGTATTTCGAGGATTTAAAAAAATTACTTGCTCAAATTACTCAACGCTCCTTCATATTCGAACATGCCTAAGAGTATTTTTCTGTCTTGGATCTATATTTACAATCGTTAAGTAATTTCTCGTCCTGAAAATATCGACACTTGCTATTGACATTTGTCGTTAGCGTCCTAGGAGGTAGAAAATTTCCAGTTTGCGTGATATGTTGATTTTTAATTTCGAACGCATCAACTCAAACAAATGTTTATATTTGGCACACTTCCTTGCGACAGGAGTAACCTGAATCCTCGTCCGATTTAAATCAAATAATATAAGTATCCTTATAGGTGAATAATGTAAGGGACACAGTGAAAATGGCGTAGAAAATCACTTTTAGACTCCATCGATCCTTTCTTCACGCTTTGTCATCTAACATCCTTGAATTAGTTTTAACATGAGCGCGAAGGAATGGGAACGTGTAATTTGCTACGCCACCATCGAAATGATTCTCGATTTTGAGTAAATATACTTTTCTACTTGGAGTTATTTTCTCATGCAATCGAATCAATACTCGCACAGTAGGATCTCTCCTCCCTCTCTCCAGAAATTCGATTTTTGATCGGAATAAGTTTGCAACGCCAGTTGAAGAGCAAAAAACAACTTTTTCCCAGGAACTCTAAGAAAGTGTTTTTGCGAGTACACTTACAAAATTACTTTGCCACAAATTTTCCAAGATGTTATCTCACTTTGCCTTAAGGATGAAACCTTATTGATATCGATTGTTATTTCAGTCGACATGGTAGGCGATGTTGGACGTTTCCTTTAAAGGTGATAAAGTTGCTTTAATGAAAAGTAATTTAATATAATAAACAATTTCAAGACTGGATGAAATGTTGCAGATACTTTCGGGACGTAGCTATTTTTTCTTGGAAAGTTAAAAAGCGATGATTTGCTCAAGGGAGATTTTTCAACGATGTTGCTGTAATACTGCGAATCGTTGAGTTCTGGAATGTATTTTATTTAAGGGGTAATCTAACCTGATACTTTTCGACCTGATACTTTTAACAAGCTCAGATTGTATTTTGTTTATCAGGGAATCATACCATAAACGTTTTATTTTAAGGGCAAGTACAAGTAAGTAGCGAGGGCAAGTGGTTCAAAGGCTCGTTTTCGAGTGTAGACACAGCTCTATTTTGCTTTTATTCTAGCGCGCTCGAATTCGGCGTAGTACAAGTCCTTTTACTTTCTTTAAATAAATGTTTCCGTCCTGTTCCTCTTTAAATAAATGCTCCTACTGTAGATAGTTCAAGAGTTCTAAATCATTGTAGCAGATGTCTCTATTAGTCAAATTTTCAAGCCTAAATGACAGATGATTACACAACATGGCGTTTTGTTGTGCTAGTCGTTACCAAGCGTTCTTTTTTCTTGGAGTAATTTTGCCAGTCTTTCGTATTATTTTAGTGTGAGAACGAATAAGGTTCAGTGCTCGTCACAATGAGGAACAAAATCTTCTTTAGCAGTACTGAAAGGAAGAAGTTTGTAATATCGCTATGAGAAATAAAAGAGTAGACAGGTGAGAGCGTTGTTTGAGGTTATCCAAAGATAATTAGGATATAGACCATGATACTACTTTTGGCTGTCGTATTCTGTGCTTTGCAACAGCGTTTTTTTTGCATTGCCTAAAACATCAGTCTACTATGAGTGCCATAAATCAGTCAATCCCGTGGAGACGAATAAACAAGGTCTGAGCTTTAAACTTGTCATAAGTTTTGAGGACTGTGTATAGTAATAGGGCAACGATCAATGGCGTTTTTTTTGTTTATCTCAATGCAAATAATGAGGCCAGCAGTTATTATCGTTATTATGGATACTTTCGGAGAAAATTTTTCCATTTTTCAACTTTTTGTACAGAAGAGAAGTCAAGCTAATGTCAGTTATATTCTTTATACTAGTGGCATCTGATTTCATCACTGATATCTCGTTTCGCCTTAGGAAGCTTTCCAGCTAACCTTATCGCATTGTTTTCTTTTATCATTATAATTATTAAAATTGTGTTGCAACTCCAGGTTGTTAAGGAATTGTTCGTTTATAGTTAACAGAGTAGCCTCAGTTCCTTTAACCACAATAGTGGTGACTCTTTTTTTAACTCAGAGGACATGGCTTGGAGTCCCAGTCCCAGGGGCAAAGGATATTAATTCCATACAGGTGTGTTAGATGTCGAGTTTGCAGCGTGGAAAAAGGACTATCTAATTTATTTGCCTGGTTATCTGATAGATCATCCATTATCCGAAACCTTTATTATAACTGGAAACCGAGAAGTCATCGGCTTTTGTTGAGCCAATTCGAGTCGTTGATTAATTTTGGGTGTTGCAAGCGGAATGTGGCGGTTTTCAGAGGTAGCATCAAAGGACAATTCTATGTTTAATTGTGTTTATAACCACCATTGCCTGCTGATCAGATGACATTCTCTTCCCATAATTAACTGGAAGAATGGATGCGTTCTTATTTTTCTTAGGGATAAGTTACTTTCATTGCCATTTGAATTTTACAACGTCGATTCCCTTGAATCTTCAATTTAATATTACTATACTCTCACTTAACTTCTTCTTATGTCTTGCTTTTATCCTTTCTTCGCCCGGAAATACCTATTTTCATTCACAGGGTTCTACATATTGAATAACTTAGAATAACAACACGTATGCAAAAAGTTTGCCTCAATTTAACAACATTTCATCTAGTTAAGGTATTCTCTGAATGTTCTGAAGGATAACGAATAAATAAATGATAAATAAATGTCTCTTTCCAGTGAGTATTTGGATTTTTTTTTCTGCAAAAATATTTAATATAAAATAAAAAGTACATTAAATCGGATTCATCGATTGAAAAAGAGATAGAAAGGGAGTGAGAGGGAGGGAGAGAGAGAAAAAGAGGGAGAGAAGTGGAGAGAGAGAGGGAGATAGAAAACACACAAAAATATGTTGAAGGTGTTCAAGCTACTAACTTTTCTCTGATTCCTTTTCCACATTCTTTCCCTTACAAGATTTCGTATAGAAAATAACCTGCCGGCAGTTTTCTTCATGTCCCCGATTATCACAGAATCCACTCGTGTTTGAAAAATATTCACTTTAATACTTTGTTCATAAAAGAAAGCACGTTCAATGCATCTTATGTGTTTGTATATAATAAATGTTGACAACAAATATACGTAATGCTATTACAAACGTGTGCAATAAGATTGCTTTGAAGGCTTGGAGGTGGAAAATTTCCAAAGACAATAATTGCGAAAATAGCATTTTCAAATAGATCCCAGTCATTTTCTCTTCTACTGGCGACAAATTGCCTTTATAACATCCAAAAGAACGACGAACGAGTAATGTTGAAATCGTTTGCAATAGTGTCCTTTTTTTGTGTGTGTGGAAACGTCAACTTAGGGTAGTTTTTTACGGGTCATTGAATTTTATTCTACAGGGAATTTATGTTAGGGTGGAGGGATTGTATTGGAAAATAATTTTCAGGATGAACTTGCCATTTCATTTGAAACTGTTATGCCTGACTTATCGATTCGTAACAGAATGAATAGATGGTTTGGATAAGGAAATGATTATAAACGTGAGACGATCAAGGAAACTTAATACGGTACGCAGCACGCGAAGAAACAACATCGGGGATAGCAAATAAGGATACACTCGGGAAATGGTGAATAATGTAAGATTTTTTGAATTCTAGTACGAGTTGCTAGTTCAATAAGCTTCGGAAAACTCGGGTGAAATCAAGTGTTTAAAATGATTAGCTAAAATGACATTTAACATTTAACATCATACAATAACAACAACCCTTAGTAGATAATCACTCATGGTCGTTGAAGGCTCACATTATCTCCTTTTATTTAAAAATAACAAAACACAAAATACAACTCACAATGACCATCTAAGCACTAATTACAAGGCGTTTCACATTAGAAGACCATATTGAGGCTACAAAACCTTAGTGGGGTTTTCTCAACAGATGGCGGTAGTTGCAAGCACCTGATTAAACACAGATCAAACGCTTCCAGCGTTCAAGTGAAATCTTTTATCTCTGCTGGTGTTTATTGTTCTGAAAAAATTACGCTCTGCATAAAATGGGTTTATTTTTGTAAAAGTAATGATACTTGTGAAAAACGGGTACGTAAACGAGGTTATTCAATCAATGTATGTATCCTCTTTAGGACTTTGTTAGAAAAGTCTCCCAAGGGAACTAACACGCAGGAACAAGGGAACAACGATTCGAAACACATCACACCATACACAACGTTTAGGAGTTTTTCCATACAGAGCCATTGTTCATCGACGATCGATTTACCATTAAACAAAGAAACCAAAGAAAATGCATAGCAGTACATCATCGAAGCAGCCAGATTAAACGGACTTAGGCACTCAACGGTTAAAAGAATGACCCTGAAGATCAAAAGGCCAGACAGCGACAGTTGTGATCAAAGTGTGCAAATGTCGGTGCTGAAAGGATATACTAGAAGGCGTAGATTTACCATAAAGGTTTCAGCAAGAAGATAAAAAAGAAAATCAATCAGCATAATTCTGTGCAACTGACCGAATCTAGTAGCAAGAACCAGTTCAAAAATATCCTTGAACCAACGAAGGACAAACACGAAAGACAAGAAGAATCTGGTATTTATCGTACCAAATGTTTTACTTGCAATGTAGTGTACATGGGACAACCGAGAAGGCTCATTGGCACGAGAGTTAAGCAACATTTACGTGAAGCAGCAACGGTAAGCAAGAAGGGAAGAACGTCAAACTTCAAGTCAGTCGTAGCGGAACATTTAATCACGGAAGGACATGAGATCACAATTGGGGATTGCAACGATCATTAAGGAAACAAGAGATGCTCGTGAATTGAATGTCATGGAAAGCTACGCAATAAGCCAGGAAAAGAAAAAAAAAATGTTTGGTAGCATGTTTCGGGTTGGGTACACATTAGGCTCATAATGATAACCTCAAGTTTTATCCCAGCACCGATTCCGTCTTAAATTCCAGACTTGATTTCAGAATAGAGAGCTTAAATTTCGAAAAGGTTCAACCCGACGCAGCTTCCGATTTCTCGTGAATACTTCCAGTGCGCGCTTTACGAACACGTTTGACAAGCCAGGATCATCATATAGGAAATGGAAGTAAGTGAATAAGTAAATAAGTTTGCTGAGAATTTCTACTGATATCCCATCTTTGGTTTGGACCATTGCCAATTGAATACGTGTCTTGAAGAGTTGGAAGAGTGTTTGCTCCTGTTAGAGAATGATATATGCGAAAATGAAAATCATCATCGAGCCCCTTAAAAACAGAAAACAAGTCTTCTCATCGACAGAAGACATTTGAACGGAACCTAATGCATCTCTAGATTAAATTTTCTAACATGATTTCATGGAACTTGTTCTATAAAAAGTGCATGTACTGCTTTTTTTCCAACATTTTGATCTGATTTTTGATTTTTGATCATTCGAAACCATTTACCTTAAATGGAAGCAAAAAGCAATCATGTCAGTTATTCACTCAAATCCTTTGGGAAAGTTTCTACAGGAATACATGCCTCCCTGTTTGCAAAGAAATGTTCACTCTACACCTGACGGAGACCATCGAGAGCAACCAATGAAGATGATCAAGATAGAAGACAAGAGAAGGGTTTTGTGGCGAGGAGAAGATTATCAAGTTCTCTGGATGATATACTGGTTAGAGGACACACCCTGTGTCCAACATATATTGAATTCGAGTCCAAACAGTAACATCGATATTTGAATTTACGTACCTATCGTCAAAGTACCAGTTCACCGGATTCCAGCCAGTTTTCGTCTATTTCCTTGTGTTCTTTTGGTTTTAGAATTAGGTACTACTCACATGCCTCGTGACCCAATTTATTGTGTCACAACGGCGTCAAAAAACAATTTGGAACTCGATCCTTCAATGATGTTTCCTAGTGCTGAGAACTGCCGCCCGTCCAAATAAACTTTCTCTTACTTCACTTTGCCTTTCTGAAGATTGAGAGACAGATTTTGGTGATTAAAGTGCTGATTATATGCGGGGATTCGAATTTTTTCGAATTTCGAATTTTTCGAATTTTTTCGAAAAGGCAGTTAAGTTGTTGATTATCGTATGCGATTCGTGTTTTCTGTTTCTTTTAAGCTAATTAATTTATGTACTTAAAATCATTGTATAATAATTAACCGAGAATAATGTTATCCTTTCCGTGAAGCTAATGGTACAGGGACTTTAAAAGTGGTGCTAAGTCACTGATGGAAATGTTACTTCGCAGGAAGGATGCGTGAATAGTTCAAATTCTGTGTAATAGGGACTCGAGAGATAGTCGAAATGTTTCCTGTGTTATTTCTAGACTTTTTTTCTCCTTTTCATGTATTATCATTCGGCGAGTCTTACTTTCACTTTTTCGAAACATGTATGTCATCCTCATTCGGCTATGGCAAGCTTCCCGAAACCGTAGAATTGTGCTGCGAAGTTGAGGATCAATCCCTCTAGGAAAGGTTCTTGTGCAATAAGGTTGACAATCTTCAAATTTGATTTACTGTCATGTACACAAGTTTTGAACATTCCACAATATGGACGCAATAATTACTAAATTTGCACAAAGAACACATTTGAAATGCAGTGAACATCCAAAATATTCTGTAATAAACTAAATCTTGTCTTCAGCTCTTGTTGACTGATAGACCTTCAAAGTACAAGTATCACAAGGAGCTTTTTTATAGCGAAATTAATTTTAGTATCCAATATAATTTGAACTTAAAAAAGGACATATACAACTTCTTTCATTATAGTTAAATAAAGTTCATTCATTTTCGACAAGTTTAGAAGTATAATTGGTTAACTAAAATGTAGGAAAAAAGTCTTTTTAAGTCCCTGAATTAGTAATTCTACGCTTATCAATACAAAAATGCCTTAAAATTAGTTTTTCTAAAAAAATTATTGGGCTGTGTCGACATCCGAGAGGGTTGCGATAAAGCGTGGCACGAGTACAAATATGTTTCCCATCTCACCATCAATATCTAACAGTTGTGAAAGTAAGGAAAGCAAGGACATCAGTTTCATTCCATACACAGATATCAGGAATTCGAAACGATACAGTTTTTATTATTTGAAGGACTTACTTGTAGAGCGCTTGTCCACTTGGAATCGTACGATGGTCCTTGTGCCACTTCATGGCCAACTTGGTTCCAATGGACCACTGTTAAACGGGTAGATGGGTTATTTTCATCATGCGTCTATCTGCCTATCTGTGGATATTCAATGGATGTGTACATAAAATACACCAATAAGGAAACCATTAATTCCTGGCGATTAGGCCCGAACAAAGTGACTTCGCTTGAATACTTCAGCAGGTTTGTTGAGTTGTTGGCCCAATACTTCATCTCGAGAGTCAATGAATTCAGTTGGAAATTACAAGAGTTTTCAGCCTCCTCAGCAAGGATTATCCTTGTTGCACATCGGAACTGGGTTTCTAAAACAGCAAATTTTGCTTCCGAATGTTTCGTTTCAGCATTACCAAGCGTAACAGGATCAACATATCTAACATTTTAAATAAATCGCTTGCAGCAGGATATGTTGAATTTTTACCGCAGCACAATCATTTGCAAAGCATGTCACGTCTCAACTTCAGTATTTAATCTTTGGTATTTCATCAGACATGTCTGCAAGTATTTCAACAATAAATATCCACCCGGCAAAAATCCATCAACTCCTGAAAAATTGCAATTGCATTTACGACGCTTTCAGCAATCGACGACGAAAAGGAGTGGATTCGTTGTTTGATGCCGATGCATTAGACATTCCATGTAGCATTGGAGACTGATGCAATTTTCGCAATGCAGAAAAATCTAAGCATCTTCCATCGTTGATTCGTCGAATTTTTATGGATGCATGGGTAAATATATGCCACGAAAATGATATCAATAACAAAGAAATGGGAGAGGAAAGCGACGGAAAATTGCAATGCTCGAGAAAATCTCGAGGCATACAATAAGCGAGCAAATAGTTGTCTGCCAACATCGTGTCAATAGGTCGTGAAAAACTTTATCTGCAAAGTGTTTACAATGTCCGGATAGGACGCAGTTCCTTTCAGGACGCATCCCGAGCAAAATAATTCGTTTTTCATTGTTGCACTGCAGGCAAACTTTCAACTTTCAACTCAACCCACTACATGGCAAACAGCAGACAAATTTCCTCGTCTGAAATATTTCGAACATGGTGTGAAACCACTTGAGATGCAATCTAAGTTGTCTGATGGAGTTGCATCTCGGAAAATTTTGAATTTGTTACCACTGTTCAGTAGAGAGATGTCTGATTTCGAACCCCGAAAATGGGTTTTACATGACAATCCTGAGTGGCCGGAACGGATATGTTTATCAGGGGATTTTTTTCGTAGAACAGTGATGTGAAGTCTTCGCCAAAAGTAAAAGCCCACCACAGACAAGTAATATGTCGCAAAGCCTATTGATAATAGCTCAAGGAAAATGGAAAATTTTATTGTTTTTCATATTCCTTTATTAAAAGTCAATATTTGGTCGAACCTCCTTCTGCATTGATAGCCGTAAGAAATCCTCTTGGAACAGTAGAAATAGACAGTCTTCAGAAATTGGTTCCCACTCTTCTTTCAAGGCTCAAATTAAACTTGTTTTGGTAGTTGTGGAACGGTCAGGCATCTTTCTTTTGTTCAATCAGCTTAAGATCTGGAGACTGAAGGGGTTACTCCAATGGAACTATACTAAGACCACAAAACCACCTTAAAAAAAACACCTGAATGAACATTCAGACTTGGGTCTAAATGCGTTGTCTTGCCGGAATCAAAGATAACGGTGGATTGTTTCTGCAAATATCTTGACAGCTCATTCGAGGACAGTTGTCGAAGGACACCCAGGCTCTTATAAATATGAGAATTCTCTATTCCATGCAAACCCAAACGTTTATGCTGCACCCTCCATGCTTAACAGTCGGTGCGGTGTGACTGTCGCTGGTATGCTTCGTTAATTATGCGTCCTCCGTATGCGTATTTCTGGAAATAATAAAAAGGATGTTTTAGGTACAATAAGAGTATAGTAAGAGTAATAGTACAATAAGATGTTTTAGGTGAAAATCGTAACATTTCTTACTTCGTCTGTCCCAAATTTATTCGAACAATTTTCTTCGGTGAAACCCTCTGGTGCTTTCGATGCCTCTGAGCCTATTCTAGACGGAGTTTCCTTTTTTTTCGATATCAACGGCTTCCTTCTCGTCTTATAATCCTTACTGTTCTGCAGGACAATTTACTTTGAAACCCTTCTGAGAGCTCATCAGCTGACATAGTGGATGTTGCGATCTGCGATCCTTCACTGGAGCACATACAAATCAACCAATATGTAAGCTTGTATGGTTGTGCCTCCTTTTCGGACCCTTTTTGGAAAATATGGGAACTGGTTTCTTTAAATTCTTGCCTAGCCAATCGATCCACGTCACGAGAATATATCCAAGTATTCTGCGAATTTTTCGCAACTCGAACTCTTCTTCATGTACCAAATGAATATGTTTGTAAATTTGTTCCTTTTGTTCAGGCCATTTCTGGAAATCATTTCATTCATTCAATTTTGAATCACAACGTAACAGACCAACACATTGCGTAGGCTTATAAAATTTTGAAATTCCCCGTTCTGACCAATCCTATGTCGCGGTTTTTACAGAAAATGACTAGACCATTTGATCGAAATTAACAGGTAACCCCTCCCATTTGAATTACAAGGATACAAGTACTATTTTTTAAGATGCTGTATTTTGTTACAACCCAAACAGATTTTGGGACTTGTATGTTCAAAGTTTAAAAGGTGCTTAAGGGCGATACGAATTACACGTCATAATTTTCCCCTAGATTTCTTCGAGTGTGAATAAATGATGCTTCAGGACCTGAATACGCCTTACGCTAAAGCTGCGGTGGAAAAATTAAAACTAATACAGAATGACACGCAAAAAGTTATACTTTCGTCAGTGAGGCTATTTCTTTACACTCCTGCGATTAGTTTTTGCCTAGCATCAAAATGATGACGTCTTTAGGCAATGCATTAATTTGGAGTTGAAAATTTTGCGCTTCAGTTTGACTAGGAGACTTCCTTTGAACTATTAATGAAATAAGGCATATGTTTTTGGCTGCATTTGTTGCTCTTATTTTTCGAACTGATTCTTTGATCCTTTTTACAAGCCCGAACATCCTCCTCCTTTTCTCATCGTTATTTTCTTTACTTCTCTTCCTTTTTCCTTCAGGTCTTCAGGCGATACCGGCAATGTAGGGAGAACGTCAATTCTCCTAACAAATTTCTTGCGGGAGTCAAAATAATAATTTGATCGGTGAGTTGACTCGATAAAAATTGTTAAAAACTACTCTGAATATTTTTCAACAGAAAAAACTCTTCGATCGTTATTGGCACGATCTAAAGGTGGTTGTTTTGATTTCTGTAATAAGGATCGCGACGGACCTCTCAACGATTGTAAGGAGCTGCATTGAGCAGGCCATGTGAATTCAATGGATGAACAGCGCATAGCTAAAAAGAGATTCGTTGGGAGAACTGAAGGACGGAGACCAGTAGAAATCTTAGGAACACTGGGTTGACTCCCTTGACGAAGACAGTCACCGATGCTCGGATTTGAAAATTGAAGGACATGGTCAATGTACCAAGACAATTGGAGGCATTTGCTGCAGCAAGCAAAGGCCCGAGAAGGGCTGTAGTGCTACGAAGAAGAAGAATAAAGACCGCTCTGGATACTAGAAAATGAAGAGTAACCAGGGACATTTATTAATAAGGACTCACATTAAAAACAAACTAAAACTAACATTCCATCAAGCGTGCCAAGACAAGGTGAATTAGTGACACATGAACATAAGGCACTAGCAGTCAAAAGGTGGTTTCGATGTCTTCCATGTCATGTGTTTTCTGCTGGATTGCCCCTCATATCAGCTGATGGGCGAAACAGGTGACAGATAATAATTATTATAATATAATAATAATTTAAATAAAAATCTGGAATGAGAGTAAGATGTTTTTTGAAATGTTCCGCGCAAATGTACTGAAAAAATTTCTATTGCAGAAGATCTATGGTATATGAGTTGTTAATGTGTGTTACTCCTTCTGCTCGGTATTGATTTCCGGGGCGACAAATAACTCGAACAACTGTCTACTTTTTGTAAACACTAGAGTGCTTGAAACTAAGCTTTGGTTATTAAATTTAACTGTAAAATTCAAGGATCTCTGAGTATATGACTCTACAAACGATCTCGACTTTACTTATCGGCGTATAACACTTCCGTATTGTTGTAATGATCACAGCATCCCTGGGGGCAACCAAACTATTCAGGGAACTTTCCATCAATTTTCCTGTCAACACTATCATCGAACATCTCGACCTATTTTCGAGTTATTTTCGTATGATAGAGCTAGTAGCAGTAGTGCAAGATGGATGATTCTTTTTGTATTCCTAATCCGCTAACTTAAAGGATGTTTTCCCATTCAATCAGGCAATTTGTTCTTCCATTTATTGTTTACCTTCATCCTGCTACTCTCATGCTGATTTAACTGATGATTATCCTTCAGATATGTGTGGTACCCCTAGCAAACTATCAAGAAAAGGCCCTGAACTTATTCGTAAGGAGAGTTCTTAGGAGAATTTTCGGCCGAAACAAAAACTCCGTAAAATGTAATGGTCTACAACTACAGATGGGAACGCTGGAGGCTAAATCAAAAAGGAAGCGTCCAGTTGGTAAGGAGGAAGTTGTGAGTAGGCACATGGAAACCTGATACCAGATCACTGTTGCGAATAACAAATTGGCTAAAATAGTTTTAGGACGTTGACGTTTGAAGGCAATTTTTTCGGGGTGTCGCGCCATAGATGATGAGGTCTGAGTTTGGAATTAAATCAGCATGGCATTGGACTGAAGTGCAAAAGTCTGCGTTAATAATCTCAAAGTGAAAATTTTTAAATATAAATCCTGCCTCGACAATTTGCTTTGGTCATCTGTTAGTCTAAATGCACTTGCCTTGTATTTAGCAAAAACATCAGTCCAGGTTGTTACCAGATAATAAAAAACCAGTAAAAATACCCCTGAGACAAGTGGAGGAATCTGTGTTTATCCAGGAATCGATGAATCATCATCAGTGCAATCTGCAATTTGCCATATGGCTGTTAAGGACAGAGGCTAGGATTTATGCATGGTTTTCCGATTCACCACAAGAGCGAAGATTGCCGCAGTTGCTGGATTTTCACTTAGAAAATGAAAGATTCAAGGAATGCAAAGAATGTAACTAAACTTTCGCGCAAGAAGGATACTAAGATGCCAAAAGGTTAGCTCCTCAACTAAGACTGTAAAAGGAAGGTTGCCTGATGGCTTACTACAATGGAAGAAATTGACAGAATCGACGCTCTGTCGTCATATTTGTCGTTTTTTTTATGTACCGCGAGAAGTCTAGAACGAATTAGGTTTTATATCCTTGACACATGAGAGGGCAAGTGAGGGAAGACTTAAAAAAATGTACCTTTTAATCATGGTGCAAATGTTGTGATTGGCAATTTGCTTTAAGGACCATTGTGATCATCATATGCAATCCAGCCTCATTGTTTGCTTTTCCATGTGTGCACACGTGAAACATGTGGCAAAAAATTCTCATGCGCACATTTGGCATCGAAAACTTAAGTGAATTTATCCTGATTGTTCGAATTCTTTTTTCAAGAATAGCTAAATAGCGCGAATTCCATATTTATACCTTAAAGTAACAAAATCATCTCCAAAGCCCAAAGAAAAGCAGTTGATTTTCACTGAAAGTTATTACTAACCATGGCGACAGACTGTCTGCAGAATGTCCTTAAGGGATTTATGTGATCCGCATAGAAATTCTTAAGGGGATCTACACTATGAAGCAAAGGAGCATTATTATTTGGTGTGACTTGCGAAAAAATTGATTTTGGAAAGTGGATCACAAATAATTGTTTGTTGTTTGCTGCCATATTTTGGGCACGCCAGTGTTCAGGTTTAATCTCTTCGTGTAAGATTTTCCGAGTAAATGCATGTGCTTCTACGTCAATAGACCAAACTGAATATATTAAAACTTATTTCTCCTTTCAAGAAGATTATTCTCACTTTTCACTTCTTTTCATTTTAAGTTTGCACGAATCCAAACACGTTTAATGAGTTTTCGAGGCGTGTTAGGTCTTTTTTTTGGTTCGGAAATTCGGTTTGAATTCACATAAATTTCGTGTGAATGGTTGTGGCATTGATGCCAAATGTTGTTCCTTCGCAAATCAAATAGGACTATCCGAAAATTGAATTTCCCCGCACGTTTTTGCACGTCGCAATGGGTTTCCACTCATTGCTCCTTTAACTTGACTCCATTTCAAAATCAAGAGAGTATTCTTCCGTACCAAGATGTAACAGGAACAGTATAACCGCCACCACAACGATGGACCATGAAAGTTCGAAACTATTCTGGAAACAGAACAGGATTCAAGTTAGGTAAAACTCTCGTTTATGGTCGACGCTTCATAAATTGTTGGCATGGCTTCAGACTCTTGTTTGCTTTAATGTTCAATGCAAAAGGAAATGGGTGGTAGTGCTGTTGGGCTGCTGTATTTTGGGATAGGACAAAAACGGAAGGACACAAGAAACACTACGATAAATGTTGAGTAATCGTTGTGGCCTTCAGCTATTCATAGTAACATGCTACAATTTTTTTCTTGCTCTCTGGTCGAGCAAGTCGAAATTTAAGGAAAAAGCACTGTGGGGAGCAAAAAATGAAATGAACTTGATGAATTTGTTGAAAACTTTGTTCATCAGATTTTAGGAGTCCATTTTTAGGAACCATTGCAACCGAGAGAACGTGCGGTAGAGTATGCAGTTGAATATTAAATTTATTTGGGAACTAAACAAGATATTTTTGCATGTATAAAGTTAAGTGCATGCTTCAAGGAAGTTGATATGGTATGCAAGGATACCACGCACAAAGTTGATTAGAGCTCTGATGCTTCGTTTTGGCCTTTTGGCCTTTTTGGCCTTTTCATAACAAAGCCTTTGACAAGAATTTGAACAGGAAGTTCATTTCTTAGCACCGAATGTCCATCAACCCTCATTAGAGGCCAATTGTGTTAGTCGTTAGTTTTAATACTTTTATTTTTGATTCTTATCATGAGCATTCTCGCCTTGCTTTTGTGTGGTACTAATGCTTGCGGATGGTCCATCCTGTAATGTTCATAGAGCAATAGCTCAATTTTCTCAGCGAATGTTCATTGCCATTCTGCTTTTTGTCTTGTTAGAGTTCCCGAGCTTCTCAGTGTTCCGATACTGTAGGCTGGCGGATTCCTTCTTTGTTATGTATGTTTATGTTTTAATTTCATTCCTATTATGTTCTGGGTCTACGTCGTTAGCTTTTGCAACGACTCCTCCAATGTCCTTCAGTTTTTGTGTGGATAATTTGACTGCGAGTATATGATGGCAGGTAATTATAAGACTTTCTTTAACACCGTGCTATGCATGGCTGTTTTCCTTAAAATGGCCTCAACATAGATCACACGTTTGCAAGTTGTCTCCCTAAAGAGCAACTAAGATATTTCATGGATGTAAAACTGCTTATTTCCTAAACGAATAAAGGCGAAGAATATTTTTTTTCTGGGTTCCCTACTAAATTACATACTAAATTACATACATATAAGCGTTTGAATCCGCCTTGATTATTTATTCACATGGTCCTCTTCCTGTTACACGTATTGTTGATCACTTTCCTCTAAATGGATCCAAATTTCCAAAATCATTTATCAAATGAATATCCGAATACCGATCCTATCACGTATCCCACTAGGTTTCATGCTGAGGCCCAGTCTTTTTATTTTTTTTCCTTTTTGCATTTTCCAACCCACTAAGAAGTAAAGAAAGCCCGTCTTTGAACCCAAAGATTTTTACGTCTAGGAACCCAAACGCCAAACAGCCCGTCGTGTTTTTAACTTTTCCACTGTATAAAAGGTACAATAAGCCATCAGCAAAATAGTCTGTAGTTTGCCCAGAAATATTTCTCAGAAAATCCAAATGGTATTCCGCTATATCGCATATATGAAAACATCATATTCAGTGTCGTTCATCGGGTGGTAGGGTGAAGTCCATCATCATCATTTGATTCTATAATCTCCCTTTGGAACAAAAGGACTACCGAATCACGGTTGTTGATTATTTAGAATACAGCAGGATAATTATTAGACATTAAGCAAAATTTCACCACATTCCCTAATAATGTCGTTCTACCAGACTATTGCCTTGCCTTTTGTTCGAACCGCACCCGTCTGACGCTTATCCTGCTCCTGCAAATTTTATTCAATCCCAGGAAATATGCCCGTCTATTCAAACGCGTCCTTCTGGGCTGTTGCTTGCATTTTCATGCCCCAGAGTTCAATTAGTTGCAGGTCGTCGCCTTTTGACACTCTTTTCCGCGTCTCAGGAAAAAGTGGGTTCATCCCGGACTTTACATATTCATCGTTAAGCTGTTTTCGTTTTTTGCATGGCAAAGTTCAAAAGTGCATTTGCCGCGGGTGTTGATGACCGCCCGACCGACCTAAGCGTGGGATAAGCTCTACATGTGTCGCGTTCGCATCACCTGAAATTATGCAGATGCAATACAGATTTTGCATAGACAAAACCGTTTTTGCATCGTTAGTGGTGGTAACTCGTTAGTTTAGAAAACAACAGGACGAATTCATTTGAATGGGAATACCCGCATGTGAATGGAAAACATGAGGATGCTTCCTAATGAATCGCTTGATAAAAGAATTAGACTGCAAAGAGGAAGGAGTCGTTCAAGGAAGAGCAGATGTAACCCTAAAAAGTAGAGCAGGATTTTTCGAATGATGGCACAGCAGGAAAATTTATTTGAATTCTTATATTTACTTCTCAGTGATGAGACTTATGCCACATACGATTCCGAAAACGAATGAAAGCCTTTTGAATCTGTTACACACAATTGGAATATCCCTGTGCCAGCGCCACTTCCCTTTCAAATAAGTGTGAATGAATGCTGGTGACGTCACATGCTCTGGCTAATTATTATTAATGGACACCATCAAATCGTTGTATGATAGCCACAAATAATTGACTTGTTCCAACGTAATTCAGTTCCAACAAATTAGTTTGACCCTAATGAGAGGATCATCGAACTTTCAATGGTACGTGTCAACACATACACACACAACACACACTACGGTGTCTGCATGTTTTAACGCATGCATGCACGCGGATATGTTCATCACATAAATAACTTAGTGAAGATAGCTGGCATGGTGGAATATCCTAGTTCAGGACCGAATGACTGATTGATGCAATTCCAGCTGTCGACAGGATATGTGTTTGCGGCAAATCGAATTCAATTTGTCTACAAATTCGAGACGAACATCTGCCCTCAGTAGAGTATGTGGTTTCTGTTTGAATAACTGTTAGTTGTACATATAGTCTAAAACTTTTCGTCCTGACGAATTTCAGAGTTGATTGTGTTTACAGTGACGTTTTAACAATTTTTTTGGAAATTCACTTGATTATACGACGGCATAGACGACTTTTGCGAATGAGTACGTCTGCCAAGTTGTGCGAAACGAATGGGTCCAAAGAATCCCTAAAATGAAGCAATTCTTTGAATTAGCTCACAGAGAACTCACTTTATCCAAGTCATTAGAAAAATAACTTAAAAGTGATTTTTTGGAGCGGTCTGCCCCGTCAAGCCAGCAGCGATACGAAAGCATGAAAGAAAGGAAGAAAATAAGAAACAAACTTAAAGAAATTGACGAAACCACCTTTTTATGTCAGAAGGACGAACATAATCGCGTCTTCCACTTCCGTATCAACCAATGGCCGTAGAATCCATTCATTTTAGGAGAACCATCAGACTGTAGTATGCGACACTATTCCATTTGCCTCTTGATGGGATCATTACATCTACCAGATTTTTTGTTGACCTGCAATAGTCAGCAACTTATTTTGCAACCCGTGGTCACTTTCGGAAGGAATCATCTCCTGTATCTGTATTTTACAATGGGAGCACAAACCTATTAGTGACTCCTCGCACGCTGAGGTTTACGCTGAAGATTGTGACAGTTCCTCGATTTTATGGGATGTATGCTGACCACTAGTTAAGGGACGTGGGATAGATAAGCTTTATACAATTGTGATGAGGCTTTTGGCAAACTTCACTATGTCTGCAGGTGCACTTCGTCCGATGTGAACTCCTTAGCGTGCGATTGAAGGTATCAATATCTATTTATCGGAAACTCCATCCTATGAGTGTTCAGCGACTCATTGAATATCTAAGAGAGAATCACCAATCTTTAAACTGTATCCTGATGATAGTGCCATCCGGTATCTTACCCCAAAAGACTCCGAAGCAAGTGTCACATCTTTCCCTGACTTCCACTCCAGCCGGAAGCTTGTAGATTGCCAACAAAAATCATCACTATGAGACGTGTTTTTTCCTTTTTCAGGATCTAGCAGCATGCATGCAATGTCCCATTTACGCATCTTTCAGCCTTGTGGCCGAGTACTCTATTTTTTGCAGTATTTGCTTTGCCTTGAATGCTGCCTTTGCTGTATTCTGATATTCTGGGGAAAATTGGTTTGTATACCATCTGCTTATTCAGATTTCATGGGTAATCCAGCCGATTTTGGTTGCTTCCACGGCGGGTAGTTGCTTGCCTTTTCTGGGAAGTTTTCTATTGTTTTCTGGCAGGAGAATTACCACAGTGACAGGCCTAGGCCAGCCGACGAGCTGCAAAAACAGAAGTGAAGCGCATCCTTAAACGTATAAGTTGAAATTTTTTTAAACACAATATAATGGTATTATTGGTATTATTTCGCGCACCGATTCGGGTGATTTTTAGCTATTACAGGAAAACATTTTTAGTGTCCACCAGGAGTCATATTGTCATTTTCAATGCTGTAGAACGTACCTGATATGAGAACCTGATTTGATATGGTATAAGACGTAAAACTCTGCAAGGACTCCAAACCGGATTCTTCATAAAAGGATGCGAGAGCTGAAGACTCGGAAATCTAGAATTTTTTTTTTATCTAGAATGCATAAACTTTCTGCACTCAAGATCATCCACGGAAGCTTCGTTGCAGAAGTAACCGTAATCCAACTCTTTAAGTTAACTTTGATTTAACCTTTTCAGTTCTTCACTTCACACAGTTCTACTTTAATCGGAGATTAGAAAGTATCTCAATCAAATTAAAACCTAGCAGAAAAAAAGAGCAGAGAAAAGAGAGCAAGTCGTTGGGCAGCTCCGACAGCTTTCGTCCATCTTACACACATGATAGACATCGCACACGTTTGGAAAACAAGTCTTTTTGAAACTTTTTGAAACAAATCACCGAGGTTTGGCCCACGTGCTAGTGAGTCTTTGATTGGTCTAGAGTAATGAACTCTGAATACAACCAAGCTTTCTCTTGTTGTTGTAGAAGACCATACAATAAAGTATTATCTTCAAAAACGGAGAAGGTTCACACAGAGCTCCTTCAGCAGAATATAGAAGAATTAGGAAGCCTAGTAAATTTCTAGGTCATTTTTATGGTGATTATAATGTTTTTCGCGGGCAATGGCCAGTAGCATGCTTGTCCCCACTTTCCAAAGCGTAGAGTTGACGCAGTGTAATGTAAAAGTGTAACACCAGGGACCGGTTCATGGCTTTACCAAGGTTTCATTGGTTGGGAAATTTCCTTTGCGACATCAGAGAACAGTGACTGTAGCAAAACGCCGTTCTTCTGAAAAACCTTTTAAGTATCGGCGACCAAAAAGGATGCCTCTGATCCTTGCATGAAAGCCGACTGATCAGCACTGAAAATCGAGTTGGAATTTCGGAGCTAAGATAAAAACCCGGGAAAGGCCCAAAGTTGCAACAATATGTAAATGCACATCACCAAAAGGCCCTCAGGGTGGGCTTTTTTGGCCTGCGGAAACGCAAAAACATGTTAACTTGACAAAAAGAATTTTCCTATTCGTGTGATTCACTGGTGCAAAACTGATGAAAACTTTTTAGGAAAAATGGAGCCCACAGGTGCAACAAGCTATTTTTTTTAGGTATGGGCGCGCATTTTGGAGCCACCTTCAACCTGAAGTATTCCCCCTTAGACGTAGTTTATTTAAATTCAAATTAGTTATCCATACAATTGAATTATTATGAAAACAAATATTAGAATATTAAATGATCATATATGCGACATGTGTCGGTGAGAATAAATTCAGAATAAATATTGCTTAAAAAGGATGGGGAGGGGGTTCGTGGTAACGAATAGACTGAACCGTAGACAATTTTCAGCAAAGAGAATTAAATACATGCTAAAATTGTAGCCTTGGAAACTTTATATTATCATAATTTTAAGAGTGTACTCTTTAGTTTTGGAAAGTTAGATGTTGAATAAAGCTGTTGCAATAAAACAACGTTTCAACATACCTCCTCTGATATACAGGATAAATTTTCATTCAATATCCTTCGTCAGAAGTGCTTGAAACAAGTGTTTCACTTTCATACCAAAAATAGAAGAATGTTTGAACACAAACACTAAGAATAAAGCAATTAAACGGTAAGACGCTGTGATATAAGACTTTCAAGGATACAGAGAAAAAAGGAGCAAGCAAAAACAATGTACAAGGTATAAGTGCATGGTACTTATGGTACTGTTTTAAATACAATAGTATTAACACTTTCTATACTCGTAGTTTTGGAAAGTTTTTTTGGGGGTGGAAAACTTCAGAATTAATTTTCGACGTCTTTGCATGAAGCGCCAGTATTGGCATGGCAAGTAGTAGATATGAACATTTTTCACTACGTGTATGAATAAGCCTCCCTTGAATTCTGTGTAAAAATTGAAACTCCAGCGAGGAAAGGCTACACGATGAGGAGGAAGCTGAACATTATCTGCTTCACTTTTAACAAAGAAACTTAAAGTTTTCCATCTTTCGCGTTTTAATTAGATGAAAAGTTTTCTGTGGATTTTTTGCCTGATGAATATTTAAAGGATGATAAAAGAGACAGGATGAGATTTGCAATGGAAACTTTGTTAGTTTAAAGTTGTCAAATAAATCGACAACGAAAATTTTCCCCAAAATCTGATTCTATTCACGCTCAAATTTTTCATGTTAACTTACTCGGCATCAAATTTTCATCTTAAACCAAAATGTTATAAAGTAATTTCAGTCAAAGGAAAGGAGTATCGGCTGAATTTTTCGGCAGGTGATTGTGTATTTATTTAAAATAAAATAAGTAAAAAGTCACTTTTTCGTCCTTTCGAAGAAATTCACCATTTTGTTTTACGTTTTTTGTAGTAGTGATGACAAATCCAGCATGTCTAGTCATATCGTTGTAGGATCAGGTTAGGAGGCATGTCTAGTCATGCCTCCTAAGCTGATTCATCAACATAGCAGTTCCCGGATTACCACAAATTTTTCACAGAAGTTTATGTATCTGGAACTAACCCTAACCAGGATGCAAATGGCTCTTTATTTTGCTATGGCTCCCCATCGTTTTGATAATAACGTAAAGACCAGCATTTCTTAAACAGTAAGTAGTATAATTCCTGCTTTAAGGAGTGCAAGTTACAGACGAACGCCCGTAAGTCATCTGGGGGCGGAGGAGGGGCCAAACAAGAACAACTTATCTGGTAACTGGAGCCTTGAAAATTAGTCATATCAGGCTTTTATGTGTTTGGGTAAATGTTGGATTCTTGTGGGTTTCCTGTTTCCCGATTTCTTAATCATTCATGCATGTTCGTTAAAAATTCCTTCAATACCAGCATGATTTGCGTCCCTGGAGAGTATCGTTCATGCTTACAGAGTTGATGGTTTTCCTAAATTCTAGTCTAGACTTCAAACTTAGGCTTACTGGAACGCGTGTACCACTTCTGTAATTGCAACAGTCCTGGATCACTCACAATCGCAACTGTTGCTGACAAAGTATCTCTGATAAAGTATCGTGTACCTTTCTAGCGGCGTGCAGTCTACGCTGAATATCAGTACGTTTGGACTTGCCAAAGTCCGAAGCTGAAACCACTCAGTCTTGCTTTGAAGCGATTTTTATGCCTTAAAAACCGCAATCAAGAAATCCACGAACATACAACACCTCAAATCTACCAAAAAACCACAACACGTTCGATGGTCCTAGACTAGTGAATGCGTCACATACAAAGGGCTGTAGCGCCATGATTATGATGATTTCACCCATGATAACCCGATTCTAAATTTCAGTTCATTATACACTGGATTTTTAAATCAACATCCTTCGGGACCTGTTAATACTTCCATGTCATCATTTCCACAAAGAGCTCAAAAGGAGAAGATAATCCTCCGTTTCGTGTTCGTGTTGCTTGGACTGATTGATAGACGCAGATTCCTGGCACAATGCTGGTTTTATTTTATTTGAGAACGTCAAATGACGGCTTATTTACTTATGACCAAACAGTGTCAGTACGGTTCGCAGGATAGCAGGCACATTTTCATCAGGATCGCAAGCTATCTGCATAAAGTCAGTTTGCAGGTGGATGTCATTTAATTTTAATCATTCGACTCTTGGAGGTAATTTCGACACGAGCCAATTAATCATTACACCACACGAATCCGTTCCATAAATAATCTTGCCATTTTCCTGCGCGAGTCCTGGCATATCGCAAACACTAACGCATATAGATATGCTGCACACATACATATGCTTAAATACTTACCACGCACACTCTCGTCCACAATTTTGGCAATCAATCGGATAAATTTATTGTTGGGTAGAGCCGACATAATTTCCCGATAACGAACATCCTCCTAATCTAACTGCAATATTAATTTTCATGTGCCTGTTCGACGAAATTACCAATTTTCCAATAACCTCATTAATGCATGCATTGCGATACATTGCATAGTTAATGTCAGTGCTCTGAAGATTGAATGAATGTGTTTATTAATGTGCATATGTGTGCAGATATCCTGAGATAAGTTCGTCTACAGGCCTCGAATACGTTCGGCAGTTTGAATGTCCTTGCATCTGCTCATACCCATTGAAATTTTCTGGTTTGGCTACGGATTGTAATGCATCAAAACAGATCTCTCCAATCTACGTGCGATATCATTGTGAAGCTGTTGATCGATCATTAATTAAATATATCAATTAGTGGTTCAAGCTCTGTATCAAGGACATTCAGATGAACAGTGTAAAGTGCGTGACTTATTATGTTGTTATTTCTGACAGTTTTTTTAATTCAGGTTGTTGCCTGGGAGATTTTGGAATCTCTTCTTTCCACTTTGTTGATAGTGAGGTAAGATGGTACGATTGAAATTATTTTAAGAAATTTGACGGGACCATTATCAAAAGTTGTTGCATTAAAATACAGCACTCCTTATTTTTGCTTTATTTATTTTTGCTTTATTTTTGCTGTCCCGACTGGACGAAAATTCTCGAAAAAGGGAGTAAGTTAAATGAATTAAAAGGAATTATTAAAATCAAGACTGCTTTTGCAGTTGCCTTTCAAAATTAAAAGTGGATTTCGGGCTCATCGTGGTTCCCAAATTGTGCAACTATATTTCTTTTTATCATTGTTTTTTAAAATTATTGTCGCTCAGAACTGCTTTAACATATATTGAGTTCCAATCAGTACGCAATTTCGTTAACTATTTTCCAGGTTAATTTTATTAATTTGTAAGAAGGCTTGACCTGGCGAAAAGAACAGCGGTCTTTTCGGAGAATGCGGTTTAGTTTTTTCGGGTCAAAACAAGTATCAACAGAGATGAGTAGATACAAAATAGGGCCGAGCAAGCTGCCTTGTGAGACTCGAGCAAAATTTGAAGAGTTAGAAGTTAGTAAGTACTTAATTGGTAGTTGTATATCTAGTTGAATAGGTTGATCTCACGCTGAAAGGTGGCTCATATTATGTGTTTAACTCTTGCATGTCAGAATCTACTGCAGGCTTTGGACATATCTAGTGAGCCTTCGGCGCGGTCTTTTTTTTATCCAGTACATTTTTATTTTTCAAGAATCTGTGGACCTTGTTAACTTTGCATCTCTCTTTGCACCAGCGAAATTAGTGGCCTCATGTAATCCTCTCCTTTTCAAGGCAGGGTCAATTGGAATGTAAGGAAAGTGTTGAAAATTTCTAGAAAATCTTTTACAGATGATTAAAGGGTTAAAGATTCTTATCGCTTTAGAAAGATAAGATTTATACTCCCTTTCCAACATATTGAAGACTAGATGTTGGAAATACTGAGTTGAATATAAGAAGTATCATCCCAGTTATAGTACAAATCCAAATCCCAAATCATCCTAGTTATAGTACAAACGTTATGATTCTTCTTGTGATCCTGTCTGGAGTACTTGTCAATCTATGCCTACGATTATGATCTTCATACCTTTGCATATGCGTTTGGTTACTGAGGTAGTTTGAACTTGAGGATTCACACTGTTTGAGATTTTTATTTGGATACCTTGAGCTTTATAGGAGGATGAACACTGTCCAAGAATTGTAGGGACAATACGTGTTGAGAATGAAGTTGGTTCTTAACGCTGCGCGAATATTTTAATATTTTTACAGAGAACAGGAAAAATGAAAATGATACAATAACCAAAGATGAGTTTGAAAAGAAAGGGAAAACAGGGTCTTTTATTTAAAAATTAAACGCCGTTGTTCATTATAATAACTTCAATATATATCGAGCAAAACGCTCTTTTTATTCGTGGGTCCTTTCATGGGAGAAAGACTATAACTTGAGACCGTAGAGAATCATTTATGTTACAGTCATATAGAAGATACACTGATCCATATACAGCGACATGGTTGAATGATACAAGTGCGGAATTTTTTCCATAGGTTGCTTCGGATAAGGACAAAAAATTACTATCAATGTTCTGTGTTGTTATTGCATTGATTTGAGATGAAAAAAAAAACAGAATAATGTTAATCGTTTGGATGATGGATAATTCTTGACAAAAAGAATGTACAAGCTTGCTGGAAGTTAACTATGAAATTAAAAGACCGACTTGCACCGTGGTAAAACAAGTAGCATGTTCATCAGGTCCGAAAATCACAATGTTATTCTTTTCATATTCTAACCCAAATCAGTATTTATATGCACACTAACGTCCTCCTTCATTTACAGTCGCCTTTTTTAAACGTGCGTCTACTATTATTGCTACTTTACCAGCCAAACAATTGCCCATTTCCAGGACCTTCCAATGAGATGGTTCACGAGGCAAGGAGAGAAGCTTTTAAAAACTAAGAGACATTAAAGCAGATTTTGTTGGAAGCGAATCTACTGAAAATTACTATTTTTTTCAATTTAAAGGACGAACTAAACGTGATGGTTTCTGAACGACTGACTTGTGAAAACATACTCGTTATGTCCAAAGACTAGAAGCGTCCTGTAATCATATAATGTAACCACTTTCTATTGAACAGTAATGAACAGGAAAAAGAGTGACAATACTTCCTGAGAGGACTTCAAAGTGCGCCTGGTGGGTTTTTTTTCGAGTTTGTTCATAAATTTTGAAATCAGCCAGAACCGAATACACAAATGAGTTCGAGCACATATACTACTAGGCAATACATACTTCCGAACAGCGTTCTACGATTTATGCAACTCCCAACTGCAGGTTTCTGGTAGCTTCATGTTAGTGGTCAGTATGCATGTACGGAGGAGGGAAAGGAAGACGAGGAGAACAGAGTTAGCGAGCAAAAACACATAAGAGGAAACACCATTTAGCCTTAGAGAAAAACAAACTATTTCTAAAATGAAAGGACTCTATTGGCAGGACTGTAATAAAATCTAAATATTGGCCATGTTTCAATTTCAGGCGTATCGCAGTAGTGTAACTTTGCTTGAATTATGAGTTGGTGCAAACTTTCGTCGTCCTGAAGGCATTTGACGATGCTAAGTTCTACTAACACTGAACTATGCACATAGTTCTGCTGTGCGCGCTGACTTCTTATCTCCTTTTCAATTTCACCGTTGACATAGCTTGGAAAGGAAATACTTTAATTTAGAACCCGTCATGTCTTCGCTACACCACCCAACCTCAAAATAAATCCTCAGAATCATCAAAAGTAAAAACGACCCATGCTCGCACCAAGAACTTTACGAATTAATCATCCCACCCCTCAATAAAACAAACGAAGCGTTCAAAATTTCAGGGACGGTCTTGGCAAACAGGACGATGGGAGTTCTGCAGCTTTTCTTTTTCGTAACATTTGTCACAAAAACTCATCGACTTACCGAAGATAAAGTCAACAAATCGTTTATGGTACTTTTTGCCCGCAAACCAGCCAAATAGCACCTTGTGGCCTTATGAGTGACAATAGTGATTGGGGGTTGAATTTTACATTTCTAAGGATTTATAGCGTTCGGTGGAAGTTTCCACTTGGTCCAATGTAATCGCTTTGCCTTTATGAGCAGTTGGCGGGAGATTCGAACGAGAAAAGTTTTCCAGGGCGGTAAATAAAAACTTTTGCCCAGAAGACATATTGATCGAATTGAAACGAATTCATTATTGCCGACTGACGCTAGATGTTTGCTTAGGGGTAGGAAGGGTTAGAGAAAGTATAATATTATTATTGTCAGCAGCGCAAATGACAGGTCAGTGATGGGGAATGAAATTGGTTTTATAATGCAAATACCATAGAGGTATGGTATTCACCTCAATGGCAAATACAGACGGAACACCTTAGAAAGGAGCCTTTAACCTGTAAACAGGTTTCTGGGAAAGTTTGGAGCAACTGTCGCTTCGCATCTTATCAAGTGTGGGGGTGAGACTTACAACGAACTGTTGGGATACTAATTCGCTTTGTCACTTTCACAACCTGAATTTGTTTTTGCGCCTTTTCCTACCGATTCGAGCACCTTAATGTCATTCTATCATATGTTCAAATCAGAAAAGAGTCAAGGATGTAGCCGGCAAGGAATTATAAATAAACACATGCTTGCATATTTTTCACAAATTTTCGGGATAGTTTTGTCGTATCAGAGAAATTAGAGTTCCTAAAAAACTCATGGTAAATTCTGAAAATATTGTCCTTACTTTAACATAGCACCAGTAATTTATACAAGGACCTTGAAATTAATGGTATGTAAATGCCGACGTGCTAAGCCTTGGATTTAAATCGTCAAGCATACACGCGTAGCGTGAACTTGATCGTATGTAGATTATACTTTGTGCCTGCTCCTGACACATGAAGGAGTGGCAAATCTTATGAAACTTTCCTGACAAAATACTCCATTCAAAGTAGCATAAAAATTTTCGGACATTAACGAGAATTTAGTTGCAAAATATAAAAAAGCTCATATTTATAACTACTACAACAAATGAAAGGATTTCTTTTCCTCATTTGAGTACGTTTTGGGGAAAATTTTGGAAGCATTAACTCCACGAACCATTATTATATCCGATCGTGAAAAACACAAAAGTTGATCCAAGCGCTGTGAAAAAATAGCAAAATTTTTCCGAGTGAAAGTACCACTTACATGACGCACTCGAAACCTTTTGAATATCACACAAAAGCACATACACTCTCGGGAAGCATCTCGAAGAAAGAGATAGAGCGAGCGATAAGTTTGCTTCGGAATTGTGTAGCTGACACTGTGACAGTCTGTACAAAAAGTGGCAAGTCCGTTGAATTAGTGGCCCAATTCGCCAGAATGGTACGGAATTGCATAACCTAAACTTCCATTATTTGTACTTTTCCTGACCAGTAGTGACGATTTTCGTCTTTTTCACAATCAGATCGTGTTGAACCTTTTCGAAGCGATGTCAGTATTTCAATAATGAAGCTACGTGGTTCCAATAAATCGTGTTTAAAATGCGCTAAAATTGCAACAGAAAACTTACAAAATTATTTTACAAGCGTATGGAAGCAGTGACATGAATATAAGCGAAATGTTTGAGTTTGAGTGTGTGGATTTTAGAACGTTCGAGAGCCTTTGAAAGACGTGAAACGTTCAAGTAGACCAGCCAGAGAACAGAAACTTTGAAGGAAGTTCGAGAGGTGGGTCGAAATAATTGGTTAGGGGATTGGAGCAAGTGAAGCATGTACTGCGCATATCATCATGCATGATGAATTAGGTCTACGGAAGGTGTATGCAAAATTTGATGCTCATTCTCTGCCAACAATCCTTTCAATTCTTTCAGTGTGTCCGAATTGCTGGAAGACAATTGTTTTCTTTACAATCTCTATAAAAACATCGCAAGAACCATGCGTCGGAACCAGAACTCAAGACATTGCTCATTGAATTCTTCGATGCAAAAGGAGTCAATCAGCGAGAATTTGCTCCTATAAATAAGACTGTATTAGGGGCAATCTATCTTAAAATTTTGAAATGCCTGTTTGAAAGAACATGTTGGGTCCTTAATCGGTTAATAACCTAAAAAGGCAAACTTGATCGACTGGAGGCGTTGAGGGTCGAGAGATCCCTTCTCTGGCAATGCTCTTGCTCCTTTTCGCCCCAGTAGAGAAGGAATACATGAAACACCAAGGCAAGCTGTGACGTGAGAGAAGCCTAACCTAAAGTTATATGACAAACGGTTTCAGGCTAGGTACAGCGGTTGACAGGGAAGTGAATGGGTTGCAGTCTAGTAGGGTTTATGCATCAGCAAATTTGATATCTAGGGTGCAAAAGTCCTTGACGTGGCTGCCAAAAAAAAACAACACGTGGCTTAGAAAGGACTGAAATGCAATTTTGTTTATTTATCTGGTAAAAAGTGGAACTACCGTAGAAAAGTGTCGAACATATGAGGTACTTATAGACCGACACTCTGTTTTTTGCCTTAATTTTTCGGGTTGTACGAAGAAGATAGAGAATCGATAAGAGGTTTCTAGGTAAGTCTGCCGTCAAGGATGAGTCCAAGGTATTTTGTTGCTCTTTTCCATTCGCTTTGTTCTCTGTCGATTGTGATTCACTGTGTAAGTTTGTCGCATCTTTCGGGTTATCAAAATGGCTGGGCTTGTCCGGTTTGTTCTTGATCTTTCAGCTACGAAAGTATTCCAGGAGAATGTTTGTTGAGCGTTGCGGATTTGGGGTGATGACTCTTGCCTGTCGTCCTGTAGCGAAGATACAGATTTCATTGGTGTTTAATGATAGTTTGATTGTTTAACAGCTGAGGGCAAGTTGGTACAGTCTGCAGTGTCAAAAATTGTAAAGGACAAATTGTTAAGGTTATGAGTGACTTTACCGACCTATTGAAGTCATTCAATTGGTTGCAGGGTTGGAAAATTTTCGTCGATTTAGACGCTGAAAGTTCTAACCTTTTGAAAAGAACCCAAAATTTTCTTCTTCTGACTAAAAAAACTAAAACTTCCTGCGCCCTAGACCTGACTTTATATGCTGGACAACCCTTTACTGTTGCGGCTCTGTGGAGTGTCATGCCCAGGTGCTTTGTCATTATATAGTGCTTGTATGCGTCCACTAATCTTGTATTGAACTGTCAGCTGTATTGTCTGGTTGTTGTTTTCTTGTGTTCTATAGAGAATTTCTACTGAGTCTATGCCCTCCAGAATGTCATAGTCATTCTTGTCAGAAGAGTTTTCTTCACGCAAGGGGAGTGCACTATCGTATTCCGTTCGGTTTGGGTCATGGCTTTATGGTACACGCATTTCGAGTTGCAGTCCAGTACTTAACGACAATGAATTTTTTAAAATGTCAAAGACGCGCTTATTATTGTCACTGAACTGTCAAATGTTTGTGTTGAAATTTGGCCAGGGATCCTAACGGGGCCGTACAAAATATGTCTGGAAGTGTCGACTCTCATTGATACATAGATAACCGCAACTGACAAGGTATATGAATTTATAAGGAATGAAAAAAATCATATGACAAGTTTTGTACCAAGAATCGTTTTGGAAATATGAATTGATTATCGTGAAATTTAGTGATTGGAACGCCGGAAATTTCCAAATTCTGTCGGTTTGGTTGTAAGCAAAGAAAGCATTGCTCAGGCATGTTTTTTTGTTCTAGAAATTATTGAAAGCAGAAAGCGGACTTTTTGGTCATGACATTTGTCCAATAGGGACTTCATACGTGGGCAGCTAATACACTACACCCTATACACTCCCCTGCGGCAATTACAGAAAATGCTAATTTTTATGAATGAATACTGAGTTTGAGGAGTTTGAAAAAGGCGAATGGAATTCAGTGAAAAGCATCCTATTTTCCGTTCGGTTCAACATTGGTTAACATATCATGTAACTAAAACGTGAAAAAATTTGTTAGAGTTTGGAATAATATGTACATTGTAAAGAAGATTTCCATTTCTATATTGAACTTGACGGTGAAGTTCAAGCCATTCTCACCATCAATCCTTTTTGTTTTTTTGTTTTTAATTGATCCACTTACATTCTCATGAGCCTCACACAATTTGTTTAACTCAATTAATATCCCTTTTTGCAATCAACTCTTGCATTATTGATTAAACTTATTGTATCGGTATCTGACCAAAAATAAAGTGCTTTGATGCAAAAGAGTCGGGTCAAAGGACTCGCAATAATGGCGTGACTTGGAACATGTGCAAAAATTCAATTGGATTCGATTGCTCTGGCGAGTGTCTTCGGGGAAAATGGAATGCAACATTTTAATGAGTCAGCGAGTTTCGCGTCACGTACGGAATTTTCCATGCCTATACATTTAATGGAAAATGTTATATCATCAGTTTTCATATATCTACTTTAGGTCAATTTGCATTCGGAATTGATGTTTATCAGTCAATGACTAGTGTAAAAATTAAATATTTATAATTCGGACATTTTAGACAGTTCAAAAGGCAACAACATTTGGAGAGCTTATTAGAATAAAGTGACCTATGATAGGACTTCATTGAATTCATGTCATACTCTCTCAATGCAAATTGAGTCCATCAACATAATCGAATTGAGTAAAATATTTCCCCGTACTCGTAATCTGCAGAAGAAACTTTAGGGCTTCTCACTTTGGATGAATGACACTTGTTGGGAAAGCCCCAAGGCGAGGAAAAATTTGCATTGTTCAAGTTTTCAAGTGAAAACAAAGCATGAAACTTTCCGAAATTTCCTTGTGGTCGCCATTATTTAAAACTAAGAAGGGAAGAGTTTTAGGACGGTAGTCGTGATGGAACGAAATGCAGGAAATTAGTAGTGGCAAAGTAGTTTTTTGCGTAGACTGGGAAATACGCGTAGTTTAAGGATGAGGAGCTGATGTGGATCACTGCAAATAATGGATGTTTTGTTGAGTCGCAAACTAGAACTGTCGATTGGAGCTGTTATGAGACGAGAAAGTTGATGAGACTAGAAATTATTGATGGCTCATTTAACTCTTATCAAAGTTATTGGCTATATTGCTCGGCCATCTCAGTGGTTCACAACTTTTTCGGGGACGTTAAAGAGTCAATGTGGAGTAGGAATTATCCAAAACTATCCGGTCGTTCTAGAAATGCTTTGTACTTTTTTTTTAGAATTTCTTTGACTTTCAAGACGATTTAACTTACCTGAGTACTACAGAACCTGTAGCGACTTTTCTAAGATAAAACATTACTCTTTATGTCGCGCTTTTACGTGTTAAGGAAATTACTTATTCAAAAATAATAATCTAACTGAATGTATAGACAACAGATGGAGCTCCACACAATGATAATGCTGATGTGAAAATGTTGGGCATAGGCTAACATCGCCAACCATGGCAATTATTATCAGGCTCAACTTTATGCCACTGGAACAGATCATATTCAGAGAGGCTTCACTTGTGAGCATCAGCTAAAGATCTTTAAACAGGTTTTCTAATCAGCCCAAACGAGACACTTATGCACCTTGGCCGAATTGGAGAACGAGACTCCGTCACGAAAAAGGAGTTTGACAGAAATCGACTGTACGCCATGCTTCTATATAGGATTACTTCAGCAGCTAAGGAGAAATCAAAAAACAGTCTCATACTTGGCGTCTGAAAGTCAAATGACATTTTATACCGATGGCTGCACAGGCCTCTTTGTCCCTATTAAAAATTCAAGAAGTGCATATGGCTGATGCTTGTGTCTGCTTTTACCAGCAGTAGACCTCTGTATAAATAATTAGGCGAAAATTCAAATAATTAGTTATCAGGTGACCTAAAACCAGGCGGTTTTAAACTTTCTCCCTGACATGAATTTCTTATTATACACGAATGTGCGATGTTGAACATAAAACAGGAGCATCGAAACTCTGTACACCAATATATAGCAGGATTATGAAGATCTTCATTTTCAACGCTAGTGTATCTGTTGTTCTTCAATAAGAAACTTCAGTCTCAATAATTGACGGAACGTATCGTGAAATTTGCAAATTTGACAAAAAAAAAGAAATTTTTGAACGATGTTTAACCGATTTCTTATGGGGTTCTGTTCAAAAATGTCGAAACGTTTTCGTTTCATTTCCAAGAACCTTAAGTCGGAAGTATTCTTACCAAAGTTCAAAATGATTGGCGTATTATCATATCGAAGTTATAGGCATTCAAAGCGGGTCGTCTGGAACAATAAGCGCGGTGCGAGTCAGCCGTCGAGCAATTCGGCAGAATACCGAGGGCTACACGCATTCGAGGGCTACATGCCTCCAATTCCTTCATTGAAATATTTATGTATAAGTTAACCAGAAAACATCTGCCTACATTTGCCGAGCGAAGTACGTTTGTAAATACGAGGTGTGATAAAAAAATACAGTGAATGAATTTTTATACCAGCAACTGCTGACGCTACATCCATAAGTCCATCCATTTGTCCAGTAGCGTGATCAGCAGAGACAGGTAGGGACAAGTGGTAACACGTTCAAACTTGTCAGTCAGCTGCCAGAGCCGCTAGAGTGAGGTTGAGTTTATCGTGTCTGCGCGCAACATGGATTTCGAACAACGCATTAACATTATGTTTTGTTTTAAGTTGCAAAAGAATGCCAAAGAAGCTCATGAAATGTTAAAAAGGTGAACGGCGATAATGTTGTAGCCCTAAAGACTGTGTGAAAGTGGTATGACCGATTTAAAAACGGGAATGAGTCTGTTGAAGATGAGCAGCTTGCGAGACGTCCAGAAACTTCAAAAACAGATGAAAATATGCAAAAAGTGGAAACAATGGTTATTTGAAACAGGCGAATGACTATTTGAAAGCTTTCGGAAGACCTTCACATCTCGTATGGCTCCGTTCAAAGCATTTTAACTAATGAGTTGTAAATTAGACTGAGAATGAGTGCAAAATTTGTTTCCAGACTTTTGGGGCTGAACCGAAGGAAAATCGTGGTCAGTTTGCACGGAGTTGAAGGATCGTCTTCATGCAGATTCGGACTTTATGGCCATAATTGTGACTGGAGACGAATGTTGGGTCTATGGCTATGACCCTAAGATCAAAATGAAGACCAATGGAAAACAAGTGGATCTCCTCGCCCTAAAAAGGTACGTCAGTCAAAATCCAACATCAAGGTCATGCTCATTGTTTTTTTCGATAGTAAGGGCGTAGTGCGATCAGAGTTCATTCCAAGGTGCACAATTGTAAACTCTGAATTTTATAAGGGCGTACTGCAACGTTTGTGAAACGACATACGAAGAAAGCGGCCGGGAATATGGGCCAATGGCTTCCTTCTTCACCATGACAATGCGCCGTTTCACTTCGCGTCTCGCTTCTCATTCGTGAATTTTTGGCAGAAAAAATGTTCCTGTCTGTCCACATCCGCCATACTCACCGGACTTGAGTACCGATGAAGTTATGGACCCATTTTAAAAAGTTAGAAAATAATTGCAAAAAGTAAAAAAAATAATAAAACAATGAATGTTATTAACAATGCTGCCGTGCGTTGAAGCATTGTGACCTATGAATATGATCCCAACATATGGGACTGACATTCGGAGCAGCCATACATTTTTGGAACGGAAACTCCCTTCACTACGTTGACAGATCCAACTTAGCTCTCCTTCCCTTACTTTCAATATCGCATAGGGTAGGGGGCGCTTCATTCAGTTATCACTGCATGAAGAATACAGTAACGAAAGAAACAGAGTTAAAAGAATTACTTTATTGTTGATCTCGCAATGACTTAACCGTGAGACGATCTTTTGATTTTATGTTCGCTCCCTTTGCGCCATAGTGAAGCTAATGTCATTTGATTTTAAACAATGGACATTGGGTATAACCTCACTTATTGCATGTTTGACGTTGGGCACCATTATAAACGTTCCGGGTTTCTTAGTACCAATTTATATATTGTGTGGATGCTGAGTACCCTGAAATTGTTCCTATTTTAATCTTAAGCAATCTTCTCATTCAATACCATAAACATTAGATGAATGTCAATGTACTTTGAATAGTTCAGCAGTAGTTTTTCCGCAGAAACAATGACGACATACCTTGACATTCACAAAGCCACTTCAATCCAAACAGCACCGAATCAAATTTATAGGAATTCATACGTGCCCATACTTAACATCATAATTTCAACGAAATGCGCTGTTGTCGCCACTCAAACGTAGATCGAACATTCGCATAGTATCCTGCTTATGGACCTGTCACATAAAGGAGTCAATGCCTAACAGACCTAGGCACATGCATACTATGTACGTATACGATGACTTGGTTAACACGAGATTCATTTAGTCTGTGAACCAATTTGAAAATAGTTCAACGATTTCAATGAAGCTTTCCATTTACTGTGTCTCCTATGCCCTAGAGAGAAAGGTCAGCAATTTGTCAGAGCGCATGTCCCTTTCTTTAATCAGCTGATCCTTGCTTTTTCGTCAAGTTCCAACACTCGTACATAATGCACTGACATGATGTCTGCTGAATAACTGCTTGAGGACTAGAAAAATACTTAGTCCTGCAGCTCCCTCAACTTGGAAGGAGCACACAGTTGGTGAGTCTGCACAAAGCTTGACAGGATGCTCACCACTTTGTTGTGCACAATACCTGTGCAAAAGCGAACAGTTCTTGTGTTGTACGTTGCGAATTTTCTGAGCTTTTCTACACGAGCTCATTCCCAGGACCTCGATTACGGATATCATATTTAGTCCGTGCAAGGCCGCCAAATGTGGTGCATTCGGTAACGTGAGTATTCTTTCGGTCACGGGTGCGTTTTGGAGCCTAGTCATAATTACATGGAAGCTGAAGTTATAAATTCAACAAGGATTCTGTCATTGAGCGTGCAGTTTGGAGGTTGTGTGGTAATGAAGGCTAATCGGTGCGAAATAGAGAGCCTACATCACGAGCATTCCCTGTCGAGTGTATCCTTGAAATGAATTCAAGTGCATTACGTGAATGAATGAAGAGTTTAACTGTGTAAACGTGTGCCCACGTTGAGTCAATCAAAGGATTCGCTGTGAAAATTTCGTAGTAGCCGTATTTTTCCTCAAAGATTACTACATGTGCGTTTCGTGTTCCCTATTTGTGTGCCAGTGCAGTGAAGAAATAAACCAAGCGTTAATCATATCTTCCTTGTAACGTGTAAAGGATGCGAATCTGACAGTGGAGCTTTCATTTAAATGTGCTCGTGAATTTATGTATGCGCACAAATGCTTAAATTTTTAATAGATTCCATGCGGCAGTAGTTCACGCGATGACGTAAGGAGCGAAATAAGTGGAAAACATTTTTTCATCAAACAAAATGTAATTTCATTTGAAATTTAAGCAAGCTTCCGATCCATTCAGCCGAGTTGGACGCGAAGCTTTTGAGATTTCCCTCGAATCCCACGTCCGAAAATTGTCTGTAGATCGAGCCTGTGTGGGTGAAATTAAACACTTATGGTGTAGGCTTGACATTTGTATATTTTCCGAAAATTTCCAACCCACCGTATGGCCCTGTCGTGAGGGAAAGTCTCTCAAAAGGAAATTAAATAGCTGTTAGATTTATCGTGTTTAATTTATCAGGAGCGCGATGCGAATCACCTTTCAGGGAAAAATCGATGAAATCACTTCACATTCAGGATCGGACACTGATAATGAGATGGCGTGAACTATATTAGCTTAGCTACTGCACATACAGTGGTTCAAGGACTCGTCTGCTATTTTATGTGAAATATGACCTTCACCATGCGGTTGAAAGCATGTTTTTAGTTGCACGTAAACAAGTCATCAGCTGAGTTTAGGTCATGCAATGGCCGAAATATCCTTCTTTGGTCGTTGAACGACTGTATTTACATTGCGGATGATGCGTTTATTTGCGAAATTTTATTAATCTTTTGTGATGATGGATGAAATCTTGCTAGACCAGTCTAACAAGGATCAGCATTGCCGTGTGATTTCATTAAAATTTGAAGACGTTCGGCGCCAATCTAAAAATTCAAAGGACTAAAATTCTATTCAAATTTTCAAAAACTTAGCCCAATCATCGTCAAAAAAGGTCCTTGCTCCTTAACGTAAATACTAGAAATAGTTATGTCACAAAGCACAGGTCAAAATTTTACGTAAAAACTTTTATGGAGGTTGATAACTCTGTAAGAGGACTCTGAAAAAGGATTTGCTTAAAATATGGCAATGATTTGATCAATCTGAGAAGCTGTTCCTGTCCTGTTTCCATATGTTAGTGTATGGTGTTTGTGGCCTTCCTGCTCTTGGTTCCAAACAACAAAATAATATTATACGAGTAAAATATATATTATATGAATTTTTCGTCCTTAGTAGAAAGGCAAAGAGAGAATTAACATTGACATAACTGTGATAGTATCCTTTTGGTGGAGTAAAAAGAGTTTGATTCTTAAACCTTTCATACCAAATGTGAAGAAACCTTGAAACCTAATGAACCTAAACCTTGAATACCAGTGAATTCAATTCCATTTTATTTCAAAACATTGGATAAGGTTTCCGAATAAAATTCAAAGGATCACATAGGTGGATATTCAAAAGATTTGCCCACATCGACTAGCTTCCATTTACAAAACTAATTAAACGTGGATATGCTCCCATAATTATGAAGAAATTTCGATTGAAGTCCTCAAAGGCTTACGTGATGGATTGGCAAGTTTTAGAAAAATGTAGATCAAATATATTTCACATCTTCACAGAGTTTCAGAGGATTCAGAAACTCAGAAGGAATCTTTGAGTTTCAAAGATTTCATTTCGTTGCTGTGGTTATAATCATATGTTGCTTTTTTTCTTGTTTTTGGGTCCAACTGATGGATCATGCATAAGCTTACCTTGGCCCCTAGCTTTGGCAATTCTGTCACCCTTTTGAAATCAAGTAGAGCCTTGACTTATCGGCAGGCAGCTTCACCGCTTTACTTATGACTACCAGCCGCCGGATATGCCAATGAATTATGCTTGAACATTCAAGAAGAGAATGTTCACTTTCTTTCTCCTATCTGCAGGCATAACCAAAATAGTTTGTTTAGAGGACTAGTTGAATTGAAACTAGTCTCAAAGGTTGTAGCTTGTAAGTCATACTACTAGATTTCTTAATCTATCCATGTTCCTCCGATGGAGTCATCTGCTCCTCGTTTTGATTCAGTGAGAACAAAGTGACGACTTACCTTGAGGTCACTTCTGTCAGTCTTTCTTTTTAAAGAGGGTTCCATCTACACCCTTTTTCACTGTGATCACTCGCATCTTACTTGAATCTAGTCCTACGTTTTGTATTCTGGCTAGCCTCATTAGGTCTTGATATTTGGTCCTTGTTTTTGTTTAAATTTGCACGTCCAGGGCTCCTCATCGGGTTTCCAATGCCAATTTCATCCAAGTCCAACTTCCTTCCAGTTAACTGCAGTTTTGAGCACTTGCCTACATTTCCGTGCTAGCAGTAGGACTACTGATCGCTAGGTTGGCATGCTAACCGAAACGATGTGTCATTTGCTACTAATATGTCTCGTTGCTATTCCTTTGGCATCTTTCGTTGCTAGAATTTCCTACTGCGGAACCACAGTTTAGCCTACTGGTTTGCTGCCTTGTTTGAGTTGAGGGTAATCAAAAAACTAATGCCGGCTTCAGCGCTCTCCTCAGTTGCAGAACCTTCAATGAAGATTTCATTTTCTCTAGGTGAAGCTCTGAACTGTTTCTTACCCTCTGTTTAAAGTATTGACTCTTCAATGGCTCGTGGTGCTAAATACCGTTTTTTCTGTTTAGCTCTCCTACTAGAAGACGGCCATTCTTTTCAGGATTTTGAAAATTTGACAACTCTTCCACAGTTTTCATCCAATGCCCACCAGCAATGCCTTCATTAGGATTGACTCATTTCGTAACATCAGGTTGAGCATTATTTCAATCGCATGTGTTGGGATAGTCGTCAAAACACTGGTGATTTTCAGCAAAGAAAATAAAATCTTGCGATGGGTTTTAAAATTAAGTTGCTTCATTAGTTGAATCGCTTGATGTTCAGCATCTTTTTGAGATCTGTCAACCGTCGTTGAATAGTCAGAGAAATATATCAGACGCAGAATTCATTTCGAGTCCTTTATTTTTACAATTTTAATGGTTTTCGAAGGTTCATCACGCTGTGCATTGTCTTGGTGAAATTAGCATTTTTCAAGCTGTTGATTTAGCTACAATCATTTTTGCAATAGCCATACTCAGAGAGCCACGTTTAACAGATATTCTTGAAAGTTTCATCCTTTTTAAAAGAATTCATGAAAAAAGTATCGTCTGCTTCCGGAAATACCGGCCCAAAAGACCACGAAGTTCCTAGCTTATGTGGTGCTTCAGAAGTCGTTTACTGGGTCCTATCATCTGCATTCATTGACACTTGGATTCTAAGGAATAGATGGGATTCATGTTTCAATAAATGTCACATTTTGTTGCTGTTTTTGTGGGATATCAGCTTACTGCAGAGCTTGGACTATGAGGCATGTTTGAATCATGCTTGATCTGGCTTGGTCAATCACGTCGGACCTCGATCATTTCACCGTAAAGACTGATCACAAGTGTGTACCACATACCGATGCAATTTTCTTCCCCATGCTTAATCATGGTCGGGCAAGATTCCGTTTGACACATTCACATTCACATGAAAATAATTATTGCCCACTTTTGGCTACTTTCTCTACCGTTTGTGACACTAAGGATGTTTTTCGTCCTGTCACAATAACGACACGACAACGGATGTCGCACTGATTTGCACTTCTTGTTTCTGCCTAATTTACCTAATTGACTCTCATCCACAGGAGCTTACCCTGAGACCATTACAAACAGGCGCTGAGATAAACATAGAAAATTTTGAGTAAAAATTATATTTGTATTGTGTTTTTACGCAGTTGATTTGAGAAGGGTGTCCTTGTTTCAAGCAAAATGTTAGAAACTATACCAAGGCAAACTTAATTCCATTTTTTTTCGTCACATACCATTAAAGAGCGGACTATTATCTCACAATTCAACATAACCACACAATTGAACTACATTAATCATGGTCACTTTTGAACGGAATGAAAGCATTTCAGATTTTTGCATTCAGAACGATGCAAACTTCACATTGTTGCCTATGTATGGTAAAGTATGTACGGGCCCAACTGTTCCTATTAATTAATATGCAGCCCAGCTTCTAGCTTATCAGATGACAGTTCAGTGTTGGTCTACCTTGGAGATTTCTTGTGACAGTTGCATTTGCTCATTCTGCTAGTTTTGAGTGGATGAACTTAAAATGTGTTTTCTAAAGCGATGAAAGCATTTTTGGTTTGAAGTTTGAAACAGTCGAAATGCAATTGTGTGGTCCGAAGTGACAGTACATAAAAGATCAAGACTAAAGTTTCTCCGAGGGTACCAAAATTAGACAATAGTGGAAGCTAGTGAAAGCTGTTCTTCTTTGACAAATCAAGAATCCCTTGAAGTAGGGGAATTAAATAGTGGCATTTGGTTGCATATTTTACAACACACGCACAGAGTTGCATTCGATAGAGGTCAGGCGCGTAAAATAAATCCTCCTACCCTATGTCAACACCTCAATAAATATCACTGGGAACCCAATCAGGGCCAATACTGGGGGATAATGTTGATCAGATCGCACTTCTGACCTAAATCGAATCGATCAAATTTGAGATATTCTCGAAATACGAAATACCATTTGTATACCAGCTTTTGCGGCAATTACACAGCTCAGAGATGGAGAAGGATCTTCCTGAAAAAGATTTCCAGGAATAATTGCTGGGCTTGCAAGTCGCCTACAGATGGTTATCAGGAACAGTTGAAGAAATCATACATAAATGAAAGCTTTGTTAACAATTATCTACCTGGCACCAGTAGACAAGGGTTTAATCCTTTCTGCAAACGTTTATTCAATTTTAGAGTCAAAATTCCAAACGAAATTACATTCGAAAACGAATCCCAAAAAAATGGGGTGATAGGTGATTTCTGGTTGATTTCGCCTCTATGCCTTATTTATGCCAATTATGCCAGTTATGCCAATAAAGTTATCGATCAGAAATCTTGTATACCAGTTGATCGAGAAGTTATATAAGTAGAGTATATAAGTTCGTCTTAGGAAACAAAACTTCAAACAAGTCGTTTTATATTTTGACCGACAAATTACCTTTAATTTAATCCTTCTCCACTGGAAATATATTGGTTGTTCTATTATTTTTAAGGATGCTAAAGTTTTTTAACGAACGATTATACACAGGCAATCATTTTCGTCCCTGATTCATCAGTAAATATCCTAGTTCATACAGAGCATGATGCATGGACAATTTACTATTGATGATAAACATATTCCATTACCGCAAAACCAGAAATCTTAGATTGCTTCATGGAAAACCATGCTATCCACAATGAATCTGAATTCATACATCCTGCACACTGAGCATTAATAATAAATAACTATTCAGGTTGTCATATTATCAATAGATATTACATTTCCTTTACATCCAGTTTTTCCCCCATCCATACAATATGGCAATAAATCACCAAAGACAGTTCCTATTGATATGAAGGAAATGCGGTTATTATCAGATGCTAATCAAATAATGATTCATACTTTATCCTTCCATGAATGAAGTTTCGTTAATTATAACCGGTGTGAAATGTGATCATTTGCTTTTCATATCCTTGTTTTGCAAACACTAAGCAAGGTAGGAGTTACTTTAATGCAGAAAAATGAATTAGAAAAGAAAAAAGAAAAAAATTGGCTAAACTGTCTGAATGTAAGTTTACACACCGCAGAACATTTTTGGGAAAGTTTGAGGATTTGCAGGAAAATATAAAGGAACCTCTCAGTTCATATTTGTATCAAATTCGATTTTTAAACCACTGAAGCTTAATTTTTCAATTGCTTACCACCTCATTCAGGTCAGATGTTGCAATAGGAGATGATCTACCGTCTGCTCTTTTTGTTTAGAACATTGAGTGAACTCCTGATCTGATGGTATTAGACCAAACTTAAAGTTATTCTCCTGGGAATTAGTAACAATTCTCCCATTTTTGGGCCAGCAAAAACCTCGCTCGCAAAAATTTTGCATAGAAACCCAGTCAAAGTATAAACTTGGTGATGTTTTTTCTATCTCTTTCTGCGAGACGTCACTTGGGAGTGCTTAGACTATGCCATGCCACTGTATGCTTCAGCTGTGCTAGTTCAGTTCAGCTATGCTAACGAGCCATCTGTTTTGTTTGACAAGGAAAAGGCAGGCGCGTTTACAGGACAATGGTCTGTATATATCAGTTCAAGGAGTGTACAGCGTGTACAGAGTGTACAGCTGCAAAAGCAAATTATTTTTTCTGTCCTTATTTTTCCGCAGGATATTTTTGATTATCTGGTTTTTTTGGACACTTTTTTCAAGTTAGAGTTGAGGTTATCACCAAGGTGTTAGGATATCGACCACTACATGCATACGTTCTACTATTGACACTTGCTGAAAGCTCCTTTGCCACAACGTAACCATTTCGGCCAGGATCTTGCCTGTGGAACTCGCCTTCTGTTTTCCCAGATCTAACAGAGCGTAAGGCGTCCTGCAGCCACTTCAACTTATTTTTTCGGCTAAAAATTACAGTCTCGTATTATAATAGTTGTTGCCAGGCTATCTCAGCATATCATAACTTTCTGGTCCTTCTCTCCACTGAGTGTGTATAATTTTGCCTCAAATTCGTGTCAAAAATGTATCCACTTAGAATGATTGCAAAAGTTAAGCAGCCGAAAAGTGGTTCTCATTATAAGCTGAGAGGATTACACCAATGCATGAGCTGATATCACTTTTTCGAGCACTAAATCATTTTTGAGGTAGTATAATTTTCGGCAAGTCGGTAGACTTGAGGCCATGAAAGTTATCCCCAGAAATGCTTGACTTTGCAGGATTGCTTTTGTTTGGAAATTGAATTTTCCAAAATGGTCTTCTCATTTTTAAATCCCAAGGAAGATCTCAGAGATTGGATCCGACTCTTGGTAAATAATTTGCTACCTGAGCTAGAAGTTTAAATTACTATTTTAATTAATTTTTTGATATTGATTGACATTGAATAATATATCATTGCGGAGGGGGATGAAAAGATCCATTATCGGTTGCCGATGTTTCCTAAGAAACAGGACCGGCTTACCCAGTGTTAATTTTGGTAGTAAGTTCAGAAAGGGTGTCAGGATATTCACCTGATGTCAGGACCACGACATTGTTAGCGTAGACAAGAGGGTTTGTTTCAGTTTCAAGACGCAACACCTCACTGCAAAACTTAGACCGTTCAGAGACCTAATTCTTCTCATATCAATATCACAATTTTCTAACCCGATTTCACGAGTTTGTTCGCAATATTTTCTTCTTCTTCTTCTTCTTCTTCTTGTCTTATTCTTAGTGTTTTCTACTATCAACTTATCCTTATACAGACGTGCTAGGCTTTGGAAAGTCATGTACTACTTTACCCTTATCCAGAGTGTTCACCATGAAAGGCGCTAAACATGCCACAGCTATCTAAGATTCCTGTACTTAGTCACATCAGAACCTAGAGTAGGAGAGAACGGTCCTTGGAAACAACCGTGATTCTGATAAAACAATACTATATCTGTCCTTAACCTTCAAAGTTTGCACGATTTCGCCCAGGAATTTTTATGGTTCGAAGAATTGCGTATTTAATTCAATTTTTTTGTAAATAACTTTACTGAAGCTTAAGCTCCAATGCATCATGTCCCATAAATAAATTGGCTGCTGGTTTTCATAATCATAAAAGTGCTCAATAAAGACTCCAGTGTTTCCTTACCGTAAGAATTCAAAGAATTACTTGTATTCATCAGTAGCCAGGATAAAACGGAGACCTCAAAAATCAATTTCCTTAACCTGGAAGGTTGGGGATTGAACTCATTACAAGTTCAATATTTTTTTTCGTTCAGGTTTATAGGTTTTCAGCTTGTATTTGAAAAAAAATTAGAGTTTCCATATTGAAACACAATTTTTTCCATGCCCTTTATTCCTGCCACTCGTTGTGTTTTTTTTTAACGTTGCCTGGATTTCTTTCATATTTTTAACATTTTTGATGCTCTTTACCTCAGATTTGATCCTTCATGGATTGTTTTAAATGCTTTGGTTAACGCTCGTACCTGCTATTATATTTGTTTTGTACCTAGAGCATTGTTCGTCCATGTTGGCCCTTCTCGATTCCATGTAATCCTGTTTTTTTTAATGTGCGACTTACAGACTACCAATGCATCTTGACTGCCCACTAAACACTTCTCCCGTCAACTTTAGAACCTAGCCTGGAATCGTTTAACATATTTTTTCGGGCTCAGCCTCGTGTTCTTACACCTATGGACTTCAGAATACTGGGATCCCTCCTTCACGAGAGTGGAGGCGGAAAGGAAGAGCTAGAAAATATGTCCTTCCATCCTTGACGAAAGGAGTGACGTTTCTACTTGTTATGTTGCTATGCGCTGGAACATATCGTTTTTAATGGTCTTTAAACGATGGTCTAAACTTTGTGTGACAGAAGGTGTTTCCCCAATTGCATGTCTCCAATCAAACTGCCAGGAGAGATCACTCCCATATTTACAGGATTCCAGTACATTGCCTATAAAATCTGTTGCAATAGCAGAATGTGAGACAGGTAGTATTATTCCAAATGATTGCAAAATAAACAATCAAGAGACCGTGACTTACCTATACCGGACAATGAAGACTGAAAACATCCATATTCTAAACTTGTCTCAGCTGAATATCCTTCAAATTTTGTTTAGCTCCATGCCACGGCCTTAGATTTCCTATCCCTATATCATCGTCAGGTCATACGACCTATCTCTGCATCATCTTTACTTTCCATAGGTCCTGCAGCCACTTTTGAAGAGTCAAGGAGGATTCTTGCCTCATTCTTTTTGCATGTGCCGTCTATCAGTAGAAGCATTTGTTTTGGTGAACATCATACAACTGATGTGCCATATAGTGTGCAATATGCCATATGGTATATTCATATGGACTGCATTTAGAGCCACCTTCTTGCGAGCTATAGCCTGCCATTTGGGCCGAAAATTAACTCAGAGCCAATAGAGCTGAGGCTAATATTTAAGCCGATTTGAGGTCATTGGCTGGTCCAGGTAATTCATTTCTAGCTCTGACATAATAAGCATCTCCAATAACATTCTTACTGCCAGAATTCCCCCCTTTGTGACGAGAACTTACTGGAATTTGCTAGTTCTAGTCTGAATTCATAAGAGGTATATCTGAATAGCGCTTACTTGATTGTGTGGCCAACGACTAAAGCCGAAGCATTATGCAGTAGTTTGGCAATTGAAATTCCAGTAGACCCTCGGACGAACTGTTTTTAAGACGAATCCCAATGTGGGAGGCAAATTCGAACACTTGATTTCTTATCAATTTGGTGGAAGTCCAGCTCTGTCATTTCTAGGGGACAGTGCATTGTATTTGAGACGGGAAGAGCTTGTATCTCAATATAGCGTCCGTATCCCTCCAGCGTATGTGTTACCACTTGGTCGTGAACTACGTTCACGTTTCAGTTCTTGCAGCCAGTGCTATCTGTAGCTCTATCAGTTCCATCGTGTTGAGGTACCTCATTTGCTTGCTGAGGTACCTTATTAGCTCACACTGCTTCCTCAATCAAGGTCAAATAGATTTGTTAGCTTTCTAAGCTCACGACTCTTTGAGAATTATTCCTATTTTTTGACTGAAGAAGTAACGATTTTCCTCCAGAATCCTTCGGTGCATAGTTTTCCACAAGTCTGCTTTTTCCTGTCAACATAGGGTAAGTGTCATCCACAAGAGCCATCATAAGATGCTTCGTCACTGATTGCTTTCGTCACCTTCCAGTGGTGGCCAGTTTTGATAGCGTCAACACTTTTGGGCATTTAGACTTTATCGTAAAGCAAATCATACAGCTTCCTTGAGGATCTTTGGCAGTATACCACCATCTTGTAAAGCATCATCTCCTAAATCCCTTGACAAAATCTTGAATCACAACTCGTAAAATCTACTAGGGTTATAAGTTCAGCTCCGATTTCCTTGGAAACATTGTTCATCTTGGCTTCAAGATGGATTTCAAACTTAAGTGCTACCTGGCCATCGCCCTTCTATTCGTCCTTAAGGCTCTAGATCCCCCCGTCAAATCCGTGATACCATAATTTTGTTCAGGAGATCAATTAAATCAAGAATACTTTTCTGCAATACGTCCAATTATGACGAAAATGATAACTAGAGAAAGGATATAGTTTATCATCTCTCAGTACTGAAGACAGAACTGACTACAATACAGTCTGTTCGAGATGAGATGCAGTCAACATGTTTTACAATTTTCAACTATGACTAGCAGCTCCTGTAAGTTAGTGCTCCCAGTTTCTTTCACGGGAAGGTACATCATCTTTGCCCATTCGGCCGAAGTTGCTCGGATTGCAGTTCAATCTCTTATACACGTGCATATCCTTCTGTCACTTTGACTTATGGTTTCTAAACTGTGTGTCAATATGTCTTATATGTTTCTAATATCTTCTTTTGTGTAAGAAACTTCACATTCGACCCGCAACATTGCATTTGATTTTCGCAATCCGTCCTGAAAACGGAAACCAACTGCAACATTTAAAATTGCAGATGTAAAATAGGGAACTTGCTATTGTTCGAGAATATGGTGGTGGGGGTTGCTCAAGGGGTGACTTGAATCAGCAAGCAAGCAGATATCAGACGCTGTGCCATCCAATTACGCTAAATCAAGAGACGTGCTGACATGATGCATACCACTCTTTACAATCATCCTGTCACGGCACAAAGGATAATCGTACAATTCATGCAAACATAATCACAAGAGGAAATGTATCAGCAATGCAGAACGATGCGACAGGACACGTTTGTTAGAAACACTGACTTGGAAAATGCAAGGCGAAAGGGGTATTTTATTGGATCACGTGCACTGTGATGACAATCTAGGATTTTTCTGGTCATTAAACGTGAAACTTCACTGAAATTTAACGTTTTCGTATGGCAATCGGTCTCACTCATCCTTTTCAAGTTGAGACTGTTACAATAAACAGTCGACAAAATTGTCAAGTTGACAATTCTATGATCGTTTCTGACACACGTCCCCTCGAGAAATCAAAGGACATTATGTTTGGACGGTTTGATTTGGGTCTGATTGGCTATTTCAGGCACGAGTAGTAATGCAGTTGCGAATAGAACTTTGTGCATGAGTAAGTGTTAGTCCTTGAAGTCCTGTTCTTACATCCTTCTCGTATAGCCTTATCATAGCAAAAGTTATAAGCGGATGGATTGCAAAGTCCTTCTGACAGAAATCCAATTCATTTGAGCCAGTTGATTCGCGATAGAAATACTGTCCACCAATACAGGATTTGTTCACCATCTATGCGTTCAGTGAGTCTTAGAAAGAATCTGCTGATACAACAAAGTTTACTGGCTGGCCAGAATCGCAAGTATTTATAAATGGCTAGTAGCGCGTTTGCAAGTTTTGCCAGATACACCAATCAATTTTTCTAGTCTGAAATACACGTTAAAATTATTTCAAATATACGCTGAAAGCTTTTAACGCGATTTCCAACTTCTTACTTCCCTACTGACAGTTTTGTTTCATCCCAGAACAAACTTTTGCATCATTATTCCCCTTCACTTTTAAATATACCACCAGGATACGAACTCCTGGAATTTTCCATGGGCTTGTGTGGATGAACACTTCTAAGGAATTCTCAGCTAAGTATGACCGCAAGCTAGTAATGTATCCTTGAAAATAGCAAGGTTTATGGCTTTACCAACTCAAATAAAATTAGAATTACAAAGTAATCTTACGGCACGGTAGTTTTAATTATTGATTTCTTCATAGAATTGCTATCAAAAAATTTACTATTCCGAACAGTATTTAGCCTGTCTTAGTTAAACGTAAAAGTGAACTCATTGCTAATGAGAGGATTAGTAGGAACTGTCAGGAAAATTTCGTGGAAAAATATTATCAGATATTCAGACTAGAATACTAGATGGTTGTTTCTTTGCGCAAAACACTCTAATGAAATTCAGTTGGTGTCAGAAGTGGAAGCACACCCACAACTCGAAATGGCCAGATTGCCCAGCGTTGGATTTGAGCCGTAGCCTGTAAAAGATTTCTCTTGAATGTCAGTTATTTTGGTAAAGTCTAGTTGATTTGGTTAAGTTTCGCCTAAAATATTTACTTATCCGATGCGTATGATGCGGTAAGTGTTCTACGGTACGTTCACGGTAGCTATCTGAATATTATATTCTCAGATTGGAAAACTCATTCGAAGAATTTCTAAAGAAAATTTGCCCAATAATTTTTTCTTCAACTCAAAACTATCTCAAAGGCCTTCAAAATTCCTCAACTTTAAAAGCTGTATTGAGAGCTAAGTGTGTTAAGTGTGCTAAGTGCCAAGTGACAGCAAAGTATCGTAGGTGCTGAGCGTAGATTACCCAAAAATTAGAGGCCATGCATGATGGGAACGTCTACGGTATTTTCGAACCAAACAAGCTTTGAGAAATATGTAGACACGTATTTGAATTTTAAGTGAATTTTCGAAAACAATTCCGTGATTTGTTGGTAAACTTATCAGTAGATCGTTGAAAAGACTAAGTTTTTCTCGGAAAAAACAAAACAAAATGGCAGGAAGAATCCTTTTGCGAGTCGAGGCCATACGTCATTGACAGGCCTAGGAGCTCACATGTTTCAGTAACCTACTTACTAAATATTGCGTGACAAATATTGTAGGACTGTCGTGGTGAGCTTCACGAAAAGCCATCACCACAATGTGCAATTTTCAACGCGTTTTATTGTCTTCAACAACAACAAGCCACGAAAACAACAGTATTATTTAATTTTCAACAATGAAACTGAGCACATGTCTATTCTTTTGAGCCGGGTTGGGAACGGCTTTAGCTAAATTGAAGTTCTATTGATGTTAGAAACTTCGCAATTCTGGTAAAAACTTTGACGTTTGCTCATGAGCACTCACGAAATATAGATGACTAAACTTGCTCTATCAACATCTTCAGCTCTACCACTCACTCAACTAAATATTCCACCTCATCGCCGAGACTTGCACAAGTGTTCAGATTACGCGACATGAATTGCCGCATCCATGCCGAGGGCAGGTACAACATCGTTGACTTCAGGGATCGATTAGTCTAAGTCAGATTAACCACTTATTGCAAACAATTGGACATTCAAGTGGACAAATTTTTCAAATTTTCCAAAAGAGCTTGGAAATGTACGTCACCAATGTATGTTCGAAACCACACTTGATTATCCGTTAGGTTTCTTGATTTTTACACAAACTAGTGAGAAGAGGACAAGAATCGTTGATTCCTCCACTCATGGTGGAAGAAAAAAGAATTATTTTTAAGTATGTCATCTTTTGACATTCATTAAACCGATTTAATTAGTTTTCAGCGATCAACAATAGGTTGGCTCCTTTTTCTATTTGTATCATATTTTCTCTGATTAAACGACAAAGCTTGAGTGGATTTCGCAACAGGACTCTGAGTATAAGCGCACATAAACTACCATTTTGCAAGCATGTAGGCTAGTAGGCCACAACTGCTGCCGGCAGTTGCACTTATCCTTTGCACATTCAAAACTATACCAAATGAAGAAATATAGAAGCAACAAGTAAACCGTAAGCTTGTAAGGATAAATACGAGTAAAAATACAAAATTATATTAAGTTATAGTGAAACTTGAAACCAAGAAAATGAGAACTTGGAGATTTCACAAAAATGCTGGGCTAAGTATTTGTATCCGTCTAACGGCAAGCTCAGGGTCTTGGAAATATGTAGGGCAACGGTTCAAAATAGCTGAGTACAGTCAAAACGGATAACAAAACAATGCTTAGGTATTCTTCCATGTTTCTGAAAAAGACAGTTGCGCTCCTTGACAACATTTAACAATTTAAAACACTAATCTTCCTTATTCTGTTCATATGTAGTTTTCCCTGCATGAAGTTGTTCTGCTAATTCGTTGTTGGAGATTGCTACTATAAATATGAATGCATTTGTTTCCACCATCAGATTTCGAAAGGAAGGAGCATAAAGCGGTCGTACAATAGGGAGCAAAGCATGAGGATTCACCTCAATAGGAGCTTAATAGTAAAATGTTGCCACGGCAGCAGCAGCAGCAGCACCACGACAAACTAGCAATGGAAGTAACGCAGTAGAACAAGTGTAATTTTGTGGGCAACAAGGATACTTAATAACTGGAGCGTATTGAAGAAAGCCAGGCGGACTTGCAACGACGACGAAAGGAGGTGAGTGGATGAATACTATACGAATATTCTTTTTGGTAGCTATCGATGTATCCTGAATATGCTGGTGCATTTGTTAACTTGTAAAATCAGCTCTGATGGCTGCAAAATAGCGATGAACCATGCGGTTTGTAGGACTGGAACATTTAGCGGTTGGCTTCATTTTTGATTTCGGAACTCCTCGGCATCGTTGATGAACGGTACTTAAACTCCTTTAATGTCAGCTGTGTTGTTTGCATGGAAATTCAACCGCTAAAACACGCCTTTTGGCTGATTCTCGTTAATATTGGTCGCAAGCAGGAGGAGCTTGCAAAGCGGATTTTATTAATTTGGCTTTTCACAACATGAACGTCATGTTTGGCATAAATTTGGATTCCTGTACAGCCATAGGACATTATAAATGACGGAATATGGAGCAGTTCATATTGAAAAGGTCTCAAACTCACTAATGCTGCGACTGAGCCTTAGGATTTCTTGCCAATGTCACACACATCGAAGCAAATGCCTCTGCACACGAAATTTCTGATAAATTGAAATTATATAACTTGGAGAATATGATTTACGACCTTTATTCTAACATAGAAAAATAGTAGCTCAATAATAAAAATCAGTAATAGCTCAATTTAGTGCGTTTTAGTAAGTGGGTACACTTACATTTATTTTGGGAGTGGTGCAATAGGGCCCTTACAGTGTGTTGCATGCATTTCAATCATGTTAACGATGTTGAACAATTTACTGATTGTTGATGTTGTTGCTTGTTCACCATGAATAAATGTTGCAGACCGCTGGAATGCGCGAGCAACCAAACAAGCAGTCATGATGGGAGTTAACGTTTGTCGGTACTTTGTCGTCAAATCAACGAATGGAATATATTAGTGGGTAATGATTAGATTTATTGAAAGGGTGAGAATTAGAATGCCAAAAATCATGCAGATTTTCGGTTGGACTAAGAACAATTTTCTAAAGTAAATAAGAAGCAAACAATTAATTATTCAATGGATTTCATGAGAATAATTTCCAATTGACGGTTGAGATACTTCTCGATGTGGTCGAACATTCAAGCAAAAACAAGGCAGAGCGAAGGTTAGCGCCTCGATTCATGGTCCTTAATTTATTAGATTTGTTTCCACCTTTGATGTTAAAGAAAAAAACCAAAAACAGCAAACAAAATAGTCTGATTTAAAGCTCAGAACTCTCAGTAGTAAACAGCCATCTGTGATGCAACCGCCTTCAAATAACCAGCTTATATAAGCAAACTAAGGGATTGGTTGAGTGGTGGTTAAAAAAGAAGAATGCAGTTCCAACGACTTTCAGAGTCTTACGGCAACTTTCAGAGATAAAATGAGTTGCAGAACAACATGATTCGTATAAGGATGTACGATTTAAATTGGCTGGAATTTTTTCTTGATCGACTTGCTCCCTTCAGATTCTACTGATTTGTCGAAAAATGTCGACAGCTTTGTTGACAAATCTGCTTCGAAACACCTTCTCGTGTACTTTTGGTCCCGAAATGTGATGGCACTAACACGTCTCACGGCGTGTTCTTGCTGGCATGTTTTCCTACAAACAGACACAGTCTAATGTTGGTTTGAGCCTCCATATCCAGAATCATTCAGGGTCTTCAGACAAATCAATGACCAAATCCACCTTCCAACGGAACGGTCCCGAAATCAACGTCTCTGCGGTTAAAGTCAGCGTTCATGGTGGAAACTTCTAAGTAATCACTGGGATGGAGTGCTGAGGAGTAGGGTCTTGGGAGTAAGTACTGTGAGGACCGGGGAAAACTACGTTTGACCGACAGAAGCAACACGAGCCCTGAAAGCCAAGTGAAAATCCTTAAGAAACTTTCGAGCAACAAATATGACAGCCCGTCCTAGTCAAATGTCAAAACGAGACCAAATTCAGTTGACGTGGGGAAAAAATAAAAGGTAGTAGAAAAGTGGTGCAACCTGAAAATAAGTATTATGTAGAGTTTATGCATTGTGTAGTCACCTTTTGAAAGGACCTCATTTGTCATTGCTGTGTGCCTTACCTAGGCTATGAGCTTATCATACAGCCCTGGCAACATGTCACGCGACCCGCTCTCTCATATCTGTTCTGCACCAACTAACAGTGAAAAAAATTCTTTGGGTTGAGACTGCAAATATTGTCAGATATCTATGGTTCAATCCTTTCGTAGGACTTAACAAAGTAATATTCGATTAAAACTTTTGCTTTACTCACTTTATTATTGATGTCGACAGATAAAAGTAAGCAAGACGTGGGAAAACACAAGTTTACATGCAAATATATCAATCAATAATTCCTGGAGAACAACAACAAAAGCAATTTATCATAAAAGTTTGATGTTGACAGAGCTCCGAAGTAGATGACAGTAATTGAAATGAAATGCGTGACAAAAGTAAGACCGCATACACTGATAATTGCTTGCTTATTCACCAACTCTGTGTTCCCGGCATTCAAGTCCTTTAAACAATTCACTTATTTTAAGCATCTCGCAAGCTTTATTGCATTCGCTACCCCCGACAAATTACGACAATTCTTCTCTCGAATTTCACCCATTCCAAGAAATCACACTTTCTTATGTGGAGCCACTGTCTGTAGTAGTAGCGAAATCAACTCGTTTTGCAATCTAACACGTTTTGCTCTCAACTTTTATACCTTGTGCAATAATCGTAAAACCAACTCAAAGTGCCCATAAAAAACACTGAAGAACTATTAAAGCGGTAAAGTAGGAGCAACGTGCCAAAAAATATGTGTCCTGTGCGTGCCAACTAATTTCGAGTATGTGTCTGCTAGCAACAGTGTGTACGTTGAAAAGGATTAAAAACTCGCTGGGAGCCTAATGAGTTCCCACTTATCAATGATGCAGGATTTCAGGTGCACTGAAGGATCCAAGGTTATTCATTGTGCTGGAACGTTCAGTTGCATGAAAATCGAACTCTGCGCGCCGCTGTATTTAACACTGACAGAAAATATAACTTCCATGTTACGGTTGTAGCAATCGTTATCCTGGCCACTAAGGCAAAACTTCGATGTGCGACCAAGTTGTACAGACTATAATTTCATCATACAAAATAACTTGTGCAGTGAAAGGGTGTACGGAACCTTCTCTAATGCTGACGATGGGCAACCTAATTTGTCTTTATGAAAGTTGAACGAAGTCGCAGAAAGGACAAGAAGGAAAAATTGGATGGACTAACGATATTTTTGTTCTCTCTGCGGAAACGTCTTGGGAGAATTTGTGAGTTGTGCAACAGTGACAGTAGGAATCCTCTTATCCTCTCATGAAAATTTTATGAGAAGAATATAGGCGTAAGAAGAATTTCCAGGGATTTAGTGTTCCAAGGAAGGCGACTTTAGGCTTGACCTTATCGAGCGCAAACTCAACAAGGGCATCATGTTTCGCGGTGCCACTCCGTAAAAGTTCGGGAGCTTGACAAGCACAAAATTACGATTTTAAGCAGATTTCGCGTTTATTAGATTCAAGTCAATTGAAGTCTTCATTGAGTATTCCTTCAACATTATTTGGCAATCGCAGGACTATTGGGAAGCTTCACCAGAAAAAAGAGTTACCGAAAAGCTATAAACTTGAAAAGGCATCGCCCGGCAACCGATTTCAACTTGGAAATAAAACTCAACTATTACTCATTCCTTGAAATATATCTCATTATCTGGATATGCTTAAGAGGATTTAAGGAGCTCACGGGAATTTTTCATAGCTATGCAAAATGGAAAATATTTTTAAGGAGAGTTTTCAATTAGTTATTTAAGACAGCTCGTAAAACAAACGGCACGTCTTTCGACAGTAAACAAACTCGTAAAATAGCGAAATTCAACTTCGCAAGCATGCACACGTAATTCTCGATTTGCATTTATATCCTTTATTTTTGGTCTTTTACAATGTCATCTTATCCATGGTGCGGATACGTATAAATATAAGTTTATTGCCGAAAAAGTTTAACGTGAGGATGAGGGCATGAATAAGCACACGAAAGGACATAGATGATGACGAAGGATAAAATAGAGAACTTCACTTGTCGCCTATGTAGAGAGAGCATCAAGTTGCAAGTTTTGTTGGGACTATCTGCCTTGATTAGGCATAACTTTTGAGATTTGTCACCTACTGCGCTCTTTTACATCACAATGAAGTACCAGCTCGCATTGAGGATCTTGATACTAGTTTCCGATATTGGTACATACGGAACTCAGTTTTCCCTGGCTGCAATAAAGTGGCCCACCAATGCGGGTAAAGCTACCCTTGGTACCTGCACCTACTTCCAAGGTTGACGTTTGCAGAATGAGTCAAAAGGACACTCCATACTATTGAGTAAGCTATGCTTTGAACTAATTGTCGAGGAACTACGAGAACACTACATCCAACCGGGTTCACTGGAATCAGAGTTTAACCTAGATTTAAGTTAAGGTCCCTGAGAACCCTTGACAGCTAAATCACAACCTTCACCAGATCGCGCCCTACATAATTGTCCTACAGCTAACAGCCAAGCGGAAATCGTTAGGTTAGAAATTGAGGAAAAACAGATATTGTTGAGGTGTTAAGTAATGTAAGGAATCGAGATGTCTCTAGTGGAACGTTAACTGATACTCTATGCTTGGCATGAAGTCTCTTTATCAATTCATCCATACTTTATAGCCCCTCAAAATCAATCTCATTCACTTTGACAAATTGAGTTACTTTAGCCTTTTACATTGTGAATTGGTTCCCAAAACAAAGATCCTGCGAAGTTTCAACTTACCATACAAAACAAAGTTTTTTTTTGAGAATGTTGAGATTATTTTTGAGTTGAAAACGCCCAACGGACATTTTAAGGTCTATATGGAACAATACACAGAAAAATTAAGTTTATTCTGTACTACAAGTCAAATGGTCATAACGGAATATTGAGCATAGGGTAAACGTCAGTTTTTGTAGGTTACAAATAAGCCGAACTCCATTGTATTCCGAGGTGCAGGCTGAAATTGCTTGGAGACCGTGTGTTAATGTTTGACATTCGAACCTGAACATAGCAACTATGCCATCAATTGTCAGTTTTTTTTAAGAAACGTTTTACGAATCAATTGAGTTTATTTGGAAATCAAAATGAGTACAAGAGTGGAAAAGTTTCCCGATTAGAAATTCGGGGGAAACATGTCTATAAATCATCCATTCAGAAGAATGCATAGCAGAGGTGCACAAGCATGTGCTAGAAAACCATGAACTCCTTAAGACGTTTTGAAGTATGCTCTGAACTAATTGTGCTAAATTAGAATAGGATATGTTGGAAGAAACATAGTAAAACTTTCCTGATGAGAGTGGTTAAGGACTCGGGTAACTGTTACATAATAAATGACTGGTTCTTAAATTCATTTTCCAATAGCAGATTGGCAAATAGGTAACACTTGAAACGACTAATGTGCAAAGGACGATTCAAGCAAGCTTACCATAACAGTATTTAAGATGTATATTCAATATTTATACTTAACTATTGATATCTATACTGTCTACAGATGTATAGATATGATTAGTGTTCACTATTATAAACCCTATTCAAGGCCTTGTAGATCAATGGGATTTGTTTGCAAGATTTGACTGGTGACTCAACTGATGCGAAATGTAGAGGATGACAGAAAATGGAGAGGATAACAGAACATGGAGAGGAAAACAGTATTAGTGGCGAAGAACAAAGAAAAGAAACAGCGGACGAGATCGGGGTGACGCCATTAATGTCAGTTCTCGATCTTAAAAGTGAGAATAAGCTTTTTGTATTCGGATTAAATTTTCCTGGAATATAGCTGGTTTCGATTCCTCAAAGGTTTGTATCGCCTAATTGTTGACTGTTATGACAAAGGAACACCAATTTTCAACATTGAAGAGTGCAGGAAATTGACGTGGCCTTACAATAAGTGCAAAATGTGGTAAATATTTGTATTTTGCGAAAAACCGTCGGAGAAATTTAGGCACACCCTCACATTGAGACGGAGAAGCAAGTCGCTGAGAATTTTGAGGAAAGTAAAAATGGCACTGTAAATAGTGACGTGCAGGGCGAGAAATAACACGTTGGTAATGGCGGCAACCAGCAGTTCAGTTTAGATTGTGTTTGAATTTCACAGAGGGAGCTAAAAATTGTTCAAGACAGCATATCGCATAATGGATAAACAATTGCTGAGAAACAAATTTAATCTACAATTTTCCAGATTCCCAAATTTGAACTTGCGAACCAAAAAGTTCAAATTACATCAATGTAAACCACTTCAATGGTTGTTTCGCCTGAAATATCGCGGGGAAACTGTTAGAGAAATCCAAGAAAATTTTTGGAAACATTTTGTGCGTGTGCAAATGCATAGATCGACCTTGTTAATAGAATAAATGCCCACACTAAACCATGTTCAAAGCCTCAATTACTCAAGGAATCGCTTGAATATAGCTTTAGCAGAACCATCGTAACCAACATATTCGCCACACGTTCGTAACGTACGTTAACCATCTAACAGAAAATCAATAATTCTTCACATTTCACGCAAAAAGGGTTAACACTTCCTGCGATGTCATGCAACAAGCCAAAGCCAGTCCCATACATATCAATCAGACTTGTCATTCAACCCTTGATTTTATAGACCGTCAACTGTATAGAATCGTTCTGTTGGCTGTTCCTGTCGGAACCTCAGTCTGACAGCGTCAACGATGTCGCCTTTGTTGAAAATCGTCGTCAATTTTTATTTTCGTTTAACATCACACCCCCCAGAAAAGGGGTTGAGCGCAGTTGAGTAGTGACGTGCGTATGATTTCGTTCAAGCAATTATCAGAGTAAAGGCGACAGGACTACTTTTTGCTGGGGTGGATCAAAGGCAACTGTGAAAAAGCAGTGATTTGTAAATGACACCAAATAATAATTTGACGTAGGTTAATATGAACACATACATATGAGCCAAGTGCCATATGTGGGACGGCGTTAATTGGTTGTATGAAAAACGAAATGATTTTCCGTTCCGCTCGAAAGACCTAAATGATTGATGTCATAACGAAGGATGCCTGAGGCAGAATAAGGGGTTGGAGCGCACGAAAATTAAATTTGAATTTAATTTATGCGGGGCTAATTTGAATTTGGACTTCCGAGAGTAACTTCTAACAACATAAGTGGCAGAGATTTGGTTTTAATGATCTGTAATCAAAAATTGAAATACACTTTCAGACTATTACTAAAATTTGATTGAGAAAAGTTTCCTTTAAAAATTTATGATAGGAAGATAGGATAAAACTTACCGGTACCAAATAATCTAAAACAAAGTTAGTGCAACATGATGCAAAAGAGAGGCAGAATTTCGAAAGAGACAAGTTCAATAGTAATGACAGTTCCTCTGATGACAGTTCTATACTCAAAAGAAATAGACACAAGAAAATAGGGTCTCTTTTTATGTCAGTGATGATTGCGGATTTCGTTTTGTTGTATGCTCGTGACCTACGTTGAGACACTCTTGATTGTGATGCGTTGTGTTGGTCCTTTTAATGATATTAAAAAAACTTCGGAGTTTGTATCGAACTTTTTTCTGAAATGAATACGCTTACCCTGTATACTGAAAACCCTTTCTAGCGATCTTATTGTTCTACGTTGGCTGTCATTGATAAATCATCGATTTCATTTCGCACAGAGAGAAGAAAGAGAATTCAGGCGAACATGCCTACACAAAAATATTAACAATTGAACTGTACTACAATACGTGAGCCACACTGAGATACCACTTCGAACAATAATCTGCTCTTGTTGCATGTCGACCATCCTACAATGGGCATAGTCCGATGTATCTATCGGCGGTTGTTTTTTAATAAACAGATGCTCCATACCCTGAATTTTGCAGTTTTCGCATTCGCAAAGCTTCATTTGCTATCTGCACTTTTTCCTTTATAAAATGTGAATGTTTTAATCCTCCTGGCACCTGGGAGCTGCTTTAGAAATATGTTTGTGCTTGAGATTGCTGTCCTTATCATAGCTATTTTTGAGATTGCTCGTGACTGCGATTTACACTTAGATGGCTTCTCCCAATCTCCTCCCTTTAAACATTGGAAAATTTTGGGTTTACTATACGGATATCAATTATATATATTTGACGGTATCAATCTTCAGGGCTGTGTTTTCGAATGCCTCCTTGCACACTAGGGCAACGGCTCTCGCATCTCGAGTATGCGATGCTTCCTTCCTTCAGTGTGAGGTTCAATGTGGTCACTCCCCTGCCCTAGTCACTCTCATCCAAGTTTAGTAATTCGCGCTCCATTCTGTTCGACTTTACGGGTAAAATCTTCTAGGCATAATCTTCTAGGAAGAAGCTCTTCACTTGATAGGTTTTCCTTGGTTAACAGTCAAGGCATTTTCTCCAATTTTCTCATTTTCTACAATTTTGTTTCACCACTTGAATACATAGGTTTGGCTGATCTCTTTCAAAGGATTTTTTCTCTACAATTGGGCTTAAATTATGACTCTAGTGAGGAGATTGACAGGGATTGGAAACTCAGCTTTTCTTAGACACTTAGCGAAAACATTGAAACTAGGATAAAGGTTCGAAGCACAGTTGCCAAGCTACATACATCCATACACCACTAAGGTCACTCAGTTTTCATAAAGAATTCAGCTCTGATGCCCTTTGAAGAGTATCGTGGTGCCTAGTTCTCAATTATGGTGGCTTTTCCCTTATAGCGTCAGGAACAGATGGGTTCCGTATTAACCAGGGAAAAACTTGGAAATCCTCAATGTAAACTGATAGCGCATCACAATAAGGTAGTGGAAGATATTTGGCGAATCTGAACTTATGCCCAAAAGAGATTATGAAATACTGGTTGTTGGCTCTAACAAGGTGGTTGCACATAAGAAGTATTGTGATCCCTTGTGGCACTTAAGTACTATCTATGTGCTTCTCCTCACCGCTCTGGCTGAGCCGTCTGTCTTTGAAAGGCAACCAGCCAACTCGTCGAATCATTTTTACATTAAAATGGAGTACAAGTGTCGTCCTGCAGTGTGGCAAAAGACTACGTTCCCTACAAAACCAAGAACCAGACTCATAGGCGCTTCAAATCCAGCAACAGAAATGGAACACTTGGCAACACTGGAAGGAAGGCTCACGTTAGACCATGTACGGTAAGAAGGTGAACCAATCGGATTGACTGATCCAAAGCGGAAAGACATAGCAGTGATAAGACTTACTTAAAACTCCTGACCGAAAAGTATTTGACCAAAAGTACTCGAACTTGATTTTGATTACAAATTTTCTCTTATTGCTACGTTAAACAAGGATATCGTCTAAATGCTCTGGCGTAAAAACGGACCAGAATATAAATCTACTATTGCTTTTTCTATCTCTTTCTGACGGGAACTATCTGGATGTGATGTAGCTGTTTGTTACGCTGTTACGCCTTGACTGAACATTATGGAAGTTAATGCAGGCTTATGTCTTACAAAGTATTCCGGAAACAACATTGAAGATATCATCTTTGTGAATATTAATTAAATTCGCACAAACTTTGGCGAATTTATAGTCTCAATTCAATGATTCTGATAAAATATTCAACTTCAATCCAGCTCGCGAATTTTCGCCCATTTAGGACACAAATGGATGCTGATACTCAGTGCGAAATTATTAAAGTCCATCAACGATGTCGCAGTTTGTTTCAGGCTTGTTCTGGGTAACTTTATCCCGCGATAGTTTCAAGACTGATTGGATAAAGTGCACGGAACTTGCGATGCACGTATCAAATTTGCCCGGAGTTAATATTGTTGACTCGATTGTTGCATACATGTTCACATGTTGCTCAAATCGCAATGAAGCTCAGTGTCTGCTGGATTCCAAATTCTGATTTAGCTCTGATTATTGTTCTCAAACGCTAGTTCACTTCACGTTGTCAAACAGGACGAAGAACAATCCTATCACGTCTTTGACCAGAGCACATCATAAACTTCTGCTACATCCAGATCCGGTCCCAAATCTCACAATTGGGATCGGGGTCATAACAGAGACTTTGGGGCCGTTGATAGAGAAATAGTGCTGAAACACATTCATCCTATTTGAGATTCATGGAAAATTTGCATTTTTGATTACAAGCAAATCCTCACTCGTTTGCTCTCTCGTACTCTCATTCGCATTCATAGAACACAAGGACAAGAACTTTTACGACTTTCCGCACTGACGAAGAAGGGACAAAAGGTAACGTTTGGATTACACTCAGACAGCCAAAAAGCTCGAATGCAAGCGAATCTATTCGGCATCGCGTGGAGCTAGGACTAGAATGTGCAAGGGTACAATTGAGCATCACAGGATGTCAGCATGTTTAACAAAAAAGCGGAAATTGGAAAGGCAAACTGTTTGAAAACATTGTAAAATAGCACATCAAACTGCTACCGGACAAGTTTGGGTATGATTTAATTAATTTCAAGGAAGAGGGAACATACGAACATCCACGTCAGGATGCTATGCATTACATTAAAAGTTATGTACAAATGTAATCGAGTCCGGGTGCGTTCTTACAAGTTCTTCATTCGATGGATTTGAGTAATTTTCCGTGGGAAATGTCAGCAAGAGCGCGAAACAACTGGTTGCAATAAACCGAAGCAAGAAGGTAGCAAAGCAATTAACCAACCAAGTGGAATTGTTATATTTTCATGGACCTCGTCTATGTTGGCCTACTCGGGCGTCCACTCGAAAAGTTCTATATTCCCCACATTCCCTCTTACTTCGCTTAATTTCTCAAAAGTTTTGTGTCCTAGACTCACTACTTGTTATTTAATTAACAGCCACTCCCAGAAAGGTGGTAAAAGATTGGGGTCAATTGCTACATTGACACCGATTGCTCGCCCTTCGTCCTAAAGCGCTACATTCCGAGTGGCAATAAGTACTCGTTATTCTTGGATGGCAATTTCAGGAAAGATCTCGAGGATTTGAGCTGAACAGAAGTGGGTAAGGAGTGCTCAATAGGAATAGGTGGCCGAGGCATATGAAAAGAACTAAAGTAATTCTTTTTGTATGTATTGAGTTGAGGGTGTCAAGAGTTGTCAGTCGAAACTTGAATAGTTTCATATCTTTTCACAAAACGCGAATAGTTTCACCGCGTATTATCTTTAATTTGAGCAATTTTTTATGTCCCTTGGAAGCTTATTGTGACTCATAGCTGTTCGTTGGAAAAATTCACATCAATAAAGAAATAAATATCTATCGGATATTCAAAGTTTCAAATGATTTTGATATTACAGAACGCATCCTTGCAAACATTCATACTGAAATGCACACTCCAAACATTAAACTTGTGCTCGAAAAGTATCCTATCTAAAATTATGCTTCAAGTCATTCCGGAACCCGACCTAAAAACATGTTCCGATCTGGGTTTTCTCGCGCTGGAGCAGCTCTGGAAATTCTTCTACCGGATGACCATCAGTGCAATCATTCAACCCGATGAGTGAGCCTTAATGAGAATGAATTCTGAACAGAAGGAGGCGTTCGATAACCGCGGAAGCTTTGACACGGCTGTATGGAGGCTAGTTAGCATGTAAAATGTCTTCACACCCTAAAAATGTGGTGGAACCCTAAATGTGGCTCTTTGTAGGATTAAACCGAAATAAGGACACAACGAAGCTTCGGGACTAGTCTAGGCACGTCTGGAACATAACCTTGAGCTGACCCTCGTTTTCCATTGATTGAAGACACCATCGACCGGCAGGTACTCTTCTTCCAGGAAGAAGGGTGTAGGTAGAAGACGTTTGAGACAGTTGACCGGAACCCTTACAGCTCTAGTCGTCATCTGTGCCTCATTTTATTATTACTGCTCGATTATAAATATGATGCGAATTGCCAATTTGCCAATTGAACATAGCACCTCTTCCCATTAAACTTTCCTTAGATCTTTCTTTAAATCTTTTTATTCAAGTCGTTTCCATTGAACGAAAATAATTTGTAATAGACATTTTCTTTCCTCCTTTCACGAAATCTGTGGTCATAACACCATGACTTCCCAATCTCGTGCGGTTACAGCAGAAAATATCCATACCCACCCATGGACTTGGTCAGGGAGAAGCCTATGTTTTGATGCCCTAAATTGCATATTGTTGCGAATCCTTGATAAGCCACGTTAATTATTTACCGTGTTTGTCCTTTGTCCAAATTTTTTGACATTTTCTGAATATGACTCATCCCTTTTTGCCAACGGGCCTTATTTCGCCGCATCTGTATATTCTAAGCTTTTATGGGTTTCTGATATATTTCATGTAAGACAAACTACATGGGGTATGATCCTGGTAACCCTCCAATGTGTCATATGCTTTGTTGATTGCAGTCTTTAGACATTTCTTAGACTGTTCTACGGAACAGTTCGAAAACAAAGGGCTCGCTCCCAGTGCCACCTTCCGACCGCGATCACAGCGCAAGTCCTCAAAGGTATCGATCTTTAAAGACCGTCTTGATTATCATACGTTGCTTTTTCCTGTCCCATGAGGGTAGTCTATTACCATTAGTGCATTGGTTGTAGTATTTCGATTGCGGGATACTTTTTTCCTTTAGTTTCAATTCTGGGGTCTACCAGTGCCCTAGTCACTTTCATCTAAGTTCAGTCGCTTGGACTCGTTTTTGTTCTTTTCCATGCTATGTGGTGCAATATTCATGGAAGTAGCTTACAATTTTATAGGTTTCCCTTGATTGGTTATCGTGATTTGACCAATGACATGATTTGGTTGCCAGGGAGCTCTTTTTTTCTAATTTGATGTAGTTTGCTTCCGGCACTTCAGTACTTTCTGTGGATGTTTTTCTTCTTATCGTATATGCTGAAGGATTCGTCTTGGAAGAGTTAGCAGCAGCGAAAGCTAAAGCGCGCCCTGTTCCTTAGGAAACAGATGTTTTCCAGCACGATTGTCAACACCTCTCGAGTATGTCTCATCTCTTTTCGTAAGCGATCATCATTTCTTGCTGCTAGATATTTGGGCAAGTCTATGGGCAACGGGTGGGTCTTTATCTTGCAGTCACCATCAGGTCGATTTAGAGGCTTTTGGCAACGACGTTCCAATCCTGCTTGTTTCTTGTTTCTGCACCTTTACGATCGTTTTAATTACTTATTACTGGGGACATCATTTAATACCACATAAACGGAAGAGAAGTGTAAATGCCACTACCAAAAGTTACCTCTTCATTGAATTGCGTATCTTAAAATTGTAAGCCAATGTGCTCGCTGCGTGCTTGTCTAAAATTGCTTGAATTTAGACTAGAAAATTCAACTTAGATTCTGTTAGCTAGCATTCTGCTGATTTTAATCTGAAAAGTATTTACTGATCACTTGAATTCGAAGGATATTTTCGGCTGTAAGGATGAATTTGTTGACTGTTTTACAAGGGCTCGAATTATTGTGTGGGAGGTCACCTTTTCCCTTTTTAGTGTTGTTTGCGTACTTAATCCAATTTGATCTTGTTTATCTGACAGTTCATCATTATCCACTTAGCCAAACATTGCTGGCTCATCCTGCAGTTTCAGCTTTAGACATCAATGACGCTACAGCTTTCAGACAATAGAACTGTCTCTGCTAGATAAAGCTCTAGTCCTCCAAGTGCACGTTTAAAGTCCCCAGAAGAGTCTCTAAAAATTGGATTTACTGAAGTTTACTGAAGCTTTACACAGTTCGAGTATCCTCAACCCACTGAAACTTTTAAAACATGTAAGAGAATATCCTGTTTAGAAGCTTCCTAGTGACAGTTGCGCTCTGTTAAGGGTAGCATCTATGCAAATGCCCCTTATGACTCTTTACACGTCTTTGCATCAGTAAGTTTATTCTTCATTGACATGCCTCATTAATAAGTGATCGTTTGCGTGTTGCTTGAAAAGCCAATCGTACCAGGACATGCAATTCACAAGCCTGGTCTCCATCGGAAAGAAGTAAGTCCACACTTCGCAGTAATTAACATATCCCATTGTCATGGAATTACATAATGTACACTCGTTGTGTAGAAACCTTTTTTTAAAAACGAAAAATAAGATCTTCTAATATTAAAATATTTAATATAAATTTGAAACGTCTGTTTTGAGTATTACTTACTGACTGCTAGCATGAACATTATAGGTATTAATGCTGCACATGGATTCGTTTTGAACAAAACCAATCCTTTCTTACTTCCAAGAAACTATTATCTATCATAAAAGTATGCATATCATTAAAGGATCTCTTTTGACAACCGACCGGTCAGTAAGGATGATAAGCATATCTTGTACATGATGCATATAACTATAGCTTTTGAACTAAGGATCTCAATGTACCAGTCGGTCTGTATCGACTCGACCCACTCAAATGGTTACTTGACAACAGAACACCTGTCAAATATCAGATAGGGGTAAAATTTACATATAAAGTCTGAAGAACGTAGCTACAACTTCCAAATGGGTGCGTTCAGTGTCAATAGAGAGCAAATTGCATCCTCAAAAGACGACGCGTTAATTGAAAGACTCTGTATGAGTCGCTTACGATAGATCATTGTATGGTCCTTTTGCCTAGGCATTGATTTTTTCAGGCAGAATATCTTTTTTGTAAAAATATAAATGAATGTTTCTTTGCGTATAAAACGCCCTGTTTGTGCTGAATAGCAATGTAACGAACAAAATTTTCTTTATCTTTCTGTTTCAGATGATTAAATACGCGGAAATTATTTATCCTGCCCTCATAGTGTTATTGCTGGCAATCAAAACAGGAAACGCTTGCAGGATCTCTGAGTTTTCGTGTCGTGGCGGCAGTCTTTGTGTGCCTCTGGACAAGTACTGCGACGGCAAGGACGACTGCGGAGATGGAAGTGATGAACCGAAATTCTGTACCGGTATGTATCTTTCATTTTCTTCATTTACTCTCACAGATTAGTTTCGTGTCGATGTACAGATGCTTAGGATAGTCTTTGGGGTCGATGAACAGTGAGTAACATAAGAATCCTTCATGATTTATTTCTAGAATAATGGTCCTCAGGAGCTGGAAAAATTATGTGAAATTGTGTTTATTCATTTAAATTATTCAAACCAAGCTACAGAAGATGTTAACGTCCGACTGAATATCTTTGCGAAAAAAGGATAAAATATATATTCGTTGTGTGTGGAGTTCTATGAACGATATGATGCTATCTATGGATTTCATTTTCTACCCTCTCATGCTAAGCCATACATTGGTTCTGCCTGTAGGATTCAGTAGCATTTTAAATCCTGTAGCGGTGTCTCCTGCAACGAACCTTTCACTCCCGTTACTATGCCTGCCTTTTCGTTTTCAATAAAGACACACTTGGGCTCCTGTAAAGGACCGTTCAATGTTACTTTATTCAAAGAAAATGTGTACCTTTTGCATTCAAACGAGAAGCCTGGCATCGTCCTTTGCTTCTCCTACGGGTGTTTTACCTCACTAGTGCAGCTGAGTACACTTTGCCGGGATATCTCAACATGCTTGGAACTAAGGGTTAGGCAAAGGTGATTACACGTGTAAGCACTAGCAGGATGCATAAATGTGTGGATTCGAGCTCGTATGCGTAGTAAACAGCCAACGTCTGGCTAAATTATGTTTTGACATAGAAAGTTTCTTGGAATTCAATGAGCTCTACGTTGTGATGCTGTCGTCTGGGGACTAAAGTTTCAGAGCCTTGAAGTTTGGAGCGGTGATGAGAACGACGTTAACGAGGTGTCTGCGATTTGATTCTACGCAAACTTCATACTGTAGGAACCAATACTACCTCATTCATACCAAATAATGGCTCTACGTAATTTTCGTGGGAGTATTATTTCGAAAGAAAGGTGGTCCCATTCGAAATCTGAGTAAGAAATATTACGTGTCCTTGTGTTTGCCCTGCAAAGGCTGTTGAGACTTCGGTTGCATGTAAGGAACTTGATTGCGCGTATGTGAGCAATTACAACTCATTTGGGTATATTATTAGTAATTTATGAACACTAGCCTCACTAAAAGACTTAAGTTTCGACGCTGCTTATCCAGAATTTCAGGACGTTTAAAAAACAGGAAAAACAGCGGAGGGTTATTTTAGTGCCAGTGAAGGTGACGCCATTGCAATGATGATTTGATCCCATTAATATTTGAGGACATGTAGCCATATGCACCGGCGCATGCAGAGCGTCATTTTAGAGTCCAATTTCCCATCACGCTTTTCAATCCTTTTTACGATATTAATGCCTCGCATGCTCACATCTAAGAGTGTGTCTTGCTCCGATCAAGATCTAGGTTTAGGATGTACTGTAAAAATAAAATGTGAAGGCGATCAAGAACGAGTATATGCAAACAAGATCTCTATAACTCCTTTACAGGACAGAGGTCTTCAGGGTCATAAAACCGAAAGAGTTGTCTACGTACCCAGATGAAAGGAGACGTAGAAAGGAGTCGTAGGTATGACTGAGGACCGGTATCCAGTGCGATAACCAAGGCATTGTTGATTGGACACAATAAATTCAGAAAGTATTTAAATGCTCGGAAAGATCAAGACTGGAGGAACCAACATTTACGGGTTATCAAGACTCGAGAAGGCCTACTCCCCACGCCAATGACGATTGATTATTTTTCTTATTTGATTGTTGCCTACACTGTCTGGGAAGAGATATTCATGGGAAACGTGAACACTGTCGTTTTTATAGATTATCCGAAACCTGATCGTTCTTAAAAGCTTGAAACCTTATGGTAGTATTCAAGTTATAACTACAGGTTGCGTGAATAAGGGTTGAAAACTTTCATGGGTAGCCAAACCGGCGGAGACCGGCTTAAAGTGTTGGCAGTCACAGAAGACACATTCCTCTAAGGACACTGTGTTTTGGGACAAACAGTTATTGTCTGTTTCAAAACAGATAGAGCCAAAGACAGAACAGAGAAAACTTTTGAGAAATTGAACCATCAAAAACGCAAGTTTTTTTTTGAGGAGCGATATTAGATCAAATTTTGCTTGTAAATGAAAAAGACCTGTACGAAAACGTTCAAAATATCTTACGGATCCGACATAATAAACGGCACATGGTTTTTGTGAGGCACAATGGATAAAACGATAGAGCAACTTACGGGTGAAAGTTGCTTATTGCTACTCTTTATGCAAAAGGAGTGTTCACAAAGATTGTGCGTGCGAGACAAGCTGTCAATGGTCCGCCGTTTGAAGGATTCGATGCCCCGCGTCCATATAGAGGAGAATGATGACTTAGAGCTCCACTAGGCGACCGGTCACACCCACTTTGCTGTTACTGAGGTTCGGCCCCGGTTCAACGTGTCAACGCTATTGTAACCACCCTAAAGCCCCTACATTTCTTCCAGTGACTGCTATTTGTTCCTCAGAAGAAGGAGAGTTACCCCCAGTATAACCTCCGGAGAAAGTGTTTGTGACTCCGGTTGAAGATATACCCAAATATTTTTGAGAGCGTCGCAGCTGGCCAAAAGGCTTCGCAGAGGATTTCTTTAGCGTTCGAGATACCTTACCAGAACCTTTACCTTACCTTGGAAGTTTCGTTGGTAGCATTGTGTGGATCCACACACTTTCGTAGGTCAAGGTACCTGTTTCCAAGAATTGATATTCAAAAAGGTTCAATAAATTCTGTGTTTGGAGAATAGTCGGGAAACTTTATTCAAGTACCCTTGGTTATCGTTTAAACTGGTCACAGAAGTGACAAAAGAGGACCTCCGGAGAAGGAATAAAAATAATCTTGGACAACAAATACGCTCTTCAAGAAAATTCTACTTTCCAGCTTGCTTTAAAATTATTGTGGACTGAAGGCCCTCATAGACAGGAAAAAAACTGTGGAAACGAAAATTCACAAACGTTTTCAACACAAAGCTGTCCAGAAAATTCAAAAGAGGACGTCTTAGCAAGATACTTATCAGACCATGAAAATACAGCTGGAATAGAATTGATCAAAGCACCAGTGGAAAAGAAGAAAAAAAACAACGAAAATAATTCCCTAAAAAGAGATGGATACGGCCTGAAAAGACAGATAGGACTGTCAAGCACACCTTTCTTGACAGTCCTATCTGTTTTTTGTCTCTGTTGTTGTTTAGTCTCATCGTAACAAAACGGATAAAAACAGCGAGAGGAAAAAATAAATGGCGTAAGAAGATTGATAGTAATGTTAACCAGACAACATTTTCTAGTTTAACCCGGCAGACGATCAGGAATCCAAACAGATGATATCTGCTGCACTTTAAAAGAGGAACTAACAAGTGCAGAAGGTTTACTTTCAGATTCCTCTAAACTGGTCCACAAAATTGAAAGACATGGAGGGAGCATATTTATGCAATTTTGTGTTTTTGATTCAACGAAACCCTCTTTTTCTATAATGCATACAGTATGTATGGGATACATGTAGATGCGTTTGATCAGGACACGAATAGTTTTCCTTCATGACCTTTTCAGTAGAGTGTCGTATTATTGTGTGCTCTTCCTGGTTTGACTTATGATCACTAGGATATAAAATGTGTCAAAGTTTTTTTGTAAAAACAAAGCATTTTCAAAACGATTCAGAACGGCCAATGTGGTTAATCAGCTTTCACAATTTTTACGCGTTCAGAACTTTCGTACCACACTTTTATACAGGATGAACGAAATACATACGATTCCAACTGCAATATGTTATTTGCTGTTTTATATTCCTAGAAAGGTTTTTCACAGAATTTTGTCAAAATTTTCATGTCGTTCGATACGTTTTTTTTATGTGGGCCTCAGACAATTTTCTCAGAAACAATCATAATGATGTTTAGTGGAAAGAACGTAATATTTTGTGAAATATATTTGGCGGAAATTAAAAGGTTATGTCCTGAATTTCATGAGATGAAAATTGATTCTTTTGAATATCAAGAACAAGCAAGGAATCCAATATTAGCGGGATTCAATTTGAAGTAGCTTTACGGGTTAATTTTAGGAACAACTTAATTCAAATCTGCCCTATTATCCTTGAATTGAATTGCTTCTCTGAGGAAAGAGGCTTTTTTTATTTATAAAATAACACTAGCTTCGTTTGTAACAAAAAAACACAAAATCTACCAAAATATGTAGCAAAGAATCGAAGTGCTCAGGAGAATTTACAGAATGTTGCTCTCTGTGTTGCATGCACTCTCCCTGGTTTTCCTTGCTGTAGTTTAGTTGAATGATACTGGGATTTGTAAGGGTGATGTAGCAATACACGCAGCAGGGCACAGCGCGAGCGCAAAGCAACTAAAACACTCCGGAAAAAGGCATTCAAACGGGAATCAACTAAAATATGCCTAGCCTTATTTCGATTGATAAATGGTCAGCATTGCGTTCTCCTGTTGGAATGCAATACTGAGAGAAATTGCCTCTCTCAAAGAATTGAATAAAACACAAAAGGAATCTGCTGCAGCTTTTTCTATCTCACTCTACAAGAACCCGCCAAGGAGTGTTCTTGCTGTTCAAGTTTAAGGCAAAGCTATGGCTCGCGTATCTTTAAATGTTTTGAGCCAACCCGCCCCATCTCTCTGAATCAGGTCCTGAGCTAAGCACGCGCATACTTGCCTGATAAATTCTGTTGTATTATTTATTTAAATTTATATGAGTATTGTCATCAACCGGCAGACCGCTGATACTCAGATTGAATTTGATGACATACCTGACAAGTTGTTTCAAAAAAGGCAAAAGTTAGAGGAGAGCGATTATGGCAAAGATCGTGGTTTGCCAAATACAGTGCAAAATGTGGCCTGCACGAAAAAGAGGACCTTCAGAGGCTTCGGTAGACTTTGGCATGTCATGCATTATACAAGACAGCAAAGTCCGCGCTCGATCCTACATGAAAATTTGGGGAACTTTTCATGCAGATACAATTGAACAGTTTTAAGGCGATGGTTTTCAGCTTGCTGAATTTATCAATGACATCGTATCATGCACCTGCCATTTTATGCATTTAATTGAGTATAATTGACGCTTAAAAGGAAAATGCATCGCTGTCATTGATTTTCTGTGGGTTCATCTACGATTTCACAGCCAAAGGATGGCATGGACATAGTTTTTCAATTTCTCGAGTAACCGAAAATAAATTCTCGATAACTTTGCGAGAATTGAATTTTGAGGATTTGATCAAACTCCAGTAAAACTATGTATAGTAATGGAAAAGCAAAAAAATAAATGGTATTACATCAATCACAATAAATAAGCGAAGAATTAATTCTCCTGTATCAAATCACAAGACAGACTAAGGATATTATAGAGAAATTTACAATTTAATGCATGCACAACAAAATGACCTAACAATCCCTTGGATTCGCTGGGTCTAAAGTCGGGTTTCCGCTTCAACAAATGAGCTAAGGATGAGATGCTGTTGAACCATTAAGGACATCCATACGGTTTAGATGTTATCATAGACAACAAAGAAAATAAACCTTTCATGAATGTAATTTATCATTTGCATTACAATTGATTTATTTCTAACATTTTCCAGCCAACTTGTGCGCAGCATATATTTATAGTGCTCTATCCATAGAAATCATTTTATTATGATTCGAGTGTGTCTCCAGTAATCTTCCTAGAACATATTTGTCTAGCCAATTGGGCGCCAGGAAGAAAACTTTTCTTGATTGTAAACAATTTCATAAACATACAAAGCGTAACCTTAGTGTCAGAGCTCACGACGACTAACACATGGCGTCGTTCTGCACGTTCTCGGGTAATTGCGATCCTTTGATAACTCTTCCTCAATCGATTTACTCTTTAATCCTTAAGTCAACGCTAAATCAAGTTAATTTTCCCTTTTTTTCCTTTCGCTCTCGTCGACAGTGTGCAATCGAACATATTACGGTGACGTAGGAAGGACGTACTCGATAAGAGTGCCAACGCCACAATGGAATCGCCTGCCATTCCTCTGCCACTTAACGTTCACAGCTTCAGGACACGATCAAGGTGACATCGTACAGGTAAGCTCTTACCAACTCTTCAGCCAATTTATTATATTCATATCCTGTGTGCTTTGTGAAACATCCATCTGCGACATCGAACCGAAATGACAAGTCGTAACCGCACCCCTGAATCTTGGGGCTCCAGCCTCTGGGGCCATGGCCTTTAATATCTTTGCATCTTTTCAACCCACAACGTTAACGCCACTATAGCCGCCATCATGACGTTTTGTTTGTTGGCAACATAATTCGTTGGGACAAGACCTGCACCTTCTCGAGAGAATCCTTTTGCCTCGAGAGTGTAAATGCGTTCAGGTATAATAAGAAATAAGCTTTTAAGTCTCGGAAAAGGACGGTGAAGTTGATGGTGCTATCAATAGGAGGAAATGCTTGAAGGGTGTACTAGAAAAGTTGATGACATGGGGTAGCGTCGGTGGTTTGAGCCAGTACCAATTTTGTGATGTGTGGTGGATGCCGTAAGGACTGTACACTACCACCAACAACAACAAAACAGAAAACGATATGCTGAAAGGAGATGAGCATAGCGAAAATACCATGGATTTTTCCCCATTTATTTTATTTATTCTTCAAATTGTTTCCTCTACGGTTAGTTTAACTATAAATATGGTGCATGCAGTGCGGGAAGATAAAGCATATTTCATGAAATATTTTCTATTTTCAAAACATAAGACTTCATAGCAAGGATGAATGTTTCAAGTCTTCAAACGGAAATTTATTTCGAAACTTCCTGGAGAAGTTTTGAAACAACGAAAACAAGTAACTGCGATAAATAATAAATACAAAGCGTTCATTTGTAAACTTGGGATGGAAGTCTTAATTTGGATCACTGCTTTATCCTTGAATACTGATTAGCTCTCTTAGTCTTAATGCAATTAAGGTCCTATAATTGATTCAACTTCTGCTGAAATCCAGGAGGGATGTGCTTCCTGACTGAACATCAATTGGACATAGTCGCCTTCAACTTAAAGATCGGCGAAACGAACCTTCAGCGTGGATATAAAAATCCAACGAGGTGTAGGCAATACGATTCGCTCCTGGCATAGAATACCAACTCATTGAAAGGAGAAACTAGAAAAATCAGACAAGTTTTTCTAGTTAGTAAATTCCGTATATTTCGCATCTTCCTGGATGTTTCTAAAACGTTTCTAAAACAGGAACATTATACAGCGTGCCCAAATTCAATGTGTTTAAAAACGAAAGGTTGATGGTATAAAGGCGGTTAGACTACTCCTGGTGAGAAGAAACATGAGACGGTTTCGAATAAACATGTCACAGTCGCAACGCCTGGAAGCCACGGCAAACGAAGTTCAAACGAGTTCCTTCAAGCCCACCCTACTTTTTGATAAGTGTGACTTCAAAACACATTACAGAGGCTGGGATACTTAGAGAAGTAATCAAGTCCGGACTGAGCTAAACTGAGCTTGCAAACAAACAACAAAAAAGCACAAACTGAAGGACTGACGAACTTTGGACCACATTTAACGATATTCCGCGACTTTCTTACAAAAATTGCGAATAAATTTCCTAAACGAAATCAGCCAGCTCATAAGAAGGTCATCTTCCTAACAATATGTCGATGAATAGATAACAATATGTTGCAGAGCCTTGAAAGAAGAGGACGAAAATTAATGGTTGAGCTTTCCAAAACGGTGTAACTAACGATCGTTTCAGCAAAGATTTAGCAACAATGAAAAGTAATGAACTAGATGCTGGAGAAAATTACAAGAAATATGAAGCAGGCAAAAGAGGACACAAAAATCCATCAAGACAAAGTATATAACCCGTACAAGTCCTTTAGAAATCCAAACTACTCATAAGAGGGAAGAATCAATATCTAAGGAGAACTAGGAAACGAGTTATCTTTTATTGAGAACAGTCCCAACCAGCTAACAAACCAAGTAAGAGACTTTTTATCGGAGTAATCGCTAACAGGAGAGTTTCTCACAAAGACTAGAGACCGTAGATGAGCAATTCTGGAGCTTGGCAAAATACTTAATAGCAAAAAACATATGATATGCCACCTATTTATGGCCCCAAAACGCTGGAGCAATTTGACACCAGGGCCAAACTGATGGCTTTGGCGCCACTCTCATGAAGCAATTCCGTGAAAATAATAAAAAATAATGAAGCGGAGAGTTGTAACCAGTTAAATCAGACAGAATATGCAGTAGGAAGTATATTGCACACGAGGTGGAAAGAGAAATATGTGACTCGGCCATTCCACCTGTGAGAGACTGAAGAATTGATACAAGGACTGAATTTGAACAAATCGTCGAGATATCACACACTGATCAACATCAACACAAAAGTTTGATGGCTTCAAGGAAACTTAGTATAGAGTACGGACATCATAGTTATTTTTCATTTGCGACAATATTTCGAAGATAGCAGTCATCATAGTCATCCCAAAACCAGGGTTATGTTTCATTTTCCCGCAGAACATTTCTGCGGAGAAGTCTTTTCGGTCTTTTCTTTTCAGTCTTTTCCGGCCGTATCAAAACTAGTGAAAAGAGTGTCGCTAAATCGGCTGAACAAAGTAAATGGGAAGAAGTATATATGGCTTTTGAGCAGCAAATAGCTAGGAAGAATCATCCAAGACATTCGAGATGGGATGAATCGCAAAATGTCAGCAAGTTTAGTTATGTTTGGCATAACTCAGGCTTTTCACAGAATCTTGCACTTAGGACTAATTTCAAAAATCATAAACTGTCATCGAAGATATCTACTCATCTTAACACTTAACATCATCAACGATTTAAACTGGAGCTCCGCAAGGATCGCTCGCATTCCCAATAGTTTGCAGCCTCTTTGAAGTGGATACCGCGTCTGCTAAAAACAATATTTGTATCGACGCAGTGGATCATTGAAACTTTCCACTAAAAAAGGCAGTGCTCTGTTGGCAGGATCGGAACCTAAGTAGGTCAGTGCATTAGTTATGTGTTTGCCACCGTGAAATGAACGAGAATCAATTTAGAGAATATTAGAATACTAGGAGAATATTAGGAACCGGGAAGGTTCCTTTAATAAGGTCGTTGATTGATCCTAGAAGGGTTGTAAGTGCGTTATTCCTGCCGATGAAAGCTAAGCGATAATTTTCAACTACTCAGGTTGGTAATCTATTGGAGCAACCTGGCATCAGTAATCCCTCAATCTCGTCGTCAAAAATGTGTTCATATTCCCTTTTGCTTCAGTCTGGGATCACTGTAAGTATCAAGATCCAGTGGATCAAGTGATTAAGAGTGTGTCCATGTAAAGCTAGGACGAGAAACGTGGAAAACTTTCAACATTCATCCTAGACAACCACGAAAATAACAACTGGTGTTTCCTTCTTTCTTGTTAAAGTCAAGCCATCACACTTGTTCAACGGGAATAAAATGAGTTTGTTCAACAAGGAATTAAAGTTTGACATCCCAGAATCATAGCTTCCAACAACATGCCGCGAAATTAGAAGTGGATATTAATAGAGACTTACGGAAGATGGTCATGCTAGCGGAACAAACAAATGAAAGTGTGAGAGCCACTTTAGCAGAGATTATCAAAAAGGACGAATTTTCTCATATCATATCTATAGGAGGCCGCTTTTTTTATTAGTGAAATCATCTCCTTTATTGTTGAGCCTCTTTTGATATTGAAGTTTTAATTTTATTCAAGTTTGCAACAATTTACGTCAATGAAATCATTATGTCAAGATTTTCGGATCCGGTAGGTAAACGAAGTATTAGTCGTATAACAAGAAAAGGGCTTGCAGTTTTTGTCGCCGTTACTGGTCTTAATATTATAAGCTTTCTTTATTTTCTATATATTTATTCGGAACCATTTAACGTCTTTCCTTGACTTGTTTGGTTAGTGACGGCAAGATGGTTTGCGGTCACTAACCCTTCTTGGTTTTTTAATTCTCAAAGAGATGCCTTATCTTCTACACCATCTAGAAGGTAAGGAAAGGCGGAAAAGGATTTCGGAAACGAAAGATTTACATGCCAATAACTCTCTGAGGACAATATGTAACACAGTATTATGTAACCTTGCAGAATAGTTAAGCTATTTCAGAAGCATTGGCAAGAATACTACTAATCTTTGAATATTTCGTAGAGAAGGGTGCAGAACAGTTTGGAAGAATAGATCTGTAGAAAACGTTCACTTTGGCTAAAAAGACAAGGTATATAAGTAAGGAATATGGCTTCAATTTGAATCCATCACGCACCTTTGTTGGTCAATTTGTACATCGAAGATATCCTTGTTTAATTTAGTTTCATTTTACTGAAGGTTCATCATCAAAATATCGCTTCGAGCAGTGACTTCCTGTAGCTCTAATTATCGTCTTAGTTTGTGAGCCAACTTCTTCGGTACATTGGTGTTATTGAGAAATCGGTAGGACTGTAGTGGCCTAAATCACGGCGAAAGCATAGCATCAGTAAACACAGCGGTTAGAGACATTACTTTTGAAAAAAGGACATCTTTAGTCCACGGTTTGGTTCCATGCAGTGAAAGTCTCTCAGTGCAGACTGCGTGAGCCAGCGATTTGCCATGAGAAATTTTTGATACGTCTCTCCTGGTACTCATCAGATTTAGACTTCTCATCAAATCCTTAGAATGATTTTCATAAAATTGAATATTTCTGTCATTACATTGAGTTCAAATTTTCCTTGTCAGACACAAGATTTTTAACACGAAGATTGAAAACTTGAAGAAAAGAAGGCAAGCTGTCAACGCTAATGGTGGCATGTTCACTGGAAATTAAGCGAAAAATAACTTGAAATTACCAGAAAGTGTTTCGAAGACTACTTATGGAGGCCTATAATATTGTGACATGTTCGAATACTGTCACGCGCCGCTTCAGTCGTCTAAAGAGCAAATTTGTAAACAAGTATCAATAACCAATATATCGATTATTCTCGAAGAGGAAATAGGCATAACGTAAACACATTGCGTGTATTGAGTACGACAATACATGTGCAAATGACTCAGCGCGTACATTCGAGAATGATCCACGTGGAAGATTTCGGATTGGTTGAACGGACGCGGATTAAAAAGCGAGTGAAAGTGATTGTTATAAGTAATTAATTAATAAAAGTAAAAGTGAGAACTAATAAAAGTGAATAAGTAAGATTGAAATTCGTGCAAATAATTAAGTGTGTAGTGTTAAGTGAAATTTATTGGAAGAATAAATTATCAGACAATTAATTTTAAATTAGTTCCTGTGTGTTTGATTCACTTTTGCGAATATTTGCGTAGGAATTGTCGAACTCATGGGTAGAGAAAGGATAAATGGAAATAAGGAGAGTAACAGTTGAATCATTCAACTGTAGTAAAACAGTATTCGGTATGTGATTTGATGTAGAACACAGAACTGGTTTGATATGCTGAGGTGCATGCAACGCATAAAACAAAAAACATTTGGCTTGAAGCCCAAATGTCAAGGTAACTACTAAGGACTAGAACAGTTAGTCCTGGAAACTTCTTATGAATAATAGATAAAGTATTTTAAAGAGCTATACAACACAAACCTCGTTATGTCGGCCCCTTGTTTCGAATAAAACTGCTATCTATTCAAAATAAACGGGCATTTGCAGTGTCAATAAAAGCCATAAAACTTATCCATTCTCCTTTTCCAGAAGGTGAAGCCGTTTAAGTTTCCAAGTTTTTTGAATTCTGCAACAACTCCAATCAATTGCCTGGAATTAGTTTAACTTTTGGATGAAGAATCATAAGGTTTCAGTACGAAAAGTGAAACACGTTGAGCCTTAATATAAAAGGACAATCGGGACCGTGTCACTGTCAATTTTAATCATGATTTTCAACAACTATGAGATTCTTCGCTTCAATACATGAGCGAACATCGATTACAAAAAGGCTTGAAATCATCCGGCGGGTCCAGACAGATCAGAGACTTTAAAGGATCTCTGTTAATAGTATAGGGTGGCCAGTTATAAAGTGCATGCTTAACATACTCCAGAGTTATCTGACTGTAGTATTAGAAACATTGATGGTGAAACAAATGTCTTCAATATATTCACTTTTCCATCAAAGAATACTATATGAAGGGAATACTACAAGTAGAATTATGAAGACGGTGGAGATACAGCAAAGGACTAGTCTTGAGAGATATTTTTCGGACTTTCCTTACTTCTCGGTTACTTGATTGTCTTTTGATTGACATCCTCCCTTGATCATAGCGCTATATGGTAAACACGCACCTGCCGTTGATAGCGAGAGTTGTGTAAATGATGTTTTGTTGAACAACAGAACCATAATGCCATGATGACTATGGTAATTTCATCACTATAACAGTTTCCATCATCAACCTGAATCATAAAAACTCGTCAATTGTATCCGTTGAATAGAAAAAGAGGGAAAAGCCATCGATTTTGCCCCACCTTTCTATCTACTCGACTCGAGTCCCTGAAGCTGCCACACAGCCATACCTGAGGGAAACTCGGAACTCTGCACGTCGTATTGTTTCACATCGTCATATTCTCTTCAAATTCTATTATTTCACAGGATAATGCGGTCGACTCGCGACATAAACTTGAAATATATCACGTACAATCGTTATCCCAGTATAGCGTATACAAAGCGAAATTACGAAATTCAGGCGTCAATTTCGTGGTTGAGAGAAGAAAGAGGACGCGTGCTAAGAGAGAAAAAAAATTATCCTGCAGAAAGTCATACACCACATATACCCACTTGAAGACGTGCGAATAAAGATGAGAGTGGCTCCAAGAATCCTCCTCTTTGGCGTCCCGATTCGATGTACGTATGGATGGGCTCAGTGTGTGTCTGTGTATGTGTGGGTACATGTGCCTGTTTTGTATATTCAACCTATTCACAAAGGCTTAGTTGCTTTTTTGCGACAGTCCTCCCTCTTCGATAGAGTCTCGTTGGCAAAGGAAGCTAAGATGTTATTATAAGACTGTTAGTTGTTGGTGCAGCATTAATGTATCAAATGGAAGTGTTGACTTTGCGAAATGAGAAATTGGAACGGAGCATGATGGCGAATAACATGGAAAGCTTTGCTGGGCGTATTTGCCGTGGATCTATCTTAATCGGTGTATTCTGTTCGTCAATCGATTATAGAGGAAAGGACATCAAGGACGAAAATGCTCGCAAATTGAATTCATCACTAGCAAACTACTCGTCCCGTAAATAAATCTTAATTAACTTAAATTGCAACATGGCGTTCACCACGGTCAAAGCGTCCCTCCAACTTACTGCCGAGCTGGCAACACTGGCGACACATCGATCGTAGTTGGGCAGGAACTTAACAGTCTCGAAGATTATTAATTTTTACACTTGCTTGAGCTCCTTGTGCACATTTCGCTATTGAAGTCGTTTGTACACTCCAGTTGTATTCCCAATGCCGACAGACATTTGGGCTCCTTTTTTGGAATTATGGATTGCCGAACACATCTGACCAAAATTACAACGTCGTCATTTGATACTCCTTTGGCAGCCATGAAAGATTGTTCAGCATCTAATTCGTCGGTATATTATGGTAAATATATATTTTATCGCATCACCATGTTCGGGATTAGGAAGGATATTTCCAAGAACGAACACAAGTTAAAGATGTAATTTGTACGAACGAGTTCAATGTTAGCTTTTGGTGATGGCTACTCCTTCCTCCTTCCTTCCATAGTTGCGAGGAATAAAATTTGATTTTGGGTGACTTTGGTTTATTGAATGAAGTTTTTTTGCTTTCGTATCCATTTTACATGGATTTATGGATGTCGAGAGAGCGCCAAAAAGGCTTTCATTGAAGAAATAATTATACGAATTTCAGTAGCTTTGGTTTTTTTCCGGAAAATTAATTTTACTTTATTATTTTAAAGCGACGAATGAAACGGACTACACTCCGTCATTGGAAATGCATTAGAATTAATATTTTCTGTGAAACGATAATGATTTAATGGAAAGTTACCCTCATATTTTGGACCAATTATGATGTAACTAACATTCAAATCAGACTGCATTATTACAGTTTTCTACAAAAACATTATACACCATCAATGAAGTGCAATAACTATAAAAAAAGCACAGCGGAATAAGGCTCAGGATAAGGCATACCTCAGGCACAGCATAGATATGGACCTACGCTTTTTCTTCCAACCAGTCCGCAATGGAATGGCATTCGACCAAAAAAGGGGCTATTTATTTGGATTGATAAATTTTGACTTTGCTAAAACGATGATAGGCTTCTCGAATCTTTTAGTTAAAAATGCAATACAAACTTAACGCTACTTGCGCTTTTTCTACCACTGTTCAAGAGAAGTTGCCCGAGAGTGTTAGTGCTGTATATTATTACGCTCTGCGTCACGTTGGCATAGAGGACAGCTTTGTGTTCTCGAAAATGTTTTGGCCGTAAATCTGCTGGCCTGAGCCAGCACTGATATTAGTTAATCACCTTCCTATTTGAAATTGACTTTTTTGACGTTGTTCAACCTCTAGCTGCATCTGCTTCAACCACTATTCACTCTTCTAATACGACTTCCTACTTCCTAGCTCACTAATGAGACGTTTTTCTGTTGACCAATATAACCCACTAGCAGTATAATTACACTTCTTGTTGGACCTACAGGCGCATCTGCAGTTGGATATACTGTTTCCTGCAGGTCCTCTTTTGTTTTCGTCGTTTTATCCTTTGCCTTATCGTTTGCATCCTTTAACTTTTTCAGATATTCTCCCGTTAGCACTGTACTCAATAGGACTAATAGAAGGATTCAGATTGCACCTTCAAAACCTTTCGGTTGTTTTGAAAGTGCAAAAAAGACCTTCTTAATCATTTCGTTTCTGAATTTTGAGCCTAGGCTGTCTCCTGACTGTCGTTTGATATTTGTCTGCACATAAAATAGCTTTCATAAACATCACAAAGTACATCACGTCACAAGGCCATCACGTACACCACAAAGGTAGGATGTAATTGCAGTTTTTACTGGTGGGAAGATCCGCGGTATAAATTAAAAACTGCAGTGGCCCAAACTAACCACCTTTTGGGTATCCAGGCTTTTTAGCTATTATTGATAGATTTTGATAGATCGATGTATTTTAGCCCTAAACTTAGATTTTCTAGTAAGCTGAATGAGAGTCCTCGGTTGGCCAGTATTAGACTTACTGAGACATATCAGAATGAGCTTATGATACCTCCAAATATTCGAAACGCGTTCTAAAACAGAAAGCAGCATGATGAGGTGAGCATGAAACACAAGATTATTCTCGCTCGGGGCAGCAATTAAACTACTTTCTATAATTCGCAGTTTCATTTGTGGTGCTCAAAGATTCCTTTGGTGGTTTTTCATAGCTAGCTTTTTTATAGGACATAAAGAGGATCAAACTTAATCAAGAATTAAAAAAGCATCAAAGAGGATTAAATTTGTTTTCACATGGCTCTATTTTCTCATTTGCCAGTTGCCAATTTAAATGTAGTTTTACTTTGACTGTTGTAATTCCGACATTACAAAGCCTTTCATTTAATTTTCGAGCAGTAACGTCTCAGCATAAAAACACAGCAGGGATGGTGCAAAAAAGAATGACACAAATGGCTTTGGCTTTGGTTTTAGACTTGTTTAGCTTGTTGGAAGTGGGTCTTGGACTTTCAACGGACCTATTTTGAAGAGCTGTAGTCCAATGTACGAAGGAATTCAATAGGTTTTTTTTGTTCTGAGATAAAACTTAAAACGTGATACAAACCCTATCCATCTGGTATTTGTCTTGTTCTGTTAAATTCTGATGGAAATTTGACGTTGACTGCTTGTCAGTTGACCTTTTTCACTAAAAAATAGTGTATCGATTGAACTTCAAGTCCGATCTCGGGGCTTAAAGTATTAAGGATCTTTATTTCAACTTTGAATCCCTTCCATTAAACTAATTTTTGCAGTAAAGTACTTATTTACTTTATTTAAGGGTTAAATTGACTTAATAAATTGGTCAAAGTCAACCGTCATGGGGAATGGTTTATTTAAAGTTGGTCCTTTTAAGTTCAATAAATTTGTCCACACCCAAGTTTTTTGAATCCTCTTATTTACATGTGGAATCCTCTCAGTAGATTGTGTTGATTGTGGAGCTGCTTATGCAAATAGGCGTCGCAACGTCGACACCGAAGGCGTCTGGCACAGGTGCAGAGGCAAGGAGCTGTACGGATAGCCGCTGCATACCGCACTGTCTGTGAACCTGCAGTGCTGGTAATCTCGAGGGCGGTTCCAATTAAATTACTTGCAGACGAACGGAAACGTGTATACTCACGTAGGGGGGAGTCAGCAAGAGAAACCGTCAACCGAAAGGAACGGAGAAGAACCCTTATCTTATGGCAGCAAACATGGGAAAACGAAACGCGAGGCAGATGGACCGCACGGCTGATAAGTGACTTGGGGCCGTGGTTCTACAGAATGCATGGTGAGACTGATTATTATCTGACGCAACTACTCAGTGGTCACGGGTATTTTCAGTCTTACCTGTATAAGATGGGAAAGACACCATCCCCAACTTGCGTGTTCTGCCCGGGGATGACGGATGACGCCTGCCACACGTTATTTACGTGTAATAGATTCACAAGACTCCGTTCGCATCTCTCGGAGAAAATTAGCGTAATTTCCCCAGAAAATTTAACGGGCAAAATGATGAAATCAAAGGACAATTGGAACTGTGTGTCGCATTACGTACGGACAGTACTCATTATAAAGAAGGACATAATGGATCGCTTGGCGAATCGCAATTCCTTCCTATCCATCCGTGACGAGAGATTTCCCTTAACCTGAAGACATCGCTAAGCGATGATTAATGAGCCCTAGTCCGAAGTAATGTGACAAACAGTTCCAGGCTAGGTTCTCGGTGTGACAGGGGAGGTGTTTAGGTGGTAGTCCGGTAGTGGGGGAGTCCGACACTCAGAGCGTAAACAAAAAACCTCGTATCTAGGAATTATTCCTATAAGATGCAGATGGCTGAGAGCTTGCTTCCCTTTTCTCGGTTTGTTTTCCATAAATCTCAGTGACGCTTACTGTTTCATTACAGGTGGGTTGCCTTCTGTTATCCCAATTTCAGAGGCAGTGTCGATTGATTAAGGCGAGCAGTCAGACTTTTTTTTGTTTAGCAATTATGAGTTATGAGTTCTAACATACAGGATACTTTCACTTTCTAACCAAAAACAACAACGATTGGTCGAAAATAGTATTATAAATGGTTGGAGCCTATGTTCTTAAGTTTACAGGGTATCAAGTTGCCAGGTAACCACAAAAGTTCTTTCAGTTTACGCTAGGTGCCATATTCGAATGTCCAGGGAACCACGACCACTTTCCGAAAGAGGACGAGTTTATGGTTTCCTGAAAGCTCATCCAGCAGTGCTTTGTTTACATTAGTAGACGAATTCATCTAGTCGACAGTATTGGCGTATGAGCTTAAATTGGGAACAAACGTTGCAGAAGCGACCAGAGAAATTTTTATTGCGTTCGGGCAGAATACAGTCACAGAGCGTACTGCACAAATCTGATACAAAACGTTCAGAAGTGGTGATACGACCTTAGAAGATCAGCCTCGCCCCGGTCGGCCATCTTCATTTGACAAGGCGCAATACAAGGTGGCTATAGAAGTGGATTCAAGTTTAACATGAGAGTAGTTAGTGGAAAGATTCAAGGTATTCGATGAAACCATCCGTCAACACCTGCATTAACTTTGAAAATTGTGGCGGCTCAGTGATAGGGTTCCCCATCAACTGACCGCCACGAACAAACAGCAGAGGCTCACCATATGCTCATCGCTGCTCTCCCGTCACAAGAAGGAACTGTTTCTCAACCGCATTGTTACGTGTGATGAAAAATGGGTTCTTTATGATAACAAAAAGCAAACATACCGTTGGTTATCACCAAATGACCCTCCCCACCTGACTGCCAAACCCAATCTTCACCAAAGGAATGCTATGTTGAGCATATGGTGGACCAAGGCCGTTGTCGTTCATTTTGAGTTCCGGCACTTAAAAAAAAAGACAACCGTCCTTGGTGAACAGGAAAGGTTTTCTGTTTCATCAGTACGACGCCAGGCCGCATACACCAAAGACGACTGTGGAAGTGATCAACTCTCTTGGATGGAAAATTCTTCTACATCCACCGTACTCCTCTGAAATCGCTCCATCGGACTACCACTTGTTCCGAGCCATAGACAACCATATGCGAAATCGGCAGTTCCGAACTAGAGAGGATGTCGAAAACGAAATAAAATTGTTTTTTGCGTCAAAGAATGTGAAATTTTATAAACGTAGCATTTATGATCTTGTACAGCGTTGGCAGAAGGTCACTGAAGCAAGGTGACTACTTCCCCGAATAAAAAGTAATGATTTGAAATTGGCGAGCTTTTTTATTTTGACAGATGAAAACCGAAAGAACTTTTGTGGTTGCCTGGTATAAGCAGTCTTTACCTCTCCGCCGCAAAATAATATTCCATCCAAACACTAAATATGTGCGAAAAACAAAGTTCTCTCAAATTTTTTGCATAAAATTACAATACAAATGCAAAATTAGATTTGAATATTTTCTATCTTTGTCTGAGAGAAGTTTTCCTGGAGTGTTACTACTATATGTGACTACCTTGTTGTTACAGAGGCTTTCAGACTTTCGGTTTTTGAAATGTGATTGTGTTTCCAAATGAGTGTGTTTTGTATTGATGTTTTGCCTGACCTTTGCATTTACAAAACGGTACCGAAATTAAGATTGTAAAATCGTTTGCATTTCAAAAAAGCTGCAAACATACTTCACATAGGTGTCTATGACACTCAGGGTTCGCTTCTCGGAAAAGTATATCCTGAAAGGTAATTTTGTTATCTAGTCAATTTTGAAAGACTTACAGTAATAATTTAAAGAAAGGACTCAAAGAAATTGTTTCAAGCCACAACAACCGATTTCTGATCGCGTAATACGTATACGGTTCAGAAAAGGATTTTGTGGCGTTGCTTTTGATCTCTCACACAGCCCAGATCAATAACCAACTAAAATTATTAAAGACTATTTGCAGAGGCAGTACTTCGGTGGTCCTTTAAGACGTGGTTGCAGGTTTCATTGTTTTGATTGATTGTATATTTCAAATGTATTATCAAAGTTGAGCACGTATGGATGTCGAAGCTCCAATAAGATTATTTCTACTGACAAGGAAAACTATGGAAGGTTGAAATATTTTGTGTTTAGGCAATATATCGTCAAACATGTATTTCAAGGGATATAGCCGAACTATGTTATTGTTTGTTAGAGATTTCAGCCCGAGTTGATACCGAAGTCTGATTAAGGCCAAAATCCTTGTACAATGAAATACTTGTAGTGCTGACGTTATTAGGAAGTTTTGAAATGTTCGGAGTTGTATATGATAAGGATGGAAATATTCTTTGCTTGTTTTCAGAACTGTTATATGCGTCGTATCCCAGTTTTATGCGTTGCTTCATTCACATACGCGTTTCATCGGTGTGCCATCATCATCAATTTCTCTCAAAAACTCCGCATAAACCAAACATACAAGTAACAAATAAAATTCAATATACAACTAATAGCATGATCAAGCTTATATGAAAATTGTAGGCAAGAATGTTGGGTACTCCAGTTTATGTCCTTTTCATCTAAATTTTTCATTAGCAAATACAATTGTGGGAAACGGATTGATCATGTAATTACTAATGATTACCTGCATTACGTAACAAGGAGCTATTACAGTACTTACAATTTCGATAATCCTCTAAGCCTTCAGTTTTCTCAGTACATGCAGCTTACAATGTCCTGGAACGACTCATCGAACGAAGTATATTCGGCATCGCCTTCTACCCAGTTTGAGTACTGAACGTTTGCAAGTAAATGGGAAAGTATAAGGACGAATCAATGAATACCCATTCATGTTCTTCCTTGCAAACTGAATAAGCATTGACATAAGTAACGCCAATATTATTTATTTATAACAAAGCCATACAATAACATGTTGCTTCCACATTGTTGAGCACTCAATATTTGACACTATATAAGTATTTCTAGTTTTTGCATAGCAAGAAAAAAAATCCAATAGGAAAGTCCACCCACTAAGCCACAAACCTTTTTTTTTCCATGTATCCTTATCAGATTATATTCGATGGATTTACGGTGGGACGTTTTGATGAAGGCCTCGTTGATTCCGACATAGACGGCATTGAAACCAATTTCAGTCCGAGCGGAGAGCTGCCAGGATGCCCTGAAGGATTCATGCAGGTATGTATGATATGTGAACCTTTTTTGTTGGTCCTGTTAGCTTCTCCTACTATTTTTAATATGGTTGTTTGGCACATCTTCTTTTTTTCATGCATAAGCTTAACCTTTCCACTTACTCTAGCTTCCAGCGTTGGCAGCATGTTAATACGAAACACAAGTGAGAGTGTGAAAATAGCATTTTTTTATGATCAAATAAAATAATCGAAAAATATTTATAGCATAAAAAGATATTGGGAAGCAATCAAAGTTAATGGGCTGGAATTTATGGGAATTAAGATTCGGAATTGGAAGTGTTTAAAAGAGTTATAAGAGAGCTCAGTTTATATTAGTTAGTTTTGGTTTTAAATGACTTCAATTTAGCTTTATATATCCAGGAAATACTTCACAAAAAGGATGTTCGTCGTATGTTCATCAGAAGTCGTTAGTTGTCTGCTAGCCATGGTAAGATGGAAACTAAAATATTTTCGGTATGGCTGTTTTTTCATTCATCTTTAAAGACTTGAGTGTATGTGAATCCTTGGATAAAATATAAATCCTTGCGCAAAATTATTGAACATATTCAAATGCAATAAAATCCATCAAGGTTATCTCCCAGCTATAAAAAAGTATCTCCCATAAGCTCGCACAGAAAATGATTGATGATTGATCATTGATGACTGATGATTGGTCATTGATGATTGAATATAATATTGAAAAGGTATTCTCAAAATGAAGAGGGTTCGATGATTTCTGGTGCATCTTCAAATATTTCCTCCAAAGAAGTAGACTAAGGGCTGATACTTGACGGTATCAGCAAAACAAAAGTTTTTTAAGGTTCACTCATAGTTTCGAGAAATCGATTCCGATGGAAAGGACCTCGCAAGACGGCCGAGATAATCACTATTAGTTAGCAGATTTCTGTTCAGGTGTTCTTTTGTTCAAGAAAAAATAAAATAACTTGGTTGACAGGAATTCTTTCAGGAAAAGGAAAGCACCTGTTCTATTGTGGCTGCTTGTCATTTTCTGCTTAGTATCTACCGCAAGACTCCGGACAATGGACGACTTATTCTGACAAGCAGTATAACCAACAACTTTGAATTGGCCAAAGCGTAGATATTATCAAAAATAATTTTTTCCGAAACCAAGAAGAGCTACTGCAACTTGCCCAATTTATTGGCTCATGTCTAGATAGCCGACGATTGTGTTTCAAGATACACTACAAACTCTCAGACGTGATACTAGCTATAGCTGGAATCCGTCAAGGTTCCAAGGGCCTAGGTGTCATTTCAGCTTTTCAGTTCGATGTTTAAATGGAAAAAACACATGCGAGACATATCCACAGAATTAATTTTTTGTTGAAAAGGCATGCCATGTAGGATACTACGTATAAAGGACAACATGGTTAAAATATTCGCCGTAGCTTCTCTGGCTGGCATGGATATGAGGAGATATGAGGAGTCCGATTTACCGAGTGATACTGCATGATAAATCCAGGCAGTGTTTCAGGGCCAAATCATTGATGCCAGTTCAAGTCACTGCCTCAAAAGAGATACCCATACCTTAAAATTCTTCATGTGAAAAGTGCATCATGCCGTTCACGGTGTGGCACGTATCACAGTCATGCTGGACCCACATATTGTCCACTTTGGGCCCAAAAAAATTGGTTATAATCGTTTTATAGCGCGCGCCGTTAACGATGCCAATTTCGCCAAACTCGTTATCAGAAAGCCACGATCAATGACGCGACCTTTTCGTGGAGCTATTAGCTCTCAGAGATCTTTTTGTGGTTTAGTGTCGAAAATTGTGCTTGTTAACATAGCTATTCATCCAAAAAATGCCCTTCGTCACTAAATATGAGCCCGAAATTCGGTTCGTCTTGCAAACACTTCAAACCTCTGTCAGCAAATAAAATGCGATGTCCATTGTCAACAATTTTATGTCCCTGAACAATTGACTGCTTCGAGTTCTCCTGTAGTCTTTTATCGCGCAATGTTCTTGATCAATATAGACTTCCTTTGATGTATAGTGTTTGTTGATTGGTAACTGAACTGGCAGTCTCGAATTTGGCCACCAAACTGTAGAAAATCGACTTAAAAAGGCCACTGCGTCTGCTCTTAAAGGGGCACAACCTTTGCTCTAATCAAAATTTTGACAATCCATAACTTGTCATGGTGATTTGACAGCAGTGACTAAATACTAAACAACAGATGAGACTGAAGCCACCATAACAACATGGCCACTACAGGCTGCCAACGTCGACTTATCCCAAATGAGACAAACTTTTGAAAAATCAAAACAGATTTTGGAAATGTATAGGAAGAAGGTCTAATGTTAATGAAATCAGAATTAATTCAGGCAAAAAACGAAGTCCTGCGAGATATTAAAATATATAAACTTGTCAAATATTTTGATCTCGGTATAGTTTGGATGGTGTAGTAGGTAGATCATTAATCTTGTGAGCAGTGATTGCCGTCTTTTAACGCTACTGGGGACGGTGAAACTTGGTTTTGTTTTTGGGGGTTCGTACTTCAAACTCATTTTGTCGTCATAGTAAATATTTTGGGGAAATTATCAAATTCAGGAGTAATTCTTACCGAATCAACTTGTTGAGTCCCTTTTGTATACAAGTGAGGTGATTCAAAAAAACTCTCTGACAACATACTCTGCAGTATACTGTTTCACCTCAGCAAAAACAAGGAAAGTTTTATCCGTCAACTTTTCAGTTATGAGGGGCTTTGTGTGGTTGGAATTATTTCAAAGGATTTATTCTATGAACTGGATTTGAAACGAAAATCTTATCGAAGGAGAAGTATTACTTGATGCTCGATAAGAATTAGGAAGGGTTTTATTGAGTGTTTCCATGATTATTAAGAGGACTGGTTCAACATTAATAGGTCTGTCTGCCTCAAATTAAGTCCTCTGTATCTGGGGTTTGAAAATTAATAAGGTAATAGATTCGTAAAGTTACATTGGAGTCCTGATGGCTGTTGACCTTGGCTGTATTGAGGACGATGAAACTGTCGTTTCTTAACCTTGTAGATGTTTAAAACTCCGGAAATATGCTTTCTTCGAAAATCTTTCGTTTTGCGTTGATACTTGATAATCCTGGAGCGTGAGACGCTCTCTATAGACATCTTTACAAGGACTGGTTCCGGGTTGGTTTGGTTTGGTGTCCATGGCTTACCAATGGAGAAATGATGTCAGTCCTAATTCAGAATCCATTGAGTTGAACTTTTGAGTTTTAATGAGGAAATAGTTTAGTTGATTTTTAATTCGGTAGCTCAGAAATCTCAGTATATAAACGTCAGAAACGTCAGTATCAAACACAAACTAAATTAAAGAAATCCGAAGGAAGTAGATGCTCCTTATAAGAAAACTTGGAAACACACCCGGCCGAAGGCGTTTGAAATGTGTAGTCAAGTTCAGAATAGGTTTGATCCTCAGGTTTTGATTAGTTCTTCATAGAGCTTTAACTTCAGAAAACTCTGAACTTAACTGCTACAGGGATTAGCAACAATTCTTCAATGTCCGTGGGTTTCAAATATTGCTTCTTAGAGTATTCTCAATTCATTACTTTCCAACAGGAGCAATTATCGTTTTTTGTTTTGAAAGTGTTTTCATAAAGTTCAAAAATAAATTTTCTTTTCCTAAGCGCAGTCATGAACTTGCAAACCACCTTTAGAAAAATAACACAGGCCTGCGACCAAATTTTTTTCTTTAAAGTAATGGGTGATTCTTATGTATTTTGGCGCGCTGAGTTCAGAAATGCCCTCAGTTTTTTTCCAGCACGTAAGCATTTTCCGCAAAATGCATTTTTCTGCGGGATATTTATGAATATACCGAAAAAAGTTGTTTTTCCACTTTAAGAATTTAAATATTCTTAAAGTGTCTTTCAAAATGTCTTCAAGAGCTTGTGTTAATAATCCTGATAGTTTCTGTTACATTTGTGGCGAACTTGTATTAAAAAAACAATCTCGAAGTATTACGGAGTTTATTTAAAAAGTGTACTTTGCCTATTTTGGTGTGAAGATCGGAGATCAAGAAAAATCTTGGACCCCTCATAGAGTGTGTTCAGGCTGTGTTGAAGGACTTCGCAATTGGGTTAAAGGAAAGGTGAAATCTTTTCGTTTTGGGGTGCTTATGATTTGGAGAGAGCCGAGAAACCACGGCGATGACTGCTACTTTTGTTCTTGCAACATACAAGGGTACAATGCTAAAAATAAAAAAGATATTTGTTACCCAAACATACAATCTGCACTTCGACCTGTGCCTCATGGACCCGGTATTACAGTACCAGTGCCCCCACACAATTTTGACGACTTGCCAGAGTCATCAGAGAGCGAGTCAGAGCAGTTGGACGATGAGTTTCAAGTCGAAGACTGTAGACCCCAACAGTTTTCACAAGAAGAATTAAACGACCTCGTTCGTGATTTAGGGCATTCTAAAGAGTCTGCTGAATTACTGGGCTCTAGACTTCAAGAAAAGAACTTGTTGAGATCTGGAACTTCATTCTCTTGGTACAGAAGCTGAGAAAAACAATTTGAGCCAAATTTTTCTCAAGATGGCGAACTTGTATATTGTTCTGATATTCCCAAGTTGATGTCAACGTTTAATATTCAACATGTGTCAGATGAATGGAGGCTTTTTATTGACTCGTCCAAAAGAAGTTTAAAAGCAGTTTTGCTACACAACGGCAATAAATACGCTTCTGTACCCGTGGGGCATTCTGTGCATCTAAAAGAAAAGTATGACAACATGGCTTTTATCCTTGATAAATTGAAATCAAAGGAGTTTAGATGGCCTATCTGTGGTGATCTCAAAGTCATCTCTATGGTGCTTGAACAACAAGGTGGCTATACGAAATTCCCCTGTTTCCTATGTGAGTGGGATAGCCGGGCAAAAGCACAGCACTGGAGCCAAAAAGTGTGGCCAACGAGAACTTCGAAGGTTGGAGAAAAAAATGTTCACTTTGAGTCTTTGGTTGATCCCAAAAAAGTGCTTTTTCCCCACTTCACATCAAGCTTGGACTGATGAAGCAGTTTGTCAAGGCATTGCCAAAAGATGGCGAAACGTTCAAGTACCTTGAAAAGAAATTCCCGGGACTGTCTGCGGCAAAGTTAAAGGAGGGTGTTTTTATTGGCCCGGACATTCGGAAACTAATGAAAGACAATCAGTTTGAAAACGTGATGAAAAAAGCTGAGAAAGAGGCGTGGATATCATTTAAAGAAGTTGTTACTAAGTTTTGGGGGAACAATAAGGACCCGGATTATGAAGAAATTGTAAATAAAATGTTGAAATGATTTAAAACCTTGGGGTGCTCCATGAGCTTGAAACTTCACTTTTTGAAGTCCAATTTGAATTATTTCCCAGAAAACCTTGGTGCCGTAAGTGAAGAGCAGGGCGAGAGGTTCCACCAAGATATCAAAGAAATGGAACGGAGGTACCAAGGACGATGGGATGTGAATATGATGGGAGACTACTCCTACTATGCTCCATAGAGAACTTCCAGACATCCCACACAAACGGAAAAGCTCAAAACGGAGTTTTGAGGGAAAAAGATGTAGATATTATAAAGAATTATAAATCCTTATTGTATATACATATTATTTTAATCAAATTGTATTTAAAAATGTAAATAAACCACTCGTAATATATTTTTTTTTTTTATTTCAAAATGCATTTTTACCTATATGTACTGCGGGTTTTGCATAACTTTCATTTTCGTTTTGCGGAAAATACCTACATGCTGGAGAAAAACTGAGGGCATATTTGGACTCAGCGCACCAAAATACACACGATTCACCCATTACGGTGAAAAAAAAATCAAAAAGTGTCAATTTGCAGGCCTGTGTAATTTAGCTTTCAGCTACTTCCTGTCTGCACTTTTATACTTTCGTATATGCTCTCATTCATAATATAAAGGACCTAATCGAAATTCATACTTATCAAATACCAAAATTTGAAATGCAAATTCAATGTCTAATTTTGATACTTTCTCGTTCCATTTCAGCTTAGTGAATTGGGCCGGCCTTTCACAGGCGGATCCTGGTGCGGTAAGGCAACAGGACCTCAACTATATTTTAGTGAAACATCAACCGTCACTGCATCAGTGAAGGTGAGTAGCATTTTCAAACTATTTATAAGCAAGCTAAGTTCATTATTTGATCCTGTGTCATTCGCGATTTACAACATTCATCTTGTGCTAATATCACATTTTCCGTAGATTAACTTTTCTCTTTTTCCTCTTTTTTTTTTGTGATGGAAGAAAACTCATCGGAAACTTCTGACATATGGGAAATATGTTTCCGGCTAATTGAATTTGAATTATCTGTTTCAGCGTAATGGCCACAGTATCTGAAAGGAAATCACTGTTGGAATCATCATCATCAATCATCCCAACGAACACATCGAATGAAATGAAAGATGTTTTCTCAACTAACTTCCGTTGCTCATTTTCCCATCATAGATTCTGTCACCGAAATTTCTAAGCAGCACTGAAATATTTATGAAATTCTTCTTTGAGGTTTGCTCAAGGATACAAAACTTCTTCACGAACCTCATTTGCAAGGCGAATTCAAAGAATTTGCGAATTCATCTCACACGAAATGTCAGGTGTAAGGTTTGGTCCTTTTTCCAAACTTTTTCTATCATCATTATCTAAATCGTCGCGTTCTGCGAAAACGCAACATTTCACTCAAGCCTAGGAACCGGACGGCGTTGTCCCAAGAGGAATACCCCAGCTTAGATGTATAAGAGGGTTTTCAAAATGGCTCTGTATGCCTGATCTTGTTTTGTGTGTGTGTGTGTGTGCAAAATGCCATTAATAATGCATTACATTTTGCCTTACATGTAAAGTGGATGATGAGTGTCCGTGCTTTGTTAACGCGCATTTTTCAAAATTGCACCATTATGCTGTTTGGAAGTGGATGGAGGATGGTTTAATATTTATTAAGTTACTTTGCTGTCATGCTGTACCAACTGTTATAAAGTAATCCTCTGCGGATAATGGCGGGAGCATGAAAAAATGGATAAGTACTATGTCGGCTGGTGGAGTTGACTGTAACGCAAATGAGCTGGGAGATGTTTACATGGTACTTGTTAAGTGGTTTAGTTAATGGAGATTTTATAGTGCTTCCTTGCATTAGCTGTAATTTATTTTGGGTGAAAGGATAGTCAACGATACCACGTGGAAACTCAGCAAAGTGAAGTTGGTTTGCCTGGAATCACTTAAATAGTTTTTAACTACTTCAAAGCGGATCCTAGCAAATATACAGTCTAAGCTTAATTGAAGGTTTTTCTTGGATAAAATGATAAAGAGGAGCAACTGGAAGGAAGTTCTTTGAATAAAACAAATGGGTTTGTTACATGGAAGGATCAATTTCGGAGTTGGTAGTATTTGAAGAGAGAGAGACGTTGGACAAATATCTAATATGCAAGCAAATCTATAATCTATACACCTGTTCTCTTCGCATTCGTTGCTGGTAGACGATTTTTTCCATTGGCGACTCTTACTTTTACCCTCATCGAACTCCTTCTAGCAAACCTATTGCCATTGATAAGGGTTCATCACGATTCGTGCTAGTATTAAATTTTTCTAAACGAATGGTTCTTTGTCGTTCTTGATAGGTAAATTTCTCCCATTCTTCCAATTTCAACTCATAAGTTCTCTTTCTTAGCGTTGCAACCCGTAACTATTAATGCTTTACTTTATTTATGCGTTAGGCCGATTGAGTTTTGAATGTTTCACGAGTGCGGTTGAATATTTTTCTGATCTTACAGAGTCCTTAAACCTGTCCTTAAACTCGGTGTTTACTCCTATATAATCAAAAACAAAAGAAAATCTTCCAAGCTCATCTGGATCCTGAAATCCTCTACTAGTGACAAAAAACCCAACTTCTCGGCATCTCATCTCTCAGTTTCTATCTTTCTTCGTTCTTTCCTTCTTTCTTTATCATAAAAAAATGTAAACAGGCTGTCATTAATTTCAACTTTTTTCTCGATTTCAGGTCTTTCACGCACCATCACATCAGGAAGAGAATCCTTTTGAATTTCGTATAAGATATAAGTTCATAAGTCAATCAGCTGCTGTTGTCAGGTATGGATAAAAAATCAATGACATCATTTTCAACACATTCAATCTAAAACACATACGTTCGTCCCAATAGCATCATATCCTTGGATCCAGAATAAAAGGAACTTGGAAAAAATAATATCACTCCCGATGCCAATAAAAAAAATTCTCAATTGGTTTTTTGTTATTTCGCTGTTCCGTCATTGCCCATTTTTCCTTTACGTAGGCAATCGAATGTATATTCGTTTGTCATTTTATTTCCTGAATTGAATCTTTATTCCTTGAGTTGCATTCTCTTCTTGTTTTTTTTTTTCTCAAATCAATAGATGTTCCCTTCTTGTTCTCAAGGGTATATATAACTGATTTTTTTTTCATTACAGATATGGAATGCACGAAGAACTTTTAGAACTAGGACGTGTAACGCCCGGCACTTATTGCACTCGGCAATTCGAGGAGTGCTATCGTAAGAAGTGTCGCCTTCAAAGTCCCAACTATCCTGGAATGTATCCAAGAAATGTCACTTGCTATTGGACTATACGTCAGAAAACGGTGCCAACATGCAAGCATGCTATGGTTTCGGTGAGCCAAGAAAATCAACATAAAGCGCTGGTCAAAAGGTGACTATACTATATATTCTACTTTAAAAGAAATGCTATTTGCTTGTCATATTGATACTTCTATAGTTCGGTATCACAGAATATTGTCTTCATTCATTTCTCTGGGAAATCATGCCAAATCCAATCAGATTGAGAATAAAATTACATTTATGTGCATATCGAATTCAAATAAATTTGTTGTTTGTTCATCCAAGGACAACGTTTGCGGATGGCTATGAAATTTTATCTTGGAAAAAAGTTCAAATTTAAAGTTCTCCGAATTAAAGCATGTTCTCTTACTTCAGTTATGACACACACATAACTGAAAATAGACATTCAACGTCACTTGTTCTAAGCCCTTTAAATACTCTTTATCAAATGAGAGCGTAAGTTCATACTACGTTGATCAAAAAGTTCCTGAAATCTCCTCGGTGTGGCGTTCTCAGTCATCCGATTTGAGTTTCCTCTTTTTTTAGGTTGCCACATCTGTCATTGACATTCTATGAAATTTTCAGTTTGAAAGCTTGACATTTAAGAGTTACGCCGTATTGAGCACATCTGTGATTGTGCGTGTTTTTGGCTTTGTGTAATTTTGAAAATGAATTTGAATTTGCAACTACGAGTTTGTATTGTATTTTGAATTAAAAACAGTTTCAATGGTGCGACGACATTGCAAATGTTAGAAATGTATTTCGGCAACAAAGTTGTGAAGAAAACAGCCATTTATCAGTGGCACGAACGTTCCGGAAGTGACCGTGAGTCCGTGAACGATGATAAACGCAGTGGGAGGCCATTGACATCGAAAAACGACGAAAACATCTACAAAGACAAGATTTTGGGCATTAAACTCGTGGATCTTGCACCACGATAACGCACCGTCGCACAATACTATCGTTATCCGTGAAGATTTGGCTAAAAACAATACGAATCCATCTGACCTGGCTCCCTGCGACTTTTTCCTATTCGGTCGACTCAAGAAACCGCTCCGCGGAACGCGTTTCAGCGCCCGTGATGAGATCATGGAAAAATCGAAGATGGCTCGAATGGCCATACCGCAAACCGAATATAAAAAATGTTTCGAGGATTCGATTGAGAACTGGTATAAGTGCGTTGCAGTTGATGGGAAGTACTTTGAAGGGGACAATAGTGACGTTGATGTATAATCTTGTATTTTTCATTACCTGAATAAATTCCGGGAACTTTTTGATTATGGTAGTACAACACTAACCGTCTCGGTTGGCTTCTCTCAGACGAAGAAAAAAAAAACAAAAGTAGATTTTTATAAGTATTGCGTTTTTAAGAAAAAGCTTTGAGAGAGGCATTCTGATTTTACAAAAAAGAAGAGGAAATTGACTAATCCAATTATAATTTCATTTATAATGGTCGAAGTTAAATCGAGAGTTCATTTGAAGTATTAGCGCTGTATTAGGTTACACTAGAACATGCCATTGTTCTGCTCTCTGCACTAATATGAAGAGTTGAACGATTTAAACATTCTTTTAATAAAAACTATTGAGAGACGAAAAAAAATCTTTGAATAATTCATAAAAAGATCTGTTTTCAATTGAAACCAGGTACTATCCTACACGTGATTTGATGCGATCAGGTTTCTCTCTAGAGTTAGTGTCTCCTATGTTGGATGTGAAGACGTTTTATTCGATCTGATGAGTCTCCTCATACCCAAGGATAATTGATGATCAAGTAGCAATTCATTTACAGAAGGCTACTCCCAAACGTTTGCTCTTTAGATTGCTGGATGACCAAATTGCTAAAATTAGCGACATATTTCTGCCATCTGGTCGTGTAAGGTGATATTTTCGGAACCATTGTTGGATTTATAAGGAATTTAAAAGCATATAAATGGGGAGGGAGTTGGCAGAATCGAAAATTGTCCTGGTTGCACAGGAGTCTTACGACTATTCTATTGAGTACACGTTTCATTACACCCTACCTCCACTTTGCTGATTTAGCTTACAAGTTCAAAAAAAGTCCCTCAAGAACACTACCCACTAAAAAGAGATCGAGAATTTGTTTCAAAAGATCAGAAAATTATTCAATTCATAAATTCTTTCTATCAGAGCATGTCAATATTGCCTGTCAAAGCGTATTTAAGGCAGAAATACGTTTAGCAGGCACCTTTTAAACACTCAAAAAATCAGTGGAAACAAATCAACTAGCGCTAGAATAGCCGCAGTAAATGAGGCCAGCGGTAGAGCCCTAGAGTTCCTCTTCTGGAGTTTTGGACTATTTTGCATCTAACATCGAGACACTCTAATATAGTCGTCCAAGAACATTTTTCGCAGAGTCGCTAGAAACCCCTGTCAAAATCGGTACGAAAACTGAACTTTTAAGACGATACGTTCGTTTTTCTTCCTGTTAAAATTTGCTGCCTAAGGTTTTCGATTAGATAAGAAAGACAAGAAAAGGTTCGCTTTGAATATTCTGTGTGAATACTGGAACCTCATTCTGTTCCATAGAATGTTAGACTCATTTTATATTATGATAATAAAAACTGCAGTTGCGACCTATTTCTTGGATTTCAAACGACACAGATCTACTGGACTGTCGATAAAAAATCGTCCCTGTCATACGGAGAACATACTCAGAAACTAATTAGCTAATTGATTCCAACGAGACCTCGTTGTTCTCACCAATCAGCAACTCTGGAGTGGGGATTTCTTCCTATATAAGGAATGCACGGGAGAGAATTTTTTGAGATGATAACCTCTCCCTAAGATGTTAGCAATGTCTCACTCTCCTTTTGCATGTGAAGGAAGTGTGGTAGACATCATACACAGTCCCATGAAAAAGCAATCAGTTAGAACACCGTGACTATGGCGTAAGAAGAAAGCAACGAAGGTACTCCTGTACAGCATCTGGCAGAATGAGATAGAAAAATCAGTAGTACTCGTAGAATTATACTTGTCTTGCACTCAAAAAGTAAAAAAAGAAAAAGAAAACTGTTCATTTTCAACGAAAAAATCAGAAAAATTTAGCAATCCCTATAAAATCCTACTAGATTCAGTTGAATTCTGTCACATCATGAGTATTCTGAGTCTTTTGTGGTATCAAATTTTCTCTGATTTTAATGTAAAACAAAACGAATCTTCTCAAATATAAATATATAAATACCAATATAAATCCGCCGGTGCTTTTTCTATCTCTTTCTGTGAGAGGTCGCCCCAGAGTATTCTTGCTTTTTGTATTTATGCTGTGCTATCTAGTTTGATAGGTTGAAGAGGATCGATGGCGGCTATTCAATGTGTTGTAATTGCAATGATCTTTATTGGTGTTGCAAGAAAAAGGAAGAGATAACAAAATATGTAAAGTGCAGGGGAGAATTCGTTGGCTATGAATCGGGAATTTTCAAGGAGTCGAAGCGGCTTGAAGCAGACGTTCATCCAGGTTACAACAGAAAAAGCATCGGGGAAACTGTGGTATGTTAAGACGAACCACATTACCGTGGAGCCGAACGTGATCCTGTTATACACTTAAAATATGTGTCCCACGAAGTAATAAAACTTTTGGTGTGTGTTGATTGGGTAGGGGGTCGTGCGTGATATAAAACATTGTAGGGAAATGTTTAAGAAAATAAAATAAAATAAGATATTACTGAAAATTTATTAGGTCAGATAAGAAATTAAAAATAAATATATACCAAGCAAAGACATGTAACCGCGGCGATGTTTGCTCAACGGTAGGAATATCAAACTGCATCAGCTTAAAGGAAGCCATACTACGAACCGGAGAACTTGGGTCCCGAACTGCAATCTACTACTCCATGCTTTGAATCTCCTTTAATGAATTGATTTTCTGGTCCTTTTTCATATCGCATTTAATGCGAGTCCCATGACTGGTCTTGTTTGAGTTGAGGTAGCTTGCAGATACTCCTAGAATCGTTTACCTAGAAAATCTACTTTAGTTTGTAGGGGTAAAGCGTTAAAGTTGTCGCCGGAATATCTTTAAAGTCCTTTCTATTAAAAAAAAAAATAAATACAAACCAAAAGCCAATCAATCACTGCACCAAAAATTCAATTTTCTCAATTTATTTGCATCAATTTATAAAACCATTTTCAGGTGTATTTGTTCGCCTGAAATGTTTTCTTTTTTTTTTTCAAAAAATAAAATTTTTCATTCATTTTCCTTTGACGAATTTGCTCCAAAAAGAGTTTCTATTGTTGTTTCAGATCGATAGCGAGTTTAAATAAAACATCGCGTTCAATACGTGCTTGGGCTGATTGCACTGGCGAACGAGACCATTTAATTTTCTACGACGGGAGTTCTACCAATGACCCAGTTTTAGCCAAATATTGTGGTGGTGATTGGTTACCACGAGTTGTATCCCGGTAAGTACAATCGTTTGTTGTATGAATATTGCTCGGAAATATTTTCCAGTTTTCTCTTATCGCAACATTGCATACAATTTCCTGTTTGAAAAAAGAATATATAAACGGGAAAATTAGAATGTTTTTTTTTTTGGTAAGAACTACTGGTCTCCGATTTATTTCATTTTGCAGGAAAAATGAAAATTTAAGGAGGACTTAAGTTGCTCGTTATCGCATAACAATACATGGATCATGATTTAAGGGTGTAAGCATCAAGTTTAATAAGTAATTTTCAATTTCTTTGTCTTAATTGAGTGAAATCGATGCTTGAAGACCTGGAAATTGAATTTTAGCAAATAATAAAAAAGAAAAAGGATTATTGGTAGCATAAGGATTGTATGTCGATACGCTGATGGATACAATTAGTTTGATTGCAATCAATAAAAACCCACTTAGCACTTCACATTTCTCAATAGTGAGAGTGGTCTAGCACCACTTTTTTTAGTAATAGTGTTACTACGTAATTAGGTTTTGAAAACGTAGTATAATTCTTTGAAGCTTTTCCTACAATTAGATGATATCCATTAATAGTGCGGTGTAAGCATGCGAGCGTAATTCGTGGGTCATAATTTCACTTTTCACCATTATTCCTTACCGATGTTTACCACTCCGAGCTAGTAATTCCTTGACATTGTCACGCTCAAAACAGCACCTGGTTACTTCACGACAATTCCAGACCAAATTCATCAAAATTAGCATACCAGTTTTTAATTTCAAAATCTTAGAACTCGGTCATCCTTTGGATCGTTTCGCTCCTAAAACCGCAAATGAACCAGAGGGTATCAACCTATGTAGTGTAGCAGTCAGAACACTCACCTTCGCTGCGCCTGATCTCTGGTTCGAGAACTATTTGTGACAGTGACATTTAAATTTGTGTTTCTATCGTCGTAGGTCAACGTGTCAACAAACCTTACTCTGCATGATAGGGTTTTTTGGGGAAACGAACACGGTTGAGTGTGATACGGACCGGATGACAATGCCCCTCAAAATCACTCTTTTCTTCTATATAAAGCTCGGAACAAAGCTAATGATGAATTCTTAAACAAAATCCGCTTTACTTCTGGAAATCTCTCGATTTTATGTTCCCAGTTGCTTAGCACTGGTCGCGTGATTATTATATTCATATGCGGTCGGCTAACCATTGTCACTTGTGATTTCAAACAGAATCCGGACAGGAAGTGTTGCTTTAAAAAGGAGCATTCAGGAGCTTCAAGTCATGGCCAAAAAAAAGTGTTTCTGAATTTGCTGCAAGTGTTCCTGATTCTGTTGCAAAGGTAGCATGGTTTCTTCTTCAAAGAAGTCCGGAACCTAAAACTCTAAGTTGTGATACAGCAAACCAAACCGTCGGGTTAGAAGTATTTAACGGTCTTTCTTGAACAATGCGGGGAATGTTTTCATCCAATAACGAAAATCCTTTTTTCCGCAATGATGCTCAGGTAGAAGTGTCCCTCCTCACTGATGTAGAATACTAGCTCATGACAGAGTCCTCTTTAAATTGCAGTCTGAAATGCAATAGCGTGCATCAGAGCAAAACGTCTTTGCGATAGCTTGAGTACTGTTCTCACTAGCTCTACATTTTCTGGTGTTCTGATGGATCTTCATCGATCATTTGGACCTAGTATTATTGTGCTGCCAGTTTCCTCTAAGTTCCGAACCTAGGGCGGAATTGTGTGCAGGAACAGACGTTGAAAAGTTATTTGCGTCACAATAACTAATCGTTTGTTTCCGTGAAATACACGCATGGCAAAGGCACAATGTACGCCAGTCCAAACCATGATGGCTACTGAAATGAGGATGCCGTCAGAATAAAAGGAGACGCAGTACAACTGCCCACCTGCACCACTGCTCGAACACCTGCGTTCCAAATTGCTTCATTGGTTCTGTCGAATCCTGTACAGCTGCACTGAAATACGGTACTGTCTGCTACTATGCGCGTCATGATGAATTCGTTATGATTTCCTTAGACAAATGAACTCAAACTTATCTAACGGTCTTTCAATATACATGAGATCTATCTTACCGTTGTGTCATACCGAAACTAGGTTAGAAATAGAATCAGCAGAAACTCAAGATTTAGAAACGAACTGGAACCTTCTCAGTGCTTGGTTGCTGATCCAATAATACCGCTGAGACCTAACTAACCTAAGTAACTATCAGTATTGGAAAAGCTGCAAAATGTTTAATTTTACTGGCGTAAAGGTGTCTGTTGAATTTCTTCCATTGTATTGGAAAGCGGGCATGGGTATTTTCGGTCTTATCTGCACACGATTGGTAAATCACGGTCCCCAGACTGCATTTTCTGCCCAGGGGAAAGGAACGACGCATGTCACACCTTCTTCAACTGTAGAAGGTGGAACAGGAAACGGCAGGACTTGTGGGATTTAATGGGAGAGCTTTCTCCAGACAATCGGAGAAATGCTGAAAACTTTCGACAAATGGACCTATGTGGCACATTACTCTCGGGCAATACTTACAGCAAAAAAAACTGACCATGGATAACCTTAGGCGCGGGGTCTCGGGGGGTCTCCTTTCCAGCAGTCCTTCTCCATCCTGCCCTCTCCCGCTGGAGCGAGATTTCTCTGCGCTGACGGCGCCCTAGCGCGCAGTAAAAAGAAGCCTAGCCTGAAGTAATGTGTCAAACAGTTCCAGGCTAGGGTCTCTTGACAGGGGGGGGGGTGTTTAGTGGTTAGTCTGGTAGCATGCGCTCCTAGGAGTCCCAAACTCCGGGCGTAAATTGCCTTCACCCCCCAACCCCCGAAAAAAAATTGTATTGGAAAGTAGCAACCAAATTTTTTGAAACTGAAACAATTATTAAAACTTAAAACTCATTCCCCTGTTAATGTGCGGGGACCTATAAGTTTCACCTGTCCTTAAATGACTTTCATTCATTGGATTATCTATTGTATCTCTATTCTCTATAATTATTTTGTGTTTATTTTTGTAGATAATGTTTTTTTAGATAAATAAGTAAAAAACATTCGCGCTATTTGACTTTATCCAGGAGGCCACAGTATCCATTTCCAAGGCAACCACTGAGCCTAGTTTTGGTTGGCTGCCTCGTAATCAACAATGATTCGTACCCGTCCAGTTTTCTTATGTTTCTTACTTCCTTTGCTACCGTGAGATCGTTCCACTCTATTTGATGTCCTTAGCAAATGTGTTTTGCTACTAAAGATTTGGCGTTTGTCACGTTTCTTCGTCTTAACGCTAAGTGTGCCTCATTTGTGTCCTCCTCCAATTCCGATCCAAATTTCGCTCGACGCCGTCTCAGCGGCTAAGGAGCAAACTAATTAAAGCTATTGGCACCCTTTGTATGGTACGTTTTGGAGATAATTTTTTGGATTTGGACATTGGAATATTGAATATATTGAATATTGAATATTGGATATCGATCAAATTTTACAATGATAATTTGGTTCATAAGGATGATTTTATGAAAAAAGGGAAAATCGAATGAAACGAAAAACAACAAAAAAAAGTCACAAATCACACAGAATTGTCCAAGGTTACCTAAAATATTTTTCAGAAAACATTGACACAAAATGGAGAAAAACTGATTCCTGAGTAGTCTAAGGTCTAGAAATCTTAAAAAACTATAGATTTTATCCAGTTGAGATATGTTTTGACGATTTTTTTATAAGGCTGAAATTTGACCCATTCTTTATCCTTTTTTCGTCCTAAAATACAGATGCTATCTTATGTATACCCAAAAGTTCTGATTAAATTGTTTATTGTGTCTAGGTCTTTCACCAAAGTTTTCAAATATCTGAATTGCCAGCTCGCGTACAAAATCTACAAAACTTTTCCTTTTTAATCAGCTCTGTCAGCTAGTTTGTCCTTTATTTTCCTAACTTGTGCACAAGTTTTGGCATCTCAGCACTCCCGAAATCATTTTCCCGGATTTTTATCCAATGACTTGAAAAAACTTCCAACTCAGAGGTCTAGTAAGATTTTGAATCATCACTGAAATATAATAAACTGCCAATATTTTTTCTGCACGAACAGTTTCCCGGCTTGTTGTTCACTAACGTCTAAATTAACAAAATTCGAAGCCCTCACTCCTTATTTGACCATAAATATTTATTCTCACTTCAGCAAACTTCTTGTTCTTTCAAATCTCGTATTCTGCTCATTCCAAATTCGTCATAAGCCCTTTTAATTTGTGAGAAAAGGCTTTGATTCCTTCCGATTTTTGCACTGGAATTGCACTGGAGTTTCTTGGTTGCATCTTTTATTATGCAACTAAACATTACAATGTAGTTTCATGTACTGTCATATTCATTGCAATACTGACTTGCCGAGCTCGTGTGGTTCTGCAGTGCTACCAGCCTTAAACAACAAAAAGTCTTACCACGTCCTTGTCAAAGTGGACTCTTTTTGAAGAAAGTTTAGCAAAAAATACATTTCTCTTGGACGTCGTTTTTGTTGATAGCCTACCAAGGGAACGCTAGCTGCCGAGGGTCTATTGTATCATGCGCTGGATCACACGTGGCGCCATTTTCGGTTGATACCACATGTCTCTAATTTTCAAGTCCGCCGCCCAACCTACAGGAAAATTAACAATAAGGTTTCTTTATAAGTCCCTGTTGACTGTCCTTTTTCAGCAGGATCATTTACTTCCTCTGCATGTGTCTTCTTTCATCGTACTAAACTTACCGACCACCAACTTTTTCTGGATATAATTGATTCCAAACAATGATTCGTGGGGTAACTTCATTGTAAATGCGATTTATCGACTGAGCCAGTCAAGTGAAAATGGGCTCCAAACCACAGAATATTCAGTCCGAAAAGGTTGTACCGATGTTAACGTTGTCGCCAACCTATTTGTATGAGTAAATTAAAACAGTTTTCAGGCAGTGATTTGGCATGATCTTTTCATCATTGAATCCCGACTAAAACTTATCAAATCTGTCAGCTGTCAGATTGACAGTCACTGAAGGAAGGTTGTAGCGTGTTGTCACTTCATATTTCTCAACTACCTAAAAATGAGACAGCCTTTGGAGTATAAATAAATCAATTCAATTCTTAGCCACTCGAAACCCGTCTTTGCTCATTTCAAATGAAATGGTCAGCGAAAAGGACGCTAAAACCAAAGGTAAACTCTCTCCGGCAGGCAATAAATTTCACCATCAAGTTGGGAGCGAGCAGCAACGCTCGCACCATACTACCTTGATTTTAATCGTACTAAATATCCTTTTTCTCCTACGTAATTTTTCCTCATTTTTGTTGTTTCCGTAATTTTCTATTTTTTGCGTTTCGTTTCTTTCGTTATCCTGTCCCGTACTTTCCTTGAACTTAAGCTGAAGCCAAACATTTTTCTTCATTAAGCTCCGCCGTCTGTTAGGTTCGCACCTTTGCCCGAAACGTGAAGTTGAATTAGGCAAGTAATACATAAGAAAGGCAAGAAATTGTCTGAGCAAAGGAGTGGAATGTTCTGAGTAAGAAAAAAAACTGGGTAAAAATTTCACTCCAGGGATAACGGCAAGAATGATTATGATAAAGAACGAAAAGATTTGCTGCAAATTCTTTGCTAAATACCTTTTGCTGGGTTTCAGGACACCGTCGGGGGATATTCGGATGCGCTGGGGCAAGGGACGACGCCAGAATTAGATGTAATTTGCCAGCAGTTTTTCGCTTTTACTCCTTATCATGTCCGTGTTAAGACGATGAATTTAAAGTTATCTATTAAGGTGTTTCATTGGGACTACGAACAGGACAATTCAGCGAAGCAGCTTTAATTTATTGATCCAACTAGTTTGACTATTTATTCCGGGCTGGGGTAGGACTGAAGTTGAAAGGAATGTGGTGTCTTTATTCGTCCTTTTTGAGTGTTGCGCGCACAAATAGCGCGCAAACATACGTACATCGTAAATAAAATTTATTTCATACCCACGGAACACTTTCCATTTCAATTACCTCCTGGTGGTCGCTTATATCCTGAAATTGCACAACTATTGAATCGCTTTTCTCAAGACGCTGTTGCTCCTGCTGCCCGCCTAAGTGACTGGGCAAAGTAACCTTCGACAAATTCATGCATGATTCCATTTTCATGTTCATTTCTGATTCCAAAGTCTCGCATCCACTCAGGTCTAATGTTCGCAGAAATTTACATTTCTGGAAAATTTCCGAAACGTTTTTCAAATGCAAACAATTCCGTAATGCCAGATGTACTAAATGGTGGCATTGATGCTTCAGCAGGACACTAAGACAATCGTCGTGGAAATGCGAACAGCAATCTGCGGAAAAAGATGAAAATGCTTTGCGTGGTAAATGTGTACGAATGCTTAAGCAAATGTAAATATTTGCAGGAGTATGACAAACAGGACCAGGGAAATTGCGGAAAACGCAAAGAATGATTAAATTCCTTTCCAGCCCACAGCGGCGGTTGGCGAAAATTGTATCCAAATAAATATCAACTGTTTACTTTTGGCTAGAATGTAATTGCAGTCTTTGGCTGCGCACTGTTACATTAATTGTTCTTTTTTTTTGCATTTCTTACAGATATTACATAAAATGTTGCTTGTTTTGCCCTTCTCTTGTCATTTAATCCTTTTTTCTGATTTCTGCTTTCTAAAGTTTAATTCTGTTCAATATGTAATTGAAAGCAACATATCAAATTGATTCAAAAGGATCATGCAGTGAGCTGAAGGACAGTAGGTGACAAACCAACGATTGAATTATTTAAAAAGGATGCAAGAAATTAATCAGACTACGCATACCCCGATTTGCAAGATCAGTGAAATAGAAGAAAGAGGAATTGTTGAAAAATGGCATCAAAGTAAAAGATTGAAAGCACGACGCTCACCAAATTCAGAGTCTTCCAATCGCTTCCTCAACTAGCTGACATCCAGGGCAGGAAGGAAAATATTGAGCTGTCATTCACAGTCTAAGAGTTGAGTCCCTCCAACACCCTACACAATTCTACCTCGAAACTTTACCATCGCTATGTTACAAGTTACAAAAATAGAAAAAATATATCGTTCATCAAAAGGTTTTTCCTTTTAAATTACGCAAATTAATGGAAAATTCCGTGTCATCTCAATTGCAAGAAAGTTGATTGTTTCACCTTTCCGTTCTGCTTGGGACGTGATGCGAAGTATTGAGCAGGATCGTCAACCCTGAATGGTTCATCGTTTCTTTCGATGTCAAGAAATTCACATCATAAACAAGAGATAAACGGAGTTTCTCTTAATTTTCGAACTTTCCAAGGAGCACTCCTTTCCAGTGATCTCCACAAAATTAAAACAAATATGCAGACTTTTCTTCAATGGAACTCTTATTTTAGAAATCTACCAAATAAATATTTGCTAGCGTCGCCTAAGGTTCTTGTTTGAGTCCCATATTATTAAAAATTGACACTTCTGTTATCTACTAAAATCTAAACATTAAAATATCAAAGAAATTCTAACGGGATATGTAACTTTTGATCGGAATATGCTTTAAAAATTTGTGCTTAATTTTGGCAGCGAAACAAAATTAGCACGTCTTACCTGAATGTCATTTATGTCCATAAGGAAAAAAAAGGCAGACTCAAGCGTTTGACACAAACGTTGGAATGGAATAGAAGAGCGAAATACGTTGGGCCAACTTATTTAACTCAGCTTTGGAATATTTATCCTACTGTTTCGTTATTCCTACCAGCTTCCTCGATGCATATTCAATGTTTCATAGGAGTGTGTCGTCCTTTTTATACTCGCAGATACTTGTATTCTATTAATATTTAGTCAATTTTACAGTTATGCAAAGAAAGGCTGATTGCTCTGATCGTCAAATCTTCGGTAAACTTTTGGGGTATAGTATGTTGTACAGGTATATTGATCTCGCTACCGGTGGCCAATTGTTTCCTGAAAAATCTATGGCGTTAGTGTTTATCTGTCAAGATAACGATGGCACGTTTCTATTCAAAATAAATTTTTAATCGCAGATGGTGGCCTCCATATTGGCTTGAAAAGAATGTCCTTCAAGCACGATTTGTTGGCTAGATAAAAAAAATCGTTCTGAGTAATCCCGTTGGGCTACAGCTGGTAGATTGATTGTTACCAAGTTGCTCCAACCGCACTCAGCTTATTTTCACCCTTATTAATTTTGAAAACCACCAAAACGTTGCATATGTTTGTTAAAGGTAGGGGTTTTCCTCTCCGAATGGCTGTTTATACAAAATCTCAGTCCTAGACATGTCAACTCATGAAGCCAACTATGCTTTAGTAATAGTTTTTATCCGTCTAAAGACAATCGATCGAGACTAGCTCCCGATCTAACCCGAAAGCAATTTACATCATTGTTCTAGCTTAGAAAAAACTTTACAGGTTTTGAAACCTATTTCTGTTTTGATTGTGTTTTCATTAATGGCTTCAAATTTTTCATGGAATTTATATCTGTAGTATTTATTTCGTGCCGTAAATCTGATTAATTGAGCCTAAACTGTGTCAAAAGAGGGTTAGAAATCTTCATGCACAGTATGACGGAAAAGTTCCCGAACTTTTGAAATAAAAAATCGAAAATTACATCTAAGGAAATTTATTCCAGTTAACTTTCAACATAGTCCCCTTCCCTAGGTACACACTCATTTGAGCGCTCCATGAGTGATTCGAAGGCTCTCTGGTACTCCTCTGAAGTTATTGCTTTGAGACACTCGGTGCAAGCCGCTTGAATGCTCGGTACATCTTCAAAACATCGTCCTTTCAAGGCCATTTTTAGCTTGGGAAATAGGAAAAAGTCGGCTCGAGCCAGATCTGGGGAGTATGGGGCGTGATTGATGCGTGGGATCTGATTTTTGGCGAGATAACGCTCCACAATGTTCGAAGAATGAGCAGGTGCCTTGTAATCCAGCAAACTCTACGATCCCGGTTTCTTGTACTCGGGCCTGATGCGATTAATCCGGCCCTTCAGACGTTTTAACACCTCTACGTAACACGCAGCAGTCACGGTGGTGTTTGGGGGCACAAATTCTTTGTGTACCAGGCCTTTGGAGTCGAAGTAAGCGATGAGCATCGTCTTTACCCATGATTTTCGTTGGCGCACTTTTTGAGGCCTTGCACGGCCCTCCAACCACGTGTAAACACTTGTGCGCGACACTACACCTTTACCGTAAGCCAAATCGATCATTTTTTTCGTTTCCGGGAAAAATTTTTTTAAGTTTATAACAGAATTTCATTGCGGCACGATGTTCAAATTTCTCATCCATCGTAGAACTTACACCGGGGTACTAAACACACCTTCACTCAAACACGTCTATCTCGGCAACTAATGAACGGAAACTGGTGAATAAAATCTCAGACACTTCAGAGGGATGTAGCAACATAGCACCGGTGTCGTTTAAGAGGTGGCGCCACTCATACAAGCGCTACAAAATAAGTTCGGGAACTTTTCCGACCTACTGTGTATAACACGTTCTTTGTCTCACGTAAAGGAATCCCGACATTTACCGCGCGGTCTACTTTTGTGCATCTGAATCTGGATTCAATGTGAGCAAAGTATGTTTTCTTGGCACTTTTCTTACCTCTCCAAAATTTTTAAGAAGAAATTGACGGTCATTATGAACGATATGGCGAGGTTAAACGATGCTGTGGTCTGTGACATTAGCGGTTTTTGAAAGTCTCTAATTTTCTTCAACTGAAATTTGATAGCTTCAAAGTAAATGATGGTGCTAATTTTTCTTTGGTTTACGTGCCTACATTGTCCTTCAAATGCGATAATTTAATGACAACTCTCGACTCAATTTTTAATTGTCAAAAATCACATTGAAGGCTGTCAATTGAAATTGGCATTGAAAGGCTGTCAAACAGCAACTGCGCTTGCAGTTTACGGAAGTTGGCTGCAGTTGGCGCAGTATGGCTGACATTTTGGCGAGGCAAGTATCCGTCAAAAGATGCACGGCCACGTTATCTACCCTGTATTGACGAGTACTGCCATCTCTATTTCAAAGCCGGAAACTTTTCCGATCGCCATCGAAAACCGCTTAATTTTACTTTTGCAATTGTTAGATCCATTACCATTAAAGTACCATCTTTAGATTCTTTGAGGGCAAGAAAAACACTGATTCTAGCGTCTGGTCTAGAAGAGGCGTTTCAATCGCTCTCGTACCGGCAGTATTTGAAAGGTATTTCAAATCGCTAGCTCTGTTAGTTTATGTTTGTTGGTTTTTTGAGATTCATTGATATATTATACGCTGTCCTTCGGAATGACGATTAATCATTATCAAATTAAAAAATTAGGCCTGCCGTTCTCCCTCGCTTATCCTTGTTGAGCGGTGATAAAGATCGTCATTAAATATAACCAACAATAAAATCGAATTAAGTTGAATTTTCAGTTGAAAGTTTCTACAGTAATGATGTGAAGTAACTTCTGTCCGTACCCTCCGAGAGATGTAGTTCCTTGCAGGGACCTTGCATGAAAGCCAAATGGACTTGATTGACACTATATATGAATACCAATATCTCCAATTAACAATGTACATAGTTTTTGGTTTCTCTTTGGTACTAATAATCGCTACCTGTGTTTGTGATGTTACTAACACTATTCCACTTTCAATTTTGCACACATGTCAGCAAAATGGTTAAAATATTTCCGATTCCTCCTAGACCTTCGACCTATTCCATGAGCATATTTTTCAAAAAATTTATCGAAATTGCGGCCTTCACATCCACCTTTTGGGAAATTTTATTGCAATAAAATTTGCCCCTATCAAATCGTCTGCCATTTAGATAATAAAGTCGAACCCGTCACCTATTGTTATCGGGAAGACAAATCGAGACGCAAAGGAGAGACGAAAACCAAACCATAAACACACAAATATCGCACTCACCTGTTAATCCGAATTCGTTCAATTTCAATGCGACATCCTTGAAAAAGTCACATAAATTTCCACAACTTATCAGACAAGCCCGTTCAATGGTGAGCGACCGAAGCGATGAAAGTTTTATCGGAATTTCCATTAAAGTGTCAGATGAAAATCCTGTACTATAATTTATGTGCAATTTTTTCAAGTTCTTGCAATCAAGAATGTACTGCATGCATGAAAATAGAACGAACAAATGTGAAATATCAGATAATTTGATTTCACGTGTGAATTGTGTTAAAAAAGAAAAGGAAATTAGTGAGAATTTATTTCATTGCTTGTGACGGCTATTGGTGAGTGGTCCTGGATGATATGAAACTGGGACAGTTGTATAGACTTGAAACCGGATATGCGGCAGAATCTAGTCATAAGTGGGAATGCATTTGTCCTTCCTTTTGAATCCTTAGTGGTCCGACCCATATCTAAGTTTCTTGCTGAGTAGAACTATCTTCCATGCCATTCCGATTCGGTTGGCTGAACTGTTCAGCAGGAGACCTCAGTTCATGGCCATTCTCGCAAATTTTACATCTTTGAGTCGTTGGGAGGTCTATTCGAGCTTATCAGAGAAAACCATAATGTAAATAACTCCTTTAATTGTTTTTCTTAAGCGCAGAGGGAAAGATCTTAGATAACTACAGACTTTTTTCTGAAATAACGAGCACAGTGTATTGAATTTTGTCAATGGCTACAATTTTGTGCAACAACGAGGAGTTCTGCTTATTTCTTGTTAAATTCCCTTGTAAGGAACGGCATCCTCGTATTTTCTCTCACCTTTCTGGTAGTCTACGAGTCTACAACCCACATGTCTTTTCTTTCTTTCTCAGAAAGGCTTTCTCAGAATCATCAAATTCCTGGTAACTTCTACACTGTCTGATTTCTCTCTCTCCCTCTCTTTCTTTCATACATGAGCTGGCATCAGTCGTGTGTTAAATGTTTTTTTACTTTTTTTTCTTTCTCATGGTCTTTGTTAATGGGTAACTTTGCTATAGTTTATAGGATATGCTGGCATTAACGAAAGCTTCAAACTCTTCTCTGTGATAGATTTTAAGAAGGTTGACTTGGTCTTCATAGTGATTTTCCGATAGTCTCTGCCATTGTGTCATAAGAAAATCACACGGAAAAATTCATAATTTAACAGGATGTAGGTGAAAGTTGCTGAGTTTTTCTATAAAGCTACAAATTTGCTACCGCTTGCTCTGTCTCTTTCTCTGAGATGCCTTCCAAAAGTTTTGACGCTATCTTACATTTGATCTCGCTAGATCGGAAGTTTATTTAGAAGGTGATCACTGCTTCGTTTTCATATTATGACACTTCTAAGGCTGTTCTAATGGATATTGTGGCTTCCTCCTGTTTATGTTCTCTCAACCTTTTGCTGGTTTTTGGTAAACTACGAACTGAAGGCTCTTTTATGACTGGAGTGGCAAATTCGGTGCAACGTTTTCCACACTTTTTCTACCACCAATCGTCCTCAGAATGATTAAAAATGATTGTTGGGGGTAGAACATTCTCTATCGTGACTCCTGCAACAAGTGACTATTGAAAATCTTAAAATATTAACATTTGGCAGCGTTCCGTATTCAATAGGTCAAATATTGAAACCGCTCATCTTCACGAGTTCACGAGAAAGAAAGTCAAATTTTTAGGTTTACTCTTTAGAAGGCAGAGAAAGGACCAACATGGATGAGAGTGAAGTGTTGAGCTTATAGTATTGCGGTTTTTTTTTATTTTTTTTGCAAATTAGTTTATGAACCTCTGTTTTTTGTTTCATATTAAACTAATAAACATTAAAACGCGTTTTTGTTTTGAGCAAACAGAAACGTTTTAAATTAAAAAAAAACCATCTCAAGAAGCTGCATCAGCTTTATTTCTTTGTTAATTTAATTAAATTTTATTTAATTCAACTAATTGCAAATGTAACTCTGGGCAGCTTGGGTCCGCCGGGCCTTGCTTCGTGGGTCTCGAGGAAGCGTTTCCGCTGCATACAGCCATCTTCAGCTCGTTCTGATCCGAATGCAGTCGAAACGCGAAAAGAAAACCTTGGTTTTCATAGTTTTTATCGTGCTTTTCCCTACATTTAACTGACGAGGCACCGCCGCACTTTCAAAACTATTCCAGTGAAAGGAGAGTTTCCGATGCTGAAAAGAACAAAACAAACTGACTTTTCGAATCAGGCAATTTTCATATGATTATGCTTTGTCCTTTGAAACCTTGTACCTATGTTGCCATAATCATCTTTTTGTCCCAGTGCTGAAAGCTAAGAAAACCATTTAGAATAGATCAATTACATGCTGACCATGCAATTCTAAGGACGTCTCGCAACCTTTGAGTAGATCAGGCTGGGTGAAATCCATTGCTTTGGTTCATGGTGACACATACCATATCAAGTTTGGAAAATGCATAAATGAGCTGGCCTAGTCAAGTGAGTATAAATATGTCAAGACCTTGCAGTTTTTGATGTTCGGAATCGATAACAGCAAAGCTAGAAAAGGCCGAGGTTGTCGTCCTCACCAAGAAGCGGATCCCTCGTGTTATTCCCGTTCGGGTGGGGGAAATGATCATCGAGTCAAAAGAATCAATCAGATACCTTGGCTTGTTGATTGACTCGAAGATGAGTTTTTTGGAGCAGGTTCGAGCGTCAGCAGATAAGGCCTCCGTGCGGGTATCGGTGCTAAGCCGCATTATGGCCAACACGCAGTGGCAAACCTCGAGCAAAAGACGTCTACTGATGAGTGCAATGGAGTCAGTGCTCTTGTATGGCTCCGAGGTTTGGGCTGACGCTCTTAGTAAAGAGACCCACCGAAGGCATCTGACACAGGTGCAGAGGCAAGGAGCTTTGGGGATAGCCGCTGCATACCGCACTGTCTCTGAACCTGCAGTGCTGGTAATCTCGAGGGTGGTTCCTTTTAAGTTACTTGCAGACGAACGGAAACGTGTATACTTACGTAGGGGGGAGTCGGCGAGAGAAACCGTCAGCCGAGAGGAACGGAGAAGAACCCTAACCTTGTGGCAGCAAACATGGAAAAACGAAACGCGAGGCAGGTGGACCGCACGGCTGATAAGTGACTTGGGGCCGTGGTTCTACAGAATGCATGGTGAGACTGATTATTATCTGACGCAACTACTAAGTGGTCACGGGTATTTTCAGTCTTACCTGTATAAGATGGGAAAGACATCATCCCCAACTTGCGTGTTCCGCCCGAGCACGACGGATGACGCCTGCCATTCGTTCTTTACGTGTAATAGATTTACAAGACTCCGTTCCCATCTCTCGGAGAAAATTGACGTAATTTCCCCAGAAACTGTAACGGGAAAAATTATGCAATTAAAGGACAATTGGAACTGTGTGTCGCATTATGTATGGACAGTACTTATAATAAAGAAGGGCATGATGGATTGCTTGGCGAGGGAAGGGACATCTCTGTAACGCAATATTATAGTAACTAATCGCAATTCCTTCCTATCCATCCGTGGAGAAAGAGAGATTTCCTTTAACCTGAAGACATCGCTAAGCGATGATTAATGAGGCCTAGTCCAGGCTAGGTTCTTGGTGTGACAGGGGAGGTGTTTAGTCGGTATTCCGGTAGCGGGGGAGTCCGACACTCAGGGCGTAAATAGCCTTCACCTCCCAAACGCAAAAAAAAACAAAAAAAAAAACAGCAAAGCTAGAATACATGAATTTGCATATTCGATAAGACTTTGTTGAACCTGCAGTGAAACTTAGTAGATAAGCTTTTTACGATTGGCATAATTTGAAATCCTTGCTAGACAGTAGTTCCATGCTAACGTGCTACTGACTTGCATTTTGTGAATAAACCTCACACTATGACTTCCGATACCTATCAAAATCGAACAGGCATTATAACTTACTCGGAACTTCTCTATCCGCTATACTCAGTTGAAACTTTCGCTAATAGTTAAAACTTTGTTTTAAAGCTTCGCCAACAAGGATTGCTTGGATTATAGTTACATTTTATCTAGTCAATGTTGAGTGGTGCAAAGTTCCAGCGATATTGAATTCCCGTAGAGTTTTACCTGATACGCTATTGATGTCAGTTCCGTGACTTGATCCAATGAAAGTTCCAGTAAATGTTCACTTAATCTCTCGTTGCACAAAAGGAATTTTAAGTCCTGATCCCTCATCCCATCGATTCGGTAGAGTGTTATGCTTTGCAAGTTCGTGCAATTCATGACAATTGTGATAACGTCGACTGGTTTCAGTAGTGGATTGTTGCCAATAGTGAGAGTCCTGCAATGGCGAAGATACAATTAATAGGTGGACACGAAGGATGCAATGTAAATGAAACGTTTTATATTCAGGATGATGTTCAATAAAGCTGACACAATCAATACATAAATTCAACAACAAAAAAGTTCAGTTTAAATGGTGGAGTGTAGTTTATTGTTTTCTCGTTTGATTGTTTACAAAATAAAAATTCAAAGCACTTTGTTTTTCGTTTCAACTTTACTATTGATGAATCAACTCCTTTCATATTCTGGTAGGATAGGGAAATACCAATAGGAGCATTTTAACAAAATGCCGAAATTCCAAGAAATTTTAGGAATCTCGAGAAAGAGCGTTTCGTGCTTATTCTGTACATTTCAAATTAAAAAAAAATTCCAGAAAAAACGCTGAATCAAGGAACAACCAACCGACTACAACAGACTACAAGCCTAGCAAATTTGATGATAAGATTCCAAGATTTGGTCATTGCATCAGGAATGCCTTCAACGGCTAATAAAAGTCACACGTTTAGCCATATTCCAGAACAATACACTCCATCGTCGTCCTTCAGTACACGTTCAAGCCTTTCACTTAGACCAGTTAAAACAGTGCCTACAGGATGGGGCAAAACGTTCATTACTGGAATAAAATTATTTACAAGAACCGTGAAGTTATTTAAATCAAGAAACAACCAATAGTGGTCCAAACGATTAAGCAATCCTCGATTCAAGTTCGAACTTCCACACAAAACATACAGCTCGGTACCATAAGCTCTTTGGAAGGACAATAGGAAAAAATCAGATAACTGCCGTCTACTTTTGCATCGGCATAAATTAGCCTAGAGCCTCATCTCGAGATAATAATCAGACATCTTTTACTGATTTTATTATGAGACAAAGAAATACTCCTGGAATTACTTCCAATCTTATTACATTTTCTGCATGTTCGCCTTTTCCAGAAGCTTCCAACATTTTCTAGCGAAGAATGTATGACTGCGCCAAACTTCAATCATTTTCGTATTGAAAACATATTTCTCCGGCAAGCTCAGTATCATTCATGGTATTGTTTGGGATAAGATGGTAGGGTGATGTTTTGCTATTGGCTTCAATGTGCCTCCCAATAAGGATGTTACTTCGGAGGTAAAGTCTCTCGACGCTGTGTGTGGTTCAACTATTGAACCACGATTTTCGTGCTCGAGGTTGTAAGAGGTCGCTTTAAAAACACTTCTGGTCCTAACGCTTTCGAAGTCAACTAGAGTTCCCTCTTCTTCTTTATGTGTGACTCATCGATCTTCAGGATTCAATTCCGTATTTTATAATAGTTTGCGACCAAGCGATTGCCTAAATTTGACGAACTGGTAGACTAATGGCCCTTCCAAGATTCTGAAGTTTATAGGTTTGTATTTGCTCGCACGTTTTACGTTCAGGCGTGAATCCAGCAATTTTCCCAAAACTTCGCTAGGGTTGTCTTCACACAAAGAAAGTTATCCGACAATAATGTGAGCCTTTCTACGGTGCCTCTGATCCACCTCAGTGACAGAATGAAATAAACCTTAGGTGATGTGCTTTCCACAATCTACCATTGGTTTGACGTCTCCATTTTCAGCCTGCAAGAATCCGATGGAGTCCCATATCTTTCCAGTCTAGCAACGAACCTCGACATCCTAAACGCCCCGAACCTCCATTCGGGGCGTTTAGCCGTCTGTACTTTCATACTGGCTTTGGCCCAACACCGTGATTAACCTTCGTCGCTTTATATAGTTGTTGCTCACAAATGACAAAAGTTATAAGTTATATACTATAAATGAATGATCTGCATTAAACTTGAAAAATCGTCTAAAAAATTTAATGGCATGTGACTGCACTCCTTGAACTTAGAAATTTGGCAACGGGAATCTCCACCGAAACCTCTGCATTTTGCCGTTTTAAAATTAGGTGACCTAAATAATTGTAACCCCACAGATATTACCCTTAGGACATTGATTCTCCTATTGTTAAATGGTGCTCTAAATCTCCATGAAGAGTTTCGACTTGTCTTTCAACAACTCGTAGTGATTATATCTCGCGTTTGTACAGTTTAGAGTGTTTTACAAGATCTGGCGTTACTACCAATCTTTCTTCGCTAGTATCAATGATCGGATGGGCAACGTTCATCGTCAACTTTACCACAAACACCTGAGTCTCGCACTCCGTGATGTTACCTGAACATTGTCCATAACATTTCTTTATGCGAGGACCTTTTTTGTCTTTGTCAACATTAAACTTATCTTGAAGAGGTTTCATTTTGCGTTCGAAAAAGTTGTGGACCGTTTTCTTGTGCCAGTGTCCCAGCAAAAAATGTCAGTCGCTTTCGTTGCTTGTTGTCTCGTTATCAATGGCCTCGCTCACCACGATTCTAGGCTCAACTCTGATTTACTTTTTATGTCCATATGCTTGCCCACATACACTGTTGCACTATAAGTCACACTAATAGCCGTTGAAAAAGTCAGGCTGGTAATGAAAGTGTAATGAAAGTCCTCCACTGGAGGACGTTTCACATGACAAATCGGACAACTTGTTAAAGTTCTCTGTTATGTAATGCTCTAATGAAGGCCTCATTCGCTGCTTTTTTCTGGTGTTCTGGGTGAAATGTTTGATCACGTAATAGGGCCAATATTTTTTTTATGTTAAACTAGCTGCTGTAGGCGTTGACCTAGCTTTCATATCTGATTTCAAAGAAATTTCATATATATTTACTTCTGGTGGTTCTCTCAATATCACTTGTCAAGCAAAATCTAGATTGATCGAAGGAATTCGACTGTGACTCGACGGCGAGCGTTCAAAAAAACTTCGCAGTTGGGTTTTTTTGGTTGCAGTATGAACGCAGATTTTTCCTCCGACTTATTTCAATATTTTGCCTTAAGACTGGCTTCCAAGTGAGTTTTGTGAGTACATCTAGACGCTGGTTTTTCATTGAATACTGGAGTCTACATTCTGGTTTAACATCTAGCATTCTGGTAAACGACTTATTGACCTGCTTCTTGTCGCGATTGTTTCTTCTCAACCTTTTCTTACTACATTCGATCAACATTTTTCTCTCTGCTATCTCTTCCTCCAGCTGAATCAAAGGAAGTCCTTTCATTTATGGGCATCATCATATTCAGCATGTGCTAAAACAACATGTCAACCTTTTTGTTTTTTTTTCACAGCAATCCACGTATCTTTGTTACTTTTTTAATACAGTCCTTTCAAAAATATTCCCTATGCCCTGTTTTTAGAACAATCACTTTTCAGCTTGTATGAGGGCATTTTTTGTGTTGAGACTTCAGTTGTCCACTTCATTTCAGCGCAACAAAAATTTTTCATAAGGCGTATTGCAGTCAATTCTACTTTTTAACATTAAATGCAGCATTGAATAACTAAATCAATTTAATCAGAATTAATGCTTCAATATTTTCAGTCATCAATTCATTGCTTGTGAGCTGTCTACCGTGTCTTCTCAGCACCCAGTCCCATTTCTTTCTTTATTAGACGATTAAGTACGATATACGATCGATTACGACTGTATAGATTCAAATACGTCAAAGTCAAAATAAGGCTTTATATTTACGAAGAGCACTAGTTGGCTGAAGTAATGAAACGTCCAGAATGGCAGAAAACGATGTCTCCGGAATAACAGTAAATTAATGAATTAGTGAGTGACTTGATAACGCAAATTGTGTGACATTTGACGTATGCTAAGTATGAGAATTTGTCAAACAAAGTGAAGTTCTCTGGTCTACAGTCGTGAATCAATTGAGTGTGAATAAGTTTGTGAAAAAAAGTTTCACTATGGGCTCAATCCAGTAGTGCGAGTCCTAGGCTGTAGTGGAAGGGTGGAATTATTTACCGAAGCTTGAATAAAAATTTTGTAATGCCTTGAATGCAATAAAGACCTGGTACTCGTCACTTGTTATCGAAAAACTTTGACCAGCTGTTAGTTAGTATTTCGTTAGAGGCAGTATAAGAATGTTGAGGCTGGTTAAAAGAATTGAGGTAAATGAAGGATGACAGTGCACTCGTTATCCTCGTTTGTTGCTCGGAGAGCAACCTTATGCTTTTTGCTATCCAAATAAGAAAATAATGTTTTTGCCAATGGAAAATTATTTGCTTCAAATATTTTATTTTATTTTGTTACACTTTGATATTTCACAAATTTCACTTCAGTCGTGAAACATCCTTATTGCATTCTGATATCTCAAACGAAAATTTTAGTAATATGTGTAGATAATACGCTGCCAAATTTTCCCGTCCAATAAATACGAATTTGTATCCGAAGTCCTTTACTATTTCCCTTGAAAAATGTCAATTAGAACGAGTCATACATCATCCTGCTTTTAGAAAGTTGTATCTTTCTAAAAGTCCATCCGCCAAACAAATGTCGATCCTGTCAGATTCAGGATTGGTTGTAAAATGTATTGTAAATTGTTCTGTGGCGAATTTCATTGCAATTTCAGTTCATATATTACATTCACCTACACAACGAACCACAAAACTTGCTCATAAAGTCAAGTGCACAATTTGGTTTGGCTGGCAAGGACATGGCGGGTAGTAAATCGTGGGTTACGTGGGTTACTACAGCAAAATAAACCATAGCCAATCGACAATGTACGAATGAACAAGTGAGCAGAGGGAAGTGGGAGGTCGATAAAAACTATGAAAAATAAAAGCAACACATTTCCCGGAGCAGAAGGACAGGCAGGAGCAGAAATATTCAGAATGCGGTAGTTATCGAATGAAACAATTCCTAGTTTATATGTTTCTGAGAGATACTTTCGCTCAATCAAGGCTGATACCCTTTTTAAGTAAGATCCCATTTGTGTAAGTGGATTTTGAACTCATGATTACTAATGATGAAAACAAATGCATGACTACACAAGGGTATACTTTGCCTTAACTAATGACTTCCATTTCATTACCTTAGTCGGTCCAACAACGAAAATGCATCGAGTAAGTCGTCAGTGTTGAATTCGATATTTTTTAGGCTCAGCGTTTCCAAATATCTGCACACTTCAATGAAATTTCTGAAGCGCCTGCCAGCTACAAATGAGTTTTTGGCTGGAGCGATTTGACAGTTGTCGATATAAATCTGTTTCAGATACTTTTGTTTTCTGCAACGAAAGGACAAAAAGCAAAACTCAAACACAAGCACACAACAAAACACGTTCAAAAACAAAAAAAAACGGAAGTAGCTTAAACAGGAAGCCCTCTAGAATGGTCCATTGTCCTGTTTTATTCTACTCTGAATGACTTGTATTTTGCTTCAAGTGATTCTTGTTTCAAGTATGTCCTTCTGCTGATAAACATGAAAAAAATCTCAAGTATCTACCGACGCAATTTTTTGAGTATAACCGCAATATTTCCGATTACATTGTTCAACGTTATAGCATCCACAGTATCAGGAAATTCAGTGATGAATTGAAGGACTCTACTAGCATCCGTGTTGGCGAACGTCACTGATTTTTTCATCGTACCAAGAATTGTTTGCCATCGTTTGCATACCTGGAAGTGAAACAAAGAAAAAATTGAGTTCGAAGGTATTTTGAGCCCGAATAACGCTAAGCAGGAATAGAAGTGGTAAGGAAGGAAGAGCAGGACAATGGAAGACCATAAGATTTCGTATTTGAGTGGTTAACACTATCCGTAATAAAGTTAAATAACTTACACTTGCAGTTGGAATTGGATTCAAATTTTTTGTTTGAACTTTGAAAACATTTGCTAAGAACAAACGCGCATTCTCAATTGGTAATTGGTGGGAAAAGGTCCTCATTCGTTACAAGGTTTTCATTTAAAGGTTCGTTGGAAGATTTTTCAAAAACACTAAAAAAGTACCCAAAAAAAAAAGAATAAATAGATAGAGATAAATAGATAAAATAAATTTTTGAGCTAGTTTGTCCCCTTTCACTATATTCAAATATGATTAGATTCAAATAAGCTCGCTCCTTCAGCTCTTGGTCCACATCAGAAAGTGACGGACAGTATATGTTCCGTGCAGATGAAGCATTAAAATAAGTTTTATAGGATAAATCCGTTAAAAAAATGAGACAGAAAAGTCCTGTGAAATTTTAAGAAGAAACCAAAATGCGTGCAAAATACCATGGAAGTCCTGGATACAGATAAAAATCGGGTAATAATATATAATTCTTTGCGCAGCCTCAGCCGTTCCTAACCATTTTGCCGCTGTTGAAAATTATTCTGTAGGATGATGTTCGACTCTTGAAAATAGTAAGTTGCAGTATGTTGCAAGAAAATCCATTTTTCAACTCAAAAAGTCAAGAATTATTTTGAATATTTCATGCAGACCATTTTTAGCGTTTTGTCATCTTAAGGTTTCTGTTAAAACCCATTTTATCCAGCCTTTTTCCTAGCGTGCTCTATTTCTGATTTGTTAACTATCATAAAAATTAAAATTTTCTAAAGTAAATTTACTTGACTGTTTTGAAAAGTCTGTTTTTTATGTCTTGGCAAAAAGCGTGTTGGTAAATTCAAGAAAATTGTTTTTTTTTTTTGGCAAAAAGCCCTCAGAGAAATAAGCCACCGTAGCTCCTTTGTATGAATCAGGGACAGTCAATGTCCAAAAGTGTTTTGGCCGGAACAGAACAAGCCTTAAACTACGATTTTACTACGCTAAGGGAGACAAAGCTAGTAGACCAAATAAGGTTAGGTTGACCAAACTAAATAAGAGGAGTCGACGCATCGCCATCTTTGACCTAACAGAGAGAGAAGTCGAAGTGGTAATAAGTGAGGATCAAGTCAAACTAGTATAGCTTGTTTGCCGGCTATGGTGAAGAGCAATTCCTTTCCAGTATTTCAAGGACATACCACACAGGAAAGAAAGAAGATCGATGGGAGCTCCTGTGATGCAGTTGCGGCAAGGTTGTGCATAACAGAAAAAACGAAAACGAGTGCTCTAGATTCAGTAACTCCTTTGTGAGGTTAAAGGTATGCAGTTCCTGCTGAAATAAGGTGTCATTTCTCTGTACGGCAAGGTAGAGTACTGCGGAATTCTGCCGTACCTGTGAGCTTCAAAAAGGAATACCAACCCTCGCTGACAGAGGCAGAATTTGTAGTGTGGCTCGTATCTTAGGGACACGAAAGCCTTGACCGTGGTTTAATACATTTAAAGGATTAGGAAAACCATGCTTTCTCCAACCAGGTGAGTTATCTAATTTGGTAAGATGTGGTGGCGACGGTGTCCGAGACTAGGAAGTGCTGATGGGTGGTTTATACTCTGTGTTCGAATATTTGGAATAATTTCTTGACCTCCTTGTATTTTTCGAGTTAGATAGGACACAATGCAATCCAACTCATGGACTCTGCGTAGACCGTCTGGTTAAGCTTGATGACGCAGATTTCAACCCTCGTCCTCCACCTTCTGTAGGTAAAGTATAGCAGAGATGGCTCTACTTTGCTAAATCATTTCAGATAAGGGTAAAATACTTCTCATTTATTTTCCAGTGCACTTAGTTTTGATTTATGATAATTGCCATCACTCCATTAACGAGGACCAATTCACTTAATATTTACTTTTTTCTCAATAGTACATCAACAAACAACCCTAAATTTAACTGCTCTTGACCTTCGCAGAAAAACCCAAATTGTATTAGACATTTCCTTTCCCTCATTTGAAATGTCGTTGAATCGTTTTCACCATTTATAATTACAAAGTTGTTTCGGCCACAATTAGCAAAGAAATTATTTGGAAAGTCATTGTATTCGTACTGTAATTAATGTCCTCCATTTTAACATCCTCCTTCTGTTGTTCGTTTCGTCGTTGTCTGATCGAGCAAAATCCTTGCTTAGCTTTGCCAAATGATTAACTTAAGTTATTATAACAATTGGTGGCGAAATAGCTTTCAAACTCCAGATTGGGATTTTCAGGGCGTTGGGCGTTTTTTTTTCCACTAGGAACAAACAAAAACAACATTAACGTTTACGGACATTAAGGCGCATTACGGACAGGAATTAGCTAATTGGATCTCATTTATTTTTAAGGGGTAAGCCATATTGTAGCAGTAGGTACGGATGGGTTTTGACATTAATGCTCAATGCAATAAGTAAAGTTAGCAACAAGGATTTGAGGGATGCAAGGCGGCGAAAATCGGTATCGGTGAAAACAGAATCAAGGATGTTTTCAAGATTGTTCAGAAAAAGTTTTGAAGATTTTGAGGGCCATTACCTTTTGTGAGTCAGCTGTCCTTCATTCATCTGTGCTACAAGCGTACAAGGAAATAACTTTCCTTGATCATTTTAAGGCAAACCGGTAATAAGTGGCTTCTCATTTTGTTGTTGAGTTTTTCATTAAACTTACTTCTAATGTTTGTACTTAAATTGGCATATACGGCTCTTCCAGCGTTCCATTTCACCCCAAAGAGGCACCATTTAAAAGCTTTCCTATCATTTGGATTGACACATATTTCTGAGATTACTTTCACTAATTTCACACTACTTTCACATGTACACATGCAGTCCTGGAAAGGTAGCCCGGAAACAGATTCAGAGGGTAGTTATGATATTTGGCCTTATGCCACTGGAACCCGGTATGCACCAAACGATCTGTAAGATGCTAATCACCCGCAAGCGTGGTGCTGACCAAATCGCCACCACGCGCACTGTCGGTCTCAAAGTTAATCATATCGAATCCTTGAAATCAGGTTCTAAAGTTGACCATTGCGCTATCAAATCAAAGCACAACAAATTGCCTTTCCATGTATGCTAAGAAGTCGGTTGTCAACCAGTTGTTAGCAAGTTAATCTACTGACAACCGATTCGAGAATGCCCTGCACTGAGTTCTAAGACATACCAAAATAGTGAGAAGCGATTCTTCTTTGTGCTTCCAATGGGTGCATTGGAACATCCACATATCTCTGGTCACTATCAGCAATTTGTTGTAATTTATGGACTATGTCATTATGGAACAATTCCTTTGAAAAATAAGTCCCTGAAGGCGACAGTTACAGTTTTTTGGTGCCAGGTGATGAGTGGTCAAATCGGCTCAAAAGCTACCTTTCAATCGAAATTATTTCGAAAATATAGAGCTCTTGATTAAATCACCAACCGATAAATAGTTTTGCTATTCAACAAATAAGAGGGCGCTCGGATAAGAACTTTGCCTCACCACCCGTATAGTATACTACGTTCCCGTAAACGGCTAATGTCAAAATTTTAGTCAGATCAAATTTGTAGATTTTGTTTTTTGACCGCGAGCAGAAGCGGGCGATGTCGCGGATAGCTTTAAAATATAGTGTATAGTGTGAGTACAGTAATTCTACTCATACGATGGCGACCGTCAAATATTGTTTTAGCGAGTTTTGATGAGTCAAAGCGGTTGCTCCGAAAACAGCTACCACGGAGGATAACGTAATAAAAATTTACGATCTTGTATTAATACCCCGTCGATTGGAGGTCCGCGGGATAGCTGACAAAGTGGATAACTGAAAATACTAGGGGGGTCATATCCTGCATGAAATTTCGGGCATGACAAAGCTGCCGGCGCGACAGGTGACACCGTTGGTCACTACAGACAACAAGCGCAACCGTGGGACCACCTCGAACCAGTGCTTGATGCTTTTTAAACATGATTTAATTTTTTTTTTGGTCTTGGGTTTGGTGATTTGAGTTGATTTTTGGGTCGTTTCGTGACCGTTGATGAAACCTAGGTTCCAAAGATCGAGGAACAGTCAAAACAGCTGACACCACCCGGCAAGCGTGCTCCGAAGAAGGCAGAAAGTGTCCTGTCGGCCGAAAAAGTGATAGCCATCGTTTTATGAGACTCACAAGGTGGGATCTGCTTTGACTATCTGGCGAAGGGCAAAACGGTTACAGAGCTCGATTATGCCGAATCATCGGTCTGATTCGGTGCTTAATTGCAGAAAAACACGCCGTATTTAGCAAAAGAAGCTGACAATGCACTGGCTCACATCCCCGCCGCTGTCATGGCCCAATTTTTTTTTATTAGCACAGTATTATCTAGATTCAAATAAAACACAAATTTCATATGTACCAGAGAGAGATAAATTCGTTGTCTTAGTATCCTCGATGCATCATTCGTTGGACATTGATGAAGCATCCTTAAAACGCCAAACTATTGTATTTTATAAGTTGAATATATTATAATTATTGATAATAAGGCGGCGTGGACTTTCTTGATCAGAATTCACGACATATTCTGTTAGAAGAAGAACTCGATGTTGGGAACTTGGATATTTGGGAAGCATCCAACATAGGCAGTAAGTTTTGCCGGCCTGATTTCATTACAAACATTGGGATGTCCCTGGTAATGATTCATCATATTTTGACAAAGAAGCAAACGACATCTTTTTCGTTATTCAGTGGTGAGGAAAAGAAAAGGATTACTGGAAACTCCTCCATCCTCGATACATCAAGAAGAACACAGATTGTTCTTTTCTACCGCTGGTTGTCTTATGCTGTTCTTTTATTGATCCAATACGAGAGAATAAAATCTTCAAAAGTGACTAGATTGCATCGGCTTTGAATGGTATTCCAGACTTATTTGACACTTAGTTCTTGTCAGTTACAATATACAACTTTTGGAACCACTATAGTTTCAGACTGTGCTAATAAAAAGAAATCTAATCAAATTTTTCAAATCACTCACCAGCGTCAACGTATTCATTATTTCGTCTGCATCGAAGTAACTGAAAATTTTTTCAAGGACTTTATCGCTCAATCCTTCAAATGATAAAGCTTCAGTGGCATGTTCGGTTTGTTGTGTCTTTTGCATAATCTTTGGTTCTTTTATGATCACTACAAACGTAACAAAAATATATAGCAAATTTGTCATAAAATGATTCAACTTACTACTGACATAGTTGTCAAAACAGTTTAGGGTTTACTATGATTTGGCCTTATTCTAAAGAATTGACTTATTACCAACTAATGCTCAAATGTCAGCAAACATTCAGTAATAAAACTGCCCTTACATGATTTCAGTACACCTTGACTAATAGACCCATGACACGACTTCTTCCTCATTGAATATACCATGAGATTTTCAACCAGAAATATTGACAAAACTATTGCCGGACTTTTTTTTCGTCCCCTTTTTGCATATACAGTCTAGGGCACTCCTGATAAATATCTCGTACCCTTATACTCAATGGCCATATGGAGGTAAAAGTTATACGTAGTATAGTTATGTGGAACTGAAAATCGGTGCATTGATAAAGAAGAGCGAATTTTTTTGGACCCATGGCCGATTTTAAGAGATGCTTTTGACATTTCGTATTTGAAAAAAGTCGAGGTTGAACGCTTAGCAAATAATGAAAAGAACCGAGGAAACTTTCTTAGCCAACATACTCTCAGTATTACTCCAATACATGTATAATTTACAACATTCCTTTCATTTATTTTCAGCGGTCCAGAAATGTTGGTTGCATTTCATTCGAGTCCTTTCTCCGCTCCACTGCAATCGGGTATTCCGAATCGAGGTTTCGAACTTGATGTCGACATCCTTTTTGCTGACTCGGATTCAAGTGATTTTGCACAAGGACCAAAGCATCTATGCGAATTTCATATAAATGCATCAAATCCAGGTAAGGTGGTTTGCTCGATATCAATATTTCTACTTCAGCGTTTGTAGCATTGCCGCGTTGACCATTGGGGAGAGAAATTTTTCCAAATAGGTGAAGCAGAAATATTTATTTTATCCTGAAAATCGTTGAACGGATTTTAACCACACTATGAATCTGACTCATTAAAGTAATTATTGCATGAGTAAAAAAATGAGTTTAGAACTGAACACTTTTTATATTGAGTGAATGGTAAAAGTCAAATGGGCGCGATAAACTCACAGGATGTGGATGCTTATGTCCTTGGAATCATCGATTGCTCCATATATCGTCGAGCAAGCAAACTTGTATAAGCAAACTTGTATAAGATAATATTGTGTTTAAAATTATTATGAGTTTGGAGTGAAAAAAGCTAGAAACATATGACATGGCATTGAGGTCCTGCATGCTTATATGTTGCTGCAAGTGCTTGATTGAAGACAAAGACTGTTATTCAACGTATCGAAATTGTTAAAAAGAAGAGGTTATGATTATTTTCAGAGGTATTTATTATTAAATTATGATGCGTCAACAGCATTTTGGCCGTGAATGTCGGTTTCATCATCCCTTTCTGTTAGGCATTTGTCTTTTTGAAAATATTAATCAATACGGTGGGTAGTCCTTCGACGATTGCATTCTTCTGCGTATAGCATCGAGTATAAGGAATTTTTGATAATCATCGCTAGAGAGATCACCTTCCGGTGTCTTGTTACAGACCACTGCTGCTAGGATAGGCAATCCTTATAGGTTCCTGATGGCTTACTGACGACCATTGCGATCAGTTGGACGGAGGCCTTGATGGGGGGATATGATAAGAGTTTTCCCAGAGGCTACTTGGGTAATACCTACTTTATTCCAATTCAAAAAAAAAAAACCATAACGTCATACACATAACTACAAAATATTTTAGAATAAACCTTAGAAGGATAATTGAATTCAGAGAATATAAAAAAAAATAAGAAAATAAACGAAAATCATCAGCTTAACCAATTGGTTATGATTCACACTTGGGTTTTTAAGCAACGTATAATCAAAAAAGGATTTGAAAATATTTAATCATTCCATAAACAGAATCCAAATGTCCAAGTAAATAATGTTTTAAGAAAGTCTTTGTTGTCCCTAAAGAATTTCCAAAAAGCCTGTTAGTTTTTTTATCCTCCGATTCATTCATTTGTTTTTTCAGGAGTGCGTATAATTATTAATTAACCTTCTTCTGTAGCAAAAAAAAACATAATTTAGCATAGTATTTTCAGTTAATAAGTTCAGTAAATAAGTAAGATAGTATTTCTAAGGAGGAGGATATTAAGGAGGTCATAAATTCAAATAATTGTAGGCATACAACCTCGACTGTGGCGATGGCTTTCAAGAACTCTGCCAATGAAATTCACTATAATGGCAAATGAAGTCGAGAGGTTAAACGTGGACAGCTTCCTCTACGGCATAATTCCACGGTCTCCAAAGACGCGATTGAACCAATCTATCAATCATCACCCCCAAGATCTGAAACAAGTTTCAGTCCCAGGTTCCAATTTATATAAAGCTTGCTGGATTCCCAAACACAACTGGTGAATGCTCACCGTACTCTCTAGCCTTCGCAACCAAATCTACCGCGTTTCAGCCAAAGATAGACTCCTCACCCTGTGGGGGCCTGTCAGTAACTTGTCAGGGGCGTCCTCTCAACCCATGGTTCAAATAAGCCTCTGATCAGGTTGCGCTTTTATACAGTCCAAGAAAAACACTCAGTTTTTGTTCCAGGCGCATGGGACTGATAGCCTTTTCAAAATACTTTGGATACGCGAGGAAGGCATCCCCCAAAGACTGAATGAGATAGCCGAAGCCATGGCCACCAGCCCCCCTGTATAATTCGGAGTCCTATAGCACATATCTATAGGGTCCCGGGTGAACAACAGTCACAACATTGTTTCCAACATGAAAAGTGATCGAAATTAGCAGTAAAGTACCTGGGCACCCTGATAGACTCAAAGATGAGTTTTTCCCGAAAAATCAAGGCAGCAGCTGACAAGGCTGCAGCGCGTGTGACAGCACTGACTCGATTAATGGCCAACATAGGGGGCCCACCACATCAAGGAGACGACTCTTAATGAGCGTTGTGCAGTCGCATCTACTCTACGGATCACAGGCGGTTGGCACAGGTGCAAAGACAAGGAGCATTGCGAATCTCATGCGCATAACGAACGGTCTCTGAGGCAGTGCTGGTAAACTCAGGGGTGATACCCATCATCCTCCTTGCGAGAGAGCGCAGAAGTATTTACCTGCGCAGAGACGAAGATCGAAGAGAAAAGATCACCAAGTTAGAAAGACGCCCCTCTCTCAGCGATTGGCAACGGTCCTGGGAGCAAGAAACAAGGAGAAGGTGGACTGCACGTCTGATCCCTGACCTGAGGCCGTGGTTCAGTCGAGTGCATGGTGAGACGGATTTCTACTTGACCCAGCTCTTAAGCGGGCACGGTTGTTTCCGGTCCTACCTGTACAAAATTGACAAAGCACGGTCTCCTAACTGTGTGTTTTGAGCAGGAGAATTGGATGACGCCTGTCACACATTCTTCTACTGCAAAAGGTGAAGACAGCAGTAACGGGACCCCCTCAGCGTAATTGGAGAGCTCTGTCTTAAAACTATCGTCGGAGTAATGCTGAAAACAGTTGATAATTGGAATCGTGTATTGCAATATGCTTGGGTAGTGCTAATACAAAAAAAAAAGCTTTATTGGAGCGCTGGGAGGCATCGGGGATGGATGGATCTCTTTTCTAGCACTTCTTCCCTCTACCTTCCTCCGCATTAGAGAAGAGATTCCCATAACCCGAAGGCGCCTCTAGGCGTAGGAGCACCAGGCCTAGCCCGTAGTAATGTGTCAAACGTTTCCAGGCTAGGTTCTGAGGTTGACAGGGGAGGTGTTAAGTGGGTATTCCAAAAGCATTTTGCGTCTGGGAGTCCCACACTCAGGGCGTAGACAGCCTTCACCTTCCTACCACAAAAAAAAACATGAAAAGCAAGTTTTCACGGAATTTTGACTACTACGCTTAGTAAGTGTACTAGTCTCGCATCCAACCCATCAACAAGTTGATGTGGCAATGCGAGCTTTTCGAAATGATAAATTAATTTTATACCACTTCGCCCACATCTAAAAAGACGCTTAGTGCGTCACATGCAGTATTATAAGTCATCTGTCTGTCTTCGGTCGGTACACCACAGATATCAAAAACAAAACATCATAAAAAATAACAAAACATCACTTTACATGAAATTCTTCAACACCTCTTCGTCATATTCTTCATCATAATTTTCTTCATCATCTTCTTCATGATCTTCTTCATCATATTCTTCATAATCTTCTTCAATGCCCTTGCACATCTGTTTACAATCAGTCCATCTATAATTGTCCTCTCCTTACATCATTTCCGTCTAGTTTTCCTTAATCATTACTACAGTGCATTGAGTCATCTCAGCATTCCTCAACTTTCCCTCTGTACGCTCCAGGTTCTCAACCATTTGGAACTCTTTTTGGCGACGTCATCAGTACTCGTCTCAGTCTCACCACTCCAACTGCGACTAGTCTACTTCGATTCGTCATGCCTCCACCATGTTTTTTTTTTCTTTGTTAACAGGTCATCAATCCAGCAGTCCAACAGTTCAGCTGTTGAGCGATTCAGCAGTTCATCGAGTCGTCAGTTCATCATACAACAGTCATCGCACATCAGAAAGGTTTCATTCCGCTTTCTCTCAATACAACTCGAGCTGTAGGGGCCAGGTCAGCCCGCAAGTCGACGTCTAAGGTACTCGCTTCATTCCATCCTGCTTAACTGCATCTCCTTCATGACTTCGGTATCAACAAGTTCATCATTACTCCGATTTCAACAGAACTACATAATAAATCTGTTCATCGATTCGTCTGTTCCATTCGGTATCCCTACTTGGCTTCATTTCCACTTCATAGGACAACAATCTTCCACCCATCTTCCCTTTCACTTTATACAGGCTTGAAACTGTCATGATGCAACCGCAAAGCGAACTCACGCCAAGGCGTTGTTGCTATGATGGCACATGAAGTCTCGTGCCTTGTACGGCCTAATCCCACGGTCTCCGTAGACGGGGTTGAAGCAATGTGTAAACCATCACCCCTAGAATCTGAGACAAGTCTCAGTCCTAGGTCACAATTTATTTAAGCTACCTGGACTCCCGAACACAAATGGTGAGTGCTCTCCGCCACTCTCTAGCCTTCGAAACCACAACCACCACGTTGACTATGATGGCATAGTTTACTTTGTCCATATTTGTCAACTGTCTCTACTGTCACAACCGCAGCCGAGCTACTAGTCAGTGCTGACACTCCGAACAAACTGCCGATCTAATGGGAATCAAAAAATAAGTGGAATTATATTTGGCTAATGTTCTCCCATTTTTTGCGATTAAGAGAGAAATCCGTTTCAAGGCTTATACGCGAATCTTCTTGCGTTTTTCTATATACGTCTGGGGCGACCCGCCCGGGGGTGTTATTGCCTCAACAATAACTCCTCATGGATGCAATTAACTTTCTTGGATCATGGCAGGACTACAGCATGATACAAGATCGGAACCTCAAATAAAACAGTTCTGCTTACTTACGAGACCATTTAAGTAGAAGTGCGCTTCGTACTAGAGGATGATTTAACCTGCAAAGCTGTAGTCCGTCTGGTGTCTGTTTAGGGTTTAGCCATAGCGTAGCTAGGAAAAGCGAATATACTCGAAAGAAATTTCTAGCTCAACGGGTCTCACCTTAATACTTTTAGATGCTTTCCTATTTGGAAGAGCTCATTGAGGATAGGACATCAAGGCGATGGCGTGATCAAATATGGGATCATAATCTCTTAAAGTCATACCAAATGACTTACACAGCCAAAGCCATCTAAAATCCGGAATGTTCTAATCCCCTTCTTCTGGATGACCTCCAAAAATTTAAGTGCTTTCAAGTAGTTCCATTATGACCCAGCCAAAACTCTCGTCTTTTCTGGTGATCCATCATTTTCTGCTACTGTGTCAACTGAAATTTAAAAAGAGTTCCTAAAGGACATCTCAAGCCCAATTCTTTGGAATGGCGATTCGATTATATTCACTATATAAATAACCCCATTGTTATACACAGTACGGTCAGAAACTCGAAGCCCAGGACTTTTACTGATGAACCTGCTTTGAAAATCTATTTTTACTGGCATATAAACTGTGGGCTCAGTAGCCGCATAACTTTCTCGATTCTGATTGAACATTTTCACAACTGGTACTTGTTTTGCACAAGAACGCTCAATGGAATCTGAAATTCAAGTGAATAGAATTTATTATTAATACTGACAAAAACTTACCCGAAAACTTGAGTGCAACAATGTCACCATGCGACAAGCATTTGTCAGCTATTTCGATACGGTGTCCTTGCTGAATTATTTCGCCCCAGGGCAAAGTAATCGCAAAAAGCTTACCAATTCCTTTTATGTAAGGGTGGCGCCCAGCACAACCAGAAATTAAGGAACAAATGGAAATATAAAAAAAACCATCAATCCACTTATGTGGTCTATCGTCCACACAACTTGAAGCCCTTATTCGTCCTCCTCTTAATTTTAGTTGATTTTATTTTTTTAAATTTATTGTCACCTCTGTTGATGGATTTTTTGCTGAATTTTTCATAACTTTTTAATTTTTTTATAACTTTCTTAATTTATTTTGATCACTTCTACCGTCAATTTTGTCTGATTTCGTTGACACAAGAACCTCCTCATCATAAAATTTTGTCTTGTGTTGTTCCAATAGTTTTTTTTCTCAGCCGTTTATTTTCCATGTCATTTCTGTACCAGACACTCCTTGCTTCTGCCTTTTTATTTCATATTTTCTCCATTTTAACTTCCTTTTTGATAAAGTGGCGGTGCATTGAAACCATCATAACAAAACCATCAACGTATTTCAAACACGACCCAATAGCATTCCTTTAGAGGCTCCTCGAAAGTTACTAATTTTATCAAACTCTCTGATATTGTTGTCAAAAAATTAAGTCCTTGATTTGTTATATTTGTTATATGATTTGTTAATTGATAATAACCGCTTTTAAATAAATTTGTTATACATAAAACCGCATGTTTCCTGCTCTGGAAACTCTCGGCCTGTTTTTTTTATAAGGAAGCTAAAGTCTGTATGGGTATGCCCACTCAGATTTTATCGGTTTTCGGTGTTGTTGCGCCACAACCGAATAAAACCATTTTCCTTTCATGCCTATCACTCGCCGTTGGACAGCGAAGTGATATTACTTCTTGCAGAGGAGTCTGTATAAGTTGGTCACAAACATTACTAGACTGGATCCTGTTCCTAAAATTTTCTCACCAAGACTGAGCTTATCGGCGTTACTTTCTTCATTTCGGTCCATATTGGTTCCACCCCGAATATCCTGTTCATGAGACAGATCATTTAGTGATGTGGTCTGTGAAGAGAACGGTTCATTTACAAATATAAGGAACATACTTGTGCATAAATCCGTTGAAGGATATTTGGTCTTATTTCTTTGCCATATTTTTCCGTTTGTGTGTCCCTGCTATTTATGTCCTAGAACTCGCCCCAAGACTGTGAATTGAATATCATTCTTCATACCTTGTTCGCCTGTTTTTGCTGATATTTTCATCTACCATCGGGTGATTCTAACACACTCAGTATTTACACCAAGCATTCCTTGCCTTCCTTTATATTTACTGATAACTAATATGCATTGTCTTGCACTATGTGACACTATAGGACGGTACTAATTACTCTGGAGATTCAAGCTTTCTTCGGTTCTAGCTTGGTTTTTCGATGTTTGGCAGCATTTCAGCTCGGTAGACACTTGTACTTTTCTGCAAATCTGTCAATATAGGAATATCGTTTTATGTTCACATCATTCATGAATCGTAAGTCCTGATAAGGAATGCAGATCTTTTTGTTCCGAACCGTGACATCAAAGAATTCAATATCATGCTGACAGCTAACCAAAACCACTTTATCCAGCACCACTAATGTCATGACAGCGCTGTCCATCGATTTTTCAGAGATCTCCAGAGCCTCATCTGCGTACAAACTCAATCCTTTATTTTTATTTTGGCACAGCTGAAGATGAATGCTAGTCTCGAGTTCTGCACTGATCTCGAACTCAGTTTTTGGGCAGCTGGAGACCAATGCACATCGACTTGAAGTCCTTGGGAAGTTTTCCGCTTGACATTCAAATTGACGCCAGTTGCGAGGAGCCAAATCTGTGTGTCAGGGTGAAAGTTAAGTGAGAGTATCACGTGGATATGCGATGAGTAAAAAAAACGTCAACACCCAAACATTAGTGTGAAAAGGAAATAACAAGGACCGTTGGCTTACAATAGCCTTCCTCATAGTGAATTTTGTACCTATGCGTTCTTTTTTGTAAGCTTCCTCCCAGGTCCGTTTTTTCGTTTGATGCTTATACGATATGAACAATTTTATGTTTTGTTACAAATAAAAGTTAATGAAATTCTGTGTAGTGCAGAACAGTGAATTGCATTTAAATTAAAATATGTCCCTCTAAAATATCCTTTTATTCGATAATTTTAAATAATTAAATGTAAGCGAATTTACTAACAAGAAATTCAAGAAAACAAGACTCCTTTTCGTAAGGATTACCTTATTAAGCTGAAACCCAACCAGATTTTTCTTCCGGGCGATGCGAAAAACTACTTTTCACAATTTCCAAGCAGATCTACCTCTGAGCTGTTTTAAAATTGAATTTGCGCTCAATTTTCCGGCAAATAAAGCAAAACATACAAAATTATCAACAACTCACGACCATTCGCACTTGAAACTACTTTGAAAGCAAATACAGCCAGGTGGTTGTTAAGTCCTTGAAGAATTAAAATGGTAAATCAATTTCGTGGAGGAAAATTCAGCTGGAACCAACCCTAAGGTAGCGGATGCATAATTAATTTTCTCCAGAAATCAAAACCTTTCTCGCATAGGAAAGTACTGAAAATGTGGCCAAGGGAGAGCTCTTCATACAACACGTACGCTAGTAACATAGGGATCCGTACTTAGAGCAACATTCGTAGAGTGCGTCTTTGCATCCTTGCGTCCGTACGCTAGCGAACCGAAAGATTAAAATTCAAGCAGTGAAGACAGGGATCATATCCGTCTGCCGCAAAAATGAATTTCTGATTAAGTTCCCTGCAGGACTAATTTAATTGCCATAAAATTATCCGAAGCTTACATTAAGGGCTGATGGATCTAATTGCTTCGGAATTGAATACCGCAGACATCTAGTGAGGATATTTACTAAGTAAAGGCTATTCGCAACGCAAAGGGGTTGGAAAGAGGGAACGATGTAATTATGAGCTTTTGGAGAGTATGCGCTTTATTCAAATATTCAGACTTCATTCGCATAATTAAATAATTTCCCTGATGGGAATGATTCTGAATTATTTCTTAAAATCACAGAATTTCAAGACAAATCAAAAGGACAAATGCAAATTGCTACTGGCTAGATTCAGGATGTACATTGGAGCAAAGAAGCTGAAACTCAAAACAGAATTCTTTCAAGTTGATTAGAGCTCCCTAGATTCGGACTGGAATAAAATTGAGAATTAAAATTAAGTCACACAACTCGTTCTACACGGAGCGTTGGAAATTCATGCAGCGTTTATTTTCCTATCTTAAATTAGGCAATGAAGGCAACGAATCCTTTAATTTCTTAGGCAAGTGCTAGAAATTAAATTCATGAATTTAATTTAAATATGAGGATAAACAGGATTTACTAGAAATTTGGAGTTGTGAGTCATATGGACCTGACCTTACGCAGTTAGGAGAATCAACAAATATTGTGTATCTAGGGTTGATTGATGTGATACCGCCGATTATTTCAAGTAATCGAACGCATCCTTGAAGTGAATGGAGATTTCCGAATGGCACCTCTTATTGTTCGAGACGTAAAGCCATATGAGGCCCCGATATGTAACATAAGATCGAAAAATAAGGGAAGATTTATCTGGAAGAAATCACTCACTGCTTGCTTGTAAAAATTCTTGCAAATTATATCGAACATAGATTTAAGGTTATAACCGAAGCTACATGTTATTTTTAAGAAGAAAAAAAAATCAAAAAAAAAAAGAAAATTCTCGCCTAAAAGAAATTGTGTTTCAAAGTATCAAATTCCAATACGGCATGCCTGTTTGCTATTACTATTCCCAGCAGCTTTGCCGCTGTTAATACTTGCCAGGACACGAGCTCATCTGTATTCAGATCATTTGCCCGTTCAGGGTTTTGTACATGATCATAATTCCTAACACGTCACGAAATAGACAGGTATTTTTCAATCCATATATTTGCCAATTTCCACCACCCGGCGAAAGGATGGATGCCTCGCACTAAGGCGACAGTTGCATGAACCCCCCATTGCCTATTGAATAAGATTACAATGAAGTCGATGCTCTAGCGCAGACCCGTTTCCACAGTATCTCGCGGAAATGTGTCCTGAGCAGACACTTTGACGGAAATACACCGATAAGCTTCGTAATGGAAAATGTGATTTGGCAGTGTGACATGAACGCAATAGAGAAGTCAAACGAGTCGAACATCCTGTGGCTTAACTATTTCAATTGGAATTCTCTAATAAATTATGAACGGACAATGATTTCGATAGCGTACATTTCAAAGGAGACGATAAATTTTATCCCTGGCATATATGATTGCTCGGGATTTTTCAGTCTTAAGGACATTGTACAAAGAGGGGTGGATGAAGCCCTTCAGGCAACTAGTATGTAACCAACTATATAGTAACAGTCGCTCTATAAAAAAACTTAACTATCTATTTTTTTTTTTTAAATTTTGTCACTGAAGTCCTTTCATAATATCATTACAAATGTGGGATACTAGTGAATTTATGTTTGTGTCCAGATTTCACTCAAACACTTTTAGGGTTTTATTCTTGCTAAACGGAATTTAGAATCAAATGTCCACTATTTTCGGTTGAATTGAAACGTTATTTCGAAGTTAGACCAAGGACTCGTTGCTAGCGAAATTCTTAGGACGAGTGGGTCCAAAACATAGTAATGATATAAGCTGACGGGGAAGATTATTGACTTGAATGTTGACACTCTTAGGCCTTTTTTCGATGTGGATTTTAAAATTTGAAGATAAGTCAAGGACGATGAAACATTCGAAACAATATTGAAAATTTGCGGAATGAATGTGTGAGAAAGTAATGAAAAGATGCGAACGACTTCATATCTTGAGTCGGCCTAATGAGCCACTCAAGGGCTACCTGAGACTAAGGTGAATAAGGCTGCCTGAAGGCTAGTGGGATGGTAGCACCGTACCAAAGTGCATAAGATTCAGCAGTGACCTTAGATGAAACTAAGAAGATAATATTGACACATTTGGCTTAACTCAATATGATCATGAAGCTCAACAAAAGGCTACCAACTGTATTGCTTTTTGCTCAAAGAGAGCATCCTCGCAAGCATTGCGTTTCGCTCCGCTCTCGCAACAAAATCCGTTCATTTTTGAATTAAGTTGGGATTTGGAATGGCATGTTTGACAAGTTCAAGCGTTTATCGCGATGGTTGGACGAAAAATATCCATTAATACATATCCTAAAACAGCAGACTCACCAGAAGAAGTTCATTGTAATTATTTCGTGATCCAACGCCAGTGTCATCAACTACAGCTTGGTTTACCCCTTACTTGCTTTACAGCTTGATTTACTTCTCCCCACACTCGGAAAGGGGAGGAAACGATACCAAAACTTGTGTCTAAACGACAAAGTTTGGTCAACCAGTCTATTGACTGGCCTTCTACCAAATAACACCTAACCATAGATAATAAAAAGTAGAGCACTGAAGTTGGAAACTGTCCGGCTCCTACCTTACTCGCCAAATATTACCCAACAGATTATCACTTCTTCGACACGAAACTTAACTTACAAACAACTTGGACCACATAAGTCCGCATGAACATAATTTGGCAAAAGTTCTTTTATTCCGAAAAAATTACATATAATCAGTATAAAAATAACTACATCAAGGGTAGGATCTAAAAGGACTAGGGCTTAATTGATTTGAGTTCTTTTATTTAATTAATCAGTGCAAGTCCTTAGTAGTTCTCGAAATAAGACCATGCTGCTTCGACGCATAGTGATTAAACTGATGTCCTGCGAGTATGCTTCAGCACCTCGCTTTCTGGATCCCCTTCAGAGATACCATATTGAACCCTTTATGTCAGAGATGAATCGTTTTGCAATTGGATCCTACTTGAATCAAGGGGAACGGAAGAAGTGTCAAAAGAAGTTTCAAAAATGGACTATAAAAAAAAGGTGGGCCACGTGGTAACCCTGTGTTTAGCCAGAATCTTGCTCACCGGCAGCTCTCTGTAGATCGTCGCGTTATCTTGGTGGACCATCGGAAAATCGTCGATATCTGGTCCCACAAGGAGGAATTTTTAAGAGCTGCCAAGCACATTCTCGTAAAAACTGGCATTCTCAGTCTGTCCAGGGGACATGAACTTTTTGTCAACCAGATTGCTCTAACCTAGCTGTTTCGGACGCTGGTAGTTCTTCATGCATAGTTTAGCGTTCGGTCTCTGGGTCGTGTTCGAAACATTTCACATGGTATTGAGTGATCGCACTGATAAATAAACCCTGGTTTTCTGTTACACACTTCTGATTTTCCTACTAAATTTCCACACGATACACTTTTTAAACATCACTCAAGAATTTCGACACAAACTTGACGTGCCCAGTGCGCATATTTAAATCCTAGACGGCGCGAAATTCTTAGCTCAAAGGCAATGAGACGGATGTTTGGACGGGCGTTGAAGCTCAGGAGTGGCTATTCATAAGCCGTATTTTCAACAATTCATCAAGTGGATGGCTGACGACCATGCAGGCCATCTTTAACGAGCTTCAACGCAGAAAATGTTGAGAAAGCGCAGGTAAAGACGTTCTACATCTTCGATCGCGACAGGACTTCTTAACAGAGCTTCTCAACGACGTTTTTACTCTCCACTTGGGCATAAATATCAGTCTCGTTTCGAGGCTGCTCATGATTATGTTCAAGTGGTCTAAACCCCATCAATGTTTAGTTCACGGTACGGAAATAGATTCCTACTGGTTTTGGGCCTACCTTTTGAAACAAAAATATTCTAAATTATCAAGGACAGACCAGATAACTTTCTCGGGTACATTTGGCCTGACACTAGCACGAATTCTTCAGTGAGCTCCTGCGCGATAGCAAAAATATAATAAAAAGGAGTCTAGGCTACAGGGTGCTTTGTGTCTTTAGCTTCTCACGCATGGTTTTGCCTCTGCAGATGGTTCATTCAACCATCGTAAAAGAGTCGAGGAGTGCATCAGGTTCTGTTGTGAACAATCCCAGCTTCTTTGCACAGTTCTACCCCGTCCATTAAAGGCCCACTCCAACTAACTACAAGAAAAGGCCGTAACCTTTCCACAAGTTTGGCAGTTGTTTCACTTTATACTGTAAAGATAGAAACTAATAAAAAGATAAACCGAAACCTAAAGAAATCCTTGTAATATAAGAAATGAGTTGAATTAAAATTAACGAAATTACTCGGTAATAGAAAGTATTTCATGAATGATTTTTCTAAACTGAATTCTTCGTAAAAAGCAGCAGAACTCACCTGAAAAAGGGATCTACGTCTTCATGACTCTCTTTTCGGTTAGTGATTTAAATATGGGTTCCGCAGGAAACGGGCAAAAGAACGACAGCAGCTTTAAATTCCACATAAACACAATAACTTTGGATGTTATTTGACCTTTTTACCCGGAAGCAACAAAAATTCTAAACAATTCTTGCGTCAGGCAAAAGCTTCCTGGATTAATTCCGGGTTCAGTCATTCGTTACCTCTAGGAGCACCCGCAGAAAGGTGTATTTTTGTACATTCTTAGGTTAATTTTTTCAAAATAAATCTAAATCTAAAAATGTATAAGTTAATATCCGTGTCCTAGTTTTAATGCAATCGAGCGAAATCCATGAAGCGAAGAGTGGGAAAACCAACCAATAAATTCATTTTGCAGGATATCTTATGTCTTTCTCAACTTTTCCAATTCATAATCTGAATAATCCTTGCCTTTCAAACATAAATTATCATCGCAACGATGGAGTCAGACGACGGGACGTGTTGCTGGCGAAGCCAAACAATATTCTTCCTTCTAAGCTGATCTATGCCGCTTGTTGGTATAATGAAGCTTCCAGGGTTGCGCCATCGTCAGTTGCATGGAGGAAGGCTTCCTTCTAGGGCGGCACAGTGCAGTATCCTCAACGTCCCCACTATAAAGGCGATTAGCTGTCTGCCGGTAAACATTATTGTAATTCAAATTAATGATGGCCGTTGCACGGGAAAGCTGGGCAGGTGTGGTTGTGTGTGGTTGGAGGAATTAATCAAGCAAAAAGTGCAAATGAATTGAAAAGGAAGACCGGCCTGAAAAGGAAAGCGATTAAAGTCTCGTTATTGCAAATTGGATTAGTGTGAATTCGAATTAGTGCTGTATAAACGCAATTAGTTGAAACATTATTCGTGCGAACAGAGTTTAAAGATTAATGTTGTTGTTAACGATACGATTTGCAGATACTAAAACGACAAAGACGAGTAAAGTAAATGGAATAATAGCAATGGAACCATAACTATACTTTAAATCTAATTCAACAGGAACACAAATCCCAACAAAAACAAGATCAATTATCAGAGTATTCTGATGCGTATGAAATGATTGCGAATAGATGAATTTCTTGATCTCATATCCCTGCTCAATCGTCAAATATAAAATTTATTTTATGTCCTTCGGGACATTTTTTGTGTACGTGTTTCTACTTCTTGGAACTACTTCTTGGAATGGTACCCAAAAATGCCGTGAAAACGTGAGTGAAAAGCTTAACACGGGCTTGGTGTGGGGCACACTTAGAAGATTTACATCTGACGCAACTTTTCCTTTCATACTTGTTTTAAATGCTTTTCAAGCTGCCCCTTCTTTTTTTGTAAACGTGGGCCGTAGTGACGTAAGGTCGACTTACACGTCACGGTAACTGTCAGCAATCAGGATATCTGCCGATTTCTCCGTGGAAAACTTCGGTTTTCATGAAGGGCACACATCAATCAATGCCATCTCAGCTATAGTTACAGCCGTAGCAAGGATGCAGGGAAGGATAATGATTTGCCAAATTTTACCACTGTCTGATATCACAAAAGATATTATTACGTTAGACACATAGAGAGGGGCGTTCCTTAAGCCTTTGCAAGAGCCCAGCATAACAGATGACCAGCTAGCCATGATAGCGAGTCGTGCTCTGAGCGTCGATAAACTCCTCGTATAATTGAGAATATTGCTGCAGTGAGCAAGGATGTGACGCAATATCCAAAATTTTCAGCTCAGCGGCGCAAAATGGACATCAAACTTTCTGAGATCACAACATAGAGAATTTCACAAAATTTCACATATTCATTTTAAAGCCTGTAGCAGACTGAAACTGCTAGACGATGAGTACCGAATGACTTAGCATAACGCGAGAGAATATTAAAGCCGTCATCCTAACAAAGAAGAGGATCCCTGGTGTAAGAGCTATCAGTGTCGCGGATGTATAAGTAGATTCCAAATTGTCAGCTCAGTACCTGGGCTTGTTAAGGGGTCTCAGTTTCTCGGAGCAAATTAAGGCTGCGACTGATAAGGCTACACCAAACGTCTCGGTAACCAATAGCAAATTTTGGGTTCAAAATCTTACAAAAAGGCGAGCCTTTATGGGCGTTGTACAACCTACTCTCCTACATGGAAAGAAGAATCGGAGAAAAGCTGTGAATGAGGAGTTACATTTAAAACGGCTGGTACATGAACAGAGACGAAGAGTACTGCAGATTGCATCAGAACACCGGAAGGTCTCGGAGTCAGCGGTGTTGATAATCGCATGTATATTGGACTTTTATGGTCATCCTGGTCATAGAGCGCAAATGAATCTAGCTCTGAAGACTCGTAACAAAGAAAAGTCGCTAGCGACAAAAGACGTCGACGTCTAGAGGCGTCGAGAAAGCAGGTTTTTCTTCTCTAACAATCTGTCTCTTCAATTTCCGCGAGAGAAGAAATCCCTGCATCCCGAATTTGACGTTGAATGGGAAGCCTAGCCGGAAATAGTGTGTTAAACTTTTCGGGGCTATATATTCCGGTCGACAGGAGAGGGGCTGAGTACCTAGTCCAGCAAATTTGCGCCACTGGTGTTCTGGCTATAATGACATAAATAGCCTTCATCTCAAATAGGCCCATAATACTTAAATGACGCAAATGTTGAGACCTGCTGATCATGTTTTGCAACAAATTGGTCTTTGCAGCTGTTGCAAGCTGATTCAGATTTCAGAAAAAGTTCATTACATCGGATGAAGTACATATCTCACTTAATGGATTTTTGGATGTAGGGTTTGGATTGGATCAAATATCAATTTCATAAGGACTAAAAGCTGATATTGATGAGACAACTGGTGAGGAATTTGCCTGCGTATAAAAGTACCTAACGCATAAAAGCACAACCGAAAAATTCGTTACATTTCACGTAGCGGAAAGATTTGACCAAGTCTTGCAAGTCAGACTCATCTTTGAAATGCGTCCAACCCAGTTTGCTGCTTCCGCTTCTCAATTATTCATTATCACATCCCAGATCGTTTCAAGTGAGAACTAAAAACCATCCTTTCAATCCAAGAACAATTCGTGCTGGAGTTTCACAAGGGTCACTCATGTCTCCAATACTTTTTATTCTATATACTGCGCACATTCTCAACTGCGTGGGATTGTCATAAAAATCTCGATTCCCATTTTTTTTCTATTTCCCACAATAAATGACATTATGGTAGGACCAAATAAAGATAAATGATTCAGTTTTATTTTCACAAGTGAATGATTGAATATAATTACGTCAAAACCAATGATCTATGCATCAAGGACACGAACAAAAAAATTCCTATAACTTAACTTAAGCACAGGACTACACGGTGATTTGATAGACGAACACGCTGATAACACAGAGGACTGCCAAGACGTATCTAGGAAAAGGCAATGTCGACTCTATGTCGACTGTCGACAATGTAGCCTTGATTCGTTTTGAAGATAACCAACCAGAACGACTTTTTTTTAGACATTTTAACGTAAAGACTGCGCGGAAGGAATGCCTCATGGAAGGCAATAATGCGAGTGTTCTTTAATGCCCTCATCATAAGTGGTAGTTATTCCAAGGATAATTACTTTTATGTTTTTATTTTTAACCTCTGATAAAACGAGGATCTTATAACAGTATCTTGGAGGGTGACCAATGGTGAATCTGATACAAAAATGAAGAATATTAGACAAATTAGGCGCCTCCAAAATTTTAAAGGAGAGAAACTTTATAAACACAGACTGGTACCATTTGATAAAAACTTTGAACAAAATCGAAGAACACGATCAAAACAAAGATTAAATGAGAAGTTCTGACAGTAAAGGCTCAAAATGGTAGGCAAAGCTTTAAAGAAAATGACGAAATGCATGTTTCTGCATTGCTGAAAACATGATCCTTACAATTCCGGATATACTATAGATAAAATGAAAAATCGTGTGAAATACTTTTTTATCAAGTAGTTTTCATTTTAAAACAAACAATTTTGTGAATTATTTACAAAGCTCAACAATAATTACAAGGCATCTGTCGAATTTTCAATCCCAATTTACATTCTGATGTAACTGCCGAAGACATTCTAAAGGACATGCATACAAGTTTGTTTTCCATGCGTTATCAGAAAATTAGATAACCCAATTTGTGTGAAATCCTGGGAACGTTCATTCTGTGAATTTAAATTGCGTTGCTTCACTTTCTGAAATTTCTATCCTGTGCCACCCTTACAAACGGTGACAACTATTTAACAAGTTTTATTCATTCAGATTCGCTTTTTTTTAATTTAACCTACATAATTTCTAAAGTTTCACTTTTCGATTTTTCCTCGTGTCTTTCGCAGATGATGTCCTGCTTTCCCGTCGCGGAAGGATGGGGCGAATAGTAAGTCCTCGTCACACACTACCACCCAACACAACATGCACGTACTACTTTCATGGATATCCGGGTGACCTGATTTGGTTATCATTCACAAGCTTCAATCTGCAGATACTCCAGCAAGCCATTCACGACAACAATACTCTAGGACGGGTAAGTTTCAAAGTGCTGCAGCAGGAGTTGTCCACCATATTATTGGGACTAGCTTGGATAGTGGATGTGATAACAACAATGATTCTGACACTTGTAGGAAGGATTCCCAATAAGCTTCGTCGTGTTTTTCCCCTTTACCATAACAAAGTTGACAGAATAATGTTCTAACAAAATTGACAGGATGACAGAGTCTATAACATGTACTTCAAATTTTGATAGTTGGCTTATGTTTATCAATGACATGAGCTCGCTATCAAAACGAACCCACTTTCCTTGCTAAGCGAATTAAATTGACAGAAATGAAATCGAGGTTAGTAGACGACTATCGAAGCAGTTACTGAAGTTCTTCGACAGTGGAAATGAAAATCTTATGTTTCAAAAACGATTGATTTAAGGCAAATCCGTTATTTTCGTGAAAAAATGAAACAAAGCCAAAGCTTAAATGTAATTTACAACCAGAACCTAATTCGAAAACAGGCTCGAAAGCCAGTTACAAGCCCTCGAAATTGGCTAATAGTTTTGTCAAATAGGAAGGATTGCATAAAGCTTCAAAGGATGTTTCCAAAGAAATCACAGTTTGTCCTCGAAAGCTGCATTTCCAGTATATGGCATTGACAGTTTAATGTCAAAAATTCACTGAATTTTTCAGATAATAAGCGTTTGTTATAGTCGACAGGACATTTCACAACATCGTTCATGAGGTAACAATACATTCTTACACATTCTCGCTGAGGCAGGCCAACATTAATTTTTTGTTGCTTGGCTCCGCGAGGCCTTTTTGTTTTGTTGCGGTTAAGGAGGTGTTTCGGCAATATGCAGCCATTTTCAGCTTACTCTGAGCTCGTTCGAACGTCACAGAGCATCGACTCTTCGCAAAAGTGGCTAGCGGAAATGGCCCAAGGATTGCTGTTGTTTCATTGCTTCATTTTTACCCCTTTTGTTTCTCCTTTGAAAAAATGGTGGCCAATCTTTTGTTGGGACTTGGTGCAGGAACCTTTTGCGTTTTGATCAGGAGGTTCAACTTCTGCTTCTTCTGAGCTATTAGACAACTGGATCTGAATGTTTTTGTTTATGCTCTGTTGGATATTGCAAGTAATTTTACGGATCTTTAAAGTTTTTCGCTTTATGCCTAGATTGCTCATTCATATACGAACTTAGAAGGGTGGAAATATCCTTTCTTCCTCGCTTTGATTTACAACATACGAATCACTTTTACACAGTTTCATTTTGACTCGACAATCCAAGCCCCACAATTTTCAAATACTACAATATAGGGTGCGAAATTTAAAAAAAAAACCTGAACGAATTCTTCAAGTCACCTTCCAGTCACTTTGCACTCAAAAAATTTTGCTTAAAACTGAATATGCTGATTGTGATGCATGGTTCGACGGTGAAGTTTGTTTAATCAACTAGTAATAACACAAATAAAAGGCATGATGTTCGACAGAGAGCAACTTTCCTATCGACAAAACACCTCCCTGTCACTCTGACAACGTTGCCTGAACTGTCTGTCAAAGTATTTCTTTTGGAACCGCCTGGAAAATTTTTCCCTTCGCCACATACTTCTTTGGGTTTGACAAATCTTTTTGTGATGAAATTCAAGTTAAGAAACGGATGGAACGGAGGGAGACAGACTCCCCTTCCTTTCGCGCTGAGAAACGATAAAAAATGCGCTGCCTTCCAAGGATCATCGAGCATTCACCACTTCTCTGACTTTGATAGCGTGAAAATTTCAAAAAAATATTAAGTGAATCGTCATGCTCCCAAAAAAATGGCACTGTTCATTGCTCAAATGGCATTGAGAAATTTAAAATGCAATTATACGCAATGTAATGTAGTAGCTTCACACTTGTAGCTTGCGAGCTTGTGCGTCCTGCATAAAAAGAATTTTTCTTGAATTGCTCTCTTGGCGTAGTCTTGATTTGTCCATCGATCTTCCTCATTATATATAAAAATAATCACCTTTTGACGTTGATCATTTTTCCAAAGAGCGTAAGAAACATTTTTCCAATTTGAAAAAAAACCTTAAAACCATTCCAATTTATTGTTGGGTTCCTTGTTATTTCAGAGAACTACGGAAAGTTACGACCCAATTTTTTGTTCTGTTGTTTCAAATCGAGTATATAGTGATGAACCCATGGTTCAACCATTTAACTGACGCAGTAAATCATTTGATTTGCATGTTTTGAATCACGTATTGATTGTCCTCTTCGGTTTTCGCTAGTGAGATCGGCATCGAGACCATTCTGTGGGAAGCCATTTTTCTATATGTTCATGAAAAATATTGGCTTCAAACTCGCTAAAAAGACTTCCTTTCTTATTTATCTCACAAAATGTGTTTTTTGGGTTTCGCACAACACGACATCGTAGCTAATCTTTCCTTTTTTTAATAGCAACCCATCCGATTTCAAAGGAACTCAATTGCTATTTTGACATATGTCATCGTGAGATTGCCAGATGTGAGAATATAAAAGAAGGTTTTTATTTTAATCCCACCAACTGGTTGTCGGAATAAGTCATTATCAATCTACCTACACGCATGCATGTTTTACAAAAAAAAAAACGAACCCCATTGAATGCAAGGATTCTAAATGATTCTGTAAGAGCATTGGGACTCCTTGCGCATTATTATTTGATCCTGTGCTTTGTGGCCGACGGCAGTTCTGGTCACTTTTTACCTGCAAGCTGAGAAGGAGGCTACCAACTTTGTTATTAGATTTCTAGTTCAGATGACACAGTGAAAAAATGCTGGTCTGCGGGCTTAGTGGTAAGTCCAACAGGGAGCCAATGTCATGGGGCGTAAGTCACGTACTTTTGGTTGTTAGTTGTGGTGAGAGCAACCTGATAAAGGATAACCCTCTTTAGACTACATATTAAGATGTCCTGTAGCATCATTATGTTTTATGTATTAAATCGTCGTAAAAATAAATTGTTGCATGAAGAAACACGTCCTCATCAAAGGACACTGTAATTTATAGCTGAAGTTTTCCCTCTATAATAAATGCATTAAACTGGGACATGTGGAGCCTTCAAGCGTAAATACTTTATCGGGTAACTGTTCTTATACATTTTTATTCTCTCGTTAACAGGCTGATCTACCACCCTGGATAATTCGGCTGCGAATGTGGGATAGTTACGGCACGTATGTACCTATTAAGTCAACCACTACAACAGCAGTTCCCACGTCGACAACAGGCGCCGGCCGGAGCGGTGGTGGCAATATCCTTGGTAGTGGCGTTGCAACAAGCATCAATAATGCTATTAATAATACAGGCAGCTACGGAAACTACTACTACAGCGCACAGAATCCTAAATACGGAAAAGCGATTCAGGTGAATATTGATAATGCCTGGAATCCGGTGGACACGTACATCTACGGCCCGACTCAGCCGAGCATTTACAACCAGGAGAATAAATATGGCGGTTATCTGAGCCAGAAGTTCGGGAATGGAATATCGAGTGTCCGAGAGAGCTTCAACTACATTGCTGGCGGGCGCTTCGAAAAAGGGTCGAAGGACTCGAATGCTCTGCAGTCGGGTGACGGAGGCGCAGGTTTTGGCGGTGCTGGCCACAAGGGCAGCGGTGGCTTAGTGGGCGCAACTGGGAAACACAAGCGTCGCCTCATGCTGGAAATTTACGACTATGAAACACCCAAATTATGTGATCACACGGCGATTACCACCACGACCGGCCATAAACTTCGACCTTGCAGCCCGCTGGAGAGCTACGTTAGCACGGGAAGAGATCTGGTGAGTTTGTCCATGTACATCCTTTACAATGACCAGAGTCATCTCTGACGCCACTCTTGCTACTAACATGAAATAAAAACCACTGCAATATGTGGACAACTTAGTCTCGAAGTATTTAAATTACGAAGTGTGTTGCTCGACAAAGCAACGAATACTTTTCAGCATCCTTTCAATCGTTTCCAGCAGACATCCTGCTTTTTGGCTCGTTTCCAGTGAAAAGTTTCCTTGGTTAAGCTCTGCATTAATTGCTCGTATTAATAACCCTCACCACTTCGAGTATTTTCGAAATTCGAAGCAACACGGTAGTGCGACGTTAGGTTAGGGTTCTCTCCGACTTTGGCAAGGATGACTTCCTGCCGACGTTCATGTATGATGAAATTCCCCATCGACTTGACTTTCATCCAAGCCATCCTTCGAATCTATATCGTCTGACGTTCTGTTTCGTTCCGGACTTTCTCGAGGATGCAATTTGCGTTAGATTTTATGCTCGGATAATTAAGGATTATGATAAATTTTCTATGATTTAGGTCGAGATATGGTCTAATTCGTTAAGGATTCGAGCCATCCTCCGCCGTCGTCTGCTGATGAATGTACGATAATTAAGATAACAAGTATAAGCGAAGTTCAGGACTTGGCACTTTCGCCGTCCGAGTTCAAGGAATTATTATTTATGCTCTCGATCGTCACGGCACCACGCTTTCTAAGTTTCATTTAATTAGTGCTAAGTACGGACAAAATTAGATTTGCGAGAGATGAAAGGATACAACGTAAATGCGTGAAGTAAGAGTATTTGTTGTTTGAATGGGAGATTATGCCGGGCATGCTCGTTCACTAAAATTAAATTTTCCAATGCAAGTTAAGAAACGTCCTAAAATATCAGAGAAATATTTTTTTTTCGTTTGGATCAATTATAATGAAGTATTTTAACTTCCTATTAGCAAATGTGATGCCAACTTTTAAAGGAATTCATTATAAGGATATTTAATATAAGGACGTTCATCTTTGAATTCCTTACGTGGAATAGGTGGAATGCCACGGACATTTTTTCAAATTTTTCCTCTGCCATCCCGGCGGAAATGTTGAAAAATGTATTCATTGAAAGGCACAATGCAACTTTCAATTCCATCCGACAGAAACCCTAGTTATCCTTCAATTCGGTGGTCGCAGGTACTTCAATCATTTTGCTTTATTCCAGTTCAGAAATTTTGTCTTCTAAGTCAGCCTCAGAATAAAGAGTTTTACAAGGTCCTTAAAATATCATTATTTAATTTCCAAAGGTCCTCCTTGGCACTTGTGCATCTCCGTCATTACGAAACGTTCATCTCTATGCAATTTATTAAATTTGAAACCAAGAAACCGTAGAAAGGGATGATTGCCTAGTTCAAGGAATTCAGAAGATGCTAAAAACTCTTAGTTAGAAGAGTCAAAGTGCATACTACGCCCCTTGTAATTGTCGAAAAGGTTCACACATTGTGTTGGTCGAAGAAGATCTGAATCCTCCCAAATGAAGAAATTATTAGAACCTTGTCGGGTTGTTGCTACGATCTAATTTTTTTTGAGTTTCAACAGTCTCATTTTACGTAAAAAAAGACCCATGTCAAAATATTTGTGTAAAAACGCAAAACAAATCTTAATCTCTTTCTATCTCTGTCCGAGCGAAGCTACCCCAAAGTGTTATTGCTGATTTTTTCATGGTATGGTTGGACATGGTATGGCTGGACTCAAGACAAACCCATAAGGAGAATAGTATTTATATTGCGTTTTAATGTAAAATTTTTGGGACAGGCGTTCGGGTTTTGAGGAAGTGCCCGATCAGGTTCTCGAATAGATTTATATACTAATCATAAGAATTACTATGTGAGCGCCACATTTGTCGAATCGCCACGATATTCTCTCTTAAAAAGCGAACATGTAAACTTTTTCAAACGAGCTTTCAAATAAAACCTATCCTTTTTACTGATAAATATGGCGACCAACATTCATTAACATCTGCAAATATTTTAATGTTTGTTTCAGAAAATGGAATTTCATACGTTTACTGGGACAGCCTTATACCCTGCCCAATTTACAATGAACTACGAGTTTGTAGATACGGAGCTGGGCGGTGAGATGTGGTTCGGCCGACGCGGAGAAGATCCTGTACCACCACTTTGTTCGAGGATATTCAAAAAACGAAAAGGCAACATACAAGCGCCGCGCAATGTTTTTCTGTACGGTCGTGGTGGGGCGAAAAACCTTACATGCCTGTATAGATTTGAAGCTGGTGTCAACGAACGAGTTCAGCTGATCCTTCATAACGTGTCGTTTGGTGATGGAACTGGCTGCACAACTGACACTGATCTGCATACAGGCCGTCCGAAATGTTCTTACGGCGATCCAGAGAGTCGATTGAGCGAATTGAAAATCTATGACGTACCTTTTCGAGATGTCAAAATACCGCTGGGCTGTTTCTGTGATAACACAACTGCTCTCTACAATGCACCTGTGTCCTTTTTATCAAACTCAAGAACAATGGAATTAACGTTTTCAGTAGCAAGATTGAATATTACAGAAGACTTTGCCGATGTATATTTTTACGCTTCGTATGAGTTCAAGCGATTTTCTGAGTGCAGAAAGAAAACCAGACTCAAAGGAGCCGGTGGCGAGGATGAAATTAAATTTCCGTATTTGTCTGATGACGCCAGTTGTGAAGGGAACTCGTGGTACCTTGAAGCCCAGCAAATTGAACGAAGTCTCTTTGTACAAACGTGGGGGACATATTTGCCTATTGAGCCAACCTCAGAGGATTCAATGCGTTGCGCCACAAAAAATCGTTTAATGATTTATTCGGGACGTCCATGGAAAGTGATGCGTGTTATATGTCCTTCGCAGCCTGGGCCCAGACCAGCGTCATTGCACATATTTTCAGAAGACTGGATGAGCGGTCATGGTCCTGTGTTTCCTAGCAAGTAAGTAAACCAAGAATTCAATAACTACTGAACTGTAGATTTGAATGTGAATTTTAATATGTCCTTTTTCTTCGTTCTCTTTGTTTGCGCAGGCCTGTAAGCTTAGTTTTAGAACCTATTTTCAAGGAGCCTGGAATCATTTCGTTTACTTGGCTGGAGATTCAGAGGACGAAGGCATCGCTTATACAACAACTTGATCTGCAAACGAACTTCACAGCCAATGAGACTCTTGGTGAATTCGGTCTTTATCCCAAGGAAGCCGATTGCGAGTACAAATGTCCTGAATTGGACGCATGCATTTCAGATGTCCTATGGTGTGATGGTATGTATAATTGACAGCTTTAACATATGCGCGAAAAAAAAAATGCGTTGAAAGGACATGATCTGGTTGGTGGCACTGACACCATATTTTCTTAAATGAAGTAGTTGAAATTTGTTGACTCATTTTCAAGTACGTTTAGTTTGTGCTGAAATTTTTTCAAGTCCTGAAAGTGAAATCTAAGCATTTCTTCAGTTCTTTTGTTCCTTCAAAAATTACTGCAGCAGGTCCTGAGCATTTTATTTGTCTTTGAAGTCTTTGACGGTTTGGTATACCTTCGTATTAAGAATGTCAAAATGTTGATCAAGCTTTAAGCTTGGTTAGATTCGACGTTTGTTATGTAATCGATCGCTCTTTTTTAACCTCAGTGGTTATTTTGTGGCATTAACTTTTGATTCGAGGCAACCTTCCCACTTTCAACTGATTCCAGAATTCTAAAGTAGCTCCTGTTGCTCTGGGTAGTCATGAAGGAATCCTTACCCTTGTTAGTTGTCTAAGAAGCGATGTGGGCTTAGTTTTGATGAATTAGAGCAACGAAGGGATGACCACGATTTTCACGTCCTGAATTTTTGAAATTCAATTTTTTCGGTAATGAAGTTTACGGTTTTCCATTCGCCTGGCGTATAGATCACATGGTAGTTTTTGAAACTTTTTCATTGCTGGTGTCCGGTTGGTAATAGTTTTTTCTGCCAATTTCCAATTTTTTTAATTTTCAAGCAATATTTTTTTTTGAATTTTTCTTTGTGGGGTTTGTAGATCTCAAGTATATTTCGTCGAATCGAGAGTTAACTAATTTTTATACTAAGTTCTACCCTTTTGAATTTGCTGAAAGTTCGATTACTATGAGCGTCTATCAGCAAGCCATAGTTTTCAAGGACTCTTTCCTTTAAGTGGAATTAAAAAAAAGTGCGAAATTCAACATATTCACAGAGCTTTTATACTATGACGTTTGTATTCAATGGAAATAAGCTTTTGTTTTTTTTTTTTAAGATAAATGCCAGTAGCAAAAAATGACGTGTGTGTCAAATCATTTTATTTCATACTAACCGCTAGCGACATCTGTTGGTTTACCTGGGACGCATGGCACAATCCCAGTTGTTATTCCCGTGGCATGTAAGCCAATGCGAGCGTTGACAGTTAATGAGAGAAGTTTCTCAGAGTCTTACCAGCACTTATTGAGACGCCATTTTACCTGAGTCATCTTTCGCCAACTGAAGCTGCGAAGTTTGGTGGTGCTCTGAAGCTTGCAGAGTTTTGGAAATTGGTCCTTCTGTGGTATTCTGATTCGTACAGTTTTCACTTGAGCTTCATTTTGACGGTACTGGTTCTACAATGTACAACCTGTCAACCCCAAGCGTCAATCCAAATGTTTTAATGCGATTTCAGTCCATAAATTATTTTCATCGAGTCCCTGCTCCCTATTGTCTGCATTGTATTATTAACTGACCCGAAGATACTATCAACTAAAAAAAGTTGATAGTATCTCATATCTAAAACTCCATCCGTGAGAAGGTTCCAAAAATGACTGATTATGGCAGCTTCCTAATGAAAAAATTGCTCTTCATTTTTCCCATGGATTTTGTGGTTAATTAAACGTCATCCACTCCTACGGGCTCAAACGCTCAGACCACATCCTTTTATGTTCCGTTTACGGCTGATGATCGAATTTTTGCTTTATAATTCCGTGCTTTGGTTAACGACTCCGAACAGAGATATTTGCTGGGTTCCCAATTACCCTCTGCTCCTTTTTGGGTATGCCTTGCTTTTGACTTATTCTAGATGTGTGAGGTATGGCTGCACATGCAGGATGTGTTTAATTTGTGGAACCAATAAATACAATCGAATGAATAATGTAAAATGAGAAAATTCAACACACAGAATTTTTGCACCTGCAACTGGGAATATTTATTGGACATTTCCTTTCCGTCCTTTTGCGGAGGCTTTTCTAATTTTTCCCTTCGCGCTTAAATTGTTGCTCGTGGTTATTATTCAAATAAGTGAGGCTGAAATTGGGTGTGATATAAAAATTTTCCAAACTGGACTCTCCGGCGAATACCATACTTGTAAGGACATGCCGTCGGTTATGCGGTGACCTTATTCGATTGAAAACTGCCATTTCCAAATTTGAATAGCTTTGATTTCGCATTATCTCTTTGATGATTGAAATTTCTAAATACATTTTCTCCTCCCAAAGGCCATCGAAATTGCCCATCGGGATTCGATGAATCTGAAGACGAGTGCGGTACAGCTCGCAAACTACTGGAATTACCTGGAGGTATTTTTGCTGCCCTAGGATGCATAGCGGCCGCCATCGCTGCGTGTTTAATATTCTGTATATTCGGTCTGATGCGCAAACGGAAAAAGTCGGTGGTGCAAAAAACCGTATTAAATGGAACGCTAAGCAAGAAAGACATCAAAAAGGATCCCTTGTTCATGGACCCAAACTCCTGACACGGGCTTCAGCCGGTCGAGTACATACACGTCGACCGGGAGACAACTGTGTGATATGTTGTAAAATACTTCTTTATTAAATATTTAATTCATTAGGTTAACTATACATACGTCTATATATATACATATATATATGGTACATATATTCTTACTATTACGACACAGAACCTATTATTCTTAGGATAAATAATCAATGTGAGATGAAGTGGAACTAACCACTTTACTGTCTAAGAGTAGAGTTGTCACAGGATCGTACTTTTCGTCGATTTAATCCTGGCAGGGCAATGAATTATTTGTACTATTTATTTTCCAACCAAGCATTTATTTATTACTAATACTTCAATGCATTGCCTTCTACAAGGAACAGTATACAAACGACAAAGGACTATTTTTCAAATGGAAAACTTGTAAGATGACAACCTTAGTGATAGTTTTTCTATTGTTTGTTATATTTTAAGTGAACTGAAAAGTAAATATGAAAGCAATTCGAGAAGGTGTGACTGACATCCTGGCGTGAATGATACAAGGCGTGTGCACATATAAATAGGCTCGGACATCTTGTAATTATGTAAATTCACTTTGCTTTAAGCGGAAGTCTGCCGACGTGTTTTCTGTTGACTGAAATCTAAGGATCAGATATTACTTGCTCTAGTTTTCGAGTCCATTCTAGCTAAGGAAATGTATAGAGATAACTTGATATGATGCCAATTTTCTTATAAACCAATGAAACGGGAATAACGCGAGAATTATACTTGAGAATGATAAAAAAAAAAAAACAATACTTATATGTACACAATCACTGCCTTAAATTTAATATTTATGAGATTGTATCTAGGATACCAGTTTATTTACTGTGAGCAATTGGTTATGTGTTTGTGTCTTGCTACTTTTAAGATGAACTTTTTCGGTTTTTCATAGAGACTTTCGAGACTTTTATTGCATTGGGAATGAATTGGACGCTGTTGTTATGTTTGTGGTCAATAGTCATTAACTTGTCAGCTACATGTACCATAAATAGTATAGTAATGTACGACACTCCTTCAGCTTTTAAGAAATAATCAGATTATTTGCAGCTGAAAGTGCCACATAGACTCATCCTTGAAAGAGCAGAAACAATTGATCGAATGTGTTGCACTGTTTACTGGACACGTAAGTAATTTTGAAAGGATGCCGTTGAAAAAAATGGATTTTATTGTAAATTTACTATAACGAAATACTTAATTGGAATTCTGGTCTGGTTAAAACTTTCAAAGGAAACTTCGATGACATTTTCTTTATTGTATACGGAAAAATGTCAGTCAGGTAATTAATCAGGTGGAAGGTGACGTGAAAGTAAATTGTGCGCCTTCTACTAGCTCTCTTATGAAATGATGGCGAATAAGACCCTGTGTTTTATATTAAATATTATGTTAAACCCTTTCTACCGGTCCATCGTACCAAGCGAAGTTTCTGTTGACACTTCTTCCTTTGAAATTTAAATTCTCTTTCAAACCCTCCAACAAATAGATTTCCCATGATTCTTATTTGCAAAGGGAAAGTCCTAGATTTTGCATTGCCTAAGCTATTGATTTATGTTGGTTTTTTGTTAGTTTGAATAATTTTTTCTCAATTTTTTGGAGCTTATCATAGAAAGTTACTCATAAGAATTTCAACTTAATTATAACGAACTTGGTTAGGTTTCGTGTTTGTCCGAGCAGCGAGAACTTAAGGACGTCAAGAACCCGTTGACTTTGTCGCCCGTTTGTTGACTTGCAACAGGCTAATTTTCACCTCTATATTCTTACCGAGTCCACCCATCACAACTTTTAGTCCGCATTTAATCATCGGACAGGATGTTTCAACTTCTCATGGACTGTCAGTAGCTGGCTCTTTTTCTAAGGAAGTTTAGAACCTGTGCAAGATCCTTAGGTACCGCTGTCTATGGTTTATTACATTTTGAACTCGTATCCAAATGGTTTCCGTAAATATTGAAAGCTAATTGTACTATTACAATTCCAATCACTGTTAAGGACTTGGCCAAAAATCCTCTTAAATTCCGCTTGAGGATGAGGTTGACTGAATCAATTTGACACAATACTAAGAGCTAGACCGTGTTCCTACGCTTTTAGGCGCTTTCAATTTGCGTGAATTGCTTCTCCAGTGCGAAGGAAGGAAAGAACGTGCTAAAAAGGAGATTAGGTGTGTCAGGACTGCCCGAGAATATTGTTCCACGCAATTCCATTTGCCAACCGTTCTAAGCATTTCTCCAACCATTTTGTCCTAGCAGAACTCTCCGATTTCGCTGAATGCATTGATAGTTTCAGATAAAGGTTGCCGGTTGAAGGATGGTTTGCCATCTCATTGCCAAGAATAATCACCACAGGTTGATATGCCTCCGTATACAACACTTACAAATGTCTAGCTCGTATTGAGTTAACAAGCTAGCAAACAATTTTTAAATAAAATGGCATGAACATCTTCACATTAATGTAGATTTAGGCTAAAACACTGGCCTTATACGCAGCAGGTCTCAAGTTAAAGTCCCAACTAAAGTCAAGTGTGATTCCAGCCATCTCAATTTATCGCAAAACGTTTGGCTCGCAACTGGGGGTTTTAACACCAAAATTGATTTTTCCTTCTTGGTTCTGCAATCAGCACAGCACCAAAGTATAACATTGGTTAATGTCCATATTAGTATGCTCATCCTGTTGCTTCACATTGTGGAATTCTTCAATATTTGGTATTGAATTTCCACAGTACATGAAGCAAAAACTAATCCAAATATTTTGACTACAGTGGAGTGGCCTTTTTGGTGCAAGATTCCCAAGAACCTAGAATTGAGAACGCAGGGGTTTGGCAGCAGTTCTTAGATATAGGAAACATTTGTTGAAAAAAAAAAATGAATTAACAAATCAACTCCAACCAAATAATCTTATATTCAGTCAGAGATTAAATGAATAGCATGGAAAATGTCAATTTGAAATCTTCATCAATTCTTAGACTTCATAATTTATTCGCAGTTACAACCGAACTCGCAAAACTTTATGATTTTCCATTGCCATTTGTAATTTATAAATTAATTACCCTCGGTTATTTGAAGCACCATTCAAAATCATGCGATTTCGAGGAAGGATGGTTAGTAAGATGTGAACTGAGAATTCTGAGAACTAAACTCACCATCCCTGACCATTCTCAGATTTGAACTCGCTGGCAAACGATCATAGACCAAATCCATTCTAGCTGATTCGTTTGATCAAAGAGAAACAGCAGGAAAATATATCAAATATATTTGTCCTATTCTACAAACGAAATCATTGGAGCTATGTTGCTTCAATGATTTCGCTCGCTTCACCACTGGATACCGGATTGAGATTGAAATGAATCCGCAATACATGTCTTACTTTGAAAATAAAACTCGTTCAATATTCTTATATTGAGCACCAGGATATTTTTGTTTTTGTTCATATCATGGGAACGTTTTTAACCTTCATTTGGCTGTACCAGGCAATTGCTCCCCGTGTCCTTGTGTGATTTCGCTGGAATTACTTTTGTCCAAAAGTATTATTCATCGCTACTTTGGTTTATTTATTTATATTTTGTCAATATTAATGAAAGTTTGTTAATTTTCTTAGCGTTCAACCTATTTTGAGGACCTGCGAATTAGGAAAAAATGTCATTTGCGACTCGAGAAACTTGGTTCTCACGGACCGGAGGATATTCGAAATTTTTGAAATATTGTATAACTTTTCTGCGACATAAATTCAAAATGTTTTATTGATTTCCCAATAATATTCAAAATGTTATTCGAGCTGTCATCAATTGGGTCGGGAGTCACAGACTCCTCTATTATTTGGCTGATAATCTGCAACTTTACTTCATTAAATAAAATAATATTTCACTAATTTTTTTGATTAGAAAAATAATTAAAGGAAAATAATACGTTTAATATGGACAAATCAAAGATTTACAAAAATATGCAAAGGTGATGTAAAAAAAAATGGAAATGAGTACACTAGGAAGACGCAAAGGATTCTCTGTATTAAGTATGTTAGCGTATGATAGAAACAGTAAGTTGCATGGACAGTACCGCGTAAGTTGCAATTAAAAACCAAAAACCAAAAACAAATTATAATCCAAACAGTCTCCTACCAAAATAAATTGGATACTAAAGGTCCTGTCCGTTGCGCCTAAGTAGGGCGTTCGAAATAAAACCAAAAAACAAATCAAATTATGCGGACACGAAGGATCTATTGTAGCAACAAAAGAAATAAAAGAAATTCAATGAGGCTTTATCTCATTACGTAGTATGTATATTATATAAAAACAAATTTAAGGCAGAACAATTTAATCGTTTTTAGAAGCGCACTTTACAATTTATAAGAAAGCAAGTTGTATGAACGATCGAGTGAAATGCGAACTTAGTTCTAAGATGCAGCATGTGAAACACTGCAAAAAAGAAACCATACAAATTCCTTGCGGAAGAAATACCAGAACCGATATTATAAACATCCAAAACGTTCTCAAACCGAACGAGTCTCCATGATATTTTTAATAAATCAAAATGTTTAATGTCAGGTTTTTTTTCAAATTTTGCATTTATAGTATTTCTGTTATCACATGCAAATCGTTGATTTGCCAATGGCGTATTCGCATATTACATACGCGTACGCGAAATAAAAAAAGAAACCATAAAATATTGCGTCTACAATCGTAACTTACGCAATCGATGATGTATTGCTCAAAAAAGTAGAATTTCGGAAAAGTTATCGAATACCTATTTCCCTAATCATAGATAAAAATTAAACTGTCATGTGTATTTAGTTAACACAGAAAAGCTGCCAATTAAACGTTTTTAAAAAATGTTCATCATGAATATAAAATCATGCACATAAATATTATTTGTAAATTGCAATTTTTAACCTATAAATTATGAGTTACAACCTCCTAGTTATGAGAGCCTGAAGTTGGCTTACACAACTATTCAGTTCAAACTTATGTACGTACCTTTAGTCTTTTTCATTTAACATGTACAAAAATAAAAAAATAATAATGAAATAAAATGCACTGATTTAACTTTTAGAAAAGAGTTTTTTTATACTTTCAAATGTCTTACCACGAAGCCATTCGCGCTACCCACGTCCCGATTGGAGTTCAGATCTGACTGAGTACACTTGCCTGTGGTCCTAACGCTAAATGAGCCACCCACTGAGAACTCAACTCTCTTGATGATACATCCTTTCAAGAAGAAATCTATGTCTAGCATTCATAGTATTCAAATGTGTAATAATATTCTACTTCTTCACATTTTAATTACTAATTAAAGTTTTCAAACGTCAATTTAATGCAACAGTTCTTGCTTGGAAAAGTTTTGGTTTGCCTCTGAATTTTGCTGCGATGCACGCTGTTTTATTATTTTACTACGAAATAGTGTACGGATGTCATTTCTTGTTCATTTATTCCACTTTCACTCATTCCACTTGCCTGTCATTTTCTTTTTCACCTCATTCCCCACTACACTTATCCCAAATATTCACCTCTAACAACAGGTGGAAAATGAATTTCGTATTGTTCAAATATGATGAGTACTTCTAAGAACAATCCCCGAAGTATCCATGATGATTTCCAGAAACGTGTGGAGACATGTTTAGATTTGAGTAAACGGAGACGAAAAAAATTTTGATCAGCTCATATGAAGGTGCTTTGTAAGATAATGCATTAGCCGTAGCCTTTGAATCTTGATAGTGGTTCTTAGCAGGGGTTGATCGTTTATCCTTTGTGGTCGGTTCAACTTCGATCCGCTACCAGAAAGCTTAACCGAGAGGTGAAAGGTTAGTATCTGCGAACAGGAGAGAACTGCGTTTGATAGCGGTGTTGTGCTCAAAATGGATCAAAAAGTATAAAAGAATAATAAAAGAATAAACTCAAAAAAAAAAAAAATTCATAACACATAGTATAGAATGAAAAATTTTATTATATAGTTAATATCAACTCAAGAATCCGCGGACGCTGATTGAGCCCAAGAAGTGTTCCTGTGAATGTGGTTGAATTTTTTAGAGCGGTAAGTATAAAATGTTAAAACACTTCTATGAGTTCTACAAGTACTTTTATAAGTTTTAAAACGGTAGCGGGGTCTAAAATAATATCGCCCTTTAAAAATTAGTTGAATTCAAAATGAGCGAAAGAGTAGTTCATCCTCCGGTTGTGCACGCATCATAATAAGGGTTTTAAGCAAAGGAAGACGATGAACCAGCTGAAACTCGGGATGAGTTACGTGGACAGTTTGGGGAGGATGCACTATCATAGCCACGAATAAAAGCTTGGCGTGCTGTTTTTTAAGGAGGGTGTAAAAAAGTGGAAAATGTGTGTCATTGAAAACGGTCCAGCTCCAGCGTTACGTCTGACATCGTTATAGCAGTTTGCGAACTTATTGCAAGTTTGTTGTGTTACTGTAACAGAAATAAATATTTTTTTGTTTTTTTTGTTTGGGAGGTGAAGGCTATTTACGCCCTGAGTGGCGGACTCCCCGCTACCGGACTACCGACTAAACACCTCCCCTGTCACACCGAGAACCTAGCCTGGAACTGTTTGTCACATTATTTCGGACTAGGCCTCATTAATCATCGCTTAGCGATGTCTTCAGGCTAAGGGAAATCTCTCTTCACGGATGGATAGGAAGGAATTGCAATTAGTAACTATAATATTGCGTTACAGAGACGTTCCCTCCCTCGCCAAGCGATCCATTATGTCCTTCTTTATAATGAGTACTGTTCGTACGTAATGTGACACACAGTTCCAATTGTCCTTTGATTTCATCATTTTTCCCGTTAAATTTTCTAGGGAAATTACGCCAATTTTCTCCGAGAGATGCGAACGGAGTCTTGTGAATCTATTACACGTAAAGAACGTGTGGCAGGCGTCATCCGTCATCCCCGGGCAGAACACGCAAGTTGGGGATGGTGTTTTTCCCATCTTATACAGGTAAGACTGAAAATACCCGTGACCACTGAGTAGTTGCGTTAGATAATAATCAGTCTCACCATGCATTCTGAAGAACCACGGCCCCAAGTCACGAATCATAGATGAGTTTCCGATTTTTGAGGTAATCTTTCAATATCTGCATCAGGTACCTCGGCGCCCTGAAATATTCCAGAGCACCAAGAATATCTGTCCATCTAGCAGAGTTGAAGGCATTTCTCACATCTAGAGTTATGAGCAGTACTATTCGTCTCGAGTAATGATTGTGGGCTTCTGCCTGCTGGACCGCGCTCACTACCTCTGCTATTGCACCAATTGTGGATCGACCAGCCCTGAAGCCGTACTGCCGAGGAGACAGATCCCCGGCATTTCGAATGGCTTCTCCAAGTCTTTCTCTAATGAGCCTCTCGAGTACCTTCCCAGCGGCATTCAGCATACATAGGGGCCGATATGCAGATGGTTGCTCCGCGTTTCCCTTCCCCTTGTGGATCAGCACGAGCCTCGCCTCTTTCCAGCAATTTGGAAACACGCCCTGCCGCAAACAGGCATTGAAAGTGGTGAGCAGCTTTTCAGGACAAAGTTGATGTGCAAGCTGTATCACTTCCGCTGGTATACCGTCTGGTCCTGGGGCCTTTTTCGATTTTAAAGCTTTTACCGCATTATCCAGTTCGATGACGGTAAAAAGCGGGCATTCTCCGAGACATTCAATATCTGCATCATCGGGACGAAAAGGATGCATAGGGAAGAGCGCTCTAACAATCTGGTACATTTTTTCCGTTTCAAGGACACAGGGCCTCCTTGCAGCTCCTAGTTTCCGCATGGCAAGCTTGTAACCCAGCCCCCACGGGTCTCTGTCGATGTCCACAACTAGGTTGCGCCAGCAGCGAGCCTTGCTTTCGTTAATTAACCTACGGAGAACTTTTCTAGCCGACCTGTATGCCAGCGTTCGGGAGTGTGACTCGTCTCGATTTCTTAAACGTTGAGATTCGCGGCGTAGTTTATGACATTCTCTCCGCTTTTCGGCGATTTCTGCCGACCACCAGTACACAGCAGGCTTATTTAGCCTGCTGTGTAACAGAAATAAATATAACAGAAATAAATATAACTTATAACAGAAATAAATATGGAAAGGGGGATCAATGTTACAAGTTTACATATCATTGTCTTGCACGATCTCGAATTTCGAAAATCTTCGGCCAAGTGGATCCCACGCCTGATCACTCAAGAACACAAAAATGCGAGGGCTGAAATTTGTCTAAGATTTCTTCTTCATCCTCGTTTTAAAATTAAGGTCAGGGTTTTCTCGCAACGCATTTTGACGTGCGACAAAACGTGGGTTCACAACTACACTCCTGAATCAAAAGGAGCTAGTATGCAATAGAGAAGAAAGGAGGAGCCAAGACCATCACAAGCTAAAACACGATTGTCAGTTGGGAAGGTTATTTCAACGGTTTTTTTGGGACTCTCAAGGAGTTTTTTTGACTAATCTTCTTCAGAATCGTTCGCTGAATCTAAACGCTGTCTACTACAGAGGCTTCCTCGACCAGGTTCGCACTGCATATCGGTCGAAACGACGCCGTCAGCCCATCCGAGACATTTTGCCTCGGCATGGCAATGATGGAACGTGTACATCAGCCCTAACAACCCTAAAAATGCAATGGACTGTGATTTAATACGTTCCCTGAAGCCCAAACCTTTAACCATGTGATTTCTATATGAATTCGCATATCCAGAGGGCACTTGGAGAAACCTATCTTTTCTATGGAAAAATGCAATAATAATGAGGAGAACAATGCACAAAATAACTACAAAGTGCATTTTCTTCTTAAATGAATTTATTTTTGAGAAAGACTCAATTTTATTTGAATGCCCCTCATATTGATATTTCTTGTTTCCATCTTTGATACTTTATTATTCACTTTTTTCTTTTCTTTTCAAAAACTTTTTCAAAAAACAAGTGGCAGAGTTTTTTGGAAGATTTCAGGAAGAGTGTATTTTCTTGCTTTTCAGACTTTCAGCAGTGGTAGTCTCCGACAAAATGGTCCAGTCTGTAGACTGACTGGATCATAGACTGGGTCCATAGATAGAGAAGATGGATATAGGTCCACAAGGTTCAAAAAATTTGATACCGGCTAATGAAAACGAATTTCAACATACAGCGCTGTACCACCTACAGGTGAGTCCGGATTAGTGCATGAACCAAAACAAATACCAGATGTTACGTTCATATGTTGGCACCAACCGCAGAAGATGGAGACTAGGACCACTAGGAGTTGCTGTTGTCTGTCGTCTGAGGGCAGCTAAGCCCGTCTTAGGACTTTGAGGTTTCTTAATGGGTAGTGAAGTAGCACCCACGCTCGTCTCCGGCGACGTTTACCGAGGCGTGACTACCTCCACCTGCAAAGTCTCGACTCTGCTACTTGGTCTCTAAAAACCTACAACGAAACTCAGGTATTGGCCTCGCGTTTGTAAAAATCCCTAAAGTCATTGTCTATCGACTGCGTCCTCAGACTGTAAATGCTGTGTAATCTTTCAATATCCTTGTAAATCGTGTCTGCTTCTCGTTTCTTTGGCTCACCTGAAGACTTAGCGCCCAATTAATCCCATCTCTACCAGCTTTCCTGCGTTTCTTGTACCTCCTGACCAGCCAATTGCAGCGTCCGCAGTTTTACAACCTGCGAGACCTCTGACTCATTAAAAAGTTCGTACATCACATGGGTGTGGCTTATCTGCAATATAACTTCTTCCCAACTCACTTCCATACTGCACGTTGTAACCCATGCTCGGGAAGCGTTTATATTATTTTGACAGGTTCAAGTCAAAGTGCACCAAACATGGCGCACGGGTGCCATCAATGATTTTGAGGTTCAAAATAAATTTCAAAGGTCATTCGGTGATTTCATACATCTTACCATAAATTAATTTAAATGGCAAGCACCCATGACCGGTTAAGGAAATGGAGGAAACGGAAAGAGATGAGCTCATTAGATTCACTTTAAAGTTAACGTCACTCCGGCAACAATAAATTCAAAAAAAATTCATAACGCATAGTATAGAATGCAAAATTTTATTTTATAGTTAATATCAACTTATCAAGGACACACGCTATATTTTTGTCATCTTCTTGATTCGAAATTTCTAGTATCTAAAGTCACTGATACAGCTTAGGCTAACATATTCTAGACATACTTAAATAAATGACAAGGACCACAGTTTCGGGATAGGGAGGTCAAATAAGATTTCCCTACATCTTACAATCTAGTCTCATACTGTCATAAATAAAATTATATAACATGTTTTTTTTTTGTTCGTTTTGAGTAAAAAGAGGAGAAAATTGATGATTTAAAATATTACAATAATAATGAAAATGATAATGAATTTCTTTTTCTTTCTTTTTTTTGGAAACAACTAAAAACAAGTGATGAGACAAACATTCGTTTTCTACGTCCTGCTGATAACGCGATGCGGTAAATTAACCGCCAAATATTGTTTATGCAGCCGCTGTCTGCAGAATTGGTAGAATTCGATTTCACGTGTGAAATTTCTGCGAACTATATCCTTGACTTCTTCACTCACGGGAGGTTTGAAGTTGTTACGATTGATGTTGTTTAGTTTTTCGGCACCAGCTGCAACGACAAAAAAGTCATTTTATAAGTAACGTGAAACTGTTTTTCCATAACCACATATTTATACCATAATACACTTCGGTGGCTCCAGTAAAAAATCTTGGAACGTATTTTTCTAATACGGATAAAGTAGTATTTAGGTCCTCCAAAACACCAACTACCGAATATTCACTTTCGACTGCATACTTTGCCTTTTCGAGCGCGCCAATACCGTTGAATGGGCTGAAAACAGATACCAAAGGTTAGATTCATCCGAATATTATTAAAAAATCTATTATTTACGAAAAATTAGGAAGAACCCAAGTCTAATTCGCATTCCTACAATTTTGATTGAACATTGATTACCCTCCTTTTATATATTAATCTCTTGAAAAATCGCCATTCTTATTATTGAAATAATAATTTTCTGTGGTGCACATAAAGGAAATCATCCCTGCGTATCGAATATTAAACCTTCAATATACGATGGGTGTGAGAAAACTAATGAGATTGGTAGTACAGTGGGTAATCTGGCAACGTTGTGTCTACCAGCCTGTTCTACGTCGGTTTGTTTATCCCTTTCACTTGCTCAGTCTGAGTTTCAACTTCCTATAGCCAACACAAACTTTTTGACAGCGCTGTCAGTGAATTGGTGTTTTTGTTGTGTGTGTGTTGTGTTGTGTTTTTTGAAATTTCGAGCAACGTTGTGCAATTGATTTTTGTGTTAAGTTTGGAAAATCCGCAACTTTTACTTTTGAAAGTGAAAATGCCCTATCGGAAGCATTTCTCATCTTGAGGAAAACTTTTCTACTAGCACAAATCATATTTAGAAGACCGAAAATACATTGAAGATCGATCTGGTTTCAACTCTGAAAACTGACAGCAGCACAGAACGTGCGCAGGCTCTTGTGAGCGCGAGCTCTTGTGAGGGCAGGCTCCTGTGATAATAATGATGAGTGAACTGTTTATTTGAGCACTTTCACCGCACGTCAAATTTTAAAAGACAATTCAGGCATGCGAAAGATGCCAAAATGATGACAGAAAAACTCATAATTGAATAGAAGGATAACCGGAGAAACATATGCGTTAACCTTCTTGAAAGTATTAGCAATGTCCAAGAATCCTTCAATTGTGTCATCAAAGGTGATGATGCGAGGAGTCGCGCACTGAGTCACCTCCTTGACGGAAAAAAATCAAATGAGCAGATTAAGGATGAACACCATGCTGATTTGTTCGTTTGGGAGTTAGGGTTTCGTGCCCGAAGAGCTTTTTCAACCAGGTTAAACGGACAACAAAGTATTATACGGTCATGAAAGCGTCCATGTGAGGTTTAGGAAAAAAAGGTTCGCGTGAGCAAAAACATTGCAGACAAGCGGGCGCTTCAACATGTCATAGCCCATGTCGCTCGACCATTTCCATCAGTGAATTTTTCAACTTAAAATGCATTACTCTTGTTCCTCGTCGTCTATTCACCTGATTTGCGTTCTGATGAGTTTTCTCTATTCCCTAAATTGGAGGAAATGTCTTAAAAGGACTTAAGTTTTAAACTCTGGAGAACATTAAAAAAATTGTTAGAGACCAGTTAATAGCAATACCAGATTATGATTTCCAGCGCTGCTACCAAAAGTGGGAACGATTTCGCGAGCGCATAGCTACCCAAGGAAGCTGTTTCAAAGGGATAGTATTCTTGTTAAAAAAATTTGGTAAATGAGAATCAGGCATTTACTTTTCTCACAAACCTCGTATTTCTTTTATTTAAAACGATATTGGTTATCCTGGACAAAAGGCTTCTTCCTTATTATCATAGACAGGGCACTTTGTTGCAACACCGCATCCTTTCCGGTTGCGCAAGAAAAGTGTATTTTTAATAAAATCCGATTTGCATGCATAGAATAGGAACCTTTCTAAAAACGGTTAGCGCTTGATCTCTTTAAACAGCCAAAGGAAGTATGCAACTTTATGTGTATAAAAAAAAAACGTATTGAACGTGTAGTCTACCCCGATTACCTACAATGACACGTCAAACATATGACTTTCAGGACATTGCCGCATAATGCATGGCATGCGATACCATTAATTTACTGATAGAAGGGTAAACGATTTATAGAAAAATTGCGCTCTCCACGGTCACCGTATTTATGTGCCTTGAAACTGCTGGAATAATCCAGTCCTGAAGGGTTTCTTGAAGGCACTTCCCTAGGCTGATCGAGAAGAGACGTTTTAAGGTAAAAAGTAATTGCCGAAATACGAACAGCGATTCTATGAAATCCTATCAATATTTCGACGTCGCTATTTTCATAATTATTCTGAAACATTAAAGGTATGAAAATTCTTCCGAAAAATTTGGCATTGGTGTTCTTTAAATTACAGAGCCGCTGTTTTCTTCGCCAAAATCCTATATTTGGAATCCAAAAACGAAATTGTTGAAGCTATGCAGGTATATTTCTATAGGCATACCATATCTTTAAGTTTTTTAACCGGACTATATTAGTAACAGGGCTTTTCCGATGCATTTTGAGCAAGCAGGATATTCTGTATTAATTTCTGGATGTTCGAACTAAAATTTGATTGGAAGAAGCCATCAATAATTTCCCCCCCTTGAAAATTACCAAAATTTCAAAAATAGCTGAAACAGTGTCAAAGGAATTGAACAGGAAGTACTTACGTGCAATCATAGTCATGCCCGCAGAAGAACAACGTTTGCCTTCGGTGGTCACCGATTCCTTCGTGAGTTACTCCTTGTGTGAATGTACATTCCCGATCGCCACTTCGCACGCATGTCTCGAAATCTTTTTTGAGCCAAGCAGGATCTGGCAGGGGCAATTCAGGGAAAGCCGCTTTTCTTTCAACAAAATACCAAGGAGCACGGACATAGTAGAACCAACTGATAACTCTTTCGATTGGATCACGAACGACGTTGATGTAAATTGGTGTTGGAAAATTGTACTTGGTGAAATTCGTATAGCAAACGTGCTTGATGAAAACAGATGGATCTGGTAGGTCCGAGATGAATTCGGCAAGTTCCTCTTGCTGTGTTTCTCCCAGGCGAATGGTCTCAACACGCTGGACAGCATCACGATGGAACTCAAAATCGTTGCGAATAGAAAGACGTCTCAGCAATTCCATGAAGGTTTGACTGCCAACTTTTGGAACGCGGTTGAAGAACACAATTTCCATTCCAGCTTTGCGGGTGTTATTTAATTCGTGCGCGTTGAGGGTTTGCATCTATTGGAAAGGGGTTGTAATTAGTACCATTGAAAAAGTGTGTTGGTGGCGCGGATGCAAGACTTTTTTCCTTGATTTTTCAAGTGTTTTGACCCCAAATTATTAATCCGATTTCTGGTCTTAAGGCCAAGGAAAGTACCGAAGTATGTATTAGTGCTACAAAAGCAAAACAAGAAAAAAGTTTTGCATCCATTTGATTGATAGTTATATAAAGCCCTAATCAAGGACGATTAATTGAAAACCAGGCTCTTTCAGATAATGCTAGCTTCCTCGTCGAATACCTGCAAAAACTTCCAAAAGTTTAGAATATATTTTCAAAAATGTATTAAAAAAACATAAGTGTCATCTGATCCTTTTATTTCGATCAAAATAAATTTACTTTCACTCAATGGCACCCATAAAACACATAAATTTCTTCACAAGAAATTCTCATCAATTCTTAATGCTAAATATTGTTTGTACAAACGCTGCTTGCAGAACTCATAAAATTCTATTTCGTTTGTGAAGTTTCGCCGCACTATTTCCTTGACTTTTTCACTTACGATCGGCTTTGCTTTGTTTTTGTTTGTGTTTGTGTACAGATCCTTGTTTGCTGAAATGAATTTTATTAGGTTTTATATTCAAGTTTCGTTACCACACTCAAACAGATACCCTGATAAACTTGTCGCGCTCCTTTGAAAAATCGTGGAATGTAGTGTTCCAACACAGTCAACGTTACGTTTGTGTCCTCCCACGAACCAACCACAGCATAGTCCTTATCAACATTATGTTTAGCTATTTGTGCTGCTTTGCGTGAATTAAATGGTCTACAATCAAGCATAGGTTTTCAATGTTTGCATATTTTAGAACATGTCCTAGATGCAGACCTCGCTGCCACAAAATGAAGATAACAAGACTAAAATGTAATTCATAGCCTGCATTCAGGACGAATGTGAAAACTCACGAGCAATCCTTCTTCGAATGGCCGCAAAAGAACAATGTTTGCCTGACATGTCCGGTACCTGTTGCCATCGATCCTGGCTCAAACCTGCACTCGGGATCACCGGTCAGAACACACGTTTCAAAGTCTTTTTTAAACCATGCAGGCTTCGGTATTTGTATTTCGGGAAAGCGCTGCTTTCGCAGAACCAGATACCATGGACTACGAATGTAATAGTGCCAACTGATGACGCGTTCGATCGGATCACGAACTAAATTGACGTAGATAGGACGTGGCATGTCCAGTTCCGTGAAATTCATATAACTAAAATGCCTCATATAAGCAGCTGGTTCAACAAGGTTAGCAACTATCCGTGCATAGTCTTCCTGTTTATCGAGGTTTAGGAACTGGGGTATTCCTTTTTCCGGCCCATTGGCACGGACGTCAAATGTATTCAATCGGCCGAGCGCTCTGATGAGAGCCATCATTGACTCACTCCCCACTTTTGGAACTCGATTGAAAAACAAAATCTCCATTTCAGCGTTCCGAGTATTATTCAGCCGCAAAGGTGAAAGTTCAGAGAGCTGTAGATTATTTCCGATTTGTAATAAATTTTCATGTTGCTATCGAAAAGGATATGAGCTAAGCAGTCGAAGAAGGATGTGAAGCAAGCTTATGGTCTTGTTGATGAATAGTGAGTTGTGCTAATGTACCTAAACGGTTTACTGTACATATATTGTGAAGTTACCATGTCCAAGGACTCCATTTCCGATATGACCACATAGTTCAAAGGGGAGATTCAAGAATTTTCGTTTGATTTTCTTTGCGAAACGGACATAAATGAGCATGAATTAAAATAATGGCATAAGATTAGGTCAATTACCGATTGACAGAAAAAATTGGTTGACAATAAATGCCTCCTTAGTGTTCTCCTTGTTCCAAGAAGCAATTCGTCCTGATAGTAATATCATTTCAATATAAGGATATAAATACGAGGATTAATATTAGCATTACAACGATTACCTTCTTCGGCATATAACACGGAATGAAAAACAAATAGGTTGTAGACAGGCATGAGCTAACGATATTCTGGTTAACCTTTACATAAAACATTAAAATAAGGACCAAAGCTCAATATACATTGTCAATGAAGACACGCAATGGATCCTATATGAATATTTTGATGCATTTATTGTAGATTAAGCTACCGAAAAGTAGACAAAAGACACCTACAAAAACTTGCTCCTTGGCTTTTCATAGACTTCCCATTTACTGAACTCCCCAAAAAGCAATGTGGAAATAGGACAGCTGCGATCTTCATAAATTACCGAAATAGTGAACACATAGAAACACCCATCAAGCTGTTAGGGCTAATTGAGACGTCCCAGCCAAGCAGTTGGCTCCTGACGAGAGTCGACAGCATCAGATATTAGAAAATAATTTGAGGTATTTCCACCTTTCTTCCTAATATAGTAAATGAGCATTTTTTGGTAGCCCAGGTGGGTTTGCCGCCAATGCAAACCAAAAAGGAAAAATGAAATAAAACCTAGTTAATTATTTGGGCGTTATTTTCGCAGTGCTCATTTTCTACAGGATGCAAAACAGGATGCATGTATATTAACCCAAAAAATTACTTCGTCAGCCCCTGATTGAAGCAACATGGACTAATAACAAAAATACAGGAAATATCAGCTCCCAACATTTCCTTTTGAAAATTCAAGGACGACTTTATTTCCATCTAATTTTCTTTTTTAATGTTTTTTTTGCTTAATTTACACTTTGTTTTTGTTTCTGATGTCCACACTATAATATTCTACTTAGATCAATTGTGTTTTTAATTTAGCTTTTCGTAAACGAAGAATAATATTAATAATATCTGTATTTTTAAGGCCCGTGAAATATTTAGCTCGAATAAGTCGAGCATGCGTATCCTTGGAAGCATGCAAGCGAGAGAAAATCCTGTTGCATGATAAATGTGTTGAAATTCTCTTCAAATCGAAAACAGGTCAATCAGGATGTTGGAGTTGTGATCGTCCTAGTGGATTTCATTGACCTAAGTATTATTGCAGGAAGTCATATGAGTAAGTTAACAATTGTTAGGAAAATATTGTAAAGAAAATTAGGTTGCATCTCGAATCTATTTCAGTAAAAAAAGACGGCTGATATGCGAAGTCTGACGAAAAAACGGCGAAAGGACTTTTAAAACCAAAACTGAAAATGCTACCTTCATGTCATGCCATAAGTCAGAGAGCTTTGTCTGCTGAGAGTGACTGTGCCATATTTTACCCCGTTATGACTAGTTAGTAAGTCGCCAGAACCGCTTGAGTGAAGTCGTGTTTATTGCGTCTACGGCGCATAATTGATTTCAGCCAACGCGTCAATATGACGTTTCATTTTAAAGCTACATTTGCGGGAAGTCTTGTTCATTATTTCATTCTCAAGAAAAGTGCTGCGCAAACTTATCGTATAATGCTTGATGTTTACGGTAATCATGCTTCATCTGAGACGACTTGCAGAGTGAAACTAGCTCCTGGGAACGATTTAGTGCGTATTGTTCGAAATGATTAGTCCTCATGAATTCCATATATCTATGGTTTCTAGAAGAAGTGTAAGTTCACGTCCTAGATATAAAATGCACTGATGATGATGCTTGCTACCGAATTTTCTGAGCTACTAGAAAAGAGAAGTCTGTGATTCGCGATTAAAAAGGACCGAAGGGAAGTAAAAAAACACACAGAAAGCCTCTTATTTTGATTGTTTGGTTCTGTATGAGCATGGAGAGATTAATATTTCTAGTACATCTACGAGCAAGGAATGAAGCGTCGTAGTTACTGGAAAATGAACACTTTAAATTGGAATGCTTCAATAAATGTATCTCAATCTTGAAGTCGTAACTTTGGTTGTCGTACCGTAAGTACCACAACGTAGGCAAGTTAATTCGCCAAAGAACTACGTTTTTTTTTCACTATAAAGTTTCATAAAAAAATCCTCAGTAGTTTCTGTATCACATATTGGCAAAAATTATAGCAGGAGGCAATTATTGTAATCTGCAATCGAATTTATAATGAATATTCTGTAAGATGTGATAATATGGTACAGTTACCACGCTTGAGTAAGCTCTTCAGTTTCGAGCAATTAATAGCATGGGTAATGGTTTTTATCAGGAAAGTTAACTACGTAGTTCCAATTGAAGTGCTAAAATCAGAGGAAGTTTCAATTCGATGAGGATGCAGTACACTGAGGGCTAAAGATTCATTTGTATCCCCAAATGCAATTCAGCAAATTGAAACAATAAATTAGAATTTGTGGCCATTAGTTATTTCTTGCAAGAAAATGTTCTATTTCAAGAGTTGGTGGTTGATGTAGATACTCAAAATGCTAAACTTTGAATCTATTTATACCTTGCTGATGGGACTTACGTGTTTGAGGTGCAGCTTACTACAGACCTAGCTTACTTAAATTATTCACTCAAACTAAATGATTATGATATTTATAATCAAGTATTTTGTTCTTCGAATAGATAACCTGAAATTTCAGGGAAGAAATGCTACAGTTTCTTTGCAGGGAGAAATTAAGCTACATTTGAAAGGCTCCTGAGGTAAAAAAATAAACAACAGGCTTCTAACATACAACACACAAAATGTTAGTTAGTTTTTGAATAAATTTGTTGGCAAGAGCACAAAAAAAAAATGGCTCAATGGACTTACTTAAAGTTGTTTTTTCTCAATAGGATGCTTAAATATAACAATTCTACGTAGCAATATTTCTTCATAGTTCGTCTCTTATTTAGGTTAAGATGTACATCTCTCTGGGTATTTCATCGAATTGAATTAAATTAAATTCATTATAAATTAGATGAAATTATTAATTTTTTTGAAAAAACATTTCATCATTCACCGCATCTCCGAATACCTTCCTTTGTTATGACAGAATAATTTAATGGGGATTGATTTGTCAGGATACAATCGACTACGAACTGTATAACGTCATCACGATAAGTTTAAAAAACGTTTCCTTTTTAGAATTTCTTTCAGAATCCAACAAACATAAGAGCTGGGATATTAGTCTGAGCTATAAAAAGCGTTCACACAAGCACGCTTCCTGTGATTTAAAGTACTTTACGATTAAAAAAGGGACCTGGCGTCCTCGTTGAGAAAGATTCAAATAATTAATCCGTACGTTTTATCTTTTGTTGTTGGACCACAAAAAGGTCCATCACTAATGCTATAAAAAATTATTGAGTCAAATGTCTAATTTGATAATTTAGTCTTTGCTTTCCGCTTTCGTCTTTGCTTTAGTCTTTTGCTTTTTGCCGATAATTTAGTCTTTGCTTTCACTGACATTTTTTTATTCATTTCCTTCGGAAATTCTTGTTAAGTTTTTTATAAACGGTTGATGGGGTTGTTCCCATATACTTTCGTTTTGTCCCACTTAACCCTACTTCTATAACAGGTGATGATCTCTAAGGTGCCTTTAAGGTGCATTACTTTCTTCCATGAACCATACTATATGACTCTGATAAAGCTCTTAACATCTTAACATCTTAACATCTTTCCTGCCTTTTAGATGGGAAATCAAATGTCCCATCTAAAAGGCAGGAAATTCATCTATTGTACACCTGCGGTACTTTCACGGTTCGACACTTCTCGAAGCTCATTTCATCCTGTTTTATAATATCTGGTTCTCTCATCCATACATTCTACTGAAGAATAACTCGCACGGCACGAAAATCTTTGTCTAGAATACTTGTCCAAATACAAAAGCCATCCTTTCTTGCGAATTTTTGATGTATTTATTGCTGCGTACCTTGACTAACGTTGCACCATCAAGTTACGCAGACAACCTACGAAAAATATCCTTCCCTCGAACTTCTGGCATGAAAACCTTTGTATGAATGCTTTGCGCTGTGGAATAGGGCATCCGCCACTCTGATTTTGTGACCGTTACTGGTAAAATGGTTGAAAACATCGCGGAGCTACGTTAGACAGCGTTAACACTTCCAAGTACAGCGTAGTCACTTAAAAACGATAACACTAGGGACGTAGCAAAGAATGAGAAAGGAATGCCCATAATGTCCATGTACCCAAGCTATCTACTCTATCCATGAAGCAATTAAGTTGAGCTTTGCAAGATAGAGAGCTTTAAAACTAAACGACGTAGATCAGGGCAGTTCAAGATGGAAAGCTTCCGGTGCATCAGTTTGTGTCACAACATTTTTTCCGATGGAACAGTATATGTGTGTCGTTGTGTATGAATACAAAATTTAAGATCTTAATGCACATATATCCAAACCTTCGCTTTAATACCCTCTCTCCAACAAGTTTTCATTACAAGTACATGAGACTATGGAAAATCGAAGTCGAATATCCTTGAATTAAGAGCTTGTTGGATGCGTTATCCCCTGTGAGTGGTAGCACTGTTTCCTCGCATTTTCGTGTAACACAAAACTACACTCCTCTAAAAAATTTTGCGTAAAAACGTAATAGGAATATAAATCTGCTTGCAATATTTCTATCTCTGTCTGAGAGAAGCCACTGGTGAGTGTCATTGCTGTTCGTACTTTCACCGTGGTTGAATGTGTAGAACGTTGATAGCCCAGTGTGCAGAAAATTTGGGCTGACCAAATTTAGATGCCTAGGACGCAATTTGCCCAGGAATCCATTTTTGCGTTAAAACTTAAAAATTTATTCATTTTCCATTAAAACTATAAACTTTATTGTTTAAAATAAAAACCAATCAAAAGTTCGTCGCTATGAATTTATTCGTACAAAATGTTAAGCATAATTTTGAAACACGAACGGAACGTTTTTGTAATGTTCCACTTAATACTTTCCTTGCGAATCGCTCTGCAGTGCCAAGTATTGCTTATGTAATCTTTGTCTGCAAAATTCATAAAATTCAATCTCTCGACTGAAATTTGCACGTACCATTTTTTTAATTTCTTCACTTATTTGTGGTTTCAATGGATTGGTATTGCTTGCCAATCCCCCATCCTGAGCTAGATGAAAAAAGTAAAATATTCAACGTTTGTTAACTTGAACATAGACCTTCCGAGGTTCATTTAAATTACTGTGATATATTTTTGAAGCTCCTTTGAAAAATTGCGGAATATAGTGTTCAAGGACCGTCAACGTAACATTCACATCCGACCAAGAACCGACCACTGCATATTCGGTTTCAACTGTCCTTTTGGCAATTTGCATGGCACGTTCGGAATTAAATGGCCTGGAACGAATCGTCAAACATTTTCATTTGAATTGTATCAGTCTGCAGACTGTTGGCCAATCAATAGATGCGAACGTTTTTTTTTCAACTTTTCGAGGGAGATTCTTAAGGCGATACTAACCATTCTATTTTCACAACAAATATTTATGGGTGTATGAAGAAATAACTTAATGAAAACAGTTACCAACAATGATTTCTTGATTGGAGTCAAAAGGGATACAATGTTTGGTTAATTTCGATTGATAATTGTAGCTAAGACATAACCTCGCATTTTTTTTAAAAGCTTACAGGATATTTTCTCTTCCATCCATTCTTACGACAGAGGACAGTTCCAGGATATTTCACTCACAACAGCTATTTTCAATCGATGACGAATATCCAATAATTTTTCCAGTTTAGTGTACCATTTCGAAAACTCTAGTATATCCTGGCCCCTATTAAGCTACTTTCTGTTGATAATAAAAAGAATATCTTGATAGCAATTACGATCTCTCTCAAGAGAAATGGTTTCCGACGTGATGAATATCCTGTCATTATGTCATCCTGTCAAGACCTGTCATTATCATCTTCAAGTTACCGCCCCCCTCCATGAGCTTACATTTTAACCTCAGAAACACAGTACCACTATGAGCTTGATAAGGAGAGTGGGGCAGATCCTCGACGTTATTTTTGGTAGGGACACCAATAGCTTATCCTCAATACGCCAAAACATTCATTTTCCATTAATGGTTCGGCCAACTTTAACTCCGTTGCTAGCTACGCTTAGCTGTGACATATAGAGAATGGTTTTAATGAGTGAAGTGAGCTTTAGTATTCAAGAGAGAAGAGGATTACCCAGAGTTTCTACTTAAATAACGTAAGTGACATCTTAACAGGTTTTTTTCAATTGGCAATCTCAACCGTGGCCATCACTCCCTGTTTCTTGGGCTCAACGTTAATATTCGGCCGCTGTTTTTCAAGTTAATGAACCTCCAAGAACAAACAACCAATTTACGGGATACAATCAGCGGTTTAGGTTGTAGTTAGCAGAAACTGATTTTCACACTTCAATCCCTATAAATATTCAACTTTTTTTATGTTAAGTTTATCACTTGGAAGTTTATGTCGAGTGAACATATTGAGCACAACGAAATCCTTACTAGACATGACATTCAAGTTTGACAAGTGACAGCTGTCACCCCCAATCATTTTTTTGCTCAACCGGAAAAATTGAGAAGGACCGTAAGCTGGTTGAAAATGAAAATTTGAGTAGACGTCAGATCTTAACTTCATTGTCACCATTGACGGTACCCTAGTACATCTAGTGCATCTTGTAGGTATAGATGGTAGTAAGGCAGACGATACATTATCATCACAGACCGCATTTTTTCCCGTAGATTTTGCTAGATATTTACACAATTTTTGGGCAAATGTCCAAAAAACAATACGATGAGATTTCTGGCAAAGACTGTTCTGATACATATTGTTCGTGAAGTGGATTGTTTCTACAAAGTAGATTGGTACGTTAGTGTCAGCAGAATGCTAAAGTTTTGACAGCCATTGCTTTGAAGAACGAACACGACTGTCCCGATCGAAAAGTCATTATGTCAGTTTTTTTAACTGAAAAAAATCAATCGGTTGCATTCCTTATGTGTTGGAAAAAAAGGCATAAATTGGTAGCCTACGACAACGTTACATTACACAAACTTTCCTCCACATTGGCCCAAAAGCTGGCCTGTATAGATTGCCACTATTGATTAGACGGTCTCAAAGATTCAACCAGACTCGGTTATATTGAATCCAATTGACATGTCAACTATCTTTCGGCATTGAATTACTAGTGGATACTGATTCGCTGGATAAGACTCTGAAAATTAAAGAACGTATCACGACATACGTAATGGAGCAAAAGAATGAATATCATTTTTGATCAGTTTCTTCCCAAAGATCGCTCAAGTAATGGAAGACAGACTCGTTAGGCCCTTTAGCCATTACTTGACAAAAGACTTAAGTTAAACATCGTTCTTCATTCCGTCGAACTCTTTGTCTCGTTTTTGAAATTAACCAGCGGAATATTCTGATAAAACTACGGTTATGTCTATCGTTGCAAGCATTTATTCTTGGTACGTTATGCATGCGAACTAGATACAGATCTCCTGTAAAAGGATTGTTATTAGGAAGACCTCGTATTGTTGAATAAACAAGCCTGTACGGGCGTATAGAAATGCCATTTGTCAAAATATAAAAGGGGCCAGAAGTATTGCTCAAACAAACAACACAAGAAAGTCTTTTGGTCCTAGTTGTGAAGGAGGTGTCTGGAAGAATTCTGTTAAAAGCTACATAGTTAGACTCGTTTTTGGAGAGCTCACTTCAGGTAGGTGTGGTGCCTCACCTAATTCGAATACAGTCAATGAATAATCATGGACGTGGCTACAGCATTACAACTCCTATAAGCCTAATCTTTTAATATCTTTAATAGATAAAAAATTTAATATTATTTAATTTAATATTTAAATGTAATATCTTTAATATTTTAATATCTATATAATTGGAAAAGTGCCTGCACCTTCAGCTTTTTCAGTCTCAGTCCATCGATTACATCCTACAGTCACAGAATCCAAGTAGTAATTTCCTGTCTTCATTAATCGAGTCCAACAAACACTTTCTCAGCCTTCCTACTGGTCTTATTCAACTTTACCGAAGGATAGACTTACTAAATCCAAAATATAGAACTCAGCAGTAGGACATCCAATCCTCACGCATGAGCTACCAGTCTGGTGGGCTTTTGAAGGCAAGAGCTGCGTAGCAAAAAATTTCACTACGGCACAAAGATAAGTAAATTCAGAGGTTGTTAGGGTATTTGTCCCTTCGCCTGAAAATGCTCTAACGGTGCTTCTAAGCTCTTTTTTAATTTTTCACAACAAATATGGTGTCAAAAAGTACAATCAGGCTAAGAGACTCTCCATGCTAGCTAACTAAGCTATGTGGCTACAGCGCCTCCAACCCCCTAGAACGGAAGTTGGGAATGAATTTTGCTTCGTTCGTCATTCATAGACTTGATTTTCCTGAAAATCTGATGGGACTTGACGCAACTACTCAGCGGGCACGGGATTTGTCAGTTTTACCACCGGGATTTGTCAGAGTCAAAAAGTCACGGTTGCTTGAGAGCTTTCTATACACTAGGACCGCAGATGACGTCTGCCCACATTATTTCTAGCGGAAGGTGGTTTAGGCACCAACTGGACCTTCCCGTCGAGCTAGCTCCAGAGAAGTTTAGTGGGAAAGTTTTTGGCAGCTGAAGACAGGCGGTACTTTTCGTTCCATTACGTGCGGACTGTACCTTAAAAAGGGCATTATAGATCATTTGTTCGCGCACAAGAAAAAAGAGGGGTTCTCTCTCAGAAAATTCCCGCTCTTTCATCTGTCCTTGCAGAAAGAAGAGTTTTCCTAAGTCTATGGTACCACTAGTCGAGGTTTAAGAGACCGAATCCAAATTGTTGTGGCCGACTGTTTCAGGAAAAGTGTGTAGCAGGGTGATGTTTAGTTTGCAGTCCAGTGTCTGTTTCCAATTGTGAGTCCAACCCTCAGGACGTAAATAGCTTTCATCTACCAACAAAAGTATAAATATTGTTGGTATCATTATTAGTTCTTTTAGTTTTCTGATTGTTATTGATGTCATTATTCTTTTTATTATTGTTTTGATTCAGATTCTCAGACTCAATAAATATCAAAGGAAAGTAAAGATTATTTAATAAATATCTGTTCCTTTATACTGCGCTAAACACATAAATGTTCTTACTCTGAACATTTATTCCCTGAATATTGAAATGACATTAAAGCTCCTGTGTAGGTCTTAGACACCAGGACATTTGGTTGGAGAGAATTTATACGTGGCATTGAGAGGACGTATTGAATGCTTTCCTTTTTTTCAGCAGGACGCATGTTTAACTACTACACAGGAGCTGTTTGATTTAATCAAGTAAATATTTTTATGGTTGTGTGCTTATTGTAATCTCTTAGTCGTCTGAAGAACATTCCCTTCGTGTACATTCGCCTTAAGAATTAATCCCTGCAAAATACCTACATACAATCCGTCTTTGAATGGCCACAGAAAAAGAGTGTCTGTCGTCGATGATCGCTAACGTGTTCCAAATCCGAATTTTCAACATAATTGCATTCCTTGTCACCATTCCGCACGCACTCTTCGAAGTCCTTTTTCAGCCAGGGAACCTTTGGTGCTGGCCCGCTCGGGAAATTCTTTTGGCGTTGCGCCTGAACCCAGGGAGCACGGGCGTAATAAAACCAACTAATCACACGTTCCACCGGGTCCCGGACCATATTGATGTAGATGGGTCGCGGCAACTCAAGATGGGTGAAATTTATGAAATTTACGTGATGAACATAGGCTGCCGGCTGCTCCAACTCCACGATGTCCTCAGCCAATTGGATTTGCTGAAGTGGTCCAAGCGTGACTAAAAGCACCTTGGGCGATTGTTCCCGATACAAATTGAATTCGTTGAAGGATGCCAAACGTCTCATCAATTCGATTAAAGTTTCACTTCCTACTTTCGGGACACGATTGAAAAACACAACGTCCATTTGTGCGCGCCGAGTATTGTTCAATTTGAGCGCGCTTAAATGCTGGAGCTGTAGAACGAATTACTTTGTTATTTCTTACAACTTACATTACAGCGTAGCGAAGGACTACGAAGAACGATTCGTGAGGATAGAAAATGAAGGCTCTACGCTCCCATCCAACTGCACACAAATATTACCAAATAAGAACTAGTAGGACCAGTACTAATAGATACGTCGAGCTGTTTTAGTATACTCTACAGGAAAAGGTGTAAATATTAGCCACAAAGGAATGCTCTAAAATCCTACGAGAAAAGTAGAATGAATGGAATGCAGCACTAAGGATGCTTAAACTTACAACTAGGTCGAATGATAGTTGAAATATCGATTTCCATCGCCTGGACTGGGGAAATCGAAACTAACTAAACCAAACACGACTTTCGATTCCTTAAAAATATTTATTCGAAGATAACCAACATAGAATTCACAAAACAAATAAAAAGCTAATTAGGAACAATCTCTAAGTAACGCTAAAAGCTCAACTAAGGTTCAGTGCCTTGTATTGCCTGTACAATCTCTGTTTGCAATACTCATAGAATTCAATTTCGTTTGTCAAGTTCTTTCGCAACATCTCTCGCACTTCGTCGCTGACAGGTTTCTTTAGGCCATTCTTGTTGACCTTGTCGAATTTGTCCTTTTTCGCTACAAAACAATATACCGGTCAATGAAATTTTCAGTCATGAAAAAGGGTTGTTTTTTCATCTCCTTTTGGAGTTTTAATTCTAGGACTTACAATAGTAAACGTTTGTGATTCCGCTGAAGAACATGGGCACATAGTGCTCCAAGACCGACAAGGTTATGTTAGGCTCCTCCCACGTACCTACGACTGCATATTCCTCTTCGACTATTTTTTTGGCTTTTTGCAGGACATCGCGCGAGTTAAATGGCCTGATATTAGTGTATGTTATGAATGTGTTGTTGCTCTGCGAGTGAAAACACTTGTTGGTGAAGACAGATATTTGGATTGCATGTTTACTAGGACCTCCTGCCGTCAGAACCGAATGAAATACTGATGGTAGTTATGTTTTTGCATGCAAGAATCTACTCTACGTGACGAAATTCGTTTTTTTATGGATAAACCGATAAGCTGCGACTTTACTGGAATTTGAGATAGATCGAACCAGCAAATATCCGCGGCGAATCCAAATATCATAATCAACCAATTTCGGCATACTCACAGACACTCCGCACGATTGTGACCGCAAAAGAAAAGCGTTTGACGCCTGTGATCGGATGAGCCGTCGTTCAGAATTCCTTGCTCGAATATACACAATTTATTCTTTTGCCTAACACAAGTATCAAAGTCCAACTCCATCCACTCTTTGTCGGGCATTTTCACGTCCTTGAATATGCTTTGGAGTTGTTTGTAATACCACGGCGCGCGCACGTAGTTGTACCAGCTGATTATCCTTTCGATCGGATCGCGTACTAAATTCACATAAATTGGCTTCGGCAATTCGTATCGCGTGAAGTTGATATATGCGACGTGCTTTGAATAAAAAGTTGGCTCCTTCTGTTCAGCAACTTCTTCAGCAACACTGATTTGATTCAAAGGACCCATTATAACGGTTTCATACTTTTGGGCTTTATCGCGAGCCGTTTGGATTTTATTCACATGTGTGAGCTCTTTCATGAGTTGCATCAGCGCTTGACTTCCTGTCTTGGGGACACGATTGAAGAAAACAATATCCATCCGAGCCTTTTTCGTATTGTTCAGGGAGTCCGCGGTCTCGTCGAATGCGTTCTAAGAGAAATTCGATGAAAATTAGGATCTTGCCTCGAGCTAAGTACATACAGTGGAAAAAGCAAGTATACCGCCTCGCCAAGGATTATTCGTATGATGCGAATGGTGAACTGAATTAAGTTTGTTTTGGTTTTCAAGCCGCTCTTCAATGTCATGCTGCCCATCCAGCACTTTTGTTATTTGTCCAACGTCCATTATTAGTATATTTATAAAGAGGACTCAGGATCATGCATTCCCCATTAATTAGGCGTTTAGGCTTTTGCCACTTCCAGCTTGTTTGCAGCTTAAAAATTAACTGTAATGTAAAATTAAAAGCACTCCACTTCCATTTTGGTCTTAACATTCACTTAGGATCTAGGATTTAGCGTCATTTTCTATTTACATATGAACACCTTCAAAACCCTGAAATGCCGGTCGATATCAAAGCACTTAATCTATACAAACACTGTAAGTGATTACAATACGCCATTTTTAAAAACGGTCGCTTGGACCATTTAATCCTTGATCCCGGAACTTTTACAACATCATTCTGTTCAGGATTTGAATCGAATCTCGGAAATGGGTCTTCATTGCTTTGACCGCGAATGATCTTGCATACAATACCGATTTCAGAATAAACGAGAAGATGATCAGAGCTAAAGCAGTATCATAAGGACATGTTGCCACACAAAGATTATGACAATTCGTATAGACGAGTTAAAGACGAAAACTTAAAAATATCAAATGGACTCAGTGTCAACACTGCATTTTTGTCTTTCCATCTGCAGTTAATTACGAATGTCTGCATTGTCCAACACGTGCAGAGCCTCCATAAAATTTGAAGCATAGTCAAAAAAATTAAACCATATTCGCAGGGCCTTGACTAGAGCTTGATCGTCCAGCATACGGAGCGAGGTTCAAAAATTTTCTGGATAACTAAATTTTCAAGATTTTGAGATACTGTTTCCAGTTAACTCCTATTTTCGCGATGTTGTCCTTATAAGTTTTAGTCAAATGTAATATAATCGTTAGAGTCTCAAACGAGCTAATAAGTCGATTTGGAAGCAACTAGCCTTTATGAACACGCAAGAGTATGCCACTATGACATACCTCTCCGTTAAACTAGAAACCACTCAACTTTTTAACAAATTTAAGCTGTTTACCGAGACTTTTCTTGTGAAACTACGATTTTTCTAACACAACAGTTTTTCAAAAACGAAGGGACGCAATTTGAGGCGACGCTCATCCTGAATGACAGTCGAGGCCTCGCAATCTGTGAACATCAAAACAGTTGACAAGCTTGTCTTGAAACTTGTTGGAGTGCCTGAAGCATCCACTCTACACATCCTACATTATCATACAACATCTAAGGATGAATAAAGCTTCTGCAAGCCCGGTCCTGAAAACCCTTCCACTCTTTGAAGAACACGAGCGCGTCAAAGATTCCTGAGAGTTTTTTGAGTTTTTGAGTCACATGAGTCGGATTATTCTTGATGATGAAACTGAAACTAACCTGAGGCTTCTAAGTCAAAGCAAGAGTCGATGCTAGAGAATAAAATAGGCACTCCCCCCCCCCCTTGAAAGTTCAACGTGTACAAAGCAACCGTAAAAATCATGGCGATCATTTTTTCGGGAAATTGAAGGTATCCTTTTCGTTGACTTTAGGGCACGCGTTGTCTTTATACCAAAAATCTTGTACGCTTCCTGACTTGATCAATAAAAAGACGCAATCAACTGGAAATTCTTGAATTTCAGTTACAAGGTGATGAACAACAATGAAACAATCTTTCCTTGAAAATATGATAACCCATTACAAAACCTGCTGTTTGGAATACAATCCAATACCCAAAGGCCACAGTGCCGGCTGAGATATCCAAAAACCCGGACGTCAGGAAATGAAGAAAGTCAGAACGATTAAGTCAGGGACAAATTCATACTCATCTCTCTTTTTAATCTCTCTCATCTCTCTCTCCGTTGAAATATGGTTCACATGGAGTACGTTCCACCTAGACAAATTATGAGGACCACATGGACCTGTTTGTCAGATTGCATAAACTCGTGCTCTATGTGTGGTCAGACATTAACTTTTTCCAAGGTTCCAACACGCCGTGCCGAGCCACACGACTGGTGAGCGATTTTCGGGATAAGGGAGGCCACGTTGCATACTTCCTCCTACAGTAGCGACCTTGCATGGCCCAATTGTGAATGCTACGTTGAAGTGTTGGTACATTGCATAAACGTGTCCTCTTCATGCGGTCGCACATCGCTGGTTTTTGCGAGCAGGTGGAGGGGTTTGTGGGTAAGTGAAGGCTTGCCTAAATACCTCTGCCTCTCACACTGTTTTCTTCTTGATCTGTCGCAAGCTCAGAGAGGACTTCGTGGGAATATGATACAGCTCGGAAGAAGACGTCCAAGGGTCCCTGATGCAATTTCTTAGAGTGAACAAGAAAGCTTACGCCACCATGGGAATGGTGTTATACTCATAGTTGACTTTCAAGGACTGCTAAGAAGTTGCATCGATTAGTGCAACAATAAACTTTATAAAAATTCGGTCCCACTAAATGATGATCTAACTTTGTATACGTTAAAATTTGAAAGAAAGATTCAATTAAGATAGTTTTGGGTTCTTGTATGAGAAACTTTGTATCAGGAACAAGTTTCTGTATTTGCTGAGTGCATAGTTTGCATATTACATGATAATAATATGACAAACACCTTAAAATATTCCAGTGGATTTTCGGGCTATTATCACGACCCAGTCAATTATTTATGGGTTAGCTAGTAGGGAATAAGGGTATCACAGTAAATGTTGGCGGTCTTTTTCACATTCGGAAGATAGTAAAATGCCTGTTTTCATGCAATTTCGGATGTTACTATGCCATTCACCTTTTTTCAAAGTGTTGACTCTTAAGCCCACCATGCTAAAAAATGTATCCAATTGCTGGTGCAATTTCAAAAACGTCTTATATTATCAATAAGATTATTTAATGGCAAATTTGAAATGCAAATGCTTGAAACGAGATATCTATGAAAGATATCCTTGTATGTTGTTTCATGAATGATCTAATATCTAAACAGTAGATAATCTTGCCCAGCCGATACCTCTTATCGAAAAAAATATCTAGACCATGACATCTGTCATGTTTTTCGAATCCAGCTGACTTATGCAGAAATCCAAAATTTTTATATCATTCAAATAATGATGCCTTAAACCATTCAAATAGCTGAAATTAGGAAAACGTTATTCAAATCGAATGCATTTAAGTAGAAACAGCGCCATAAATTGACATTTCTCCTAAAGAAAAACAATTCCTGTTTCAAAACTCCCCTGGACAACCTTAAACTTCAAAAATAATTCATTTTCGACTGCTTGTTGCTTGAGAACAAAATCATTGAGTTTGAAAGGTTAACCGGACAATGTTAACTTTACGGTGAAAATGTGTTTTAAACTACAAGTGGCCTAAAAGTAGGGGTGGCTCGGTGGACCTTTAAATTTCAATAAAAGATTTATTATTGAAAATTGGTTGCTATTTTATGATCACTACCTCGCTTGACTTTTTCAGTCATAAGCTTATGTTGAAAATTTGTTATTGAATTTTTTCCACTGAGTGCTACTCAGTGGCAAAAAAGTGCCAATCGCAAGCTGTTTTAAGACATGAACTTCAGCAAAAATCAAAAATGAACAGTATTTACAAGTGTTGAAACATTATACGGAATACTAACATGATACATGAGTCATTGCCAACATATTACATTTTGTAATCTTCACTATCCTTGGCACAGTCTAAATGACGCCTCAAAAACGGAATACCTTTGTTTCAACTTCTGAAGACATGATTTCAAAATATTTTCCCAAAAAAGATTCTAGAAAATCAAACTAAGAACTTTTGAACGTTTTGATATTCAGAATTTCGAGACAAATGTTTGTGTAGTGATGCCAGGATTACCTGCAAATATGTGTTTTATCTTCTGACTTATGGCCAAAGTTGCCAAAGTTTGTCGTCTTCTGTCTTAATGGTATTGAAATATTCAGATCTTCTTAACAGTGGTTGTAGCCCTATTTAAGGACTCGAGAGAGGATCAAAGCACAAAAAAAATTCTTTTGTCAACTTATTACCAACGACATAATATCTCAATTTTTTTCTGAGTATACCGATTATTCTCTTTTAAGGATTTGTAGTTGGTACATAAATTAGAACAGGTAGAATATTTTTTGAAGGTAGGCACGTAATTGACATGACATCGGAACGAAACTGTCCAGATGAAACCATGAATTGCGTCTGCGAATACCATATTGGTTCGGTCCTGGTGATCATCATACAAAGAAAAATTAAGGTATATGCTCTGCGCACGAAGCATGGATCCTTCTGCAAACAATTTAGAAATGCTGAACTCATTCGAAAGGAGTGGCTTAAAGGGAGTCATCTGTACATACGAGATAAAGACCAATGGAAAAATTCTCTAGAAACATCAAATTGCAGGTGCTGTTGTATGCTGGTAACTTTGAGCGCATTGACAACTCTTGGCTACGAGAGAACTTTAGCGACGGAAGAAACATCCCTATGTTTCTTCCTTGATGCCCTGTTAAACAATATTTAGCCAATATTTACAACCACTACTAAGCCATTAAATTGCGGGATGGATACTATCGAAGAACAAAATTTGACTATGCATGATTTCCGAAATCGGAGGGCGCAAACGATCGACTGAAAGTTTGAGGCGGAACTACTATGCAGCCTTTTCCCCAAGGCATGGTCCTCATGACGCCGGAAACGACTGGTGCAAAAAAGGAAAAAGGTAAGAGGAAAGTTTTAAAAGTAAGAAAATATTGTGTATGGATTTCCCTCCGACAAGGACGAAAGTATTATTTGTTCTTGTCAATTCAATCTTCATTCAATCTTGTTGATATCTTTCCAATGACGTTTCATCGTCCCCTGTAATTTTTCATTTATTTCAGTCGTTGTGAAGACAAACAGAGCCAATTTTTTTGTGATAGGGTGTCCAAAGCTATTAACCAATGTAGCATTTCAAACCACACAATGAACAGAATGGGCATGCAATGGGGATTAGACTCAACTCTAGACTATTCACGAAAGATTTCTCCTGTCAATTTCAGAACAAGATTTTCAACTGTTTTACCCAGCAGATCGGACTGCACCACGTGTTGTAATGCCAAAAGATGCGTTCAGATAATTGAAATGAATTGGAAGGAGGAGAATTGAATGCTGGGTAAGAGGACCCCAATTACTGACGGCTCCAGACCTTCCAGACCCTGCCAGAATATGCGTATTTTTCGGTCATCACTTCCCGGAGGAATTCTCGTATGTTGTTGAAAACATCATCACGCTGCTTGCTCCGTTTTTAGCACACACAAAATGTGTGACTGAGGTCCTCCACCTACCTTAATCGAAATATGAAGTTAGGGGGTCGAGATCTACTAATCTTCTGACCTACACCCGAAAACAGATTTGTCCCAACCAAGAACTGGATCAAGAGGTAATCAGTCTCATCATGCACTCTGTTGAGCCACAGCCTCAGATAACGAATCAGACTTGCAGTCCCCCTTCCGTTTGTGTCAAGCTCCTATGATTGCTACCAATCACCGAGAGGGTGTTATTCCCAGGGGCCTTGAACAAAGCCAGGATATTGTTTTAAAATAACGTTGAAAAACTACTACTAATATCCAAAAAAGATCAACAGGCACAAGCAAAGCATCTGCAGTGGGCAGTATTTGGTCTCTTCTTCTCATCATATGTTTTCTTGGGTAAAGTACTATCGCCGTAAGGGTAGGCAACTGGTTCTATGAGACAACGAGGTTTCCAGGATGGTAATGTCATAACAAGAGGGTAATCCTAAAACCATTATCACGAGGTCAGAACTCTTATTACTCCACTGGTAAACAGAAATTGTGGTTTCAGATACCATTATCCTTTTTATGGGTGAATATGGGTTTTATAATTATGTCCTTTATTTCCCAAATAAACAACCAGACTTATAAATTAAAAGTCAAAAATTCATATCAATGAACTAGATGCTATTAGAGATACATTATATTAGATATATCGTGGCATATACTGTGCATAGCTAGCAGCAATTGAATTGCTTTAAATATTCAGGTGAAACCACATTTTGATTGTTGACAATCACTAACGAAATTGAATAAAATAATTTCCCGCAATTTCCAAATTCATAATTTATTCATTGCTGATTATTTGATTGTAAGTGAATTTTTTTCTGGGTGTAATTTTGATTAAATTCCCTGATGGGGTTGATGATGAACTCTTTACGATTTTATTGATCGTTCAACATTATTTACTAGCAAAACTAAAACATGTACATTATGCATCTCATTACTTTTTCACAGCTTGAAATGAAATTTTGCAAAAACTGATGGGCTTCAAGCGAAAACATTAATTTATTGTTGGGTGAATTAAGCAATAAGTGAACATGCATCCTTGTCCACTTTTCGAATTCTACATGAACATAATCCTCTTCGCTTCACTTGAATTGTCGTTAAATAAATTAATAAATAAATAAATAAATAAACTGTGAACACAGAGCACACAGAATACAAAATGAGCGTGCAAGAAATAAAATAAAAGCGTCCAGAGCTATTTTGCAATCCTACTTTTATTCGCGATCTGGTAACTATTTAAAATCACAATCTGTTTGCTTTCGAAGCCAATCACCAATTTCACTATCCCAATTCATCAATAAACGCTCAATTTAATTTGATTGCTTCATACTGTCGGTATAATCGTTGCATGCAGAATTGATAAAATTCAATTTCATTGGTGAGGTTTTTACGTAGAATGTCCTTCACCTCCTCGCTCACGGGCGGCTTGAAAATATTTCTATTGATTTTGCTTAAGCTCTCGGAGGACTCTGTGGGTAGAAATTTGGTTGAAATATTTATCAGTTTTATTCTATTGACAAGCGCACACACAGGACGACACTATTAAGCTGTTGATAGATGCAACTTACGATAGTAAACGACTGAAGCCTTTCGGAAGAATTTCGGAATGTACTTTTCTAGCACAGCTAAAGTAATGTTTGTTTCTTCCCAGGATCCAACGACGGCATACTCCTTCTCAACAGTTCTTTTGGCAATTTGCATCGCTTTCGGGGAATTGAATGGTCTGAAAAACCGGAGCGATAAATCGCTTGATTTTCAAGCGCGATGACTTTCCCTCCACTTGCATATTATCCTGGGGACTATGCAGATGGTGTACGTCCAAATAAATTTTAATTCAAGGATTCATGTTGCATCGCCAAGCGAAAAGCACTTCTGCGTTAAATCTACAATCGATAAGCACGGACTCCATCTGCATACTCGATAATATGCAACTGGTCAGAGCATCCTAAATTCCAAAACTACTTACAGGCACAAAGCCCTCTCGTGACCACAAAAGAACAAAGTCTGACGCCTATGGTCACCAACGCCTTCCTTCACGGAGTTCTGCGCAAACGTACATTCTTTGTCGCCGTTTCGGATACACGTTTCGAAATCCTTTCTGAGCCATGCGGGCTTTGGTAGTGGCAGTTTGTCATTAAGCATTTTCCTTTCAACGAAGTACCACGGAGCCCGAACATAGTAGAACCAACTAATGATCCTTTCTACGGGGTCTCTCACCAAGTTTATATAAATGGGACGGGGCAGATCAAATTTCGTAAAGTTCACAAAAGCAACATGTTTTGAATATGCGGCTGGGTCCTCAATGTCCGCCACCTCTTCGGCCAGGTCGTTTTGCTCTTCGTGTGTAAGGATAATGGTTTCAACTGTATTGGCAGGGTCCCTGCCCGCCGTGTATCCGTTTATTTTGCCCAGACTCTTCATTAGAGCCATCAGCTTTTGGCTACCCACCTTTGGTACTCGATTGAAAAATATTATATCCATTTCAGCCCGTTTTGTATTATTCAACTCGTCGGCGGTGTAGCGTGAAATCTGAGAAATTTTGAAAAGTGAAGGCCAAAAAATTTTTTCTGTAACTTAACAAAGTGACGCACACATAAGCACAAGTAAAGCAAATCAGAGTACAATTTCCTTATTTATTTAGTACTTGGAAAACGGGTTTGGTTTCTTTATCTATTAGCAAATCGGAAAAAGAAGGCGGAAAGCCAAAACCCTTTCGAAATCTTGCAAGAATGTTGCACTTTAGCTACAAACCTTGCACTGAATTCACTAAATTCTTGGATTAGTCTACAGTTAAATGTTGGTGAAAATCTACGACATACAAGATCATAAACTAGATGTGACACACATGGAAAATTAAATTTTTAAATCTAATCTAAGTGCAATAGTTTAGATACACTACACGCAACAGGACAAGTTGTCTACATAGGATTCATGCTTCTAAAGGAGGAAAAAACATGTGAAAACAATACACTAGCAAAATGAAAATGATACAAATACCAGGTTATGTGTGTCCTTCTTAAGCATAAAAAATTGTGTTGCAATCAAAAATTCGAATGGTCCTACAATGCGTAGATCGGACCCTTCTGGTCTAAAGAATGTATCAAAAATATTTTCTGCACCTTGAAACACACTAAAATATAAAAGATTTTCACTTTCCGAACAACATTTTCAGATTGCACTTTTTTTTTGTTGTTTTTTCACCGAACACGAATTTTTCGGCTTGATCATTTTAAGGATCAATGCGTTGCTACAGTTATATTGACAGGGGGAAGTACACGCCTTAAATATCACCTATTCACGTGACGTGTTAACTTATGACGAATCACGCTCACAATCAACGTACAGGTTTCGAGAACATTACAAATGACAGGACCTGTCCAAGAAAGGTTGAAGGATCATTATTTCTCATCACCGTAATCATATATCGTATAACAATTCCAATTATGTCGAAAAAACAATCCTATGTCAAGTTCTTTTAAGAGAACGATTTCTTTGTGTTCCATGTCGTCCTTAATTTACGTCCTTAAATGTAATATATGCAAAGCAAAAGATGGATTTGGATCTTTCATTCTATCAATTATCAGGAATTGTACATGAAGCCAATAAGCAAAAAATTAATTAAAGCTTTTGACGTTAGCAGTGAACATTTTATATAGTTATTCGGAAGTTAATATATCCTGATTTCGAGGAAGTTTGAAAGGAGACGAATCGCTCGTTACAATTCTGAAACAGCTTTCTTCTAGGTTGCAGGCTTTATTTGAAATTGCATTGCGGGAAAATTCTAGAGTGTAGACTTAGATTTTACATGTTTAACAAGTGGTTTGTAGTGACAGCGTACTTTTTCATCCAAAAGGATCCATGTATAAACAAATGTGTCGACTCCTGTCACCTGTCAATCGGAGGAAATAACACGAATTAGCTCAATCGGGCCCAAAATTGACAGTGGGGTGTGCTCTGCCAATAAAAGAAATGATTGAGCCTTATTTTTCTGAGAACCCGAAAAGTGCAACGAAAATATTCGACATGTTCGCACACGGTAGACAATGAATGCATATCCCAGCGTCGATGATTTCCACCATCTGTGTACTCATTGGGAGTTTTATTCGGTACTCCGTTGATGAAACAGTGACAGCTTTACCACCGAAATCTTTAACTATGCAAGACGTGTCAGTGTCCCAGCTCATTTTTTATCGCTGGTGCAGAAAGGCGTCTTCGAGATTGGCCAATGAGCAAAAAAATCTCACAAAAAATGAACGTGCTGCTCATCAACTCCAAGCAGTATTAATTTACTCCTTATTTTAGTTCCATTGAGAAAGAATTGGAAACAAGGCAGAATGCTGAAGCTCCATCCTTTGCTTCGTGCATTGAAGAAGATATCATGTCCCCGGAAAACATCGAAGCAAATGATTGTGGAGCATTTTGTCCTTTTGTATATAGTAATAAACTGTGCTTTAAGTTCAAGCCGAAAAAGGTTCGGATTAACTGTGTGAATTTTAAGGTATCTGTTCATGTATTATATGTAGATCCTTCTAAAAAAAACTCGGGCATTTGACGTAGTTTATTCAACTCAATTTCGAAATATTATTGCATAAACACAAGTCCTCTTAAAAGCATAGGACGTTAAACATATTTTGAAACTTATTTAAAATATAATGAAGACAATTGATGTCTTTGTATTTCATGAGTTAACGATTAAAAGGATGACTTAAACTTTTTTCAACTGTCTGATATCAATTTTGAAAATTGTCCAAAAGTGAAGATTTATAAATGATTTAGCTCAGGATATTATCTATGAATGTTTCGTTAGCGTAAGCGTTAAATTTTCCTCTTCCTTTTCCATATTTGCTTACAGAATCATTATAATCTCAAGCCAACCGTGAAAAGATTATTCAAAATCAAAATTTCACTCAAACTTTTTCCAAAAAATTGGTTTTGCAACCCATGAAATTTCGATATATTTCGCACTTGACAGGTTAGGAAACGAACAAGTCGTCCAATTAAATTCTGGTCGATTCAACTCTGCAATTGATAGCCTAGGACGATTTTGAATAATTCTATTGAATGTTATGTTGCAAACTTCAGTCTATTTTCAGTTCCTTTCCTATATTTCCTAATTACTTACGGCAACCTTTTATGTTTTTGCTTCTTCTTCTTATGCAGTGGCGGCCAGAAGTCTACATACAGCACCTTATACTGAGTTCCTGAGTGATTGCAAACTTTAATCAAAAAACCATTGATGCAGTTTTTTTCATTATCGCAAATATATTTTTTCAAAAACAAAACATTTCATAACTAACTTCGAAAGAAATTCACAAAAACGAGAAAAAATGACATGACAAAAGTCTACGTACAGTCAGTGTACTGGGAAACATAACAGCATTTTTCTAAGAACCTATTTCTTAATTTGTTGCCGAAGTACAGCTGCAATGCTTTTATGCAGCTGCAACGGTTTGACCGGAAGTGCAGCTGCAACGCGTTTAAAGTATTAAACTAGTTTTGAAGTTTAAGGTCGAAAAAATGTTGTCCGGGAACAAAATTTGCAGTTATGTGCGAAAATTGGTTGTTCAATATAGAAATGACAATAAGTCGTATGGTCAAATAGCAAAACTATTGAAGTTAAAACGAATTTCAGTGCAAACAATAGTAAAAAATTTTGAAAACACCGGTTCTATTAAGAATAAACCACGAACTGGTCGAACGAAAAAAACTTTCGTGGAAAGACCTTAGTCTAATTTTAAAGGAAGTGAGCAAAAATCCCATATCAAGTGCTGCAAATTTAGGGGAACATATCGCTACGGTGAGTAAAAAGATTCACCATCCAAGGACTATTAGGCGTGAGTTGAACTCCCCATAAAAAACCATTAATATCAGCTAAAAACCGACTTCAACGGCTAGAATTCACAAAGGTTCATGTTAACAAGGGCATGGATTTTCGGAAGCAAGTCCTTTTTACTGATCAGTCCAAATTTAACATTTTTGGATGTGATGGCCGCGCCAAAATCTGGAGAAAGGACAACACTGCCTTAGATCCCAAAAATTTGCTACATACAGTCCAGCATGGTGGAGGCAATGTCATGGTTTGGAGAGCCACAGCAGCATCTGGAGTCGGAAGATTATCATTTACTGAATCCACCATGTATCGCTTTGTATTTAAAAGCCTATTGGAACGACACTTACAGCCATCCGAGGAGAAGTTGTGCCTTGGAAGGAGTTGAAGTTTTCAACAAGACAACGATTCAAAGCACACAGTTCGTAGGGATTGGTTCTCATATTACGCTCCCAGAAAGCTTAATCATCCTCCCCAAAGCCGGGATTTAAATCCGATAGAGCATGTATGTGAGCTTCTTGAGCGAAAAATTCGAAAGTTCTCCATAAAAAAACAAGGATTCGTTGAAGGATGCACTCCTAGCAGAATGGGAGAAATAAACGCCGGAAGAAACCAGTAACTGAGTAGCCTCTATGCCCCGAAGACCGCAAGCAATACTTGATGCTCAAGAGGGCCCAACAGAATACTAAAACAACTAATATTTAGAAAAATTATGCTAACATTTGTCCAAACAAATTGACTGTACATAGACTTTTGTCAAGTCATTTTTTTTCGTTTTTATGTATTTCTTTTTAAGTTTGTTATGAAAAGTTTTTGTTTTTTAAAAATATATATTTTCGATAATGAAAAAAACTGGATCAATGGTTTTTTGATTACAGCTTCCAATCACTCAGAAACTCAGTATAAGGTCCTGCTTGTAGACTTTTGGCCGCTACTGTATAAAATTTACGATTCGCATTAAAAATATCAATTTCAATCTCTAGTCGAATCAAAATCACATCAATAATGTGATTTCTTGCTATTTCGATAGACGTCTGAACGAGATGTTGCAATACAAATGCCAGAATAAACGTCAATTTTATTAAAACTAAAAATATAACATCTATATGTCAAATAATCTGTTTTCCCCAGAACAAATAAGTAACAAATAAATTACGCTTGAGGGTTTCCTATAAATAACGTACGAGATATCTCAGAAATTAAACTCCCGCTTGTGTACTAACAAAAATGTCGTTTGCCATTCACTGAACAAACATACAAGATGACAAATAAAAATTCGTGGAAGTATCTCGCCAGACAATTCCTAAGAAAAAATTTCAAAATATAACATTTCAACCTTTTTGCTTATTGCGATGTATTATTTGCTTATAATTAAATTAGTGTTTTCATATCATTTTGCAAAATATTTTCGGGTCTTATACTCGCGTTTGGAATGGAAAATTAGAGGTCTGGAAATGTAATTTTCCGAAATTGATAAATACCAGCTTTCAAACCAAGGTTTCGGTTTAACTGGTTGTCATTCACTTTGACTTGTATTTTTATCTGAAAATTTAAAATATCTCGCAAAAGTGCACCATTGAGTCTGATCAGGGACAAAACAATTCTCTACAAAAAAGAAACTATTATATGCTTTTGGTGAATTTATACTGTGGTCGGCTAATTTGTCTACAACACACTCCCTGAAAAAACAAAATTGATGTTCCTGTGGAATTTGGTAGAAGATGCAAAAATGTAGTTTTTCTGTCCATGTTTGTCAATTCTCCTTAGTTATTCTACGCTAGCAGTTTATCTTATGAACGGATAATATAGAAATTAATGACAACCTGACTTCAAGTCTGCGACACTTTCTTGTTCCTGGTCATAATAACGTTGAATATTTTAATATACTGTCATTCTCGCTACAATAAAATTAAGCCATCTGTTCCTAGAATAGAATCATTTATGGTATAATCCGTGTACAACTACATTAAAAACACAGACAAAATTTTATTTTGATGGCTGAGGAACCTGGCATAGGAGATTGACGTCTAAATTCTTTCCGCGTAAATTTTTCTCTTCTTCAAGGAGGGCTCCTGTGTCAAACCGGGCTAGTTTGGTTATTATACTTATACCGTAATCAAAGAAAATACAGCACTTACACTCTCGGATGGCTTCCCTCCGACAGAGATAGCGAAAGCACAAGTAGATTTATGTTTGTATTGCGATTTGACACAATAACATGATCTCATCATACGCAAAAATAAGGGGAACTTTATCGATCCAAATATCACTCCATTTATTTTGGTTAAAACATTTACATCTCTGATCAGTCTGCGCTATATGTACTTACGCTACGTAGTTTTACATAGTTACGTAGTCATCAACAAGCACTAGCACTTTCGAGAGATATAACCAAGAAAGAGAGGCGAATACTCCATATAGCATGAAAAGCTCACTCATGCGAAATACACAACGTAAATGAGTGAGCAGATCGCGCCGGCTACTATTCAGAATTTAAATAAATTGCGTATATTGCGTATAAACGAATTTTTTCCAATTCCGATTAATGAACAACTCTCCGCACCAACGAATTTATTTCACATTTTCGGTTTTGTTCTTAATCTTAACTTTTGTCTTAATTTTAATACTTATAAGTGCTTGTAAGTAGTTGGGCTATGTTATAGCCATGTTTGAGCACAAAATGCGAATTCATAGTGTTTGATTTATTGTTTAAATGAATGTCTAAAGTGTTCTTCAGATTCTCTTACAGGATTTACTACACTGTTTGTAAAAACATCATTTTTCATAGTCAATGTTTAACTGGATTCAGAAGTTTTCCATTCATGTGAAAAGAGATCGATAAGAGAAAAAAACATATAAGTATCAGAGACAACCACGTTGACACCAGAATCATCAATTGGTTGACTCCAGAATCATCAATGCTGGTTGTCAACCTCATTCAAGGTGATACTACGTCTGGGATGAATCTTCTGGTAACTCCTTTCTATATATAGAAAATTTAACAAGATACTTTGCAACTAGATTGATTAGGTGTGAAAACTCATGAGCATCTGTCAAACTATCAGGCAATTTTCTGGTATCTTGCATTAATTAAGGTTCATGAAGAACCACCATGGCGTAACGATTCTGGTAATACACAAAGCGTTAACACACTTAACAGGCACATTTCAGACAGAGATAGAACAACACACGAGTAGATTGTGTTTTGACACAACAGTTTTGAGCGGAGCTTTATTTTCGTTAAACACATTAATGGGCGAAAATACACAAATTAAAAAAAAATTCGACTTATTTTGGTTGAATTCCGTTGAACAGGACTTTATTCGAAGTAATCTAGCGCTCACGCTTACTTGCTTAGTTTTGATACGATTGGCACGTGAAAGAAGTCGTGCGCGAATTATCCAACTAAACTTTGATAAGTTCCAATCCATAAATCGCCAAATTGTGGGGGGCAAAAGATAGCAGAGGCTACGTCAAAAAACACAACCTACAGACAAAGCAACCTCCTCGAACAGCCATCCTCAATGTACATCTGTCACCAAATTAAAAGCCTCCATAGTATTTAACCGTGGACGAGCAATGAGTTCCTTATTGAGATGACCCTATGTACACACAATATATTCCGCCTGATCCTGCGATGCAAGATAGAAACTTTTTGGGGGTATGTGATCAGTATGTGTACTGAAAAATTTCCAAACCACCGAACTAAGTCAGAGAGAAATTGAATCAAAATGCTGGTGCATCAGTACAAAGGATTAGTACAGTTGAAAGGATCACTTTGAAGTATCAAATATGTTCTTTTGTTTTCAACCAGGTCGCTAACAGAGCTTTTAACCACGTGGGTTTCTTAAATATTTAAAATTTTATGATAAAAAAATAAATTATTGAAGCTTCATTGATAAAATTATGACTTGAAATGATCAGTGGCATTAACTGGTTCTTGTCTTTTTGTGTGTGGTCCAGCTTTAAAAGAACGGATGTCGAATACAGCTTAACGAAGTCCATCCTAGGAAGAATGTAAGAAATTTGAGTCCTTCCAGTACTGCGATAAAAGTAAGGTTGTCGTCAATATTTTCGGACCAAATGTGGGGAAAGCCAAAAAACAAAGTTGGCTACACACTTTTCTAGTTAAAATTATGGACATTGCAGCCGTCGATGCCAGTGAAGGATACTAATTGACCAGATAATCAAAGAAGTACTTGATATGTCATGCATATCCCTTGAATCTATGAAGGCTACTCCGCTATCAATTGTGTAACTTTTGGCAATAGTTAAGGCACTCAAAAAACATATCGCCTTCAAAATCGTTTTGTGATCATTTTTTAAACGATTGCAAGTTATCAAAAATTTGTAGCATCTTCTGAACCATGATGGGGCCCAAAGTTTGTAGTGTAAGTTTGTAATCTGTAAGACAAGCCGTTGAAAATGTAGTAGATAAACGCGAAATAGTTTGCCCAACGGTAAGTTCTTAATTCGAAACCAACATACTCGCACATCCAGCAAGGACAACAGTTTCAGCAAGCTGGGATAAGAAGGTTAAGATTTAATAAAAATGATGAATTTTGTTTTAATTTAATGACGTTAAGAAATTGCCAACTTACGTCCAGAAATAATAAAAATATAGGAAAGTACAAGCGCAATCGCTTTTTATTCAAATTAAAAATAAATTTTTTAAATTGTTGCTTAGGTCTGATCGGCTTTGCATTTTCTTCTTATTAAGGAAGCATTCAGTAATACGCAGCCATCTTCAGCAATTCAACGTTCTAAAAGTAAAATTTTAAGTTTGAAACCTAAGATTCGCACGAATTTTCTTAAAAAATTTAAGTACGAATCTCAGGTACACAAAAAAACGGAAAGAAATCTTTTGAAATTAGGTGAATGTGAGCGTTAAAGACAGCGAGTTAGACGCAACATTCGGTCAACATAGTCAACGTTCGGTAAATACACACCAATAAAGTCTTACTTCATACAGCACTATCACTTTAGTGTAACTTCTCTCAGACAGAGATAGAAAACGGCGACAGGTGGGTGTCTATTTTGGTTGCGTTGTAGCGCAAAAGCTATGGAAGCGTCATGCTTGTTTTAAGTGAAAACGAGAGCACATTCGCCCTATTTCGCTGGAGTAATGTTAGACTGGGAGTATGTTGGAAGTGTAAACTTAGTATGTACCTACGCTACGGCAGAGGCTTTGCGTCCTTGTTCTTGGGAACTCAGTTCAATATGAGTTAAGCTAAATGCATTCCGCAGTATTTGTGATTTTGCTTCAACAATACCGTCTAATATTAATTTTGAATCGCTGGTGACTGAAAAAGGATTTATTGAAACAGCCAGTAAAATCGAGTTGTGGCTGCATGAGTCGAAGGAAGGATGTGTATTTTGGAAGTATATGGGTTATTTTGTATGACAAGTTATTAGAATTTGAAAACACGAATGATAAAAAACAGTCAAATGAGGAACTGTAAGGATACGATAATAGCCGCCAAGCTTTGCTACTTCTTCCCGAGAACTCTTAGCCACATACTTCAAACCATTGGGATAATTATGGTGGAGAAAATTTTCTACACCCATGATATAAGAGTCAAGAAACACTCCTGAGAAGAACGTACTGGCTTGGCTGCCCGTTCTACTCATATTATTAAAAAAAAATTGCAACATGAAGATAGGAACTGTGATCGAATTTTTTTTTTTTGCTATCATAATCCTTATTATTAATCTATTCCCCTATCACTGATGATACTCTTTACTTTTCTTTACTTTTTCTTTACTTTACTCTACTCTTTACTTTTAGTTTCTGCTAAAGCTAATCCAGTTCGACACGGAAGAGAAAAACGTTCAGAATAAAAAAGACTACGCAAATGTCCTTCTACGCGGTCTTGAAGTTTGACCACATATCACTCGGAGCCAAGGAGCAAGTAAATACCACGATGGAAACAAATTCACAAAAAGGGGGCAAACTCATTGTGGCAAGGTCCTTCTATTTGTTTTATCCTTTAAACCGAGACTGTACAATATGTACACCTAAATTAAATTTAAATCTAACCTAATTTCCGATGAAACTGAACCAACGATGATAGCGAATGAATGAACCCATGATGATGATAATGATGATGATGACGAAAGAAATTCACAGAAAGAACCATTTTCCCGCTTTATTATCTTTTCTATTTCAAAGCGACGAAGACGCGAATTGGATAAGTCCAAGGGAAAGTTTTCAATGCCAATAGCAGCACGAGAAAAAATGCTGAAAATAAGAATAAGTTGGAAACATTTATCCCAGAGAGCTGAAGATTATTCAGAGCTATAGTTATTTCTTGTTTTCTTTTTTCTTTTGAATAAATATGTATAAAAGTATTAAGATTTCATTAATTTCTGCAATAGAAGTTTAGATATTATTAGAATTTTATTTATTTAGATAAAAAGCGAAGGCAAGCTAGCATTATCCAAGTCACGAAGAAACCATTTAGCAGTGAAGTGAAATGAGCGAGCGAATACTCCAAGTTTGCTTGATTAATGCATGCCCGGAAAGGTCCTGCACTTTCAAGGTTTCTTAAAATTGTAAGGCGAAAGGCGAAAGAGGAAATAGTTCCAAGAATAGCCAGTCAAATAGATCCTAAAAGTTTCCAATGGTAGTAATTTAGCAGTGGAGACTGAAGCCAAAAGAATAAAATTTTGAAGTTATTTGGAAATTTTATTTGAAGCGGCTACTAGTGCAACATTTCCTCGAGTACATTTGACATTACACAAATTTCATATGCGAAACGAATATGAATTCTCTTTTTTAGTTTTTTGAGTTTCACCTACCTGGCCGGTACTTTTTAAATACTGGTAAGTTCCGTGAACGCCTTTTAGATCCGATTCTGTAATGAAACAAGAAAAAAATGATATTCAATTTTGTATCCTGTTTGTATTAATCTAGGCATTTGATTATAATAGCAAGGAAGTGTATATTCATTAGTGGAATATGTATCGCAAAGAAAAATGCATGGCAATCTATTTTTAACGACTATCAATCATGAACGTTTTCAACCATTCAAACAGGGCCCTACAATGGGAATTTGCAGAAAAACTGAACTATTTTCTTTGAAATTAAAACGGAGACTCTACAAATGTTACGCAATGCGTAGTTATAGTGCATACTTTCATTTCATTTCAGATACATTTCATCCAGTTTGCCGCCATTGGCAGGCACTTTACAATCTCAAGTTGAGATAAATCTCTTAAACTATATCTGGAACTCGCAGCATGCGGAATGGAACGGCGCTACATGCATGTGTTGCATTGCTCAACGTACGAACTGCATACGCGGAGTTGCAATGAAAGTTACCTGACAGGATATTGGATATTTGTAACGCTATGATAATATTTTAGTGACAAGAGAAAGATTATGAAAAACTGGCACAGCGGAAATCACCTACGTGCGATTTTCCCTTGAGTGTGTTGCTCGTTTGGCGGTGCCCAGAATACCAGAGTAACACAATATTTGCATACAACATAATGGAAAATAATAATAAATAATACGCGAGAATGCATGTGGTGGCATCTGATAGTTGCAAACATATGTGCTAAGCAACAGTTCTTCTGTAAGATGAAAATCAGATGACAAGATTGCACACATACTGTGAGTTGCTTCTGGCAAGAGGGAAAGACTGTGCGTTAAAGGGAGTGTAGGAGGTTATCGAAAGCGTCTATCGCGGTCACGGCTGATGGTTGTTGGATTAAGGAGTTTTGGATTGCACTTCAATTATAATTTTACAACAACTATTACTAACTATTATCTTCGTTTGAGTGACTGGCATCTCAAATTATCACCTCGTGAGTGAGAGGCGAATGTTCCGCGACATACCTGTTCCAGCCATTCCCAGTTGCTTCTGGACATAGTCTGTGTGTACAATCATAAATGAGCTGTTGATTGTTTCATCAAGATACCCTCTGCACAGTTGAGAAGACCAGAAGTTAGCACCTTTTAATGCTGGTGACGTGGATACCATTTTTTCAGAACCACATCACCTTGATCCTATTCGTCATCAAAAGTTTCAGTATCGGTCGTTTGATGCAAAGCAGAGTTTACGTAAATGTGGAAATCCCAGAAAATTCACAAATCCTTCCAGCGAAATTAAGTCTAAAATATCTCTGGAAACTGTGATTTTCTGATCTCGAGGACCATTGGTGTCAAGGATGCGAAGACTTCTGCGTCTAAATCCAAATGAATAGTTTACTGAGCTGCGATAGAAACCGATGAAGATCACAGTCAAACATGATTTTGACCAGATGCATCTCGTATCCTTTTGGCCCTGAAATGAGCTGAACTGAATACATCTTACAGTCCATTTTTTTCAGTTATGCCATTGATTCAAAATGGACTCGCAGTGCAGTAGATTAAATAAGTAATCGAAAAAGTTTTGAGTAATCGAATTTTAACATTTTATTTTTCATTTTTATCCTTTTTATTTTTCTTTATATTTTTATTTTTCATTTTTATCCTTTACATATTCACTTTTTTCTCAATTTTTCAGTATTTTTCAATGCCAATAAATTCTAATTCTAATTTCTCTCAATAACACTGTTCTGGTCTTAAGTGTTTTGTTTAGAGCAGTATAAATTTCTGGTACCCAAATTGTCTGAGATATGTAAAGAAAAAGAGAAAAGCCCAAAAATAAACATATAATAAAAATTATTATCACTATCTACAAAGGAAAAATCCCAATCAGATGAGGTGAGCATCTGGGTAGGCCTAACAACCCAGATGTTGGGTTTTCCCAGGTCCTCAGCCTCACAAAGAACTAAATACGCCGTTTTATCGCGGGCTTTTCCATACTTCACAACAACACGTTAGACACTAGTTCCAATAGAGTTTCTTCAATCAATCACGAGACACAATCGAACACGAGACTTTGGGACCTTTCCGCCACCTTTCTTCCAGTCAGTCTTCTAATGGCTCTCCTAAGAGACAGACCTTCGTTTACCAGTTTGCCAGACCATTGTTATTATTTGTCTACGAGTGAATATCACCCATGCTGGTGACGTTGAAGGACTATCTTCCTCGCTGGAGTTATAGAGCTTTTTCACCCTAGCTGGTAACGTATAGAGAGGATCACTCTAGCTGGTGATCAGTGTTGATATCACCCTCGCTGGTGATTTGAGGAAATCTCACCCACGCTGGTCACTGTTAGCTCATTCCACCCTAGCTGGTGGACCCAGATTTTCACTTGGTAACCTATCAACATAACGTAGAGCACCGGTGGATCAAACTCGTGGGGACAGAAGTCTACCATCAACACCGTCTGGGGGAAACTTCTCATCTCGATGGTTATCACTTTCAGATTATAACCGTCGAGAAAGAAAACTATGGTAAAAAATTGTTAAATAAACATTACAAACAAAACTTGTAAGCCTGAATGCAGTCCATTTTGTTTGTTATTTTTATAACCAACCTTTTTCAAACACAAATAGTTGTCAAAAATCTGAATGTCGAAACAAATTTATTGGTTCCATCGGAAAGCTCTAAATATTGACATATGCCAACTGTCTTCTCATCTCTTCATTGTCATTCGCTTCCCGTCTGCTGTCACGGACAAAATTTTGTAAGCTGGATTAGAACAGGTTTCCTAGACCAGAAAAAACAGTCGATTGATACTGATCAACCACCCTTACCAGATTCGAAATTAACAACCCATGTCTAAACGATTATACCCTTTGTATGATCAGGAAATAGTCCCCATGATTTGTTGTATTGAAATTTAGGATAGAAATTGCAATCGGACACTGCATTTCTTTTAGCAGTTTAAAGTTCTTGCAGGAAGAAAATATTTCACTCACTAAAAGCTTCCACGAAAATTATATATGCAAGAGTATATGGCCCAAAAGGAACCTGTAATAAAACCATCGCTAACCAATATCGTAGCGGTCTTCCCTGTCGAGGTCAAAACATTAACTTTATTCATAAATGCAGATATATCCTTTAAATATCGAACTCATAGTACGTCCAGTTAAAGACAAAAAGTCTCCGGGACTCCGACAAGAAGCAGAGGATCATCATTTCCACACATACCACAAGATCCAGAAGGCTGAGTCAACAATTCATCCATAACCAGCTCAACAAACCTGGACCAGCTATCAATTCTCTATCCTCAAACTTATTAACATTATATGCAAATTCTCTTGACCAAAAATAGTTCTTCCCGAAACAGGGCTCCTCTAAATGCCTAGACCCCTACAATCAACCTTCGCTTGATTCGTCAACACGGCGAACTAATTTAAATAGTCAAACGCGTCTTTGAGATCAACGGAAAAATCTGGGAACATCCTACCTACAACGATTTGCACGAGGATCTGAAACATGTAGCCACACATAATTAGTACCAGGCCACATTCTGAAACTATAATGTCTGTCCCATAACGTTTGATGAAGTACCGGCTGAACTCTCTGTACCATCACTCTCTTTAACTCTTTATTTAGTGAAGAAAGGAGAGTAACTCTGCTGCAAAACCGCAAGGATCTCCTCTCTTATTACGTGCCTTGAGCAATATAATAATTTTAGAACCCTCATGGCCGCGGAAAAGGCACAACTCTGAAAACACTTACTCAAGGATGACTCCACATAGATTGGCATCGCTTTCCAGAAAAACTTGCGCAATTCACTCGTTATGCCAGGTTAAGTCATCCAGGTGTGCTGAGACTGCGTAATCTGTTAATACTCGCATGTCTCTGCGAACTGTGTAAAGATGAAGATGATATTTGCCCCTCGACATCATTCAGTTGCTATGTTGGGCCGGTGTCGGTGTAGTGGAGATGTCAACAGAAACCCCAATGAATGCTCAACGGCAGTGGGCCCTGTTAGAAAGGAACTCTTTAAATGTCTGACCATGTCAAAGTCGTGTTTTCTACAATACGGGCTCCTAAAATATTATTCCTGCAATTCCTACCCTGAATCATCTTATAAGATTGGCCTTAAAGATCATCAGCTTTATTATCAAGAAAGCGCTTCCAATTCTTAATCTTAGACTTACTGAGTGACTCTTTCGAATACTTTGCAAGTCTTTCGGACAATTTGTAATTTATTCGAGCTGTCATGATGAAGTTCAGAATGCTCGCAAAAAGACATAAATAGACAATCATCAGTACGTACGTCATCAGTACGGAAGTGACATTTTTCGAAATATCAGTCGCATTTTAAGGGCAAACATATAGATATCGGCGCGTACAGATAATACAAAATTTATTGGCTTTCCCATTGAAAGAAATGAGTTTAACGGATATGCTGAAATCCTGAAAGGAATTTCTGAAAAAATATCTCGAAGTTCTCTTTACAGACGAAATAATCTGCTCAGATAAACGCTCGACCATGTTATGAAGCGAAAGCGTTTCCAGCAGGATAACCATCCCATTGGCGTAACCATTTGGTGTTGTGAGCCGGATCATGGAGTTACTGATATTCACGCTTGCAAAACTGGCTTAAAAACATGTAACAATGTATGTAAAACCATGCGTGAAGAGGTTGTTGAGTGCCTGAGGGATACATCATTCATTTGTCGGAAATATCAGTGGAAGATTCGAAAATCAAAAGAATCCAAAAGTGGTTGTCAGAATATGTTCCCGACTTTATCCTCTCAAATATATGCACCTCTGGTAGTCCATATTTGAATTCCCGCCATCTTGATTGTGGAACAAGCTTGATGAGGCTTATACAGGTTGTCAGACAACTTTATGTACTTTAAAAGCAACTGTCATACAGCAACTGTCATACAGCAACTGTCATACTGTCAACAACTGCAGGGGGAATGCCGGTCCATAAGGCAATCAACGCTTGGCCACAGAGACATCAAGTTTTCATAGAGGTAAAAGGTGTTTATTTTGAGTGATTTTTTTAAGAAAAAATTTGTCCTGCTGTATTAATTCCAATGAAGTTCGATTATTTGTTTGACTGACAGAATTTGGAGCCAGACTACATATGTATGAATATGTAACTAATAAACTTACTCCATGAGAAGTTACGGGTCAAGGTATCTGTAGTAAAGCTACGAACCAAAGGGAAACTGGAATAAATTTGAGTCTTTAAAAGAGTAATAGTATATATAAAGCAAATGCCGCCAGAGTAGAATTTTGGTCGACGGGATATGTCCCCACTCCCGTAAAACATCTTAATAGTTTCGAAACCCGCAGTAGAGCCTGAACAGGACGTGGATAGAGACTGGATTGGACCTTCTAGACCGAGGCAATTGAAGTCGCTTGTTGCAGGAAGCGACGGCCCGAGAAGGGGTGTAGTGCTAAGAAGAAAAAGAAGAAAATATAGAAAGGAAATGTTCCTGTAAGAAATTCGATGAAACATAAATGAAATGCCTCGAAAAACGATCTAGTCGAGCCGTTCTATGTATGCGGGAAATTTATGGATTAAGATGCACTTTTTTTAATGTTTATAAAATCGTAATTTCAAAGATAATCTCTCACAAAACGAGCCTACTAATATTCTTAGCAGGGAAAATTTTCCATTTGCTTGGAAATTTGAAAGTGCCATGTTCCCTTAGGCTACAAGTGAGAATAATACTAATAAATTTTTTGGTATTGAACGTTATATTACATTTCAAATTAATTTCTTTTCACTCATAGCAATCGAAATTGAATTCTATGTCGAACCGATAAAGTTCCAAACTATCCAAACTAACTTTCCACCCATTTGTGACTAATTTCTAATTGACTTTTATCATTTTCAATCTTCTGAATCAATACCCTGACTTTGGAGCAATAAATTAATTGCATTATTTCAATCCAACCATGAACCATTAATTTTATGCAAACTTATGCAAATATATCGGATCTAATTTGAATCTTTGATATTTTCTCTCTGGCCTCGATGAAAATGTTGCAGGGAAAATGAAAGCAAGTACACAATTAGACCATAATCCTACCAAACTAAGCTGCAATGTTGTATTCCACAATTTACCATACGCAATAATTATGGAATTATGCGGGCAGCCTCGACCAATGATAAATTGCGTGGTGTCGCCTTATCGCGAAGAGTTAATTGACCTTAAATACAATCCTTAAGGTATATGTATGTGGAAACACATATCCAACACTGCATACCAGCGATCAATAGGATTCCTTAATCCAAGGTTGTTGGTTCGCGACGAGTCCACCTAAAGGCTGTTATTAGTGCGAAACCCATAGATTGCTCGAAATGAAAACCTCACAACAATTCAATAAAAATTATATCTTATTATATCTTAATTTGTAGTAAAAACTTTACTCTTAAATGCCTTCAGATAAAGGGTTAAGATGTGAAGAAAAGTGAGCTCGTTTACATGTGATATGAAATGCTTCTGGAAGTATTGCATCTCACCCTCTGATTGACGACTGAATGCAAGCCTAATTGACCAGTTTGCAATGAAATCCACTGATCCTGGTTAAATGCAATTGCAATCACTAAGGGAAATTTAAATGCAATTAATTGCGATTCCTGTGTTACGGCATTGTGAAAATATTATGTATAAATTTGCATCAATTTCATTTGTTGCACATCATTCCAGTGAAAAGTCGTTGGAGGAAAACTATTTATGCATGTGCAATTGCAAAGCTTTTCAACCAAAAATATTTTCATATCATATCTGACCGTTGATTTGCCCAAAAGTGAAAACAATTAAAATTCTTTGAAATTGCTTAATAATTTTCATAATTGAATCATTTTAATTTCAGTTGCTTTTCGGGGAAATAAATATTCATGCAGGTATAGGTGGTATTCTGTTGGTCAAGGATCTAATTTGACTTGACCACTACGAGCTTGGTTCTAATTACAGATAACTAATGAGAACCCAGGACTGCAAAAGTAAGAAAATTCTGAAAGTCAGGACAAACCTAATTCATAAGAATTCTGCATGATAGAATTAAAAGGACATACAAGACGAAGGAAATAGCTTGATCACATGTTTTTGGAGAAACTTGTAGCAATCTGTACACAAATATGTGAAAACCTGATCCTCAATAGGGTTTTCTGCACCCATTCTACAATAAATATAACCGGTTTTATATTAAGCATTTTTTGACACTTTCGGCTCGTACTGAACTGTCACCAAAAGAAGCCGAAATGCGTCCTCATTTAGGTGGGGAAGGTGTTTTGCGACTTAAAAAAAAAAGAAATTTTAATATTTTTATACACTGCAAAAATATGTTCCCAAAGTTTCAAATCGATCTGAGCAAAATTCTCAAAGTCATCGACTAGTTAGTCTCCGCTCTTTCTAACTGTAGTTCTGAAAGCTTCAAACGCTCAGAACGTCAGAGCGCGGCCGATGAGCTTACAGTTTATTCCCTTGGGATTGCACTTTCTGGCCTTTTATTTTTTTAGAGATATTTTCTCTGAGCATTGACAGTTGTCTACACAGGCCGTAAATTACACGTGAAGATTATTTTTGAAGGACACAAGTGTCATTCGTTTGTAGAACATTCAATCGTGCGCTTGTTTTCGGTGATTTAGTTATTTTGTAAGGATCTTTTTTGCTTAATCATGCCGAGAGTATCTACAGTCAAAGCGAAAGCAAACTTCTTTCTTCGTACGTCTAAAATAAGGTCAAATCTAAGTAAAGTAAAAAAAGATGAAACTAGTAAGTCAACTGCACCATTACAAAAATCTGATAGTGCAAGCATGCCTGATGACGCTGGAATACATTTTACGATAAAAAAACAAAAAAGGAGGAAACACAAAAACAAGGAAAAACAAGCTAAAAAGGGATGAAACTGCCACAGCTCCCTCTTTGACGTCACTTGACTGATTGGTGATTGTTGACTGGAAAAGTGGTTGATATTTTCATAAGTAGTTTGCGTTGTCACGTTAGCACACTATGGGCCGAAAGTGGAGAACGCGGAATTTGAAGAGTGGTACTGACAAAACATTGCCAATGATGAAGGCAATGTTTGAATTTGAAGTAATCGATAATTGGAGTCAATGAAACCGAGTAGATATAAGACAATATTGTGATTTGGCCGAGAAAATGAAAAATAAGATTTGGGCCTCGGAGAAAAATATTCAACTAGTAGGCCAATGAATTAAATTTAGTACTGAAGTCTATACACTGAACTGTAATTTATTTTTTTGCGTATAATCTATTGCTGACTCACTCAGCTTCCGTCGTCCTTTTTTAATGAACCAGTTCAATGGATACAGTCGGTCTTTTATTTATCGGCGTTTTTCTCCAAACTACTTTCACAATTGTAGTATTCACTCCTGGTTTAAAACTACTTGGCCGATTCTTTTATTATTTGGTGCACATATTCTGCACATAAAAAACCCTCCCCCTAGCCGGTAAGTATTAGATTTTTTTATTCAGAGGGTTTTTGAGACAAAATGGCGGTAGAAAATTGTGCAACAGCAATTTTCAGCTAGAATGTTGGTAAAGCTTTCTCAATAAATAAACGGATTTGCAAATAAGTAAATAATGATCTAACACTAGGGTCCTGCACCTATCAGTAGAAGGAAATCAAATGTGTGGATCCTCCGGAGCTCTACCTTTCTATAATAGACAGTGCAAGCTACTAGCGAGTCTCCACCCTCTCCTAACCTCTATTGAAAAGTGGCGATAAACCTAATTTTACTTTTTTTTAAGTCATTATCTAAGTTATTTCTTATTTAAAAATATATTTAAGCAATTTAATCTTACATGGGATAGCTAGTTCCTTGATTTTATCAAATATGGTAAAAAACCAAGCGTCAAGCAACAAAAACACATTAACAAAGTGCATGTAACGCAACACAAAGGTGCAATCCTGTTTAAAATTAAGTTAATTAATCACATTTCAGTTGAGCCAACACTATGGAATCCTTGACGTAGAATTGCTCGGTGGACCCAACTTTAAGGAATGTTGTTAATAACGATTAGCGACAAAATCTCGCGACAATAACCGCGACATAAAATTACAAATGAACAAACAAAAAACCATTTTTCAGTATGATAAACAATTTAAGTGCATAATTATAATTGCTGTGCCACAATTTATGCTACATTTCCATAGCATAAAAACCTTTCTAGAAGCGATAATCTCTAGAGAGGTAAATACCTGGACTGTAATGCGCGTTGCTGAAGGCCTTCAAATATGACTTACCTGTAAAGAAAAGCAAGTTAATGATTTATTGTAACGAAATCGTTCGAGAAGTCGAAAATATATAAAATTGATCTTTTATATGCTATGAACACAACTTATTTTAATATAAGGGCGAGTCCTGAGAAGAACAGTAAAGAAAGCTTGTTTAGGTGTAGTTCATCTTGAGATACTGTCAAAAGTCGAAGAGGACCATAGTAAGACTTTATAAAATTTAGCGTAACACCAATAATGAGCTCTTAAACCTCAAATTTAAACCTCGAACCAAGTCCCCAATCCAAAGCGTTTACCCTAATACCTTTCTTGCTAAGCTGCGAATTCAAATGTATTTCGAAGAAAACCTGGCTGGAGACTTAAAATTGCATAAAAGAGGGAGTGCAGTAGGACTTCCATGAAAATTCTCGTAAACTTTTTATCCATACACTATACCTGATATACCAAATTACATCGGAAAATGAGTGCTTGCATTACATTTTAGGTCAGAAAGTCAGCAATAGCGATCCCTTCATCTACAGACATCGCGTCGATGGATTTTCACATAGACTTTCTCTCTTTCCCTCTCGTTCCGGTTCTATCATCACTTCGATTTATTTGCTACTTGGAGTACTTCTATCTCTTTCTTTTTAATGATACTTGAGCGTATTAGCCCTTTCTGAAAGTTAGTCTGTGATGTAATGCATGTCTATAACCAAATAAGAAAACAGCCATAAAACTTGGAATAAACTCCGCTCTCACGAGATTTTCTTGAAGCCTGGAATGCGTCTTCACTTTCGTAACTACAATCTATACCGAAATGACAGATTGACAGGCAGGGGAGAAGGAACGTCCATTCACGTGAGGAGAAACGTGATACATCAACTGATCCATACTCCACAGCTACACAGAACAGAAGCAACAGCAATCAAAGTTCAGACGGACTCTTTTGAGTTCGGTCTACAATCCACCATAAAATAGACACTTCGAACAAGACTTAGATACTTTATTCGAAATAGAAGGGCCGTTTCTAGTCATTGGAGACCTCAATGCCTATCATAGGCAATGGGGTGCTGTGAGAAGTAATCAAGCTGGGACTGAGCTTAACAGATTCATCACAAGCAACAACGCAAGCCTGCACCTACCCAATGAGCCAACGAATTTTGGTCATGTATGCGAAAATATCCTCGACTTTGGGATTTCCCGAGAATTCCAGGCTAATATACGAATAAACGTCCTCAACGAACTCTCCTCAGACCACCAACTGGCACACTTCTTAATAGAAGACATCTATATAGATGAACCTATAAGAAGTAGGAAGAAAAATGACTGGCAAGCTTTCCATAACCATCTGGCTAACGAAAGTTTCACCCAAGAAATAAACACAGCCGATGGTGTCGAGAAAACTATAGAGATAGTAACCAACATTATCCAGCAGGCAAAAGAGAACAACACAGTTACAACTCCGATAAAGGAATACAATCCCTACAAACTCCCGCGTGACATCAAAATTCAAATAAGGAGGAGGAATCAACATCGGAGAGGAACTAGGAGCACGGGTGATCCTAAATCAGAACGAAAACTAACCGGTTGATAAACGAATTTCAAGACCGTATCTACCAGTTTCGAAATAAGCAATGGGAAAGTTTCATACAGAGCATCGAACTTGGCGAGAATGCCTTCTGGAGGATGTCCAAATACTTCCGGACACGGAACAAGGTAGTTATTCCACCAATACACGGCCCAAATGGAATAAAATACGACAAACTGGGTAAACCAGAAGCCTTTGCAGATACGCTCGAGCTTCAATCCCGCGAAAATACCTCCTGGGACGAAGATCTTGATGAAGAAGACGCCATATTATTCCAAGTTAGAAAGCTTCTCAAAAACTTACCACAAGCGGAAAAGGTGATACGGCCACTTGACACACAGGAAACAAAAGACGTAATACTAAAACTTAACAAACGGAAAGCACCAGGACCCGACGCAATTACGAACATAATGTTGAAGTGGCTGCCAGACAACTTTTTAAGCATCTTGACAGACACAATCAACACTATTTTCCGTTTGCGTAGGTTTTCTACGGCCTGGAAATCAGCTATCATAACAGTCATACCCAAACCTGGGAAAAACCACGCCTTCCCCCAAAAATGGAGACCTATAAGCCTTCTCTCGTCAATCTCCAAAGTAGCCGAAAAGGCATTATTGACCAGACTGAAAGAAGTGATGCCGAAAAACGCATAATTCTGGACGAACAATATGGATTCAGAGAAGCACATTCGATGGAACTCCAACTGATCAGGGTGACCCAGCACATCAGAAACGGATTCAATCGCAGGAAGTCAACAGGTCTAGTAATGTTTGACATAGCAAAAGCCTTTGACAAAGTCTGGCATGCAGGACTTATCTTCAAAATGCATGAATTCTCTATCCCGCTTCCGTACATTCAACTCATACACACCTTCCTAAAAGGCTGATCTTTCAGAGTTAGGGTAGAAGATCATCTCTCGAGCCTGCGAACGAACCAAGCTGGAGTTCTACAAGGATCACCCATTTCACCAATATTGTACAATCTGTACACCGTAGACATCCCAACCCTTCCAAATAATGTTCAAGTATCATTACTCGTATATGCGGACGACACCTGCAAATACTATACAACAAGACAAGCAGAAGTCATCACTTCAAAACTGCAGCACTCAATTGAAATTATGCAAGAATACTTCCGCAAATGGAAAGTCAAGACAAACAAAGAAAAGACCCAAGCAATATTCTTCACAGGACGCAGAGCACAACATCCAACGACTCTACACGTAGACTCTGAAAAAATACCATGGAACAGGACAACTAAATCGTTAGGACTTACTCTAGACGAACGGATGACTTGGAAAACCCATAAACATAAAAAAAAATCACACTGCATAGGTATTCTCTCTTCCTTACACCCGCTCCTCGCACCCGGTCGGTTAAATTTAAAAAACAAAATCCTAATATACAAACAAATCATCAGACTAACACTACTATACGGCAGTACCGCTTTCTGTCAAACAGCAAAAACAAACAAAAAAGGGCTCCAGTCCCTACAAAATAGAGCCTTACAGCCTTTCGGAATACAGACATACTCAAAGACTTACGTATCGACACAGTCGAAAAATACAAACGAGACAGAGCACTGAAACTATTTGACAGAAGAGACGAGAATCCAAACAGAACCATGGAAATCCTCAAAATCCGAGACGAAGTAAACAGCAAATACCCAAGCCTCAGATCAATAAACAACTAGTAAGCTAAATAATAGAGGGTTGTGTCAGGTTATGGGGCGTGTTTAACAATCACAGACAGGAATGGAGCAATAGTGTCAAATCGCACTAGCTCCCCGCAACCTATACTCCAAGCTCTAACGAGATGGAAAGAAGTATACTCAAATTTTATTTGTGTTAGTAGGGCAAAAACTTTTTCTGCCTTCGTTTACAGCCAGACCTTACCATTTTCATCATATAAACAGATTATTTAATGCAATAAAATTACGCCTCCAAAAGACTGAAAACAGTTGAAAAATGAAAATTTGGCAAAAAAAAAACCTTAAAGTTGGTATGTTTCTACCTTTTTATACCTCTTGATGCACTCTCAAATATGTATTCATTCCGAAACCATGCAGCCTCCTTAATGAAATCCTATTTGCAATCTAATCAGAATAAATGGTTTCCTTAAATCCTTTATCAACTGCCGTTATCTTTTATTATATGTTTGTAATATTAAACCTCAAATAAAACCTCAAATTTTTAATTGCTTTTTTGGGGTCAATTTTTGCGTCAGACTAAACGTAAAGTTGCATCTTGTCTGTATGACTAAGGTTTCATTCCCAAAATCAAGGTTGCTTTGCAGAAAACAAGGCGGGTCTAAGAACTATTGGATATTGTGTGATTCCAGACCAACTATTTGCTCTGCTCATGCTTCAAGCCTGACAACTTAGAAAAACGTTTTCTAAGCCTTCTTCCTATGTACGACATACGCTTCAATTAGGGCTCATATGGGTATGTACCTAGTTGACGTGTAGAACTAGAAGTTATATATCTTACTGCCTCTGTTATTCCAGGAGATTTTTGGTCATTTGTTTGTTCTCCGAACGAAACTCCATCGTTCCTGGTCTATTTTCCTATAACGCTCACATTCGCGTTTCGGTGATGTTCCATCTTCGGTATGTGGTTTTGTTTCATTTTAATTTTTGCCCTACTTTTTTCAGGTATCAGCCAAAGAACTCAAATTATCCTGCGGTTGTTTTTGTGCCTTCTAAGTCCAACCGATCTCACTCCAGAATATTTCACCCAACTCATTCTGTCAGGTAGCAAGGAATAGTTCCCGTATACTGCACGTATGTGCACGTATCCATGTGAACCTGCTTATAACCATGCCTATCTACTCTCTGAGCCTCTGTGTCAAGAAAATTTCGTTTATTTTTCTTTTCCATTCAGGTGCGGTGGAACGTAAAATTTTCTTCTAGCTCTGCAATGCCATCAGTGCTAACCTACTGCATGAGGAAATATGGAGTTTCCATTGACCTAGTTTGCAAACATTGTCGACTGAACAGTTGTAGCATTGATGAAAACTAGGGTTTGCATTAAAATAACATTCAGCGTTTATTTCCTTATCCATTTTAGACTAATCAGCAATGCCAATAATTTGACATTCCTCTGTGGATAAATCTTGCACTGCCTAGAACTCGGTCCGACTTGTGAGATTGAAAGGATTAAATCAATCCTTTCGTGAATTTTAGTCAGATGTCTTACAAGAGAAGCAACTTTTTGGATGAATTTCTCAAGAACCTTCAAGTTGAGCTATATTTCCATCCCAGTTGAGCTTCATTATATGGAACTTCATCTAGGTCTTTCGCCGGATCTTTTCTGGAATTTTTATCATTTTTCTCTTGTGCTTCTCGGTTTCGATTCGAAGGTGGTAAAAAAATTTATTTTAAAATACCTTTAAATCCTTAAAAGCTGGAGTCAAATAAAGCCATGCCTTCTGATGCAAATATATCACATTGAGCTTGTTTGGAAAAAAAAATTTAATTGAAAATTTAGGAAGGCCAACGTTACGTTTATAGAGCAAAATCTTTAAAATAAGGCAATCAAGTGGAAAGTTTAAATCAAAAGAACTGATTCTGATAAAGCTGCAGGTGCTTCTCTTTACTCACCCTCCACAACGAGCAGAAAATCCTTAAAAAACCATTTTGCGTCAGCTTATTATGAGATGTCTTCCTGATTATTTTGCTTCTTAACCAATACTTCGCGAATACTAATCTTTGAAAACTCTTACCACAACTATCAACTAAGGTGGACTCCACATATTCATCGGGAACCACATTAACCTTGAACTCGCACGAACATCTGATCAAGTTGCATTTTCCTGAGTCTTAAAAAATATCCTTTTGTTCCTCCACATATTAGGGATTGGCTTTTTAGAAGCTTCCGAAGCATGGGCATGGCTTTACTTAAGTGTTGATGAGGCTGTGTACAAATGCATGAAAATATATGCGCGTCAGCAGGAGTCAAATGACAGCGTAGGACGTCATAAAGGACATGAGTAAGGGTTACCCTAATCAAAATGTTTAAAAAGTTCACAATACATTGATTGTTTCAAACGAGTTATTGGTTGAGCTTAGCAGCACTGCCTGTCTTGCTACTATTTCAATACGAGGGCCAGGCCTTTCCTAAGCTCCATAAAGACCTGGCGCTAAGCCTCCAAAGCTTTGGTAACTTGGTGATTATTCTTGAGTTTACATCTCTTAAGCGAAAAGTTACGTTCCAGGAACAAACAGATGTCACTAGGAGCTAAATTTGTACTATACGCTAGATTGAGTTCAATTGCAAGAACAGTCATTCCAGAATATATTTTATAATCAAGAAAAAAGAATCAATTTGGCTTTTTTCAGAGGTAAAAAATGTATTATTTTTAATTGTTGTTTGACATAAACTTTGTTGTTCCGCAACATAGGAATGTATGCAGAATTCATTTACGGCTATGGTTCGATTCATTTCTTCATTTGTTTCTCTACAAATGTGCTCGTAACACAAAACATTCAATGTTGCATTGACTCTAGTTTGAGCTGACAAGGCATGGTGAAATTGTCATGGGGTCATCTAGTAGTGATTGTACGCATTTAAATTTTTTTCAGAGTGCAGCAATACTTGATATAGTCTTCCATCAATTTTTGCGAGTGATTGTGACAATTTTTGCGAGTGATTGGCTCTCTTTCTCTACATTTCTCAAATTCTTGTACAAAGTCAACAAATTGATCAAATCACCAATTCGCCAGGATAATAGTTAGTAATTCATATTACTCTCAGTTCTCTCAATTTTCACGGCAATGTTCACGTTACAACGTTGCTCTAACTTCACATCCATGCAGGACACACGACTAGTTAACCCGCGTTACGTAAAGCGCCTCATACGTCCACTCACTACACAGATCGCCTTAGAACTGACTGTTGGCTAATTGGCTGCACGATGGTTTTCCGTGCTGTCAACCTATGCTTCACGTTTCCCTTCAGGCGCCTATTCTCAATACTTTCGGAGAGCGTTGCATAGGTGGCGCTGGTTTTGGCAGTTTTATAATCTCTCAATGTAGATACTATCGCTCTAGACGTTAACTACCTGTGACTAAAATCAGCTTGGGAACAGTCACTTGACTTATATGCTCCAAATTTCAAAATGAATTGGAGATAATTAGTTTGTCCTAATCTAAGATGTAGCAGAACCAAAAAAAATTGCTAATCATAACCAAAGAAGATTCAGGCACATTCATAAAGATTTGATTCGTATCTTCCATCTCTTAATCGTCAACGTCTTAAAAGCTTCCGAAAGGAAGTTTCTGTTTGAAAAGATGGAAATGAGTTTGAAATCTAATTTACCAAGTGAAAGACTTTGCACATTCATACTTCGAGGGTCATAAGGCGTTCTCGTCTCCATTATTTTTCACAACAGTATGTTTGCATTCAAATCCAAAGATAAAATCTTTCTTAATTATTAAAATTCCACAAGAAAAAATGAAATTACTAGAATAAATGAAATTTTATTTATCTAAGAAAAATTATAATTATTTGCATTCATACCTCTCACATCCTGGCTCAAACGTTAAATGTTTATGTGTGCATATGAATTTATAATTAATTTCAAGTAGCCTTAGCCAGTCTTTCGTTTGTATTTTCCCGACTTTTCCAGCATATTTCAAGTTTTGAAAATCTTCGGGGGATAAAATGAGTACAAAATAATGGAAGTGAATGGCGCACGGCAACGACAGATAATTTCTGATAAAAATTTAACAATAGGCACAAGCACATGACGGATGTGATGATGATTCTGTTAAACTGCAAAAGATTGTTAATAATAATATGCAATTGTACAACTATAATCATTTTACGAAACGGTAAATGGACTTTAAATTGTTTCGTAATTCAGCTATGAATTGTGTCGGCATGACTTGAGAGAAATGTATTTGTATCTTTCTTTTAGCTTTTATTCTGTGTACTTCGCTTTTATTGTCTTATTTTAATCATTCGGTCAGCGATTTCGTTTCTCTTTTAAGAAAACAATCTCGCAGAGGGCTGTGGACTATTAATGAAATCATGAACTTGAGGGTAGAATAATTCATGGATGAAACTGAATTCGCTTTGTCACGTCTAAAGATACTTTCTTTGTTCGTCGAATTTCTCCTTATCTGACAAGAGTATCCTTGTTAACGGCACTCATCCCGCTACGTATCATGAGACCATCGAAATCAGTCGCATAGTTACACCATAATTATTCTGAAGTTTCTGCGAGTAAAAAGGAACTGTCCATGTTTGTCCAAATCTCTTCATTGTTTGAAAATGATTACAGGATCTCCTTTTTTTTCCTGAATATGTAAAGATTCCAGTAACCCATACCGTACCGTGCAATGAACCAACGCGTAACAGACCAAGGAAGCGGCAATCAATTGTCCTGTCCGAAAACTACCCACACATATTCCATGAGTTAGCATATGAGCAGATAGCAACAGTCAATGAAATGATTTAGGTCTATAAATAGTAAGAATAAGGATTGCAACTAAATAACCCCAACCAGTAGTGATTTGAACAAACTGTCCTGAATAATGAAGCATTGAATCGTTGCGCAAAGCCCATTCCTCAACAAATTATCCAATTACCATACAGGTTCTGATGGAAGACAAATGAATTGTAAAACCTATCAGGTTTAGGTGAATGGTAACAATTGTAGTAAACGCTTTAGAAAATCAAAGAACATTGCAGTTGAATTTATATTGATCCTCATATTCAATACGAAGAATGAACCACATCAAAACAATCAACGAACAAATGCATGTGTTCAACAAAGTTTCCTTAAATTGTTCTCAATCAGCGCACAGCTGTACGAACAATTCAATTTTTCCGATATCTAAATATAGGACGAACCTATTGTTCTCAAATAGGCTTGCAAACAAGGCAATGGCTTTAACGATAATACGAGAGAATCACCGCACAATGGCCTCATACAAGGAACAAGGATATAGTGCAGAAACTTCCTTGTATGCAGAAGTGCAGTGCGATTGATTATCCTTTCTTGTGCGTATGAATGTCGAAAATTCAAAGAAAAACTAATTTTATCACTATCACGCATACTTAGATGTTTTGGAAGGAATCTGTATCCCGTCTAAGTGCTTAATTATAATTTGTGCTCCCGGATAACTTTCGTCAACAAATGATCAGCAATTTCAGGGAAACACTGTCGCTTGTAAAAATTAAGTTTTCTTCACGTCAAAGCGTCAGTTGTTCTATGGAAAACAAAGGTAGTATAAAGGAGAGTGTCACTCTTCAATCAAACCAGTGCTGTTCACAACAACTCAAAATTACATGCATCCCTGCAACGTGTGACTTCCTCCAGAGATTAAGCCAGAGGATCATGAACAGCATCGAGTATTCCTTGAATATATGATTTATTTGACGTGGGTGGGTTGAGGATACTCACGATCAAAGTGAAGGACTCACAGTGGAACAACTAAAAGAAACCACTTACACCCTCATCCTGCTAACCAGAGGGTCCAAGTGCAAACCATTTTTATGGTATCTTCGCGTCATACAAATCCTTTTTCCAGTGGGAGAAAGCTCAATGCATTGTAAAACGCGTTGCCAGTTGATGAACCCATGTAAATGATTTTGAATCAATGAATCCTTATTCTTATTGAATACATTCTTTAATGTACGAAATTGTTGAATTTAGGATCCAGGAAACCGACAGTAATTCACGAAAAACAAACACATTCATAACAAACAACTTCCTAGTTTGGATTGGGTCAAGTAATCCGGGTTTTACTTTTTTTAAAAATGGCCCGGAAATACCAAACAGTGCAATTTAACGCCGTGGCGTTAGCCAGCGGACCTCAAAAAATTTCCTGAGGTAAAGCCGAAATCCAATCTCTTCTCTGTCAGGTGATCTCAAATATATATCAAGATTTCATCAAAAGTATCATAAAAAGAGCTCAATCTTGTCATCAAGTTCGCAGTGGCCATTTGACAGATTCAATAAATAGTTACGTGCTCAAAATCTTTGAACAGATGCCGGTTTATGAACGGGTTACGTTCAAAAAACAGTGTGCGATGGTCTCTACGACTTGTTTGTAAGTTCCTTCAGGCTGTATCTCTTGTTTTTTTAGGGACAAAAAGGGAAAAATATATGGAAAGGATAATGCTTAAACATAATCAGCGATCCTGTTCAAAGTAATATTGAGTAGAAGATCAGTGTGATGGATGATCCTTGTATAACTTCATGGCTGGATTGAGTGGAAGCCTGGGAGGTGATGTCCTGTGTCAACATTGAAGTGTCCTGGAACTTAGGGAGAGGCTAATAATTGCGACGAGCTGCAGTAAAGTATGAGGTGATATCATCAAATAATCCTTTGCGCTAGAATTAACAACTTTTGGTGTTGTCAGAGGTAACAATTATTATTGATTTCTTCCAGTTGGTTAACATTTGACTCTGTGGTAGAGTGTAGTAAAATACCCTGGTAAGCTGAAATCAGGTGAAATGATTTGATGTCAAAGCCATATTGTATTTCTGGAAAACACACACCGAAGATGACACTACGCCAGACGCGGATATGTTCGATGCAAGGATACAAACGGGTAACGACGGAACTCCGTTTTGCTTTTGTTTTTAAGTTGGCATTGGTTCTCACCTACAGTCTGATTTACAAAGCAGAGTGGACTAATCCAGCCTAATTCGATACATCTAAAACTACTTAATAAGACTTACGCCTCATTATAGGTTAGGCCGAAATTGTTTTCTAGTCATTTTAAAATTCAAATGTACGAAATAACAATTTTTTTGTAGCAAGTGGCAAGTCAAGGCTGTTTACGCCCTGAGTGTGTGACTCGCAGACGCGCAATACTTCTGGACTACCCCAATAAAATAAATTTTTATTGGATACCCCAATAAAAATCTTCGATGTCAACTTGAGAATCTAGCCTAAAAATGATTTTCATCTGTCAAAAAAGACCGGATAACAAGACAGCACATGCAGACAGACATACGTCAGTGCAGGATATCATCAGACTAGTGACTGAACAATAGGAAAGAAGGATTCTCACATTTTTAACCCGAAAACGCGAACCTCGCTGTTTCTCTCGGAGGTATGCGCGGGTTAAAAACAGGAATAAACAAAAATTAAAAGCTCACAGTTAATCCTAGCGATGAATGTAGGATTCTATAACCTCAGCCTAACAGCTCCATCTAAACGTATGCAGATTCAGCTGCCAAAAAGTAAATTGTCAACATGGAGGTAACATGCTTGTAAGGCCGCGAATTGGAAACAAAAGCCTCAGCAGAACGGTCAGATAATCGTTAGCTCTTGACAGTGGCCTACGCACTATTCAGGAAATTATCTAGGTTAGACACTGTTTAGAAAATGCGAACTTGATGCGGAAAATCGTTGGTTTCTACTACTTTTTAGCTTCTAGTCAGAAAACAGATGGGTACCCAAAATTTTTGAGTTTACAAAATGAGCAAAGATTTGATGATTGTAACGAAAAATTGTGCTGAAAATGTCGCGGGACAATCTACACACAACCTTGATCTGGTTCATTACAAGAGCTCAAAACCTGACTTGACAAAGAAAATTTTTAGAATTCGGGGCGTTTGTTTGTAAGCATACTGGTCGAAATTCAAAACGTTTTACATGATCTTTCAGGACTCGCTTGTAACTATCTATGAGCCACATGAATACTCTCACAAGGAATGAAGCAGAGTGGATCATATGGTCACTCCCTCGCATCATACTCGTCTGACATTTTTCAAGGCATTGTTTTTCCCCGCCCCAACAACACTCTGGATACAAATGAGAGAGATACAGAGTTTTGACAGGTAGGATAGCTGTTGACAAGTGGATGTTCAGGTTTGGCGACTCTACAGGGTACAGCTGTGATTTATGACCTAGTCTAACGCAAACACGTCGGCGCATGGAAACTGTTGAAATCAAGTTAAGCTAAGAGATCTCAGTGTCTCGTTACTACCATGTATTGTTAGTGAATCTGACATTTCTTGCTAGTTTTGAATAATGTATTCTGATAGCAACAGCTGTGAACCAGATCGCGTAAGTTTGAAGCTCTTAGAAGTACTCCACCCAGGGAAAACCAAGCAAATTTTTATCTACGAAATTTAATTTTGTATGTGTTTCACTGGTGAAGCAATTTCGAAGATGAAAAAGAAGATTTCAAAAATTGTTTTAGATATTGGAATCTCTGATGATTTTCACTCATTACGCTGACTGATATAGCCTCGAAGAGCTGTCATCAGACCATCTATCAGGACTTTTGTCTAGCAGCAAGCATCTACATTTGTAATGGGCTACAACCAAGGCAGGCAAAGTAGGCTTTGGCTTAGGCTTAGTTTTTCAGGTTCGTTTTCTGATCCAACTTCAGTCGTTTCCCGTCTCATTTGTTTTCTTGTTTGCCAAAACCCATGCGTTTTGGTGATGTTTCAGTTTCAGTGTGTTTATTGATTTGAGTTTGTTGATTCTAAATGTCCTTCATTTATACAAGCAGGAAGGTTTTCATTGATAACGGTAAGATAAAGCGCGTTATTTTTTTTATTGTGAAGGAATTTTATGCGTTCGTGAGTCTTTGACTGCTAATATTGCCTGGAAAAACCTTTGACTTTTGGAAAGCCGTTTCAGTCGCTCGCAGGTTTTGTCCGAATGAAATGTTGTCAGTGCCCATGATCCGAAGAAAAAGGAATCAAAAATGTGAAACAATCGTCTACGTTAACAAAGAAAGTAAAGTAAACTAAAAATGAAAGAGACGGAATTACAACGGAAGCACATTGATTTGAACTGATGTTCGATATTAAATATCCGATTGAGAGGATGAACCAGGTATGGAGATACTCTAGGAACATATCTAATCCTTGGTAGAAAGAAGAGCTCGCAAGTTGAACAATGAGACCAGTCAAAGGATGAGAGGTAAAGGCCTGGCTAATTTGTTAGCTAACAAGATTGTACCAAAGAACATGATACTTCCAGGCTAGACGTTTCATAACCAAAGCATTCGATGAACTTTGGCATGCAGGACTCATATTCAGATTCAGTGCAACTTCAACTCATTTCAGCAAATTACTTGATTCTCGAGGTTACGTTGGATAAATTAGAGTTGAGTTTAATTAGATGTTTTTGACTGGCTGAAGGATGCACTCATTTCAATGATTGTTAGATATTGATTCATCAATTTACGAAATACATCCATTAAATTATTTAGGAGCGAAACAAAGTCATTAGTTATTAATGCACTCTAACCAAAATACAATTAAACTTAATTATATACTTGTGGCAACTGGACGTTGCCTCGACACAAAAAGTCCTTAAATCGGCATCTTATGAAACATGAATTTTCATAATCAGATACTAAAAGATTTTTGCAAGCACCTTGCATTGTTGCTTATGCAACAATACTAAACGCAAATCCTCCAACGAAATTTTAGCAAGAAATGCATACCATAACAAGGCATTCGTGACTGCATCGATGTCTGCTTGTGGTCCGGCAGCCGTTTTTCATGAATTGCATCTTCAAATGTCTTTCGAACAAGTTCCTTGAGAAATCGCATCACGAAATTCAGTGTAATCATACACCCTTAAAAGCAAGCATTTAGTTCTATTGTTATAAATTTTCACAATTCTCCTGTTTTTGCTTTTGTTTCACGCAATTAATCAAAAGACGTGAATGGCCTGAATTCGGTAATCACAGGCTGCGCCATGTGTGGCTATTTACCAAATGTCTTAAAATTTGGCCAAAGTATCTCACGATTTCCTAAGCAAGTGGACTTGATTCGGTGGTGCAAAATTTTTGTGTTTGTAGAAGATTGTGCAATTTCTTCATTGTTCTCTTCTTTCGTGGATATTTGGTTTCCACTGTTCACTATAAGGAAGCCCAGAAGCCCATCATCAAACGAAAAAGCCATTGCAATGTTATAATTGAATATATTCAACTGAGTGTGTATGTGGATGTGACTTGGGCCTAGCGCAAGCTGGAGCGACTATCTCCGTTCCTATCGCATGCCTTAATTCATTTGCAAATTCATCGTGCAACGCTCCTACATCCTGTTTTCGAATCCCATCGAGCGATTTGACCCATTAGACCTACGATAACAAAATGTAGGCGAAAAAACACTTGCTCGTTATTTCCTGCCTTGGAATAAATTCCGGAAAATGTAAACATACTCAGTAGTATTGGATCAAGTGAGCTTTCCCCAGCATAACGAATTGGTGGGTCGCCCCTCATCGAATTCGATTTTCCTTCTTATTTTAAAATTCAAATTTCATTTCAAATCGAACTGAAAGTTAAATAGAACACAGCTAAATAGCAATACATCGACCGAACGTGCCTGCACTTTGTTTCGAGGACTTTTCTTCCTGTACGAATGGAACAAATGCGAATTCAACAATTCAAATTAATTGGAAGTGGATATCCTTGCGAAGCCTGTAATTGGCACAAGTTGGAAATGACCGCAAAATCATTTGCTGTTGACTCTTTGCCTGTAAACACACACATTGATCCGTGCAAGACCCAATTAGCCGTCCTTCATTTACTAATCTTGGTTGATTACAATGTGATTGTTTCTTTGAGTCCTTAGAGATTTGGTTGTGAAATCTATTTGTTGTTTAAATGATATGGTCGAACTATCAGTTCGGCACTGTTAGTTAAAACTTCAATTATTTAAATTTAAAGGGTGATAAAAATGCAAGTGAGTAAGTCGACAAGGAAGCAATCAGATACGGTTGTATGATTCCTATAATCGTAATCAATGTCATGCAAATGTTATCAGAAAGGAATATCCTAATATTTTTTCATTCAAGTAAAACGTACACTTTGTCATTAATGATCAGCTCGGCGCAGCATTTCAGACTTGCAAATTCTCTAGTGTGCGGATGGACCATGATATTGTTTCAAAATCGAAAGGATCATCCCAATACGAAGCCATAGCATACCTCTCACATGTGTAAGCAGCATTTTTAATCACAAAGCCACCGGGTACAAGTACCGGGTCTTCAAAGAAGTCCTAGCTAAAGCAAAAGTAGCGCTGCAATGATTCTTGTCCTGCAGATACACTTGCATCGAAGCCTCAACGCACAAGACATGTTTGAGGGATATGGAAGCCGATCTAGCGAACAACACTGAGCTAAAAATTGCGAGCGAACACATGGCTTCGTGTGGGTATATAATCAAGGTGTTTTAGTCTTTAGTGTTTCCCTGACAACAAAGAAACACTAACTTCTTTTTCTTCTTTTTCACTAACTTTGTTCAGTGAAGATGAACTCTTTGGAGGACGCTGTCTCTAGCACAGAGGGTTATGTTCTTGGTGGGGGGGGGTGACTTGAACGCTAATACTATTGAATCGGACATGTTTCAGCCTAATCCGAAGGAGGCAAATAATCCTGGAGATGGTAGCTAGCGTGAAACGTGTCATATTGAGCACTGGGAACGCTCCCAATTTCAGCCGTGTGGGCTGCATGGGAACCATGCTATATTCGCCTCGGAGTTCCTCTTTTCAAAGACATGCAAATGGGGACCACCACCTTCGTGCACTGAATACTGAACAAATGGACGTGGACAAATTCGTTAACACGCTCACGAGACGCCCATCATAATTTGCAATTTCTTCGGGAACCAGAGGACTGGCTGCTGAAGACATGGTGAACTGTACAATAAGTACCATCGAATCTTGTTTTAAGACTCCTATGTCTCGCCGGAGAACTCAATGTGGTAAGACTCCTGGTGTAATTGCGGTCAACTGAAATCACCGAACAACGAAAGGGAGGATGCCACAAATTCCGACGAGAATCTCAAGAGGTGAGAAGACAGGATGAGGCTTGGATGAGGTTGGAACCAGAATCGCAGTAAATCGTTCGGCCGGAAAATATATTCGTGAAATGATCAACAGAACTGAGGCCCACTGTTGGCAGGACCCCGCCAAAGACGTGAACAGAGATTTGTATGGCCTTGACTGCAAGCTAGTTATGGTTAAGTTCGGTACCCTACAGACCTGACAGATGCCTTACAAGCGCCCTTGCATATACGAAGCCGATTATATGGTTGAGATCTTAAGATAGTATGGGAATACGGGCTCGATTCCTCACAATTCCGTCAGTGCTGGAGCTGCCCACAGGGAAAGATCAGTATACTGTCCATTCTTCACAAGGAAAGAACATGATTTGTTTGTTCTTCCCAAGAAGTTGAAGAAGGCTCCAGATTTAGACAATGACGCTTCTATCATACAGAATGTCAGTCTGCTCAGCAGTTTTAATGGCAACTTACGGGAACGGGTTTTCGCCCAGCAATTAAAGACGGTAAGACTCGTGCGGATCAGCAACGAGAAGGAAAATTCCGAGTTTCCGTCAGCTCGGCGCTCGCTATGTATCCCAGATATGGCCCGAAAAGTATTTAAGGCTCTCATAAAGTAATGATTCACTGTTATTCCTGCCCCTGGTGACCTTTCTCCGAAGCAGAGCTGTTTCAGAGCAGAGCATTCTACTAAATATGAAGTTTCAGGGCTGGTGACTGTGGTCAAACTGGCAAAGACATAGAGTCGGCCCAACCAGCGGGTATTCTTCTTAGTGAAACTGGACATCAGGAATGCGTTCAACTTCACTAGATGGGCGGATATTCTCGGCACCCTAGAGAACTCATTCTACGCATCAGAATATCTGATACAGATCGTTCGGAATTCCCTCAAAGATGGCAATCTGATCTACCACATGCCCAAAAGTCAAGAGGATGCTTGTAACATCAAGAGGGTCCAAAAGCTCGATCCTCGGTCCAGACTTGTGTAGATTTCCTACGACGGTCTGCTCAGAATCGAACTGTCGGAGGAATTGTGACTGCTCTGTTATGCGGGTAATGTTGCAATACTGTTAGCTGGGCATAGAGTCGATCCAGAGCAATCAAGACTGAATGTGCAAACACACTGAATAGAGAGCGTTACGGATTCAGAATTTCGCAGGAGAAAATTTAAGTTTTCATCCTCAAAAGAAGAGGACCCTTCCAGTAAGAACGTGCAGTGACGGTGGTTTATAAGTAGAGTTGGAACTATCAGTTGAGTGCCTGACAGACTTTTAGCTCTGTCTCAGACTGACTTTTAGACTGTCTCAGAGCGAAATAGGGCAACAGTAGATAAAGTTGCATCAGAAAAAGCGGAAATCAGTCAACTAATCTGCAATAGTGGGGGACGAAGCCCAACAAGAAGGCGGCTCTTGGTGAGGGTCGCACAATGAGATATGGTGCTCTCAATACAGAACTGCACCAGAAATTCCAGGCACAGAACCAGAGACGAGGAGCAACCTACCTCCAATGATACGCTGCATGAAATTCATAGGTTACACAGATTGAATATTCTACACAGCAGAAAGGACTGTCAAACTTTCTTTTTGTGCAAAAAATGTTCCCATCAAAAATTAAGCCTGTTGTGGATTCCAACAACTCAAAAAGTCATTCTTGAAAGACAGGACGCGCCGAGTGTGGGGGTAGCTCTCCTTTTGCAATACTCCTCTTCCTTCCCGTCTTACAAGAGAGGAAGTTCCTGTGACTCGAACTCCATAAGGGGTTTTATAGAGAAACCTCGCCCGAAGTAATGTATCAAACGGTTTCCGGCAACATATGCTGGTTGAGAGAAAGGTCCGGAAGAATCACCTTTACTTCCTTCCCGAAAAAAATTCTGAGAAAAGTGATATCATACTTGAAAGATGACATGAACAAATTTGAGTCTATGAAGCATAAGTTAACGTAAGCTATGATTTTCAAGTAATACCATCTCTACGAAAAGGACAACCACAGACATTGCTGCATCTTGTAGGTACAATTCATAACCATTAAACTATTTGAATGACAGTTTCAAAATTGCCATAAGTTGCATTCTAAGATCTTGAATGTCAAAAACTCGAAATTACTATTGGATGCAAATCTAGGTTCATAGCTACATGCATCCTTCAACTAGAAAACCCAGCTCCAAACCAAATATTATTCAGGTGAAATGCATGTTGAGCACCCTGTTAAACGTACTTCATTCGAAGCGAATTACAAGTATGTACGTTAAATATAGGGCACTGGTGTAGAGCGTAATACCACACTCATTCGAACGTTCATAGTCAGAAAAGGATACTTGTTAGTTGTAATCATGCACATGGCGATGACCCAAATGTAGCAGGAAATAGAATCGAAGTGTCGATGCTTCTGTATATTTAATATAGTGGATGTTGTGAATGTTGTCGTAATTTAGATTACATGCAGTGCAATTTTCATCCTTCCTTTCCATTAATGCTCTAATATGTGAGCATGAGTCAAACACGTGTGTCGGAAACAAAAGCAATATACTGTATGAAATTACCAGCGGCACGTTTTCGATCGACGTAAGTAAATTTTGATTGACTTGAGTTTGTTTTGTATTGTCTGCATATTGAATGTGATTGATTTAGTGCTTTCTTCTAATGAATGATTGGGAAATCGATAAAGGCTTGTTAAATTGCAATTTGAGTAAAAAAAATGCAACATTAAGATGATAAGTTCAATTCAAAAAACAGATGCAAGCTCGTTTTAATTATTAAGGCAATGTCATGTAAGCCAAACCCACGATACAGCTATAATTAGAATCCTGGAGTTCAAAGGAATTAGTACATGCAAAATGACACTGAGGCACCCATACCGAAATGAAGTTCAATTTAATTTATACTGAGGAACTCAGTTTTGGAATTCCAGATTTGTATAATCCTGGATCGCGAATGATCGGCAAAATGGCGAGCATTCAATAAACGACTACCTGTCCCGTTACAAGTATATTATTCTCCGGTGTGCACTCTCATGTCAGCTCAGTGATCACTTTGCTGTGTTGTTTAAATGTCTTATTTAGCTGATAAGCAAATTCATTTTTGAGATAACTGTGCATGTTTTGTGATTTTGACGAATGATTAGGTTATGTTTAACTACGACGCTTGTGCTTTTGTGTTGATTTTTTGTCTAATTTTCTATAGTAATTACATTGATTGTGGAGAATGACTGCGAGATCGTTGCTCACAGTTGAGAAAATCGAACGTGCTTTTGAGAATGACGATATCGGCGAAGCAAATTATGATTTTTCTCACAGTGAAAAGTAATTTTCAAGACGAACTCTGGAACGGCGAAGGACTTCTAGAAAGGCGGCGTCAAGAGTCTCATGCACTTGACGAGTCATAACAAGATCCTTCACCAGCTGCCAGTTACATGATCGGCGAGAAACATAACTCATACCTTAGATCTGCTTCATGTCTTTCTGTAGGATGATATTTGTGAAGAAATTTTTAAATGGTCGTATACTGCAATAGCTAGTGGTCAAAACCACGCTTAAACTAAATTATTTTCCTGAAGTTATCTTTCACAGTTTGGTGTGCGAGCAGCTCAACACCACTGATCCAGAAGTGTCCAGAAGTAGCGGCACTTGAACTCGGGACCTGCTGAAAGAGCGGCGAGTGCACATTTATAAACCAACCGATTTATAATATCGCAAAACACGTCTCAAACCTTTCTTGTCGATGTTATTCGCGCAAAGGTTTTTATTCAGTATTGATAAGCCTGCACAATGTGTCTTTAACTTGTACCTGAAGCTCTAGTAAATTTAATTTCACGGCAATTTAGCTTCCTGATACTTCCTTTCGCCTGTTTGCCAGTATTTTATTTTGGAAGTACAAGAGTGACTCCTAATGTAGCACGAAACATAATTCAATTTATTTAAATCAACAGCCAGGTTGCACAAAACTGATGCACTCAAACTCTAGCCTTTAATAAAGTCCATTACGACATATCCTGACCCACAAACCAGATTTGGAATATCAGGAGCAAAAACCTTCGAAATAATGAACTAATTACTCTCGTTTTTACTCTGGAATCCACGAAAAAAGCAGAACACGTTGGCCTCAAACCACTGATCCATAGCAGCAAAAGCCTCGCAAAGGAGTTTCGTTCCGAAACGAAATGCATTTTTCAAAGTGCATTTTTATGCATGTATGACGGGCTCCACCACATTTATGACTGTTGATATCAACGTACGATATCTTAATTTGAATGGCAGTAAAAGTTAACGACGGTGTAAATGTTTGTTAGATAAACATATATGTTTCAGTGCTATTGCACATATGACTTCCCTTCAGTCCAACTAGCCTGTACGGACCGCATAAAGCTAAGCAATAGATTGTGAAAAATTATTCTTTTTATCTCCTCAATATGGCATGATGGATATCTGCCGGGTAGATGAATGAGTGATTAGTTATGGTGAATACTCATAGATATATTGCAATACACTTTATGATAGATTGATTTGTCGGCATACGTTGCACTCGTTAAACTTTTCTGATTTATCTTCACATGCATGTTACATTCGAGCAACAATGCAGATTTGAATTCAACACTTTTCATGCTTTCTTGGATAGTTATGCAGAAACTGCACTCAACACTTGGACACACGAAAGATACTTTTGCACGGTCTATATCTTTGCGTCTTATGCCATGATGGATAAAATTTTCTTGGCGTCTTTAGATTGTAATGTAAGATGCTAACTTCCAGCCGTATTTCGGTCATTTATCCTGGTATATATTGGTTATTCTAAAAAATATTGACCCTTTTTTTCACTTTTCGATTGAATATTTCTTTTATTTAAGATGGATTTTTTTAAAGTACATATTGTCCATTATTATCTATGACCGTTTACCATTTTTGGGTAGAGCCATTATTCCATCTGTTTATTGGCGAAAAACTAGGCCAAGTGATTTTCACAGTCCCTTTTTGAATTGAATTTCTTTTCATTAAGGAAGTTTGGCAGAGACCGAAACAAAAGGTAGCCTGATGGTGCAAGGTCTGGACTACACGGTGAATTCATCTCAACTTCAATTTTTGCCGGCTCTTTAAAGATATGTGTGGTCTGGCATTGTTATGATGGAAGACAACGCCCTTTCTATTGATCAATTCTGGCTGGTTTTTGTAAATTGCTTGTTGTAATCTGGTAGTTTATTGATAGTATAGAGCCGAATCGAATGTTTCGCCAGGTACTAGCACCTCATGATTCACCTCATGAGCATCTTCCCTTCCAATCCCACCATACACACAGCACAACCTCATTTGGTATCAATCCTGGCTTTGAAGTCGTTTGTGATGATTCACCTTTTTTTGACCGTCATCTTTTTGGAACGACATTTTCGTATCTTACCCATTTTTCATCGCCCGTAATGATTTGCTTCAAAAATGGTTCGATTTCGTTGCGTCTTGTTAGCATTTCACAAATGGAAATTCGGTCGAACAAATTTTTTTGTGTTAATTCATGCGGCACCTAAACGTCGAGATTCTTTGCCTCCAGCCTTATGCAAATGGTTCAAAACTGTTTGGTGATGGATATTCAGTTCCTTAGCAATGTCATGGCTGCGTATGTGTCGATCTTCTTCAATTTTTTGTAAGATTTCATCGACTTTTTTAGTGATTGGTGATTTTTAGTGATTTTTTTTTGAGGTGCACCTTTGACATCAAAATTTCCCGAACAAAAGCGAGCCAACCATCCCTTGGCTGTGGTTTTTGATCAAATATCTTGACCGCAGATACCAGAAATTTTTTTACGAGCCTGCGATTCCTTCTCACCTTGATCGTAGTGATATTGTAAAATGTAACGATTTTTTTCAGAAATTTCACTCATTTTTAAACGAATACAACTTTTGATACGAATGACGAAATACAAAACTGTTCACATGAAAATTGTAGACTGGAATTTCACCTTTCAAACGCATGTCACGTTGACTCAATTTGATTAGTATTGCCCGGTATATACGAACACCATCTAGTGACAAAAAAAGCTCAATACTTTTTAGGTTATCCAATATTTTACCAATATACTCGAGGGCTTTAAGGAATATAAGAGCTAGTGTTTCTAACTAAAGCAACAAATAGCCCTGTAAATTTCAACACTTTCTGCAAGTGGAACAAAAATAACTTTTTTAGTTCTTGCCTCGATATAATTTTAAGAAATCAATTTAAAGTCACTTTACACTTTATGAACTTCAACTTACCATTCACCACTGAATATTCCTCTGAAATTGTTTAGCTGAGTTACAGATGTGGAAATTACTGCCCAAACATAATGTGGCCATGTGCTTCCATTTGTCAACCGTTCCAAGCATCCCCGGGATCAGAACATCCGAGGTGAGCTCTCTTTCACAGGACCTCTAGAAGGGGACCAGTCGTGGTCCAACCCTGCTCTTGCAAGCTATAAATGTTTTGCTAGCGTCGTCTTCCTCGTTTTTGTGGTGCTTGGTGACTTAGCAATCTTGTGCAGGAAATGCCCATGCCCACTCAAAAATTAGGTTGGGTAGAAGTCCTTCTCACCATGGTCCCAATTAAGCGACAATCTCAAATCCAGGATGATTCGCAAAGTTCACCTGTTTCCTTCTGTGCTGAGATGACCAATTCAGTTTAATCCAGCGGTAAACTGGACCTGCCAATAGTCATCCAGTTCCTCTTTGCACTTATTTGACGATGCGTTCAGCGACCAGAGCCACAGCATCATCTGCATAGCCGATCAAGCGCGATCCATCTGGTATCTCCAAAACTCAGCAGTCCGTCATAAGGAACGTTCGACAGGTCTGAATCAACGATCGATTTCTGAGCAATACTCGATGTACCCTCCATCCTTTGCCGGTGCTGAGTCATGCAATAAAGCCGGCTTCGATCCTTGTTGCACTCCCTCAAACGTCGTAGAAGATGTTCCGGAACTGGAAAATGGGTTTTGTATGTATTTAGGAAATCCAATTCATCTCCGCTAGATGGAGTTGACGGGAAGGCATTGAAGACTAATCCGAAATTTGGTGCGACAATATGCCTCTGCTTTTAGCATTGCGTTCACCACCTCTGCAATCGCATCCATAGTGGAGCGACCTGCTCTCAAACTATACTGCTAAAGAGATCACTAGCAGCACGCATCGTGTCAGTGAGTCTTCCCTTGGTGAGTTCAAAACTGGGTTTTGATCGTGCTTCTACTTTGACCTCATTGTAAAACTTATTTCTGGGATAATGAACGCCACTTGGACAAGTTCTTGCTGTCTTAATAGCAGAAGCCAGTTCAACGCTTGCCTGTATAAGAGAGTTTCCTTAGAGTAACGAAAGGTAGGATACTCTGGGTGAACAAGTGGGCGTACATTTGCGAATTGTAGACATAGACATAGCTTAGAAAAATTTACAGAGGGAACAAATTCATTCTGAAGGAAACCTACCTTCACGGTGGTGTAAGTCCAGAGTCGGTTGCGTCGCCGACGATACAATCACGTGAGTACAATCCGAAATGCAGAGACACACAGACATTTTAGACAAAGGATTGTATTGCTAGATATAGAATGAATTTAACGACGATGGAAACTAGGATGTCAGATACAGATTTTGACGGACTATCTAAAAAACGGTGGTCTTCTCTACGACGCAAGAAAAGATTGTCCACAGATGACAATTAGTTAGACAAGGGATGATAGAACGATTGTTACATCATGCGTCAACAGGGTTCGACCCTCGGCCCGGACTTGTAAAACAATGCCTACAACGGACTTTGCTAGCTTGTCATCTCAGGAGAGATCTGAGGGACTATATGAGGGATTGAGACCAGGAATTAAATAACTGATTACATTTTCTCGACTAAGAGGTGGTTTTTCCAGTAAAATCTTGACAAAAGCTGACAAGGCTGCAAAGCGTGTAATGGTATTTATTTGATCAATGGCCAACATAAGAGGGCCCATCACATCAAACAGTCAACTTCTAATGAGTGCTGTGCAGTTGATTCTTTTATATTGGGCTGAACTACAGCGTAATTACACACAGCGCTAAAACCATTGGACGACAATTATCAGACTGAGATACAAAAAATTAATGTATTTATTTAAATTTATTGATTGGACTTATATTGATCATAAACTGTCAGATTGGAAATTTATTTTTAATGTTAGCTTGGCATCTTCTTACGCTACAACAAAACTGTCAGGCGATGTTCGGAGAAAGTAGTGAAGCCAAAAGTTGTTGAAAAAAGTGAAGAGAAAAGAAACATTTAGAATTCCATCCGCATACGGAACGATCTCTGGAACGGCGGTGTTTATAATTTCACGGGTGATATCTATCGCCTGCTTTGTTAGAACCACAGAAGGATTCACCAGCGCAGAAGTGTAGATAACTGAGCGATTGGCAAGAATTTTGAAGGAGTCTGAATCCTGAACTATACTGATTTCTACTTGTCACAGGTGTTGAGCGGAAGTGGGGGTCCTCGTCTTACTTGAAAAAGATTTGTGAATCACAGTCCCGCAACAGCATGTTCTGTCTAGGAAGTGTGAGTGATACATGTCACAAATCTTCAGCTAACAAAATATTGTTTTAAAATGATATCGACCTCTTAAGAATCAGTGACCGCTTCGTTAAATTGGAGAGTTTTCCCCGGAAATTAGACGTCCGATGACTAGAAGTTGAGTGGCATATCATACTGGCGCAGTCCTGACATATAGAAAAGTATACTGAAGTCTCAGCTTGTGTCAGGGGTGATGATATCTGTTTTCTAGTTCCCCTTTTTCCCCTCTTCAGAAGGATTTTGCAGATCTAGAAGGCATCTACAGACGTATGAGAATGAAGTTTAATCTGAAGCAATATGTCAAAAAAATTCAAACAAGACTCCTAGGTTATAGTGAAGTATTAAGTGACATAGACACCTTCTCTTTTGGAGAAGGTGTAGAGTCAATTGCTTAGGGCAATAAAAGACTGCCCCTTCCAAAAACAAAACAAACAATACTTAAAAAAAACTCAATTGGCTTACTTTGCTCTAGAAACTTGTTAGCAATATTCAAACATTTCTCGGATTTTATTTTATTTTAGATCAATTTTATTTTGTCAACTTTCAGAAATTTCTTTTACTTTTAATGCTTTCAAAAGGCAACAAAACTATTGTCATAAAGGAAAAATCAGTGTTACACTAGGAGGGAAATTGTATACCTTGCAGCAGAATAGTTGTTTGATTTTTTTATCGTCGCTTTGCATAAATATCCAAAAGGAATTATCCATAAATTTTTTTATAAAGTTTTCCACTATCAAAGATTATTCAAACGAACATTGAAATCGAATCCTGTTGATAGCTGTCATACATGTTAGTGATAATTTGAAGTGTGCGCTCAATTTTAGACGTTAAAATTGAGACCTTATTTGTTCGTTGAATAGAAACCATTGCCCAGCGATTGTTGTTATCCTTGTTTCGTATTACGAAATTCAGTTTGTTTCGATATGCAATCTTCTCACGGACAAGTTCATCCTGTCGCCCTGATGAAACCAAGAAAGTCTTCCGGCTCCGTGGTCACCAAGTTGTTCTTTTCAGTTCAGTTCAGTCTTTTCAGTCAGTCACTTTTTAGCGAGCCGCAGCAAAATGAGTTGTCTGTTGGCCAGCCTCGGACAATTTAGAAGGAAGCTTCCTGTTTTTTCTCCTTCCTCGCCGAAGATTTGGTAAGTGTCATCCGTTTGAATTTCTATTCTTTTGGCGTGTTGACATAGAATATTGTTCGTAGGCCTTTTCTGTTTCCTCAAGGAATTGTTTGAACTTCATTTTTTGGGTTGGATGAAAAGGCGTGGCTCCCTCTTAGCCAATATGTTCCTGCCAATCTGAGCCATATTAATCTCTTTCAAGAGGATTTTTTCTAGTTCCGATTTCACCGTGGCTGTTGAACATTTGATTGTGTCTATTGTAGCTGCATTTCGGTCGGCTGAATCAGGTCTTTCTAGCTCATTTGCTCTTTTATTTCCGTCTACATCTTAGAGCTCAGTGTCCCATATTTTTATTTTTAATCGACTTGAATGTAAATTTATCTTAGCTGAAGCTATCACTTTAATACTGTGCCGACAAAAAGAACCCAGATAAAATTGAAAATTAAAGTCAAAATTGTTGCCAGCATTGCAATCCATTCCGAAAGAACTTTTTCAGTGTGCAACTACGACTAAGCCAATTTTTCGAATTTATCCTTAACCCACCGACGATGACTGATAGAAGGCAAGACTCATTGGATATACGATAAAACAGATAACTTGAAATCAATATTTGGCTTCTGTTTTTCAATATCCATTTCAAATTTCATCATTTCTTGTATAACTTTTAATTCCATTTGAGTTTTCAGTCCTTTGTAAGAGTTCATAGAAATCCGATTTGAGTAGTGTAATCAATCTCTGCGCATTCGAAATGAGAGACTCAGTACCATATCCAATAAAATAACCTTCAGCTATGCAGAATTCCAATGCAAATATATAAACTTGGGAACTTGAGGAATTTTCTCACTGGAACCATCCTTACAGCGAAACAATATGAAACCTACTTTACAACGTCAGTGTGATGCTTTCTGCTGATTGAAACATTTTTCTTCGACGAGAACGCTTAAGCGAAACACACATTTTCTCGAGTAGAAAGAAAATCAATTCAACATTCATCTTATGCACCTGTTACAGCTACACATAGTTCCATTCTCGTGGAAATTTGTAGCACGCGCGCAATTTAAATTTCCTGCCTCAAGATTTGTGCCCATCATCATTCTCGATTCGGTTTGGTTCAGTGGTTACGTGCGAGCTACGGCGAAGGAACGTCTTGGCTAGGGTATCATTGCAGATGATTTCTATCTTATAGTCAAGGAACTAATCTCGGCGATAACACGAAAAGATAAAGAAAGTTGAAATTGATGGCTATGAAGAAGGTACCCACTACGAACAGATGCTGGAAGATGGAGTGCATAATCGTTACTTTATGGTGGACTGGGATTGCATTCATGCTTTGTAACCACAATGGATCCCACCAGCATCATGCGGCGACCAATCATGCGGGGCGTAGCTACACTTTGAACAAGAACTGAAGGCATCTGAGCTGGCAGAATAGGAGCACCTCAAGGCTGCAAAGAAATTAACAACAAGAGCTGAATGGAGTTCTCACTTCAATGGATTCCAATCGAATAGCGATTGTAGCATAGATTCGTAACCATTTAAAGAAACATCAATTCACACAATAGGACGAAATACGACGTATTCAAACACACACTTGAGAAATCTTTGCCGACAATCACCCACAAAAATGTCGAAGAACTTTTATGAACAGCAGGCACAATTGGCGGATTTCGAAATATTTTCTTACCATTCATGCGAAAGACATCAAAATCAGTGGGAGACATGTTTGCATCCATCAACAACTGACTTGTTAGGATGCCAAGGTCGCAGCTTGCATCAGAGTATTATACCTTTGTTCCTTCTGTTGAACCCTCTTTTGTATGAAGGAACGATTTCCAACCGCCAGGCAAGTGCATCCGCGAAACTGCGTCCTGAAGTTCATTACCATCCATCATTCAAACCAACTTCGTCGGTTGTTCTTCACGTTTACTCGCTTTTGATTATCTGTGAAATTGTAGTCCTTTAAGTCGATGTGTGCAGTCAAATGGTGCACGTATACACTTATGGTAGTCAATTTATCGGGATGGTTCCACTGCAATCACGAAATGCCAATATCTTGCGGCTATTGTTCCCGATCGTGAAGAAATTGTTGGAAAAATTGGCTTTTCACAACGAAGGATTTGTATCTGTGTCAAGTGTTGGTGCTTGCGACTATAATTAACAACGTTAAAATGAGAGATAGCTTTGGATAGTTGAAGGATGACAAGAAAATGAACTAGAGCTATGTTGATTCCGAATAATAACATGCTTGAAGTTAAGAACAATTGGGCCAATAATTTATATTATCCCTTGGCCTGTTATGGCTCTCACTCGATTAATGACTAACATCAAGGAGATAGCTCTGATTGATCCCTGTGTGACCTATTCGACTCTATGAGGTAGAAATATGGAGCGACATCTTCACAACGCCAAAAGTAGTTGACACGGGAGCAGATACAAGGAACGTTTAAAATTATTTAGAACGGCTTAGAAAAAAATCGTTGGTGTCCTTGGTTGCGTGTCCTGACAGTGGCGAAATACTAGAGCATTGGAAGGAATCGGAGATGGAGAGATCTGTTTTCTAGTACCACGTTTCTGTTGAAGGTGTTCTCGAAATGTTTAGGTGTCTGCAAAACGGAGGTCAAAGTAATATTTCAAACGGTTACAGGCCCAATCCTCAAATCGACAAGAGCATAAAGGATAAACCATAGGTGATCCGTATCTGGGAGTCTCAATTCAGGTTATAAATGGCTTTCCACATAGCAGAAGCAGACTATATTGTTCCAAAAAAATAAAGTGACATCTTTTTCGGTATTCCTGTACAGACACATGGTCGATTTGAACGCATTTTTTGCGAATCCTAAGAGTGTTGAAGTTAAAGATAAAATAAAAACCTTGCATTTAACAAAGATAGATTCAAAGCCTCGTTCACAATACCTTTCGAAGGACGCCAAAGGAATTTTCATTATTTTAATGATAATTTTGTTAAATTGACTTAAAATTTTTGTTGTTTTTTTGCCGTTGGATCCAGAATATTGAAGGTAATATTGATACTACCAGTGATTCATTTTGGATGTACACCATTCATTTTGTGTTTTATTGGAAAATTGGAACGTAATGAAGTGAAGTGAAAAACGGAAAAAACAGAAGGAAATGATCTAAATGAAACCAGGCAAAACAAAATAAACATAAGGAGCTAGCCATTCTACTCCGGCAAGGTCCTTTGATTGAAAATTGGGATATCGAAAAAGTTGCTCAAAATCTGAAAACATAATCAATCAGGTTTAGAATGAATGGCTCCATCAAAATGTGACATAAAAGAAAACAGAATGCATATTTGTCCGATCTTGTTTATCAAAAGTGTACACACCATCATTGTCAAGTGTCAGGACGAGAAGCAAGCCGTATCAAAAACACGTTTTTTATCAGTGACATTCAATAAGGAATAGAGGTTTGCATATGTTTTGCTCACTTCATGATATAAACAATAGTACAATCTTTTTGGGCTTTCGGGATTTCCGCCAGGAAACATAGCAACAACCCAGGACATGATACTGTCAAATAAAACGTGGTATGCCACTAGAATCATCACTACGACCAACAATATTATACATGCTTATGATTGACAGAGAGAGGTTTTAAATTTCAATGAACGATGAGATCAAAAAATGAGTCTTCCAAATTTGTGTTGAGGGAAAAATCTTCTGCAAACGGGATGACGAGGAAAAGCATCTTCTGATGTATTCATAAAAAAATTAATACACAAGGGATATTATACCCTTATGTACATCCTTAGAATTGATTTAAGCCATCGGAGAATGTTTCCTAACCATACGCTTATTCGGTTTTCCTTACAGCGATTGTTTCCTACCAAACAGATTTCTAATGAACGCAACAAACAAGAAATCCTAACATGCATTAAGTTTTTGTCCATTACAATAAAATTTCTGAAAATTTTCCCGAAGAATGCTGGTCTGCAAAACAACATCTACCATGTATGAAATCAAATTTACTAATATTGAAGTTGCACACGATATCAATTGAGATATAGACAACAGAAGAATGGACAAGGACATTGACTTCTTCCAATAATACGTTTTCTTCACAATGCTTAAAACGAGAAATTCTCAATGGGATCAATGCGATGGATTGGATTTTCATTAAACCAGAGATACTCATTCCGTTCATGTACGTCTATTCACATGCAATATCGTAATTAAGAAAAGGAAGCAAGCACCCTACGGAGTTGTGGGATAAAGCCAACATTTCAACACAGGATTAATTTAAGAAAAGAATCCAAAGAAGAAAAAAATTGTGTAAAATCTCGATGACTACGAATAGTTTGCAAGTATTTGTGGGGCTATCATAATCAGGATTCGAAAAAATAGAGCCTTTCATTTGGCTAAACTCAACAAAACTATACGTTATTATAGCCTTCATTGGTTATTATTGCCGAATATTTAATAGCCTTGTTTCAACATTGGCGCATTATTGTCACCTCCTTTGGTCCTTACAGCACAGGTATTTGGACTACCAATTTTATGTGAACAAACGTGAATCAGTAGATGCAACACGGCTATGAAATCGGTAAGATGATAGTATGAGAATTACATCCTGAACATGAAACGCATTCTAAATTCCCACTGCAGCGAAAACATCAAAAAGAATGACTTCTTCTGTAGCAAAAAGTAGTGGCCATTCTTTTCTGAGCCGGTAGGAAGACCTTGAACGTTTTTGAAGAGTTGTTTGTGTATCAGGTGTATCAGGTGTATCATTGATTGTATCAGGTCAACCTCTAAAGGTAATTTTGCACAGTTTTCAGTGCACCTTTAGAGCTTCAAGCAGATCAATTTATCTGAAAAATGTAAAAGTCTGCTTTAGCTTCAGGCATCTCACTTTCTCTTGAATATGGAAGTCAAATTTGGATAATTGTCTACAGGGGACTTCGGGACAGTGCTTGGTTTTCTTCTGAAAAACAGCAGAGTATGCACTCATCGTTCGGTTTCAGGTCCGATTTCTGAAGATTTTCCCCAAGGCTGTAATGCACCGTCGGGATCCCAGCGAGGACCTGTGACTCGCTTTTGTTTTTTTCTAATGCATGGTCCAAACTTCTTGTCGGCACGGATGGGAGTTCAGAGCATTGACGAGAAAGTCTACTATAGAGCCATTCGTATTCTCTCTCTGTCTTTTTCTTTAGACCTGCCGCTGCATTTCTTTTCATTCGCACCAAACAGTCAAGTTTCTTTTCTCGTTAAAGGAACGATCCCTACCTTCCAGGACTAGCGAACAGTCTAGAGAAGGTAATATGATCCGCACGTCTACAGATTAGTTTCCTCATTCCAATCCACTTGGAATATAAATATTCATTTCGTCTACCTCAAAGATTTCGTTACGCTTGCCGGTACTAAACCACTTCTAAAGGGTCGTATCGTATGCAAAATGATCAGATTCAAACTCTTCAGGCAAACCGGCTGGTCTTGCTGAACAGACCTAATCTACTCCCTTAAAATTTAAAGGCTTGAATGAGCTTGGAACCTAGAATATTCGTTACAGATGGTAACAGCTTTCTTCCCTTTCCAACTGTTTGGCTTAAATTGTTAGACCAATTCTGTCTGTCTCTTTAGTTGTTTCAGCGTTCAACGGAAAATGAGGTTTCTTCAAGAATTAAATAACACCCTTTTTCCGGTCCCTGTGAGGTTACCGTTACTTTTCTTAAAACTATAATCATTTCGCTACCTGGCCGTGGCTTATTGTACCGCGCTTCAATCGTTGTTTCTTCAACATTCTCGCAAAAAGCTCTATCACTGTGACATTTCTGTTTTATAATCTCTCTTCCTTTTGTATTCGAAATATTTCATTGGACGTGTATGGACATTTGTTTGAACTTAGATCATGATAATACACGCAAGTTTGACCAGTAACAGGTTGAAAATGGCGACCATGTCATTGCCCCAAAGAGCGAAGAACTCACGACGTAACTCGGCTTTCTGCTATTATATGCGCAATGTGATCCTCTATAGTTTGGCAATGTTTTGACATGCCAAGGTTATCAATAAAAGCGCTCAAAATAGTTTTGGACGATTCTCCTTTTATTTCTTCTAGTTCTTTCTTCATCGTTAAACAGAAATCTTTTCACTAAATTTTCTCAAGTTTTTTGACGTTTTTTGACGTACCTCGACCGCGCATCCTTGGATAATCTTCAATTAAATCCTCAATCCGAGTGGTTATAAGCAACGATAACAAGGTCGAAACACTGAAAAGTGTAAGTCATCTCTTTGACCAAGTCTGAGCCAAGTTTCAATTGTTTCCGGATTTTGCATGCGGTGATATTTATCATTAATTCCTTCGCCAAATAATGTTTCATTATGGAATTTCAACGAAATAGGTTCATATGGGCATAATACTGTACTTTTCACAAATAACTAAATCTATATAAACAATTATCTCAGTGATAACTTTGTCGCAAATGCTACCTTAAAACCTTAAAATACGTCAGAAGAAACCTTCATATCAGGGCAGTATGGACTTACATAGAATCTGTGCCCAATGGTAGACTATGCGGATGTCATCAACAATCTGTCACGCCCGTTAAAACCTCGAAATACTTATTTTTGAAGGGCGAAAGTGTAAAAAAAAATTAATAGTAATACCAAATGATACAAAAGCTAAATTATGACTCAGCCGAAGAAGAAAGCCTCCCATGTACAAAGTATAATCCTGGGCAATAACAATATTGGAAAATTTGGTGAATTTTTTTCGAGAGCTAAGCTAAGTAGCGAAAGAGAACAAGAATAAGAACCAAACAGACGAAATCATCGAGCTCAGCTCGGAGATAAAGTTATGACAATTTGAAGTCTAAGTGGATATCCATGAAAACCTACTTTCACGTATGTTAAAATACGACAAGACATTTGCTATGCCATAAACCCTGGAACCCAAAGCTTTCAAAAACTTATTGAATGCCTTGAGAACTAGAAGCTGAGGTTGATTACTGGAGTGAAACGAAAAATTTACATATGATCCAACCATGGGCTGTTTCAAATATTTGACAGTCCAGGGTGCTCTAACTTTGCCGCAGACTGACCATATGAATCTTTTGGGGAACATGATCGAAACAATCTAGGTACATAAAAACCATTCGTAGGAAGAAACGAAAGACAGACGGGGGCCAGTTTTGAAGCCAAGAAAACATGGATCCTACTGAATGGGCGAAGACAGGTGGTCGCTGCTGGGATTTAAAAACTGGAGGACGCAGTCAATCGATTAAGACTATTGCAGACACTTTTCCACTTTCCACTTGCAGACACTTTTTCCATGAAGCGAAAGACCAAAATAGGATGTAGTGATAGGAAGAAAAAAGAGAATTTCTACGGTGGGTAATGCTCTTGATGACAGCGCTAAGCTCTATGTTTTATTATTCTCATTTATTATATTCTTACAAATCAATTGTGTTGCAAATTTCCTTCTTCAACTACATCTCAACAAAAAGAGGCGTAAATGTTTAGGAATTTTCTATTTACAATTTTTTGTAAGGTTTTTCCCGAAATGAAACCAACAAACTGTACCAGTTGATCCAGTGTTTCCTCTGTTTCGACAACTTTTTGACCCACATCTAAATATTCAATAGTGTGTTGAAACGAATTCATGAATTTCGAATATTAAAAAAGTAATCAAACTTTATCAATTTTTTCAAAATGCGATTAAAAGCAGTGGATTAAGTTCTGTCATCAATTATTAGTTTCTTATTATTTCTCTCACTAAGCTTTAAACTTCCAACGAATAAATACAATATTTCATTAAAAAACCCATCGCCTTTACTAGTGGATCTAGCTTTGAATTTGACACGTTTTTTCGGAGAGAGTGTCAACGAATTTCAATTTGTTTAAGCATTATAATGCAAAATGCAACTGTTAAGCAAGTTTTTCTCATGGCATAATTAATCAAAACTTTAGACAAACTCCTGATCTGGCGTCTTTCAATCAACCCTAAGCGACATTTTATTTAGATTGGTGAATTCCCTCTCATTTTTGCGTAAAACCAGAGCATATCTCTCAAAGCTTTTGCGATAATTCGCAATACGAATGCAGATCTACTTGTGTTGTTTCTATCTCTGTCTGATCTGTCTGTCTGTCTATCTCTGTCTGTGAGTGTTTGTGCTTTATGTACTTACGCTATGGGTTTTCCCCATCAGAATACACATATGGTCAACATGTGTGAGACCCAAACGAACAAGAGAGCGCGAAGTACTAGAAATGGCGGATGTGGAATTTTATTATTAAATCAAAGACAAATAATAACATGCAAAACAAAATTTAAAGGTATGTTTCGATAATCGCTTCAAACTCTCCTTGCTTTTTAATGATTAGAGTGTCCATTAGGTGGTTTCAAGTTTATATAAACATATCGTAACATTGTAAAATAACTTGACCATTGCTTTCTTAAAATTAAACTTTCTTAAATAATGGCCAAATGCATATCAACAGGAGAAAATGCGATCAAAATAAAAACTCGAGCTAGCTATATTTCTGTGAGGTTAATATCGCACAAAAATATATGTCTCAATAGATAAACATCGTTTGGGCTTAAAACGTGTCCCATTTAGTTTCTTGCAACTTTAAAAAAGTTTATTTGGACCCACATAAAGTTCACATGCATCCAAAATGTCCAATTAATATCAAACCCGTCATATGCCCGATGAAATGGATTTCATAAAAAGAAAATTATTCGTCCGCGGTGGAGACAGGAAACTTTGCACCGGATTTCATAACACAGAAAATGATATCTCAAAGCTTAAATCTGTGAAAAATTCACATGAGCATGAGTGCAAAAGTGTATTAACACTTTCAAACTTCATCGAGTGTTACTTCTTCTGCGCCAACTGGATCCATGTTAACATCTTGTTTATAGACACACATTCCAACCGTTTTAAAATCTAGATTGGTTGTTAATAAATTTAGTACATATCCGCCTGTTCGAATCAGATTATCCTCTCAGCAGGTCTTTATTGCGATAGTTACTGTCTTTTTCGCATGTTACTTTATTCAATTAAAATTTTTAAAACGCGGCTAACAATCCACTAATTAAAATTTAGTATCAGGTGCGTGTCTAATTCACTCAACGCAATGCGTATCCAATCAACAAATGCTTTTCCGCTCGGGCAACATTTTCAATTACAGATTGCATAAAAAAAAGTGAATGTAATGAATGAATGGAGCAAAAGGATGTTGGTTTTTTCTTTTTGTTCGGTTTAAACTTGCTAAAATTATCGAAAATTGCATCCATGCGCAACAATTGCGTATTTGAATCGGTTATAAAGTTTTCCCTTCTTAAAGGAGCAACTAAGACTGCAAACGTTTCTCCCAGACGAAATTTCGCGAGAATACTCCTACGCTCCGTTTTGAATTAATTTTCAATATTCATATGAACTTTGCGGAAAATCGCATGTGAAATTTTCAGCGTGTTGTAACATTCCAACGTAAATCGTTAAACACTTTTCCAAATCGGATGACGTCTTTAGTGGCCAAATTAATGCAGCAAATCATTTCACGCTGCTTGCCAAGACGAGTCATTGCGCTGGAACGCAGCTGGAAAAGTGAAATTTCCCCGAAAGATATTTAAGACACGTAAAAATGTACAAACTGAAACTCCTCTTCGTAACTTCTTTGTTTGTCTTCACTGTTAATGACCATGATCATGACACTCAATTTCGTTCGCTCGAATAACACGAAACGAGAAAAGGAAAAAGTATAATAATTGTTTTGGATCAGAGTTCAATGCCTAGTATTTATTATAAATTGCAAATAATTAAGATGAAATCGACGTGGATCGTAAATGCAAGTCCGTTGTGCGAGAAAAGATGGGAAATTGCGCTCGTTGAAATTCGTTGCTTGAAATTTGTTGAAAATTGTGCTACACTTAATTGAAACTGCAGTATAGTCGCTGGAAAAATGGCAGTTTTAAGCTCGATTTCCACCTGTCCTGTGAATTTATTTGAAACACTCAAAAGCATGCACTATGATCCATCCAATACTTCCTAGTAGTTCTTTTGATGGAAACATTCCAAAACGTCTTTTAGCTCCTCTGATCGGACCAAAAACTGATGATTCCTTTCACTTTTCATACAAAATTTGCTTCAAGCAAAATTTTATCCAAATTGATAGTGAAAGTATTTCCTAATACAAAAAAGTCGTTTAACCCACAAGCTGCCGTGATGCGTCAAAGAGCACTCGGTACGTTTTCGTTTATAAGCTCATAATTTCTTACCCTAAGAAGATTTTTGACTTCGTAGCCTGAAAAAAGTTCCAGGCGCTACAATTGGAAAGGGACTAATAGAGCTGCAAGCCTACATATGATATTTCCCGTCAACTTTCCGGTGATCTGCAATCAGGATATGAACGTAAAGTACCGCCAGTTCGTGATCCTGATAATCGAATGTTTTGTAAATTTGGTGATTTATTTCGCTGAAGCCTCGTGGACAGCATGGGCCTCAGATACGACCCCACGCAGGACCAAAAGACATCGTAGTCCACCAGCAGACCAATGAAAGTACGCTTGTATCAGCAAAACAATATCAGAAAATCTGATTACAACAAAACAAGCTGCATCGTTGTGCATGTGTGATTTTTCTTTTTTTTACAACGAAGAATATCGCATCTCCGAATTATCTCTATCTCAGAATGTTTCTTTGTTAGCAGTGCCAGTTTATAATCCTTGCTGCTCTCCCCTAATTACTTATGAATTTTTTTTGAATGATTTTCCTCAAGAAACAAAAATCTATTCGGAATTAACTCATAAGGCAAATTACTTCTTACCTATTGTTATCCTTATCGTTACCGTTACCTGAGCGATATCCGCTCTGAAAGCTTTTATTTTTTATCACTTTGTCAAATACAGTTCCTCTGCTTTTCCTTTACTGTCCTCGTGTTCTCACTCTCAATACAACAGGATCTGAAATCTTAATGGTCCCTTACTTGCTTTTGTTCTTCCTAATGTTCCTCCTAGTCATATATCTGCTTCACTTTGTCACCTCTTTATTCTTCTAGACTTGCATTATCCTCCCGTAACTATTGTCCTAACAATTAAGGACTTTTGTCTTGAGCTCTCTCATTAAACAATCACTCTAAGACAAATTCTTCTTCTACGTAACACTACGGCGACTTTTTTTTCTCTGAACAAACAGTGCCTCCAGCTTTGGAAGATCGCGTCCTCTAATATTGAAAATCGAGCAGTGATAAACTTTCATCGTCGATAGAGTTTAATGAGCCTTTTTCTTGTTTTGTCACTGCTCTCGACAATGGTGGAGACCAGTGACAAAGTGACAGCGAAAGGACAGTGACATAATGGTGGAGACCAGTGACCAGTGCCATTGTTGGTGGACTCTCTCAACGAACGCCTATAGGTCCCTTGATTGTTTATCCATACGATGCACATGACCAGTCTATTGCAACGTCCGCAGTTTAATAACCTTCGAAACTGTCGCTCGTCGAATATTTCATACAGTTCATTATTTATTACCTTTAAACGTGTATTAACACCGAACCTCAAGGATCGCAACGAAGAGTCCAGCTTAATAGAGTTCTGTAGACTTTGGAATTCTCAACGCTGTTTCGCAGTCTCCAATAACCTTAAAAACCACATTTCAGCCGTCACATGCTGCTCAGCTTTCTTGACAAGGCATACCTCTCTCATAGGCTCGGTTTTGGCCTATAACTTGACCAAATATTTAATCAGTTTTCGTTTTTTCACAGGCTGACAAAAACTCCAGGCTTCTACGCCAGACATAAGGGTTGATGAGGTTCCTTCTTTTTGTCATGGTTGTGTGTATAGTAACGATACGTAATACGAAAAAAATCAGCCCTAAATTTGGTCAATTAAATAAATTTATCAACCGCTACCTATAATTCAAAAGGACGCAGAACAAAGCAGAGTCTGCCTTGGTGACGGAAAAGTGTCTACTTAATCACTCCTTTTACTATCTAAGGAGGTGTAGAGAACAACAATAAATAGAATTGCCAGATAACATCAGCTTTCAGCCAAAGCGAAAGCGCACAACAGCTCGAACACACTCCCAACCGGAAAGATGTTTCGAATGTATTTCAGGTCCGCACGCAGAACATTAATAGGTCCTGCAAAACAGACCCATGCTCCTGCAAAAGATGTTGGACTAAAAGATTGAGGGGCAATTAATTGAAAATTTAAAACTTTGTATCCCAGAAACCCAGAAGTATCTGACGTGTTCACATTACAGGTAGCTCGTATAGAAAACGCGAAACGCTAACGTATGGCTCTCAGTTCCTTCATGTCATATTTGAAGACAAATTTTCGATACATAAATGAAACATTAAACAAAATTTTGTATAAAATTGTACAGGAAAATTAATTTTTTTTTTAAAAGGTACAGAATTTAGAAATGAAATAAAGTACGTATAAATTGTTTCAAAATCAATTAATTGGTTTTAATGGGAAGATCATACTTCCGCGCGCACGAAATTCAAACAAGAGGTCAAAATTTATGGAAACTCGAACCAATAACAGGGGTCATTTCTTGGAAACTACTTAGCTTTGAGTTCTTCATTACCCACTGTATGACATTTAGATCGATGCGTATTGTCCATAAGAGACAGCGTGGTGCAAAAATAGTCCATAATTAATCGAATTAATTGTTCTGATGGAGGATTATGTAGGCCATAACATTGACAGAGTCCGCGATGAGTTTCTGGAACTTTATTTTTCTTCATAATAAATCTACACAATTTGCAGACGTTGCTCAGACATCAATCTTTTCAGGATAAAATGGCAAAAGAAACTAACTATAAGACGCATGACAGCTGTCAAGCCACACGTAGCATTAAACAGGGTTGCCAACTCAAAAACTTCACGGTACATGTATCATACACGTTAAACTAAAAAAAAACTCACTTAGGAAAACATTACATTATAAATTATCCGTTAAACTGTCGTTTGTCCATTTCTAAACAATCCACAGGAAAATTCCAACGCAAAACATTTATACAAATAGTATAGAATAAATGATCCTTTTGACAACAATCGCACAATAATTTATCTTTCATCTTTATGCACACTGAATGCAACAATAATCATGGTTTGTAATCAGAAGACCTGCGTTACATTTACAATAATTTTACATGACAATCTCCATTGAACTGTAGTTTATAAAGTGTGCACTGAACTCAAATGTATTATGCTGGTACTTACTGCTCTCGCTGCCACTTTGTATCGAATTGCTGGCACTTAATCCCATGGCTGATAGCTCTGATGGCTGCAATTTAATTTCCATTTCATGGAGACGAGAATTCAGGGTTTTTGTGTGCAGGAATAGGAACAACGTGCACGACACAGCGATTAACGCGATAAATTCCGCTGATCTGTAATAGGAAATAAAAAGCGTTAAAAGGAAACTCGTAAATGAAAATAAAACGTTTGATCGAAGTGTGACATTGTTGAAGGAAATGCAGATAATATGTGGTGCCATTAGACAAAAGGACGAAATGAAATTGTTATAAGAGCCAAATTGAATTGTACGGAATTTTTTCGGAACACCAATTTCAGTAATTCAGTTCATTACGTTCTTTGTCACATAGAGAACTCCTTATAAACTTCTACAGATGATCATTGTCCTTCGAATTTTCCGAACTATAAGTTCAAACACTTTTCTCAACAGAACATTTTTGGACTCTTCAGTAGACAATACATGAGTACATTATCGTTTATATTATAGACTTTAATTTCTGCATCCCTTTTTATGTTTAAAAGGCACCGTTACGTAGACGGGTATGTTGTTTCGCTGAAGGAGCACCCTTTTGGTGATACCTAACTGCCTTGACTCCGTCACAGCATGGAGCTGATATTCTAGTCATGAACCGAAGTTTCATATCAAAATTCGTTACCGATGACAACATTCTATGATTTCAATCCAGAAGCAAAGCAATTGCACGGACAATGGAATGAGTCATTGTAAGCCTGTCAAACAATGTCACCGGATGAAATCAAATCATAAGACAATGATCATTGGGTTTTTCGATTTTAAGAAGATTAACTTTTCAAAATTTTTGTGATAATGCAACCTCGTTATTGTAGCTTTCATATAAAAGGCTCGGTGTAGAAAAAAGAAAGGGCTGAGTTTTCCAGCTCACCAGATCCGGCCCTTCATGACATGAAACAGACATTTAAGGACTCCGAGTTGAAACTGGTAGAAACGTCAAGAAAACACCGATGGAGAAACTATCAGTTTTGAAAGATGATGAGAAAATAAAGTGTTCTCAATTATGAATAAATGTTTTAACCATAACGGAAAGTCAGTTTAAAGAAATATACTAGTTCTATGTAAACAAAATTGACAATCGTCTAGATCAAAAAAATTTTATAAGTTTTGTTTTTGGATATTTTCTCAGAACCCGACTTAAAGCAGGCATAACTGTATCATATATGTTTAACACACCGACGAGATGAGAGCGTGAAATGGTTCAAAGGATCATGGTCAGATTTTTTTTAGATTTTCCACAACAGAAGCGATGTAACTTACGAACTATATCATTATATTTCTGTTGGAAGTGATAGCAACTTAAGAGGCTCCAAATGTGGCAATGACTCTTCACAACTCTTCCATTGCTAGTTAGCATCACAAACATATATCTCAAACCATGCAATTCCATAACTAGTGCTAGATTGTAGGCAGGGCGTAAAGATCAGATCCTGAACACAGATTTTGAAAAAATTAACCGGTTGAAACCCTCGACAAAGAGATAGAAATGGCTTTGAAAGTTAAAAATGATAAAAAAAAATGAACTAAGTATAAGTCAAAGAGCTAGACTTCACAAAACGATGATAGAACAACTCCCAGAATATAAAAATAATAGAAATGACGTCTTAACCTTTTTTTTGGAAGGTAGGTAAATGCTATTTACGCCCTGAGTGTCGGACTCCCAGTGGACCTACTGGACTTCCGACTAAACACCTCCCCTGTCAACCGAAGCGCCTAACATGGAACCATTTGACACATTACTTCGGGCCAGGCCTCCGAATTTTACGCCTTTTGGCGCCTTCGGATTACGGGGATTCCTTCTACAGTTGGATAAGAAAGCGTAGGAGGATTGCTAGAGAAGGAAATCTTCTCTACTCTTCCGACAGTTCAAATCTGATGTGACTAGCATACTCCGACAACCTTGCACCGTGTTGTAGATCAGATTGCAATCCTTCAGGTAATTTCAGACTATCCGTATCAGATACTCTGGAACTTGGAAAAAGTTTTCCAGGGCTTCCAGAATGTTCGTCAATCTAGCGGAGTTGAAAGAATTCTTTATGTCCAGCATCACTAGAAGGACTACCCGACGGTTGGATCGACTGCCTGCCTCCGCCTATTGGACCGCACTTACCACTTCCGCGACTGGATCTATAGGGGAACGTCCCTTTCTGAAAGCATACTGCCTTGGAGAAAGATCTCCAGTGGCGTGGATAACGTTAGCGAGTCTTCTGTACACCAGTTTCTCGAGCACTTTCGCGGCCGTGTCTCTCATGCGTAACGGTCGGTATGCTGACCGCGACTTAGGCTTTCCCTTTTCCTTCCTGATCAGCACGAGTCTTGCCATCTTCCAACGCTCAGGGAAAACGCCGTCCCGCAAGCAGGCATTAAACGTACTGAGCAGCAAGTCAGGACAAGAGTGATTGGCCAGTTGCAGTACCTCGGCTGGAATACCGTCTGGGCCCGGAGCCTTCTTCGCCTTCCTGGAGAGAACCGATAGTTCCATCTCGTTTCTCGTGAAGAATGGACAGTCTGATGATGTTGGTGGCATCAACGCGGACGGAATGTTGGGGAAAAAGTGCCCGTACTATCTCGTCCATCATGTCCGCTTCAAGTACGCAGGGGGCCTGTAAAGCGCCGAGTTTCCGCTTAACTAGCTTATACGGGTCTCTGTTCATATATTTGACGAAGTTCCGCCAGCAACGGGCCTTACTCCTGTTGATCAGTTTGCAAAGGCATTTTCTGGCCGAACGATATACTGCCATTCTGGTGCATGCCTCGTCCTGGCTTCACGCTCGTTGAGCTTCTCGCCGGAGTTTGTGACACTCCCTTCGTTGCTCACATATTTCAGTAGAAGCTTTCCGTGTCTAGGTTTCCGGCGGGGCATAGATGACTTACAAGCGGAGATGATGGTACTCATTGTGGAGTCCTGACTTTGACAAAAGTTTAAGCAGACTACAATCTTGTGGGCAAATAGGCCAAACGAATGAAAATTGTAAATGATGTTAACTGGTAGGCTTTTGGGCAAGGAGGAAGGAAGTAAAGAGCACTTTTATCTTAATTTTCTGAGGCTGGCTAACAGACGTCACGCTTGGCTAGGTCCTACTAAGTTAATGGATCAAATAGAACAAAAATGACCTCTGTAAGGTGATAGTATGGTCACACTGTAAACGAGAGTAACATACGAAGGATGTGAGGGACGATGGCCGCGTTTGTCATCGAGGCGATGGCAAACTCAGTGTAAATTACAATATCAAACAGATCTCACAGAATTTTTGAGATTAGAAAAATTCCACTCCCTATCTCTTGCTCTCTGTCTCCTTCAGGCTCTCTTGTTGCCTGGTAAGGATTTTGGAGGTGGTGTTAAGAAACCTCTTACTTGCGAAGACTAAGGAAAGGCAGGAGTACTCATTAAGGAAAGGGTATCACCATAACTTGCTGGCTTTATTATATTTCGCCGAGAAACCCAAGGCGTAGACAAGGAAGAAATCAGAAGAAAACAAAATCTTGAAATCTCTGACTTTTGTCGCACCAATTTCGCTCCAGGATCAACTTGCTAGATTATTTGGTCTGGCCAGACGATCAAGTTCGTGCCTTTACGGTCGAACTCTTATTTGCAGGACATAAACTGGAAGTCATATCATCGAAAATCTGCCATGAAACCCTTACATGCCTTAGTACAGTCGATTACAGCTAATAATTTCAGATGGTTTATTTGAATAAATCAATACAAGATTAAATGAAATAGACGAAAGGTCTCTCATAAACATATTCGAGGTTCAAACAAAATATTAATGATAGCATGATCAGCTTGTAATTGGATTGTGATTGCGCTCTGATTGCCAGCGCGTTGCCAAGTCTATTAATCAAAGGATATGGTGAGCTTAAGTGAGTCAAACTCCTCTAACAAAGCTTCAAATTGTGTCACCTTTCATCAAATTGTTATTATTTTTCTTTTTGACAAGAAAGTCATCAGACCAATGCACAACACCAACTAGTGCATGGAACTCTTTGAAAAATTATCATTACGAGCGAAAAAGTGTGGCGAAGCGAACATTTTATCACTTATCTGAACGTCTCGCAGTATAAACAATAGCGACATTGTCTCTTATGCACAGTGCAGGTATGGTTTACGCGTATGTTACACATATGTTAAGCAGAGAAAGGTTAGGAAAGGAAATTTATAGCAAAATACTAAAAATTATCCCATACGTTTTACTCGCAATGTCGTTTCTCTTGGTGACAATTTTCATTGCTTTTTATTTCAATCTTTCGATGGAATCAACGTTGTTGGGCTTTTAGTGTATTCGCAGAGACCAAGTGTCGGATTCCTTTTATGGATTAAGTCCTACCTTTGAATGTAACAATCAGAGAAATGAATGAAATTGGTCCCTGTTTGCATGGTGATGATGGGTATATTGTTTCGACTTCAGTCGTTAAGTTCATTTAGTAATTGAATGTAAAATTTTGGTTAAAGGACTTTATTTTAGCCCTTAACTATGGAAGGAGTGCTGTGTTGTGTTGTGAATTTCAACAATTTGGCTGATGAAAACAAAGTCTTACGCGAGTTGCATTGGAAAAATTTGACAAAATGCTTTGAGGATAACATCCTTATATTTAAAAAAGATTTGCCAGATTTATTCGATAAAGAAATATTTTTTATGGATGCTTGGTAGAATAACAAAAGAAAATATTCTCGTCGTGGTATCATTTTTCTTCTAGTGCTCAACGACCAATTTTGAATATTCATAAACAACGTCCAGAAGCGTACGTGGATTTTCACTTTTACTTTTAACGTAAACAATTGTAAACACGACTTTTATTTTGAGAGTAAGCAAGGATATCCTTCTCAGCCTTTACTCCTTGGACATGAAGCTCCCACTATATTGCTTTTCCACACTAGTATATGCAGAGGAAGTCTGCTGTTCCTCTTTATGAACTTATTACTTTCCTCCAGTAGCATAAGTTCTTTGCGCGGTGAATACCGAAATCCATGCAGATAATCTATCTGCTTCCATTTTCCAATCCTCAAAGACGTCTTCCCCGTCATGCTAACATCACTTTACCAAATAATTAGTTGCTATCGTCAAATTCGAACTGTGGGGCGACGCTCTCAGCAAGGAGTTACACCGGAAGCGGTTGGCACAGGTGCAGAGCCAAGGAGCATTGCGAATCGCATGCGCATACCGGATGGTCTCCGGGGCGGCAGTGCTGGTAATCGCAGGGGTCATCAATCAATCATCAGCGAAATCGGAGAGCTCTGTCCGGAAACTATCGTCGGAGTAATGCTGGATACAGTTGACAATTGGAATCGCGTGGCGCAATATGCTCGGGCAATGCTTACATTAAAGCTTTATTGGAGCGCTTGGAGGCACCGGGGATGGATGGATCTCTTTTGTAGCACTTCCTTCCTCTCCTGTCCTTTGCGTTAGAGAAGAGATACCCATAATGCGAAGGCACCTCTAGGCGTAGGAACACGAGACCTAGCCCGAAGTAATGTGTCAAACGGTTTCAGGCTACATTCTCAGGTTGACAGGGGAGGTGTTTAGTGGGTGATCCAAATGCATTTTGCGTCTGGGAGTCCCAAACTCAGGGCGTAAACAGCCTTCAAAAAAAAAAACAAAATTGTCAAATTTTTTGATAACTACGGGAGTTTCGGTCCATAGTCCTTAATTGTATAGAATTCATTTTATTAACCTGCTACTTTTATTGTCATTTTGAAAAAGAGCCTGTTATGTAAGAACACAGGTTTCATACCCCAAGTGATGGCTTCATTTTGGCCATGTTGCTACATACCATTACCATGCATTTTCTTTTTTTTTTAGATATTATCGTAACGAAGACGCGTCCTGGTTATAGTATCCTATCAATAGCGCCCTATGTCATATCATAAAACGCCTAATAACATCCTGTAGATATCGTCCAAGATATCGTGCCAATTCGATGCAGACGCAAAATAAAGGAAAATGATATTTAGTATCTTTCAATTCATGTCAAACAATTCCTACTGAATCGCGTTCTTAAATCGTTAAATGTGAGACCCTGGCAGTGATAAACACCCTTTGTAGATTGCGAATGTATTTACATATCGTTCAATAGTGTAACTGGTTCTGATTTCTTTCTTATACCTAGGTCAAAAAGAAGCTGAATCCTGTTCCACCCGATGCCCTTGACATATGACAAGTACAGGTATCATACCATGAACCATCCAACCAGTCCGACGATTATACTCAGACGTCAGAAAGCTGTCATTCTTTCAACCAGCGAAGGTCATGTGGAAGAAATTAGTCTGAAGATCCTGAAATCCTCACAATTCGAGGTTGTTTGGAGAGGAAATTTTCCAAACGTTTTGAAATGGCGCATCATTTGCTTTGTCAAACTTTATGAAAGAAAGTTCATGGCTTTATATTCCTTCTAAAATGTAGTCCAAGCTTTTTAAAAAAATGTTGACATTTCAATGCTGCTACTAATTACAATGAAATTTATCATCTTCTGACAAAAATGCTTATAATTTTTCTACGTAGTGCGTCCGATTTATATATAGAGCGTCCGTTTATAGAGCGTCCGTTTATAGAGCGTCCGATTGTCTTGGCCCATTGATTGCGTCCTCCTGTTCCAAAATACGAACAGCGAAGTTAGACTCTGACAACGAAGAAGAAAGTTCCTTCGTTGACAGAGTCGGAAGAGCGTTTTCTTATCTTCTCCACTAGGCCCCGCCTTTGGTTCTCTATATTAATCCATTCTTTGAGTACCTGATGTCCATTCATACGCTTCACATGATCAGTGCACTGCAGCTTCGTATGTCCTATAACCTTCTTTCTTATAAATTAAGTGACAAGGTGTTTGCCGAACCGTCAGTCAAATACGGTCGTATACCTGATGACCTAATTAGCCTGTCACATTCACAATTCTTTTAAAAAAATTCAAAAGCGAGACAAAAGTTTTTCAATAATGTGTCTCTTTGTTGGGATCCAATCTGTATTGGCTACTTTTCAGCGGACTATTGATACCCCAAAGTACGTTGATCAGATGCAGCTGCTTTCACAAAACTCAGCAAATTGTGTGCTGTCAACCCTACCAGCAATAGAGATGGTTTGTGCCTGTGCAAAGGGATTCCAACTGCTGCGGTCAGCATTTTGCTGATTTTTTGCTTATCATCCTTTTTGCAATTTAGAGATAATTGTTAGGGCCATCATTTTTACTGACTACTGTGCCATTCCCTGAGTTCTTATTCCCAGGAATTTCTTCTAAATTTATGTATGTTATTCCGGGTGGTGAGAACTGTCGTCTAGTACAGATTATATATGAAAGAGGCCTTTAGACTCCTCAGTGATGCCTTCAGGGGTGTGCGACACACACTTCTAGCGGGAGAATAATTGACATGGAAAGTGAGACTGGACGTCGAAACCTTGTCAGATTGGTCGATTGGTGATCGTAGTTAATGGTATAGTCAGTCGTACTGAGCGAGTTTCAACAGCTGATATCTGGAGGTAGCATATTAAAGACAGTTGATGTGAAATTGAATGAAAAAAACAAGAAATTTAGCTCTAAGACTGAGCGCGAAAATTAAATTTCTTGAATTTTGAAAAAGGAAAAATAGGGCAAACTTATGTTATATGGCATTATTTCTTTATCCGTGCTCTAGTAAGAATTGTGACCTGCCTTGTCGCATATATATATCCGAAGGAACTTCTTATGAATCCTTAGAATTTCTGTTTATTACAATTCCTATCCAGAAACCTTGTGTTAAGCTCGGACTACCATCTTTGTCTTGTTTTTGTCAGCTTGCAAAATTAGAAACCTCTAAAGTTCCTTTTGAACTCTGGGATACCATTTGATCCTTTATTGATATGGCTACAACTTAAAGATTACAACACACCGACTAACAGATACAAGTTCATAGGTCAGGAGTTGCGCCCTCATTGTCTTGCACATTCGATGAGTGCAACAAACGTGTCGCTGAATGCATCTCTAATTGCCGGGTGATTAGCCTTTGTTGACTGCTTAATTTCCCTGCAATCCTCTTAACCACAAAACTATCATTTAATTTGCATTTATTGGATGCTTATCTTGTAGCCCGCAAATGTTTATATTGAGGCAATTAACAATTAGCTGGGCAAATGTGTGCAGGATGCTAATGTAGCGGCCACATCGTTGCCTAAAGCCAAGAGTTCCAGCTTTACCAATGCTGACCCTTTCGTTACTAAACATATATATATGTATGTGTTGGGAATTCCGTTCGGACACTTACCCCACACTCGTAATAGTTGGTGGTGACTGAGGAATACGTGAATGTATTTTGCAGCGGAGCAATAATGAAGTAGCAGCTAATTTCGTAATTCTATAACATAACCACAAAGCAGAGAGGATGGCGTCCATTGAAGGGGTTGCGACAATCAAGTAATTGTTCTGCGGTTTGTGTTGAACTCACAACAATGCCGCTGGTGTAGCGATAAAAGTTTCCGCGACAAGCAGCTATTTCCCTTTTAACTATTTTTCAGAAGCAACATTTCATGTTTCTCTTGGTGAAAACAAAATGCCCAAAAAGTTTGGACGTCTCTTTGGACTCCTGTTTTCTTGGGTTGTTTTGTATGGTAGTTCGACTTCAAAATATGATACTCCTTCATATTATTGGAACGACTATAGAAGATTTCTAGTTCACACCAATTTTTCGTTGGAGATACGAACACAGATCAAATGAAGTTTTTTCATTTTGCAAAAGGATACTCATATAATGTCAAAGCAATCAACATTATAACAATTTTTGGACTACTTTTTTGCATCGTTACCCAGTTTCTCTCCTTGTGCCATCAGCGAAAATTATAAAGTTTTGAAATAAAAGGTTACTAGTGGCCAAACCTAGAAGGATATAGGAATGACTTCAGCTTCGATTTTATAGCTTTCAAATTAGTCTGTGCGTTGCCTTCATCCATAAGGTCCTTTTTTGCTTTTTTGGAAAAACGGTTATTTTTAAGATTTAATAGTCTTAAGAGAGCATTCGTCATAATTGGCAGTCAGTCAGCCAGCTTTTGTGAGTAACAGGTTGGTACTATTGATCCCATGGAGATCCCAACAAAACCCTGTCGCTGCCTGATGGGAAATTTTGAATTTTCATCCTTTTTTGAGACCTTATCAACAGTGATACAAAATTATCGTGACGCACTGCAGCTTCGTTGTGAGAACGGAGTAAAGGGGGTTCCCTGGATCCCAGGATATAAAGGCAAGCCGTGGAATTGACGAACTGATGCGCTTGAGAGATCAAGAGCAGACCTCGAAATTTTTTTTGCAGTACTTAAATCGAAATAGTGATAAATATTTTAAATAAATACAACAAATAAGAAATACTCTGAACTCCAACTCCCTTTCTCGCCCCTGCCTAAACGATGTACTCGGTAAAAAGTTGAAATTCTTATGCAGCTGACACTTGGAATATTCTATGTTTAGCCGCTGGTACAAGGAGGCCATCTTTTTCGAGAATATTTCTGCATACTTGAAACTTTGTGGCTGAGAAAACTTTAAGGACATTGAAGACCGAACATCATATGTAATTAATCACCAAGAGTAGATGAATTACATTAGATCCGCCAGTTTTCAAATTAGGGAACTCAATGTACTATGAATTAAATCTTGCAGCCTGCAATGGATGCTGTCGCATTCAAGTTGATGCCAGAAATCTCTGCTATAATTCACGGATTACGTAGACTACTTTGCGATAGCAGATGATGAAGTTAAATTGCCAAGGACCATAGATGTCCGTTAGAGGCTTCGTCGCCACAAAAACTAACTCAATTTAAATGTTGATTTTTAATGTCCTAAAAACGAAGTTCTGTCCTTCTCCGTCTGTTTTCTTGTATCATAAACATTCTTGTTTCAACGGTGCTCCATCTTTGCTGCGTTGCCTCGTCCTCCTTTGTTTTTTAGACTAAACCATGGTTACTATACCATGATTGCATACTATTCATAGGAACAGACGGAGAACAAAAAAAATTCGTTTGTAGGACAGAAAAATTAACTTTTCCATCTCTGTCATAAATATTACGATTTAATGTTAACATTTTAATCCTCAAGATATAAATAAAGATCGTCTCACAACGCAGGAATAATTTGGAATAAAAACTTTGAGACGGAATCGCATAAAAAAATATAGGACCATGTTTTCCGTTGTAAAAACAAACAAAACGAATTCTCAGTAAGTCAGACAAAATGTCTCAGAAAAAAAAATTCTCAGTAAAAAAAAAACACAAAAATTCTTGGAACGCATCGTAGAAAAGTTTACAGTCAATATGATTCACTTGTTTGTTGTGAAGAACTAGCTATAAGAAGGAGAGTAAAATGTTGAGTAATTAGAATGAACCAGAATTGTGAACTATCGATAAATATAGAAAGATCCAGAAATGTTAAGTACCGTTAAATGGAAAATAATTCAGAATGGTGAAGTATCGATAAATAAAGAATATTCGAGAATTGTGAATTGTCGATAAATATAGAATCCAGAAGTATTAAGTATTGATATGTAAAATCAGTACAGCAGAATCTCAAGTGAAGTCCCGAAATCATGCAGAGGTTGTCAGAATCAAATCAGCAGAATTTCGTTGGAGTACCAAAATCAAGCTGAGGTACATATTCGTGTTGGAGGCAGTAGAGATGGTCAGAATCAGCGCAGCAGAATTCATGTAAATTGAATATTTTATTTTTACTTGTTTTTATTTAATCACATCTATTTATTTACTATATTTCCATTAACATTTTTTTTAGATGAATCAATGAGAATGTTCCGTGTGTGTGTGGATGATTTGGAAGAATAAGGGCTTTCATAATGTCCTAGAACCCCCACGCCGGCGCGGTGAGCTGGTCGGTTAATAGTAACTTCCTTCGGCCGACATTATGCCGCCTTTGTATTTTCAAAAAACCTGTCTATTAACCTTGTTCTTTTTTTTCGCTGCTGGTGCGGTGTATCGGTTGTGAGAATTAATTATATTATTATTAATTATTTATTTCTAATTTTTTTCTTTTTGAAAATGCATCACAACATAGAATATAGGACAATTTTTTAAAATTATAATTGTATACAACGTCGCTAGAATTTCATGGTAAATTTCATGGTAAATTTCATGGTAAATTTCATGGTTCCTCCATCCCGTGCTGCTTGTTCAACAGCAAATTTATTGAAAAGGCCAAGAATTCGTGTCCTAAGGCGCTGATGCCAAGGCCTGTGTTAGGGCGCAAACTGGCGGAAAAGTAAAGATCTTGAAGAACGTAATATGGCAAAAAGTTCAAGGCTGAGTTCTACAATAGTAGAAGTCGTACTAGTAGCAGTAATAATGGTTCAGTAGTAGTGGTAGTAATAATGATAGTAGTGGTATTATTATTTTCAGAAGTAATACTACTACTAAAATACTTAAGTAACTTTCTGCTGCTAGCCATCCCTTGCTCAAGGCGTAAACAGACCTAAAAAGTAATGCAATACAATCATTGCATTGAGCACGAAGAATATGTCCAAATCATTATTCACACTGGCTTTCTACACAGCAGATCCCTGGCTCAGGGAGCACAAGTGATAGATCCGCTTGAATCTGTAAGTCGAGTGCTGAACTAGCAGGATAGCAATCTACGGTAGACGTTACGTCAAGTTTTAGAATAATTCTCGAATAACACTGTACTCTGGCTAAGTAACGTTTTCGGATATTCTGAGTTTTTCTCCACGCAACCCTTATAGACAAGACAGACAACCTTTGAGACAAACTTTCTCCATTATCAGACGGTAGACTCCACGAAAAACCAGTTGGTTGCCGCGACAAGAATAGTAAATAAAAACGAATCTTGAAAGGGGAATTTAGGGTACCTCAGTTCAAATTCACCTTACGAAACGAGTTACCTAAGAATAGGGGCATAAAGACTACAAAATATTCGGTATCATGATTCATTGTTTCCAGTTATTAGAAAAAAATAAGTCAATTTTCATCATCGTGCATACTGACAGTAGTTACGAGCATAAAAAGGACATAAACTCAGATGTCTCCGGCTCTTTCATTACCATTTGCGAAGAAACTGATCATGAATATTCCGAAGAGATTGAAAGAGTTTCTAAAAGTTGAATGTGGAAAAAAATTAAATGTTGAAGATCTGACTTTGTACGACGTAGTTGTGCTGTTTCCATTTCTGGCCACTTGAGGTTTTCAAAAACTAAAAAAGGTCATTCTTAGGATTTATTTTACCTTTTGTTCGATTATAAGTTTTTCAGCTCAAAAGTGCATGAAACCGATAAGTACCGCGAAATGGTTCTAGGCGGGAAACGGAAGGAACCAGCCATCGCCGAAGAAGAACGAAGGGGGACTTTCGAAGATTCTTCTTTTACAGATGAATCGCGGATAGATTGAATTCAAATCGATGTGTAAGAAATAGGACAATCCATCGGCAATCCAATCCATGTTCCGAAACCGATCTAAAAATGAGGGCAGCGAGTGGCGTCAGCTGTCATGGTAAGACCTATTTTACACTGTCGAACGGCCAATATTCAGTAGAATAAACTTTCATCCCTGTTTATGCAAAATATCCAGAGAATCGGGAACAATTTTAGGGGAGAGAACGAGCTGTATTTATGTGAATTGAAACCAGAGCGGACACGCTCTGAAGAACTTATGTAGTGAGATTTCAGCAGGTTGGGCAAATAGGGCTTGGATAGATTTCAACATCTAGGACAAATGGAGCTTATCTGCCAACGAAATTCACCAAATATCAATGAAATTGAAAAATTTATAGCCTGGGTTAATAAACATCCTTGCGCCTATATTAGGCAGCAGTTGACTCAAAGCTTTAAAAAAGACTAGGACCAGTATTTTGAAAATTCACGCATAAAATTTTCGAAAAAAATTCTTGAATGCATACAATACAATTCCTTGTATTCCTTTTCATTACATAAATTATAGGTTTTAGTGTGGTTCGATTAAAAAACTATTGAAATCTAAATATTTTAACTACATGAATACTACTATTGCAAAAAAATTAGGAAAGTTTGTGACCATCTTTTCTGTACAGTAGCGAGTTCGTGATACATTTACTTACGTGTTCGTATATTCTGTAGCGTGAAGCGTACTGTGCCTTTTGTTGCCGTTTTGTTAAATACGCACAGGATCGACGGATCATCAGCATAGGCAAGATAACAATCATGCCTATGTATAACATAAGTACAATAACTCTCGCTTGGGTTCTATGTGACAGAGATAGAAATCGCAATTGTCCGTGTAGTGCGTTTGTACGCAGAACCTTTGAGAGGGGTATTCTTGTTGAGCGCAATAATCAGAGAACATTCACCAATCCATATAAAATCTCACCTATTTTGGTCGAATCTTGTTTGGTCAAGAAATTGTTCGAAGTGTTATGGCTTGTTCGAGCCTAGGTTGTTGTTTAATTTCAAGAACTGGAAACTATAGTACAGAATGGGGTCAGGCGCCAGAACCGCAAGAATGACTGCATGGAAGTTGAAAGGTTACTGAAAGCACTTACCAATTGAACCGATTCCATTAAGAAGGAAATGAGCTTAAGTCCTGCGTAATTATTTCGATTCCAGTACGATCGTATGTTTGTTAAGGAAAAAAAACTTCAACATTTTTTACTATTTAATCACTTCAAGACGGAATTTTTTCAAAGCTTATTGCTGATCCTTGTTTCAGCGTACAATGGATTGTGTAATCTTTGTCCTATGTATTCTAATGCCTTTCTGTTAATCCTGAGCTATTCAGTCAATGGTCATTGAAGAGAAAATTAATATTTCGTTGGGTTTTGAAGGCATCGGTTGTCTTCTGTTGTTAGTTAACTCGGAAACATGGTAATAAATCACTTGGAACAACCGAAAGATGTAACAAATGGAGACCATGACAGAAAATTTAATTCAGTTCACAACAGTGATAAAAGTGAAACTGGTGCCCGCGATAGTCGTTCCTGAAACGATTAGATAATTGGTGAGTTTATTTGCCCGCAATTAGCATTCCAAATAAAACTTGTAATGGGTTTTGTAGTTTATTTTACTATTGCTTTTATTTTATGAACTTTCCAGCAATGACCAACATCAAACCCCCGCGAAAATGTATCGTTGTGTTTGTTGTTGTTTCATCCGCAAACAATCTATGTATGCTGGAGAGGATGTTTCGAGGGAATTTTACCGAGTTGTTAAAGTTTGGAGGTTTGTAAGATTCGCTGATAAAATTTCGTAGGTGAAAACTGACCCAAGTAATCTCTTTCCGTCATCCGTAAATGTTCATAAAAACGTAGGAAGCTCTTTAATGGTGCTAATTTATGTCGTTATAAATTAGCAATGAATGGGTGTTAGTTGCAAATACCAGAAAATATTAGCATAAAAAAATTGTACACTTTGAATTTGCCACGAAGCCATGAATTATGAGTGCATTGTTCAAGTAGCGAAAGGAAGTGGTTGGCGAAAGTCTATTCAGATTTGAGTGTGGTTTATGGTGTTTTGCTGCCAATAGCAGTTTAATGTTAACCTCTTAAAAACTTTTTTAACATCGCATTTAATGTGGCACACTTGAAGCGTTTGAACTCATCACCATTGGTCGTATTACTTGCAGGTAATACTGAAATATACATCTTAAATACAATCCATTTTTAGCTGCAACTGTGATGTGTAACGTACGTTAGGTCATTCACAATTTAGACTGTGCAATCAGGACAATGAGGACGTTTTCTATATTTATTTAGCGTCTCTTCAAATCCAGTCAACCCTCTCAGAAAATTTCAGTTCCAGATAGAAACCAGAAACAATTGAAAAAAGTGTTGAATTGATTTATGACCTAAATATGAACATAAATTTCCAGAAAACCAGTCGATTAGCGAAAATTTTTAAAACGAATTTAAACAGCTTTCTTAGAAGCATAATGGGACCATTAACGAGAAATTCAGCGAGGATGTAACACAAAGTGGTTGTAATTCCACGAAAAACTCTTGCCAGCATTCCCAACAGCTAATTTAGCTCTGATGGACTTACTTCGAAAGCTCCTGAATGACAAAAAAAAAAAAACGCGAAAGTTTCTGATACAAAAGTTTTGATACGCTGAGAGAAAGGGTATTGTTTTGTCAATCGTAAATATTTTAGGGAGTTGGGATGTGGTGTGTTAAACTACCCGTAAATTTCGATAACTTTGCTTCTTTTCTAGTCCATTGAAGCCAATATAATCTCTCAAGAGGTCCAAGATAAAAACGAAAACGTATAATATCACCACGATCTGTATTAGGCATTAATACCAGGTCTTCTTCCTTTTTCCCACGGTTCTACCTTTTTCTGTTCGCAGCATAATAAGGGAAGATGAAAACTCTTTCACTCCTGTAACTTCTGTGATGAAATATGCATTACTTACATATTTACTTATATTACAATGGCTAGACGTCTTAATTTATTAAATTCAAAAGTCAAATTTTCATGAGCATGGAATAAGGAAAATAAAGCCTTCTTTTTCCAGCTGAAAAGAAGTATGTGGAAGATTTCTGGACAGTACAACACCTTATCCTATCTGTCAATTGATTTCAGCATTTCTTCGATTAAACTGTCCCAATGTAGCTCCAGTAGTTGTTCGACAAGACCATTGGGCCATATTTTCGATTTTGTCTATGAAAAGATGGTTAGGTATACGCGAAGCTCCAGTGCAGTACAAGCACTGAAAAGACCACGAACTATCAATTTTGTTCAGGTACAATTATAAATATTTGTGACCCTTCAGGCACATTTAAATCTCTCAGTACTCATAAATAGCTCACAACCTCAACATGTTGCGTTTGACGCCAGTCCCCAAGATTTTCGGCAACTATAAAGATAACACTGCAAATTCATAACGAATGGCTTCTTCCCATATACCCTCGTGACTTCTCTGATTAATACATTTACATTATCTTGACAGAAAGGAGATGGGTATCACATCTGCAGTTACCAACAACGCTGACTCAGAAACTCTCACTCCTTCTTATGTTGACAGCTGCGATAACTTGTCATAGATTGTCACGGTGACTTAAGACGATCTGCAGACGTCATTTGCGTGCACTCATGGATGCATACAAAATCTATATTAGTTCAATATTTTTGATATTATAACAGATTATTTAAAGGTAAATCAGTGTTCAATATTTGTCTTCTACATGTTTCAGTTTCAGTGATAGTAAAAACAGTCAGTGGAATTCAAATGATACTACCGGAATATTCTCTTCCAATAATTCCGAATACATAAATATTTTAAGGATTGCCTTGAAATATGGGATCTTTATAGAACGCACCAAAAAGAACGAAGTTTTGACCATCATAAAACCAACTAGTGATGCGCGTCAAAATGTTGTATAACTCGTTTGTTCCACTTTGTCCTCTTACTTAACCCCATTCCCTTGCTTCTAGGGCTCCTCCAAGGCTCCTCGAGCTGCCTTATCAATTATTTGTTTGATTTTTCTTGAGGAACCCAATTCAATTCCTGAGGAATTCAATTCCACCGTTAAGTTTAGGTGCTTAAATAATATTTTCGACCCATAGCTTTTATTTCTTTGACACTGATTGTTTTATTTTAGTTGGCGCTCTTATCTTACCCCTACTCTCACTCCCTTCCCATGGCTCATTCGTTACCCTTACGAAGACACCTTATGAGGCTTAATCAGCCTTTGGAGCCTCGAAGATTAAATCATGTGTTCGACTTTTCTATGGGATATATTTCACTGAAACAGACTGGTCTAACATTTCTTTGCGTTCTCTTCCTTGTTTTTGGAAGCAAGTTGAATCAGCTAGTGGTCAATTGGTTCTTAGTCCGACGCATGAGGACATTCAGCATTTTTAAGCTTAATTTTACTACCTCAATTCTTCGGCCAATGACCGCTACCATCACAGGGTGGGCAAATCTGATCACATCACGATCTTCCAGCGGTTCAAGTCTCAGTTAACCGTGTTTGCACATAAGACGTTTACAATGTCAAACATGCTTCCAAAGCTGTAGATTCAACTAAAATCCATTAGTTTATTCTATGTTCAGATATTTTGACAAATTGAACGCGATAGTTGAACCATTGGCTCATGAAGAAGTAACCTCTAATAGTCGTGATCCCCTGACTTTTGCAGAGTAGAACCGCTGGTGTCTGATTGTTCTCTGTGTCCACTATGTTGTCACTAACACTGAATATTATTTTATTGTTATGCGTGTCGCATAAGCCAATCACTGATTGGCTTGAAGTTAATAGCATTCTTAAAGCTCTATACTGACGTTTTCCGTCAAAAAAGCAACAACAACAAAAATAGTATCTCAATGGAGACTGAATCATTATGCAACCTTAAAGGAACTATTTTTGTCACTTACATTTTGACATGTACTGTCAGGTTTCAAAAGCAAAGTCTTCAATTTTATCATACGTATTTCCATCTCAGGACAATGTTTGAAAAGTGTCCAAATATTTTATGTAGAATTGAGAAAACTGATTCCTACCGAAAGAATGCTCCATGCAAAGCAAGGCCCGCTTGCTACTACTGCGGCTCATGGTCTGATGTCTTGTTGACAAATCAGAGTTTTGGCTCACTTTTATTGACAGTATCCCACAAAAATGAGGTCATCATCCTGGAGAATAAATTTTGAAAAAATGGAACTGTCACATTTTAAGATCTTGATAGAGAGTTGAGTCAATCGTTTAAGCTTTCAGCTTTGAAGATTAAACGCTCGACTCAAATCTCAACCAAGATCTCAAAATCAGTCAATTCCATTTTTTCAACATTTATTTTCGAGTGTGATTGCGTTGTTTTTGGACACCGAACCACCAGCTTAGATGCAGTAGAGAATGGGTCATGCTTTTTTTTTTTTTGATAGGAACGAATTTCACCGATTCTGGAGAAAGTATTTGGACTACTTTCAAACATTGAACTTACTTTGAGTGTTAGCTAAGACGTACAACATTGACGGAATATGTGCGCGTTAAAAGGATTTAGAATATAAACACAGTTGTCTGGTAGTAAAACAAAGGGAAAACTTAGAACGTTGACAAAGTTGGCACAGGTAAAAGAAGAGTATAGTAAAAAGCTAGGACTGGCTTTCGCAACTCGAGAATCCAAAATCCAGTGTCCAAGAGGTTTGACTCAAGTATACGGACGCTCGAAAACATGGACGATCTACAAACGGAAGTGTGGGGGGGGGGCAGACTTACGAATTGTGTAGTTGCATGACCGATAATCTGACTTGATCCGCTGATCTAGTCCAAAGGATCATATTGACAGCAACGATGAGTTGAGTAGTAGTAGTAGTACCAAGCCTTGAATACTTAGTATGTCGCTAGGTACGATGACGAAACTTTCGTTTGCAAACTATGAATGAACTAAAAAGTAAATAGATAAAGTAACCTCTACTTGTATCTGCGTGAAGTCTACAGGACATCACTTGAAATTCATCCTAGAAAAGTTTGAAAACTCGAGAGAAAAGAAATTTGTGACACTGGTGAAAGAAAGTCACGATAGAGCGTTATACTTGTAAGACCGTGTGCTCCAAATAGTTTTCAATTCTGAAAGTTTTTATTAATTTATCAAATATCCTGATTTGTAGAATTCGGAACGAATTAATTTTCTAGACATTTTATAGTAGATCATTACGTAGAATCTGAATAAATGCTGCGGCAACTTGCAGAACAGCCCGCATAGAATTCTCCTGAGACCCCATATCCTGGGGTTACGCAGGAGCCCTGATGAAAATGGATCTCAGGTTGGCTCTATCAATCTTTAAAGAGAAACCTTCCAAGCGAATCCGGGCTAGTGAGAAAGGCTATCAGTTCCATGTATGTTGTGAAAAAACTGAGAACAGTCCATCTCAGACTGTGGACCATGATTTGGGCTGCAATGACGCTGATGACAGGTTTCTGTCGTCTAAAACCACCCTTTGGGAAAACTTCCCTGCCTGAAAAGTTGGTGTTATAGTTTATAAAGGTATGAAGTAACATGGTGTATAATGCAACTGTGTTCGAATATTCAGATATCTTAAAAAAGTTGAAAACCATGACTGAAACAGTGTTCTAGCTTAGAGGGTAGGGCGAATTTGTTGGCGCACCGATCAATCAATCAGCCTTAGAAACGGTGATGTGAATCCTAGTTTCGGCAGGGGGTCATGTACATTACTTTAACTTCTTGTCCATTACATGGTCAATTGTTCAATGCAAACAACTAGCTGTTGAGGAAGTTGAAGGTTAGATATCCTGAAAGCTAATGCACGTGATTCCGTATACAGTCTTACTGAGGTCAAAAATCTTCATTTTTGAATAATTTAATGTTTTTGCTCCCAGGTTTCTTCTAAGTCGACGCTATCGCTCTCCAACTGCCTGGATTTTCCAATAAAGATACAATCTTGCGAGCTTACAAAACTTGTTAATTTTCCCCTAACTAAAGGTCCGTGTTTTTGATGCAAGGGCCCGTCTTATTGATTCCAGGGTATTGACTGTGCATATATTTTTATAGCGTGAGGTTACTGGAAGGTCCCTGCTTATCTCTTGAGTTTCTTCTTCTCCTTGAGCTTCCAGGACACTAGTATTTGTTTCAATCTAGGCGTGAAGTTTAACGCACCACAGTCAGGACTCTAGACAGATATCAAGAAAGAGATACATTATTTATTGAATTCGTCACCACTTTTCATGGGGTGCCGAAGAAGAGTTTTCCGCTTATATAAACTATTTCATTCAGGCTCTCGCTTCAACCAATTTCAGACGCAGTCGATTTTTTATTGTCCAATTTCATGTTTGCTGCGCTTATTTAAAGGAACTCACGGATAGGTGGCTAATATTGTCGGTGTTATAACCCGTGGAAAGTAAAACATTTCTTTTGTTCGTTTTTATGGTCCCAGGTAAGTGTTTGAGATAATTTCACCTGTATGTGCTCGCTCATCAGTAGATTGTTTCTTAATTCGTCAACTCAACCTACAGTTGCACAAATTTACAGGCATATTAATTTTAATGCCTGATAATAAATTTCACAGACATTTTAACAGGCGTTACGTTCACATTCGCCATAGTAATAGATAAGACATTACCAAGTGCCTAATTGAGCAATAACCTTGGCAGTAGTAAACAAGAAGACAAACTCAAGCAATTACCGAACGAAATTATGGATATGTAAATAATTTTTGCGTGACTATTACACATCGTCATGATTTATCTGCGTATCTGAAGGCTAAACACCGGATTCAATGAATCAAAAGAAGAGGAAAAAATTGAGTAAAAGTTTTGAGGCATGCAATAGCTCAAAGTTGATTTTAACTGCCATTTAGAATTGTAGGTAAAAGTGATTGCAGACCTTTTACATTAATTGCAAGTGTCCACCTTTAACACTTCAAGTGTCCACGCACGTACTTTCATTTGTAATTATTGAGTTTGTAAAAGGGTTCAAATGGGTCTTTCTAATATGTCCCTTCACTTGACCATCTGCAAGGAAATGGGCACGAAAGTGATGAACTCAAAGATACATTTGGCAGATATGCAAGAAGAAGCTGCAAGAGGTTGTGTAGGTTTCAATCATTGGACTGAGGTTCATGAAAGAAAGTCTGAAATTTTGAACTATTGTAAATTGCCGTCGTTTGACTGAAAATCATTTCAACGTTTTCCGACTCGTCACGTATCGTAAATACGGAAGACTTAATTTCCATTTGATATTACTTGGCAAAATGCCACTGGTTTAGTTCGTATTCATTTTATATTAACTGTGGAGTAACACACTAAACATTTTACACTTTAATGATTCCGAAGGGTATGCCATGCCTCAACTGAACTTTGAGTAATTCAAGAAAATGCATAGTATGGTTTGAACTTTTAAATTAAAAGACTTTATTCAATGTTTGAGCAAGGTAAATAAAAATATTTTGAAATTTCTTTATTGGTCTTATCGATTTATCAGGTATATTTTTGCACACTGCGCCCAGTGGTCCTGGCAAATTGCGTTTTGGCATTCCCTGCAAATCGTTTTTGTTTTTCAGGAGAGTATCCTTAGACAAACAGTTCATCGGATTCCACGTGATGCAAATTATTTTGGCTGTCCTTTATTCTCAATATGTCTTTAATCTCCGAGGAGTCCGGTTGGGCCGTTTTCTTCTCAGATGAAAAAAAAGAAGTCTCTGAATTTTTTTTTCGCCCAATAACTAGTGTAGAAAGGACCATGACACTGCATTGACCAGACAGTTCAAATTAGAAGCATAGTGGTCTTTATGTCGCTAGGAAAACTAGTACTAGGAAAAGTTTGATGGAGATCGGATAATAAGATGAATTTGCGAAAAGACGAATTGCGTAAATTTTGTATTCTTACAAAATCACTCTACTACAATACTATTACACTCGAAAACATATTCTCAGATATATTGAAGCTCCGAAAGCTAGCTTTCGCGATTCCTTCACTCATGTCGATCGTTGTCGTTTAATTTACAAGCTCTCTATCGTACAAAGCTCACTTTATTGGCTAGAGAGGATTTTCTTAACTCTTTCTTGGCGATAGATTGGAGGGCATCGCTCACACATTGCAGGGATGCCCATCCAATATGTGAGCGCTTAGTTAGGATATGGTGCCACCTTTATTAGAATAACAATCGTGTGATATCCAAGATTTGTTGCTTTCGGGTTTTTTTTCCTGCCGTCAAAGATAATGATCGACAATGCTATGACTATCCTCCCATCCTTCGGGCAATATAATATCAACGTGTTCTTTGTTTTGATAGCTCAGTTCAGATTAGTTCATTGGAAATTAAAGCTTTGTTTTTGTGGTATGTCTTGTTACGGTTAGAATGTGCTTAGCACGCATTTCTTATGGGATTTTTACCGTAGCACCGAAATAAATCATTTTTAGTAGTTACATGTCGATAATTCGTCCAATTTTGTGAATACATTTTGTAAGTTATATGACTTTCATCAAACGGATCGTTCTTTAGAAAAGTTCAATTTTACTGCATATAGAATGTAATTTGTCAAATAGAAAGTCCTCGTAACCTTTATTATGACAATTTACGCACCTTAGTTGGCAAACCTAAAGGGCAAGTGCAAGTTGATTTTGTGTCTTACTCTATATCAAAAGGCCCCTCCCATCTTATGGGAGCTAGAATATTCGTAACCGTCCCGGCAGTTCTCTTGAGTTCATCATCAGAGAATACGATCAATGGATTTACTTGTCTGGAAAAAAGGTAGGGCATTTTCCGCTGAAAAAATTCGAACTTGAAATGTGAAGACTTATTAACTCCTGCGCCGAACGTGGTACCAATCAGAGCACTAATATGATGGATTTGATCCATTTGGACTGTACAGATGTGTTAATATATTTTTGGCTTCTCTTTAAGACGGCTCCTCTAAGCTTAGCCATTTGTTACCATTATTTTCTGATTGATTTACTTAATTTGGGTTTTCTCGATAGATTCAGGTTTTTTTTTTGGACAAATTCGACAGTTTCGAAATTAAGAATCTCATTTTCGATATGTTTAGCGTCATCCTTCTACCCTTTAATTATTCTAACGAACCTAATTTTGACGTACAAATTTAAAATTTTGAAAAAACTCGATTGCACTGTGACGCAAATTAGTTTTATTTTAACATAAGTGTACCTCAACGCTACGATGCTAGGACCGATAACAATTGTCCTTGACATCTGCTTATTTACGCATATTATTTTTTGACCAGCTTAAATGATGCGAATAAAACAGAAACTTCGAAACCTAATTGCGGTAAGGACTATTTCCAAGGAAATGGCGCTAGTAAGAGCGAACGGAGGAGGGAAGCTCCGAACCTCCATCTCAAACAATTAGGTCCTATCGAGGCACCATAATTCATATACTCACGGTAGCGTAGAAGAACACCTCCATGAAACAGGCAAGAATCTAGAGAATCTTCCAAAAGTTCAGATTGCCCTGACTAAGGACCTACTTGCAAATCTGAGAAATTTTAATGTTCGAAAGGCTGACACCGACAAATCACGATCTTTTGGTGAATTGAAACAACCAGCAATCTCAAAAATATCTGAAGACTTCAGTCACCAACCACTCACTCGAAGATTTAAAGAGCCGTCCTCTTAAAGGACTATGTAACGTCCATGTATTCAAACCCGCAACAAAGCAGCTTCGAGACGGAAATGCTTGACATAAAACTAACCACGACAGGGAGATAGAAGGACTTCCATGGCTGTTGAGTATGTAACTCACCAAGTCTGTTGAAACCTTGGAGTGAAATCATTCAAGATGGCACCATTGGTCCACTGTATCCCAAGAAAAGCGGAATACAGGCTCACGGAGAGCAAGTCAGTATTGCAGGCGCTTGCCCTTAACCGCGCAGTTTTGCAACAAACACAGTGCTAACTCGACTAAATGCAACTAACATGGGTCCTTAGACAGAGTGGTGTAGCTGGAAATGGAGGGGTAGATGATCTAACAAGCGCAGGATCAACCGGCCCGAATGCAACTACAATTGACACGATCAAAGTGCGAAAGTAACACTTATTTGGGAATATGATGAAACCCACTTAGAACCATAGCAACGACTGCAGTGGAAGCCAAACTCTTTTGTCTGATCCTGACAAAACGAGGACGAAACAACTTTTAGGGAAAAACAGCGATGGCGTTAGAATACAGATGATTATACTTAAAGACTATTGTCTGTTTTGTCAACGATACCCTTCCAATATCCGATATCCTTCTCTCATGAAATGTAAAGCGGAGTAAATTCTGTATCGAAGTGGAAAAAGAATTTCGTCCTGAAAAGAGGAAACTCGACACACATTCGTAAAGTCAGACGCATCGTAGGAAATACCTGGTTGTCTCATTCCCTAGTGCGTTATTCAATGGTTAAGGCTACACGGAATGAGGGACTTTACCTTTTCAACCCTCGACTCGACGAGTTCGGACTTTTTAAGATTGGAATGTTTTACAAACTCAATAAAATCAATTGATCTTAATAGGAGCTTTATAAGAACCGATTAGAATAATGGGCAATGTGTTTTATAGAAACGTTCATGCGTTCACATAAAATTCTTTCAATACAATGATTGGGTGTTTGTTTTGTAGTATTTGGGTGTTTCTTTTGACTCTTTCGAATTCGAATCGAGTCCAAGCTTCCACTTACACCGCGATAATATGCAGTAACCAAAGTTATGAACTATTATGGTGTATCCAATTATTGGGTGCATAACATATTGAAAATCAAAAGTGTTAACTTTAATTAGTGAGTGGCTAAACATAGGAAATATTGAGGCAAGTCTGCACATAGCAGGCTATTACGTACCACTAATTAGGAACTTTCAAATCCCATCGTTAGCACAGTTGATTGCACGGATCGAATTTCACGCTGACAACAGATGATAATTAATAATTGGGAAAAGGCCATTTTTCACCGTCTCGAACATATTCAGGATTCAAACTTACTAGACTTGTAATAAATCATACAATTATTCCCAAACGATGAACATTGAAGTCTTTCGCCGAGCAATTTCACATGCTCCATGAAATTGACCTTATACAACTCAACCAAATATTTATCCATACGTTCATCATAATGTTAAATTAACAAAGATGCGTCCGCTCGCAGATCAAATATTGACCGAATATTGTCTTGGAATGGAATGGACATGATACACATTAAACATCCGATTATTTGTTCAAATAACTCATGGTAGCTTTCTGGCAGTTGACTCTGCCCGGCGAACTCCTCGAGGCCAAAGGAACTCAAACTTTTTTCTCTTTTGGTCACCCATGATCAGAACATTGTTCCAACACCACCAACACATATGCATTTAGGCACATGTGTGGATCAACAAGCGCCTCATAGAAGATTTCGTTGATTCACAGTAAATTATCTTTAATAATTTACCTGTGGATTATGACCAGTCATTGCTGAAGGTTCAATGCCTCGTTCATAGAAAACATTCACAAATTGCGCTTATTTGTGCTTGGTTGCCGGGCAGCGGGTCCTAAATTATTTTTTCAAGATTTTCCAACCTTTCGAACATCAAAAAAATAAAACAAAGTCTAAAAAAAATTTTATGTTCGATGTGTTACCATATCTTATTTTTAAAAATCTCAAGGCATCCACAAGTAAATGAACTGGAGATTCTATTCCAAGACACACACAAAAAATTGCCGGCTCTCATTTCCCACCAGTTTACAGGAAAATTCAACCGTGAAGCTTATTAATGCGGTTCACAAAACGAACATGATTCATAATAAGCTGCAACGCAATCACTCGGAAAATTGATTTAAACATTTAGAAAATTGTATAGAAACGTACAATATCTTATATCTTTTATTCATATGAATTGTATTAGAGTTCGTCGCAACAAAAACCCACGCTATTTGGGGTCGATTAACTTCCGAAAAATTGAACGACAAGTGATTCGTTTCTGCTTAATATATTCCCCACCACATTATCGGTCTTTGTTTTTTAGAAATGCACGAATATCTTAGGTAGAGTGGAAGGTTATCATCAGCCACCCTTTGGCGAGAACTGTTTTCGAAATCATCGATTTAGTTTTAAAAATTATTCATAACTATTCGGATGCCGGGTAAGCCTATTCAACACTGAAAGGAAACATTTCCAATATTTAATTGAACACATTCACAGTCACTTCCACGCAACAAATAGTGCGAGCTTTGCAAGATGGAGAGCTTACATTGTCATCGACGTAGGTGAGTGGAGAGATTGCGATAGTTGGCCTTAAGAGCTAAAATGTAAATGATAATCATTTGTTCACCGTCTTTAAGTTCTATCTTCAACAGTTTTCGCTTACCAACACATACACACCTAAAAAATTGTTTGTTTAATCAATTATAAAGTATTGATTCCGGTTCCTAAGCAATGAATAGTTCTCTTCAAAGATACTACTACTGTCTGTTCCCTGCCTATACATTAAAAACCAAAAATTGATCTTAATCCTCTTCTCTTTCTGGTGACTTTACCATACAATGCATACTATTTTATCTATGAAAAAACTAAAAAGCAAACAAGTAAGCTAGCTTCAATATAAAGGACAATTGCTCCTATAACATTATAAATAAATACGCTATAAAATCAAACTCTGATTTAAACTATTGGTTTGATTGTGACCAGTGTAGCTTATGTTAAATATTTCATAACCTGCTGGGCTTAAGTTTAAACACAGTTTTTAAACACACACGAAGTCGAAACAGATATTTCTACAACTAAAATGAGAAGGAATCAAAAAGCCACACAATCGGGAAACAAGTTTTATCAACAAACAAACAACCTTACGGGTGGAATCTTTACATTGTTAGACAAAATACTTATGGGCAAAGAAGTCAAGCACAATCTTAAAAAGATGAATCGAAACAAGGATGTCGAGCAATAGACTATAAACGCATGAATCTTATGTAGACCGATAAGATGTCTAACAAAAGATCAAGACAAGTGCACACCGACCGGCGCTAAACAGGAATTATGAAAAAAAAATTTAAGAGACAAAAAAATTTAACTTATTTCTTTTGAATCCCTTTAGACTATGAATGGACCAATTGACTTCAATGAGGGTTCAATGTGGCTATTGAAGAAATACTATTTCTTCCTACTATTTCCACCCTCAATAACATTTCATTGTCCTATCTATGAACACTCCTTTCGTCTACGATTCATTTGAAGTAACATCTGCACGAATCGAAAGAGCCTATCAACTAATCGTCTCCGTTGGCTCACCCGGAACTTAGCCTGGAACTGTTTGTGGCGGTGCTTTAGACTAAGCCTCTTATTATTAAACTTATTAAACCTTGGGGTTAGAAACATCGTCTAGGGAGAAGGAAGGGATTGTCGAAGGGAGAGGAATCAAAAAAAGAAGTACTTTGCTTACCTTTTGTGACGATCCATGCTATTTCTTTATAAGAAGAACCTTCCGCACGGTATGCCACACTCAATTCGGTTTTTTTTTCAGATTTTAGCATTGCTCTCACCCAACTTTCTGCGAATAGCATCGATATTCCGCTGAAATCATTCGGTCCAAAACTTCACATCTGGAAGTGGAAGCGTGATTTACATCTTCGAAATATACTTCCGAATTCATCCGCAACTCAACCGAAGTTACAAAGTTACGAAGTTACAAACTTGAGAGCCATTCCACAGTTTTCCAACGGAGGAATACAAATACTCCTGGACAGAAAGTCGGTACTGTAGACGCTTATCTCTAACCCCGATGTTCTACAAGCCATACAGGACTACAAGCATGCCCTAGCAGCGGGAACAACTCGAGTGAATGTGAACTTATCTTGGTCCTCTTATACAGTGGTGTAGGGAAAAATCGAAGATTCAATGTTCCAGCAAGAGGAGGATCAGATGAACTAAACGAAACTAGACAGGGCATAGCACCAAAAAGGGAACTAGACGGTGCACTCTGTTAAAATTTAGATACGGTTCACGCTGACAGGAAGAACAACAGGATAAGAACAACACCTTGACCTCGTCCCAGCAAAATTAGGAGCTAATAAGTCCTGGAGACCAACAGAAATGGGGCAAGAACATGGGTGGTAGTATTATTCGGACTACAATTTCCTAGTAACACGCATGGAACGAATCAGGATCCAAGTGAATGACAGCTGTTGAACTTATCCTAGGAAAGAAAAAAGTCTGCCTGTCCTAGCCTGTCCAACATACACCTCATATAGTTGAGGAATAGTAATCTTAACAGAACTGGAACGCTTGGCTAACACAGAGCTAGGCGACCTCCATTGTTACTCATGAACGACAGGATGAACTATCTGTAAATACTAAGACCAGACGCGAGGAGCTGATAGTCAGTGCTGTTTTTTTTTCAACGGTGAACACCAAGTAAGCAATAATATTAAAAATTTGCTTTTTGCGGATTTTTTTGTCATACGTTCCTTATTATGTCCTTTTGAGTTCGTGCTGAATTCTCACGGACGGCAGAAAGCCAAAATGGGAATGAGTGCTACTTTTGACCTCAAGAGTTGCTTATATTACCTTAATACCTAGTCGTTTTTGTGCATATGAGTGTGGTTGACTTTTTTACCAACCATTTGTACAATAATGGACATAGTGAAAATATTTCACTAACTCGATTTTTATACTTTTGTTCGAAATTTTGATAAAAAAAGAAATCAAATTGCGAGGTCGAAATGATTTCTCGGAATAATAAGAGCCATGCAGGTTGAACCAGAATTCCGAATTAATTCTTTTATTACTCAGCAAGGGTTTGTTTGATCCAGTGATGAATCTGTAAAAACTATCTCAAATTTTCTAAGCAATCTGTGTCAGAGTACCAAGATGTCTTAAACTGTATCAGTTGATTGATATCTTTGAAGAATTGAAAGCCGCATCAAACTGTGCAAACTAATTCAATTGTAGATAAAATTCTGGTAACCCCAATTTCCAACGCGGAACAACATTCTGGCATATTCTTACACCAGCACACACACGTACTCAACTTTGTAAATTAAACAAATAGCAAACTAAGTTGTTGCCCCCGGGGGGTTCTTTTGCGCATACCACACGCTTTTCACCTTATGTAATGCGATAACCTATGGTGGATCTATCAAATTGATCATTCAGTCAAATCGGCGTTCATTGAGCCAAACAGGAAAAAAATTAATGATACATAGCCAGCCAATATACAAGCCACGGTTGGACTGGAACCTCAGCATCTTAGAGGTCAATACCACGGCAGAATCTTTTTTCTTTGTCGTCCGCCTAACGTGCAAAAGTGTTTCGCGATTCCTCCAAAAAAAAAATCTCTAATTAAGATGGAAATTCAGTCGCGAGATTCAAGATTGCGACTGAAGCGTGTTAAGTCTTTGACAGTTAAGTTTGAAATGCACCCGATCAAAATTGCAAAATACTTTTTAATAGATAATAAAAGAGAAAAAAGTGGATTGAGAAGAGATAAGATACTGACCCAGATTTTATTCACAGTTTAATTAATTAATTGATTCGATGTGACGGGGATTTGATCCTTGTCTTAAAGCTCTCTAATCGTTTTCGACTGATACATGCTGATTCGATAAAAAGATAGTTATCAAAAAAAGAGAATTCCAGAACCAAAAAAGTTAGACCTGGTAACTTACAGTTAAAGATATGCATTAATGGCGGACAACCACCAAGGCACGCTTGCTATAGTCATAAATCAATATTGCTCATAGTTTAACACGGTTCTGTTTGATCTTCTCTCTTGTTCGGACAGCCAAAGGACACCCCCAAGTTTTAAAACAATGATTTATTCGCTCATTGTATCCGTTCCAAAGAGCTCAAATCAATAGACGCTAGGCATTGTCCAACGTCTCATTCCAATGAATGAAGTATTGGACATTGCAAAAAAAATTCAATAAAACAAAGAAAACGTATTGCAAAATGGACAAGCCAATATTGCTGACCTACTGGAGTGTTGCGTTTTTACGAGGGTGTTGTCTTTCATTGCACAAATCCTAAATTCGCACACAATGACCGATGCCCATTACGTCAAGAGATCAAAAGATCTCTAATTTTTCTTATCTATAAAAACTTTTGAACTTTTTAACCGGCTCCACGAAATTTGCTTTTATTTATTTTATATATTTAAAAAAGAAAAAGTTGTACGAGAATAAGAAACGAATACATCATCAATTTTGTTAATTACTGCAAAAGGAAGCAAATGAACAAAGGTCCTGTTGCTCCAAAGACTTCATTTATAAGACAATAAAATAATAGTTAACACTCACTTTTGTTTTGAATTAAGCATAATTGATTGTGAATTAAAATGTTAATTCATCCACAAAATTGGATTGCATAAGTGGCTTCCGAACAATTTAAGGTGATTAAGTTGGTGATAGTAATGATTTCGATTCAGACAGGAGAGCAAGTGAAACTTTATGAATGAATTTTTTTTTTGGCTGTAATTTATCAAAACTGTTTACAGTATCTATCGATAATAACTTTCAAAAGAGTTATGAGATGAAAGCTATTAAATTTTTATTGAATTCAAAATATCTGCGCGTAACTGCCGCAGAAATAAACCATTGAAGATGATTTAATCGTTAAGCATAAACGTTTTAAATTTTAGTTGGTTAAAGGCCACCGAATAACTTTCTATGCAACTAAATTTCATTTGATAATCAAAGTCACTTTTATCCGTCCGAAAAACGTATAGGATGTCTAGGATTCAAATCAGGCCTTTTGAGGCCTGTTGAAGACTCTAATGCCAAAATGAGCTAACATGCTGCTATTTATTTAAGTTAACGTGGGGTGTTAACCCTCCATGGTAACACCTGGTTTGAATTTGATTTTGGGATAAATCCACACATCTTCAGTATCGTCCTAACTTGTGATGCTCTCTTGAAAGCCACTGAGCCACTGAGTGTTCAGTAGACGTAGCCTCAGATGTGCAATGTGACAGCAAATTATGTCAAATGTTTTAGATGTGAAGTTTCGTTGACAGAATTCAATCAAGATGCTTCCACGAACCCTAAAACACCCAATAAAAAAATAAAGCCAGACTAGTGTTTTTTGAAAATTGTAAAAGATCTTAAAAAACATGTTACTGATTCACATGACAACTACCACAAGTCTGCTTTCACGGATAAAAGTTTAGCCTATATTGTTTAATAAGGGCTTCAATAAGTGATGCCAAACGGGTCAATACATAAACTAATGACAAAACAGTCCGCAAAAAAGTGGCTGAATAAAGACCATCTGCCGCTACCAGATCTGAAGGCAAACATCCATGGCAAAAAATGGTATTATGTGTATGGAAGGATAGTGAAGGAGTAGTCCATGAAATGTTGAAGAAGAGAAACTCGATGGAAAGCGTCCTGTGCTTGTCAATCACAAAAATGTCTTTGTGTTCACGAATGACATACTACAAATTATTGAAACTCGATACAACCATGAGCTGTACGAAATTTTCGACGAGCCGAAAGCCTCAACGGTTGTAACACTGCAGAAGGTGCAATGGCCGGCTGGCCATATGAATCGTATGGACAGATAACAGAACCCAAAAATAAATTTGTTGGGAGACCTGACCGGCGGAGACCAGAGGGAAACCAAGGAAACTCTGCTGTGACTGTGTCGACGAAGACAGTTCATCGCTGCTCCGATTTCAAAATTGGAGGAGAAGTCAATGAAGCAAGACAGTTGGAATTGCTTATTGCAGGAAAAGAAGACTCCAGCGAGACTGTTTAAATTGTTGAAAAAATCAAAACCAGAACTTTGTTTGTTCCTCATCATCAGCTGACAGTATTTGATGATGAGGAAGTATTTGACAGTACTCGATCATGAGAAATGACGGAACAAGGTTTCTGAGTAGAAAGAGGTATTGCACCTGAAGATGAGATAGAAAAAAAAGACGGGGATTCATGGACGAATGACACTCTTTAGATCATCACAAAACAGAAGACTAAGGAGCATTTGCATTAAAGAGAGATAAGGTGACCAAATGGTCGAAAAAGACACCACTGTACGTTTAGGTCAACAAACCTTAACATTGTGGACCCACTTATAATGGGCCATAAGGCCTGCTATGTAAAAGTAATGATTTTTAAAGTTCATTTGGTTGTTTCCGCAGGCCAAAATAATTCTGTGTTGCTTGATTTAATAATTTTTGTTTATTATTTTAAAAAAAAGGCTAATTTGATCCTTTTTGGGACATGTATTACGAAAGAGAGGTGCCCGTTTCCGCAGTGTCAGTTGGTTTCTTTTGTTGGAAAATAGTGTTTGATGTTCATACAAATAATGGACACTTCAGAAGGGACCCTCCTTCTCAGAGAAAGGGATGCAACAGTGAGTGAGAGGGAGTGAAAGAGTGTGGGGAGTAAATTACGCATGAAGTATATAAGTATAAGCAAATAAAAAATAAAACAAGCGATTTTAATCTTCTGAGTTCTAAATATGAAATATCAACATGAAAAGGAACGTTGGGATCATTTTTAAATGATGATATACTTCATTTTAATGTGATCAACAGTATTAAGAAAAGTTTCTTCAGAGAATGAAAGACGCGAAGTTCACAGGTACCGTCGAAGGGTATTCACTGGATTGTAATACCTCCAAGGTGCTTGTAATGATCATAGGCAAAGCTTGAAGGAACTGTGTGGTAAAAAAATTGCGATGTATAAAATGTTGGTCTTGTGATGAGTCTCAGATGTTTTGAGTTCCTGAAAAGTTGTCTTCTTTGTATGGCCTTACCACTCGCCTTCAACGAAAGCAATATGACCGGCTCGGTCCAGTCCATGAAATTATTGAATCATGCGTCAAAAATTCTCAAAAGAACTGTTTTGCTGGTTATGCTCCTATGTATCCAAGGTCGATGTCCTTTTGACCCGTATATCCTTTCAAAATAAAAGAATACGGGACTTAAAGCTTTGCCATTATTAATTCTGAAATGATAACACATACAACTTGAATATTTATACTGGCAAGCAGCATGAAGGCCCTGTCACGTCTTCATTCGATTCATTTAGCCCTTATTTTGAAGTCATCATAACATGATAGCTCACAATTGGTTCTTAGACTTTATTCGAATTAATGAGTTCAAAATAGTAGAAGCGATCCTTCTTTGGCACAGTAAGAAAAGAAGAAACAGCTTTGACCTGAATTTTCGCCTGAAGGAAAACAAAACGTCAAAAAAGGGAAAGTTCTGGTTTGATAGTTCCATAACCAGAACATAAACGTAATCATCTTTTCTACGCCTCATAATGAGGACACTATCGTTCCCTCATCAGGGCACCAAACGAGACCAGAGATCAAAATATTCTACAGTTCCACAAAAGGTGATGCAAATACAGCTGACGAAAATTTTTACATGGTATCACGTGTATCCAAACAACTGACGTCTGCCAACGATCATCTTCTAGAGGATGCGGAATCATGCACGAATGAACTCTCTTATTCTCTTTCTAAGTAATGATCAGCAGTCATTCGAAGAAGCTTTCTCCTCAAAAATGTGGCCCATGAACTGATGGATCCAGAACTGACGAGAAGGAGTCTAAAGAAATAAAGATTTGCTTCCAGTCTCAAAACCCATCCATGAAGGCTTCGTCAATTGTTTCTTCTCCTACAGAAGATGTTTCACAATGTGCTAGCAGGCACTACGGCCTTCCTATTGCAAAATGATGGAATCTGCACTCATTATTGGCTCTCATGTAAATGTTGCGATGTTCCTCGAATTCCTGTCCAGAGTTGAAGCTGTTCATTTCTCAAGGAACAGCTTCAACTCTGAAGACCTGGAAATTGGATGCAGGTGGTCGTTTTATTGCTCATTATCAATCAGACGCCATTTATTCTTTTCAATAATCATTTTGCTGCTTTTATGGTTTTTAAAGGAGAAGGTATCGGTCTTTATAGTTTAACCTCAGTGTCAATTGTTTTGTTGAAATTTCAAAGCCCTTATTTGGATTTTGCCTTATTATTATTGTACTGGGGTCCACTTGCTGGAAATTGGCATAGGCAAGAAATCGGCCATTAGCTCCCCATGTGTAGTACTATTGTTTACAGATGGTCCATCCTGTCGTCCGACAGAAGCCAAGGAGTTCCCCCAATTCTGTGGTCGCCAAGAGTTCCGATTCTGTTACGCCAGTACACCTCAGCCATGTAAGGCATTTGTTGGCCAGACTCGGGCAATCAAGGAGGAAGTGTTCTGTACTTTCTTCCTCCTCGCCGTAAGCTTGGCAGGCGTCATCCATTTGGATTCCTATTGGCTTGGCGTGTTGACCTAGAAGATTATGACCCGTTAATACTGCCACCAATGTTCTAGGGTAAGGCCAAAGAGCCTGGCTTATCCTGCTGTCGTTCCTGTCATTCCAAGCCGTATCTGTCTCTTTCCAGAGGATTCCCTCTAATTCCCTTTTTACCGTTGCTAGTGGCCCTTTAATGGTGTCTTTTCTAGTGGCGTTTTGGTCAGCTGATCCAGCTCTCGCTAGCTCATCCGCTCTTTCGTGGGACGCATGTCAGTTTTACATTTACTCGGGTTGTTGCAGTTTTGAGAGCTTGCCTACAATCCTGCACCAGTTGCGAAACTACGCGGTTAGAGGCAAGCGCCTGCAGTGCCGACTTACTGTCCGAGAGTATTTGTATACTTCCCTTAACGTTGTTTGTGGCCGCTCCTATAGCCACTTTTATTGCAAACACTTCCGACTGGAAAACTGTAGTGTGGTTCTCCAGTTTATAACTTCGGTTGAGTTGCGGGTGATCTGGGAAAAAGATTCCGGCGCCGCTTCCCTCATCCGTTTTGGAACCATCGGTGTAGATCATAATCTCACTTCCAGAATGAAATCCTGCACCGTTGTCCACGCTTCTCTGGTCGGAATGCTGATCTTGTATGGAATCGTTGTGTCCAATATTGGTTGAATTCTATCCAGCACCCTTTTACTTGACGGGGCCATTCTCTCCATTTTGTCCAAAATGCATACGGACCCCATTCGAGTGTGGTAAGATAACCCATATGTAGATTTTAATCTGATGCTTGCAAGTGATGCCTCTCTGAAGATGAATTTGTCGAGTGGCATAAGATTAAGCATTATCTCCAATGCAGCAGTTGGCGTAGTCCTAATGGCGCCTGCGATGCCAAGGCAGTCCTTTCGCTAGATTTTCTCTAGCTCTTTTGCAATGGTTTTCTTTTGTAGTGCCTCCCTCCAAACCAATGCCCCGTAGGTGGTTATAGGCCTCACTGCTGTTGTGTAGACCCAGTGGGCAATTTTGGGTTTTATTCCCCAGGTTTTCCCCTCTATTCTTTTCATTGTGAAGAGCTGTAGAAGAGACTGCTGTAGTTATCCGTCTGACTGCTCCTATGTGTGGAGTCCAAGTTAGCTTACTATCCAAGGTTACTCCTAAGTATTTCACCTTGTTTACTAAGCTGATATGTTTTCCGTCAATGGTCTGGGACGTAAATGTCTCCGGTTTACGGCGCTTTGTGTAAAGCATAAGCTCCGTTTTGTCGGCATTGATGCGCAGTCCGTTTAGATTCGCCCACTCAAAAAGATGTGAGAATGCGGTCTGAATTCCGACATGGTTAACTGTGAGTACCCAGGCAAGTGGTGATACTATGCCGGCTTGTGGTGTACCCATGTTTGTCCATTTATTCAAGGTTACGCGGTTTGCTTCGGCTGTAATCTTCCTTTTAGCTAGTAGTTTCGTAATCCATTTAGTAAGATATGGGTTTATTGCATATCTTTGGATGGCTGCTACTATGCTCTCAGTTTTTACATTGTTGAAGGCTCCCTCGATATCAACGAAGGCCGCCTAAGTGTAATCTTTGATGGCAAGGTTCCTTTCTATTCTGCTTACGACTTCATGTAGTGCCATCTCTGTTGAGCGCCCTTGGAGGTATGCGTGTTGGTTGGGGCAAAGCTCCGTTATGTTCACGGTGCTTTTTATGTACCCATCCACCAGGCGTTCCAGATTTTTCAGCATGAAAGACGTTAAGCTGATTGGTCGGTAATCCATTGCTTTGTCGTGGCTGGCTTTTGCCTGCTTGGGTATAAAAACTATTTTAGCTTCTCTCCAGTCCAAAGAAATATAGACTTTGTATATGGAAGTTCTATATATTTTCACCAAAATCTGTATTATTGTGATATCCGCTTTCATAAGCATGATCGGCTACACTTTGGATGTTGCCTAATTTTTAGTTTTTACCTGGTTACGTACCTGGGTATGTATCGAGGACAGTTTGACAGAGTTTATCAAGGGCAGTGCAACAGATCAAATGTCAGCTAGTGTGTCACTACACTGAATGTCAGTTAGTCAGCAGTGCATGACCGATGAACACGTCAAATTTGTTTAATGGTGCGTTAGTCTCTAGGCTCTTAGGCGAGACTTTAGTGTGCATTATGACCTGGATTGCTGTATTTTCACTACCTATATTGTGTTGCTTTCTGTAGTTAACTTCATAGAAAACGGCTACTAATACGCTTTTTAAGCCTAACGAAAAGGAAAAACTCATCAATGAACGAAAAATGAAGATCGCTCTGAAACTGAAGACTTCTTTGGTATAAGCGAATATGAACTAGATTCAGAAAGAGATGATTAATCCAGTGAATAGCTTAGTTTTTAAAGTTCTTCAGGATCGAACATACAACAAACCAAAACTCTTTTCGGATCGATCAAGTTCATCAGAGGGACCGCGGATGAATAAATTAGGGTTGACAATCGTTTAATTGAAGGGGTTCGTTGAAAATAGAGCAGACATAACTAAGTCTAAGAAAATTCCAACCTGATTGCTCTGTGCTCTAAGAATTAGGCACAGAGGGAAGATATTTTCGTTAAAGGAGGAGAGAAGGCAAGAGTTCTAAGCAATTAGATTACAGCAATTACACGCCAAATACTATCAGGACCGTTTGAAGATATGTAGGCAACTCATTGTAAAATAATAAAAAAATTTGACGGAACTTTCTTGTATATTCAACGGTCAGAAAATTTGAGTGCACGCTCCTATATCATGAATGTATCTTTATCAAATATCTTTATCTACTGACTATCGGAATTCAGCAAAAAGTTTCAAAAATGAAAAGTATCTATAAATCCTCATTGGACATGCCATTTTTTAACTTCTTGTGTTCAGATTTCTAATATATACCTAATTTGGCACAGGTCAACCGACCACTAAACAATTTTACTGGCGAACAAATTCTGGAGGAGTTTTTCATCCCGGTTATTAATATTCTCTTCCATATCATATGAATTCTATGTTAAAAACTTTTAAACATGAAAGAACTAAAAAAATTAATCGGAACAAATTGACTTTTGTAATTTTATGCATTTTTCTACTTCTTTTCTAAACACTTTTTGAACACGATATCTATGCTTTTCGCCAGCAAAAAATGCTGAATCAGAAAAAAATGGCTTTTATTTGTAGTCGTGCCTCTCATGACTATTCCATTAATTTTTATGCAATCAACTAACAGCTAATCATAATTTTTTGGCTTTTTTCCTCTACCGAAAAATTTGCATTTTGAACATGCATGATGGATTGTGTACATGATCTTGAATGTTGCTTCATGTGTGATATCAAAAAGAATGCAGTGTTGAGTTATGAATAGGGTCAGTATTGAAGAATTTTTTTTTTGTTCTCTTTAAAGTCTATCAATCTCTTCGTGTTACTTAAAAATTGTGAATTTTCCATTAAATATTTGGAGCATACACGAAACAGGAGCATTTTTTCAGGTACTTGCATGGCGGCATGTAGCTAATAAAATGTTAATTTCTGATGAATATATTTATTTTTTTGGAAGTTAATCTGCATATCATCTCGCAAGATGAATTTCCAAGAGTATCCTCTTTAAGAAGACAGTTGACCCAAACATCATAAATTCCGCCTGCGTTCAGTAGACGTTTGCGTATCTGAGGTGAAATATCTTGAGTGCTATTGGAGCTTATCGTATGGAAAATTCTAACAAATGAGAATGAGACTACCGGGAAGATAATAGAAAAACTTATCTATTTCAATTTCTTATAATTTCTCATCATTTTCATGTACGATTCAACATATTTTGCAAGGGATCTTATTTGCTTGAACAGAATTTAAAAAATTTGTCTTTCCAGGTTATGAATTATGTTTTAAGGATGAATGGCGCATTTTTGCATCGATTTAAACTTATTTATCAGAATCCTTACAACTTTTTTTTGCTTGGGGGGTGAAGGCAATTTTCGACCGGAGTGACGGACTACCCACTAAACACCCCTGTCAAGAGACCCTGGCCTGGAACTGTTTCACACATAACTTCGGGCTAGGCCTCTTTTTACTTCGCCCTACGGCGCCGTCAGCCTCGAGAAATCTCCACCCAGTGTGAGGGGGGAGGATGGAGGAGGACTGCTGGAAAGGAGCCCCTCAGACCCCGCGCCCCAAGGCAGTCCATGATACTTTTTTTGCTGCAGTACATTGCCCGAGAGTAATGTGCCACACAGGTCCATTTGTCGAAAGTTTTCAGCATTTTTCCGACCAGATTGTCTGGAGACAGCTCTCCCATTACCTCCCACAAGTCCTACCACATCCTGTTGCACCTTCTACAGTTCAAGGTGTGACATGCGTCGTCCTTTTCCTCTGGGCAGAAAGTGCAGTCTGGGGACCGTGATTTACAAATCTTGTGTAGGTAAGACTGAAAATACCCACGCCCGCAAAGAAGCTGGGTAAGGTAATAATCAGTCTCACCGTGCCTTCGATTTAACCACGATCCCACGTCCCCTATAAGGTGGGCACTCCAGCGGCCATTAGAGTCGCCTTCCCAGGACTGTTGCCACTCAATTATTGTGCGCTACCTCTCCTCTTGGCTATCTGCATATCTTGAACCATCCCCTTTTCTGCCGTAAATTCTCCGTCGCTCTCTAGCAAGGAGGGCAATGGGTATCACTCATGCGATTACCAACACCGCCGACTCAGAGACAGTGCGGTCGACTTAGTCTACTTAGAGCCGAAACGTTTATCACGGTTTTTTCCGCCTTTGCCCTGATCTATTCCGAAAAGCTAATTTTCGAATCGATTAGTACTCCCAAATACTTTATCGCAAGTTTTGACTCGACAGTCGCATCTCCGATCTGCATAGAAATTACCTTGGGAATTCTTTTCTTCGTGAAAATAACCCCCAGTACCAGACTAATCCCAAGGGTGGTCATCCAATCACTCACTTGGCGCATTATCATTTCCAGTCTGCGCTGCGCATGTTCGACTGTGCGTCCGGCGACCAGTGCTGCTACATCATCCGCAAAGCCGACCAAGCGCGACTCATCATGCAGCTCAAGGCTCAACAGCCGTCATATGAGGCGTTCCACAAGTCTGGTCCCAGTATGGAGCTTTATCGTTAACGTTATCTCCGTACTTCGCCGCTCATTTTGTGTATCATAGAGCAGAATGTGGTCCTTCAAGTAATCGCTCAAAATCCGCATCAGATATCCAGGCAATCGGAAAGAATTTTCCGATGTCCCGATTGTCAAGCATATTGGCAGATCTGTTATGGTCTGGGGTTGTTTTTCTGGCTATGGAACAGGAAACCTGGTCAAAATTAAAGGAATTCTGAAAAACGAGCAGTATATAAAAATTTTGGAGAAAAATTTTGTTCCTTCCGGGCTGAAGGTAATCGGCAAAGGATTTATTTTCCAACAAGATAATGATCCAGATAATACTTCAAAATTATGTAGGGGCTATTCAGACTAGAATTAGTAAAAAAAGTGTTGAAAAACATAACATGGCCACCCCAAAGCCCCGATCTTAATCCTAAAGAGCTTTTCTGGGAAGAGCTTGACCGAAATGTTCGGGATCAATGTCTTTCTTCGTAGCAGGCCATGTGGAATGCATTTGAAGGATGCTGGAAGAATATCTCGCAAGATACCATAAATAAATTAATTGCTCACTTGCCAAGGTCGGTTAAACAAGTCATAAGATATAAAGGAGGCTATTTTTGATGAAAAGTGTGTATAAAACCTCTTATAAATTTTTTTCAAAACATTGTATTCATCAGGACTTCATGTAGTTTTTAATTTTAAATCTTGTGTGCAACATGAAAATAAAAACTGTATTTCAAAAAGTTTTTAAATATTGAGTTTTATTGTTTTTCTCAACTTTGTTTACAGTGATCTCAAACTTTTGACCGGCTGTGTATATAACCATTTAAAATCCTGAGGAGGTTTTGTGCCACCGATCAAGCGCACTTGAGTCGTATTTAATTGACCTATAATTAATAAAGTGCTTTTTACAGCACCAACTTTTGTCTTTTGCAATTTGCAATTGTCAGTTGACGTGGAACCAATTTTCAAAGTTTTCAAATCTTTCCCATTGCATGTAAACGTACAGAAATGGTTGATCGGGTGACACTCAACTCAAGAGCAAGTTCTTTTTGTGTTCAATACGAGTTTTCATCAAATAATGCTTGCAATTCTGCATCTTCAATTTTTTTTTTTGGTAGACGTGGCCGTTCTTTGTCTTCAAAGTCAAAATCACCACTTCGGAAGTGTGCAAACCATAGTTCACAAGTTTTTTGAGTTAGAGCATGTCCACCATAAGCTTCTACCAACAATAGATAACTTTCAACAGCTTTTTTCTTCAAATGATAGAAGGTCATTAAAGTTCCCAGCAAAACAACTTTTTCAGGCACAAAAATTCGGCATTTTCGAAGCAAAAAACACTTTGTTGTTTACGCTATTTCGTTCAATGACTTCAATTCGTTCAATGACGTAGTGAGAATTAATGACAGATGTTTTCCCTCCTAAATTCCATGTATGTTATCATAGACACAAACCATATGTAAAAGTTGTGCCACCTGTTATCTAAATCGAAATTATTAACCGACACTCCCAATATAAGGCAGAACAATAGCAATGTCATGTGAGCTCTGATGTTTCGTTCTATTAAAATATTAATAGAACGACCAAATATTGATCAATTGACCTCTGTTTCACTAAAAGTTTGCACCGTGACTATTACCAGTAACGTGATGAATTGAAGTTGTGAAATTTTTAATGATTGTTTGTTAACATCTGGCCTGGAATTCATCACTTCTTTAATGTTGGAAATTTTGTTGAAATTGGCAGCTTGTTTTCTATTTTTTGTAAGATTTGGAAAAAATTTTGAAGTCTTCTAATGTGGAGCTTTAAGACATTCCAAAGACAAAAAGTCAAATGTCGTAAGACCAGATGGTATAGCCCTTAAGTACAAACCCCTAAACCTGGTCTTTCAAAGGCTCTTTTAATGCGTAAGCCATGAGAGTGTTTCGTTATGCTGGAACCGAAAATGCTAAAGACCCGTTTCAGGGATTTCCAGAAAGAAAATTCAATTTGAAGTTTGTATGTTGCTCTGATGATGCTGTAGAGATCTTCAAAAAAATACAGGCCAATCAGATTTATTCTACAAACGCCATACCAGACGATAAATTTGAAAGGACACAGACTTTGGCTCTTCAAACAAGGACAATTTGCTGCTCTCGTAAATACTTCCATGAAAATGGGAACGAATTAGTACTTAACGGTGAGAAAGGTGCAATTTGTCTGTTTGTATTTTATACGACAATTGTTTAAGACTTTTAAACAATAATACACCACAACGGAAGTCTGCTGAGGCCAAATTGGATACAATCAGTGTTTCTGCCCTCATTTGGTCTTCCTGGTCTTTTGTATTTTGGTCTGGTCATCTTAATTTAAAAAAACAATACGAGGCAACCCGTTTTTGAGATATGTATTACAAACACAACGTTAGAAACGGAGCTTGACTGAGCTTCTTACAGCTTTGAGAAGCTCAGTCAAACGCTTTACTGTTGGCACATGTCCATATTGCAGAGTGAGGAGAGAAAGGACGAATTCGCGGTGCGATAATACCAAAGACCAAGTGCTAATCAAATAAGCAGTAATAATCATTCAGCATTTAAGATGTAATCTAACAAATTTAACGTTTAAATATTTTAACTATTTCTCTATCGATGAGCATTTTAAATGTCAACGCACAATGACATTTGACGCCATTTTTATAAATTACGGCACGCTCTCAATTGTAGGAATACCTTTGACTAGCTTTATATTTCTTTTATTTCATCTTCTGAAAGTAGGTCTGAATGAATACAACATGAGTTTAATTATCTATTCATCATTATGTCTATGTCTAATAATTAACTGTCGATATGAGTTTAAAATATGTTGGTAAGTGAGGTTAGAAAACTCATGATACAAAAAAAATTGATCATAAAGGTGTCCAGCATTTTATTTGACTGATTTTAACGAGTTAAAAAATACGAAGACAAGTCAAGTATGAGTTTGGTAGGTACTGGACTTGAGGATGTATCATCAGTTTTAAAGTTAATAAAATAATCTTTCAAAGAAAGATATAAATGCGAATTCTCGAATGCGCTTCTTTTCACTTTTATTAGATCATAAAACACCAAAATGTTCATATGGAAAGCTCTTGAAGAGGATTATTCAGTTTGCATGTAATATGCTTCCCAATTTACCTTTCTCTTAGTACTTAAGCATCATCAACGGATTTTCCAAGCAACAACAGATACCATGTTACATAATAGCTACACCGTAAATATTTTATAGCTTACAATCCGGAATAATCTGCTTCCTTTACGGAATAAACTTTGAGATGCCTCCATATGTTAATGTTTCACGGCGAAAAAAAAACATATTGACATAAGCATGTGGTCTACCAGTCAATTTGAATTTAGTCTTATTATTTCAAGAACACTTATCATGTCAGGCCGGGACTTTGATGTCGAACTCAAGTGATGTCTGAGCTCCTTTTGAAGTGACATTTTGTAAGAGGATTTAATTTAAAGTTTCATTGATCTACTCTCCACAGGTTCGGAATATTTGGAAGGCGAATCAGTGCACAAGGTTTATAAATTACATAAACATATATATTTATAAAGATCCCGTTAACCGTGTATCAGTTCATATTAATTGTTTATACTTTCCAAACTCTTCAGAGTTCCTATAGCGCTGAAGTACTTTTGGAGCATGCAAAGTCAATGCTGATTTAAGATGTCTCACCTGAAAAAGACAGAAAGATCAAGTCATGATTAGTTTGAATCGAAGTACTAAGAAATTAAATAAACAAATAAATTGGATTCAGATTGATCGTTTAACTGGAAGTTGCAAGCAAATTAATAAGGTTACTATTCTCTGCAGATATTGTCCTTAAAGCTCTCAGGGAATTGTTTTTTTAGTGCTTGAAAACTTTAAATTGAAACAAAACATTAAAATCTATTTCGATTTTTCATTGAAAAATAATTTTCATTTCATTGGAAGTAAATTCAATGCCATTCAATATTTTTTTTTGTTTGAGAGGTGAAGGCTATTTACGCCCTGAGTGTCGGACTCCCCCGCTACCGGACTACCGACTAAACACCTCCCCTGTCACACCGAGAACCTAGCCTGGAATTGTTTGTCACATTACTTTTGACTAGGCCTCATTAATCATCGCTTAGCGATGTTTTCCGGCTAAGGGAAATCTCTCTTCACGGATGGATAGGAAGGAATTGCGATTAGTAACTATAATATTGCGTTACAGAGATGTTCCTTCCCTCGCCAAGCGATCCATCATGCCCTTCTTTATAATGAGTACTGTCCGTACGTAATGCGACACACAGTTCCAATTGTCCTTTGATTTCATCATTTTTCCCGTTAAATTTTCTGGGGTAATTACGCCAATTTTCTCCGCGAGATGCGAACGGAGTCTTGTAAATCTATTACACGTAAAGAACGTGTGGCATGCGTCATCCGTCATCCCCGGGCAAAACACGCAAGTTGGGGATGGTGTCAATGCCATTTAATATTAGAAAATGATTTTTCTTAGTTCACCATTACGAGTAGCGATTTTGATTGATTTTGGGCCACTATATTTATATATTTCGTCAATGGTACACCGAATATTTTCCTTCGCCGATTCCGATTTCATTTCATGTGTAAGAGACAAGGACCTGACAAACTCCTACAATAATCTAGAAGTGTAATAACACAAGATCTTGCATGCCAATTGATTGGTTGATTTTCTGAAAAAAGCCTCGAAATTTTGTTTTCAATAAATCGAATTTCTGGTGGCGTTGTGGCACGCAGCGTCATCTTGTTTCGGTATTGATCTCATTGAACCTGGCTCAATAACGTTCACCATTCATCGCCATGACAGCTCTTCTGACACTTTGAAATACATATGGACCCATAATGACATTAATGTCTCACCGCAACATCCCATCAATTTTCATTGTTGGTATGGTAATGCTTCGAGGTATTGTCTTGGTTTGTTCTCACTGCACCAATGAAAACTACACTGATTGACCAGATAATCAGTAAAATCAGTTGATGATTGAAAAATGTTTGACAGTAAAAAACTGGGTATAATTCACAATAATTTTCCAAGTTTAAATCGATTTATCATCAAACATCAAACCTTATTAAGGACAAATGTCATAGAAATGTCTATTTTGACAGATCTCATGCAATGCAAAAATAAAAACAAATCTATACAAATAAAGTGCAAAAGATTAAGACAAAATGCAAGTTTTAAATTTAAATTCGCAAATTTAATGCAAGTCTAAACTAAGTAAATCAAGGAACGCCCGAGCATTTTTTCAAAATTTCCTTACCAATTTTCATAAAAGCAAAATCACAACCCAATCAGTTGAAGACAAGACAAAAATATAATGTTTCAGGTGTCGAAGTTGATGTTTTCGTAGTATTTTTATATCACAGAGGTGTCACAGTGCACAGAATTTATGAAAATATTCTTGATAGTAGGATTTGTGCCTGAACATTTGGAACTGGATCATATGTCGCAACAACGACAACATCTTGGATGTGGGTTAACATTGCAGTGCTCTTTATCTTTGACCCGATTAAACCAATTTGTTTCTTTGATTTACTAAAACCCTGAATCATCCCCAGAAAACTTAAGATGCAATGCTGCTCACATCTTTACCTGCTGGAGTATCAAAATCATTGGCATTCCTTTATTGGCATTGAGAATCAGATGATGGTTTAACGTCTAAACTGAACTCGAACGGATTTTCAAGCCGACTGCAAAGTTCTACGATTACACCTTCCAATCTCAGATCAACAAATAAATAGTTGATTCGAAAATTTTAAGAAGGGATTAAGTTTTCGGATCAACCCAAATAGAGATTTAGATTGTTAGACTTTATTCAAGAAATTTACTCATTTTATAGGCGGCTTGCCTCCCCTTTGCGTGGTTGGTGACCCCGACGTGATATATAACGCAACTCTCTGATGCACTTCAATCCTATCAGAAGGTTGGAAAACATTTCTACAAGGCCCGCTTGACATTATTAGGCCCATGAGGATGTAAAACATGTCTTATGCTGATTGAACGTTTGACGTGCCCTATGCTATTCCTTTAGTTGAATGTATAGCGAAGACCGTCGCTTGAGCCTCTTTCAACAACTGGGAGGTTTGGTTTGGGGTACGACAGCTATTACAATAGACAAAGATACACAGTTTGGATCGTCATACTTCAAAATATGCCTAACTGCGTTCATTGGTAACAAACGGAACTGACCGTCGCTTTATAAATCAGGTACAAATGTCATGCTTTGGCGATGGCACTGGATCCTGAAGCCTGCAATAATGTGAGAAGAACCGAATCCACACTAGCTCAGCATAATCCAAACGGTCTTATTATGTTTACGATAGACCGCCAAGGGGGATCTGTCGAGTTTATTCAGAAACATGATACACGGGAAAACGTTGTCATTTTCTGCAAAGTTGCTGAATCTTAGTCAAATTACAATCATGTTTTCCAAATTCCGAATCAACTTGCACGGTCTAAGGAGGCACCTTCAACTCCTACCTCCACGCCATTGTCATCTGCGAGAGAAAAAAACGGACCTGCCCTCATACATTGAAGATAATGACAAAAAACTTCTGAAACTACTCTCATCACGTCCTCAAAAAGTAGCAGAGCGTGTTATTTGAAACTTTGCGTATACCACCGATATAAATGGATGCAGAGTCACAGTTTTGACAGAAAAGCTAGAACCCGCATTCGGGGAAGGGAAGGGATTTTATTCTAGTCTAACTAACGTAACTTTTGTCAAAAATTGCAAGAACAACTCAGCATATTCATGCTAAGATTCACTCGAACTTGTTCCCTTCGCTGTCTGCGTTCTAACTTTTACCGGGAACGACTTCTCAGATATGGCATGCATGGTCAAAAGCTTGGTTGCTGCTTTCCGTGCGTGTAGGACCTCATCTTTAAATTTAACGTGCATTTCGCCCCCATTAACGCGTCGCCAATATCGTTGTCTGAAGTTTCCACAAGTAGTCTGTGCACATTCCCTAATGCTGTTGTTCAGTTCAAACGTTACGCATTCTTCATTTGACAGCTTCCAACCCTACCACCAGGTAACACTCCCGGATATAATTATCGCAAGACAGATCATGGCAAATACGATACTGTTAATGTCACTCGGAAAGGATTGCTGTAGTACCAGAGTAGATACAGACTGTTGGTTACTACTGAATTAACAGAATACACAACAAAGTTGATCAAAGCTGAGGTTGCATCAATTCAAAAAGTCTGGTTAAATAATGTCAATTTGACTTAAATTCAAAGCCTGTATGAACCTTCCCGTTTTAAAGATGTCTAAAGTAGTGATATTCATTGCCTTCCTTGCGAGTGAGCAAAGAAACGTCTTTCGGCACAGTACAGAAAAGAGAAGAGACGCAGTTCAAAAAGATGGGAGACAACAATGTCTCCGCAATTGAGAACAATCTGAGAAGCATAACACAAAGCGAAGGTGGTTTGCACGTCTAATTCCTGGCTTGAGGCTACGGTTCAATCGAATGTACCCCAACCAAGACTGATTTCTACCTCATCCAGCTCTTAATTGGGTATAGATGTTTCTGGTCTTATCTGAACAAGTTTAATAAGGCACGGAATCCCAACTAAATTTTCTACGAGGATTAGGCGGGTGATGCGAGTTACCAATTTTTCCATTTAAAAAAAAGAAAGAGCAGACTCCTTCTCCTTCTCCTGACTCCTTCAGTGAAATTGAGGGTCTCTCCGAAAAACTAGTCATTTTCTCGACAAATGACAACATTCGACAAATGAAATCGCTTGGTATATTATTTCCGGGCAGTCCTGATAGATCGAACAGGCAATCTTGTGCGTCAGGAAATATTGGTGATCTCTTGTCTAGAATCCTCTTTTCCTACCTTATTTTAGAATATAGAAGTGATTCCCATAATCGGAACAAGACTCGAGTCATAAGATCAAGAGGATTAGCCCGAAGTAATGTGTCAAATGGGTCCAGGCTAGGCTCTCTATTTCAGATGGGAGGGTGTCTTCTAGATTTCCCAGCCCAGCGAGACTTAGTCTTACATTTCCAAGGCGTGAATAGCCTTCACCTCCATACTACAAAAGTGTAAATGAAACCAAAAAAGTTATAAGGTTGATCTCTTACTTACAAAGCGTCTTCAACCTCACTTTTCATCACGAAATATTGAAAAATCACAAAAGAAGTCAATCGAAAATAATTTGTCATATATTTAGGTTTCCACACTATAATAAACAATAAATATACGTTCTTATTCCTTAGAAAAATTTCAGAAAAATTAGACATGCACCCGAGGTGGGAGAATATTCAAAAAATATATCCAAAAATTTACTTTGACAACTGAGAGTCGATTTCAACAGAAAGAGCAGAGAATACAGGTGAACGTTTGAAGTTGTTTTATCCTTTTACCGAGACGATCACACAATCACCAATTTCCAAATATTGGTTATGTTTTATGACTATCTACATATGTTTAAAAAGTTCTTCAGATCAAAATTTGAAACTACCCTATCTTCCTGAAAATTTAAATTTAAGTAAGGCTTGTACGAAAGCAGGATACAGATCGGAAATTAGTTTCTACCATCACATGGGCATCTTTTTCAAGAATTTTATGTTTTGAACTCTTCCTCCTCATTTATGAAGAGAAATAGTTTCGGCCGTCGATCGGAATGGACAGGTGACAGGTGAGGGTCCTCCCCTTTCCTAAGAAAAATATGCTTCTGTCATTCTAAAAAAATTCTTTCGTTCTAAGATTTCAAAAAAAAAAAAGTTTTTTTTTTCTGGCTGAAGGCAAATAATTGTGGCTTTTATTATTGCACATATTTTTGTTTCAAAAAAAGGGAATAATTCTCAAATGTCCATAGATCGTAGGTCATGCATTCACTTGTAACGATGGAATCAAAGGTATCTAAAGTTCCCATATTATCTTTCACAGCGTAAAGTATAGTAACAGCCAAGCCAAAAAGATATTCATCTCAGAAGAACAATAAGGACATGTAATGTGAACGCGAAAAAGCGAAACTCCTTGGACGGGAAGACATAATATTCAGAAATAAGCTAGACAGTATGCTCTCATTTCTCATTGTATAAACCGAAAACAATCACATGAAGTAATAGAGCGAAACTATAAAATATTTCCAATTTGATTCTTGATATCAGTTTCTGCGGAGTTTTCCAACTCTTCCCAAGGAACTTTGATTTCGAAGAGCATGAGGCAACTGATTTGTGGTCTGAACGTTAAGTTAGTGATTTTATCAGAACCAAGAACCCTTCTGATTTTGACGGTGAAGGTAAAACGCAAGTTGGGTTTGACAAGATAATGCTCAACGCAATGAACATTGTTACCAGTGGATTCGAACCAGGGACCTGCTGTATTATGATAGCTAATAATGACAGCTGAAATAAAAATCTTTTAAATTTAACACGCGTTTTTAAAACAAAAAATGTAGTTTTCAGCCAGTTCCTTGAGTTAAGAGCAGTATAATTGAAGAATCAAATTTTGAGTGACAGATTCAGGAAGCTAGATCGTTTCATTTTAATTTACGTCTAAATCAGACCATCAGCCTGATATGGTCTAATTGACAAATGGATGTATGCGATTGAAAGTGTGTTGACAACAGCTTCGAATCGATTGGAAGTCATTTTGTCTGTAGCTCTGCAAAAATGTACTTGAAATGGTCTCACTTAGGTGACTCATTGCAGGTTTTGTCACTACCAAGAACTGTCATTTGTATAGAAACCAGTACGTATATTGTGTTAGCAGGACAAATTTTTGAATCGTTTCTGAGCAGGATAAAATCTTGATATTGCATCTTGTATTTTATTAAATAATTTGAAGGAATTGTGGACCAACAACATCATACTGTAAGCACAGTTAGACAAATGATTATAAACTTAATAGGAATTCCAAGAAAATTTAGGTCAAATCTTGACTAAGAATCTTTTCATGCTAATTTCAATCTTGTACAACTATGGTTTGGTTCTATCACACATGGACTGTGAAAAGAAGATTTGTAGAATGGTCTCATATGTGAAGATAACGCACATATGCAATAGTATCGGGTTCTTTGCTCCCAACACCAAGCACACATATCTATGTCACCGAACAAGATTTCAAACTGTATTAATTCACCTCGAAAAGCAGTAAACAAAACAGTAAGTTCGCGAAATAGATAGAATTTTTAAACAAAATTAGGTTATGTTATTTATTATCAGACTTCAGAACTGGTTTACCAAGCTCGTTGGTTTTTCCATTAGTGCCGAATGTTCTGCAAATGAGTGTTATTTCACACTTTTGATTTTCCATTGTTTGACAATTTTTTCGGTCTAGTTGAGATTGGATTTTCTTTGCTGAACAGTCTAACAACATAATTATTTATCGATTTGTTTACGCCGTAAACGCTTTCGAAAAAAACTTGAGTACGTTGCGTTCCCGTCATGGTTAAATGAGCACTAGGAGTTTTTATTTTTATTCTTTAATAAGGCAGACATCGGCGTCGCAGCTGAAAACCTCTTCTGCATTGTATTTAGATGCTCATTGTAAGTTTATCTGCATTTTATCCATCTAGCACACGCTGAGTTCCAACCGAATAAACTGCAGTCGCGAAGCCAGCAAACCAGCGCTATTGTACTTTGCAGAATAACTCATTTATTTTGTATCTAACCATGAATTTAATGAGGCCTTTGGCAAATCACTCAGTGAAAAGGAAAAAGTTGTAACGCACTTCTTGGATTTTTTCTGCATTAAATGCAACCGAGTGCAGCGCGAACGTCGTTCTGATGCAACTACGCGGAGAATAATAATGCAATTTTATTATTCATGAAGATTAGGGCATAAAAATTACAGGAAAGCGCAATGGATGCTTGTTTACAATTTTAATTCGCCCTTATATTTGGTAATGTGATTGGAAGATTGTTGCAAGAAGTAAGTACGTGTAACACTTTTTCTTATTAACGGGCGAGAAGAGAATTTTTCCGGGCATAAAGCTCCTATACTGATTTCTACCCACAAAGCTGCGGAGTTGAGAAAAATTCGTGGTCCTCATATTGCACCATTACTTGTCTAAGTAACATCTGAATCCTGACTCGACATACTCCTGATTCCTCTCATTTTACCAATTTTAACCGAATAACCCTACACTACCTGGAACATACATGGAAAAAATTCATTATCGATTTTCAAAATCAGAAAATATTTGAAAAAAATGTGTCCGATTATTAATAGAATCATATGACAATCCCGCCTTATAATTTAAAAGGACAGTATGTTTTGCCCATTTTTGACATACTTTAACTGTGCCCTCACCACATTGGAATTGTGGTCGTCTCTAATCTCTGCCTCTTGGGCGGAAACCCTAAGAAACTAAAGAAGACTCAAAATGATCAAGATGAATGGGTTTTCTCTTCCGTATTCCTTCTCGAATATAATCTTTGAGCTCTTCTAAACTTGCCTCCTTGATATTCTGTCACAGATCTTTTAAAAAGTGCAAGAACCTTTATGTGTCCTTTATTATTTGCCATAAAATCAGCAAAGCTAACAACGATTCAACAGAAAATGCACATAGCCAAAAGCCTGAGTTTTCATTGAGAGGGACCATCGTATCGAAAATGTTTGCGTTTCCTATGATATATTGTAAAAATGTGTAAATTCTGGCAGTTAGACTTAATTTTTGTTTAATGTTGCGAAACATTTACATAAGAATACTGACTTCATCCTTCGTCGACTTTTGTTAACATTAGGACAAACAAATCAAAGATTTCACACTCTAATAAAATTGTTCCTTTTTCCATACTCTTCACTCCAAAAATCGCTCTGGTAATTTTGTTTTTAAGTGTAAATTATTCCAACCAAGCTAAAGGAGTTTTCTGTTGCATGTTTTCCCAATACCTATTACAGATGACAGTGTTTGAACTAGTTCAAGACGTCACGTTTGACATTCATGAACTAGTTCTGTAATTATAACACACGAGTTGATTGATATGATAAAATTACAATTAGAAGCAGATGAAGTTAGTTGCGTACAGCCAAAAATTCGTATTCGAAATCAAAAAATCAACAAAGCCCGGTAACCAATAAGCGCAAAGTTTTATTTTTATCTCGCTAATCACCGCGCTCAGAATTTTATAATTTATTCTAAAGTCTACTATTCGAATAACATCAAAATAAAAGCTCAAAAAACGTTTTTAAGATACATTGCGACTTTCAAAACTTCCCCGTTTCTAAATCACACTGAAAAATGCAGACACTAAGGAGCATTCATTCATTCTTCGCATCATGTGAGACGAACATGCCATGCTAGCAAAAAGCAAGGTTTAAGTAAGCTTGGCAGGATAGAGAGCTTAAACATGAAGTGACTTGGATGAGTGGAGGTTTGACGATGACTTGCTTCCGCAGCTCAAATTTATATAAAAAGAATTTTATGGATATTAACTTAAGAAAGTTTACGAGAGGTCTCGATTAACTCAGCAATCGGTCTCCGAAAAATCGGCCAACGAAGAAGCAGTGACTCTGAGGTTTGCTGATGATGTGAAAATGTATGAGATGTCTTTTTTCCAACGAATGACCATAATATTTGTGAAATCATCTACGTGAGGGTGGCTTGGAGTCCGTTGGGAAGAAGATAAAAGCTTTTCGTTTGCTGGAAGACTATAAGGAATCCTTGGTTCACCTGAAGCAAACTCTAATGGCGATCAAACAAAAAACTTGTTCAGGTTAATCATCCAGTCGTCAGGACAAGAGCTCGAAAGCACTTTGAACTCCACTCATTGTGTTCACTGATGAATGATATTAGAAAAGAGGTAAAACAAAGAACTCAGAATGAAACCAGTACTGTCTACTTTCAACTTGAACAATCAAAACATTATTTATTTTATCTTGTTTACGTTCGCAATTGAATTTCATCATTTTTTGAGTCTGGTAGCCGTTAAATGACAAAACAAGGGAAAACGAAATATTTCCCACACACTATTATCAATAGATGACATAACAATTACTTTCTACTGACCAGTGATTTGTCAACTCGTCAAAAGCATTCCCAGTAATCATACTAGCATGCGTGTCCACCTTTGTGATTTTTCTAGCATAAAGTGGTCTTCCATAAAGTATAATGATGTGCTCACGTTTTTCATATTTGCTTTCCACTTTACGTAATAGATAAATCAAACCATTTCTTTATTACTCAATACCAGATTTGACTTCAATGTGTTAATTGGAGCGTATTATTCAATTTCGACACGTATGAATGAACGTTATTTGAGTTATTATTGTTTATAAACAATCTTGTTCCAGTCTTGCTTAATTTCTAAAGGGGAATTCCAGTAAAAGTAATAAAAATTGAAATGTCATTTGAAGTGGAAAAATCACGAAATTCAAACGAATAAATCAATAACGTAAATTTTGCGGAAGGAACACATCTTGGAGAAAAAGTACAAAAATTATTTTATTTAAAATTGTATTTCCATTCGTTTCCTTTGGACTTCAATTTAGTATACGTTAAATACTTCAGAACTTCAGATGAAGATGAGAGTCAGACTAGATGACTCAGACTAGATGAGAGCCTCGATTCCTGTTTTTTTTTCAATCCAATTTTCAGGTTTTCGAAGGCCAGGTACCAATAAATGATAAAAAGGTTTCCAATATTTCTTAAGATTTCACGAAAAAATTTTAGATTATTTCGGTTCTGAATTTTAAACTAATTAAAGTAAACTTCAATTTTATTAAATGATATTTTATTCCACAAAAAACTTAACATTTGAAAATAATACTTCATAGTATTATTTTCAAATGTTAAGTTCGCTCAATCAAATCCAAGTTTCGAAATTTCTCCTCAATCGAGCACTTGACATACCCCAAATCAAGTTTTGAAAGTATCAAATTGCCTGTTTTTTAAGGCCGCTTGACTCTAGCACTTTGTGAATAAAATGCCTAAACTCCAATTTCAATGTCTTGATTATTTTGATCGCTGTGTGACGTGTAGCGTTATTCCTCTGTAACGAAATATTTTCGCAATATTCATCGCATTTGGTTTTGGAAACAAAAATTCATTGAGCATGGTCCAAAAAAGTCAACCGTTAACCAAAATGGCAGCTGTTCACACATTCAAATTGATGATTATTAACGTGATTGACTACTAATCACAGTAAATATCAACGGCAGGAATGGAACAACATGGATTTTTCTCATTCTAAACATGGGAATTTCACTTCTTGACCTATTCAGCTAACCAGCAATGAGCTTAATCACCGAAGAAGATTTGACATTAGAAATCTGGACAAACCTTGCAGAGTTGTCAATTTTCACATATGTCATACACAATTTATCGCTATCGACAACTTGATTTACAAAAAAACAATCCGATTCGATAAATAATTTACTAATGAAATCCTAAATGAAGTGGATTGCATTTATAAAAACAATAATGACCATTCTATTGAAATTAATTGAAAAACTATGATTGTTTATTTGAAAAAGCAAATCGTCTCTCATCTAATATATTATGAACGCATTCACATCGCGAAGAATAGATAATTTTGGCTAAAAAATTGAATTGGTCAAAAAAAAACAAACGAATGCTTGGGAAAATCAGTGGTAAGCGTGCTTGGAGCCTTTTGTTAAACAAAAGCATAGATTTGGAGCGAAGATAAAAATCAGGCCATCCAGTAAATAACCACAAAGTTGATATTTTTCAACTTCTTCAGCGACGGCACCTTGATAGCCAGACAATTAACCAAATGGCACGCCACAATGGAGTTAGGTTTCTCAATCAAAAGTTTGAAAACTCATAGGATTTTGGTGATGAATTGTGATTGTATTATGCATTGTTATATTTGACTTTGAAAATACCAAAATAATTCAAAAATACCCTGGAATGAGAGCAAAGACATTAACAAAATTTCACGACGCATTGAACGAAATCGTAGCTTACCATGGAAGTCTCTACGATATTTTGACGGTATTGTGAAATTTTTAATGTGGACTTTGTGATATGTGATATCGATATAAAGAATATGTTTGCAGCAGAATATGTTTGTATATTATTATTCGCAAACTGCATGACTTAATCAGGACCGTATCCTGCTATCATCATTTCCATATTTGTGTAAAAAAAAAGACATTTGACTGGTGCTTCGTTGTTCACAAGGTCGAAGGATGGTAGAAGGAGTTGGCTATTAACAGAACCCATACAATCTCATCTATTTTTACCGCTTGATATCAGATGCATAACCTTTGCATTTTTTATGTTATTTAGTCGCTATTTACGCCTTCGTACAGAAATTAGCAACATGAAGTCGAAGTGTTTTACGTGAACACCTGCCGTGTTGGCTTAATTCCACGGTCTCCATAGACGGGGTGGAAACAATGTTTCAACTACCAACCCTAGGATCTGAAACAAGTTCCAGTTCTAGGTCCCAATTTATTTAAGCTACGTGGATTCCTGAACACATCTGGTGAGTGCTCTCCTCCACTCTCTAGCCTTCGAAACCACAACCACCAAGTTTCAGCCAGGATAGGCTCCTCACCGTGTAGGAGGATGACAGTAACCTGTCATAGGCGTCCCCCTAACCATTGTTTCAGATAACCTCTGATCAGGTTGGACTTTTCTACAGTTCGAGAAAAATTCTCAGTTTTTGCTCCAGGCGCAAGGGACAGGACTTAGCAACAGGTTGACCTTACTGCTGCTGAGGATTCTTCGAGTGCATTCAGACGCTGAACTACCAAATAAATAATTTTCAGTCTTCTGATGTTATACCACTCTTTTTCAAACTGTTCGTCAGATATTGCCCAGAGTTGAACTTACTGCTGCGAAAAAAATCGGTGAATATTTCTAGTGTTGCCTGATAAACTAGTAATCTGGCACATGCCTCATCCCAAGTTGAACGTTTCTAGCCCGCTACTCAGAGCTTGTGACGCTTCCTTAGCCAATCAGCAAGTAAAGATGATCACGAGCGTTTTCGGGCTATTCATGCCTACGAAGTGGTATGGCAAGATAGGAGGAAAACATTCTCCCAGTTGATATCCTTAGCTACAATTTTTCTGTTCCGCAACGAAAACTTCGTCAGTGGCGACTGTGCAGGCAGTACTTCTGCAAACGTCACAATCACCACGCTCGCAGTATTCGATCGGGTTAGGTACAATGCCAGTCATTCCTCCGAAGATTAAAATTGTCACAATTCAAATGAGCCAGGACATACTCGTTTGCTTTGTAAGTATCTATCCCTCTAAGTGTGTAAAAATATGACTTTGAAAGTTGGCATTTTGGATAATTTGGTTCTGGGAGCACTCATGTCATTGTTTCTTTCCCAAAAATTCAGTTTATTATTTCTAGTTAACAAAATGAGTCTTTCGGCTCTTCAGCAAATTTGAGAAATGTTGGAAATTGACCTCCACTACAAATACAATTAGTCCAAAATCACCATTAAAAGCCGTACAAAACTTGGACAAACCGCGCTCACATCAAACGGTGACAAGAAGTTTGTACAAAAAGTGATACGGGTGGCGCGTGTGACGTTTGTGGCCGCAATGTTATATGTGGCCGCGATTAACGAAAATGTGCGCCAATGGCCGAGAGCATCGATTCCTCATCGTGTATCAGGCAATGAACATCAACCGGTTTTCCATACAATAAAGTATGCGAAAAGATTTTCATTTGTGGCGCTATAAAGTTTAATCGTACTCAGTGACCATCTGCTTCGATATCGATCCGCTGTGTTGGCCTGCGATCAACTTGAAATTGAAATTGCTAAAAAAATCATCTTTTCGAACGAGGCACATTTCACATCTCGGCAGGTACGAAAACAAATTAAATTTTCGCATTCTGGAATCGGAAATCTACAAGAATATCTAGCCATGTCATCGGTAGTGTGTGTTACTGTTTGGTGCAATTTGTGGTGTTTTATTCTTGAGCCCTATTTCTTTGGAAATGATGCCAGCGTGACCGTAACGGTCATCGGAAACTACTGCCACCATATGTTAACAACATGTTGTGGTCACATCTTGAAGACATTGGTTAGCGCGACCGTTAACTTTCGCGAAGGGCTACGCTGTACCACTTATTGGGCGTACAATAGACGAAGGTTGTCAACAATTTAAGAGTGCCTTATCAGTCGAAACAGAGACTTGATTTGGCCGTTGACGCCTTTGGTTTTCTATTTATGGAGTGCTGTCAAGACTAAGAGTTTAACAGACAATCCACAAACAATTAATCATGTGGTAGCCAATATTGAAGCAATCATTGCCGAAAAAGAGCATCGCACGATTCAAAATTAACTCAAAAATGGGATCAACCGAATGTTGTACGCCAAAGCCAGTCGCGGCTCTCATTTGAATGAAATCATTTTCCATACATAACCAACAAAAATGGTTTTTCGTAACTAAATATAAGTTTTCGAAAATATTCAGCCGTTTTTGATTTATTAAATTATTAAATCTGTATCTTTTCTTCTTAATATGTATCTTAAATTCGTATCTGGGCACACATGCATACGACGCTAAGAGTTCAAACACGCTCCCATTGTAAACGTTCAGGAGACTTCCTCCTCATCTTTGCATGAATCAAGCACACCTCTGCCAAAGTTTTTGCGTGTAAACCCAACACAAATATAATTTTTGTGCTATTGTTATCTCTGTCTGCGAGACGTCCACCGAGAGTGTTGGTGCTGTGCCAACTTATCCTATGGTTCCGTTTACAAACTCAAAAAAAGATACTCTTTTGTAAGAGTTGATAAGTTTTATCGAACGAATAAAAGCTCATAGCGATAGCCATAGCTCAGAAAAGTGTCTTGAATTCCAATCAAATACTTCTCCGCTATTTTAATTATTTTAATCACATATGCAGGTTACTCGCATATTTATAGCTGTCCCACTGGCTTAGTATGTGCATTAAAACTGGTAAACGCTTGTAATGTTTGCAATTAACCGCAGCCGCATAGATCCTGGTATGGTTTCCCGCCTAGTGAATTGTGTTTTCGATTGAGATTTATTGAAAGATATTTTACCAAATATAACGATTACTCGCGTAGTAACTTATTTACTACTTTTGTGTGCGTTTACAAATTCATGTGATCGGTTTTACCTTTCCTTAGCTGGACGAGGAACTATTAAGTTAATTATTTTGTCATTAAAAATTGACTGCAATCGTTAATTTTGCAAATAATATGTCTTTTCAGACTTGAGTACCTTTCAAGTCGGTAAGCTTCGTTTTTTATTGCAAGAAAGGAAAAGTTACAGAGGTATTTCGGGTCGACAGACTTGTCAGACTTTCCGGGTTTTCCAGTTGGGTAGTTTTCTGTGGTATATCTGTCGTTGAATCCGTGTAACATGGCCAAATGATCCTTTACCCAAGACAACATTTACTTGCGGTCTTTATCAGAACTGCATCCAACTATGACACTTAATTGTCGTTCCATATGGTTTCCCGCATTTTCACTGGTCCTCACACGAAAAACTAAAAATATTCTTTTTCCACGTGACAAAAAGAGATAATTGTTCATTTTTTGCCATCTGAGATATCCGTCATGAAAGTAAAAGTGAAATTGCCATTCTGTTTTCCATTTCATCTGCGTTCAGATAGCAAGCACGCTCGGTCACGAGGTAAAAATTAAAAAATATAAAATCTCAAACGCAATCTTTTTTTTTTTGGAAATCCGAAAGTCAAATTTTCAACTGCTATCGATACGAATCCGCACAAACAAAACGTTTTGAACATTTCTCTAAGTAAACCGCGAAGAAAAGACGTTGATACGCAAGAAGCACTCTGTCATCGTACGTTTGTTCATTTAATTGGTTTTTTTCTGCGCTGCTTCGCTGTTTTGGGTGTATGTGAAAGGTGAATGTTAAAAATGACCCTCGAGTATGTAACTGCAGATTAATTTTGGATGTATCTGCATTTTTTCTCTTGTATCTTCCATTCAATTGTTGTTTTATTTTTATTTGTTATCTTGTTCTGCCTCCAGTTGCGGATATTGTACCAAATATTTGGTTCGAGAGCTGAATAAATGAGTATTGTTAGCTCGCGGGGCGAAAAATTATAAAATAATTCAAAAATAAAGCAAATGAAGATCTTGAGAACTCTTAAATTTAAAAGTGTTTGCTCTAATAATTGTCGGTTTGCTCTCCGATCATTTTACAAAACAATGAATGGCTAAGTTGGACGTCACTAGTAGGCGTGAAACACTCTTGGAAATTTCACTGAAGTAGCTTTTCATTGTTGCTCGAGTCTCAGCTTGTTTTTCCCATCATTTGCAGCCATTTCCACATATTTAGCATACTACGCCGACGGTGTGTGCAAACAAATGTAACGTTTGTAACTATGGTGCGAATTAATAGATTAAATTCCAATTTGTTTTCGTTTTGTTAACTTTCTTTCGCGTGCGTCTGCATTTAGGCTTCATGTACTACTTCAATGTATCATAGGACACATGAGAGCCAAACTCAAAAAAAAAATAAGAAAAACGCCGAAAAAGTGTCTTCTCACCACGGGAAAACTTTGCGTCCCAAAATCGACTCAAGACAATTATTTCAGAGCACATGCACATGCTCTACGCCTTGAAAACGAAATTTGCATCTAAACAGCATTTCCAATTGCTGTTTGTAACCTGAATTTTGATACTATTGCTCGTCATTGTGGTGGTCTCAGCAGACACAAGAAGTTCAGATTAGCAATAAAAATGGAAATGACGAAGATAGTTTCATGTGCATTACTCAGCTGAGAACTAGCTCTAGTAGTAACATTTACGTCGCACTTACAAATTGGAATAAAGTATGCCCAGGTAAACATGTCTTAGAAATACATGCATTGACTTTATCAAGACGTTGTGCGAGAGAAAGTTTTCTTGTACGCATTCGTGCGTTAAGAATTGGGTGATCTCGTGGGTTTGATGGCCCACCATCAAACGTACAAAACATTTAAATGTGCTAAACTAGACTACAATACTTTGAATTATGTAAATCGTTTAATGTGCCATTAACGTTTGGGTCTAGGATTTCAAAAGCCGCCAAATTTCGAATAATGCTGCTTCAGCACATTGATAGCGTTTAATTAAAGTGTTCATTATCTTTTTCAGTGGTAGAGAAACCCAAATTGTAAGCGTTTGAAATGATGTTCGCTAAACAAACAACAAAGTGTTGAAGTTACTTCTTCTTTTCATCAAAGATGCATAAAATCAAACTTTTCCAGTGATCCAATTCCGTCATTTAAATATTAGATTTAATAACCCTAAACCCTTTTTTATGCAACAAGTATTTATTGCTAACATCGAAAAGTTGTAAATAGGGGCTAAGGTCCGCCATCTTGAATGTAAGGCTATAAACATTGACCAGCTTTGACGTTTGTCAACCAATTGACTTGATTAGACATCTTTTGACAAGTCAATCCAGTAAAACTTCAACCGCGAATCACTGTGAAGTAATGCGCTGAGGTGGTGACACTATACATTTAAATTTTTTTATAAATTATCGGTAGATATATCGTAGCCAACAGGCACCGTCTGACAACACTATTCGTCGTTTGATGTCGAATTTTGTAGAGCCAGGTTATATTGGGAGATCGTAATCATGTCGAAGTCTTAAATTTTCCAAAAAGCTGGTCGAAGCAGTCAGTGAGAGGAAATGATGTCCAGAATGCAGGAGTGTCATGTCGCTGCCACGGTTAGCATTTTGGCGATACTGGAACCACTTTGCGGACGCATTTTGAAGAATCATTCACATTTGTTCAAAATAATAAAAACAATATCAATTACGCTGGTAGTGCCACACGATGCGTACCGCCCAAGAGTAGTTACCTGAAGTAGGGACGTATATTTGACCACAACTTTCACCTTTCTTTCTAATAACTAATACTGCTAGCACGGACTTTCTCCATTGCTTGAATATCAATCAAACAGGTGACACTGCGCCTGATTTTTTGACGCAAATTACATGACTTTTTGGGGCTTTTCGGGCTTTCCTTTTTTTATGACCGTCAAGGCAAATTTCAATCTTCCTTAAGGTATTAATAAATTTCCAAGGTGTAGGCAACGTTGATTTCACATGAAATACATTAAACGCTCATACATGTATGTGAACAAAAAATGTTTGTTTCTGACAGTGTTTGCGCCAAAACGGTCTTTGGGCTTTTTTTTTTCAAAAAGAAGCTTAATGACGCCTCCAAAAAGGAGCCCATTTTCAAAAAAAGTAGCTGCCACGGGTTTCCAAAGCTACTTGGCCAAACTAAGCAATGCGCCATGCCATGCTGCAATTCAATTTTGGACCTCCAATGTAAATTCCCTGGACGAATGATGTCAAAAGAGCCGACAATGAATGGAAACCTAAGTCTCGAAGTTTGACCTCTCCGGACTTTTTTGGATGAAAAGCAAAGTATACTCCAGCAAGTCTCAGATCATTAACAACGTAAGGATTCGTGCTGAAGTCGTTATTATATCGCCCGGTATGTTTGAATAAATAATAGAAAACACAGCATGTCGTTAGTTCGGTCAATAAAAAACGTTTCTTGATTGATAGTGTATGAGCTGACGCCATAGTGATAACTTTCTGGGACGTTTGCTCTTAGTCAACAATAAAAAAGCACACAAAGATTTATATCAGTATTGCATTTTTACCCAAAAACTTTCAGAGGAGGTATACACAAGTTTTCAAAAACTTATGTATACCTTCATAAAAAAGCGTTTTTGTTTTTGTTTATTTTTTTCGAACGAAAATAAGCTGAAAGTGCGTCCTTCACCTCTTAATCGCTTACAAACTTCGTCCAACGAAGTTCTTTTGCAAGCTTCGGGAATAAATAATGATCACTGGAAGCCGGGTCAGGACTATAGCGTGGGTAGCCAGAAATATCGAAGCCCACCTTGTGCGAAGCAACCGACGCAATACAGCACACCTGAACAGGCGCATTTTCGTGTCGAAGGAGGACACTGATGGTCCTTTTTTTTGCCTGCTTTTTTTTATCTTTTGATTCATCCTTTCAATTATTCTATGATTGAAGGGTAGTATTATTATTACCTTTATCTCTGAAATATGTCAAGAGGTTTCCATCTGAGTCCCAAAAGACTGTCGCCATGATTTTGCTAGCCGACTGCGACAACTTAAACTTCTTCTTCTTTCTTCTGTGTCCTTAACGTACAACGGTAGCATACTCATAACGCTGAACCCGTTTTGCCTCCAGTAACGATTCGATTCAATAATACGTCCTTGCCTTCACGGCAGAGATCCGAAAATGCGAGGGATCACTTTGTGGTGTTGTTTCTGAAACGGTGTAAACATTCTTGGCACCCATCTGGTGCTGATCTTTGGCATGCAAAGATGATCGTAAAGAGTTTTAAAAACTGTCGTATTCACTACTTTAACCATTTCTAGAAGCTGTTTCGTCTTTAGTTTTGCATCTTACAATTTTAATTTTTCATTTTTTGAATCATTTCAAGGAGTAGTCACTTCGTTCGGCTGCCCAGGCTGTTGATTGTTTTCAAGTGACTCCCTGCCTTGTATAAAGTGACTAGGCCACTTGTAAACCACTGTTTTACTCAAACCAGAATCCTCGTAAACGGACACCATCTCTTCCGGTATGGTTTCAACTGAATTTTTTTGCTTGGTAAGGAACTTATTGGCGGCGTGGGACTCGTTTCATAAATGTCGTCCATAAATCACATTTAGTTTCTGATTGAGATGTTCGATCAACGATAGCTCAAGAATCACTAACCCGACTCAGGTATAATTGAACTGCTGAACTTGATACTGAGCTGTCACTTCGTTAATGATGGATTACAAAAAAAAACGTCAAAATGCACCCTTGTACGTATTAACTTCTTCCTTCACCGTCCTCTTATGTACGAAATGTCGTAGATAACAGAATAAATTCTAAATAAATAAATTCTAATTCTTTGCATTCTAAAATTTTGGCAGCATATGTTGCTTTGTTTTAACATTTGACAGTTTTCGAGCTTTATATTGAAACTTTCGGGGTATTTTTCCCTTCGTAGATATTGTGTAGCAATTGGAGTAGAATTGCCTACAATGTATCACTATCAATATCCTCGGGCCCAGCGGGAATGTCATCTGCACCTCATTCTTTTATTAGTTTTCAGTACCTTCAGTTTTTCTCATTTTAGTCCTTTTCAGCGAATCAGTTACAGCTACGGCGCATGTTTTGCAACATATTTTTGCTCGCAAGCTTTTACCTCTTTCATTCATTCTAGTACCAAAATGCATAGTTGAGCCGTTGCTATTAAAGTTAACAACTGATGAAGCTTCTAAAAAGTTATTGCAAAATGATCAGTTCAATAATAGATGATAAATTCCCGAACGTTCTTTCCAGGATTCTTCACTTCACTATCCAAAATGTCTTATGTCTAAGCCGATGTTTTTATCTTGTCATCATATTCGTGGCCCTACAGACTCTCTCGAACTTTGCTCTCCCTCGATGTAATGGGCCAAGCAGTCGCGGTACATCGATCGGGTCATCCATTTATAAAATTCCGAATTTCGATTCGCTATTCGAATTGGTCCTGGTTTCCTAGGTTTCCTGAGTTTCCCGTCTATTCTTCGTATATCTGCCTCATCTCGAAATGAGACTCTCAAAAACTCTCAAAATGTTTTCAGCTCATCACAGCTATCGCTGTTTTCGGGCCTTAGAAACCTCTTGCTCGTTATAGAAATAAAACATCCTATGGTTAAAACTCATACGATATTACACTCCTTCGTGCCCTGCTCGTACAATGCTTCCTAGAATCAGTCTTTCGAATGTATTTATTTAATTTGCGTATGTTAGATTCAGGCAGGTTTTTACATCTTGTGTAAATTGAATCTTAGCAAATTTTTGTCTATAAAGAACAAATAAAACATGTTGTAATCGACTCCTCCTATGAACACTCCAAATCGTTTATTACCTGGGTTGCATGTTAGAAAATGACTTTAGACAAAAATGAAAGGGATTTAAGAGACGCACATCATTGGGTTTATTATTTGAGAATATGTCGCTTGTAATGAGATCCTAAGACTGACAAAGGTATGAACTAATGTTTACATAAGTATAAACCAAGTCTTTTACATTGTGAACTCAACGCGTAAGAACATAAAGCCCTAACACTCTTGAGCGGCTCCAATTAGACAGAGATGGAAAAAGCACATTTAGATACATTTATTACTTTGTATTGCGTTTGAATGCAACAGCTTAGAGAAGAGTGGTATTGTTTTTCACAAAAATTATCGATAATTTACGAATTGTTGCGTAGAGGAGATTTTTGGAAGTGTTAACGCTGTTTGTAACTAAGTTGTGGAAGAGTGATGAAGCAATAGAAAACAGGGTAATTGGTTGCTATAAATGGCAAAGTTGAATCGCACGTGAAGTTTTGTCACTGCACACTTGTATCGAGAGTTAAATGATCCTGGAGTAGTTCTTAAATGCTTGTTGCATGAAAAATCGACATGCTAGTTAAATATTGACTGCATATTTGAGTTCACGAGGCTCATTACTCTTGACTAGGCACTTGTCTTGAATACAAAGATCTTTTTTTTATGTGGACCAGTATAATGGAATCTTTATAACAACATCCAGTGTGAGCTATTTCGCTATATTCCAACCTAATACATCTTCAAGTCAATTGCAAACATTTGTATTATTAACAATGAACAACTGAACTAATATCATGGTTACAAAACAATATCTAACATTCTACACCCAAATTTTCAACGTATTATGCTCGTTTGAACGCTGAAAGACTCGACGGTAACAACGTAAAATAGGCATTATTATGCCTTTTTTGTTGATTTTTGAAAGAGCGTATTTTGTTTGCCGGTAAGAATATGAAATTAGATCAAATCAGAGTCTAAAGCATCAGGGATTAACCCAAATTTGCCGAAAATAAATGCCATTAAAAGATCTCTTCGCTTCCAACAATCGTATTAGCTTCTTAGATTTCCCAAAAAGCACAATAAAGTATTCCCAATTCTATGAGATCAACGGCATGTTGACCTTTTAAATCGAATTTCGATCAACCGAATAGTTTATATAAAAAATATATTTCTTATAAAATTGAATTGGTAACGTCTTTTAATCACATTTCGGTTTTAAGACCGTTTGTCTACAAATCAGAGAGCTATTAAATTTAATAATGAATTTGAATTGAAGAAAACTCAAAATTAGTTTAAATTGAAATTTAGCGTTTAGATACTCATCAAAAAGATCAGTACACATAGCGTGGTTTCACTGCTTTTTATTATATAACTAACGCAGTAAAAAATGAGCGAAACCATTATTTGGTCAAAGGAACCGACTAACCAAATTGAAATAAACATCCTCATATCCTGAAAAATAGGCTGCATACAAATATATTTGCACGACATACGACAGCAGAACGAATTGGAAATTAATAAAATTTCAATTAAACTGTTTTCAAACTTTAATTCTGGTAAACATTCGATTTCTGCTGAATAAAACGCTGATCAAATAAATTAAGTTGATACGTGCTCCGTACGCACCTAATTAAACAACAAAAGCACACTTTTAACATGAATTCGAAATTAATGTTGGATATGGCACACATTCTCTCTTTTTTGTTTTAATAGCAAGCTTTGGTCACCCATCTTGCGTTGTTAAATTTAAATTAAAGCTCGCATATGCTACCTCTGAATTCTTATGAATTATAATTGGCTCCGAAATTCCACGAAGTAACGGATAATCGACTATGTATGACTTCCTTTTCATCCACGCTTCTAAGCGTGGTTCAGCAAGCGGGGAGAAAAAAAATTCTACTAACTAAGAAAGGTCAATGTCAGCTTAGAAGCTTGGTTTGACTGCGCGTCTTCAAAGTTATACTTCGGCATAAGATCTCAATGCAAATCAGTACAAAGAAGTGACGAAGAAATGCTTGAAAATATGCTTGAATTCACTTCAAATGCCCTCAAGCACTTTATGTCCAGGAAAAAAAAACAACTGAGAGGAAAATTTAGATGCTAAGGATGAAAGTAAGCTGTTGAGGTTTTTTGTCGAACTACTCAATTGCGCCAAAGGTGAACAAACTTCTGCAATTGATATTAACCATTGATGCGATGTAGATTTAGTTGGATTCCATCGGAAAGTTTATGATCGAAAAGATCTCATGTGTAATTGGAGGACGCGGTTATTGGACCGAAACTTTCCGGGACGCACATGCAAGAGGCCATAGCGCCAATTACGAAGGCACCATTTACTATTTGTTTTGGCAACACGCCAAAAGAACAGGAGTGCATATCACACATATGATTTTTGTCGAATTTGAGACCAGGAGGACGAAAATGCAGAATACTCCGCTTTTGATTGTCTAAGCCTAGTGAAGAAACGTCTGCCTAGGCTAAAATGCACCCAATACAGCTCTTGGCTAGAGTTCTGTAGGAAACTCTAATGCCACAATAGCAACAACCAAAAGGCTCATTTATGAAAATCGTTTCTCCTGCACGATCTTCTGTAGCAGTAATAGTGGATTTCTGCCACGCCTTGAAGTCCCGGAAGCTGAAAACTCAATTTTGAAGTGTTTGGCCAATATTGTTTCAATTGACAGCTGATTAAAACTAATATAGATTTGATAAAGCAATTCTCCATTGACACAAGGAGAGTTGCTCGATGAAACTGACCAAATTTTGGCCTGGCCGAATGATATGACCAATATATAAGGGATTTTGTACCTGGTGTGGACACTATGTTAATCATGCAACAAGAAACAAATAAGGTAGAGGTACAAAAACAACCAAGGCAAATCAAAGTGCATATACTCCGGATGGTGCATCATGACAATCGCCTCGGCGAAAGTAATATTTGAATTGATAATTTCGCCTCTCTTGAAAATTTCGCCTCTCTTGAAAATTTCGCCTCTCTTGAATTTGAAAGAGATTTCGCCTCTCTTCGAGCAAATTATCAATGTCATCGTGATGTCATCGTGATATCAATGTCAACCGTGATTTGACTGGATCATCTTTTCATGCACCTTCGTGTTTAGAATGAAGCTGCCCTATCTTACCTCACGGTCGAAACTCTCTAGTACACTGTAAGACACTTTAGAAGGCTCAAGAACATTTTCTATATATGATTTAAATCACAATGTTTCTATAGGACTCAGGTCGGGTCAGACGCTGGCAATGGTAGCCCCTTTTTTGTGGTGGTCGCCGTTGTGGTAGAGTAGATCATACCGCTGGAAGATAATGGTGGCATCTTCTGAAATGGCCTCAAAAGTAAAAGCTGTTCCTCTTGTAAGATCTGGTAATCAACAGCACTAATTTTTCCATTACAAAAGCTCTTTCGCTCCGACGACATTTTTTTAGGCCCACCCAAACCATAGCAGATTCGCCTAAATGTGTCCTTATCGTGATTAGTTTTCATTCCTTCTGCAATTTCTGGTGTAATCTGGTGAAACCATCTGGTGCACTTAGATTAAACCTTCTTTTTCATCGCTGAAGATCATATGATCTTCACACATGATCACAACATTCCAAATGTTTGGTTTCTGTACAAAATTTTCGGCGAGTTTCGTCAATTTTGGCTTTTGCAAGCATTTTCAAGCTTGAATGTTTTCGAAGACACCACCCATTTTCTTACCAAACAAACACAGTCTAGCAATAATGTCTAGCAATTTATGATAGCAAACCTCCTGAATTCGGTAATGCCCTTCAAACCAAGAGCTTAACTTCAGACGAAAGCTTGGGCGAACGTCCAGGTGATACATTTCTGCCATAATTTTCGATTTCCAGCTTCAGAAAATTGTTAACTACACTTTGTGACCTTTCAATTTCACTCGAAATTTCTCTTTCCACATTTTTCAATATTTTTTTGTGCTTCAACGTCACTTAATTTCTATCCTCTCGGCTTTCTAGGAATAAATAAACTTTTGAAAATTTCCTCAAGACCACTCTTTATACATAATTTCTATAAAAGCACACTTTAAGACCTTCCAAGCATTACAATCCTGTATAAAAACTCGAAAAATGCCACAAAAAATGTTCTAGCAAGTGCCAAAATGCGACTGAGTTTATTATTCACAGCTGCAAAACTTGTTTATGTAGTTTCAACTAAGCGTGGTTGAAAGAAAGAGATAGGTAGATAATTGAAACGGTTTTCTGACGAAATCGAACAACACGTTCAGCGATGACAATTCATTTACTCGAACTATTTAGAAAAAAAACGTGAAAAATAGACTTGGGTTTATAATTATTCACGGTAGTGTATATCTAGCAAGCCCGGCCTTTATACTTGGATGTAAGAACCTATTTCTTGGGGTTTTCAACTAACTGTGTAACTCCTGGAAGAAAACTCCTTTGAATTACATTTGACTTCCTGGTGGCCAAACTCGGAGGGTGGAATACGTGGAAGATATTGCAGAGGGGCCTGAATCAAACGAAGTAAATAGATGGATGTGTAAGAAGTTCTTTCCAATCTTCTTTGCCAATCCTTACAGTTGCTTACAGGACAACTAAGCATCAACCTTACAAAATGGTCATAACACGGACGTTGTGTTCTGAAAGATATGGAATAAAGTAAATAACAGGATGGAATCAAAATTCAAACCAAAACAAACGCGAAAAGGACACAGCACAAACTGTACGAACCTTTTGATGAGTTAGAGACCTCAAAGATTATAAACTGTTGGAGTTCGATAGCCTTATCTTGTGCTGACAGAGAGTGATCAGCAAATACCTTGGAAGGTCTGCACAAGTAGAGAAGAGGAATCAAAATCAATGTGAAAACCCTGGAAGTCTACTCTACCGGACTCGCAAACTCCCACTTTAGCAAGAAAAAACTTATTTGGTCATAGGAGGACGCGGTTGATGCACAGATCCTGTTGAAGACATAACATTCGTGTGGCCAAAGACTAAGAGTCTAAGGAAGTTAAAGTCTATATTTCAAATGAAAGTCAGTGGTCAAAAAACAGACTCGATTCTGCTGGAAAAGTTTCCTAGCTGGAGCAACCTTTGATGCAAGTCCGAAGGAGGCTTATCCAAAAGTGTAGCAGCTGCAGTGACTAATCAAAATCGTAAAAATATCAAAATTGTGTCAGTAATAAAGATGGAGTTGGTCACCCTCTCGGAACTCAAAATATTGACGGCTTACTTGGAATAGGGTGAACATTAATATCTGATGGTGTAACTAGAAACAATCATTGAATGAATCAGTGAGAAACTACTAGTTTCAACATGGAATAAATGTTTACCAAGCATTTCAAATCTTCCTTGTGTGTCCTTTATATGTTTTTTTTTTTGCCAAAATTAATGTGGCAAGCTGCAAGATGTGACATAATTAAATGGACTCGAATATATTTCGATCCTTCGATCATTTGGATGTCCAAATAGAGAGTATACTTCATTAGTTTCCAAGGCTTTGGCAGGAATTTTCTGTATTCAGATTCATTTCAACGTTTGAAATTATATTCCAGAGTGGTTTCCTTGATTCCATTTTTCTTGAAAAGGAGTTTGGTTGACATACGAGATTGCAAAGTTCAAGTGATTTATAGAAAATTGAAGTCATTGCAAAAGGAAACACGATTTTTCATAGTAAATTTGACGAAGTATCGACTTTTTTCAGAATATCGAAAAACTTCCGAGAAATCTAAAAGCATTTCTTTTCGCGTACTCATGAGGGCGATGACTCTCGGCGGTGTTAAAATACCCAAACAACATTAAGCAATTCATCAAAGCCACGATCAAGATCCATCTAATTCTTGCCGACCAGTATGCCCACTACAGCTTTGTCTAATTACACTTATTTTACGCAATTCAAGTTCCTTCCATCCATTCCTGATCTTGGCGTACGAGTCTCTCTGTGACCATTCAACTCCACACATTTCTTAATATTTTAACGGTCCCAAACAGATTTTGCCCCGAGGCGTCGCAGGTAAATGAATACACAGGTAAATTGTGTGGGTCTGAATCATGCAAACTCATGTGAACATGCTACATGTGGATTTCTCCGCGGCTGCATGAACTTCTTAAGATAGAATGAAAAGAAAAGACGCAGAGCGCCGGCAGTCGTTGCCATTCATTGATCGCACCGTTCAAGGTAGAACCAGAAAACCAAGATTTCCCATTTGACCGTGCAAGAACTTACCATTTATTTATCGAGTAGTGTTAATTGCGTTTCCCGTACGTTCAATTCAAAAAGTATTTACAACTTCACTTGATCTCCCAAAGATTTGCAACTTAGATTAGTTGTTGGTATTCGAATGGAGAACTAGTTCCCTTTCATTGCTGAAAAATATTTGCAATAAATAATCCAAGAAAATGTGAAACACTTTCAGGAATTTCATTAGAGCAGGCCTGAATCAGAGAGCCTGAAATTGCTTCAACTCTTGCATTAGTGCAAACCGCAGCAGACTTGCATATGCGGTCAATGGTGAAAAACTTTTGCTATCCTTACGCTGTTGCATTCTGTAAGTGCGTTTTGTTGCACAGTATTCGATCCAAATAGTTCATTCGCAAAAGGAAATAGTATTTAGCGATTTTCTCTGCATTACTGCAGTCAACTTATATCATAGAAAATATGGTCCTAACCAGTTCCTGCATTATAATCAACCACTGCGACTGTCTCCATCTTTATTTCGACAAGAATTCCCATAATGGTCGCCGACGAAATAAACCGAAATGCTCCAGATTTTAGATGCACTCGCCAAATCTAACATGTGGGTCGCCATGTGTCTTTACTTACATGCATAATAATGACCCCATCTCGCTGCTGTTGAATTGTAAACTTTTTTATAAAGTTTAGCAAGTATGTGATGAATGCGTTAATCATACGTTATGCGCTCGTCAAGTGTGAATACAAAGAATGTTGTTGCACTGAATATTTGGCATTCGAGCTCTTACGTTTGACGCTTCTAAATGAGATTTTGAGGCGAAAATGACTCCAATAGCTATGACATTATGGTGAGTATATTTTCGTATCAGGTCATTGGTGCTAAGGATTACCAATTTAATTTTTCTGTGAATGGTTCGGACTGTCTCCTTTGAATCTTTACCCTCCGAACAGATTTTGAGTACTTTTTAAGGTGCTAGTAAACATGAGAAAACAAAAAAAATTATCATTGCTTACTCTTACAAAATGAATTTCTTAGAGGCTTTATTAAATTATGATCTGAGATCCTTCACAAATTTTTTTTCATTTTTGTAAAATACAAAAATTCGTTCTTGTTTTTGGTAATTTATTTTCCAATTTTAAAAGCGCCATTTATTCTGAAAAATAGTTACCCCATCCTGGAATTATAATATTTATAATCCATGATTGGGTGAACTCGGAGACCAAAAACCTTACCGCCATTTTTAAGGTGTATCACACCAAAATCTATCACCGATTTCAGAAAATGCAGTAGGCAAAATATGGCGAACTTTACAAAAAGGACAATGTCAAAAATTGGCTATATTTGTCGCAGCTTATTCAACGCCAAAAATTTCTTTTATAACTTATCGGCTGTTTTGTAGATTTGAAAGACATCCTTGGTTAGACCCACTAAAGTTTTTTCAATCGGTTCAGAAGACCGGAAGGCCATCTGTCCAGCATTGAAGAAAAACATTCAAACAGACTCAAAAACAAGTTTAAGGTTTACTTGTTCATAACTTTTTTCAATTTTGAACTTTTTCTGACAGCTATTCTACTATCCCTTGAGCACAAAATAATATTCATCAACATGAACAAAAACAGCCTGCTCTTTCTGTTTTTGAGTTTCTTTCTCAATGAATTGCCTGCCTTTGTTCGCTTTCTCGGCTAGTTTGACTCTTCGCGTGCCCTTAGACCACCATGCCTTAGTATTCATTACAAGTAATTACCAGCTGCACTAATTGCAACATTTTTGAAACTCTACTTTCGAACGAATACTCTGTTACAAATTTTTCGGTAAGGAGATGAATGCTTTTTACACTCTGATTGTTTGACTCCCAGTGACACAAACCTACTAGACAACCGACTAAACACCTTCGCTGTCAACTGAAATACCCACCTTTGACCCGGCACATTACTTCGAGCTAGACTAATGTGTACCTTATGGCGCCCTCGGTTTGTATGAGTTCCTTCTCCAACAGAGAGAGGAAGGCAGAAGATTGCCAGAGAAGGGTCTTCTTTTGTACTTGTCTCTGTACCTGCGTCAGTCTTTTTGGATTGTCGAACCCCAGTTTGGCTTTTAGACCACAGTTCCTGCGGCTTCGCAAGTTTATGTTTGTAATGCCTGGGACAGACGACCCAGTTTGAACTAGTTCTGAGAGTCAACGCTTGGAAGATACAGAAAGTTCTTCTAACGTTCGACCAAAGTGGTCATCCTCACGAAGAAAAGAATCCCCAGAGTACGGCCTATCAGTATAGGGGACGAGCTGGTTGAATCGAAATCAGCAGTAAAGTACCTGGGCACCCTGATAGACTCGAAGATGAGTTTTTCCCAACAAATCAGGGCAGCAGCTGACAAGGCTACAGCGCGTGTGACGGCACTCACCCGATTTATGGCCAACATAGGGGGCCCACCACATCAAGGAAACGACTCTTAATGAGCGTTGTGCAGTCGCTCCTACTCTACGGATCAGAACTGTGGGGCGACGCTCGCAGCAAGAAGTTACACCGGAAGCGGTTGCAGAGTGCAGAGAAAAGGAGCATTGCGAACCTCATGCGCATATCGAAGGTCTCAGCAGATGTGAAACCTAAATAATCTGTCTGTAAACCTTTCTGGGAATCCTAAAGATACCTTCGAATTACTGACCAAACAGGCTCTGTTTTCACCCTTGATTTTAAAGAGGCATTATTAAACTCTACGTGACGTCCACTTCAACCTTAGAGCGACAAATCAAAATCACCACTGGAATTTCTAAGCCAGCGTTGACACTTACCATATTTTCAATAGCATTGAAAAACATTCTTTTGACACGTTTTTCAACGAAACTAAACGTAATAAAAAAATTAATTAAACTGCAACGGCGATCGCTTTCCGTTGGTATTCCAGGCAATGGCTTAGTTTTGTCAACGTGTTAAGATGGTCTTTTTGGAATACGTCAGATAAGAAGAAAGTTAAGAAAATTGAAATAGATTAGGAAGGACGTTATTGAAAACATCACAGAGCCTCCATGTGCATACGAGTTTGTGCAAAAATTGAACAAAACAATAGTGAATACAAAGATTTTAAAAACTCTAACAGAGACTTAATTTGTTACCCATGACACTTAACAGGCTACTGCTTTTGTTAAATGGTGGTTGTGAAGTTCCATTAATTTTTCAAAGTATTTGACCACCAAGTATTTGACCCTCTGACAGGATAGCTGTTTCAGCTTAGTACCATTGTTTTGATGCACAAACATATCATTTAAGAACGGCTCAGTGAATTTTAGTGATTTAACCTGGTATGTGAAGAAAAACGGATGCATGAGTATTCGAGATGCCCAGAGGTCTGATAACGATACGGGGTCGCTGTTGATATGCGAAGAGACTACTAAACGTTTCAAAGGTACTAAATACTAGAATACGCTGTTGTATGGAACAGCTATGAGACTCAAACGAATTCACTGCAGATTGATAACAGGATCCTGAACGTACGCAGCCATGGAAAACACATCAATAGAAAACCATGGAAGGCATATCATACAGGATATGAGTCGTTGGGAAATCATACAGGAAAAAAGTTCTTTTTCGCATAGGTGTCGACTGGATTTACTTATGGAGGTGCACGAAGTATTGCCGAGCAACCATCTTGGCTAGAACTTGAATTAGACCCCGGCAAACGTCCAAGTTAAAAAAAGTACTGGTCCCACTTTCAAACAGATGAAAATTATGGGTGCGTACTTGCAGAGTTTTCTCGCCGTTGGTCCAAAACGTAGAACGACAGGTGCAAACCTGTAACATTGATAAATTTGTCCTTCAGTTTTCTGGTAATACCCCCTGAATACCCGGGACCCATCACAAATAATAAAAGTGAATCAAAGCAAGAATGTAATATACATGATGGAGCAGAGTCAGGCCCACTCGACTGCTGAACACATGAAGGCAAGTCATGGTCTCAAAGTGACGTCCATCAGGTTTGACTTGCATGACCTGGTGAGCCTGTTTGACCTGCGACCCTAAAAAGATATGTCTCCTAAGCAGCATCATAATTGGAAAACATACTGAAAGCCAAGAAAAGGAAGATCAAATAAAATGTATTTTACGATGCAACTTTAAACGAAGAGGTACTGCCGTAAAGAGACTTATTATACATTCACAATGTATAGAAACTTCAACTTTCGGGTGTTTTACATGGAAGTACCAATTTGAATACAATCTTATTTTGCAGGAATGACTATAAACAAAACGGATTTTCACAAATTAATCTGCTTGAAGAAAAAATATTTTGTTATATTTCGATCCTTGCTTCCATTTGCCTTAAATTATTTATTTAAATTGCTTACATTAAGGGAATAATTCCGGAAACAGTTCCTAGTTGGTTACTCAGTATTAGTAACTAATACAGTGAGCGATTTCACCGCGGAGTCCAGGTCCCAACTGGGAGTCTTTTTCAGGTGATGACTGTTTAAGGACTGCAACTTCAGGGTTGCTAATTCTAGTCGCGAGTGGGTCAGCCCCCAATTCCCGGACAGGACTGATACACAGGCCAACGTTAAGACCAAAACTGATAATTTATTTAAAGTTGAACGGTTCTACCTAAATCACGACCTCATAATACCTGACTAATTTTGGACTAAAATGTAAATAATCACACAATTGAATCATAATTCTAATTCACAATTCATTTGCCATTTTACACGAAATGAGAATATGGGCCAACATACTAACAAATAAATAAGAATGATGAACACAATGTAAATATGGGCCAACTTAATAATAAATAAATATGAATGAATATCACAAAAACATTCAACAATTCATTTCTCAAGATAATAATGTTCATAATTCATAGTTTAACGTTTAACTGCGTTAACCTCAGAATTCATTCAATACGATTTGGTTCCGAGGAAGCAACTAATTATCTTCTTAATTTTTCTTTTCCATTTTTCCGTTAAATTTCACATTTCAAATTGGGTTGGCTGCATTTTATGACCCAGACGGATTTTGATTTAATTTAAATAATTTTACCAAAGAATGGACGCAGTCGTAATACAACCAAATTTTTATTGTCTTATTTTGGCGAATGTTTGATTTAGTAGCTGCAGGTTTGTGTTGCAAAAGGAAAAGAACTAGAATTTATTTCCTATTCAACAGTTAATGCAGAAATATAACAAAAACAACCCCCAGCTCTTCACTGGAATTGCTAATTTATTTGGAATTCTATTTTGAATATTTTCCGTATAAAATATTAAAACCGTGTGACGGAAATTAGTTTCAAATCGCGGATTCCGAGCAATAATTCAAAAGATTTGTTTGCTTCTATGTCAGCCATTCGAATGCCTGGATCTGAAATTGCAGGGATTAGTTGAGGTTGGCGAGCGATAGCTGGGCCACGGAGACTAGAATATTTTCAGAAAAATGATGCTACCATAAACGTGGTATACCGATGAAGAAGAAGATTCTCGCTCGTTTTGTGTCAACAAGGATACATTTAAGGCTTAATTTCGTTTGTGAATAAGTCAGACTCCATGAGTAACATATAATTGCACAACAACCCGAAGCTACGCTCCGTTGTTATTGTATGATTGCATTTGATATAATCTAAGGATCAGATTATACCAAAGAGACAAATTTGGAAATTGTGACCCAGAGTTTACCTTAGGCAAACGCCAAAAAAATCCTACCGGCTAGGATTAAATTATGGTAAAGCATCGTTTAATACGAAATTGGCTAAATATAATCCCGTCAGATTATGGTTTCTTTTTGATTATACTTCTAGGTATGGCCGTTACAATAAAAGCAAAACTTCATAATATTTGTAACATTCCTCTCTGTTTCCAACACTGCGATCGTGGTTGCTAATAACTTCAGGTGATTCAAATTTGTAAAAAAAACATATTTTTCCCGGGATTTCTGCCATCAAATTTATACTTTATACTATTCACAACAAATCCTACGCTTTTTCGAAATCAAAATTGAAATGAAATTCAACACCCGGACTCAAAGTAAATTTAAACAATCGATTTCGGATATTTCTGGCGGCATAAAAGCATGCAAATTATTTTTGAAAACGCAAATTCGAAAGTCTGCAGACTCGATAAATTCATTCATATTTTCATGTGATTTGTGCAAAAATTTTGAAAAGATTTTTTCGCTCAAAGCCTTCACAAAAAAAACATTTCTTTGATAAAACAAAAGTCAGGTGTGGGTTCGCATTGCTTTGCGTCAAAAAAATTTTATTGTTAAAAGACAAGGAGGACTTTTGAGCCAAAAACTACGCGTGCAACCGAAAACTCGGCAACGATTTAAAATGTTTAATATCACTTTTATTTAGTTTAACACTTAACTAACCTTTCCGAAAGCTCAGCTTTATTCGCTTCAAAAACTAAGCACAGTAATGCTGCGGTTCAGCACTCTAGAAAGGGAAGGAATGAGCACAGTAACGACCGAATGTGTATGTGTTCCTTCTTGTGTCATAGTTGCGCAATATTTTCAGATACGCTTGTAGTTTGTTGCTGATACTGTTTTCTTTCAACATACTGTATTATGTAAAATTGTTTATTTAGTTCATAATTTTTTAAGCTTAATTTGTAAGATGTGTAACAAAAAGGACCCAAACTGGTATTAACGTCAAGTCCGCAAGCAGCAGTACACGATAACCAGTCACAGTCACAGTCATTGAAAAGACTGATAATCTTTCTGATGGACTGATTGATGGTCTTTTGATCAACTTGAGGACATCATTCTGACGGCATAGAGACGATGTAGAGTTGCTGCCCCAAGGTGCGCCGTTTCTGAAATGTCGGCTTCTCACTTGATAAGACCATAAGGCTCAGAAAAAAAATTCCCAGACACGAAGCAAATTTAAACAATCGATTTCGGACTATTTTAGCTGCAAAAAATTTTGCAAATTAAGAAATAGAAATTCCAAGGTAATTAATACCATTTTTTTCTATAGTCTTTTAAAATCAGATCCTAGTTCGTTCAGAATTTCCGTGACTATTTTTGTTTACATAAAAGGGCCAACGAAACCTCCTTATATAAACCATTGAAAAGTTAAACGACGGAAGTGAAGAATAAGTGTCGTAGATTTACCCTAAGTATGTGCAGCGAGAACACTCCTGGGTGACTGCTTGCAGAAAGAGATAGAATAAGCATTAGTAGATTTTTACTTGTATTGGGATTCTACTCAAAATCTTTGAGGGGGGTGTTCTTGTTTCATGCGAAAATGACAAAAAATTTACTCATTTAAATAAAATGTTGCATGTATTGGTAGAATACCGTCCAATTTAGTTTTTTTGAGGATTTAAGGGTGTTTAGGAGGTACTCTATGACGTAGATGACTGATCAGACAGTCAGTCAAACAAACTGACAGATGCTCGCTCTTTGATTCGATTGACTATGGATATCAAGGAATACCTTTTTCAGTAAGCCGCCACGCTTTAATGAACCAACACTGCTGGATTGTTTTTTTGAAGATGCATGAAAACATTTATCAACGCTAATAAATCAAGACAATTGAATCTTCAGAGGTCAACGTTTAATGCATTTTTGTTGACATTCGACCAGAAATGCCACAAGGAGTGGTCGAAGCCTTTAACGCTGGTATGTACAGACTAGCCAGCGACGTTGGCCACATGTCAAAAAGGATAATCAGACACTAACGAAATGAAGATATCTTCCCAAAGAGGTAATCCTTCAAAATTATTTTCCTATTTGATTTTATTATAATTCAATTTTTTTTAACGAAACACAATGCCCTGCAGCTATCGAGATACTTTTTTCACTGTATAAAACCAAACTGCAGCAATGATATTTTGTTGCCCTAAATTTTAGAATAAAATATTATTTTGTTAAATTCAATTTTTAAATTTAAATTAAATTTTTTGGAAAGATGATAATTAATAGCACAACCGACACCAAAATATACAATGACCTTTCAGCTTCAGGAAACTTGCGGATTAATAACACGAAACTTGCAGATTGACAATTCGACGGTTTCTCCGTAGATTTTAACAGAAAATGTTTGTTAAAAATGATTATATAGTCTTTAGTTGTAACATTTCTCGTGTTTTTTTCTTCTTTTTTTTGTTTTCTTTCTATTGTTTTTTTTTTCGCTCTTCAACGATGCGTGGGAAGTATCTCTCGGAACAATTTGAATGCAAAGTACGCAATAAAATTAACTTAGATTTAAAAGAAGAGAGCCAGGATACGGGAAGTTTGACAATTATTTGACAGTTTGACATTTCTATCTTTTCTTCAACAGGTTATTCATGAAAGGAATAGAAGAATTAATGATCAACAGCCAAATCTTAGTGTGTTGATGAGCAGTTAAAATTCTATGCCTCGAATACAGCAGCTTCAAAGCCTCTGGTGTAGTAGCTAAACTAAACTCTGCTGTCATCTTCCCAGAGTAACTAGCAGCGACAAGTAATAATGGGGTTGAAAATTGAAGTCAAGCGTCAAACAGACCATATCAGCTCTATTTTAAAAATTTTTTCACGAAATAAAGTGGTTCCAACACATCTTAAGACATACTTTCCAAATCCAATCAATGTTATACCTAAAATTCAACACTTAAAAAGTCAAATTACTGCGGTGTTGTTTTGATCACATTTTGTGATAAACTGTAACTGGGATCAATTAAGTCCTTACCCAAAGCCATTCCTGAAATATTAAGGCCCATGTTAGGTGACCGTATACTCCCAATTTTGTAACCGGACTCAAGGCTCTGCAACCCAAAAATCTACAGGTTCTGTCATCAAGCTGGGTCTAATGGAAGTTCAAAACAAGTTAGTCAATTTCCCAAATATTCTGTGCACTGGATGCAAATGTTCCTATCCAGAACTTCTGACCAAACTATCGGGAACAGCATATATCCTTTAGGCAATTTTATCGTCGCCTCAAATCTGTTCGTAATCTCAAATTTGACGGAGCTGAATACTCACATCCATACTACAATGGACTACAGATATAAAAGAGCAAGACTTGAGTTAATGTGACAGCAATTAAATTAGATAACAGCCCAATGGAAGGTATTTCCCTTCTTTAAAAAATCAAGGATTGCTCCTCAGGGTCTAGTTGCATATTTTTTCATGTAAACGCGTTGGAGCAAAAGGTTTCTGTGGTTAGTTTCATAGAACAAGAAAAGGAATCAAAAAGTGTGTGGTTCGGTCGAATCGGGCATCTTTGTTTGAAACGATATTTATCCCAGGCATATCTCAACTGTCCCAACCTCACGTGTTGTTCCTTTTGCATCAGTTATTGTTGAAAAAAGTTTTACACGCGACAATGTCAGTTTTGAAAGCCCGGAAGCTGTCACTGAATACCTGGACGATGTCAATATTCAGCAACGACAATAGTCAGCTCGCAGTCCTGACCTTAACCCAATCTATGACATTGCCAACGATAATTAGATAGTTAAAAGCCGACGATTTAAAAAAGTGGGTGAACATTCTCCGAAAAGAACCCCACACATAATGCATGGGCTTCCAAAATACAAGGATATCTTCGTTATATTTGCGATACTTAATATAGGCATGATTTTCCACGGTCATTACTAGTATACCCATTGAGTCAAAGCACGGTTTTCAGTTGTTGTTTTTTTCAAGACAAACCGTAAATCTCGTTTTATTTTTATGACTATACCAATGAATTTTTGACTACTGTGTCCTTTTCTCCGTTTTACTATTGCTCACTCGATTTCAAAACTATTACAAAAATAATTATGAATAAATTGTCATAGGACTTGATGATCAATTAATTTTGATTCCTAGTGTATATCATATTGAACCATAGTTCAAAAAACATTGAACAAGGTATAAATAATTTGTTTTCACAGCTGCAAACAACGATGGGTTTTGTTGATTTTTTTTGAATAGTTAAATTGCAATGACACGTACGAGCAAATATATTTTCCCATATTGGCCAACACGTTGAGGCTTGGTAAAAAGACGCAATTGTTGCCCAATCCATGCTGGGTTTATGGTAGATTTTTGTAATATTATACGATATCAATTGATTCCTGAGATAAATTCATAGATAAATGTTATTTGAACAATTTCATTAAAGTTTAAGATTGATTTTCAAGCCTATCAACTATCTGTTTCGACTTTAAAAAAAATTTGGAAGATGGCAAGGTTAATGATAAGCGAAGAAATTTTTGAATGAAGTTTTGTAAGTTTTAATTTAAAAAAAATAATCCAAGCATAATCATTGTCGTCAAGAACTACCATCATCGTCCTTTAACGGCCAGTGCTATGGTGTATCTTTGTGTAAGTAGAAGGTGGAGCTTAAACGATTTAAAAATAATCACACTCTGCCTTACTGTGCTTGGTTAAGGGTGATACTCGCCACTGCGTACTAACACACTTCTGCAAACGATTGATAATAAGAAAAAGTATCCCAGAAAACCGATTCACCGATTCAATTATCAAATCGAGCTATCGAATATTGATTTTTTAGTTAATTGTCTTAAAAGATTCTTGTGGCAAGTATTATAGAAATTAGTTATTTTTTTTTCTACAATTTTTGACATGCTTTAACATTACCATGTCAGATTACCTCTTACTTTGTTGCTATTAATATCGTTTTTCCTTTAATTTATTGAAAAATTGTCGTGATATACTTTATTCCTTTTTCAGGGAAGTATTTTGCATACAATTTTGCATGTTTAAAGCAATTATTTTTATTAGTAATATTTATAGTACCCCGAGAGGTGGGCGAGGCCTCTTTTGAATGTTGAACACATAAGGCCAACAAGATAAACCAGCTCTCACATGAACACAATAGGCGAGCCCTCACCAAGTATGCTCAGATCAAAGAAACCGTCCAACAAACTCCGTTCAGACAATTTAGTTCAGAGATCTTCGATCGCTTTTTGACGCAGATTGAAAGGGAAGCATTCACTTAGATACGATTCTGCTTTTCGGGTGTTCCTGCTGAAAGAGGATCCTCTTGAGCCAGTCACAAGCAATGTAACAAACAATTCCGCACGAGATTCTAGCTATGTTAAAAAAGATATTTAGCGGGGTAATCAGGGGGGAAATAGCTTTCACGTCAAAAAATTCCCCAAAAAAATTATTCTTAGTGTTAATAAAGCATCTTTTTCTTATAGATTACAGTGTATAACCTGCGAATCATGAATGAGTTGCAATTATGACTCAGGAAATGAATCAATATTTTTTTGGTGTTATTGAACCAAAATAATGTTTTTTCACTGCTCTTGAATAACCTCAACTGCCACTTGGTCTTATAATATGTGAAATTTCAATAATGGCATGGATCCGCCTTCCGAATTTCCAAGCTAATCGCGCATTAATGCAAAATTCCAAAAGCCACAAATGGTGGACTTCAATATTTTATATTGGATTGGATAATCAAATTGAAATATTTTATGGTATTTGTTTGCTTTTATCCAACTAATATTTGAATTAACATTCAAAATATTCCTTTATTTCCTTTCACAATTTCTTTTGCCTTTATCTTGCACCATAGATGCGACAAGATAGGAAATGAATCTTTTACCAGTCATACTTCTATCTTTCGTCCATCATTATAAATGTCTTATACTTTCTTTTAACTAATTCGAAAGTACTTTGTAAGACATACTGCAAAATATTTGAGAAAAAAAACTAGACAAACATAATTGAATGATTTTCAAAATGGTTTCAACACTTTTTCCGAAATTTTCAAGTACCAGCGGTGGATTCAGGTCATGTTCAAAAGTAACCAATTCAAATGTTTACCTTAAGTTCTTTCTCAGAGATACAGAATCGTGCGTTTAATTGTTCTTGTCATTGAAAACTTAAAGTAAACATATGAAAATTTCCAGTTTTTTTTTGTTTTCTCATGTGAGTGTACATACCAAGTGTACACTCCAGCTGTTGTTATTTTTATTCTCTCTTTTTTTCATTGGACACCCACAACCGATAATTATTTGTTCAAAGTTTTCAAATGCTACCATAATAAGTCACATCGCATCACTTACCTTTTTGGGTATGGCATCCTGCGATATTTGAAGAAATTTTCCACGTCTCGAAGATTCATACTAAAATTCCTTTTTTTGGTTGAAGACATTCCTCCGATTGCACTTCAATTCTGCAATTTTGCAATTAATCCGATCGCCAACGAAAGTCACACACTTAACACTTTTCACTATAGGCCGGCACGCGAACGCTATTCAAATGTATTTGGTCGCTCTTGATCGTAAAATGTATGTATCTATCCTGTCGGTTAAGAGTTTACTCGGAAATGTCTCTCTCAGTATCCTTTCGTCTAAGAGGGAAGAAATATAAAATGCACAAATTTCGAATGCAAAGTATCCATCAAAGTTGAACTAACAGTACGGGATGACTATTGGAAGGAGGTGAATGAAATGGTAACGTCCAAAACGGTTGACTATCGCGAATCAACTGAAATCTCTAGTTTACATTTGACCGCGATTTAGTCTTGTGCTTCGTCCAAGACTTTGACTCTGCTATCGAAACAGCCGAACGAGATCAACACTAACCAGACCGATACCGGCATCAACATCCAACTACCAAACTACCAAGAAAGCAAGCTGGCTAGCAACTGCAGATTCGCTTTTGCTAACAGCTTACCATCGCCATTACCATCATCGTCATCATCATCATCGGCACCATCGTCATTACAATAGTCAACTCTTTAACAAAATATCGAGCTACATACACATCATATAATTTGTACCTATTTACTTGGCACCATCCATCGGAATATATGCACTCACCTGAGCTACCTTTCCATCTTTCTTTGCTTCTGGCTGTCGTTGACGCTGAATTTAAGATGTTTGGCGAACTTCTTGAAACATGCAGACTGCTGCTCAGCTCCGCTACGCAATGATCTGATCAGTGCAGCACCAATCTTCCAAGCCACCAATATCTGGAACTATTAACCCAGCTGTTTTTCGTTTGCACCAAACAAGAGACTAGTAATGAATTTATCTGTGAAAAATAAAGAAAAACATGAAAATTTAGGTTAGACAACAACAAGAAATCGTCAACTTTCCGAACGAAAGAGCTCCAATAGCTCCAAATTTGGTTTTCCATTTTTTTTTTAGCGTAAATTAGTTTAAGATTGTTTTTCATCTAATTCCAAAACATTCTCAACCACTACACTACATAATTAAAATCGTCGAACGCTGGCCAACGAATAAAAATAAGGACCGTGCACATTATTCACATAGTGGACCTAAGGACGAAGTTCAAACTTTGAAAATAATGAAACACGAGCAAACGTTGGTACAAGATTGCAAAACGATTTCTACTGCAGGATTCAGAAAAGTATCCGGATAATTTTATTTCCGAGATTTGATCCTTTCCCCAAAAAAACCGTAACAATTAAAAGGAGAGCAGCGTAAACGACTGTCTGTTTTTTTTTTTCCAAAATTTTTTTAAAGATTCTCTGGGAAATCTTCCAAGCTCCTTGATCCATACTTTTGGTGTATATCTCCCAATAGATACATCTGATGATCTGGGCGACTAAAAGTTGCCGTTTCTCCGGAAGTAATTCCATTATGCCAAGTTTTCTCAAGCCGTATAACAAGTGGCCCATCTTACTGAAAACAAGTACGACTTGTAGTTTTATCTACAGAATAAAAAGGTTTACCGGAAGGTTTAGTTCTATCTACAGAATGAAAAGGGAGGCCAGCCTAAATCTATGTACTCGAAAAAAAAACACCTTCCACAGGACTCCACAGCATTTCTCGACAATCTCTAAGGTACTCAACTCAGGATAATTGTGACATTAGCAAACAGGAAGTGCTTGCAAAAGTGCAAAAATTCAAGCAGAAGTGAGCCGCTGTCTCCGTGAACATTCAACGAACCGGACCATGGGCACTGAACAGCTACATATAGCCCTAATACCCTCAGAAGACTTCTCTCAGACAGAGATGGATATGCATAAGAAGGTAAAACTGCAATGCACTACTAGATGCCGAAACTTCGAAGTTTAGTTGTATCCAAAAATGAGAGGGAATTTACGGAAATTCAACTAACTTTTGTCATATACCATTAGATCGTAGGTATTAATGAATAAACACTACATCCTGAATGTGATAGCGAGGACACCGATGATGTTTTCAATCGTGACCGTGTGAAGAATAAACGTTTCGATTTCCGCGAACCTCTGTTTAGAGGTATTGTCTTGGTTCAAAGTGAAATAAAAGTAGCGATGAAATAGGAACGGCGATACCAAGAATGATTTAAAATTCCAACGGAGATGCTGTCATGAAAAGTTCAAGTGTTTAGTGGGCATAAATTCTTCCACAGGGGGTGGGTTCGATCATTCGCCTATAAAATCCGAGCATTGGTCAAAACTTAGCCAGAATAATATTGCTCCTATATTCCGGACGGGGCCCAAACATTTTTCCACTTGTTGTTGAGTTCGGACTTTAAAATGTTACGCCCCAAAAATTATAACCGAGGATTGGGCCATGCGAAAACAGTGCGTCAATTTTGCCCGAAGAACGTTGAGTGATATTGAAGAAGTGAAATATGTACGAATTTACCCGATTTATTTCTAAACTGTCTCCGAAAAAACTTCAACATTCCTTCATAATGCGTTCGCCAGTGATGAAACGTAGTGTTTTGAGTACAACCCGGAGACGAAATGCCAGAGAATCGAGAGGCAAGCTAGGAATCTCTAGTGTCCAAAATAAGCCAGAATGAGCAAGTCAACGGTCAAATCCCAGCTCATCTTATTTTTTGACAATCGTAATGTTGTTCACAGGAATTTCTTGGTCGCTGGATAGACAGTGAACCCAGTTGTTACCTGGATGTGCTGTACCGAATTTACAAGTGCTTCCTCCACATGTAGTCTGACTTCGCCGATTTTTGGAGGCTTCTCAACGACATCGCGCTAGCCACACTGTTTTGTTGACTGAACTTCTTACTCATTTTCGGCCAAAGCGGGAACTCAACGAATGACGAAATAGTTTCGCAGGCTCCTCTGAAGGAGCTCCCGGAAATTAGTTTTAGAAGGTGTTTACATATTAGGTATCGCGTATTACGCTTTGAGCTTCGGTACATTGGTGATTTTCAAGAATAAATAAGGATCTGTACCGACCTGATTAATGAACAATTGCAAGTACTTCATTCATCCTCCTTTTTCATTTGCACGTTCACAAGCGCTCAAATAGTTTTAATTTCAGTTAAAGATTTTCTTGTACACATTCAACAGCTCGATTTTTAGTCCATACTTTATGATAATGAAACTTCAGTTAAAATACTTTCCATTGTCACATTATATTCCATCCTACCTCGACTTGTCACAAAAAGAACTTCTTAGGTGCCTTACCTTTATTTTAATTTTTAATAACCCAAAACTAAAGACAATATTTTTACAAAAAATAAACTTATTACCTCGCAATACCCGTACAGCCTCTTGCAGATACTCCACTAAGTTGCATTCTTACAGCATGTTCCACAAAAAATGAAGAACTCTCCTCAAAAAATATAACGGGAAAAATGTTGACATGTAAAGGCAATTTGAACTGTGTGTCATGTTACCTGCGAACGTTTCTTCTAGTACAGAGGGGCACCATTGATCGCTTGTCCGCAATGAGGAAAGGGAGCTCAGTCTCTCAGTGATCCTTTTCCGTTCTGACGATTTCTGCTGCTGGCAAAATTTCTCTAGCCTCTCTAACCAGTTCCAGTCTAGGTTCTTCTCTAGTCTCTAGGTTTAACAGGAAAGGTGGTTAAATCAGTAGACGGTTTGCAACTGAGAGTCTGACACTCACGGTGATAATAGCCCGTAATCCATGACCAAATAAAAAAATTTTCACTTCTATTAGTTTTACTGTTAATTTTATTTTACTTCATTTCACCGAAGAGGCTCCTTGGAAACTTCCCTAGGGAGTCCTTTGTACCCGAGGACTATAAGAGGGTACTGGCGGACTATTAGTACATCACACTCGAAATTTGCGTGGGGCGTTCTCTATACGAAGCAACCCGACCTTCAGCCGCAGGTGAGTACATTACCAAAATTGATGCCGAGGAGTTCTCAACGAGGAGGGTGGGAGGTGATTAAAACCAAGTTGGAGACCATGACGGGTAATAGAGAATTCTTAACAAAAACGGGGTTAAGCTCCACCATGCGTCTCAGCCTGTCTATATATTACGTCTCTAGTCCCCTATACGTGTTCTATGAAAGCCATTGAAAACTCAGCGATATCACAAGTCTGCGAAAGTCACTGAAAACCAAATAGATGTCCATCGTTTAAGCGATCCGAATAAGTCATATTCCCGAACTTTGGCATGCAAACCAGCTCTAAGAAAATCCTCCACAGGTCGATTGACGAGAGCAAAGCTCACTGCTGACAAAAATTATGCAAGCTGAGAGCCTCACGAAGGAAAAATGGACGAGGCTCTTGGAGTACTTTTCCAGTAATTCAGTTTGTGTCGTTGTTTCATACAAAGATGGTCCTGCTGTGTGTATCAAAACATAAAAAAGGCAACGAAGCAGACGGCATCCTAGTGGAAATGGTATAACTTATATACGAACTTTGGCATGACATGTTTCGATACCTGTTCATCGCCTGACTCTAGTAATGTCCTCTCCAAAGGCAGGAGAGAAGCATCGCTACTGCTGATACGCAAGGAGAAGATGAACTCAGAGTAATCATCTTCATACCAGCTTCTATGTCCTCTAAAAATGTATGAGAGAGACTTAGAGACGCCATCCCAGCTGCTGAGAGTCTATCACCCTCAATCACTATTCAAGGCGCATACTACCATTTGTAACGCTTGACACAAGGAGCATCTCCAACTTTACTTTATGGAAAGATATTCTTAGTTCTCCGACATCTTTCACCATGCCGAGGTATTCAATGCTGATATTGAGGGGCTTACATAAGGACTGATAGCTCGTCTATGACACGAGGCGGATCGATGAAGAGTTGAGGTGACATCAGGGGTAAGGCAAGGTTCTCTTTTAGACAGTGATCTATACAATGACTCGAATAATTGTCATATTACTGGGTGAGTCCCATTTGATCGGCTGTGTTGACAATTAGCTGCTTTAGCCTTCAGACGGTATGTTGACCAAGTGCAGTTCAGTCTAAGCACGATAATGCGTCAAGTGAGTCAGTGGAATCCAGACCGTAAATTCAGTTTAGCGCTGGAGAAAACGAACGGAGATCGTCATTTTAAACTTAAAGCAGAACTTCCAAACTTACCTCCCATCCGGTGCTAAGACCATAAGCTTCAAGACAACCATGAAATACCTTATCCCAATCCATTCAGTCCGGTAGTCGACTAGGATGAAGCTGGAGATTTAGAACTCAGTCCAATGACCAAGGCTGGAGGACCCATCTTGACTGCAGCTGCTATACTGCTCCAAAGTTTGAGCTGAAGCTTCCAGTAAGGAGTTGTGTTAGAGGCAGCTAATTTATTTACAAATACCACAATGTCGCTGAGCTAATAGTGTTGGTTATCGAATTTACGATACCATTTGTGTTTCTTTTCAGGGAGCAACTCTAAGGATCTTCCTATGCATTGATAGAGAAGTAAACTCACGCTAAAGATGGAAAAGCTGTTCGACTCAATTTTTTAATTAGGGAATCGGGGCCGAATGCACGGAAAGACTGATTATTAACTGACTCAGGACCTCAGCAGTCACGAATACTTTCTAAGTAACGATATCCTGACTGCCTATTTTGCCCGGAGATTAAGAATTTCTGCTACTCCTTTACATGAGAAAAGTGGACGCCACATCGTTTGCATTTCGAGAAGAAAATAAGCTGACTCCAGTGACATTAATAGAAATGATGTAAGTAAGAAGAAACAATGAAACTGCTCCTTGGAAGGACGATTCGTCTCAGTAAGAAGAACAGCACCAATTGGTCGTGATTGCAGAAGACAAGAAAATTTCTATCTTCCTATCTCCGTAATTTCTCGCGCTTATATCCGTCCCTGCTGAAAGATGGATCTCCTTTTCTATTTATCTCTTTTACATTTAACAGATCGTTCAAAGAACATTTGACAACGCTACGAATTAGAAAGCGTCCCATTTTAAAAAATGCCGATTTAAAAAGCGGGGTCACCTCAAAGTCTACCGACCTCAGAGTCATCTATCATTTTTTGAGATTTCTTTTTGATCTGCACTCGTAACACAACGCAATAACACATACTCATACTCCTCTTAATACCGCGGCAACCAATTGCTGACTCTTTTGAATCTTAATTTCAATACTAGTCAGTCTACGACAGATTATCAGATATGAAAATCAAAGGCAGTAAATTCAGTCGTAACTGCATTCGCGACATAACGTGTTTGGCTTAGTGGAAGGAAACCATTTTGTTCCTGAGGAAATTATCACCACAAATTTAAACGGAGATGCCGTAACGATCAAACGAAACGATACTCGTTTTGGTTGGTGGTTGCAACATGCTGGGTCGTAATGCAGATTTCCCTTTCCAGAAAAACTTGAAAAAAATTTAATGCATTACTACTGCTTCGGTATCACTAAATGAAAATTAAATTTTATGAAAAATTAAAAAAAAAACAATATGTACGCTTATTCCGTTCAAAAGATAATACACACTCTTTGATTCCTGGAGATAGCATTCCAGTTACAGAAACATGTAAATGGTGTCGCAATGCCATCATCAACACTAACAACATATCAATTCTGCTTAAAGACATGCCTAATTAGCAATAAGATCTTAGCATAACAACTTAGACAAGTTCAACGGTCATTAGCAACCCATTTTAGTAAGCTCCGAAATATCTTAAGAAAAAATTGCATCATAAGCTTGAAAAAAAAACTTCAAAACTCTTGAGTAAAAATAAATCTTGCGTGCCAATTAAGTAAAATCGCAACTGATAGCATGTGTGAAAGAACAACTATTTGATCCAGATAGCAATTTAATGATTCAGGATTGGTTAGAAGATTAACGGCATCGTTTAATTTATTCACTTCGGTGTAAGGTGCGCTTGTATGATCATTGTACACAACTGAATCATTTGACGAGAGGAGAAAACAAATCAAAAACTAATCAAAAAACATAAAATTATTTATGGATTTTTTTTTATTTCCATCGCAAGGAGATTCGACTTTGACAGATAAAAACATTTCAGCGAGTTGATTTTATAAAATGATCCTGTATGTCATATTCATAAATTCATACGCCAAAATTGCACTGCGTGCTCTCGAACTCTAAGCTGCCTATTTTCCAAAATTAAGGCCAGCTTTGATTGAAAGAGTTAAAATTTTACCACCCAAAAGCAAGCTCTCTACAACAATCGTTTTATCGAAATGAGAAATATTACATAAAAAGAAAAATGGCCGCTGTTGTCTATCCTCCTGGATAAAAAAAATTTATAAAATAAAATTAACATACCGCTAATAACGTCAAATTTATTCCAGTAATAACCTGAGCTTTTCTTATTGCAGGCACAAGAAATTTTTCACGGGAATTATAATAAGAATTCATTCATCCTTTGGCTTTTAAAATGTTCCTCCTTCCTTCCAAGCCTAATTCATAGCAAATTCAATTATTTCCCCGTCAAAATCTTTGAATTCATATCTGAATGACGAGTTTCAGACTCTCAATGGTATATTTTATTAGGATTACTGACCAAACACCTCCCTTGCCACACCGAGTACTCTGTTTGCAAGTGCTTATTACACTTAATACGGATGACACATCCTCCTTTTTTAGTCAATTAAGTTCTTATGTTGTCACATTGGCTGGGTATGATATTTTTGTTTCAATGTTTCTCTGTCTGAGCAGTTTTTGTGTACTTTACATTGTTTTCTTATGCATGTGCAATTTTTATGTAAGAAAATGTTGTGTATGACATATGTCATAATTGACAGTTCTGTGATATTTCGATCTAGTAATGTTTATGGTTTAAATACAAACTCTTCAGCAGTCGTGCATTGCTTCCAAAGTATGAATATTATTTATTTTGATAATTATTCCTATTTTCTAAGTTGGGGTGCAATTTGTGGCAATTACAGTTAACTGGATGTGTCAAAATGTCAAAATGATAAATGCCGTATCTAGACAGGAAACAATCTGAAACATTATATCACTAGAAATAAACTGTGCATCCTGTATAATCAGTCTACCATGGATCATGTTTTCTTTCAAAATGCAGAATAAGTAACTGCTACAGTAACTAGTGAACGAGGCTATTGTCAATGAATTTACGTGTCATGACAAAGACATCGAAAACATATGATTGATACAGACGATGACGTTATATATTACACAGCTACCGTAACGACTATCGAAATTTGGAGCTATGATTTTGCACGTAATGTCCCAGCTAATTGGCTTCAAGGATCATGCAGTTTCACTATCCAGGTCTTTATTAGTATGTTTTTCAAATCCTTAATTTTTGCTAACAATCCCAGTACCTACATAAATTGTGTTTCATTCAAAGTGACAGTGACTGTCACTTTGACATTTATTGGAAAAATCGCTTCGAAATTGGGTCGATCGAACGAGGTTTGTAACTCTTAGTCGCCAGGCTATTTTACATAGGAAAACATTTAAATGATAAATGACACTTTATTTTTATGAAAAACAAGTCAAAATATTTCTACATGCTTCAATTTTGAAATCCTCAAGCTATGAAAAAATACTCTTTTTTGAGATTTTTGTCTCTTTTTTTTTTTTTTGAAAAGATTAGAACCTCAGCTTCGCCAATCTTTTCTAATGTCGTAATCCTCAGTGCTATATAAGTCCTTTCATGGAGAACTCACTGTTCATAATGTACCATAAAACTGTGCAGACAACTCGAATTGCCCTGTTCTGCGGAGCTGAAGTGCTTGTCTGTTTGTCCTGGATAAGGACAAATATTATATTATTATATTATTGCTAATGCAACAGGCGATAGTGACCGAATGAAACGATCCCCAAGGATTAGTGTCTTCAATTTTTTATATGTATATTTTGTGATATAATAGCCTTGATGTTATTTTTAAACTTGATTTTAATACTCTGATTTTTAATCTGATATAACATTGACGACCTGCTGGGTTTCGACGTAATAATAATAATAATTTCAGAAGGAATCGAAACTATATGTATCATCCGTGCATAGAGATATTTTGAAATTTCCGTGTAGCTTAGGTAAGCCCAAAGTATAAAGCGTGTATAGTTTCGGGAAAAGTCTTGATCCTTGTGGAACACCAGCTTGAATCGGTCTTTGCTCAAGGGCATTGAGAGATTTGATTTCCAATTTTAATTCGAAATGATTTCTTTAAAGTTTTGGACATAACATATGAAATCTGAAATTCATGAATTTCGAAAAAAAGTTTCCGCATGCCAGGCTTTATCCGCACTTTTGCTGTATCGTGCCTAACTTGTTGGCTTGTTAACTCTGTATTGAAAATGCTAGACCGTCCTGGCTAACTGGATCTGAAACGCAATTTTCCTTCTCGAAGATTGCATTTTTCCTTCATTATTCTTTGCCACTTAATAGACTTTATTTGAAACCAAATTATTCATCTAGAAAGGTGTCATTTTCCTCCATTGTCCTTTATAGTACATGCAATAAAGTTTAAATTGCGGAAAATTCTGAGGTCTATAATATGAAAAAAATAGATCTCTGTACATCGTGATACTGCTAAAAATCCATAGTGCATTTAAATAAATGTAGGAAACGTTGTCCTTCGCTCGAAATGCACAACAAAGTCATTACTTCTACTTGATATTTCACAGTTTTTTTGACGCAGTCTTCACTAAATCATTTGTACGGCCTTCTTTTTACAGACTTGGTTCATTGTTATAACAATTTCTAATCGAGACTCGCTACAAACGAGTACTTAAAATAAAGGACATGAGTAAAGGACATATGAGTAAAAAGCAATTCACTGTTTTGGAAAAGTATAAGGTGACAAGAAATGACTTTCCTCCTCCTGTTTTACATCTAACCTTTCGCAGCTCACCATTGCATAACTGCTATCCTTTTTTGTTCGTTTTACAAGCGCTTTATTCATCCTGGGGATCAATTTTGTTTTTTTTTTTTTGGCAGCCCAAAAACATTTGATGCCGCTTCAGTACAACGGTTCTTGCAGCTTTCTCACCACTACGCTCCTTTAATATTGCTCTTCAATCGTTTTCAAAGTTGTGTTTCGGTTTTTTTTAAATCACACTGAAGTACCCGCCACATTTTCCGTAGGAGTTTTCTGTTTTTCTTTTCTTGGAATAGTCTAATTGATATTTTTGACGATTCTGAACACTATTCAATGCGAAATACGTTTATTTTTCGCTGTTTCTCGAAAGGGGTACTTGCCGCTACCAATTCACTCAGAAAAATATGCCTTTTGCTACTCGAAATGCCCTTGTTCTATCCTATTTCCATTTATCAAAGCAAAAAAAGCCCAAAAAGCCAACAGTTAACATAGAGAATCCTTCTCTTCCCTTCCCTTGCTTATGTAAAGGGTGCGAGCTTTTTATGACAGCAGAACATGACAAAAATTTGGTTTTGTCTTTATACGCAGGTTTCAAGCAGGAAAAACCTAACATATATTTAATAGTTACTATCCTTCTATTGCCGCAAGCTCACTGTGTATAAGGGCCATGTGCTGTTCGTAACATAATGTTTATAAAGGAACTACGATATTTTTGTGTGTGATCCTAATTCGATGACTAGGGGCTGAATGTTAACCTGATGACGGTGACCGCCAGCTAAGTTGCCTGGCAGATGTGAATCAAGGGCGGTCTCACAATTGTGACCAGACCGCATTCTGCTATATTCAGGGAAGCGGGGATGTGTTTCTGGTTGCACAAAAGTTTTCTGGATGAAAATAATGTGAAACTCATAGTTAGCTACGAGGGGACATTCTTAAATTCATAGAGTCGAGGATGAAAAGTGAAAAAAACTATGTTTTTCTTACTTCAATATACTCAACTGCAGCCTAACACCTTTTAGACCTTTGAATTAGCTTATGCTTGCCTTTAATTTTCGGACTAGTCAAGTCGATTGACGTTCCGAGCCTTGGATTGTCATAAGTTGATTCTCCGTCATTTTTATAGAGCCTGTGCAATTTTTTTAGCATTAAGTGGAAAATTCAATCCAAATAAGTATTAACGAAAATTGCCAATTTTTTTGAATTTTCGTATGTTTCTAGTCAGCCTTCCAATTCTGCTGTGAAAAAACTTAATAATGAGGAATTTAATTGGAACTCACTAAATACTTCAACTTAAACCTTAATAAATATCCAATTGAAAGTTTTCCTAATATCATCATGATCTCGGCGAGTGGGTTAGGCATCTTTACTAGCAATTGACACTGCCTTCTAACCTCGACTGCAAGACTGGAGGGGTAAGTTCAATCCCTTTTTCGATATTACCATCAGCCAGTTTTCACTTTAAGCCAGGATGACATCAGTTCCAGCTATAGCCTATCAATCTGGTGAACTCAATTCTGATAAATCATATCAATCTCACAAGCAACAGGAGTAATTTTGGTAGTTAGAAGCTGGGTGTGGCCTTCATTGAGCAAAGATTGACTGTAAAGTGAAAATGAGGCCAAAAGAGTGGCCTCATTTGTTTCGCTTAGGTAATCTAATTTTTAGCGAAACAATATTACTTACAGGTGACTTCATACGTCCCGCTAAAATATGCCTTAATAAAAATATTATATTTGACTATTCTCGAACGCATCAACATCCTTAATCTCAAAACAACATCTTGCCTAATAAGGCGAGCCAACTCGAGCCAACTGGTTTTTTTAAAGGCGTGCAAGATGACAGCGTGCATTTCTTGACTTTTTCATTTCAGCTGTTTCTGCTTGACAGAAACCAAGAATGACAGAACCTTGACTAAATCCAGCTTGACATTTGACTTTCCAGAAGCCATAAACGATATTCGACGCAGAAGTTGGATAAGCCACTGTATATTCTGGCATCAAATCTTCTTGATGAAGTCCGCCCCCAATAGCTTGGGCTATTGAAAATCACCGTGGTGGCTACCATTGTCTTAAACTCAGATGTGAGATGGTACGATACACGAAATAGCTTCGTACTACGCTGTTTACATGCTAAGCTTGTGCCCTAAATCATAACACCCTCAACGCTTCATCTTTATTTCCTAACACTATTCTGAATAGAAGGCACCTTGTTCTAGGAACTCGATCCTTTCTTTTTTGTGACAGTTTCATTGGAGTCTGACTTCTGAACTTATGTTGAAACGGATATCGAGTTAACGTCTTAAGTATGACTAAGTTTTCGTAGCGAGGAGAACCTTATCGATACCTTTGGAATCTGTAGGGGTAACCAAACTGTGGTCAATCACTACTGACATTTGCTACATTTTTCTTAGAAATGGTGACATATTATGACACAATTCTTTTCCTGTTTCCTACAAACCCCTTAACTGCACCAAAACAGTATTCGGCTGCCCAGCCGAATTTACGCAATCTGCTATCCTTTTGTTTAATTTTTAAGGCCATCTAGAAACATTTTAGAAAAACGGAGACTTCTGCAGATGTATTTTTGGAAAAGTTGTATACATTGATACCTGGATAGTTCCTCCCTTTGTTGTGGGGTCTAGTTGGGTTTTAATGTCGATATCGGTCGGTATCATCATGATTATAACAAAGTAAAAGTCGTTTTTTTTTTCAGAATATTCCTTGAGATCCTAAAAAGGAACTCAAACCAATGTGTGACAGCTTGAAATTTTGAAGCTTTCTCTCCGCTTTTGAACGTGGAATGTTATTTTGTACCTCAAGAGTGCTTCTGTGGTAGTGGTAGTAACATGTGGTAGTAATTCCATCATTTCAATACGCGAAACGTTTTCTATATTCTGAGTAAAATGAATAGATGAAAAATTTCATTAGATTTCTCCATTTTAAACAAGCTTGCGCTGATTCCATTTAAAACCCAAAAGATTACACAATTTATCCGAAAATTCAATTATAACCGCCGTTTGGCCCACGTTTAAATTGAATTTTTCAGAAGAAAAATTGTTCGCTAAATTTCCTCATAACATATCAATTATGAGCAACGACTTTCGCGATTTTACTGACATTTGTATTTAGTCAAACAGTTTGCACACATGCAGCTGTTTTAATTATTATAAGAAGTCTTACTTTCATTTTCGTTACACACCACATGGTTGTTCTCTTCATTTGTTATCTTCATTTGTTATGTTTCGGGCGTAGACGAACAATTAGTAGGAAATTTTGAAGAGTCATCCGAAATATTGTTCGGGGAGATGACGATTTGTGAAAAAGTAACCTTTTATGATTTGATAATTTTAATAGATTGCCAAACGGTTTGAAATTTTGCTTTGTTTCGAAGGTTGAGAAGAGCACACACATGTTAAGTGATGAATTTTGAAAATTTTCATTGTCAGTTGGAGAAAAAATGAGAATCGAAAAGGGACCCCAGCAACAAAAACTTTGTTGTACTACGTTTGCTACTCGAAATTGTCTTTATGTGGCAGCATGGCTCCAAACACTGGTTTAGTATCTCCAACCTTCAGTACTAGGTCACTAGCAATCAACAAAAGGTGCACATATGTTTCGAACTAACCCACCGAACTGCAGCAAACATTTATTTAACAACATTTAACCTTGTACAACATATTCTTCTTAGGTATTCATGGTTAGAGTGCATTAATCCAAAGATACACATACATAATAGGAAATCACCAAATGATTTTCCATTTATTGGGATTTATCCATTTCAATTTTAGGAATATATTCAAAAATATTTTGATTTTATAAGAAAATATTAAATGGAATATGTTATTTAATATTTTCCTCGCCAATTTATATGGCCAAAAGTAGTTTACTTAAACTTTTTGTAATCTGTGCAAATATCAGGATAAAGGTTCATGAAAATATACACATCACATAAAATATAAACTCATCCTCGTATTAACAGTACGGTACTAATAATGAACTTTATTCATAACAATAAAAATTACAAAACACCTCACATATGTAAATGTCTTTCATGTCAATGCACTAGAGCATAACCTAAGCACAACATAGCAAGAACACTCCCTGACACTTTCTGGCAGAAAGAGAAAGAAAACGAAACAGTAGATTTTGTATAGCATTCTTAATCAAAAGCATTACTAAAATAATTCCTGTTACATGAAAAATATTTAAAAAATATTTTATGGATTATATTATAAAATGAGAAATTCTACTTTTAGCGGTGGAATCAAATTAGTTACCAAGTTTGCTCCGAGTATTTTCACTGTATTCTGCTAATGAAAGACTTATAAGTGCACTTCCGTGTCCGCTTGATATATTTCTGAAAAACTAAAATAAATTAGCATAAGACAAACGGAAATGCGAATGACTTTATATTGCTCCTTAAATTCATCTTTCAATCAATCAATTTTTCACCTTTTCAGTTAATCCTACTTAACTCTAAATTATCCCGAATCCCTTGTCTGAATGAATCCATAAAAAATTCGTATAAAATAGATGAAAATCGTTACAAATTTCGGATTGGTTGCACTCTGATATCCATGCAAAATTTTTGTCCCAACACATGTAGCCAGGATATGGAAATAGTAACGCCAATCGTTAACGACTCAATCAAAAGTAAACAAATATTAAAATTCGATACGAATGGAGAGAAAGCATCGTTTTTCTTTTTTCTCTTTAAAAAGTTTAGAATCAAAGATACTTTTTTGTGGGTCCATAATTTGGTTATAGTCAGTTTGGCTTCTGGTCTTATTGATGCAGACTTTTGGATCATTTTGTACATTTCTTCACGTATTGTGCACGTTTGATGAGAAGGTCTTCCGCAGTCCAATGAGAAACCTCGCGGAAGCACTGTCTGCATGAGTGGTACTTGATTTTACGTAGAAGATGAAAGTACAATTTTCATCTAATGATCTGAGTATAGTTTTACTTTTGAGATCTGAAACTTTCAGGCATAAAGAAAAGTGTTATTTTTTCATCGATGTACCATGCTCGTGAGTCAACGAGCCAGTTAGAAGGCCAGTGCTGTTTATACTGAACGACCTCTCTTTGTGAAGATTTTTGAAGGGCTCCTGAGTCTTAAGTAGTGTTTCGTTGTATGCAAATGATCACTAAAGAAATCTGACAGCCAGCAAAAAAGGAGATGCTTTATGACGCTTTTCACTTTAGATTAATGCTGGTGATTTGTAGGCAGGGTTAGAACACATACACATTGTTCTCGTGGAGTTTGGTTCTTTTGCTTAAGGAGTAATTAGCGAAATAGTTCACTCATGGCAGAGTCTAGTCGACTTTTGGCATAAAATTACCCTTGGCGTGACAGTTTCAACAATTTCTCTTCAGCTTGACATAAATGGATTGATGCACATTATCTTAAGGAACCAATGCATGAATATACCCATAAATGCCATTAAATTGTCTTTTTTCAAACACATTGCTGAATTTTCTAATGACTTTGAACACCATTATGACGGAGCTTGGCAAACTATTTTCGTCAAGTTCAAACTAAAATAAATCGTATCCTTGTCAAAATCAACACTTTTTATTCAGTGCAGTAGCAGCACTGAAGTTATCCCACTAATAATAAGTGGGCTGGCAATAAGATCTTGTTCGTGTAAAGGACACGTCCTGCCATTCTTAACTAGTGTTTGGGAGGTATTTATAAAGCAGGACTATTTAAAGTGAACACCTGAATCGAGCGGGTCTTGTTCCACGGTCTCCATAAACGGGCTTGGAATTGTGAGTCAAACTCGACTCTCTTGATCTGAAACAAAAGCCAGTTTTGGGACCTAGTTCTTTTTTTTTCAACTATCTGATTTCCCAAACACCATTGGATCTGATCCATCGACACCCCAACTACTGTGACATACTATTACTTATGTCAGTTCACCCTTACCACAACTGCATTACACTTCACTCCATAGTTATGTCAATTCATAAATGATATTTCTAAATTCATCCATACATCAATTTAATGTCACAACTGCTCCTATGTTTCCACATACGACACTTATATATATTTTGTCTATTCACTGGGTGGAACGGAAATCAAGAAGGTCTAGTGGAAGCTTGGAAAAACTTAATTTGTTATATGAAAATAGAGAAAAACTGATTCTACGCAACTGGATTTTTATTTTTATAACGTTTTTTCCCCAAGTATATTAGTTGGGTTCTTGGAGTTTGTATTTCGAACAAAGTTTGAGTATGCAGAAGAAAGTGAAGGACGGGCTCTAACACAAAAACCAAATTGTAGCTTCGCAGCGAAAGTTTATGTCTAACACACATGCATATGTTCAAACTTAAATTTTATGTCCCAACCTTAATTTTAGAGCCCAATTCAATTTTATTCCATATAGTTGATTTTAGGTCTCAATCTATATTGTACGTCCCAACCCAAATCTTTAATTATTTTCATACAAATCATCTCGAATATCATACTGTAAACGCCATATTATGTCCTAAGCAAAAATTTGAATTTCTGTACGAAAAAAAAATTTCTGGACCGAAAACAAGATGTATGTCCCAAAAACAAATTGTTTGTCCCAAAAAATTAATTGCTCGCTTTAAAACTAAATGTCCCAATCAGAATGTTATGTCTTAGCAGAACTATCCGGTCCAAAAAATATTTTATCTTCCAGTATTAATCTAATGTCCCAATCACAAACATAATTTTATAGCCCAATCTAAATTTTATACCCCTGCCCCTACTTTTTTGCCAAACAAATTGAGTTCCAACCAACGTAAAATTTTTCAACGTAAGTTTTCTACCCGGACAAAAAGTTTCTGGTCCAAATTAAACGATAAATCTCAAGCTCAATGTATCATCCACCCGAAACTTACTAAGCTACGATCACTCGCGAAGCCTTGGAACCTCACCTAAATGTCGTAGTTTCAATATTTTATCCTAACCAAAAACTTTTTTCCAAGCCCGAATTTTATATCCTAACCTTATTCCTCAATCCTCAAATCTTATGTTCTAACATTAATTGTATGTACTAGCTCAAATTATATTTTCCAAGTTTAATTTTATGTCCTAATACAAACTTTATCCCGCAGCCGCAATTTTATGTCCCATGTCCCCTTAATTTTATTACCAAATTTTAGCAGCCGAATCAAAGTTAAACCGAGCCGAGCCATAGTTTTATATTCTTCTCATAATTTTGTGTCCCGAAGTGAAAATGTCATCTCCCTAACTAAATTTCATGGCTTAAGCGAAATTTGGTGGTCCAATTTCAATTTTATTTCCCGTAAAGAATTCTGTGCCCCAGCTAAAATTGTATGTTCAAACTTAAATTTGATTTGTCAATTTAATCAGAATCGTATGTCCCAAACTCAATTCGACTTCCCAACCTAAATGTTTAAGCCTAACTCAAATTTATATGTGATTTGATGATCTAATACAGAATGATTGATGTTGTCACAAAGCATCCCCCACCAAGAAAGGTCACAAAATAGGGCAAAACTAATTTTATGTAGGACTGACAATGAAACGGAGCGACGGAAAATCTGACATCCAGGAAGTTGCCTTACCCAGGCAACAGAATTTTCGCAATCGACAATGCTGCGACATCCACGAAAAACATTGATGCAGACCATCAGAACAAACCTCACAAGCAGTGATCAATTACTGAGTTTTTGGAAAAACGCTACGTTATGAGCGCTCAGTCATAATCATGGAATGATTCACAAATTTTAACTAAACGTGCTTGTCAAATAACCACTGATGCATATCGAAAGGATTTTAACCATTGGCAGAATCTGTTTAGGGGGACCGATAGAAGGGAGATATGAAAGTCATGATATATTCTCTATATCGTCTCAATGCCTACGAAAAGAATCACACATTGACAATATGCTTCGAAGGGCTGGTGGGCCCAAAACAAGGAACAGCTAGTAACAGCTTTAAAGTCCTAATGGATCAACTTAGGTTGGCTCATTGGACAGCTTCTATTATTACTACTACCCACTACTCATAATACAACTACCACCAATTCAACCAGTACTACTACTACTGCTACTACTACTACTACAATAAGTACTACTACTTCTACTACTATTACTACTTCTACTAATACTACTACTACTACTGCTACTACTACTAATACTACTACCACTACTACTACTACTACTACTACTACTACTACGACTACTACTACTACTACTATTACTACTACTACTATTACTGCTATTACAACTACCCTTACTATGTAATCTGGCAGATTCTGCAGTATCGATACTACAAATCAAAGTTTCATTGCTAGTAGTTGTTTCAACAATTAAATGATGGCGGCAGCTCAAGGGTTAAAGCTACTCACGACGATATGCTCCGTATTCGTTTTGTAGATGTTATAGATACGCGTATCTTGACCACTGCACGCAGTGAAATTGTCTCTTAGCCGTAAAAGTCCAAGACTTGGTTAGTTACACCATTCTAGTCTTAGCTTACTATCAAAACTTTTACTTCCTGCAGGTATGGTAGCCGCAGTTGGCACTCTTGCACCGCGCTTCAATTTACCTTTATTAGCCCGTGATGTGAAAAGCGTTCATGCATAATTGGAGACTTTTCCCAGGTATCAACATCACGACTGGCTACTACCTTCCGTAATGAAGTAGGTGCACCCGGTACAACCGTGGCTGTTACAGATTCACGCTGGCACTTACGCATGCATGCAGAAGCTGTTGATGTTAATATTTCGTATATTAAATCATATTCTAATGGAATTCAGATAATGTGAGAGGAATGCTGTGAGCAAATTTGAATTTGAATCAAATTCATGGCTGAAGATACAGTTGAAGAGAGTTTTCTTTGAGATACGGTTGAAGGAAGACGATACTGCGGACCAAAGGAAACTGTTAATTCGAAGTAAATCTTAGATGATAGGCCTGAAATCAAGCGATTAGTAAAAATGTTGCTTATGAATCTTCTTTTTTGGATTTTTCGCTATATTTTTACATACAATCGCTGAGCACAATATACATTTAACGGTTTGGAAACATTATTAGAACTCAAAAACTAAAATCTGCGTTAGATACGTTGAAGGAACTGGCACATTGTTGATAAATTGTTTTCAGTAACATACTCTTTTTTAAACGACGCAGAAAAAATTTCTGACTTTATAATGGGGGTCCACCTTTCATCATTTATCTGATGACATAAAACTTTAGTTTAGCTATAAGTTCAAAAGCCCTAGAATTGGCCTAGTTTAGTAATTCCTCCCGATTCTCCCTTTGACTCTTCAACCTTTCTTCTTCAAACTTTCGCATCAGCGCTTTTATTTTGAACTTAATTATTTAGTAGTTGCATTCATTCTCATTACGATATCATGCAAGTTTTGAGTTCAATCATTTGCGAGGATCCATGCTGCTCTCTGAGGGGAATAATATCACGTTCAACATCGTAATGAACCAATATCAAAAAGCTCTTTCCATTTAAATATCCATCAAAGAATAATAATTTGAAAAGAATAGTATAGAACGTAATAAATTTAGTTTCAATTTCGCGCTTTCGAGCGCACTTTGTTTTGACGTTCTCGTACAAATTTCATTGGATTCCCCTCTCTCAGATTCACCACATGTCTCTTAAGTCTACATCACATCGGGAAAAGCACATCGGGAACTTTTGTGCGTGCTTTTGATTTGCCTAGCATGTCAGTATCAGCTGTAGATAAAACTAACTATCAGTTACCACAGTGTTATACAGAACTTCAGCTGTATTGCATCATAATGCGATCAATGATACATGAGAAAATGATTCGGTTAGAATCACGTTAGACCTTGATAATTTCCCTGAATGTATCGTGAATGTTGTATCGAGCTAATTGGGTTGCGAGTTCGACATTAGAGATACAAAAAGTAAAATTTTCTGTTGTCTGACATGTTGTCCCGACTCGCGATAGAGCCTTCTGAGATGCGGAATTTATTTCAGGTTAGCAGCTTTAAGCTAGTGACATGAGTTTAGTTAAAACAATCGCCCAACCAGCACCAGTCGGGCTCTTTAAAGTCATATGGGGAAAGACTAAGGGCGGCGCATATCTAAAGTCTGTAAATGCTCATTCAGAATTGAGGTTAGAAAGTACAATTATTGGTGGTGAACCAGCATCATGGATGTTGGTGTCTCACATATAAATGAAGGTTGAAAACTCTTCCTGAAGATCACTTACAGTCCATCAAACATTGAATTTATTTTTCATTTCTGCGAAATAGTTAGAATTTTAAAAATTTAAAAAGTCTTCTATTTTCTTGTCCGTTTATTATTTTCATTCAAATTTTTGAAATCACATTTATGCCTACTCTTTCGTTAACAAACAATCGCAATCACTGAAAAAGACCGAAAAATTAAGAATGAGGCTCCCACTGTGGAGGATGGCTCGAACAGGCGCGTTTGACCTAAGTTTGACGACTTCACCGCTTTGAAACACAACCCGTCCTTCATTTTCGAGAAGTGAAAAATGAACGACAGTTAAACTCTTATTTGTTTCTTGTGACTCGTTCACGAAGCGTGGCTAGAACCTCAAGATAATAAAAAATTTTTTATATAAAAGAAACAATTTTTCCTTACTACAATTTGTTTTATTAATGCATATGCGCATTTCGGGGGTTACTTACTCCCTTCTTCAGTGCTTTTGATTGAAGATAATATTTCTTATGAAAGATTTTCATTTCGAAACGCAATTTAAATTTAAAATTGTATTTGGGGACATATTTGGATAATGTACATTTTATTATTATTTTAAATATGGGCGAATGCAGTTATTTTCAATGAATTGATTGATGGTTCAGCTTTTTTCCTGAACAGCTTAGGATCTTCTTTGATGTTCGCGAGATTCATCCGAGGATTTTTATCACTCGATTGTTAACTCATTTGTTAACACTCGAGGACTTTGTGTACCATATTGATCCATCGTCTTGCATTGATTGCGCCATCGTCTTGCTCTTTTGAATTGTTCATACAAAATTTTTCGATTCCCAAAGTCTCAACAAGTTGCTGATTACTTAAACGGGGATCTTGGCAGATGCTGATCTGTTTCTCAAGTTAAAGGCGGTCCTGGAAAAAGCTTCTATAATGTCTTCTTGAGTTTCTTTAAAACGATTACAATACTCAAAAACATGTGACCCCCTTCCCTAACCCCTTCGTTAATCCCCAATCACTTGTTGTCAAAGTAAATATGACAGACTTACAGAGTCTAAATAAAATATTCACGTTGACATCTTGCTCTATTAAAAACCCTATCATGTTGATGACATCCAGCTGATAAAAAGTTCAGAACGAATTATCGTTTCCTATTAAAAAGGGTTTCTTTCATCCAACGAGAGAGGAATGTCAGACGGCCCCACCCCATTGCGTTTGATCATAAGAATAACACCGTTAGTCTCACATAAAAAAAGTCCCTTAATCTTTAAGTGATACATCGGCAGAATAGGATGAAATATGAGACAAGATACGAAAGAAGGGATAAGTCAGCCAGGGCTCTGAACAGCCATGCAATTTGGCCGCTTATACCGTCACTACTTCTATATCATAAATACCCAATATCTGTGCAGTATAATATCTGTGATTTGTTGGAAAAGCGAATCCTGGAGGCGGTTGCTAGAAATGAAAATTGGGTTTCCTTCCTTTCAGGGTCGTTTCGAAACCATTGCAGTCGGGAAATTTCATTTGAAGTCTTTAGTTTTTTGGTGAACCGTTGGGAATATTGAAGGACTACTTCAGCTGGGATAGACAACAAATTTCTTTTGGATAAATGAAAGTACTTGCTAGAGTACACTCGAGGATGAATTCTGGGAAACTGGATGTTAAGAAGTTTGGTGTGGGGCTCTCGGTATACTTAGCGCTGCTAGACGTCTGACCACCACGTGGAAGACCACAACTTAGCGACTTTATGGTCTTATCTTGAAGTATTATTATTGTTCCTGAAGATCTTCTATGTTCCACCAGAGGTGCTTGTACCCATATCTCCAGGGTAAAGATTGTCGGATGAAATTGCTGAAGATGAACATTTGCAGGACCTAAAGGCCTATCAGTCCAAATCGGTCTAAATATCAGAGAAAACTTATCCGTGATAGCGAATACATTTATGTTTTTTGTTATTTCACAGAAAACGGTTTTTGTATTGTGTTCTGGCATATATATAGTTGCGAGGATAAGAAAATATTATTTTTTTGAAAAGTTTTGAAAAAATTTTTGGAGAAATTTTTATTGAAAAATCAAAAATCCTATTTATCCTCGAAACGCTTAGCAGGGGAGTGCACTCATATCGATTTGGGCTCGACGTAAATAAAGACCAAAATAGAGATCCTGTTTCCATAAAACTGGAATGCTGGGTGATTTCTGCAGAGTCCCCCTCATACAACTAAGCCGCTGTCTTTCACGAGATGAATACTTTACATAAGGAAAACTGACAAGCGGAGTGGTAGACGGCTTGTATCGAGTCCACGTCAAGGTATCGCCCAATATGAATTGTAGAATAAAGAAGAGACTTCAGAAAGAAAGACAATGGTAACAAAAACTTCTGAGCATAGTATTATGTATAAAATTTGAAACAGAAGACATTCATATGATGGTATAATTCTTTTAAAAACTACTCAATTAGGTAATATAATTATTAATTGCTATGAAGTATGTCCTTCATCGTTTTCCAACACTCTCAAAGCCGTTTTCTGAATCTGAACACAGGTTTTTAGTCGCCTGCCGAAATTGCATCCCAATCAACTTGTTCACGTCGAATCATTGGTTGCCCTGAAATCTCTAAAGACACTTTCCTTTGATCTGGACCAGACATTTGGGAAATTACACAAATTAGGGAAAATAACAGACCGATTAATCCACACATCAGGAAATTCCTCATAAATCACCTCTCAAGTTTTCAAACCAGTATGTGCCTAGGCGCTATGTTGCAGCAAAACCACTTCCTTCCCGTCCACTCATTAACAGACACTCCTTGCTGAACACAGTGAAGTCGACTATTTCCGCGAAGGTTCACTTCGCAGGCTACTATGATTTCTAAGCTGTATTTTGGTGTTTGTATCATGAGAATATTTGTGGTATTCATGGTTCTCACAGTCCTATTCTGTAGATCCTGTTTTCTATGCAGTTGGATCTACCACTCACCAAAAGGACTTTCGCCGGCAGCCTCCCACTATGAGCATTGTCATCAGCAGATTCAAGGTTTTAGAAAATTTGTCAGAAATTCAGCCAGTGTTTGAATTTTAATTTTAACTTCTGCTGAAACAACTGACAGTTGACCTTTCTTTGCATATCCTCCACGTTTCCTTCCTCGGCACTCCACCATTCTTCCACGATGTTCTTGTTGACCCTAAATGTTCCTCATATGTCGCTTCAGCGTTACCTCAATCGACGCATGCGTGGAATTGCAACACATTTTTACAGGTGATAATTTACCATCACCAGTACATATCATTCGAGATCCGGGACAACGTTCCTAAACTTCCAGATATTCAGCGCTCCGCCTTCGTGCGGAATACTGAGAGGATGGACTTTGAGAAGTTTGTCGACACGCTCATGACATGCTTACCACTGCTTGGCTCATCGCCGGGGACCAGAGAACTGACTGCTGAAGACATGGTGAACTCCACAATGAGTACCATCATCTCCGCTTGTAAGTCATCTATGCCCCGCCGGAGATCTAGACATGAAAAGCCTCCCGTGTACTGGTGCACCGAAAATGGCTGGCACAGGTGCAGAGACGAGGAGCACTGCGGATTGAATCAGCATACCGTACAGTCTCTGAGCGAGCGGTGTTGGTAATTGCAAGGGTGATACCCATTGCTCTCCGTGCTAGAGACCGCAATAGAGGCTACCTCCGAAAGCACGAGGGTAATAAAGAAAAAGTTGATCGCGATGAAAGGCGATGCACTCTCGACGAATGGCAACAATCATGGCAACGTGAGCTAAAAGGAAGATGGACCGCGCGGCTCATCAAAGACTTGAGATCGTGGCTCAGTCGAACGCATAGTGAGACTGACTTCTACCTGACCCAGCCACCGAGCGGACACGATTGTTTTCAGTCTTACCTGCACAAGATCGGTAAGTCACGGTCTCCAGATTGCATATTCTACATTGGTGTGAAGGATGACGCCTGTGATACTTTCTTTTCATGCAGAAGATAGGACAAAGAGCGCGGTGATCTTAGCGAAAAAGTGGGAGAGCTCCATCCAGATAGCGTAATCGAAGAGATGCTGAAATCATTTGACAAATGGAATCAAGTAGCACATTACGCTCGGGCAATCTTAGTAATGAAAAAAGGTATACTTGATCGGCTGGAGGCGTCAAGGGTCGAAGGTTTCCTTCTCTAGCAATCCTCCTCCTCTTTCCCATCCAACTGGAGAAGGAATCCCTATACCCCAAGGCGTAAAAAATTGGGAGTCAAACGGTTCCAGGCTAGGCGCTCCGGTTGACAGGGGAGGTGTTTAGTCGGTAGTCAATTAGGGCCACTGGGAGTTCGACACTCAGTGCGTAAATAGCCTTCACCTTCAAAGAAAAACCATCACCTGCGCGAAAAATGTCAATGCAATCCGTTCACGATTCACAAAATTTTTAAGATCGTTCAAATAAAGGTTTTTCTATGACCTTGATACTTTCAATGCAAGTATGAAAAATCTGAATGGAAAATTTTCAAACATCTTTTTACTCTAAGGGAGTTATTCTGATAGTAAAAAAAAACACCGAAATAATCATGGGTTTGAATGTTTTACTGATAAGTCAATATAATTAAGCGTACTTCGAACTAAAAATAAAAATTAAATTAATAAATTAAAAAAAAAACTAAAAATTTCGAAATAATAGTCACAATTTTCATATTTGCGTACAAATTTCGGTTTTCTTTCTTTATGGAAATAAATGAAAGTCATGCAGGTCTAAGGAAATTTCAAGTCGATGTCAAAATTTTTTAAGATAGATTTTTGCCAATAAATTTATTCGGGTTGGTTTATCATGTCGCAGGTCAGATACTTATGCGCCACCCTGTACTTCGAAAAGATTTTAAAATGTAACAATTTATTTTTCTTCTTACGGAATATTAAATTTACACAAATTTCACATAAAATTCGTCAGTTTTGGTATCTTATGCAACCCAATCTGGGCTTTCATGTGTAATAAATTTATTTATTATAGAATTTCTTTCGCTTATCTTCCTGAATCTCTCCACAATATTTCCTATTAATAATTTCCTCAGCTCTGTTCCAAGTTCATTGAAACTTATTTAGAATTCCATCGTAGATAACTACCCTAAATAGCATTCAACAAATCCAAATTTAACTTTAACAAATTCAAACCGAAAGTACCGTTTTTTTTCGATTATAATGTAATCAAATTAAAATTCATAATCGACTTTCTCATATATTGCATTAACACACAAAATTTCCAATTCAAATTGTGCTTCCTAAAATAACAGGGAATCGCTTTGGACTCATCCTTCGGCGTGGGTCATGATTAATCTGCAATTTACTATCCTCAGTATGATGTTTTTTTTATCTTCTGATTTAGCATAAGTGTGTAATACAACAAATGAGAGAACGTTAAAAATTTAATTGCATATTTTCTGAGGATGGCTAGCACTTTCTCCTTGCAAACGACATTAAGATAATATTGATTTTCAACTGACTGAGGACTACGAACGTTCGGCGCGGAAGCTAAGCGATGTTTTGAGAAATATTTCCGAAGCGATTAGACGAAGAGTCTCTGAATATTAGGATGGACAAACATGTTCCTTGGATAACTTCGAATTGAGAATTATTTTTGCAACAAAGCAAGTAAAAAATAACAAAATGCAGAAGATAACGCCAAGATGCGAATCGTAATTGGATAAAAATGAGCAATGCAAAGCAAACTGCGAAGCTAAACACTGCGAGCCGATTTCCGAATCAAATCTGACCGGAGTAGATATTTCGTTACGTTTAACACTTAAAGAAATTCAGTGGCGTCTCTGAATTGGCGCAGACAATCACCTCAGAGATTACTCAATATAGCTGGATAGTTTGATCTTTGAAGATCTAAAATAAGGACAAACCAGCCAATGTTGCCTGGAAATTGCAAGGATCACATAATACATGCTGCACCTTTAGTAGTTCTCGCAGGTTCAAACTTAAGTCGTTTGCAGACATTAGGCTGACAGTTTTGCTAGTCCTTTGGGACAGATTAATTGGTTTTTTCAAAGATCAAACAAGGAAACTACTATCCTACTAGCCTAAGAAGTCAATTTGCGGTTTCAAATAAACTAAGTTAATTGTTCTGTAGCCAGGAGCTTCAAATAGACTTGCATTTACCACTTTAATTAACCCAATCCGTCCCTCTCAGCACAGCTGTTAACAGCCAATTATTGCCACAGATATCAACACCTTCAAGCAAGAATTAGATAAGATATCCATTCATTAATCAAAAAAGCCAACACCACAAAATCATTTTACTGGTTTTTTGTGCATGCACAAACATCCAATACCGCATTTCATTCGAAATGGCCGAAACTCGGTGTCGAGGAGTACAATGGCCTCTGGCTAGGCGAAGTTTGACTCATCAGATTCCATCTTCAAGATCTCTTCAAACGAGACAAGGTATAGATTGGCCGGGTCCATCGTTTCAATCTTAAGACTCAAAATTTTGGGTGTTCAACACTAGCAGATACTTGAAATTTCGGAAGTTACCATATGAATTTTTCTGGTTTCGCAATGCATCTACGATGGTGAAGGTACTTACATACAGGAAACAAAAAAGTTCAGGTAGAAATTTTGCATGTTACTTTTGAATGGACGACCACCAATTAAGAACAACCTGAGTTTAACATTGCAAGGTAAATACCGACTGTATAGGCGGCCAACATTTAAATATTTTTCGCTGAAAAGAAATTAGAAAGGGAACTTGTCGGCAAACATTTTAATGTCGACAGTTTTCTGCGTGGCTTTCATGATTTTTAAATTAAACTTTTACTTATTTTATCTGGTTAGCTATGAGGATCTTTCTTGAATAACTTGATGCCACGATAGAACTATCTAAGACATTTCCTTTTAATAGGGTCTTAGCGATCCCTGAAACTCTTTGTGAAGTACGTGGGAGATAAATTTAGGGTCACCTGAATAAGATTTGACGTTTTATTTACGTCCAGTCAGTTGCATTCTACGGTGGCATCCTAACCGAGGAACTAGGCAACTTTCTTATCTCAGCCCCGTGGAAAGATATCCTGTTAGTTGATGACCATGTCAAACACCTTCTTGAACTTTACCGACAGAGGTCGGGGTCAGCTCTTGCTAAGCCGATATTTAAGTCCTGTTTTCATTTGTCTTCTGTTTTTCGTCCAAATTTTGGCCGCTTCCAGTGTTTCTGCAGTGTCAAGCTGGCATGTTTCGATCAGTAAAGCAGCCTTAACCCTCACATTGAAGTATGCTTCCTTGAACATCCTAACAGACTCGCACCTATTCCATTTTACGTACCTATTCTTTACATATCCTTGCGATAAAATGGCTTAAACCTGGTGTCCTGCTCCCCTAGCATCAATCAATTGCAACACTGCTTGGTTAGATCTAGTCCTAGTATTGCTCGACCTGTGTGGAATCTCCAATAAGGTAGTAGATTCGATCAAACTAACCATCACAAATGGGTTCAACATAGTTCCGAAGCTACCGTTGTGGGACCCATCTGTTGCTGTTCGGAAATATGCTAAAATAATTCTTTTTCTACCCATCTGTCAATATATTACCAATTATATAAATGTAAGCGGCATGAGGACCAAGCTTAATGAACTCTTCACTCCACGTTATTCTTAGAATGATTAAGTCATTTGTCTTGTCGGAGACATGGTTCAGTCCCAACATTTTCAATTCCGAGGTTTGTCCTGTTCTTTGATCGTGATTGTGAGTACACAAGCAATCAGATGGTGGCAGTATTTTGATTGCTGTAAGTAATACGCCTTATAGTTTTGCTGGTCCTAATTACTGTTTTTCCAAAGTTCTGAAATGTCTTATTGTTAAGATTTTTCTTCCTCAGCCAAACCCAATAATAATTTTATATGACCGTAATCCGTGTGGATCATCTTTATCCTTACATGACCAGTTTTTCCATAACTTGTCCTAAAACTTCACGAAAAAACAATTATCTGGCAATTTTAATCTTCCCTTTGCTGAGTAGTCTCTCTCGTCCACATCAATGGTTTCTTCTACAAATCCCAATTCTTTATCTCTTCCATCTTTTTCTATCATTGTTCGATGCAAGAGCTTAATAATTTTCAAAATTTTCTTGGTCCTTTACTTGATCTTGTTTTATTGAATATTCCATCTCATGAGCAAGCAGTAACTCCTCCCTTGCAACCCTATGTTTTGCCTGATACCTATCACCTGCATTTATCTCTTGTCCTAGCCCTTACGGCTTCTACATCTATCAAACCTGTCTCGTCTCTTATGTACAATTTTTTCAAGATCAATTATGATTTTTTGAACCCTGCACTTTTGTCAAGTGTCAGGAATGTGATTCTTGGTATTCTGGAAAGCGAGTTAGTACCTTGCGAATTTTATGAGTACCCCAAAAATCTTATTAGACTTTACACTCCCATTAAAGACTTATAATGAAGCCAAACAGAACCATCTGATAACTAAGCGTGTTTTTGTTGCTCTGAAAGCTCAACGTCCTCCTAAATCGTCCGATATCGATGAAGCAAGGACTTGTATCTATTCAAAGTGCTCTATAGTTGAAAATAATCAGAGACGATTTAAAGAGTGGTTAGCATAAAAATAGAACTTAGGTCCAAAAAAATGAAACCTTTCGTGTCAAACAGTTCCAGGCTAGGGTTTCTTGACAGGGCGGGGGAAGTTTACTGGGTAGTCTGGTAGCATGCGCAAAAAGGAGTCCCACACTCCGGGCGTAAATTGCCTTCAACCACCAATCAAAAAAAAATGAAACGTTTCTGACTTCAAATCATCTCACTAAAATCTTCTAGCATTATGGCAGGTGCAGTCCTCTGGGACAACCTGGCAGTATCTACTCCCAAAGATATTTCGTAATCATTCTCATTTTTTTCGTCTACTTTTTCTTCTTCTATATCGAACGTTCTTCCCCCCAAACTTCACCATCAAGAACCCAGTTTGTCATTATCTCTTATGTTCTTACCTTAGTGAAATCGAAATAATCATTTAATCCATTGATCCTTGTATAAGTATTTGTCATGATGGACTTTCAAACGTATTTGTTAAATCTCTTGCATCCCTTCTGTTAGTGCCATTGTCTCTTCTCACCAATCTCAGTCTAAGCACTGGTGTTTTTCTCACTGATTAGAAACAAGCTATTATCTATGTATTCCTGAATTACCCAATTATCATCACATATCCCTAATTTCGTGATTTCCGAACCATTTGAAAATCTTATTCTCAACCAATTCGCTGTTGAATTGCAGTCAATTATCACCCCAATAGCTTTCTTATAGGTAGCTTTTCCCCTACCAATTTGACTGGACTCACAAGTGACATTACTGAGACATTGCAAAGGCTGTTTTAAGTCAATGTGATCTTCAGAGATTTGATACGATCAGCTTTGCCTAAAAATTCGTGGTTCTTGGTACCACAGAATCACTATTGCCTCTTGTTGCTGTCTTACTCGATCCATCATTCCTGTTGTGCAAATCTCTGTGATATATCTTAACTACTTTTCATCCTTAATCTGATGTCTCCAAAGGTTTCATTCTTGGACCAATTTTCTTTCTTTATTTTTCGGAATGACCTTCGTCACGTCTCAACAAAAGTTGGTCTCTTACCGCTCAAACAGCAGAATAGAAAACGGGAAGGCTGAATAGCAAAAGCGTTGATCTTAACACGCTGACTATTCAATATGTTTCATTACATACCAAAAGGACAAAAATCAACTGAAATATTTTCCTATGAATAATGCATCCGCGAGGACCACTTACAGCAATAACTGAAGGGCAAGGAGATTTAGAGTAGTGGCTAAAAATATTTTTGCACCCAATATATCGTCTGTTGATAATATACTTATACGAGGGTGAGTCAACTAAAAACCGGACTTTTTTTATACACACTTATTAACAGCAATAATATTCAAATAAGACTTTAATCATTTTTGTACATAGTCTCTGCACGCTCGACACATTTTTCCCAACGCTTTGGCAGGTTAATAACTTCTTGTGCATAGAAAGTTTGAGGTCGTTTTGTCAAAAAGCGCACGCGCTTCTTAACTTCTTTATTCCCTTCAAATTTTTCGCATGGGGACAAGTCTGGGCTATAGGGAGGGTGCTGCATGGTCTCCCAATGCAGAACAATAAATTTAGCCTTTGTAAATGCAGCTGAGTGAGGTCAGGCATTGTCATGGAGGAGAAGAACCTCTTTGATGGGATTTTTCCTCGTTTTTTTCTGTAGTCAGCTTTTCCTGCCCCACTTCTGAAGCTATTTCATCAATGGTGAATCGTCGTTCACCTTCGATTGGATTTCAAATAGCTCGAATATTGTCAACAGTTGTACTTGATCTTGGGCGTCGATCGTGAGTTTCATTTTCTACACTTCCTCATCAATTTTTAAATTTTCTAGCCCAATCAAACCCTTGTGTCCGTGAAAGCGTATTGTCACCAAACTGCACCTTCAACCTAGCCAAAATATTCGACGGGGAAACGTCTTCATTTGTTAAAAATTTAATAATAATACGTTGCTCAATGGATAAAGTAACCACTTGCTCACTTATGATTGCTACTGATCAGCTGGAAGAATGAACAGCTATCCCCACTCTTAACAAAGCTACCTAAGACTCCCCACCCAACCACACCGCTCGGCAGAGTATGAAACTCATGAAGACAAAAGTCCGGTTTATATTTGACTCACCCTCGTAAAAAAGCTACCACAAAGTCCTTTGAAATTTGAATTTTTAGTTTTTGTAGTCAGAGTGCTCCTAAATGCGGGTTGTCAAATTTTTTTGAGCAAGATTATTTGTTTTTATGAACAATTTTGATTATCGACACAAATAAGCATCGGGTAGGAATTAATCTGGTTAAGACCGAAGATGTTCCAAAATTTCAAAATTTACTTGGACAGCTTCTGTTGCAACTTAGGCTTTGTGCATGGTGCCATATTTTCCATTTCTCATGTTTTTGCCATGTTGCAATCAATCGCAGATGTTTCACGCTGGAGCGAATCCTTTTTTATGTAGGAAGTGAAGCGTATCTCTCTATATACATACTTGTATTTCCGAACAACAATGGCCAAGAGGTGCCTAGGTGTCCAGGCAACGTTGAACTGCTTCGAAAATTATGTATCCTTATTATGTCACAGCAATAATTCCTGATTGGCCTCAGGTTTATCATCATGAAATGATTTTTTATATGTGTCAAAATTCGGTACAATTTTTTTTTTCATTTTCACTTCAGCGAATCAAAAACTGGCCACATACTTCACTACCCGCTGCTTCTTCGGTGGTCTGGGTATTTCGGTTCCCGCTTTAGTCATGCCAAGATGATCATTTCGGGCGTCCACAAAGCAGGAGTTTTCAAAATAATTTGTCGACTATTTCTTCAATTTCACCATCATGCAGACAGTTCGTACCAGTTTCATATCATCTACAATCGAAGACCTGTGTTAATCGATGAGGTTACTTTGGCCAAAGCGTAAGTTTAGAGTATATTTACTTATTTGCTCTATACTTTAAAAAATATATCAAAGTATAGAGCACTAAGAATTCCGAAAGACTACCGATCTAATATTATTTGACCAAAACACGTGGAACATGGTATGGATCGGTAAATTTTTTTCTCAATTTTCTGTTACATACCCCTCACGAAGCTTCTGCGTAAAAACTCGATACAGGTAAAAATCTGCTTACACTTTTTCTATCTCTGTCTAAATGCAGTCACCCGAGAGTGTTAGTGCTATTTGAGCCATGCTGAGCGTTTACCAAGGTGGTTGTCTCAAGCAGCAGACATCGCGTTTGCAATAGTCTAAAGAGTTTTTCTTACTTCTTGGGGGAAGTTGATGACTGCGATGAACTTATGCAGGCCCTCCTTGCGGTTTTATTTGTTTATTGACATTTGATTTTATAATTAATGACCGATTTTTTATGAATTTTGTAATGCACAAATACTACAAGTTAGTTTTTTATTTAGCATATCCTCGTTCCACAATCGTTTCTATCGTTCCCCCAAAAACAGGTGCAATAGTGCATCATATGCAACTAAAATAAAAAAAAATACATTTAAACTTGAATGTTTACCAACTTTCGGCACTGTATCAAAGTTATAATATTGGTATATTTGTGAATTGTTCAGTGTTACTTTATTTACAAATAAATTGTTAGACTATAAGGTTTGTTTTAAAGTTACGTGTTATTCTTTCGTTCCCCCAATCATTTTTTTAAATTAATTTAATGTTTTTTTGTAAATCTAGTCAATTAATAGATACTTAAATTTTATTTTTGGTGTTGGCACATACATTTTAGAAAAAGAGGCATGTAAACTATTGTTTCTATAGAAAGTCCTGGATTTTAGACTCAGAACAAACCATTTAATAATCCAAACGGATCGAAATAAAACCCCTGAGAATTTGAAAATGGCTTTACGACTGCACCACGCTATGTAGAATTCTCAGTTTATGGTTTGAAGCAACCTTTCACTCTGGCTGCCTATAAATTATCAGTGATACTTTCCAACAATGGTACCATTCTCAGTTAACACACTCTTCGGGAAAAAAGTTGCGAAATGCCGCCATGTTTAGCAAGAACACCCAACAACGTTAATCATTTCAATAATTCGAATCGTTCGCATTGTATAAATTATAACCTAATCCGTTATTCAGATCGATCGCATGTTAGAACGGTATCTTAGTTTTTGGGAAGTATCTTTGGACATTTCGAATGCTGAATAAAAGATACTTTAATTTCTGTTGAGTCAGGCTGACCGGTTGTTCTTTACAATGTGGAAAAACGCGCCACCAAATTTTTTGAATTGTATCAGTCATGCCTGACCATATATGTCTTAGAAAAATGAAAGAATTTCCGGAAATATGTTAACTACCTCAAACTCTTTGTTTTTCTCTCTTATACCGTTCCTTTTCATGTTGTGGTCACACACTGGGCCTAAAAGCTGTTTGAGTTTTGTCGGCTTGGAAAATTTCCACTAAGTTTTAATACTAAATCCAGCAGATAAACAGAAGCTGATCACTGGTCTGAACGGTCAAAGCTGGATTGTTAGCGATTAACATCTTTTGAATATTTAAATTTTTAAACGATTCTCGGCATAGATCCAGTGACATGTGGACGACGATTAAGGGCATCTTTAATTCCTTGCGCAACCGAAATTTTGCGATTCTCTCATCCTGTACTGTTTCGCCAAACTTCTTATCAAAGAAAAAATCTAATCTTTATTGGTTTTGCGTTGAAAAAAAGAACCCGTTTCGCCTTCTTGCCCCACATATTCCATCCCATGCATGTGCTCGATATGCAAATGATTTCCACATTAATCGATGATGTAAATTTTTGTGTCGTAGACGATGGGCTCCAACCTTTCTTTTGTTCAGATCTAGGTCACATGGGATGTCTGTTCGGGGATCTAGGAATAAGAATGAATGCTTTTTCCAACGAAGCAACCAACATTTCCGAGATATGCTTCTGGCGGAAATCAATCACATGTCTGGTGGACATGCTCACATGTTGCAAGAAATGTATTCACGAGTGACGTCAAACGTTTATAAATGGCTATAAAATAACTTTAATTTGAATTTGTTGGGTAATAAATCAATATCTGGGTCCTTATAGTGTGCTGTTGGCATACAGTTCGGGTTATTGTTGATACTTTTACGATATAACTGTGATTAGTTAACATTCTAATTTAGACATTCGGACGGTGCATGTAATCAGATAAGTTTTATTTCCTCGATGAACATATAAATTTGCATACATAAAGATATATGTAGACTGCTCAAAAAATTCATGACATGACAAAAACTTACAATTTACTTTTCAGCATACTACTACATCATTGAAGCTACTATCCTTTCTTTTTTATGCTACCTTAAAATCTAATTTTTTAAATATTTATTGAACATTTCCTACCTCTAAGCCAAGTTTTCGTGTTAGGAAGCAAAGAAAATGAGGGGGAGGGCATAAGGAATAAGGTAAATAAAGAAGGCCAAAGTGAAGCTACTCATATTAGCCATTGTTATCGCAGCCGCGTGAATGGGCGCCGATACTTAATAAGAAAATCACCATTGAAAAACTAGGGCATCATTGATTCGCTAAGGACCACAACAACATCTGCAATGGCCCTTTCACAACTAGATCGTACAAGAGATATATCAATGAAAATCAATGAAATCATCAATGAAACGAATGGAATCAGCATGCAGGACCTTAATTAAGACAACCTATTGACGGTGAAAGGGTATTGAAGGGTCTATTGTCTATGTTCTCAAAAAATTTGGCAATCACTGTCTACATCAAAAGTTCTGGAGCTAATCAGGACACTGGAGCTGCATTCATTTTTTCGAACCATTGAAAATTGATCAAACTGATTATGTTTATTTCATATATCAAATTCGTTCAGGCGTACAGAGATTTATGTTTAATAATTATAGATAATAATAATATAAATTGTGTTTTTTGGTTATATACAGTGCTCCACTTTATTACTAATTTTATTATATTCTATTCCACTTAATTACTTATTTTATTCCTTTTATTTTATTCCCTGACATTCCTTTTTTATTGCCTTCCTTATTTTATTGCCTGACATACAGATGGCGCCACAAATTCAAAATCCATGTGTTCTTTATAGTGTACCAGCAAATGTCAAATAATTTTGACATTTGGTCAACCGATTTGCATGGTACATCGAAAGAAGTGACAGAAAGTGACGCATCAATCAGCTGGCAAATTTTGGCCGGTATTTTTAGAGATGTACATTGTATTGTCTTCGTAGACCATCTTCAATATGTATCTCACTATGGGATCGCAGCCTTTCTGCATTGTATCTTAGGTTAACTACAACAGAACGAAATTTATACATTGACGAGGAGTGTCTGCTTGTCAGATATGTTGAGAGCTTTACTCTTTAATCTGTTTTCGCTATCCAGGCCCATTGATTTTGATTCAGGAAATCCGTTGTCGATGTCAGTGTAACAAAGCCATTTAAAAATGCATTGCAGACTCCTTATTGCAACCCTATTGTATCACTTATACAGTGACATTATGACCGAAGCGTTTGATAGAACAAGCATGCAATTTATCTGGTAAATGATGAATACAAAAATCAACACAAATCCTATCAAAACAAAAACGTTCCACAACCACAAATACCTGATGGAATTAATAAATTGAATAATAATAATAAATATGTAAAAAAAATCAGTACAGATCAAAATAAAACTTTGAAAATTTTTAAATAGAAAAATCCATGTAATGTGTGTTTACTTTTTGATAAATGCAGAAATGAACTAATTCTTTACAAAGAAGAATGGCAAAATTACTTTTGAAGTATTTTTTTGGAAATTTGCACGACGATCTCGTCATTTCCCAGTGCCTTTTTTTTCACCTCCGTAAAAGTTCTAAATTCCGCTTCAGTGCCGAAAAAAGAGTTAATATAATACGATTCCAAAATTTTTATTCAAACTTGGAAATCGGAATTGATTCCGATTTGATTTCGCGAAAAAAAAACACAAAAACCAAAATTCAAATATTGCTAAGCGCTGACTAATTCTGTTCAATATTTTAGGCATGTCTTAAATTGTAATAAATCTTCATTTGTTTGCTAACAAAAATAACGGAGGCTGTTGAGAGACAGAATCGAAATATTCCCATCTCAGAATATTGATGGCGGCGAATAAAATATTCGCGGAAATAAGGTTGCATCCAACCTCTATCAATTGATAATTTCGGACTTTTGTGAATATTTTTGCATGTTGATGTGAAGATGTTAAGTGGTCTTTCAACGTGTATTGGTGGATAGTGTTTGCGAATGTTTTTTTTTCGACGAAATAGCAGATTCGAGTTCGAATTTTCTTATTGGTTTGCCTTCAAGTTTAGCCGCTCTAAAGTCACGTTGTGTATTTTTTTTTTGTGTATATATACTCAAATCTACACTAAAAATTCAATGGTTTAACAAATACGAAGACTATAGTCGTGTAATTTTTTTTAAATACAGAAAAAATCTTAGCTACAGAATGTAAGAACTGACAAAGTCATTGAAAGTTTGTTAAGATTTGCTCAAGACCAATTCCTATTAAAATCAAATTGAATTACTAAAGCGGAGAAAGTTTCAACTGCTCTTTGTAGAAATGTTTTGTATTTTTTTTTCTTCTATTTTTTCATTACTAGTATGGATCTACTGTTATTTCTTGATGTGCGAATTCAACACTAAACGATGTGAAGTACAGAATCTTAAATTCGACTTAGGTTGAATGCTTTTTGCGTAAGACTCAGCCTTTGACTTGTATCGAACAAGCGCGAATTTCTCCAAACTTTTGTTTGAAGATAACTCTAGCCAAGTTTTGTTTGTTTGCCATTCCTGTCAATCATCCCATCGAAATGCATATGAGGGTGGAGGGAAAAGTTTCAGCCTGATAACGAAAATGAATTTTCGGGAGGTCTTATTTTGATTGCATATTTCTGCATAATCTTCATCAAGACTCCTACATTATGCATACTAGTCTGAAGAAGTAAAAATACTTGTAAAGCCTAATTAGTTGAGCACTTCAACATTTGTATCATGAGCATTGATGATCTCTTTTGTGTCATTTTTAAGGGTCGGAAACGTATAAAAGACTTGATGACACAATTCGAACGTCAACTTTCAACGAAAAGACATTTTTGCCTCTTTTTAGAGTTGGTTCACCTACTCTAGTTCCATGCTTGGACTTTTGTTGCATCTCAGTCATGGTGAGCCCAAATTTTTAGATACATTTATTCATTTTTACAAGGACATGCAAGAGTTATGTTGGTAAAGTCCCAAGTTCACGGTCGTAACAGTTTTCTGATTCAATTCTCCTTTCAACGTTTGTAAACGTGCGACTCACCTTGCATTGAAAACGTTGTTTCTACTGCCTGAAGCAGTTCTGGTAGGAAGAAGATTCGTTATCCAAATCTTCTTGGAGCGTATGGAAGATTCAAAAGCGCAAGAGGTTATTTTGGGACAATTCGGAGGATGGAAAAGTTGTAGGACTTGATGCTGTGCCAAATACTGCCGCACATGCTGCACGTCACTGCTTCACGAAAAACGTGGCCCTTTTTTTCTTACCGTATCACGCCATCTTTTCAATGCTTCACAAGTATTGGTGGTACTCAACGCCTCCACAATCAAAAAAAGAAATATCAAAATTGTTTTGACTTTGTTCCAACTTTCAAGAAATTTTTTTAAGGCTTCGTGATTCAGAATACTTCCATTGTGAAGGCTGTTGCTTTGTTTTTGCCTCATACCCAGGAAACTACTATTTTGAATCCTAAGCCGCAATTGCCCCTTTCTTTCCGTTCTTTAAACATAACTTACGACCATAACTTTTTTATGGTTTAAAAAAGATGAAAAGACTGCAAATTTATCATACAACAGCCAAAATCTTTTTCTATTGTTTCAATTTCTCATGGGTGTACTGACATTCAATTCACTGAATGGATCTGATTAACGTCGCTTCAGCGGACTTTTTTTTGAGTACCAAGAAGACTGATTTCCTGTTCTCCGGTTAGGAATTTCAGGACGAATTCATCATCCATGCGAGTCATGCCCGAGTTTTCTGTTAAAATTCTCCAAACAGAAGGTTTTGTTATTTCAAAATCACTTTTTAGTTTGCATCTAGTCAATGAACGATCACATTCAATAACAAGTCGCACGCGCTTAAAGTTTTCCGAAAAAAATTGCACTTGAATGTCAATCACAACGCGAATTAATGCTGACTGACATCTGACGCCATTTTTAATTCTCCAAACGTCATATTTATCACATCTATTATTTTTGAGCGATTTATTCCATGATTAATGCAAAACTTGATTCAAATTCGATGATCAACTTTTACTGTGATTATTGACAAAAAAATTATCCGACAAACCCGGCGAGGTCTATGTAAATAAACACACGCTGTGGGTAATCTAAAGTGTATTGAGAAAAACTGCTGCATGGTGAAACCACCTGAAAGGTTTTGTTTAGATTTATACCCGGTAGACGGCACTCAAATGTTAAGACGTAGATATGTGAAGATAGGCTCGGTAGTCTAGATCGAACCTTGTTACTAAGGATCGTTGACGGATTTAAGGATCATTTGGACTATGCTTCGCAAGTATTAACAAGCCCGTGATGCATTGGTATCCATTTTCCCACCATGGGATATCAAGGATTTTACTTTATAGCTTTTTAATAGTTCAAAATATACCACGCTGGGATTCATCCGACGAAAAAATCAGGCGAATTTTGAAATGAGCGATATCTCATGATGATCAAAGCAAGGATGAATTCATTTCTGATCTCATTGTTGAAAATCTTCGGAGACAGTCGTCCAATTTTAGTAAATAAACCACATTTTCAGTCGAAATTGAAATTGGTTGTGTTTGTAGCTCGAAAGGTGATAAAAGTATATTGTAAAGTGTGTTTTGGTGAGTACTCGAACTATAAGTTGTCAACACTTTTTAATGCTACGTATGGTTTGACAGCTGTCATGCGTTTCATGGTCAGTTTGGTTTGCCATTTATCATGAAAAAGTTGACACCTGAGCAACGACTGCAAGTTGTGCAATTTTATTTCGAAAAAATGTGGTTTTGTAGCAGATTTTCAATTTTATGGCCGACATATTCATTCATCAGAACAATTAATTCTTTTAAACATGAATCATTTCCGTAGCATATTTACTCTCACTGATAACACTCATACATCTAGAAATCTTACAGTGCTTAATGGAAAAACTACAGAAGCTGTAAACCATAGTACAAATGAAGACCCAAGGAAGTCTGTTCGACTCGTAATCAACAATAAACTTTGTACCCATTCACATAAAGATTTTACGATAGGATCTTGATTTTTGGGCTTACAAAATTCAATTTGTGCAGAAATTCACCGGGCATGGCGTGGATTCGATGTATAGGTCCAAGAACAAATTGCTGCTGGTCCCGACATTTAAACAAATTCAGGGAAAATTTGAGGATATTTCGTTTGGCGATGAAGCTAATTTCTGCTTTAATAGCTACGTCCATAAACAAAACTGCCACAGAGCAATGACAACCACAGCCGGTTGTCCAAACTCCGTTACAATCGAAGAGAGTCATAGTTTGGTGAGCATTATGTGCCGTTGAAATCATTGGTCCATATTTCTTCAACACCGTGGTTTGGAGTCACACTACAGTCAATGCTAACCGCTATAGAACAATGATCAGTGACTTTGTCTCTCTATAATTGACGCGACGTAATGGAAGGTACCTCCGGTTTCAACAGTATGGTGTGACATTCCATACAGCTATGTACAAATCAACTTACTGAAAGAAGCATTTAATGAGCGCATAATCTCTCGTTTAGGACCTGTGAACTGGCCTGCAAGATTTGGTGATTTGACACCGCGCGACTATTTCTTGTGGGGATACGTCGAATAACTCGTCTACGCAAGACGCTTGGCTATTTTGAAGACAACATTCTCCACGTTATTGGCGAGATACGGCCCTAATTATTGGTTAGAGTATTCGGACTTCGATCTAAATCTATCTATTCGACCTAAATATTTTATTTGAATCGTTTTCAATTTTAAAGTTTTATATCTCTACAAAGGCAACCTTTACAGTAGCACAAGTAGACTTGAGATCGCGCACCATTCATATAGAACCAACAAAATTGTCAGTTGGATTCGGATACACATATTCGACATGAAGCGGTGAGAAAAGGATTTGGATAGTGTTGGACTCACCTACCGCTCTGATCAATGCGAGGAAATTCAATGCTCTTGTTAATATATATTTAACCTCTGATCCAAATGAATTTCTCTCTTGGTGAAATTCAATGAGATAACATTAATGCTCTTTCGTTCCTTTTGTCATCAAAAACAACCTCACTCATATACAAAACGTGTAAAACTGACGATCCGTCTTCTATTGGAAGACAATTAATGAGCTCTGAAATTAAGTAAAATATCTTTGAGTAAGTACGATGAACTGAAGCCGTTGGACAAGATAAATGTTAATTTTGATTATACATTGCATTTGCATTGCAAGTGAAACTTAAATTTTTACTCCTGATTGAGTTTGAAAACGATATAGCATCTAAATGAGCAATGTTAATCGCTGGAATTTTATCGTTTAACCTTCTGCAAAAATCGCATCTTCACATATGTAAAGATTTCCTCGAGATTCATTTTGATGGATAAGCACTTCAGATTTTTTTCTGTCCGAAATCGTACTTTATTTGATAGATTGACTGGTTTCACTGCGCATGATTGAAATATCCACTTTACGTTTCTGACCTTCATAAAAACCATCGCGAATGAGTATTTTGAAATGAATAAGAAAATAGCTTGTTCCCTGGCAAATATCTCGGAGGTTGTGTCCAGCTACAGCTACCAAATTCCAATGGACTTCTTATTAACTTTAACGGACGAAAACTACACTTTTACGCCAAAGCATCCCGACGCAATCCTCGCCAAATAAATTCAAACATTTGACGTCTTGTTAGCTTTATTTTCTTGAATTTTTGGCGATGGCTATCCATGCCAAATGTTACTTGAACCATCGTTTGGAAACAGAATGAGTTGAATTAATACGTTTGAATAATTTCAAAATTACCTAATACACAGTACTTGGCATTAGTCTTTATTATGACGCCGTTAAATATTTTAATGGAACCTTAAAAACTTAAATGCATGTTTCGTTTTCAGCTTGACCAGAAAAAGTTCAAAAGGAAGCGGTGATGCAATGAATTTCGGCTCCATAAAATTGCGCAATAAATTGCATTTTTTGCTTATAAAACAAGTGTATTATAATGCGCTCTCACAATTTGTGTCACATATTGGCCACTTTCACATTAGACATGTGATTTGCACTAGAGAGATATTACGAATTCCTTTTTCGGGGACAATTCACGCTCCAGCTCATCTCACATATCCGAAGTATCTACTACAGTAGAATGCACTTAAATAGTATCATGAACATACTCGTACGAGTCACACTAAAACTGCATCGTATGGATAAACTTCTTCGTTTCGGAAACGCCTTTGCGCCATTTCAGCCTTTGAAGAAGTGCAGAAATAAACTTAAAGATGGAACTTAAATTAATTGAAATTTTATTGCGACCAGGGAAAAAATTAATTTGCTATTACTTTCGCTCGTACGTATGTAATTGTGACACGTGTTTTCGCCGACATTTGCCGCGACAAACCATTTCGTTTAATTGTTTGGAAGTTTTTGGTTTAAGTTTTAATTTTTCTCCATTTTTTCAAAAAAAAATTGTAAGTCATTCGACAGATTCGAAAAGAGTGATTACCTTTCACTAGCTGGCAATGTAAATGGTTGATTGTCCACCTGGATGGCACTAATAAGACTTTTCAACAAGTATCTGCTCACTATCATGTCCCGAAGTATTCTCCAAATAATCTCGACAGTCTTTGCAATCTCACCTTCAGTCGGAACTTTGCTTCGACGGAAAGCAGTAAAAGATACAAAGATACAAATGGATGCACACATGAATGAATGGATTTGTATTTTAAAATATTTGAAGATTGGAATTGATGGACATCGCGCAAGTGATAAATCTTAAAATATTGTATTGACAAAATAAGCACAAGGACAACTATGGTTGATATTAATAGCAAATATAGTGTTTTAGTTGCAACAAAGAAATATTTTTCGGCACTATGCATTTAAAACGAAATGTAATCAGAATGTAGCTCCCACGCTCATGTTATACCCTTGATATTCATACAATAAATTGACGTGCATGCAGCTCAGTATGTAAATCTGAACAATAGCTGGAAGCAAGACGAAAGATCATCCGAGAAGTAATTTACCTCGATATTCTCCTCGAGACATGCTGATGTATACAAATCGGAAGATTTCGGTTTCGAAAAATAAAAATTTACGAAACTCCTATCAAGTGCACAAAGTTAACGTAAGAACTTCCTTTAGTGTAAGTGAATGTACCCCTACTTTTCATACGAACACTAAATAGATTTCTCTCGAGCTCCTTCAGGATTGTGAAAAGAAGCACCACACAGGAGATATATTTGAAGCACCCACAACACCAAAATAACTTTACCATAAAAAAGATATACAGGAGGATCAATCCACTAACCGCTGACGTGGCAGCGGAGACATTTAAGTGGAATGGGTTCAAACTCACCCATGATCGGCGTCTTTCGTAAGTTAAACTTAAACTTTCGCAATTAAAGAACAACTTCTTTGCTTAACCATATGAATACGCGACTTCTGCAAGTGCATTGAGACGAAACTTTCATTTTCAATTCGACAGAAACAGAAAGGAATCGGACTTCCAGTATCCACAGGACCACTGACTAATCTTCACCCTTTTCACACGCAGAACCTAGCCTAGAACTGGTTACTTCGGACGAGCGGTCCCACCTGTTAAGCGAAATATTTTTTCAGCAAGTATCGTCAGAAACGAAAGGAATTACTGAGAGAGTGAGTCCCCGTCCCTCTACACCGACAAACGATTGCTGGTTTCCTTCTTTATAATTAGAACCGTCCGAAGGTAGCGCTATACACTATTCTGTTTGTCTTTTGACACCAGAATCTTTTCCACAAAGCTATCTGAAGGGAGTTCATCTATACTTTTCTGTAATTTAATCTATGATTTACCCATCTTTCGCATATGCAGAAGTTGTGAAAGGCTCCATCCACGATCCTTGGGTAAATCAGATAGTTTGAAGATCGTTACCTTTTCTTCTTTTTTTTTGACTAAAAATCTTCTGTCCGTTTAGATCCTCCGTCTTTTCCTCCAAGCATGTATACCCTTCTTTTATGGTTTGTTTTTTTGTGCTTTGGAAATTCCTTCCCCGTCTGTTGTAACATTCGCACGCGTTTCGACAGCATGCCATCTTCGGTGTATGGTTTTATCATATAAAGCCTCCTGCTCCGTTCCTTGGCAAGGAATGCAAAACGTATGGTGGCCGCTATAGCTAGCACTACATGCTCAGAGACAGTGTGGTATTAGGTGTATAAATATGAAATGCGGAATTTACTAACAGATGGCATAACCATTACATATGGTTTGTATCGGGGATAACTAAAATGGCATTTTGGAGGTTAAGCATCTGTCAAAAAATTCCAGTATGTCATATGTTTTGATTGTACAAACAACATAGTTTTTTTCGTTTCAAAAATTTAGAATTACGTGCCAGAAAAAGAGGTTTCGCGGGGAAGTCTAATTACCTTCTTTCATTTGAAGAAAACGGCAGCAGAAACTTATCGATTGTTAGTGGGAGCATACGGTGAACATGCCCCAAGCCAGGACACTTGTGAACGTAGGTTTAAAAGATTTAAAAGTGGCGATTTCGATGTCAGCAACAAACACCGTGGAAAACAAGCAAAAAATTTGAAGATACAGATTTGCAAGCATTATTGGATGAAGGTAACACACAAACTGAAAAACAGTTGGCAGAAGCGTTTGAAACTACTCAGGCAGTCATCTTACAACGTTTTAAAGCCATGGAAAAGATCCAAAAAGCTAGAAAATCGGTGCCGTATCAATTAATAGAAAGAGACATCGAAACGCGAAAAACCATTTGTGAAATTTTGCTTGCCAGACCGAAAAGAATAGGTTTTTTGCATCGGACTGTTACTGGCGATGATTAATGGATTTATTTCGACAATCCAAAATCGACAAATCCAATCGACAAAAAAAGAAGACTTTGCTGTATATTTGGTGGGATAGTAAGGGACCTTTGTATTGTGAACTGCTGAAACCTGGTGAGACTATTACTGGCGAACGTTACCGACAACAATTGATCAAATTGAACCACGCACTTAAGGAAAAACGACCAGAATTTCACCAAAGACATGATAAAGTCATTTTTCAATATGACAATGCTCGGCCGCATGTTGCAATACCTGCCCAGAACTACTTGGGAAACATTAATTGGGAAGTTCTGCCCCACCCGCTGTATTCACCAGACTTGGCTCCTTCTGACTACTAATTGTTTCGATTGATGCAGCACGGACTTTCGGAACATTACTTCCATTTTTACGAAGAAATTAAAAATTGGCTTGATGAGTGGTTAGCCTCAAAAAATGAGAAGTCGTACAAAGACGGAATCCATCAAATGACAGAAAGATGGGAAAAAGTCGTAGCTATCGATGGCCAATACTTTGATTATTGAATTCATTCGTTCTGTTATTCAAATAAGTGCATATTTCAAGCAGAAAAAATCCGCATTTCATATTTATAAAGCTATTATATAGATCGATGCCGCATAATGCCGCATCTCTGCACATACATCAGTCGCTTCCAATACTGCTCCTAACTGAGAGATCCAGCCCAAGCCTGAGAGGCATATAGCATCCCAGTTTCCACTGCCTTACGGCGAAACGTGTGAGGAAAAAAATCGCAAAGTCCTTGTGTTTTCATCACAACGGCGTCCTATCACAAACAGGCTTCACTTCCGTGAAAAAATTGGCCGATCACAGCCTGGCAATACTTCTCAGTGGCTGTACAGCCTAAACGTTTCCATTTGACTTTTCTTTTTCTCAACAATCAAGAAGCACCTAAAATGTTACGAATTTTGGACTTCATAGGTGGCCAAAAAGCTTCTTTGACCAGTGTTTTACCGTGAAGTAAGCCCACTTTAAAGAAATTTATATTTTGAGGATAGGTAAAATTTGTTTTTTTTTTGTTTTTTCGAATACATGCACCTTTATTTCGGGACGAACCCTGTACGTAAGCAAATGAAAAGATGACAACTGAGAGAACTAAAGTCACAAATTCCAAACTGACGGACAATTTCCACAGAATATTGACAGAAATAAATATTCAGCTCAGTCTTAGCCGCGTACAGCTCAAACTTCAAACGAACAAAACAATACGAATGAGAAAAAGGAGAAGCGATAGAAAACAGGATATCAATCCTGTTTTGCATCTCAATTGCAGATATTCTGATATATTCAAATATTCTGATACAGGATATCTTGAAATAACAAGAGGAACGATCAAAATTAGAAGGAGAGGGAAAAAGTTAAGGAACTCTCATCTTCGTATTTGTGAAAATCGATTTCTAGATGACGAAAAACACAGGTAAAATAATATTTTTTTGAGTTCGCACTTTATTGCGCTACTTCCTTCGTCCATCAAAATTAAGAGCCCACTATTTTATTGTCCTAGATATTACACCCGTATGTTCTGTACAAATTTCAACAGTATGTGAAGCCTATCAAAGCAATATTTTTTGTTTTGAACTCAGAGTTCGTAAGGCACCTCCGTCTGTAGCTATGCGAGTTGCGTCAAATGAGTTGTCAAACCGTAACAATAAATGAGTAAAAACTCTTTATTTGTTTTTTTTTTTAAATATATTCAATGAAGATTGCACAATGACACAACTAGGATTTAAGCTCATACGATTGTTTGAAATGTATCATTGAAAGGATTGTCGTTCACTAGCTACAAACTTTACACATCTTCCCGGTTGAACTTGGGTACCGTTCTTTTAAAGGAGTTAGTTATTTGAGACGACCCATGAATCAAGGAATCATGCCTGGCGCAAGGAATAGAATCAAGGAATGAGTGGGACTGCCGATTAGTCAGACCATGCGTCATCGAATGGACGGTAATCAGGTTTGGCTAGGTGAAGCCAAGCGTCGTCCTTCTGAAGCATCAGTATTTCATCCCTCTTTACAATTGGCCGCAGTACTCTGAGAATCAATCGAAGACAATTGTCCAGTGATTGATTTGCTCAGTTTCAACAGTAAAACAGATTGTCCAGGTTATACCAAATCCATAGCATAACCTTCGCAGAGGGAATATTCGGCTTTGGTCTACCTTCACAAAATTGAAATCATCGTCTTTAAAGAGATAGAAACAACCATGACTCATGACAAAACTTTATAGAGCTCCCAATGTGCTTTGGCCGACATATTCCGGGAATGAAAGACGGAAATTAACACTTGCAACAAATAACGATTATTTGGCACAAAATCAGACATTTTCACACAATCAGAAGTATACGACGTTGAATATCATCTTCTCAAAATCACTCATGTGTCAAATCATATTGTTTACCAGGTATTGAAATTCGATGACGTTTCGCGGATTTCAAAGTCAAACGGCAGTTACTGAAGCCATTTATTGGCAAACTTGCGGAAAATACTTGCGCAAAGCTTAAATTCAGAGTCGCTTTTCAACGGAGCTAGACATACTCAGTTGGTAGACGGAAATTTAAGGACTAAGTCATTCAACTATACAGCAAGGCAGGTGACCAATAGCAGAGAACGATCAAAAGCAGAGAGGAGATCATTGAGTAATTGGGTAATGAGAAGGAAGATACCAAGAATGACAGCTGAGAAAACTATAGAAAACGTTCTACTTATGAGCGCAAGACTGGACAAATAGAGAAGACTTTTTCTGGCGGCACTGGTAGTTTTCTGGTGAAGCGGAATCGAAGAAACTTAAATTGAAAGTTTAAAAGCAAAACAATTGGCAAATAGAAGAGAGCTAGGTAGCAAGGAGGTAACTGAATGGGGCAGGACAGGAAGAATGCGTCCAGAAACGCAGATGAGGCAACGAGTTGGCAAAAGAGATCTATAAACCCACAAGACCGGACGATTGGTGTGGACTTTTCCCGGTGGTACCTGAATGATTGTACCGGAATGATTTGTTGGGAAAGTAATGGTTAAAAGGGGGAAAGTGAATAATTTCTTGTAATAGTATAAATTTATGCATGATAAAGCGACTTCTGTCATCTCCTGCAGTCTTACTCGAAATACGATAATGTAAGCTTAATAAAACTTGGGGAGACCGAAGCTTCGATATGAGGTTAGTCAAGTGGATTGTACCTTCCACCTATCTGGCCTTCCCATAACTGTAAAAAATTCACTTTTAAAAGGATATAGCACATCCTAAACAAGATCAGAGATGGTCGGATCAATGGAACCTCTAAGAGTATTATTCAAGTATAATAGTCGTGCGATTTATGTTGAAGGTTGTCAATAGCACCCTTTAGGCCACACTTTAAGGAAAACAATACTTCAATGGAACACTCAATCAATGTCCAACATGCACTCAAATCCAAGCCAAAAGCAAGAAATCGTTTATTGTTTCAACCGGAGCCTGATGTTCCTTGATTAACCAGTACATTGTTTTCATTCTTAGACCAAATGGAATTTTAACACTTGAGATATCTCAATGGACTCGATGCTATGTTTAATTATCAGATTAATTCAATTACACCTCTCTCTTATTGACGGGAAATTTTGGTCAGGGCTGAAAAAGTGGCCACAATGGGAGCCTTTTCAAGATCAGCTTAAGCTCCTCGTAAACTATTCGGTGCAGAAGCAATGGCGGTGATAATGTATTAGGATGGATTTGGTCCAGCTTGCAATTGGAGACCGGAGAGTGTTAACTGTTAATTGGAACCGACTCCTCTGCAACCATGAAAGAAAACCATCAAACTCGCATGATCAATTGAACAGCAAGACCATTTATCCACATACCTTCAAGCTTAATTCACTTAAAGTCTTTTCTACCGGCAATCACCGTACACATTGGTCAAGTTCAAGATGTCACCGCTAACGACACTTACATATTTCATGTGTGTACAAGTAAACAAAAAATGGCTTCATACGAAAACCCGTCGCGGCTAGACTGTTGGCAAAAGCACAGCGTGAGCAATTCAACACTTTAAGACGATTTAGTCCCGGAGTGCCGGTAGAAGCCATGAAGACCACATCAAGGTATATCCACGTACGAAGCAGCGCTACAAGACGCAACTGAAGACGTTTCATCGATGGATTGTGGTCACATGTCTAAGAGTAACATGTGGAGAACATTATTTGCTGACCTTGTTGAAATATGTACATTACTGAGGTCAGCGTTAATTGCGGCGATAGCTTTTCAGTAAACAATGCTTCATGTTATCGCTATTGAGTTACATTTGCACGTGACTTCTTCTTTCCCAACGAGGAAGAAATCACTGTTGAGAGGTTCTTCAAACACTCACACGCCAAAGCTAGATATGATGATGGTTCAGGGACTTCTCAACAGAAATTTTAAAAAGTCAATGCTTTGTTTCACATCACCAACTATATGGAAAAGATTATCTCTAAGCTGGGCTACTAGTCAAATACATTCCATTTTTTTCCAATTCAATTCCAAAATTAACATTCGGAAGGATTTGAAACAAGAAAGTTACACAAAGGTAGGAAGGAAGGAAGAAATATAAGCTAAATTCGATTCTACCATAGGAAGCCACCTAATGTTAGTAACTTAACTTAGTTAGAAAAAAACGCACGTAGTCCTTGCATAATACCTGTTCACTGTAACCAATCAATTACTAAATTTTTCTGTTGCTTTTAGGGCTTCCGTGAATAAGGATAGCAATCCGTGAATAAGGAGAGCAATCAGCTCTTTTCATATGAAATAGAAACTAAATAACTCAACAAATAAATTGCTTTTCAATTAATTCATTGTTAAAAATAAGTGCGTAAATTGCAAGGATGTAAAAGGGAAGAACACTGATGTCGAACAATTGACATCTTTTCTACGTCTACGAAGAAAAGTCTTATAGGTCTACGGAAATTTATTTTACGGGATTTATTTTTTTGAAGAAGCCCAAAAATAATATATAAAAAAAACATTTAAATTGTTACAAGTTTTTAATATAGCCCTCATCCCACTATGAATCCTTGCGTACTAGTGGGCTCAGAATTGGATGCACTCAACTCAGTGATTTCGTTCTATTAAATATCCGACTTTATCAGGTAACTTCCAGACGGAGCTCCTCCCGCACTTAAAAATTGTACCTGCCAAAATACTCCCTTCAATTTAGGAAAGGCGTTCAAAACCTAAACAGGAAACATCACCTTTTTAATAGAGCCGTTCTCATATTAACTCGCCGTATTTTTTGAAAAATTCAATTATACAATGGCGTACTAGCTCATATAACTGGCAAATCAACAGATCACTTTTCTGGGTACAAAAAACTCGCAGCAAAATTTTTAAAGCATTGTTCCATATAAAAATGTTGCGAGCCACTGGATGAAACAAGCAGACATACCAAGTAATAGAAGAAAATCTAACTGTGATGCCATAAGCTTTATAATGAAATTTTCGTAGTTGTGTTCCACGTGAAAGTGTTATAAACCACAAAAGTAAGTCAGCACGTTGAACACGTAATGGAAGTAAAGCTAACAGTACTTTATGATTTTACAAATCAGGTCAATGGACTTTTTAAGTAAGCATTGATAGCGTGCATAGATAACAAGCCAATTACTCTGAACCAAGGATTTCCCGTAAACCCTGGAATGATTTACTTAATTAAAAAGGTTATAGGAAACAACCATAAAACAAAAAACACTGAAAATGTCAAAATAAACTTTCTAGTTACATTAATTTATTCACGGTACTTTTTACTTCACAAGAAGAATTAAAGGTAGTGAGCTTAACACTTGTATAAGTATGCTTCGGTGGCATTAGAACTCACTCTACCCCGATCTGTAGCAAATTTGTCCCAAATTGATGGCAAGTTAAAATCAACATTTCTTGCAAATTTCACTGACAGTAGCAACATTTTTGAAGTCTGTTTCAAGCATTACTTTGAGATTTCACTTCAGTGCCAAAGTCAGTAATAAATTTTCTATTCGTTGAATAAATTCTATTGAGTAATGCCTGGGACAGACGAAAAACAAACTAGTTCGTTTGAACTAGTTCTTGAATTCATAATGAGATCAACGTTCAGAAAATATAATAATTTTTTCTGACATTAATGTTTCTCCTTAATAATAATTAATAGCTAGTGAAAACTTACTGCGCGATTCCCCCAAGCTATATCCACCAGTGCTTCACGTCTTATTTGCCTAACACCAGTTCCAATACGATCCATTCTTTTGACATTCTTATCACCATCTTTAAATCTGTCTCACTGTGATCCTCGGGACTTCGTTGAAGAGTGTTACATAAATTGAAGGAAACGAGCTGATGATGGCTACAAGTAACCAAAACTCTTTATTATCAAAATTTTAGCATGCCCCATCGGATATAAAAGACAATATAATTGAAATGTTTATTGGACAAATGTGGCATCACTTTAAAAACTTTTATGACTTTTTATAAAATTCAGTTTCAGAATTAAACTTAGAACAGATTAAGATCACCTTTTTCACAAGTATCATTGAACAAGACAAAAGATTCAGGCATATGTTGACTGCGCACGGTTTCAATGCACTCTTCGTCCTGCTGGAAACAAACAGTGACTCTGACTGACACCTTTAATGACCCCAAATGAGTAGGAAGTGTCCAACTGCACTGATTGTCAGTTGCTTTCATACTGTTCGCAGTACCGTTCACAGATCTATTGAAGGTAAAATCAGACATTTGAAGGAAATTACAAATGCTTAAAATTTCCTGTTAAAGGAACGTATTACTCCAGACATGGCTGTCCTTGGAGGTATTCTAATCTATTACTATACCTAAGAATGCCCCAAATAAAGCACAAAAAAGAAGTTGCAGAAATATGGATTGGTCTTACGGCAGGATTCTAAGTTCAACGCCAGAGCTCAGGTCTACGCCCCATGTCCTGCAGAACAATTGCTTGCACAAAGAATAGAAACGAATTTATGCCAATTCAAATCGTAGATATCACTCTGCCATAACTGTTGACTATGACGAGCCCCACTTAAATACTATAGAATCTCGTTAGTATCAGCTGTTTTTCAGATAACGCAAGTAGTTGAAAGTCTGACAACTTATTTTTTCTCAGCAAGGATCTTTCCAGTGCAGCTATCCCTACTTAACCCCCTCGAACTCGATGTAAACTCCCAATGTGCTTTCAAACATTTATAGGAGGCTTGTATTGTTTATCGATCCATGTAGGTCACAATTCTATTCCTATACACGTCACGGTTTTCAGGATGACATTTAAAATAAGCACCTATACCCCACGCGTTCTTAAAATGATGAAATATGGCGGCATAAAATACCAACTTAACTTATGCGTGCTAGAAATAAAGAAACCTTCCTTTTAATTTTATGTTTTTTTATTTACCTTGCGGAATCGATTTTCGACCGTGATCGTTCGGTCTTCATCAGCGATTGATTTTCTTAACCTATACATGGTGCTTATATACTAATCTTAGGTAGAATAAAATTTAGTTCAGAGGGAAATCTCACTTAAACTAAGTAATTAAATTTTAATTAGGCAATCAGCCTAAATAGCCAAGATTTGCAGTTGCCTTCATCACCGTTCATATATAATATATTCACCGATATTTAGGGAAAGGAATACCCTAATGAACGGTGATGAAGGCAACTGCAAATCTTGGCTATTTAGGCTGATTGCCTAATTAAAATTTAATTACTTAGTTTAAGTGAGATTTCCCTCTGAACTAAATTTTATTCTACCTAAGATTAGTATATAAGCACCATGTATAGGTTAAGAAAATCAATCGCTGATGAAGACCGAACGATCACGGTCGAAAATCGATTCCGCAAGGTAAATAAAAAAACATAAAATTAAAAGGAAGGTTTCTTTATTTCTAGCACAAAAAAATTTTATGAAGATGGAAGCAATAACAAATATTAACTTATGCTCCAATTAAACATGAGAATCAAAAGGACAGAAAAATCTTTCGAGTCTTATGGAAAACCAATTAAGGACTCCCAGCACAAGGCATCCGAGAAACAGAGCTTCTGGAAATTCTTTACAGTCCTCACAAATATTTAAGAAGTTGTCAGCATCTCTGGAACTAAACAAATGAACCAAGCACAACCATAAATTCAAAGTGAAGTTAGGGCAGCCATCCCACCCTCTAGAAGAACGAAGCTCCTCAATAGGATGAAATGCCTGAAATGGTGAAAGCTTTAAAATCGAAAAAGGCCCCAGGGCCAGACGGTATACCAGCAGAAGTGATACAGCTTACACATCAACTTTGTCCTGACAAGCTGCTCACCACTTTCAATGCCTTTTTGCAGCAGCGCGCGTTTCCAAATTGCTGGAAAGAGGCGAGGCTCGTGCTGATCCATAAAGGGAAGGGGAACGCGGAGCAACCATCTTCATATCGGCCCCTATGTATGCTGAACTCCGCTGGGAAGGTGCTTGAGAGGCTCATTAGAGAAAGACTTGGAGAAGCCATTCGAACTGCCGGGGATCTGTTTCCTCGGATATTGAAGGACTACCTCAAAACCCGATAACTCATCTATGACACATTAGGAGGCCGGCGAAGAATTGATTTGACATCAGGGGTGGCGCAATGTTCCATTCTGGGCCCGGACCTCTGGAATGTCTCGTACGATAAGTTTTTGAGGCTACAGTTACCGGGGGAGTCGCGCCTAGTTGGCTACGCAGATGACGTAGCAGTACTAGTCGCTGGACGTACTGTCGGACAGACGCAGCTCAAACTGGGTGCGGTAATACGCCGAGTGAACGAGTGGATGACAGACCGTGGGCTTAGCCTAGCGCTAGAAAAGACCGAGGTCGTCATCCTGACCAAGAAGCGGATCCCTCGTGTCATTCCCGTTCGGATGGGAGAAATGATCATCGAGTCAAAAGAATCAATCAGATACCTTGGCTTGATGATAGACTCGAAGATGAGCCTTCTTCGAGCTGGTTCGAGGGTCAGCGGATAAGGCTTCTGTGGGAGTATTGGCTCTCAGTCGGCTTATTGCCAACACGTGGGGACCAACCTTAAGTAAAAGAGGTCTACTGATAAGTGCAATGGAGTCAGTGCTCTTGTATGGCTCCGAGGTTTGGGCTGACGCTCTTCGTAAAGAGACGCATCGAAGGCGTCTGGCACAGGTGCAGAGGCAAGGAGCTTTGCGGATAGCGGCTGCATACCGCACTGTCTCTGAACCTGCAGTGCTGGTAATCTCGAGGGTGGTTCCTACTAAGTTACTTGCAGACGAAAGGAAACGTGTTTACTTACGTAGGGGGGAGTCGGCGAGAGAAACCGTCAGCCGAGAGGAACGGAGAAGAACTCTAACCTTGTGGCAGCAAACATGGGAAAACAAATCGCGAGGCACGTGGACCGCACGGCTGATAAGTGACTTGGGGCCGTGGTTCTACGGAATGCATGGTGAGACTGATTATTATCTGACGCAACTACTCAGTAGTCACGGGTATTTTCAGTCTTACCTGCATAAGATGGGAAAGACATCATCCCCAACTTGCGTGTTCTGCCCGAGGACGACGGATGACGCCTGCCACACGTTCTTTACGTGTAATACATTTACAAGACTCCGTTCGCATCTTTCGGAGAAAATTGGCGTAATTTCCGCAGAAAATGTAACGGGAAAAATGATGGAATCAAAAGACAACTGGAACTGTGTGTCGCATTACGTACGGACAGTACTTATTATAAAGAAGGGCATGATGGGTCGCTTGGCAAGGGAGGGGGATCTCTGTAACGCAATTCTCTAATAATCGCAATTCTCTCTAATCGCAATTCCTTCCTATCCATCCGTGCAGAAAGAGGGATTTCCCTTAACCTGAAGGCACCGCTAAGCGATCATTAATGAGGCCTAGTCCGAAGTAATGTGACAAACAGTTCCAGGCTAGGTTCTCGGTGTGACAGGGGAGGTGTTTAGGTGGTAGTCCGGTAGCGGGAGAGTCCGACACTCAGGGCGTAAATAGCCTTCCCCTCGCAAACAAAAAAAAAATAGGATGAAATGTCTACAGAAGAGCAAATCTTACCTACACATCTTTTTCTACCTGTTGATATTTGGAACCGGTGAAGAAGAGTATGAGCAAAGAATGAACGTCGGGACGAAGCAAAAACAACAAGTTTTCTCACCTTATTTTGCATGTTCTGTAAAGAACTCTCTTCCTCTTTTTCTCTCTTCCTCTCTCGAACTATCGAGAACAACTGATCAAACAGATCAATGTTGATATTCCTCAACAATTAACCTGATATTTTCGATAAATTAGATGCTGAAAACCTTGGAAAATGATTTCTGATTTCGATGGGAATGATCTTTCCGATACTCCTTGACCGTTACGTAAATATATATACCCTAAACCCTTCCAAAGAAATCTCGATCTAACGGAATTCGACCAAAATAAGTTGGACATTATTTGGAGTGGTGAGTTTTTTCCCATTAATGTGTACAAAAAGGATAACCCTCTCAAACCTTTTGCGTAAAAACGCACTACAAATATAAATTTTCTTGTACTTTATCTATCTCTGTCTGAGAGAAACCTCCTGACAGTGGTAGTGCTAAACGTGGCTTTGCTGGGTCTATGATTTACCCATTAAAACAATTGCGCATGATTCAGACTACAATGGAGGACACCGAGTTTCGAATCAATGTTGCGTCCGTACTCAACTGGATTAGGACAAAAAGTGAAACTTTAGTGCTCCACTGCGTGTCAATCATAAATCAGAGGCAACAGACAGATAGACAATAAGCATATTGTGTCTTTTTCAAGTCCTTGTTAAGAAGTGCTCTTTTAAATAGTGGCTTAAAGTTTACAGAACTACCTCAGTAGCTTCATGCAAAACCCAGTTTATTTTTGTGGTCGTTCGCCATTCTTGGGGTTTTGGTATAATCGAGGTTTTTAAATAACTTCATCTCATTCCAGTTGACGTTTTCAGTTTCTACTTCAAGGAAGTCTTTTCTGGGTGTAGAGGAGGCCTGGGTTGTCTATCACCGACATTTCCTCGTGATATGATCTTTCTACCTTGTTCATTCCTCGGGATTGCTACATGTGTTTGGATCCAGTGAATCTCTTTGCCTTGAGTCTTCCCAACCCTTGGAGTGCCCTTCGAAATTTTTTTATAATTTTCAATATGATATGGCACAACTGAGCTGAATGATATAACACATGTAAATTAAAGCATTTTTCTGCTTTCCGGATTCTACCAACCAACCCATCAGTCCCGCTCTCTCCAGTAAAAAGATAATGATGTAAATATGAAAGAGTCCTTTTTAGCGAAACCTGTCAGGTAAGTATTTAGCATGACAGGTTTCGCCAATACCCATAATATACTGTATTGGTTTCTATAAAAATTTATTAAAAACAAAGCAGCCTACGTCAGGCTTTTAAATAAATATTGACATGGTTTTTTTTTTATTTTCAAAACAATTTTTAACAAGTTGCGTTAGAATTGATACCTAAGCTCAACTCAAGCAGAATTCGCCAAGAAGGTAAATTTTTATAGGAAAATTTCGTCAACTTAACTTAATTTCAGATCAATTTGCAGACGGGACCGGAAAAATGTACGTGCTCCAAGCAATCAGGACATCCATTATAGTGATATTGATTCTGGCGTGTATTTTCTTTTGCATCCTCAACATTTTTTCAATTCGACTTTCATATGACTAGAAATTTCAGCTGACGTTAGGGATATGCTTGGATCCTGCCCGAAAACATACGTAAAGTCTAGTTAATTATTTGTTAATTTTAGAATGTTATTATTGCAATATGTTGTTGATGAGTGCAGCATTTTTTGTTGATTTGAATACAAATGCAAATAATTGAAATTCTTTTTGGTGGATACTTGATCCCTCGCTTGGTGACACGCAAAAATTGCTGAGAATCGAAGGAGGTGTTTTATTTCCAAAACTGCAACAAATGAGTAACATGTGTGTAACTCCAGGTGTTAACAAGTTTATATGCTAAATGGGTAGATATTGTTGCATTCCTTGTTTGCACGAGATAAATATTTATACCCTGCACGAAATATAGAGCAATTTTTAATATTGAAATTCAGTTTTGATGTAATCTAATGAGGAACCTCTTAGATACCATGAGGGGTGCATTCTGTCGTTTTGGCAGGATGGACTCGCGATGGCATAATTGAGCAAACAACGTTTACCAATTGAATCTCAAAGCCTTCAACGATGCTCACAATATTTCTCACAATTACGATGTAATTTCCATACAATAGAAGAACATATTGAGGTCTGAAATGAAAATGTTTCGGGGGTTTTGGGTTAGTTCATGAATCAAAACTTGTAAAATTTGGAAAACCATCAAATCGGGTCAAGTTTAAGAAAAAATTTTCACTTTTTCTAGGAAATCGAACTGGGAATACATAGTAAACACTCACGATGAATCCTGTTCACACTGCACAATTTTGAGCATTAGCTCATTATTGTCCTGATTTGTTTTGTGATTGATCAATAAGGACTCTTACTCAATAAACATTTTTACATTATGAAAACCGTTCCCTTTTGTAAGAAACAATTCCAACGCTTTCTTTGTGTAATGCTGAAGTTCTTGTCGACGGACTTCAACTCCAAAAAAGGTTTAAAAGAGAGGTTCCAATTGTTTTGCTCCCAATCATCACCTAATTCTATTCAAACAATCAAATTCAATTAAATCCTAAATTTTCAAATAGTTGGAAACATTTTTAACTAGAACCAGAAATATGCAAACTCTTTCATGGACAAAAAAAAATTCAATTTTCAACTCTTTCAACAACCCAATTGTGATTTTTTTATTAGTTTTTATTCCGTGTTACTACGCCTGCAAAAAACTTCACATGCATAGTTTAAAATTAGTCCTTCAGCCATTCTGTGAGTTTAGTTAATCATGTTATCGAGTTTTGTTGGTACGACGAAGAACAAAAGATGCATTTGTTTCCGGACGTATTAAAGGGGACACAAACAGAATCCAAGGATGATGTTGTAAATAAATTGGACAAGCATTTTGTTGAGCTTCATTGTAAAAACAGCATCGTTTACCTAAAGCTTGAACGAGACTAACTATTTTATTAAATATTCACCACCTTAATACAATATTATTGTCCTGAAAAATCATAACTGAAACTCGTTGATATAGAACGTTTGGGTAGCATTCGTGATTGATTTAGGCCGTATCCCATGGTCGGAGCCAGGAGATATGAAACTTAATATTATGTTATAGCCATTAAATCAATTTTTCAGCTTATTTTTATTTTCATAAGCATTTCTCGAGACGCGAAATTAATGATGAAGGATGCGCATTTGCCCTTAAAACAGTTTTTTCTATAGGAACTAAGTTAATTAAACATCTCCAGCTCTCATGGAAGCCACCGCAGGTCAAATCGATCCCTGACCACTGCAAAAGCTCCGATCTTGCCACGTTGTCCTCCAGCATACTATTTCTGGTGAGCCACTCTTCAACTTTGCAGGCAATAGATTTCTACATCTGATCGACTTCTAAAGAGTTTACTCATCCCTCTCGTTCTTTTTCTGTTCTGAGTTGCGCTTTTTCTCCTCTAAATCTTTCGATTTTATTTTATTTCATTAATAAAATCTCCCGATTTCCACTGAAACTTTTCTTCTTATCATTTCTATAGTCTGCATTAAAAGCTATAAGTTTTAAAAGGTTCAGGACTTTGTTTCTAACAATTTATGCTATTTTGAAGCATAGCAGCAGCACCCCTAAGTAAGGGCCTTGACTCCTCATAACTGCGCAAACCGTGTCGATATGCGAGATACCGCGTAGGTGTCGAATGCCGTTCTTCATTCAGAGGTATTCTTCACTGACAGGACCTTCTTCTAAATTTAGTGATGTTATATCTGCCGTGGTTTTTTTTGTGGTAGGGAGGTGAAGCCTGTTTACGCCCTGAGTGTGAGACTCCCAGACGCAAAATGCTTTTGGACTACCCACTGAACACCTCCCCTGCCAACCTGAGAACCTAGCCTGGAACCGTTTGACATATTACTTTGGGCTAGGCCTCGTGCTCCTACGCCTAGAGGCGCCTTCGGATTATGGGAATCTCATCTCTTACGGGAAGGATGGGAGAGGAAGGAAGTGCTAGAAAAGAGATCCATCCACCTCCGATACCTCCCAGCGCTCCAATAAAACTTTTTTCAATATCAGCACTGCCCGAGCATATTGCGCCACGCGATTCCAATTGTCAACTGTTTCCCCTTGTTTCTTGCTCCCAGGACTGTTGACAATCGCTGAGAGAGCGACGTATCTCTTCCCTGGTGATCTCTTCTCTTCGATCTTCTTCTCTGTGCAGGTAAATACTTCTGCGTTCTCTCGCAAGGAGGATAATGGGTATCACCCCTGCGATTACCAGCACTGCTGCCCCGGAGACCGTTCGGTGTGCGCATGCGATTCGCAATGCTCCTTGTCTCTGCCCCTGCGCCAACCGCTTCCGGTGTAACTCCTTGCTGAGAGCGTCGCCCCACAGTTCTGATCCGTAGAGTAGAAGCGACTGCACAACGCTCATTAAGAGTCGTCTCCTTGATGTGGTGGGCCCCCCTATGTTGGCCATTAATCGGGTGAGTGCCGTCACACGCGCTGCAGTTTTGTCAGCTACTGCCTTGATTTGTTGGGAAAAACTCATCTTCGAGTCTATCAGGACGCCCAGGTGCTTTACTGCTGATTTCGATTCGACCAGCTCGTCCACTATACTGATAGGCCGAATTCTGGGGATTCTCTTCTTCGTTAGGATGACCACTTCTGTTTTCCCAGTGCCAGCTAGAATCCGCGAGTGGTCATCCTGTCTATTACCCTCTTAACGTATTGAGTCTGAGTTGTGCATGGTCTACTGTGCGTCCAGCGACCAGCGCCGCGACATCGTCCGCATAGCCGATCAAACGTGACTTATCCGGCAATTCAAGCTGCAGGAGTCCATCGTAGGAGATGTTCCACAGGTCCGTTCCAAGGATAGAGCCCTAAGCAACACCTGAAGTAAGATTTGTACTTCGCCTACCCTCCTTCGAGTCGTAGAGTAGGCTGCGGTCCTTCAAATAGTTCCTGAAAATCCGCATCAGGTACACTGGTACTTGAAAACGATTTTCTAGCGCTTCCAGAATATCAACCCATCTAGCGCTGTTAAATGCATTTCGGACATCCAGAGTAACCAGCAGGATGACCCGTCGTGCGTTAATACTGTGAGACTCCGCACGTTGGACCGCGCTCACTACTTCTCCAATTGCATCGATGGTGGAGCCGCCTGCTCTGAAGCCATACTGCCGTGGAGATAGATTTCCGGCAATACGAATCACGCCAGCAAGTCTTCCCCTGATAAGTTTTTCAAAAACTTTTCCGGCCGTTTCAAGCATACACAGTGGGCGGTATGCAGCTGGCGACTCGGGATCCCATTTTCCCTTCGTAATGAGCACAAGTCTCGCCACCTTCCAGCACTCTGGGAACAGCCCTTCGCGCAGGCATGCGTTGAACATGCAGAGGAGCAGGTCAGAGGAAAAGTGGAAGACCATTTGTAGCACCTATGCTGGAATCCCATCTGGTGCTGGAACCTTTCTGGGCTTCATAGACAAGACTTCTTTCTCCAATTCCATCTTCGTGAAAAATGGAATTTCCGTTGGTGTTTCATAGTGAACGGCTTCAACGATGGTGGGATGGATGGGGAAGAGAGCCCGCACGATTTCGTCCATCTTTTCTGCCTCGTATGAGTGAGGTGACCTTTGGACACCTCTTCCCGGGTTCGAGCTCGCTGTGTCCTGCGTCGTAGTTTGTGACACTCCCTTTGTTTTTCGGCAATTTCAGGTGACCACCAGTATACTGGAGGCTTGCTGTGCCGGGGTCTTCGTAGGGACATTGAAGACCTGCAGGCGGATGCAATGATTCTCATAGTTGAGTTAACGACATCTCTTGCCTCAGGTTCTCCGTCCTCTAGCGTTGCTTCCGACAGCGGTGATCGTGCCATAAGCACTTCAACAAACTTCTCAATATCCGCTTTCTCAGTATTCCACCGGAGTGCAGAAGAACAAGCGCGTGGTCTTCGGAAAGCACCGTGATGAATCTCCAGAGCTATGTACTGGTGATCACTGGCCGAGTAATCCTCTAGCACTCTCCAATTTTTAACTGATTACGCTAGGCACTCCGAGGTGAATGTTACATCAGGTATGGTGCCGACGCAACCCCATCGACGGAAAATAGGGGTGTGGCCTGTGTTCAGTACGACGAGCCCAGTTCGTGCTGCCATGTCCACGATGCGTTCGCCCCGAACGTCTGACTGGGGCATGCCCTAATCGATTCCCTTTGCGTTGAAGTCACCTCCGACGAGCCTAAGTTGAAAGGACGATAACGATTCGTTCGGAGTTAGGTATACACTGAAGAGTGTAGTTCCCGAACACCGAACCCAGACGAAACCATCTCCTCGCCCCCGATCCTGCACTTGTAGGTGAGCACTGTTCCGAACTAAGATGGCGGCTGTACTGATGAGTTTCTGGTGTGATGTTGCTCGCTCAGCAGTAGTAAGTCCGCTTGCCTGTCTCTCGCAATCTGTTCGAGTAGGTCTTGGGGGATGATGCTTCAATGTAGATTGATTTGAAGCATACGAATCATTGCAGAAGCGCTTTTGCCTTGGTTAGGGTTTCTTGGAAGACCCGACACTTCCCTGTGCCTGGAATATGTTTCGATTCATCTGGTCTCGGGTTATGCTCCTGGCAAAGAACACAGTGTGACTCGTCTGTGGTGGTTTAAATTTGGACTTATCTCACAACATTCTAGTGTTACTTGAGAACATGTAAAGAATGGTAATGTACTCCCCGAAACTGCCTCTCGACTTGCCTCGAGTTCGACTAGTAGTGGCAGTTCCTTAAGATAAAACCAACTCGTTCACGGAAAATAGCTTACGTTTAATTTATTTATTTCATTACATTTCATTTAATCTTAATATTCAATGTTGAATGGAAAGTATTTATGGTTTTCTGAAAATGTGAATTTACACATCCTTTCTCCCGTATTGAAACTATCCAATGTCAACATATCTTCAGGAGTAAGCTCAAAATCAAAGACGTTTATATTTTCGGCTATACGAGATTTTGTTACTGACTTTGGTATTGGAACTACGCCGATTTGTATCTGCAACGAAAAAGTATGCGATTAGATAAGAAATTGAACGTTTAATTTTCAACTGAATCAGAGTTTACCAAGTATCTGAGAGCAACCTGAGCAGGTGTTTTCTTGTGTTTCTCAGCGATATCGATGAATTTTCGATTAAATAAGAACGCGGGTTTTTTCTCTTCCGGGTTCGGCCGCGCTAGTGGACAATATGCGGTAAGCACGATATCGTGCTGCCTACTGAATTCAATTAATTTCTTTTGATTGAGCTCCACGTGACATTCCACCTCGAATAATAATAATAATAAAATCAATAGAATAATAATAATGAAATCAGAGATGATTTTAAGACTAATTTAGATATTAACAGGAATGATTTGTGGTCCTTCGACAAGGACTTACTTGGTTAGTAACTGGTTTGATGGTGCATATGTCCAAAATCCTTTTTGTTTGTTCACTGTTGAAATTTGATAGCCCAATACTTTTCACTAGGCCCTTGATCACTAAGGCTTCCATTGCCTTCCACGTATCCACGTAATCGATATCACTATGAAATATAAATTATTTTTAATTTATCTCTCTGGGAAAGAAAGTTTGATCTTAAGTCTTAATAGCACTTAAGTTTAACATCGAATCCGTATTTTTCGTAGTAAATCTAACAAATTCTTTAATTGATTCTTGAACCTAGAAATCAGCAACTTGTTCGTCTTACTTGAATAATAATTCTCCTTTTTCGTTTCTTGGCATTAAAGTTTCATCGTCAACGTAATCCACTCCGACTGGATAATGGATTAAATAGAGATCAATGTAGTCTAATCCGAGTTGTTGCAAGGACTTTTTGCACGCGTATTCCACAAGCGATGGTTCATGGTGAATCGATGCAAGCTATAAAGTTTGTAACAATTTGCGTTAAGTTCGCCTGAAATTTAATCAGTTTGGTTTACTTTTGTCACTAAATAAATATCCTCGCGTTTAACTACGCCTTCCTCAATTTTGGCTCTAATCGCGTTTCCAACTTCGGTCTCATTTTCATAAACGAATGCAGTGTCGATATGCCGATATCCAACATCGATAGCATATTTTACAGCATCTTCGGCCTCCTTTGCTTTTCCCTGAAAACGCGAAGGATTAATTGTACTTCAGTCAAATTATATGAGACGTAGTTTTTGACTTTAATTATCCTTTGAATTTGTAACAAAAGCGGAAAATTAATTACAAATCAAATATTTGCAAAAAATCAAGTTTTCGATGCAATCATTCATCAGAATTAATGGACATTAAAGAGTTAAAGAGTGGCCCAAAATAAATTCAATAATCAATAATATTTCTTGTACTAGAAACAACAGTAGAATTTATAGTATTAAAATTGCTAAATCATTTTCAAAGCAAGAAATCAGCTGATTACGAAATAATATTGCGATAACGATTATAAAAATGATAATGGCAAATGTTCAAGAAAATTTACGATAGGAAATAGTTGTTGAATGATAAGAAAATTTCACTCACCTTGTACGTTCCTAAGCCTAAAACCGGCATCTCAGTACCATTGTTCAACTTAATCAATGTTGCTCCTGACATTTTGTTTAACTTGAAGACTCCCGCACTCAAACCAAACCTAAAACCTACTGAGGAAAAAGATAGTAGCAGTAGAACTCCAGTATAGTACGTCTGAAAAGCTCAGTTAAATACAGTGCACGTTGCTTCTTCCTAATCAGAGTTAGATTAACTGCTGAAACTTTCAAGTAAACGAATTAAACCTAAGGAAAACTAGACCAGATCGGGTTTTCTTTACAAATTTCTTTGATTGTATATTAAAAACTTGCAATCATTTAGAACATCCTGACATTACTAGTGATACCGACAGAATGGATGAGATGCTGAGAGAGGGAGAAAGAGACCGACTCGAGCTCACACTATTAAGTCTAAAGACATTCGTCTTTTGAATAATTTTAAAAAATAACGACGCCAACCATTAAAAATACCAACGTTTCAAACAGGACCCATTATAAAAACAGCATCACAACGGACCATTCAAGTTGCCCAGAAATGAGTTTTGCTTCACACTTTTAGGCATAAAACGTCATATAGTATGTATGTCTGGCAACACCAGAAACTTGATGTAATGGCGATATTATGTCATAACCAATTAGTTTATGTTTGCGAAAATGTCAAGTTTTGTGCCGAATCAGCATTGCTTGTCGGGAATTTATGTTTAATAATTTAATTTGAAGAAATCAGCAGTTATTGCTCATCGAATAGTAGCAGGGACATAGGCATTTTATATGATAAGTTGTCGCGAGTGGTTTCAAAGTTCGTGCACAGTGAACTTTACTCGACGATGATAAATAAACATAATGACATAATAAACATAATAAACAATTTTTAAAAATCAGCATTCATCAGTAGGATTACTTAAGATCAATAGAATCGGCTTTCACATGAATTAAAACCGAGGAACGTCGAAACGTGTTTTTGTACATGTAAATTTATCTTGCTAAAGATACACAAAACGATACTCGCATCGCATGGTCACTGGTGATGAAAAAACGGATCCAATACGACACTTAGCTTCAGTCCTTTTTGACATTGATGGAAAATTCTTTTTTTCTGGGAAATACGGATGACAAATTGATTACACGATAAAACAGAGCTTTCTTCCGATATATTTTCCCGATGTATGCTTTGGATTGCAATATTTTGAATTAAAAATATATTATACTTTTCTCACATAATAAATAGAAAGTCTTTAAGAAAATCCTTCCAAAATATAAGTGTACTTTGTAAAGCTTCCACCGACAGAAGGGAAATAAAAGTTTCAAATTAATTATTAAGATAACCCAGATAAAAAATAATCCTTTATTATGAAGTAGAATCTCCAGTCTTTATTTAATATGTTTATGAATTTCCGATTAGGATCAGCTATGCACGGTTTTGTGGTTGAATTTTTTGTCATTTTAAAAGCATCATCATAATGGCTCTCTCAGAAAATTCACGATCCCTATTCGAGAAAAACTCAAGTAATTGGTTTTACACAATCTTTTCTTGATGCCAATTTCTTATTACTAAGCAAGTTTTCATAGCTAGATAAATATGGTGATCGCTCAGTGCCACGTTGGTACTATACGGTGGATACACCAAAACTTCCCAAGCTAACTGTCGGAGTTCCTGGTGAGTCACGTCTGTGTTCTGCCATTGTCCTGATTCCATGATTTTTGAACGTTTCTGGTCAATCACTAGCTTCAAACGGTCCAATTGATGACAGCAGAGATCCGATTAAGTATTTGAAAATACGGAAGTAACATAATAAATGGTTCCTTTCCAGCCTCACCAAATGTACGGCTGAACATTCCTGGCTGTTAGTCCTGGTTCGGTCACCGTTGCAGCTGCGTCACTGCGCTTTGACTATGTTGTCTTATGTGACCAATTTTTCAGCCCCACACTACATCCGTTCAAGAAATGGGTCGATCTCATTTTTTTTTTGAGCTAGGTTGCCCAGATAGCAGTTGGATCCATTTTGTTTTGTGTTAATAGGTTAGGCTTTTTGTGTTAGTGGTCCAGGCTTCATCAAAGACTTCATCCTAATCATCAAGCTTCTTTTTGAATACGTGACACTGGTATCAAATCGGTTCGCTGGTGACACTGAATAGTCCGTCAGGGAATAAAGATGCAACTGACATGCTCATGCAAGAAATTCAACAACAGCTCTCACCCACACAATTATTCCAACGATGAATACATAATAGAACATTGATTGTAATCTATTGGCCAAATCAACATCTACCGAAACTTGGGAAACCCGAGTAAGAAAGTTATGGGCTCCGGCCGTCGATCCTAGGACTTCTACTCATCAAAGTAAATCAAGCATATGCTGAACCTAAAACACAGAAAACTTTTATTTGTCAGGAGGTAAAAAATATAACCTCAGGTAGAGTTCGTATAAAAACAAGTAAAATATCAAAGCGTCAGTAAATACAGCGGTAACACTCTCCGGTGGCTGCTGTCAGACAGAGATAGAAAAAGCACAAGTAGATTTACACATGTAGAGCCTATGGACGCAAAAGCTTTGAGAAGAATGTTTGCTCCACGTCAAAGGGAGTGAAAATTTACCAATAAAACGGAAATTCCACGAACTTTATTTGAATACCGTTAGATTGTCAGTTTGATTGTCATTTTCGATTGCAACTATGCTTTGGCATAATATTTCAACGCCGAATATTCCATGGCTTATTTTTCATAAGTAAGTGAGAGCTGATTCGATGGGAATCGAGACAGGCTCCGTTGCAGAATGTCAGGACCAAGATTAAAGGCTTCGATGTTAAAGGTAGTAAAAAATCAAACGGTTGATCTCCCTTGTTTTGTTTTATCCCTGAAACTAAAATTGATTTTCTGTTTGCTAAATCACAGAGTCCGTTTTATCCATGTAAGACCAGAAAGTTCAATAAAATTTCCACAGATATTTTCAAAAGTATTTTTTTTTAGTACCTCCTCAAAAAATATGAAGTAAATGCGAATCAAATACAGCCATGCTTTTCCGCTGGTATGAACATAAAACTCAGTATATCGACTATTAACCTTAATATTCATCATTAAATGGGTAGAAAGGATGACTCGGTTCAACAGACAAAAATTCTGCAATCCGTCTTGGTCGCTGAAGCGTTTCTAGTGTACTCATGTCCTCCGAGGTCAGCTCAAAATCAAAAATATTTATATTTTCTTCTATACGTTGCTTTGTTACCGATTTGGGAATCGGCACAGTACCGAGTTGATACTAAAAATTTAAATATTTTTAGAATGGAAAACCATCTCCTGAAATTTTTCTATTACCGTATAACGAAGTGCAATCTGTGCCGGTGTTTTGTTATATTTCGCTGCTATGCTGGCTGTGCTGTCGTCATATAGAAATTGGGGAATTTTCTGAGCAGGATTCGGTCTCCCCAACGGGCAGTATGCTGTTATTATAATGTTGCGCTGCTTACTAAACTCAATCAACTTCTTTTGGTTCAGATCAATGTTGCACTCAACCTGAAATTCAATTACAAATGTTGATTTCTAGGTGCAAGGATTTATAGTAAACCTGATTGGTAACTGGCTTAATTTCGCAATTATGTAGCACACGCTCAGTTTGAGCCGCATTAAAATTTGATATTCCAATACTTCGAGCCAGTCCTTGTTTCACTAATTGCTCCATCGCTTTCCAAGTATCTAAATAATCGATTTCGCTGGAAAAAATGAAAAGGACTAGTTTTATTTTATCGATAGCTTCGAATTTATACTTTGTCATAACTCCAGTACGATCTTTCCTTTTCGGCAACATGGTTTTATCATCGACATAAGCGAACCCAACTGGGAAATGCATCAAATACAAATCAATATAGTCGAGTCCTAGATTTTCCAATGATTTACGACATGCATATTCAACTCTGGCAGGCTCGTGATGATGGCACCACAACTGTGAAAGGGAAGTATCTTTAAATTAGATTGCAATTTCATCATTAACATATAAAGAGCAAACCTTTGTTGTTAGAAATATGTCTTCACGCTTGACCACACCCTCCGTAATTTTTTCGTTGATAGCCCTACCAACTTCTGATTCGTTTTTGTACAAAAATGCTGTGTCAATATGTCGGTAGCCTAGATCAATTGCATATTTAACCGCCTCATAGATTTCATCGGACCTACCCTAGAAATAAATATAAAAAAATATTCAATGTTTTGTGGTAACGCCTTTGTCAAAAATTCAAAAAATTCCAAAAATAATTGTTGTTCCACTTGGACAACGTCCTGAGTTTAATGAGATTATTCGATGGTCATAATGACGGGTCGGAGATAGCTTTTAAAATTTTTGTGAATCACTTAACATTTAAGATTTCAAAACCGAAAAAAAGAAAGACTGAAGTACAACATTATCAACCACGACCACTTTGATTCACAAGAGATAGCGCGAAAACTGTCCACAGCAATTATTTTTTTAATGCATCTTCTCTCAATATTTTGCGAAATTTGTTTCTATTCTCATTCATATTTCAATCACGCGCAATGGTGATATAAGGTACTATGCCAGACACGCAAGTTATAATACGTGACCCTAAACAGGCCGACTCGTTACAGAGATATTATATGACCGGGGCGTGGATCTTGTCACAAAAAAAACGTGTTATCGGGAGATTGTCTTGCTTGCAAAAAGAATAAATAACGAGAACAGTTGCGCAGTGTCTCTGACGAAAAGCAAGAGAGAGCCGGTTGCTTAGATCGAAAAACTCAGTGCGTGGTAAGCGTTCCAAGTGAAATTTTAGTGCTTTGTTTACGCTCAAATGTCAAAAATGGGAAGTTCTCAGTCATAAAAGGATGAGCGAATAGCTCAAGTAAGATTCTCGTAACCGAAAAATAAAGAAAATTTTACTTTTCGGTAATAACATGGGGCATGTAATTTCATGGGCACGTACCGTCATAAGTACAGGCCATCAGGCCCAACGCGTTCCATTTTTGCGCGATCCAGTTTCCATGCAGAACGTAATCATTCAGTAAATAAATAATAAATCAATAAGGTCTTGCTTCTCGTTCTAGCATCCACCAAATTAAAAATATTTTCGCCAACGTCGTCTTCGTGGTACCACAGCCCTTTTCAGATCTCAGCGTCTCTTAGCTGGTGCTAACGCGTTCCCCATTATGCCCTCAGTACCCCTTAGGAGATGAATTCTAGAGTCTTGATCAAATGATCATATTTCCAATTAGTAAATTGATGAAATGAAAATGCAATTGAATCTGACAACTTCTTTTTGGGTCTCCCATTGATTTTCGCCTCACAGGTATCTGCTAATCCTTCAACCTCTATGTGCAGCCCATTGCTGCGTCGGCAATTTACTTTTCATGCACGTCTCTAACCCGTCAAAAGTTTCGTATATCTTTTGTTTGTATCTTATTCGCTTTACATTTTGTTGCTATTTTGCACCTGAAGACCCGCCCTTTCACATGCACTTAATTTCTATACGGATATTAGCAGGCGGGTCAAAATTTCACAATACTAATGGCCTTCTGACCGCATTCTATATCAGAACCTTTGTATTCCTGTGTATGCAGCTGGATCTAAGATGGCACTGAAAGAACGCCTTACATGAATACTTTATTTTTCCATTTGATTCAGCTGATTAATCAACTTATTTCACAAGTTCTATGCCAAGGTGTACGAAATCGTCAACGTTTTCTACCCTTCAAGTATTCAATATTATATTTGGCCAAGCATAATGTAATGAAGCTAACATTTTGACTGTCTGCTTTTTTTTATTATTGCAATACAGATTTCTACGTCCATAGCTTGATCCAATTCTAAATCCTTTTGTCGTCAAATTTTCTGTGCTTGCATATGTGTAGATTGGGCATGACCGATATTAATTGTTTTTTTCACGGTCACTATTCTACTAGCCCTGACTGTGACCTGACATTCCACTCTACTTTCAACTAGACTTCAATGACAGAATGAATTTACCGAGCTATTTACTCTTACACCTAACGCCTAAGATATTTACTTCGATGTGTTCATATAAAGTGATTCCTCTGACAGCATCTTGTTGATGTCTGATTGATCTGTCAAAATTATTTGACACGAATCCTGTACGCCTCATCAACTGAAATTTTGGTGGTTTTGACGTACTTTGAGAACGTTTATACGATTTTAATATACTGGTAGACTGTTACACAGCCAAAGAAAACACTTTTTTAATAGAAAATAGCCAGACCCATTTTCAACTGAATCAAAACAAGTGTATTCACAACTTCACCAGGCAGTGTATAGAATATTCAATGAGTTTTGAGACCATGTTTACGAAGTCCACCAAAACTCCTCGCAGTACTACAACTTGCAACTTAAAAATAAATGATATATGGAAAGATAAATTGCATATGAAACTTACCATGTATGTTCCCAAGCCAAATGCCGGCATTTCCAATCCGTTGTTAAGTTTCAACTTTGGAACGTTTACCATTTTAGTAACACGACACCCGCACTTTAGGCACTTGTTAATGAATGAATTGAAAACAAAAATCATGGAAATATTCCAGCTTTCGCGGGAATCGCGCAAAAATAAAAGCTCCAAAACAGCTGATTTGTGCGATTTGGTATCCAAGATACCAAGCCATCTATGAAATTCCTAAGCTTTGAGTTTAATGTGGAAAACATGGTTCCGATAAAATTTAAAGATATATTTTGGCTTAAAACTAGACTCCCACTTTTTACTGCAAAAGCTTTTCGCTTACAAATTATAGTTAGCCTCAGAATGTTACAGCAAGCAGGAATTAGTTGTCTGAAAACTATCTTTTGTGAAAGTATAATTTGGTTGAAGTAGTTTGCAATGGCAAAGGCACCGACAATTCAACTTAACAATGGTCAGCAGATGCCTGTGCTGGGACTAGGAACTCTATTTGTGAGTGGTTTTTACTTATTTTTAATCTTATTCAAACTGAAATGAAGCATTTCATCGAGTTATTTTCTTAGTTGACCAAAGTATCTTATAATTAGATACAAATCCTAAAGCTTTACTATGTGTCTCCGGTCTGTGATAGTGACTCAGATTCTCGCGTACGCTACAACTTGGAAATCCAGATGAGTGTCAACGTAAAAAAGCATGTGAAAACCCCTCTTGCGTATCCATAGCAACGATACTAAGCAAACCAATGATTGCTTTAATTAAACACCTGTTGTTTTTCTGTTTTTAACAATGTCTTAAGGCAATTTTTCTCATTAATGAAATTTCACCGCTTTACGTGTTAATCTCTGAAAAGTTGTCTGAAATCAGCCTCTAGAAAATGCGTTGAATCGGTCCAATAAAAACTCAAAACTTGAAAAAAGCGGATTGGCAAGAGTAAAAACATCCTTCAATGACAAAACATGCTCACGAAGACCAGATGAACAGCAAGAAACAAGGAAAACGATTTAAAATTTACAACTTTAACAACAAGTTCATACTAATTTAAAACGACCAGCCGTGCCTACAACCAAGGCTCTGAATCCTTTCGAAGAACAAGGGTGATGTAAGGACGTAAACGGGGTGCAGAGTGTGAGCATGAATCTGAACTTGTAGAATCTTCGCCCATTTACGAAAAGGAGCTTTCTTGAGCGAAACAACACTCCTGTAGTTTTTCACTCGGGAAAAATTAAAAACTCCCACCCGGCAAGCCGATTGGAATAGGCTCTGCTGGACGTAGACGCCCCTTTGCGTTTGTATAAAGTTAATAGCGGTGAATGGTATTAGTTCGTGGTTTGTGAGCACTTAATGAGTTTACCAAGAGACCTTCTGATACCTCTGCGCGATATCGCTCTATGCTAGAAATAGAAATTGCTCACAACTTTAGAGCACCTTCAGAAACATTTTCAAGACACAAATTTGCACTGATTTCGAAAGTATGATCAGCAAACTCCAGTGGAGAACGACCGTGAGCAGCCACTCTAGCCTAACTCATTACAAGCGGAGATCCTTGGCTTTACTATTCGTGAACCAAATTCCGTATGAAATGCCTAAGTTAGCAATTTTTTGTGTTGCGAATTTTTCAACTCGGAAAATCTACCAATCGTAAAATCGGATATCTGGCAAAAGTATTCAAGAGCAATGGCTCCTCTGCTCGTTATAGGTCACGCTGTCATTACTGAGAAGTTCTAACAAAGAAAAGTTGAATGTCCTCTGGATTCCAGTAGACATCAATCAGGTAATCCTCTTAAGAAGAAGAAGATGCTATTCGATACACAGCCCTTCTTATTTTATCTTCGTTTTTTTGGGTGTTAGCTTTTAGTGGACCTGTTTTGGAGCATCGTCCTGTAAGTTCATCGCTATGTTTTCGGTGTACTTATTGGTTAGCATTTTCTTCTTAGCACTTAGTGGTTCTTGGGAGCTGGTTAGGACCTCCCGTGTACTGACTAGTCATCAGTTTTCATCATTGTCAACCCTGTAAACTTCTTTGAAATAGACCCAAAATACCTTTAAATCCTTTTTCATGCATTATTTGAAAATTAACTGGTGAAAAATAACGGTAATGTCATGGAACAATACTTCTTTGTTCAGGCTATGATTTAAATGAACTTTGAAGAAATCCCCCAAGTTGTACCCAACTTGAAAACCCACTATCCAGCTGATCTTTCCATTCAGTGGGAAAGCTTTATCAACCTTTTCGAGAAGACCACACCTGACAAACTCGAGGTAACGGTCCTTTTCATTGGCTCAAGAATTCCTGGCTCTTATATCTAGGTCATGAATTGAAAGTTTATCTCAGAAAAATTTGTTCGAGCCACGGAGTAGGGATGTCTATGGGTGAGGAACCATTCCAGTCCAGGAATTGCTTTCTGCGGTTTCAGATTTTGCGAGCGGGTAGCACTTAACAAACAGCAGTTAAGTGAACCCAGGAAGTTCTCTTAAACTAGAACATTTCATGCAATCATTGGATGGGGGAAAACGCAATGACAGCACATGAATCTTGGCCATCTTTAATTAGAAAATTTTCAATTTCAGTATTGTTGTAGATAGCGCGAAAGTGAAAATCTTGCCTTTGCCCCGAAGTTTTAATTCGATAAATGACTTCACGTTGCTCCCTTTATCCCTCTCTTTGTCTTGCTCTTTCTCACTCTCCAATAACTTTTATCTAAGGTGACTAATCTTGAAATTTTCTAAATAATTTTTTTTAAAATTTTGGCTTACAGTCACAATCCCGTGAAATAGAGGAAGCAGTCAAAGCTGCCATCGATTGCGGATACCGTCACATCGATACTGCATTTTGTTACGGCAATGAAAAGGATGTTGGAAGAGCTATACGAGCTAAAATCGATGAAGGAGTTATCAAACGAGAAGATATATTTGTCGTTACAAAGGTATTAAAATTTGAATCCTTCATTGTAGAAACCCTGAAATTGATTTCTCTTTCGCCATTTTGTTTCACATAGTTATGGTCAACACATCATGAACCTTCGGCAGTAATACCCGCATGCGAACAGTCACTGCAAAATTTAGGATTGTCCTATGTCGATTTATATCTAATGCATTTTCCCGTGGGTTTCGCCCAAAACGGTGGAATGAAGTACGTACATCATGTGTCCTTTTTTTTTTTTTAGAAAAGCAGAATTGAAATTTTTTCAGTGATATCGACTACTTGGACACATGGAAAGCGATGGAGCCTTTGGTGGAAAAAGGTCTGGCGAAAAGCATTGGTATATCGAATTTCAACAGTGAACAGATTGACAGGCTGCTGAAAGTCTGCAAAATTAAACCAGTTACAAATCAAGTAGGACTCGCATAATCCTGTACCCAGCATGATGCGACCAACTTCCTATTTACATTTTCAGGTTGAATGCAACGTTGGATTTAATCAAAAGAAACTCAGGGAATTCTGCAAGCAACGAGACATAGTGATTACAGCCTATTGTCCTTTGGGTCAGCCGGAACCTTCACGAAAGAGTCCCGCCTTCCTTTTCGACGAACGTGTCAAGGCAATTGGCGCGAAATACAATAAATCTGCAGCACAAGTTGCCTTAAGATATTTAGTGAGTTTGTTGCAACCATTTGCCTGGTGAAAGGATTAAAGGTTTTTTTTTTGTCCACAGATCCAAGTTGGTACAGTTGTAATCCCGAAATCTGTTACAAAACATCGAATTGCTGAAAATATTAATATATTTGATTTCGAACTGGATGCTGGTGATATGGCAATTTTGGAAACCTTTCACACCGGAAAACGGAAAATCCTTTTCCACTTTGCCGATAACAAGCACAAATATTATCCTTTCAATATCGAATTTTAAGGATTCGAACAACTTCAAAGTATTTAATTATCGCTACTACGAATTGTTTTAAAACGGACACAATATATTTTTAAGTGTTTAGTTAATAGTTTTTTCATCATCTCATCTGCCCTCCAGTGCGGAAAAAACGAATAATTTTTCAAATCCTCATCAGAAAAGTCTTTCCAGGGCCGCAGGACTTTGTTGGCTTATTCCAAGAAAGTTTTCTGGCAGTTATGGCCATCTTCGACTCGCTCCAACTAGTATGAGGCAGGGGTTAGTTCGCTATTGGCAAAGGTTTATTGGGTCTAATGATCTTGAGGTGTTGAACCACTCAATCTTCAAGCCAGGTTGCCTGACGCTTAAAATATTAATTGAAACGTGACTGGCTCATTACTTCTGTTAACTCTCACTCTAGCTTAGGGACCTTTTTCATCCAGCGTTACTAAATCAACTTCAACAAGCTTCAAACGACTTCAAACAACAAGGATCTCCTCACCTTTTTGCACTTCAGGCGGTTTCCAAACAGTTCTTCTTGTATTTTTAACAACCCCCCCCCCCCCCCAACTGTCAGGACCAAATGAAGAAAAATCACGATAACAGTATTCAATTGAGTATATTTTCATAATTCAGTTCTATAATAAATTATCCCGTTGAGGCATACAACAATAACGGGAATTTAATATTCCAAAGTAAATGGAAAATATTTGTGATTCTGTGCTTTGACAAGATTGAATGGATTGATTCGTTCGCCAGTATGGAAACCATCAATCACTTTGATCTCTTCTTCTGTCAGTTTAAAATCGAAGAGTTTTATATTTTCTTCAATACGATTCTTGTTCACCGATTTTGGTATAGGCACGGTTCCAATATCAATCTGAAATATTTTATAAGAAAATTTATAACTGTCAAAATACACCCTTCAATTGCACACTCACCAAATATCTTAGAGCAATCTGGGATGGCGTTTTCTTATATTTCTCCGCAATAGCGACCATTTTTTCATCGAACAGAAATGCAGGTTTCTTTTCAGCTGGATTGGGTCGGGCTAATGGCGAGTAAGCAGTAATGACAACATCTCGTTTTTTGCTGAATTCAATTAATTTCTTCTGGTTGAATCCGGGATGACATTCAACCTTAAATATAAGTATATAAATTATGAACTGTCAATTTGAGGATGACTTTTATCAAATGTGTTTCTACCTGATTCGTCACTGGTTTGATTGTGCAATTTTTCAAAATTCGATCAGTTTGTTCACTATTGAAATTCGAAACACCAATACTCTTTACCCATCCTTTCTCCACCAATTTTTCCATTTCCTTGTACGTCTCCAAATAGTCGTAGTCACTATGAAATTAAGAATATTTTCATTTATGACTCAGAGCCTCCCAAGTTGAACTACATACCTGAGCTGCAATGTGCCAGCCTCATCTTTTGGTAATAAATTATTATCGTCTATATACTTATAGCCAACAGGGAAGTGCATCAAATACAGATCAAGATACTCTAATCCTAAATTGTCTAAGGATTTCTTACAAGCTGATTCAACTAGAGCAGGATTGTGATGTGTGTTCCAAAGCTGAAAATAAATTCATGTAGTACCATTCAAAGATGATTCGCCTGAATGATAGTTAATACCTTTGTTACAATGTACAAGTCTTCTCGTTTGACAACTCCTTCGGCAATCTTCTCTTTTATTACTCGACCAATTTCCTTTTCGTTTTGATAGAAGAAAGCTGTGTCAATATGACGATAGCCAACGTCAATTGCATGACGAATCGCCTCAACACCTTCATTTTCTTTGGCCTGTAATATTAAATTCCGCGTGAGATTTATCATATTTTGTTGATCATTTTTTCAGTAATTCACGTTGTGTCTGTATGACAAGGAACAAGGAACTTTATAACAAGGAAGTTTTAGCCCAACTCATTCATTGAATTTCAATGATTATCTATTTACTGTGATCGCCATAAGGTAGATACTAGCCAGCGCTTATACTTGAAACAAAATCCCGACCTAACGCTATTCAACTATAATAAGTGGAGCTTTAGTGGTGCTAAGAAACCCTCTCTCAAAGCTCAAATTGTAACCGGAATGCCCCAGGAATCAAGTCTCGACCCAATGTTATTCTAATCAAATGCAGATTTACTATTAACTTCTACGAATTCACACTGTTAAGCCTCGACCATGGTTCCGATTCTAATAATCCGTGTTTTGTAGGGTAAACAGTCACCTTTAATGTTATAGCTCAACAAAAAAGACGTCCCTATCGTATCCTTCCTTCAGGCTTATGGTTTGTATGAAAAATGCGAATTGTTGACTGTGCAACAGAAATAACGTTTCCCTTTCCGAAATTTTATTCTTTACTATTTGCTCCTATCAAAATTGGTTAGCGATGTGATATGCCTAGTTAATTATTAACATTTCTAAGAGATCTTCATGGCAATTATTCGTGTTTGTCGCACCCCATTTAAACCAAATTCAAAGGAACTCAAAGAAAAGAAAAATCTTCCCAAAAAGCTGACAAGTTCTTATAGTAGGAATGCATATAAACAAATTTAGACAAGTAAACAATAACTGATAGTTCCATCTGAGTTTGTTAAAAGCTTTCGCACATAACGTCAAATATCAAAATCATGCATGCGTTTCCCGGAGCTTTTGTCGGAGAAATCGTTATGAATTTTCATGAATGTGAACGTCATTGAACGCATCCATTCACCATGACAGTTCATACAACTTTTGCCGGCTTTTTTTTATAATCGTTTAATTTCTTTTTTTGTTGCGTCATTTGTCAAGCACTCCACGCTAATTTGATTAATTGAGTCACCAACTTACCAAATATGTTCCAAGACCTAGGACGGGCATTTCCGTTCCATTGTTTAATTTGACACTAGGCACGCTCACCATTTTGTCACGTCTTTTCCACGCCGCGAATGAGAAGAAACTGCTCGAACAAATGCTTCCAAAGCTTCCGCAGCGTTGCGAATGACATCTACTAACTGTTCCTGCTAGGAAATTAACGGGAATGCTAGCTCTATTTTTAAGCAGTGTTGAAGGGATACCGCACTGTGGCTGAACGCGGTCACTTAGAACACGAGCTGGAAGGCTTGAGTAACCACGATAAAATGGAGGGTGAAATCGACAACCAGCATCATCAAGGAGACGACAAAAAACCCGAGTAGAATTTCCATCCCATGGCCGAAACAATCGCACACTTCCAACTGCTGTTCGGTGACATCGATGGATGCTGGAAGCGAAAGAGTCCGCGAGAAGCTGGGATAGCGTGGCAACAGTCATTTCCGCTTGAGAAAGGCTTGAGCTGACCGCAAAGCAGCTCAAGTGTAATACACTAGAGAAAAATCAATAAACCACTACTTGCAATTATATAATTCGATATTCCACTTGTCAAGCTCTTGGCTTGCTTTCAATGATTTGATTAGCGGCGAAGAAAAATTTTTTCAGTTAATCACGACGATTTGTAGTGGCATGTTGAAAGCAAAATATAAACACATTTTACCAAGCAAAAGTGGCGCAATTTTAAGATAATTCGTTTAATATCTATCCAAAGGCCGCCAATAGGATGAGGCGGCAGGAAACCATTAATTTATGTTATGTCGATAGCTGAGGATCCTAGAAATCGATTTAAAACAAAAGTTATGCATGTATTCTGTTGCATGACCAAATCCTGGCTCTGAAATAGTCTAGCTAGGGTTGAATGTTTAAGCAGATTGTCGGAACATGGATCGATCACTGGGATATGGGAATCATATCAATGCGTTCTTGTTGAGTAATTTTTCCTGTTGAATAATTGGGTTCTCGCATAATTACTGATGCGGATCGTTGGTTTTTGTATCCTGAACAAACAAACCATCGCATGAGCGATAGTCCATCTGTGTGAATATACGTATGACGCATAATCAAGCAAGGACACACGGAAATGTAAGAATCAACGGCAGGCTAGTCCAGAACGAACTGTAGGCCCATTAGCAAGTTGACTTTGTCGTGTTTGTGCTATACACATTCATCCAAGTTATTGTACCCTTAAAATCCAAAAAATCTTACAATTCAATGAATCAGATAATATTGTGCAAAAACAAATTTTTGTTCGATTCTATTAGTGAAGAATTTCAGAATTATCTCAAAATTCAAATCAGACATGCATTTGAAAAAATAGTAAAGATAATAAACGTTTTTGGCATAAAAACCAGCATACTTGAAAATTATTTTTCCATTTGATAGGTAGACAGTAAAGGCTATTGCAAAGTATCGACTTCTTCGGTAATTGCAGGGTTCAAAGGTTATTTGAAAAATATATTCATCTTTATACTTTAGACAAACCATTCCTTAGCATCGTGACCGAAAGTCGCATCCTGGTTTTGCATGCGAGTAGGTTCAATAATTAAGGACCTTGGTCATTAGATCTATCCAAAGACTACTCACTCACAAAAAACTGTCCATTTATTCAACGAATAAATCCTTAATACGTGCAGCTCAACTACAATGGCTTTCGGTTCAACTAAAAAGCAAGCACTACCGACACGCCTTCATATAACCCCCAAAAAAACGGTCGAAATCAAAGAAAAATTGACGTTTTTGAGAGACTATCAAGAAATTCGCTAGAATATCAGTCAATCAAAAAACACATGAGAGGGTATAGTTATTGGAAGTGTTGCACTATTTCAAATCGTTTCCCCGTGTTAGAACTGTCTGTACCCCACGAGAAAGAATAACCACTAACCTCCATTGAACGATCTATCTACGCCTTCTGTACACGTTGATGAGTATAACAAATTTTTGAAGATGAATAACCAAGATTAGTCAAAAGTCAAATCACATCCAACACAATAACCACTTTACGGATTAGTCATACCGCGCTCACAGATGAGAAAGTAGTGGTCAACCCTCAATAGAATCCTTTAGATTGAAAAGAAAGAATACAGACCGCGTATAAGACGTTCTTCCCGGTTTTACCAGTCCTTAAAGCCAGCTGCATACACTGAGTAGTAATACGCCCTCTATATGAGATACACCTCTGGAAATAGTAGTTCTACGGTCATGAAATGTGAACTCTGATGAAACCATCAACCAAGAAAATAGATGCCTTTGAAAGTTGGGCTTATAGCGCATTAAAGCAATAAAATGCCACCGAAATCTATGCCAAATAAGGTCAAACCACATACGCTACAAACTTTTCAAAAATCCAAAGCCTCTATGATTTTTAGAATATATTTAAAGCTGGAAAAAGGACTGCAATGCAATGGACTGGTCCCTTGTTTGTATTTGCAGACACGATTGAAGGAAGCAGACAACTGTGTATTCTAGGAAGCACTGGTTAAACTCGAGTTGACGAGTATAGGGACCAACTGTTTGGATATATCCCAATAACAAAACCGTCGATGGGGCAATCCAGTTGCAGGTATCAAAAATGCGAGCAGAGGACGTGAAGGGGTTCTAGCGCCCTTCCTATAACGAACCTTTGTCTTTATACATTCCATTCGAGCAAACTTCTATATAATCATTAGTACAACTGGTTAGTACTTCTAAATTTATTGCCTTTATAGGTTCGAAAGTTTTTGAAAAAGAAATTCCCATGGAGACGAAGGTGAAAGATAGAGCCAAATGAGCAAATCTGGTTAAATTTACACAAATATTTCTTTCACTCTCTACTTTTCCTCGCAGAAACTTATCATTGGTTGATGAACTTTTGTCATTTATACTTTTACTTTCTATTTTTCCAAGTTAACATAACACAGTTGACCAAAGACAATATTTACATCTGATTTGATAATCAATACAATTATTTTTTTTGAGTTAATATATGGAAGCATTTGCGGTTGTAAAGCCGAATCGGGGCCCAACATTTATTGAATAAACAACTAAAATATGGAAATAGCGGAGTACTCAAGTAATATTTTAAAGCAAATAGTAAAAAATATACACAAACAAAATTCAACATGTAATCTTATCATTAAATAATAGTAAATAATTAAATTATCCTCTCAAGTTTCAAATAAATTATTCTATTGAAATTTTGAAAAATGTGAGTTTTGACATTTGACTTATGGTGACCTCTTTCTCTCTCTCTCTCTCTCTTTCTCTCTATCTCGTCTTGCTTATTCCCTCTTTTGAAAAATATTCTTATTTTATTCTATATGCGGTCTTCCTTGGATCGGAAATATTTGCTGTCAGCTGCATCAAGTACAACATGACGATGTCCACTGTTCATGGCATCCATTACCTTCATATCTTCCTTGTCAAGTTTGAAATCAAAGCGATACGGCTCTTTGCGGCAGATTTTCGAATCGGAAGAACATCATATTCGACATAAATTATATTATAATTGTTTAGTCTTCAGCATTTTATGAAAATTTGTGTAACGCACTTACCAAGTATCGCAGGATAACCTGAGCTGAAGATTTATTGTATGTCTTACTGATTGCAAGGATTTTCGGATCATTTAAGTAGTCAGGAACATCGGGGCTAACATAAGGATATTTCAATGGCGAGTATCCTACGACGACAATGTTTTGGCTTTTGCAATACACAATAATTTCCCTAGGATTGTGACCAGGATGAAATTCAACCTGCAGAGAATTATTTTCATAAATATTATAATTATTATATATTAGACCAACATCTTGCAAGTCCACGCGGCCTTGTCTTTATTGTCTTTATTTATTTATCTATAATACCGCTAGATAGCGAGTTTGTTTGAAGCGATAGAGTTGGATTTTACGTTGTGCTTAGGACCTTCTGTCAAATGAATGTTCTGTCAAATGAATTTTACAGCAAATCATGAAAAAGAGCTTAAGAGTCGTTTCTTAGAAATTCACGTGATCGTGCTAAATCTTTTTGCATTTCAAAAAAATGGTTCTGAAACAAACGGTGAGTGCAGAATTTTGCATAAGAAACACTCGTGTATCTACTTGTATACACCAGACTAACGATGTAAAACGAGGACATAAAAGGTGAGGCACTTTGGGAAGCCACTTACTTTTCGAAAAAAAATTAAGATGCCTGAAGCAGAAGCAGATCATTGACTTTCTCAGCAAGATTATTCCAGTTGTACCGCAAAATGGCGATCAGTAAACCTCTGAATAATGCAATTATCCCCGGCTAAACAATCTACAATCCAAAATCAAATATTTATCATCAAATAACCAAACTATTTCTCTTCGATGCAATTAATTTACACTAAACTAAATTATGATTGCTCACTATCGAGAAAATAAAATTCGCAAATTCAAAACATAGTTCGTGCTAGCTTTATTCTTTTTGAAATAAAAGACACATTTCAAACTCAGTCATACAATTTCCATTTCATTAATAAATTTCCCAAGCCAATTGCACGCCGTAGACCATACTAAAGTGACGCAGCTTCAACCACTCTTACGTAGTTTACGTACTTCATGTGTGTTAATATTATCAATGAACGTAGTACGTTAGTGCCAAGGTCGCAGAGTTGTATTATCACCTTTGTAAGCTCAGTGGAGTTGGGGGCTCATTTTCAGAAAATCAAAATTTCTCTCTTTCCCGTGTCTAATTAATTGTTTTTATTCATTGGATTGTTTTTTTTTTGTTTTGAAATTGAATTCCTATTCATCTAAGATTTGAATTGAAATGGATCTTAGAAATTATTAAACAGAATCAGCTTGTTATTAGAACCAACAATTTTTTCCCCAGCTTTAATATCTTGGTTTTTTTTTTTGATGATTTGCAAATCTTACTCAATCGATATCAATGCTATCGGTCACTAATCTATATGATAATATATGACCAAATTAACTAATTAACTTCAGGCAGTGTGACTCAACAAAATTGCAATCATGCCGTCAGGTGATAACAATTATCTTTGCCATTACTTCACAATTTGTTGATATGTGACGCCACGTTGCACTCCGATGACCTCTATTTGTTATACGATTCAAATATGTTAAAGTTTTGATTTTTATTTTTAATTGCAACCAGAACTGATTAACAAAACAACTCAACTCTGTGAATCCAGAACTTTCCATCCAAATTTACTGAAGAATTTAATGAAGAACATAAATACACCCTTACAGTCAATTTTTTTTTATTATATAGGAGAGATTTTTGGATTACCTTAGGACCTTAGATGCGGTTGGTCAGCTCCGTTTGCCTTTTGCGTTTGCCTTTTTACTCTCTTTGGTGGACCCATGGACATTTTTATATTTCATGAATTTTTTACTGAGTTCACTTAGCTCTAGGAGCCTTCTCGTTCTATTTTTGATTTACTACTGTTCGTTTAATCCATTTTTTTCTAAATTATTATATTTCTAATATATAATAAGTTGTGTTATTGCCTTCAATTCAGCTAGGTGGATGAATATTCTCCGTGCTCTGGAATCTTTCAGAGTGCCGAGGTGTCTTATATTGAGGGACTACCTAAAAGCCCACAAGCCCGTCTATTACACATTAGGGGTCGACGCAGAATGGACGTAATATTCGGGGTGGCGCAAGGCTCCATTCTTGGCCCAGACATATGGAATGTTTCGTACGACGAGCTATTGAGGCTGCACTTACCGAATGAGTCGCATTTGATCAGCTATGCTAACGACGGAGCGGCATTAGTCACCGGACGCACTGTCGAGCAAGCGCAACTCAGGCTAGGTATGATAATGCGTCGGGTGAGCGAGTGGATGGCAGACCGTGGATTCAGCTTAGCGCTGGTAAAAAAAACCAAGGTCGTCATTCTGACCAAAAAGCAGATTCCCCGAGTCACACCCATCCGAATTGGCGAAGAGACCATCATGTCCAAGAAGACGATCAAATACCTTAGCATGATGATTGCAGATGGAGTTTCGATGATTGCAGACAAGGCTGCAGATGAAGTTTCGGTGCTCAGCCGTCTAATGGCCAACATTGGGGGACCCGTCGCGACCAGGAGACGCCAACTGATGAGCGCAGTGGAGTCGGTGCTGTTATACGACTCGAAATTTGGCCTGAAGCCCTCAGTAAGGAGTCGTACCGGAAGCGACTGATGCAGGTGCAAAGACGAGGCGCTCTGCGGGTTGCATCTGTCTCTGAGCCGGCAGTGCTGCTCTTCGTGGGTATAACACCTATTGTGCTCCCTGCTAAAGAATGGAAGAGGCTCTATCTGTGCGAGGGAGAAGAAGGTAAAGAGGTTGCTTCACGCGAGGAGCGAAGAAAGACTCTTGCTCTGTGGCAGGAATGGTGAGTAAATGAAACACGGGGCAGGTTGACCGCGCACCTAATCAGGGATCTGGAGCCGTGGCTCATCCGAAAGCCTGGCGAACCTGATTACTACCTGCCACAGCTTCTCAGTGAACAAGGGTGTTTTCAGTCTTACCTGCACAAAATAGGAAAGTCACGATCTCCTGACTGCCTATTCTGCACAAGGCTTGCGGATGATGCTTGCCACACCTTCTTCACATGCGAACGGTGGGTGAGACAGCGTTTACATCTCAGGGAAAGAATAGGGGAGATCTCTCCAGATACCCTGGTGGAAAAGATGCTATTGTCTAAGGACAAATAGAACTGTGTGTCGCACTACGCTCGGACGGTTCCCACTTTGAAGAAGGGCATCGTCGATCGCTTGTCATCGCAGAGGGAAGAGGGCTCACTCTCTCAGTAATCCTCGTTCTTTCTGTCTACCCCTGCTGAGGGAGGGATCTCTTTAATCCGAAGACGCCGCTAGGCGAGACTTAAGAGGCCTAGTCCGAAGTAATGTGACAAATAGTTTCAGGCTAGGTTCTCGGTGTGACAGGGGAGGTGTTTAGTCGGTACATCAGTTGCTGTATGCCACTGAGAGTCCGACACTCAGGGCGTAATTAGCCTTCATCTCCCAACCACAAAAAAAGTTGTGTTATTAATAATATTCATTGATAAAACTGACAGAACCCAGAACATGGTTCTAATGACCGATGTGAAAATTCTCGCAATGAATTTTCTCTAATGTCAAACATGGAGAGAGGTCAGGAAGTTCATTGATCTTGAGCAAGGGAAGGTACACTCGCTGAACTCTCACCAAAATTAAATTTAAAGTGTGTACAGGAGGTCCAAGAAGAACAATTGATCCTAAACCAAAAACCAACATTCATCGATGAACAAACGGAAAAGGGTACATTGATTTCAAATTACACTAGTTCAAATTTCCACAAAGGAAAGACAAAAAACCTAAACAAAATGATACACAGACAAAAGTCATGCTGTTATTGGACATCATACTCCAGGTTCTCATCAGCGTAGCTAATGTTCTTACTGTGAAAACCAAATATATTTTCTGTCCCGGAAAAAAAACACAAATGGTAAAGTAAAGCGTATAAATATTTGCGACTGGTAACATTGAGATGAATTGAAAAGTAAACAAAGTGCGACTAAGTACCAATACAAATATTTGACAAATTATGCCAGCCATTCTGATGACAGGGCCTTGCTCTTTTCATGAAATTTTTGCGTTTCTCTGATAATGCGTTGGAGTTCACCCTTGAGCTCAGCAATTACGTGTGATTTCTTGTATAGAGACGAGATTGAGCAGAACCCCCGAGGAAAAATACAAGATATAGGTAGCTACATAAACCCAGAATTTCAGATATCGAGTCGGTCTGAATCTTTTGAAAGCACATGTCATCCCTGTTTATAAAGTTTGGTTGAGGGTGCGGTATTTGACTTTAACAAATATCAAGCTAGAAGCACTATCAAGCAAGAAGGCATATTTTGAAGCAAGGAAGCCTTTATATTGCCACCTGACCGCATCATCCATTTGGTTACATATTTCGGGTATTTAGGTACATGTTTTTCTTATGGATCAGATGGTAACCTTCAAAACTCCAAATCCAAGAGTCTATTATAATCGAACTTTTTGTGAATATGATTTGTTAGGAAAAATTGGCATACGCATCACTTTAAGCAAAAATTGGGCACATTCAACAAATTGCTCGCACTGAACATGGTCGTCTGGCTTGACCTCTAAAGTGAACGGAATCCTGTCAAGATGAAAATTTAAGTGGGATCTAAATTTAAAGGTTAAAACATTACGAATTTCGAGAACTAAGCAATGTTGCTGTTCTCTGATTTTTGAAAACACTCTCATTCAAAGCAGCATTTTTCCAAATCCCTGACTACTCCTCGAACTTTTAGCATTTTAGGTGTCCAATTGTTCTACAAAATATCCCCCCAGAAAGCAGACTGTCAGGTTGTAAACTTTCTCAAATTTCGAACGACTATCCACAAAAATAACTCGTTCTCCTTTTTTGACTTGCTTCAAATATTTTGAATTTGGCGGAAACCGTCAAATTTCAAAACTGAAACTTGCACAATAAATGCAGTCACTCTTATTGGCACAGCTACCAATTAAAAACCGAGATTTCAACAGAAATAAAAGTGCAATCAAGTCTGTAATATGGACAGAATTTTGACAATAAGGTTCGTTGACATACGTTATATATACATCAACGTTGACGTTCAAGATCTGAGATTAAATTTCTTAAGCTGTTTTCATATGTGTACTATCCTTCATAAATCCAAAAAAATCGACGTAGAAAACAGAGTTCTGATACCCAAGCTGATTATAAACATAGAACGAACGTTCTCTTTTCTAAATTTTGTCTTCGAACAGATATCAGCAAAAAAACCGGCCCAGTTCTATCAAAATAGAGCAATCAGGAGAATTTTGGACAAATCAAACCTTAGCACAATTTCGAAATCGCGTGTTGTTCGCAGCGTTCTAAAGCGTTCACAGCGACATAAAGGTGAGACTGCTGAAATTTTGACAGTTTTATATAACAGCGGGTCAAATGACTAAGAACGCAATCACTTCATACCCTGCAAAATCTAAGGTATCCCAAAAATGTTCTTTAAATAAGAGCGCACTTCAAGTGAAGTGAGACATTGCTTTGATCCTAGGAACATGCTTTGGCAATTCAAAGTTGCCAGTTTGGTTAACGACGTTCAAAATGTCATTTTTGAAGCAGATGGCATGAAACTGAAAGAAAAAGGGACAGATTCGTAGAACCCTTCTGTATGTCCAAGCAAAACTAAACAAAACTCGACTTCAGTGCAAGAAGAAATGAGGGAAACTTGTAGAATTGACTCAAAAATTGGTGCAATCAATACATTTCATTGTTGTTTCATGAGTACGGTCACGAATCATGACTATATTATCTGAACCCAATGTCTGATGTTTCAAAGGATCCGAAATCTATCCGGAAACCAAAAATCGATTTATTAGGATAACCTGTAGAGGAAGAACCCTAAAAGATTTTTGGCGATCTAGCAAAACACACTCCTAAGCCAACTATTCATGAGTGTGTTTAAGTGAAGTTAAAGTGGCTTTTTTAATTGATTATATTTTTTATATAATATAACTTTTTTCAGTAATAATACATTTTTTTTTAATTTTCTAACAATTCTTTGGTAGCTCTGATGCAGTATCCTTTATCGTTGCTGACAAGTCACTGTACCCAATCGTGGGCATCTTTTTCTAAGACCTCTTACCTCCAACATTCCCAATCCATTCAGCGTTTCATTCAACCCGAGAATGATGTTGAAAAACCCGAGAAGCTTCACACTGACTTCTAATTGAATTTTGACCGAAATGAACAAATTTATTTTCATCATCAATGCTCCGACTGCCCAGGTAGGATGTTTGATTTATATCGCTCTAAATAAGAGCTCACAATTCCTACTTACTCTGTAAGTCAAGCCAGAACAATTTTATTTTTTGGGTAACTGAGTAATTCCGAAGCGTCACCAAGTGCATCAAAGGGTACAACTTTGAGTTGTCATATTGGAAGACCATCAAAAACCAAACAAGTGGGCGTTAGATCTTAGGGATCTCGTTGCATGCTTTAGCTAGGCGAAAGCATCTTTTGCTATCATAACCATTGCCACGACTCGGTCAAACCAAAAGTCGCAGCTTGTCCATTAAACAATTGAAACCCGGTAACAGGGCTCCTTTTCGCTTTTATGAACCTAGTCTAAAGGTTCTAGTAACCACCTTCTGAGAAGTGTAAAATTTTTTTTTTCAATTATCCTGAAATTTTTCTTCCGAGGGAATACGAGGATCGTAATATGAAATCGGAATGGATGAATACTTCAAGCTTCAGAATTTTTCGCTCCCTAGAAAATTCACCCTAAAACTGTCCACCACCTACCCTAAACGCCAATGAGACCATACTCCAAATAGAGGTCATTCTCTTGCAACGTGTCGTCACATAGCAAGTAGGTAATGGATTTAGTAATCCTTATCTGGTTAACTTTATCTGGCTAAAGTAGAAAAAAAAAACGATCTACCGTGTGCTGGACAATTTTAGTCTTAATATGTTATCAAACTGATTTCGGACCGATAACACAACAAGCCTTTCAATAAAATTTGCAAATCATGAGAGTGCTGATTACCAATTAAAGAACCAAAAATAAAGCAATAATGCATATCTCTGCGATATCTCGACTAGACTTCGCGTATAAAACGCTTTCAAATGCACTTTTCCATCATTCAATTTCCACAAGGAAACCAGTGAGTAAGTCGCAAGGAAAACAAACACATTTTTCGTCAAAATGGGCATTCCCACTATTCAACTAAATAATGGTCAAGTGATGCAAGCATTCGGCCTTGGTACCTACGCAGTAAGTTCACTGATAACATTCCAATTTTCTTACGTAAGCTTAAGGATACTAGAAATTTTTGTTTGGATCAGCAACGTGAGTAATGAAAAGTTTTCCATGTTTTGGAAATTTTAGTGTGGCATTGTTTTATTCTGTTTCGTAAACTCTTTTTCCACATAAAATCGATTATTGACCGTTGAGGTTGGTCGTTGTCAAATTTTTGACTAGGCGTTTTGGCGCCAAAACTAACTAACTTACTAAGAAGTGTGACCAACTGTTCAGTGTGTGATACTAAAACTAAGAAACACAATTGCAAAAATGTTACTTTTTGGAACGAGTTGGCCCTTTCATGCGTTTGAATTGTTGATATGCTTAGTTAAGACACTCCACCCCTTACAGTGAATTCTAGTGATCACAATAGATTAGCAAATTATTCAATGATGACGGTTCTATCTCTGAATCAAATTTGCAGTAAAACTGATTTTTCCCACAAATCGCAACATTTTTCATAAGCTAACAAACTAATTACTTCTTTATAATTCTTTACATAGTCTAAAGGAGGGGAAGGAAAGGAAGCTGTCAAGGCTGCTATCGATCTGGGCTACAGGCACATCGACACCGCTTATTTCTATGGTAACGAAGCTGAAGTTGGTGAAGGAATACGTGAGAAAATCGCCGAAGGTGTCATCAAACGAGAGGATGTGTATGTGGTTACAAAGGTAACATCAATACAGCTAGCTATCACTAGAAATGAATACTACATATATTTCATCCCTGCAGCTCTGGTGTCATTTTCACGATCCCGAAAACGTCGAGCATGCATGCAGACTTTCCAACAAAAACCTTGGATTGGATTACATTGACATGTACTTGATGCATTGGCCGTTTGGATACAAGTATGAAGGAGACACTGTGGTCGAACCAAAAGACCAAAACGGAAGGATCAAATTGAGGTTTGTACTCCTTTATCTAAATATTGTGCTATAACTCAAATGATTCACCCTCTTGCAGTGATGTTGACTACATTGACACATGGAAGGCGATGGAGAAGCTTGTTCCTCTGGGTCTCACCAAAGGCATTGGTGTCTCAAACTTCAATGTCAAACAATTGAAACGACTTCTGCCAGCTGCCACAATAAAGCCCGCTCATAATCAGGTAAAAAGTTTTGCCATTGATCGTTTGCACACGATATTTTGATTCTTAACCCGAATTCTTCTAGGTCGAGTTCCATCCTGGCAACAACCCAAAAGAGGTCATCGAATACTGTAAGTCACAAAACATTATCGTCACTGGATATTCACCCCTCAAACACCCTCACGCCAGTCCAGACACTCCTGACTACCTTCATGATCCCAAGATCGTAGCCATTGGAAAGAAATACAACAAAAGTGCGGCACAAGTTATTCTACGCTATCTGGTAATATCCTCAACACAGATTAAAAAGTGAATATGCTAACGTTTTACCTTCGCAGGTTGAGTATGGAGTGGTACCGATTCCAAAATCGGCCACAAAGAGCCGCATTGCTGAGAACAGTCAGGTCTTTGACTTCAAGCTCGATGCAGTGGACATGAAGACTATGGACTCATTCAATATTGGAAAACGTGTTGTAACAATATATGCAGAGGCCAGCAAATATTATCCTTTCAAGGAAGATTGTATCTAATCTCAATTACCTTATATCATAAGCCATTTATTTATAGACGAAAAATTATTGAATTTGTTTAATAAAGTGAGGATTTTTTACACTAATTATAATTTTTGTTAAAATCATTTAGATTTTTTCCTTGATTTGTTGATTCTTTGCAAGTTGCAATGAAATCCCTATGACTCGTTTGAAGTTACATATGTAGTTCCTCGTTTTGGATTAGCAAAACCATTGAGTACCATTTGAAATTTCTAAGGGAATCTTCTGACGTACAAGGTTCAGTCAAATAACCCGTTGACCCACTTGAACTTCAAGGAAACAGAATTACAGCTTCTTTTCTTATACAACTCCTGATTTACTGAAATTTTTTTCAAACGTTAAGGTTGTGGTAATAAACCTTTTTTGTATTAAAAACTTGGTCATGGCTCCAGTCATTCGCCCGCAAAGTCCTTAAAATTAGGTTCGCTATTGAAATTTTGCACACCTAGAACTTCCTAGGCAGGACCAAGTTGACGAAAGAAACATGGAAGCTGCTCAAGTACCTTCCAGACAAATTGCTCTATTTTTCAGGGTATTTGGCATATAGGCGATTAGTGTCGTCAATAATTTGGATCCAGGTCAAGATGGTTAGGGCTACTGTTCCTTAGAATACCCCTGGAAAATCGCTTATCAACTATCTTCAGAAAGATAATGAAATAGCGGGAGACTTTCAAGCATCGTTACAGTACAAGCTAATGACAGAAATGATAAGAAACTACCGCATTCACAAAAAGATAAAGTGCTTTTATGCTCTTATTCTCTATCTTAAGCCCAATTTCAGTTTCTTAACCATAATAATTTGGCTTCAAAAAGAGAAACTATTGGCCAAGGAAGTGATAGCATATGCATACCAATATTTTTCAAATGAAAGTCCGACACTATTATTCGAAAGAGTTGGGAAAATCAGTGCATCTCTGGAAAAACTGTACTAACTTAAAAGGAGACGATTTTGAAAAATAAATGTAAATTTTAAGAAAACAGTCTTGTTTATTTTTACGCCAGGAAACTTCCCAAACAACCCTCGAAAATGCTGGTCGAAAAAACCTTGCTAGAAGACAGCCCGATATTACTCCCATTGCGTCTGACACCACTTGCTGCCGTCCTGGCTGCTTGGTTGCCTCGACTCAGGGGTATAGTGCTTCACCTTCGTTTTGCTACAGTTGTCAATTTGAGTAAAAAACGAGTCTCCTTCTACCTGAACTTTATCTACGAAATCCTTACACATTTACGCACGATGCAATTTTTGAGCACTTGTCAAAGAGGTAGAATCCTTCTGGCGCAAACATCACAGAATTGTAGCCTTTTCAAAATGATGAAGAACTTTCAACCGTAACTAATGACACAGATACAATTCGTACCCACGGATACAATTTGATTGGTTTTGGTTTTGATTCGTGTGCCTGGCACTTTACAGGCATTGTTTAAAACAGACAATATTATTTTTGGTGATGCACTTGAGGTGTAGGTGATCAAAGCTCCTGTATTCAACGTCTTCTCGGTTATTTTCATATTCATTTCGACGCTCACAATGGGTGTTGAGAACAATCACCGAGGTCACTTTCATGCTTCTCCCACTCCCGAGATTCCAACACAGCATTTGGCCGTATTATAATGGCTTTATGTACCTATGCAATGGTACGTAAGGAAAAATGGCGTAATACCTTCATTTCGTGGTATTATGCCATTTTTCCTTGGCATAGATGATTTGACTATCACGTGCTTTTGTATCGAAACAAAAATGAGAAGACAAATGGTAATCTTTGCACCAGGTAAACCTTATTTTCTTTAAACAATGGCTTTGCCCGTAGAACTCAAAGCGATTTTAAAGGAATAGGCGAGGATCATGATCAAGGATTATAGTCATTGAATCTTACAATCGAAAGTGTGTGATCCATCAAAAACTTTTTTAATGTTTGGTGAGTACATGGCAAATGCAACAGTCTCAGGAGAATAATTCAGTAGAAATCAAGCTTCGAGGCTCTAGGATTTCTATCTTTTTGTATTGTTTGCTTAGATAGTCTTTCGGTTTCAACTCAGTCGTCTAAGAAGGTAAGAGTTAAAAAAGTTAGGTTTCTTCATAAGGGTGATCAGGAGGAAAGTGAAGCTCAAAGTTGGAAACCAACTAAGTGTAGATCTCTTGCTGGTCTTTCAGGATGCCAATCTTTCAAGGATCTTTCCAAAGATCTTTCAAGATTCGCTTGCTGATCTTTCAGTATGGCATTACACAGAATTTAATGGAGCTCACGCCGGTTATACTTTCGATCTTTTCACCATAGTCAGAGTACCCTTCCATTTCGAGCTAATCAAAGTGGTCATCTGAAGATGGACTTTGAAACTCTACACTAGTCACCTTAACTACAATCACTTAAGAGCACTTACAGTCTGGAGGGTATCACATAACCCCATATAACAAATATAATGAGCTTTGCAAGGTAGAGAGCTTATGATTCAAATGACCAAAATGGTTAAAATCTGGAAAATTGACTTTGAATACCATTAGAGAAGAATTTCCTTCATTGAGTTAATGCTGTTTATTGGTTAAGTTATAAGCTTTAGAAAGAAATCGCGCGTCATGTGGCTCATTATAGTGCCAAGAGAATCCGAATCCGGCTTCGGGCTCATTCTTATATTTTGCGAAATAACTAAGGCTCAAACTCCCGAAGAATTTCTCTGCTCTGCAGTGAATGGAAGGTTTTTATTCGGCGTAATGATTACTTACATCGCAAACGCACTTCTTCATTGACAGATAGTCACTGGATTTGTGTTGATTTCATTCAAGCATTTCTCCTGCAGATTCCAGCTGACGACATTAACTTTTTAACAAACCTTTTCAAACAGGTTTAATACCTGCATCATGACAGGTAGGAAATGAACATTTAGAAAACTTTCCAACTTTAAATGAATTTCCAACGAAGTCACGGGGTTTTTTGCCATGCATACATAAGGGATATCAGATGGCTAAATATTCTTTTCTGCCTACGAAGCCAATCTTTATCAGTCAAGCTTATTAAGAAGCTTCTTATTCATTCATGTAACGTTTACAATACTTCTATATGCCTTTGTGATGGGCACTGATCTCATTTTGCAGAAGGAAATAAAATCGCGGAGATACTCCAAATTTCATTCATAAAAAGAGGGACAATAAGATGTCAAAAAGTGCTTGCATATTTATTTTTTTGAAACCTGTACCGACTTCCGTATGTTCGCAGTAAGTCCTTCTAGGTCAAATGGAATGCATCATTCTGCTCTGTTAATTTATTTTTTACTTCCTTTTATCAAGATTATTTGCAGACTCGTGATAAATTTAGTTCTAACCACACAGATCCTTATTTGAATCGTCATGCTGAAGATATGTGACATCACATTTGAAATCGATATCATTCACAGGCAACGTGTCGTCACCTTTGAAGTAATCGATTTGATAATACTTATCTACCAAATGGCATGATCAGAATTATTGTTTTCCTTGTGCAAAAACTCGTATTTACTCGTTTGTATATTGTCAAATTTTAATGGAGCTGATATCGGCGGTATCACAATAAATGCTTCCCGATATTTGCAAATCATGAATGGATCGATTGTTCAGAGATTGGCTCAAATTAACGAACACCGGATATCTCCGAGATATTTCAGTCAAAATTCAAGTATAAAACGGCGTCAATTGCATTTTGATACCATTCAACCTCCAATAGAGATTCAGTGAACTCGTTATTAGACATAGCATAATATCCTGCAATAATTGCCATTCCGACAATAAAACTAAACAATGGCAAAATGATGCAAGCATTCGGTCTTGGAACGTATGCAGTAAGTTCGTTGATGCTAGTCCTTTTTCTAACCCTCAAGAACGAAATCAATAAAGTTCGAAATTTATCAAAGATATTAGTTAAATTTATGTAAATTTATCGCTAATTAATGTTCAAAATATTTTGCAATGATTTTAAAACGCTTCGAAGACCGGTCAAATGGCGTTCTTTTAAATGTTGGTTATTAATTGTTGAGATTGGTTATGGTTAGATTTTAGATCAGTCATTTCGATTTTAAGATCAATCAAAAGATATCAATTGGATTCCTTGTGAATTCCAGACCATATAGTATTTTTTTCAATAGCCATTACTGTATCAATAAGATAATTATCGTATCCCCCAAGAAATTATAACGCATTTTAAGCCCATCCAATAAGCCATAATTCATCATATATTTGTTATTCGCGGCTAGTCAAAAGGAGGAGAAGGAAAGGAAGCTGTCAAGGCTGCAATTGATCTGGGCTACAGGCACTTCGACACCGCATATTTCTATGGTAACGAAGCTGAAGTTGGTGAAGGAATACGTGAGAAAATCGCCGAAGGTGTCATCAAACGTGAGGATGTGTATGTGGTCACAAAGGTAACATCAATACAGCTAGCTGTCACTAGAAATGAATACTACATATCTTTCATCCCTGCAGCTCTGGTGTCATTTTCACGATCCCGAAAACGTCGAACATGCATGCAGACTTTCCAACAAAAACCTTGGATTGGATTACATTGACACGTACTTGATGCATTGGCCGTTTGGATACAAGTATGAAGGAGACACTGTGGTCGAACCAAAAGATCAAAACGGAAGGATCAAATTGAAGTTTGTACTCCTTAATCTAAATATTGGGCTATAACTCAAATGATTCACCCTCTTGCAGTGATGTTGACTACATTGACACATGGAAGGCGATGGAGAAGCTTGTTCCTCTGGGTCTCACCAAAGGCATTGGTGTCTCAAACTTCAATGTCAAACAATTGAAACGACTTCTTCCAGCTGCCACAATTAAGCCAGCCCATAATCAGGTAAAGAGTTTTGCCATTGACCGCTTGCACACGATATTTTGATTCTTAACCCGAATTCTTCTAGGTCGAGTTCCATCCTGGCAACAATCCAAAAGAGGTCATCGAATACTGTAAGTCACAAAACATTGTCGTCACTGGATATTCACCCCTCAAACACCCTCACGCCAGTCCAGACACTCCTGACTACCTTCATGATCCCAAGATCGTAGCCATTGGAAAGAAATACAACAAAAGTGCGGCACAAGTTATTCTACGCTATCTGGTAATATCCTCAACACAGATTAAAAAGTGAATATGCTAACGTTTTACCTTCGCAGGTTGAGTATGGAGTGGTACCGATTCCAAAATCGGCCACAAAGAGCCGCATTGCTGAGAACAGTCAGGTCTTTGACTTCAAGCTCGATGCACAAGACATGAAGACTATGGACTCATTCAGTATTGGAAAACGTGTTGTGACAATATATGCAGAGGCTAGTAAATATTATCCTTTCAAGGAAGATTGCATTTAAGCGAAGCAGTATGACTTTGTATCAAAAAACATTTGTAATGGGCTCGAAAAAAATAAATCACTCTCAATAAACAAATATATTTCATAAATTATTATTTTGTCATCATGAAAAAAAGGCATAATGAGTTGGGAATATGCTCTATTAGAATATTGAAGGGACCTCCCATTCCAGCGGAAACCGCAGGTTTTCAGAAATTAAAATATGAAATATTTTAATTTTGAATTTATTTAATATTCATTTTGAATCAGGTAAGCTCAGCTAATCTGTCCTCCGAAATGAATATATCAAATTCATGTAACTGAAATGCAACTGTTTTGTATGCCTAATACTCCAGGACTTTTTCTTCCGGAAGTGATACGAGCGTATTCAATATAATTAGTGATAGACACATAAAAGAGGATATGGAGTTTTAATAGAAAATAGATTTATAAGTTTAGTTGTTTACGTGGTACAATGAGTGAACCTGACGCATCGTGGTGCATGATAATATGGACCATAACTACACATTATGGGATAGGATTCGTTGAATAATTTTAGGTAACCCTTTGAAAAAAAAAATTTAATTTACGGTAAAATATTACAATTGCTAAATCCGTGTTCACTGTTGGATATCGTATGGGCAAGTACAGTCCCTTACCCGTGTATGGAAATTCGAAAAAAAAACAGAAACTCATGAGATTCACAGCTCTTTGATCACAAAAGGTTCCTGTTTTGTTGGATTAGTTCGACTCAACCTATGTGGGTCAGAGCTTCCTTGGTCGCAAGCTCAGCAGAATTCATCCATTTAATTTTGAGTTCATTAAGATTCTTGTGAAGATATTGTGGATAGTTTATAAAATCACCAATTTTCCAAACTCTTTCTCTATTTATCTTGAGGTATCATTTGGTGTTCATTTTGTTCAGGTGAGACCAACAAACCTAGCTTATCCTTAATCGTTCTTGTCATTTAGTTTGTCTGGCTGTTCATCACAAAGTTTTTCTATTTGCATTGCTTTAATGATACCATGGATTGGCTTGGTAAGTCAAAGTGAGTGGTACAGTGAAGATCAACAGGGCAAGCGAATATGGATTCTTCCATTAGTATCGTTCCTTGTCGTTTCGGCAACCACTGAATCGGCAGAAAACAATACTATGAAATGCAATGAAATACTTTGTTAGGGCTTGCAAGTTTGTACTTGGGGTTGAGTCTTGATTTATCTCCGACACTAATTTCGGCGTCGCTGTGCTCATCCGTTCGGAGCTCTCATTGAAGATTTCGATTTGACTGTCAGCTGTGAACTCCTACCACCTTTCCATGAACTGCTGTTTACCCCGCAACGAATCGTTATGTTCACTATCGAGTGAATTCGATCCTTCTCCCATTTGTTCAACGAAGCCACACCCCACTTGTTCCGAAATACCTCGTCCCGTTAGAAATTTATTGAATAAGCTCTTTCATGGTCTTCAATCTGAGCTGCTATTTATGCTCGCTCCTAGGACTAATTTCCTGCAGGTAAGAAGTTTGTATTGTTTTTTTTTTTTTTTATTTTAAAGGATTGAGGTTGAGGGCGTCAGTATGCAGTCTATATTGGGGTATTAGAGGATCTTACAACAACTTATTCCACCCTACAAACAAGGTTTTCATAAACAATTCATTTTTTGATTCTGTAGAAAACTATTCTCAAGGGGATTTTGCTCCGTTTTGCACAATCCGTAATATGAATGGAAACTTACCTACCAGTCACGAAATATTTTCCCGGAATAACCAAAAAAATTCTATCCCCACAAATTTAAATTTTGTTTTGAGCATCAAACAATCGAAATGGTAGCCAGTCGTGTCGTTATGATAAATTAATAATTTAAAATCTGTATTATACAAATCGAATAAACTCGTTTATTCAACATAAGTTTCATTTTATTTGGGCTCTTGAGCTTAGCAAGATAACATTTCATATTGAATTCAACAATTTCCGCAACTTATTCCCATCTAAGTTGAATGAATATTCGAATCTTAAGACAATTATTCAATCATAGAATCATAAAAAGGCTACCACAAAACGGTCCTTATAAGCTTTCGTAAGCTTTCAAAACTCCTCATGAAAAGGATAATGTGGACTATCCTCGGCGTGTGTCATCGGGATAATCCGGCGACCTGTATTGAAGCTATCCATTACCTTGTGATCCTCAGCGTCCAACTTGAAATCGAATATATCAATATTCGCCTTAATGCGACTCTTCGTTACCGATTTGGGAATGGGTACAACATCATTTTCAATCTTTAAGAGAAAAAAATCAAGGTAATAATTCTCTATAGTTCATTTCTAACATGCAAACTTACCAGCCATCTTAGAATAACTTGAGCCGATGTTTTGTTGTATTTTTTCCCTATTGCAATAATTTTCGGATCATTTATGTAATCATACTTTTTACCTTCCGGTCTGCCCAACGGACAATATGCTGTCGGGATAATATTATGACTCTTGCAGAACGAAATAAGCTTCTTTTGACTGAGACCAGGATGTACTTCAATCTACAATTGAATCGGGACAAAACATTATTATATATACAATGACTCAAATCTACTCGTATACCTGATTGTGTACAGGCTTAATCCTTATGGCAGAAAGTAGCCGTGTAAGTTGTTTAGAATTGAAATTCGAAACACCAATACTTTTCGTTAAGCCAAGATCAACCAATTTTTCCATTTCCTTCCATGTATCCAAATAATCCACGTCACTGCAATCGATCCTTCGAAATAATTTCACACGATTTTTTATACTTTTAAACGCACCTTAATTTTACATTCCCAGATGCATCAGTGGGAAACATAACGTCATCTCCCTCATATGGATACGCATATGGCCAATGCATTAGATACATATCAACGTAATCTAATCCAAAATTCTGTAGAGACAATCGGCAAGCACGCTCTACATTTTCCGGATCATGAAAATGACACCAAAGCTAGAAGTTTAATTTTACTGGTAAAATTATTCATCAACAAGAAATTCAGATCAATTCACTTTGGTTACAATGTACACATCCTCTCGTTTTACCACCCCTTCAGCGATCTTTTCCCGAATTGCTTCGCCTACCTCAGCTTCATTTTCATAAAAGAAAGCCGTGTCAAAGTGACGATAACCAGCATCAATAGCATCTTTAACGGATCGCTTACAATCGCCTCCAGTGGACTGAAATGATAAGAAACCAATTATAGAATTCATTCTGTTATACTTTTTCCTTTCACATTTATCGCAACACAAATCTCAAGGGGCAGCAAAGAAATCTTCATCAACCATTTTGTCGGGTACAGAGAGCCAAATCTTTCATTCGAAATAATGCACTGACCAAGTTTAAAATTATAGGAATCCTGTGTAAATATTTCCCCACCGTATAGTTTCCATCAGATAAACTGAAGTACAATAGCATAATTTTTTTTTTCAAATTGGGCGTCCACATCCCTTTCGTTAACTTTTTAAATAAATTCGTGATTTACTGCTTTGCTAATATTTTCTAGTGACGTGAAGAAAACATGGAAAAAATTAAGGATACGCTCCCTTTGTTTCAGTATTACTCCCAAATAGTAAAGAAACATGGAAGAAAGTCTTGACATGGATTACATCTACGTATTTCACCGTGAAATCTGTGAAATGGAATGTTTGACCACTAAGCAAAGATAGCGCCGATATATTGTCAATCCAGGATCGAATCTCTTTGGTAGCACGAGGTTATGTCTTGTGGAGAAAAGCTACTTAAAGTCCTTTAATTTACAGATTGTCCACCCCGACGTTCTACAGAAACCAACAAGGGCCCAAGCTCTATGGTCAGTTGTTGTTTCTACATGGTTACGTTAGCGTGCTTCACCCCTATGAGGCGTTCATACGTTGGCGTATGAGGCCAAGGTAAATTTCATTTTCAATAAATTAATTGTTTTGGTACATCCATGTTGTCTTCAAATGTTGTTTTCAATTAATCGATTGTTTCTTTCTTTCAGATTATTTTTATCCACATTAGAGTTTCATGCTGACTCTTGAGCTATGTCAATGTATATCGAGGTGTCATTGTCATTCGGTTTTCCTAAAATTTTACTCTAATTTTCAATTATTTCATTTAATAGTATTTTTAATGAATTTCAAAGAAATCCAATAACTTGGTAGAGTTTAACGTAACGTATCTGATGCGCTCAAAGTTAAACTTTGTTGTAGATAAAAGGTAGAGCAAGCAATCGTCGTTCTTAAGAGTAAAAGCTTATCAAAAGCTAAGAGTGCAACGCGTTAAGAACTTTAAGTTTGTAATCGTCAAAGAGAATTTTGTTTCCGCACATTTGATGTGACATTCCAATGCCGGTGTCAATGTCAAAGTTGTTTTGATTTTCTTTTCACTATTTACGACAGAAGATACTCAACATTCAATTTGTTTGAATTTCCGCGAATATGTGTGAAAATCTAACTTCAGCTTTAAAAACGACAGCATGATAAGTAACAGTACTTACTGTGTACGTTCCTAAGCCTATTACAGGCATAACGGTGTTGTCATTTTGAGTAACTGTAGGCACTGTCACCATTGTTTTTAAAGTGTTTTTTTTTTTTCACACTTAAAAAAAATTAAGATTTGATTATGGACGATACAGCACAACCAATCAACAAAGTCACTTCGAACACAACTGTCACGGAAACAAGCTCGCACAGAATATTCGACTTTTATAGACATATGAACGAAAGCTGTTTTTCCATATCTTATTGATAACATGCATGCGCTTAACCCGCAGAAGGCGCAACAGCTGCAGAGAATATTTGAAACAGAATTGAAATAAAATTTGTTTCCATTTTTATTGAATTTCCAATATCTAAGTAAATTCTGTTATTGCGATTGGAATTCATTACTACAACCGAAATTAGGGAATAAATACAGCCAACCCTACAAAACTTTTATGTGCTATTAAATCAACGCGATGGTTTTTCTGGGCAATGTAACAATTTTTTATATTAAACATTCTCGAATAACAGTGTAACAGTTCTTAATAAGAGTGTATCCCATTGCAAGGTCCTCAAATTTGGTGATGTGAAATTAATAAAATTGAGAGTCCAGTTGTCCGAGTATGTTTTTCGGCGTTGTTCGTTTTCAGGCTAGGTTCTCAGGTTGCCGGGAAGGTGTTTATTGGGTAGTCCAGAAACATTGCGCATCTGGGAGTTCCAAAATAAAGACGTAAACAGCCTTTACAAACAAAATAAACGGTTGGGTAAATGCTCGTATACGAATTCAAGAATATGATACTCGCATTGCCCAAACGAAAACATTTAGAAAAGACAAAAAATTAACGCCTTAATCCTCAGGGATCACCTATATCCTCAATCATATACTGCATATTTTATATTTAGACTGTAGATATTCCAATGCTGTTCCTAAATGTTAAAAAATAACTGCTAGTGAATATTCATCGTAATTAAGCTGCGAGCAGGACATATTAATAGATCCCACATTTTGCGAACGGGTTCTGACTTTTCTTTCAAAAAATATATACTAAGAATACTACTGAAAACGGTTCCGCGGTTTCCCTCTTGGTCCTGATGTTAGCTCAACGGACTTCGATATTTTTGCATAGTGTGAATGTATACAGTGCTCACATTCCGAAAAAATTCCCGAATAAACGATATTCGACGAAGAAAGTGGAATTTTATTTGGATTGGTAAATTTTCTCTTATCCTCTGTGAAAACATAACACACATATAAACCTTTTTGGGCTTTTTCTATCTTTGTCTAGAAGTTGGGTGGCCGTTAGCACTTTATTTTACACGCTCTGATTTTCACAAGCTAATGGCCAGAAGGCTCTGGCTCTGGAAAATCTCTTGGGAAAAGTAACGCAACTTCAGAGTCAATTGAAATACGAATGAGCTATTCCCCGCTAGACAGGGGGGTGGGGGAATGAATTACATTGAAGGCTTGTGGACCCTTTCTTCTTCTTCAGTAATTTTTTTACAGTCAACTGGCAAAATATAAATATTTACAAAGCATCCTGTTTGGTTTATTTTGAAGGAATCGCTGATGAATGGGTTAATAAGTCTTCTATAATCATGAGTTTCACACATATAATTACGTTTTATCGCTTTTATGATTAGATTTATTACAAATAAATAAGAGACCGATAAATTTGATATCTGCAAACATTTGTGGATACGTTATACATTGGCATTAAATGCTTCCAATCAAACATAACAATAAATCAAGTTCTATTTACTTTACGATTGAAGAGGATCAACTTTGAATGAAATTATTTTGCCTGTTTATTTATTTATAATCCCATTTAGGTTTCACTATCTAATTCAAACTCATTGGAATGTATATTCAATGGCATGATAAAATAAGTTTTCTTTAATTGAAAATAAACACAAAGATACAGACAATATTAAAAGAATATTTTATTTTATTTATTTAATATAAAAATATTTTATTTTAATTATTTAAATATTCGCATTGATGTACGTTATAAGCACTAGGAAATCGTAACACTTTTTTTCACTTGATAATCAATCTAGTACTTTAACAATTGAAAATGACCTATGACCCTTTATAGGAAGAACAACCATCTCACTTAGTGTGGATTTAAGTCCTGGACCTGTTCGTTGGGCCATCTGCAAAAAACCATTCCATCTCATTCACTGTGTTATATAGCGCGAATCAAAACTCGATTGAAGCACTTATAATACTTTTTTTTCAAACGCGTAATACGTTAAGAAGAACACTCGAACTCTGATATCGTGCCATTTACTAAATTATAAAGTCTAGCTTCAACGGCAAATCTAGTGCGTAGATAAGACATTTTGTTCTTCCCTCAAATGATTAAATCTTATTTAATTATAGCTAAAGAAAGCATGATGAGGACCAGCTTATAGAAGTCCAAAACATGGCCTGTTCTATGCAAGATCTACGAAGCTCCTTACACAAGAATTCGAAAAAGATGCTCAACATTTTCAAAAGAAGAGTCCTTGAAGAAATCATCGCAGCAAAAAGAAAGGGAGGCCAATAATGAAACAGATACAACCAGGAGTTGTACGAATTATGAAAAAGCAAGGAGTTGTACGTCTGAAAAAGTTGTTAGACGGAATCTTGTTGACCTGCAATCACTGGGTGGAGACAATCGACGAAGCCAGTGCGAAGCTGCTCGAATTGGGGGAGGCAAACAGTCAAGGATATAGAGAGGTGGAGACGCCACGAAACGGAAATGATAGCCAATGATCTTGAGTCTATTTTCGAGTCGTGCAGTTATTGGTCAATATTTCTTCGTAAATACGTTAAAAATATTTTGATAACAATTTTATTGACAAAGTGCAATTACAATTGCGCGTTCAACTCCATTTTTTTTAAATTTGCTTTCTGTATAACTTTATAACAATGTTTTTAACGATTTGTATTCTTATTCGACAAGCCAAATATCGGATGTGCAATCTCCTCCAGGATAACGCATTTCATGTGCCAATGTTGGGCCGTAAGGCTCTTTACCGAAGTCAACCAAGAAATCCTCATTTAATTTCATCCCTCCATTGACGATATCACAATCAATTTGAGCAATAATTCCGCCAACAGGAATCATTTTTGGATAGAACTAGAAGAAAACATTTGAGCACATCACACACAAAACTTAAGATCTCTTACCTGAGTATCCCATTGTGAAGTGAGTGAAGTTGATACATACAAACGTTTTCCATCAAGTGACAATTGCAACATTTGCGGACCTCCTTCAATCATCCTTCCCTTAATATATCGTGCTTCAGGCTGTTCTGTAAGCTCTTCGTCTTCGAGAACTTTCACGCCACTCTTCTTGTGAATCAAACCACCAATGAAAACTTGTCCCGTCAACTTAGGATTAGCCAAATCACTGATATCATATTGCCGAACATCACCGTGCAACCAATTCGAAAAATACAAGAATTTATCATCCAGGGATAGTATAATATCTGTAATCATTCCTCCCATTTCGTTGCCACCAGCCCAGCTTTCAACTTTCTTTGACGGAACTTCGATTACTTTTTTGACTTCGAATAGTTCGGAATCTGGTTTGCGATAAAACCAGAATACTTTAGAATGGACCGCTGTTCCAACGAGTCCCTGACATTCTTTCGGATTGTGCAGAAACCTCACTTCCAGAGGAGCTATTCCCTCTTCGCCTAAGTCAATGGTTTGGAAAAGAGTTTGCTCTTTCCACTTATATACATTCAGTTTGCGTCCATATCGCGAAGGATCGCTGGTATCTGATGGATTAAAGCCCCTTGTGAAATAAAAACCAATTAACAGTGTCAAATCATCTGAAATATACACAACGCCTACTTTCTGAACAGCCTCGGTGCTCCCCATTCCGACGCAATCATAACGTTGAAGTAAGGTTGATACCAATAATCGTAGCCACAGGTAGCTTTCTTGTCACCCCTTGTCCAAGTGCCAACAACATTGAACTCAGCATCCAAAAGTAGGAAATCACCATTAGCGTTACCATTGCGATCTCCAAGGGTTGATATCATTATATTACCGTCCGCTAAACAATGGCTTGTATGCGGGGCACTGACATCTAAAGATTTTAGAGCATCTCCGTTCACAACTTTAACTATTTCCGGTTTCCTTTCGTTTGTAGCCACATCCACTATGTAGATGTTATCCGAATGTAAGGAAGGCATAATCAATCTATTTCTTTTTGGAACTTTGGAGCAACTAGCATCGACTAAATGGCAACTGGAGCAAGCATTCCAGCCGGAATGATGCAGCTCATTTCCAATGGTGTTTGTGAAAGTTCTATGGATTATCTGTCAAATGAATTTAATAAATAGTTTCATATTTCATAGTTTCATAAAATTTCAATAATATTTAGATACATGGTTTTTAAGAAACTCAACCTGCTTTCTCAAAATGACACTGTTCTTGCTTTTGCAAAAGAAAGAAAGAGACCAAGTAGATCAGCAAGATAATTGGTAACATAGGAAAAATCAAGATGTGTAAGAGACATATTTATCCTGAATTCTCATTCCTCATTGAATATCTTGGACTTGGTAATTTTTTGTCACTTTTTTGCAGTCTATTCAAGCAGATTAACTCTTTAGGGCTTTGAAGAATGTGGTAAAATTTCTACAGACCATTTCTTTATGTTTGTTTACGTTGTGGCAATGCGTCCATAAAAGGTGACAAATCCGTGGTGAAAAAATGTGGTGAAAAGTCGATTCGTGAATCGAACTGTAAATGACTGCACACTCCCAATAAAACAGGGATAACGTCTGCTTTCACAACAAAAGACAATTCAAAAATTTGAGTACTTAATGGAAAATTGACTGAGCAAGAAGTGTTAAAGTACAAGTTGTGTGAATTCTCAATCTTTTGTTTGTGTTCATGGGCTGAACGTCAAAGTCGCTGTGTGAAGTTTGTGTTTGCAAGACTTATTATGAGGAAATGAAGGATGTATAAATAATATAATATTCAACATATTTATAATATATATATAATATTCAACAGCTAAGAACATCTCTCTTAGATATGGAAGTTTCAGATGTTATATAGCTGTGTGAGACCGCCGTATTGCCAACACATATTTGATTTATATTTGTTTGAATTTACTCCTTATGATTAAAAAACTCATGACATGGCCTCAATTCAAAAACAGAATTCCAAGCAATATGCTTTATATTCAAAAATTAGTGTCTGTAAACAAGTTATAATAAAAATTTTCAGTGCATATATCAGTCAATATTGATTTTCACTTGTTACATATTCAACGAGCGGCTTATTTAAAATACTGCGAAATATGTGTTTGCACTTGTTAAACCCACTTCATCCGCCGAACCAATCTACCAAATCTGATCAAATCAACGCCTGATGTTTGGTAATGCATACTCTGGATAACCTGAGCATATAAATTACCTAATTTATATTTCTAACCAATGGCTAATTAATTTATTTTCCACGGTAAAGCTTGTCTAAAAGCACGTAGTTGAAGTTCTAAAAGCGACTTCCGTATCTATATCTAAGCTCATTCAAAGTACGATCATATGTGTTTTGAAACTCATTCCTTTAAGGTTCTTCTTGGGATTCAGTGCACGACTAGCTCTTTCTTGGAAAATTTTTTCACTAACGCCCAAAACGAAATTACCTGACAATAAGTCGGGCTTTCCGGATCAACATCTACCGTGGCGAGATAATCGCCATGAGGTTCCTGGAGATTCGGCTGCACCGTTATAGTGTAAAGGATTTTCTCACGAGGACCATTGCGAAAAGCATCCATTGGAGTTGCATAGCCTGGCCCGATGGCACATTCTAGAATGCAAAGTTAAATAAACTAAACGAACGCTCACAGCCAAAATCGGATAAAGTATGATATTTACTTTTGGTCACGACCGGCATCTTTGACAAGTCACTATAAAGCACTGCAGATACTTCAAGACTGAGTATGTGCAAAAATTACAGGTCGAAGAGTCACTTTCTTGACTTGTAGCTTAGACGGACTAGCACTTAAGCTTCTTTCTTTCCTACACCGAAGAGCTTAAAAATCCAATCAAAACCAAGATCAATGACGGCGGGAATAACAGTCCAAAAACACGTCTTTATCTTTATAATAGATTGGTTCTCGCGAGGGGTTTGATGGTGATTACATTATATGCTGAGTGCTGATAAAATACGAATATCATTATCCCAAAAATACTCTTGAATGAACAATTTAAATATTCGCAAAGCAAAATAGTTGAGAGCTTTCTGAAATCAATTGCCAAGCGATGTAGCCGAAAAAAACAAAAAAAAACCTAGATAAGTTCCTTTTTTTAGTAATAAAAAACCATCAACAAAAATAATTAAATTAAAAATAGCTTTCTACTGGATGATAATATTAATGTGAATTTTGCGAAATCAATTTTTACTATCGTTTACATCTTTGTTTTGAGTGATTTGCAGAATTACGTTGCATAACACCAAAAATATTGACTATTAACCTTCAGCAGTCATGTCCCTCAGATTCCATATAAATCTGTGATGCATACACACATAAATTTGAAATATCTTCGTACAGTGGCTGCAATTTAAAGCACTTCAAGATTGCTGTGTTTGTCACCATGTTCTACTCTGAAATGCTGGTCCTTTCTGGACGAATGACTCGCAGGTATTACTTTGACGTCGCAGGCCATTATTCTTAGATCGATTTCACACTATTCCGTTTCGAAAGGTGACTAACGTGTTCCTCTCTCACCTCTTTCTGGGAATGAAAAATCATTTCTCTGAGCTCTGTCCTTTCTTTAGGTTACTTTTTGCCTCCTCCAAAGTGTATCTCATTTCAATAACTGACACCGCAAAAATTATTCTTTCTTGTCTTTAAGTTCAGAATCTTAGCCACCGAGAAATTTGTAAGCTCTCTAGCCTCCAAAGCTCGTTCTATTTGGTACATGGGGTGTTCGTATCACTTTTCTTGTGATGCCCGACCAGACTGTTAGCACTCTTATTGCGTTAGATGTTTCATTTAAGGATTTTGAGCTAAATTTAGGCTAAGCCGAGGTCGTTGCTTTTTTCAACTAACCAACTCTGATTAGTTGTCTATCTCTGATTAGTCTAATCAACTTGTGGATTCAGTGAACGGGCTTTTCAAATGGTTCGCCCTCGTCGGCAGTCGCATTTCCATCACTTCATGGCATAGTTTGCATTGTGTTTTTTGCCCCAAAACACCCTTTTGAATCTTTGTGGATATTTGACCCTTTGATTATCGGTGTCCAGCAAATGGGTCATCGAAGGGTAGAGTCTGCACAGGGGCCAGTTTGTAGTTCTGTTCAATGAAATCTGTAAAGCCACCTCAATGACGAAGACGTGGTGAACATATTTTGAGTGGTCTTATTCGAGATCCTTCGAAATAAAGAGCCCCTCCGTCGGCACTGTAACAACGCTAGCTACGTCCTGAATGCTACATCCATGAACATAAATGCATGGATTATGATTCAATTAACAGATTGGCTGTCTTACCTGTCAATATTGAAAAACGTGCAGTAAATTATATCTTGTCAAGGTTTTCCGCCTAGTCCAGGACCCTCCAATAGGAAGAAATTTGAATTATATTAGTCTTATTATTATTTCAGCTCAAAGCTAGGTTCTCAATATGCCAGGGGTGTTCTTCAGTCGACAGTCCCATTGCTATGTGCAACATAGAGTCCAAGAACCAATAGGTGCAACCATGTCTTAGCTGTTGGTTGTCTTAACAATAGTTAGATTGAAGGACGACATTTTGCCATCAAAAACGACGAAAGACAAGTCGAGAAGATTAGAGTTGATGTCTTCTTGGAGCGTTCCGAAACGCAAAAAGGAATGCGAAGCAATCTCAAGGGTCAAAGACCAGAGAAGGAGACTGGATGCTCTTTAGTGTCACCACACGCAAAATGAATCTATTCTATCACCCCAGCTCAAGTCTGGCAGACTAGAGAAATGACTTTCTCAAAAATTAAGGAGTAACAGATTAATGTTGGTTGCGGCTTCAATACCAAAATTTTTTAATAAGCGTTTTATAATTCGATTTCAGAGGTAATTAAGTCATGGAAATCGTGGCATGTAGGTCTAAATATGAGCAATACACCAGCTTTCAACGATGACAACAATTATGGAGGTACAGTTTGTAGCAGCATCAGTTGCACTACCAACCTCAATCCGGAGTGTGCTGGAGAACTTGGCACTCGTTTAAGGACACCCAAGTTATACGCGACAGTGTTTTTTGATACGTAGCCACCAAATCTCAACTAACCTGGTTTTATCCTTTGAGAAATGGACGTCAAATGTTTCGCCGATGTGATTTTGATAGATAATGTTAAGCCCAACACCTCAGGAATCATATATCATATGTAACGTTACATACAAACTTTATTGTGAGCTTCACAAATCTGTCAGTGACTCCTGCATGCTCTACTAACATCCACGTACATGTTGAGTATAAATCTTCCAAAAACGGAGACACACATATCACACACTCCAACGCAAAGCGATTGGGAAGCGATACCAAACTGAGCGGTGGTATATGGGCAAGAGCAGAACTTGCCGTTGTCAGAACTGCATCGAAGGTAACTGCGAATAGTGAGCCTTTGGAGAGAGGCTTCTTCCTCTTGACGCAAAACTCGTCATCTCAATGACGCCCGGCATACTCGATGGAGAAAAATTGTTGACGCTTAAGCCTATACATCCCACCCGCATTCGAAAACAATCTACCCAGCTGTTCGCAAGAAGAATCGAGACGCTGCTTCAGAACTTCAGACTGAGGGGCTTAAGAATATACAAACGCATGTCTCCTCAAAACAAGAGTGGATGGACCATTACTCTCAAAAAAGGAGCCAGTAAAGAGGGAAATAAAATAGGAGTCAGTAAAGCGTAAGACAGGTGAACTGCAGATATCATTCGTGATTTTATTCTGTGGCTTCATAAAGGGTGGAGAGCCATATATGACACCTGTCACGACTTCTTGTCATGTGGAAGATGGTTGAGGGTTCGTAACTTTCAGAGAGATTTGGCGAGGATTTAAGGCCAATTCTTGACTATATTTGCGATGTGGTAGTAGTGGTGCTTTGTTGGTAGTCCAGTTACTTCGTGCCACTGAAAGCCCAACACATATAGTGTGAATTGCCTTATCTTCCCAACCATAAAAGTATTATTTTATTTTTTTTTCTTTTAATTTCTAAATTGTTTATTGTAAATATTGTCCAGAACATCGAAATTTAATCTCCATGGAATCAAGGAATCAAACCCACAAGACCAAAAATTAACTTATCATTTCCATTTTCAGCTGCTATCGTGTCAAAGATAATAAAAGCTATAACATGTTGCTCGTAAAATAAAAAGTAGTAGCATGAAAATGGACTTATCTGCTGGTGCATATGTAAACAAACTTGCATGTGAGCATAAGATTGTGACGGACTATTGCATTTACGCTGATTTTCGTAGATTTGTCTCCCTCCACAAAACATGAGTGGAATATCGCCAGAGATAACTTTCCTCCACATTGACACAATCTTTAATCTCTCCCGCACAATTCAACAATCTTGTATTGAAGCACTACTGCACCTAGTCAGTATCAAGACCACTTGCAAGCCACTAGTTAGCAATTCAGTAATCGTCTAGAAGTGAGAAGAAGAAGCATGGAATCTTCAGAGAAAAGTACAGTTTCGTTTGTTAGTGCAAATGGATTTTCCTTTTTTTATTCTGGATTCAACTTGTAGAATGCGCCCGCGGACCCGGATATGCTACACCTTTGGACGCTATGACAAAAGGACCCAGGGAAAAAATTCTCTATACTATCGCAGTTCAACCGGATCTAGAGGAGCCTCACGGTGATTATTTAGCAACAGTCGATGTTGACCCAGAGAGTGAAACATATTGTCAAGTAAGATGTATTTATTTTTAAATCCTAATGTCTCTAGCGAAACGAATCACCCGCCAGCTCTTGATGTAGATAAAAGCTTTTTAGTGTTGTTTTTGCAAAAAGCAATATAAAATAACATTGAACTTGAAAGATACACTTCTAAATATTTGGTATTCTTATCAACTTTTTGGCTCGTCATACTGGCAAAACCATCAAAAATTGTATGATGATTTTTTAATTTTGGGGCTCTGATCATCGAAAATAATATTATGAGGAAGAAATATACCGTAGAAATTATATTAGAAATGCTGTTCAATAGTATCTGATTTATTAGGGTAGACAGATAAGGTCAGATTACTCTTAAAAAATAACCCAACGATGCCAAACATGGTGCCCAGCTGACAAATCCAATTGTGAATACTAATGGTTCATAAAATTTTTAATTTTCTCCTCCTCTTGTTTTTTTCCTCATATTTCATCTAATCATACGCCATCTTATCGGAACCAAAAGTCTCATGCCAATATCATTCTGTTGTGGAAAACAAGAGTCATACCAATTTTCAAGCTTTAGGTACCTTCAAACTTGCTATGTATAACGACAGACGCATCTAATAACATCGAAATCACCTACACATTAAGCAAAGCAATAAATTTGTTGTCAATTGAACATTATTTGCCTTTAGATGCTTCTTATTTTTACATCCAAAACGTATTTCCAATCGGCTTATGGCATGCACTTGAAATACATATTCATTTGATTGCATAAACTCGGTTCAACCCTTAAAATTTCCACTTTCACTGTCCAATTCATTGTTAGTTCAAAGTCCACTGCGTCTTTTGTATAATTTCTATCCCCCATTATAGATTCGTTATTGTTGACAGAAGCAGACTTCCCACCACGACTGATGCTCATTCTTCACAGACACTCACTCCATCCTATTCTTATTTAAATACTTGTTCCGGCAAACCGAGAAACTTCGCAACCATTCATTCGTTGTATGTGCATAAAAATCATAATTAGATCGAATGTGCTCCATTTCATTGCGATCGCGATCAATTGATATACCCATAGATAACTTGCTATTCAAAGTTAACAATGACAAGAGACATATGTCATCTAACACACAAAACTGGTACTGCCAACAAAAAAAAATTCAAATTTCGAAAGAATTTCGGACAATAATTCACTATATTTATATTTTTAAGATTTCTTTTTATCTTCAAATTTAGAAGTTTTCTACTGAATATGTGCAATATATTATTTATTAATAAGCTAGTAATAGGTTAGCTGATAAATGCGCATGAATTTCTCAGTGCTATCTCGTGGAAAACAAAAGCATAATCAAAATCTTAATAATCCTGATAAGTATTGAAAATCTTAAAAGCTTCCTTCAAAGATTGATTTATCAGTGGAAGAACTGATAACTTTTTTCCCATGGATACGGCTCCTTCTTCAGTGCTTAGTATGTTTATTAACATGCTCAAATGGTTCAAACATCCTTCTCAACAAAGGAATATAAACTTTTTTGATTTATTATTCTACGTGGCATGTTCACTTGGACCAACTACCATATTAATTTTTAACTTATTTTCTATTATTCAAGGTCATCCATCGAACATTTACACAAAATCCAAAGGACGAACTGCATCATTTTGGTTGGAATGCTTGTTCAAGTTGTTACATGATTGATACGTGTTGTTCTGAAATTCCCAAAAGGGATAAACTTATCCTCCCAAGCTTGAATTCGGATAATATTTACATCTTGGACGTTGGAAAGGATGAGAAGAAACCCGAAATAGTTAAAACAATCGACGGTGATGTTCTAAAATCGTTTGACCTTACTGCTCCCCACACTACCCATTGTTTAGCCGATGGCAACGTTATGATTTCAACTATGGGTGACAAGAATGGGGACGCAAAAGGAGAATTCCTGCTGCTGGATCCAGAATTCAATCCAATTGGTACATGGACCAAAGGTGACAAGAAAGCGTTGTGTGGATATGACTTCTGGTATCAACCGTATTTTAACGTAATGGTTGCGTCTGAATGGGGAGCTCCAAAATTATTCAGGAGGTAGCAACCCTTCCGAAAATTCACGATCTTATCAAATTTTGTTTAATCTTTATTTTAGCGGCTTTGCTCCCTCTGACGCTGGTGATCCAACTCAGTACGGACGTCGTCTAAATTTCTATAAGTGGAACGAACGGACACTTTTCCAAACAATAGATTTGGGAGATGAAGGAACAACTCCTCTAGAAGTTCGTTTCCTACATAATCCCCGTGAATGTCAGGGATTTGTTGGGACTGCGCTTTATTCAAAAATATTTTGGTTTTATCGGCCCGCTGGCTCGGAGCTATTTGAAGTCAAGAAGGTCATAGACGTAGCAACGAAAAAAGTTGAAAACTGGGCTGGTGGCGCGGAAATCGGGGGACTAATAAGTGACATCATTTTATCATTGGATGACCGATTTTTATACTTCTCGAATTGGTTCCATGGAGATGTTCGGCAATATGATGTAAGTGATCCAGAAAATCCTAAATTAACAGGTCAAGTTTTCCTCGGGGGCTTAATTCACGCTGAAACCGATGTTAGAATAATTGAAGATAAAGAGCTTTCACAACAGCCAAAAGCTCGATACATAAAAGGACGAAAAATTGAAGGGGGACCACAAATGCTGCAATTATCATTAGATGGAAAACGCTTATATGTATCAACATCGCTATACTCGCCATGGGATAAACAGGCAAGGATGTTTATTATTGATTCCCATCTAAGTCTGATTTAAAATGTCTGCATTGCTTTAGTTTTACCCAAAAATGATCTCCAATGGCGGAGTCATCATGCAAATCGATTGTGATACCATAAACGGTGGCATGAAGTTGAATGAAAACTTCCTGGTGGATTTTTGCAAGGAACCATACGGACCAACATTACCGCATGAAATGCGATATCCCGGCGGCGATTGCACGTCTGATATTTGGCTTGCCGAATGATAGAACGGATTTTGGCACAATCAGCAACAGTATATGCGGAGCTTACTACGTACAATATCGATAAACACGACTTTGATAAAATGTATGATATTTTTACACATATTCAATTTACGACTAAAACAAATAAAGATAAAAGATTCCCTTTTTTGATTGATTATGCTCTAATAAAATGTTTCATAAATCCGGTCATTTCCTGCGCTCAAAGGGCTTGATACCATTTACATCCTACTAAAATCACCATACAGAGCCGTCTTCAGGATAATTGCTCATGAATTTCTGTGCATTCAGCACCTTTGCCCGTTTAATATCGTAAGCAGATCTTGCGCCCAGCAAGCTTCCTAATTATCCACTTTAGAATAAATTTTCTCCAATGCCATTTGGGAATCGTTGCTCACTGAAAATCGGACCGAAACAAGAGTAGTTTCCTTGTTTTCCCCCTGCAGTTTGAATTTCGTTTATGATATAAGCACAGGACACTCAAAATGGTAATACACTGAGTTTTATTTGCTCATAAAGTGAAAATCGTGACAAAAATTGTTCCTCAATGTGTCGGACCAATAATAAACTCTAACAAGTATAATATTTCGTCGATAAAACAACTATGGAGAACTCCTTTGTCAGCAAATAGTAGAAGTTTAACATGGGACCCTATTTATTGTCACTTGGCAGCTCCCATAACTTATTGCCTTCAATTGCCTTTTCCCATCGATTGCCTTCAAGGTTAACTCGAAACTAGGAATTGTCTGAGAATGGGGATCGTTCAATCACACTCCTATCCATTGTTGAAAACTTTATCTCAACCAAAAAGGTCAGACAACCTCTGACAAATTTCCAACGCACGATCTCCTTCGCGAAGAACAAATTTCATTGATTTGCATTGCACATTGCAGAAGTTTACAAACAGTGCGGAAGCGCGAGCGCCGCCTAATGATTGGAAGTATAAAACAGGCGGCAACCCCTGCTCCTAAGTGCAGAAAATCCAAGCATACTGCAGTAACATATGTGCCTGGTATAACCTTTGTATGTGAATCGCTGTCATCAAGCAGGAGTTTGGAGACTACTGCCATTTTCTTTTAAATAAATGAAAGAGATGCATCCTACAAGCGTCTCTTAGATGGCTCATATAAAGGACATAAACAACTCATTGGAGAAAAATATGCAATATGTAAAAGAAATTTTGACTGGATCCTTACGAAAATTCAACTGAATTGTTGAACCCTGCAGAACTTCATGTGGAAAAAGATCCCTTGTCCCTTAATTTGGTCCCGCGCTCCTTTGTTTGCTTCGCCGTACTGCTGCGTTATTATCCTATTCAGGGCAGGTGGACGAGCTTCACTCGAATCCATCGTAATGTCCTGTGATTCTTATACTAAACGGCTCTCTTTTACTACTTTACATAAGTGTATAAGCTCCAACAATCACTATCAGAGGCAATTTTCTGTTCCTGAATGAGCTTTTCACGAGCAGACTAACGCGCAGCCCCGAAAAGAAAGGAAAGGAAGGAAAAGGGATCACGTGAAGATCTAGATTAAATCTTCAAAGTTATGCCTAGCTCATCAATATCACAATTTTTGCTTAAAACTTTCTTAAAAGAAGTGATCATAGAAATAACCACCCCCAGCAGACCGATCATACACAGCCGCCTTCCAAATAGAACTTAAAAAAAAGATTTATTATTCAAAATTCGGCAGACGACATATGAACCCTGTAAAAAATCAAGATAACGCGGAACATCGCATCGCAGTTCAATGTACCATATACGATAGCATCCGATCGACATTATAGCAAAAACATAATTTTCTCGCTTTCTTTTCTTCCAATGTTTGGAACGAGATGGCTACCTAGGAGTGCAATCGAATGCTTGCCGGTCTCATTTGCGTCACTTTTACCCGAAATAGAAAAACTGTCGCGCATCCTAAAAGAAAGTCAAATTCCCCTTAGGATCCAGTCTAGAATTATGGTCCGGGCTAGAATGTTTCTAGGCCTACAGGCACTTTCTTATCACAAGACCAAGCTAGAAAAAAACCCTGACGATCCAGTCGGTCTTTATTAACTGCCAGGACTTCATTCATTTTTACAATTTTTAAAGGCTTTTCTCCAACTGCAGTTTCCGAGAAGAACTCTCCGATTTGGTTTAAGAGGTCGCCAGGTTGTTTGCTAGCCATAAAGGCACGTGTCATGTTCGTTCTCTATGCAAAACATGCAGTTAGGAAAACGTGACCTTAAAATCTTGTGCCAGTAAGACAGGAAGAATCCAAGCCCACTCTAAAGTTTCTGACCCCGATCAGCAGTTGAAAAAGGACACATTTGATGCACTTGTTCATAATGATTGCCAACCAGTCTACGCATTTGCTGTCACTTACCTGTAAAGCTTTCGAAAGAAAGTTGAAGTGTATTGGGGGATAAAATTATGATTTCGTAAAAATACATTTAATAACATAATACAATCATTTGCGAGTTAAACGATTTTAAAATTCCCAGCCAGTATATTCTTTGACAACATCCTTATTTTCGCGACGATGTCGTGTTGTTGTGTTCGCTTCTCCCTTTGCAACGCACTTTTTCCTCATTTCACGTTTCTCACGAGCATCCATGGATTTCTTGATTCGATCTTTTATGACCGTCGGCGCAATCGTACTCGCATTTGTCGAAAACGAACGCATACTTCGAGCATCCGAGATAATTTTCTCCACCATCTTAAATCGGTAGAGACGTGAATTTGGATCCAAATCTTTCAACTCCGGACAATCATCAGTTTCCAAATCATTAGAGCTCATCGTTCGCTCTGATTCCTTATCTTGATCGTCCTCCGCATCCGTTGATTTGTTAGTGTCACGCATTATTTCTGTGCTATGTGAAACGAATTCTGGTTTGGATGTAGGGGTATTGGCTTCATCAGTTGATCCCATATTCATTGTACCTAGGTATTGCGAACACGATTCAATATACTTTTGAATTGAATAATTTGATTTTTGATCCTTTAGCGAAGTCTTGTCCTCGGCGAACTTCAACTCGTTCTCCATTTGCTGGCGATATTCGTTCAATTCCTCCTCAGCGTCTTTGAGTACTTCCGACTCAAGCTCATCTTCCGCATCAGAGTTTTCGGCCGAATCTTGTTCGATCATTCCGTATTCCTATTAGGGGGATTCAATTATGATTACCGCCGAAAGATAATAGCCAATGAGAGCATACCTGTAGCAAGTCCTTTTCCATTTCTTTAGTAAATGCGTAACCCGTGCAATGCACTTCAGCGTCCAAATCGTCCTCACGCGTTAGATCTTTGAAGGTAGGGTAGTCACTGCTTTCGTAACCAAACTTCCGCCGGCAGAGTTCGCGAACACAATTTACATCGCGATCGAAAAAGCTACGAAAAACAAACAATTAAAATGGAATTTGCATCGACATACATTTGGCTTACAATTCCGCATTGGGATGTGACGTGGACATCATTTGTGGAAAATCGATCAGAATCGGCTTCCCTTCTTCGGATATCATCAAGTTGAACTCATTAAAGTCGCCGTGAATAACTCCACAATTTCCCAACCGAACAATAAGGTTCATTAGTTCATCGTAAAGAGCTTCGGGATCTGCAACTTCATTTATTTGTGTCCTGACAGTTAGAAAAAAAAACAAAATTGTCAATCGACAAACACACAGAATAAAGTCGATCGTGAAACGTACAGTGGATACCCGTTAACAAGCTCCATCACGACACAATGTCGATTGAAGTCAATGGGTTTGGGGACTGGGAACCCTCTATCATGCAATGCCGTCATGTAGGCAAACTCGCGCGTAGCCGATATCCGTGATAAGTACAGCCACGAAGCTTTGTGCCGTTTTCCATGGTAATCTCTTTTGGTTTTGATATTCCGGAAGCAAGTACGTCCCAGCCGGTGAAGTTTCAGGCACAGTGGATTGCCTTCTGCATCCGCAACAGTATAAATGTTGGATTCCTTGCCAACGCCGATTTGATTCCCAAATGACGCTACCGATTCGCGTAGAGACAACGACTTGAGAGCAAGGTAATCATATCCCATATTGGTCAGGCGATAGCCGTCATCTGTAAGAAAGACTTTCATTTAGTCGATGTCAAAGTCTCAGCATATTCCGAGCAGATAATTGTCGATTATTACGCTTTGAAGCATATACGCATATATTAATTGCCTTCCTACATTTTAAGGCCTGATTTAAACATATAATTATGTCACGAGATGGCACACAACATAGAAACAGTCAACATTGAGTAATCAAGTAGATTTTTTCATCAGCTTCCGGTCGAGCACCGAAGAGTATTTAGGCTTGGTCCTTCGCTCATCAGCGAATTTCATTTATGAAACTGATGAGCGTCTCGGTATTACGCGTAACTATGCACGACTAGGGTAATTTACATGGTGGGTATAGTGAAAAACCTAACATTGCGGTTTTGAACAACAAGGAAACAATCTGACCCTTTAAGGTATTTCATGGCATCCTTTACCTGACGCGAATAATTCACCCAAATCCCACATTTCAACAATCCTCAAATTTTTTAGTTTAAGCACTAACGTGCACATTGATCAGAAAGTATTCAATAAAATCTAAAACTCGCAATAAAGACGATAGGACTGTACGAGCGAAGAATGAGATTGTCATTATCCTAAATTTAACATGGATTTGAAACATTGATCATCTTACATTTTTTGCCGCGTTCATAAGTTAACAGCTTATGTTTACAAAGTTCGCGTAGTAATTTATGAACTCCACCAGCCTTTAAATTTGCGATAGCTGCAGTTAAAGCCCCGGGAACAAGTTCGTGATTTTTCATTCCCATTTCAACCTGCAATTTATTGGTGTTATATTATTAGTTTTATACTATCAACAGATTGTAATGAAATATGTACTTACGGCTGTTAACACGCGAAAATCTTCACGCGTCAAATACCGGAGTATTGTTACATTGAGTTTGCCCATTATTAAATGCACTGACTAAAATTATTTAGTAAATACTTGTTAATATCTTGGCGAAAAGAAAACTATTTCGCTAGCTCAATGCTACACATGGCTGTCAAAAAGACAGTTCTCGATGTCGATATTTGTCAATTCACGATAGAATCGACACAGGGTGGGAAATCAGTACGGGGAAGCAACGAAAATATCGTTACATAGATACATTTTGATTTTTAAATTCAAGAAATTTCTTTCGTAGTTAAAATTAGTTAAAAGTATATACGTTTTACTTTAAAAGTGTAAACTATAGTGTAACTATATGAATAAATTTCATTTATTAAGATATCAAGGAATATCTCCTTGAAGTCCGGATTATTCGGAAGTTGCAAACTTATAGGTTTATCCGATCTTGTAGTTAATATCAAGCTGTAAAACTGGGAAGCTTACAACGTAGCGAAGGCATTAAATAGAGCCTTGGTGAAAATAGGAGCTTCCCAGAAACAATGTCCGAGATGTAATGCTGTGAAACTGCGATTTTAGGCATCTCGTTTCGCATTCTGAATTTCAACACATCTAATGCCTTGTTGTCTAGTGCCTTGTTTACTTGAAAATTTCTAAATAAAATTGGAGACAACTCCTTGCAAGTTATTTCTAATTTACCGATTTCAAGAGTGGGACCCACATCTTGCATTGCGATTTTTAAAAACATTATTTCACCTTCTTATGGTGTATTAGTTAGACTTCTAACTTCTGTATAACTGATGCCAGGGTCGGAAATTCACATTTTCGACTTTCTCAGTACTATGAAATATGTTTTGGTGGATGTTAGCTTGAGGCTAAGCTCATTGAACCACTGGATCACACTTTTTTGTGACATGGATACTTCGGTGGGCCGGACTTAACCGATGATTCCCAATGCTTTTGTCATCAGGCAGCGCATTACGAAGAAGCATCACCGGTAATCAACTGCCAGATAAGATTCCATCAAGAACACCACCATAGAATTGCTCGATTGATTTCAGGAACTTCAATAAAAATCCAAGAAGAAATAACTTTCGGATATCTCTTCAATGATACAAATCCCATTGATCTTTGAGATAGAGGCCTCATGGATCTGGATAATCAGCTCAAAGCACACAGAATTTCTATCCTCACAGGTGAATTGTACTCATTTGTCACGTCCAGTATAACCAGCTGAAGAAGAGTAGTTTGCCTTCTACGCATCCCTAACAGCTACAACAACCTCTGAAATAATATCGATTATTCCAATTCCTGGCCGGAATAAATGCTTTTAGCAGAAAATATCACCTGCACTGACTCCAGCAGCTCTATTGTAACTTCATTGCCGTGTTTAGCTTGAATTAACAGATTATCTGAACATTTATTTGATCCCTTCCGTATGTTGAAAGCACCAATCGGAAAATTTTTCAATGAGATAGAATGACCCCGGGGCAACCATGCATTGTCTTCATCAATAGAGTTGGATCTTAAACACAGCTAATTGTTTACATCAGCACTCCGTGGGCACCTGAAATCTTTGGGTTCCTTCTACTGGTTACTACGCTTGTTCACCTCTACGACCGTTTAAAAACGAAACATACACTTGCTTAACTTCCACAGATCATGGACTGGTAGAACACTTCGAGTTAACAAAGTTCTCATTTAGTATAAGTCGAGTCTTCTGGTAACCAATTTGTAGTCATCACCTTTTCATTAATTTTTTAAGGGAATTAAGGGAGCGCAAGAGACTATCGTGGATACGAGAAAGGACCAAAGTAACAGACGTGATAAATAGAGCGAAATCCTTGAAAGGGCGATGAACCAGTCACTTGGCAAGAATGACGGGCGGCAGAAGGGCCACAAAAATAACGCAGCGGTACCTTAGAGGAATCAAATGACCGGCAAATATTGCAAACCATTTGAAAAAAATTGCATCATTCTAGCTGGCTCATTTGCTTCCTTGAGATATATATTAAATTTTTCAATAATTCGTTTATATTCAGAAGATTTACTGCCCCGACAGCTCATATAACCAATTAACAAAAACTAGCAGCAGAGGAATCCAATTATGTTCCTGTATTCCATACAGAAAATATCAGTTCAATAATAAAACTATCTTGAAGAAAAGGATAACTTAGAAATTTTTATTGGAAAATTAAAGAGAAATCCTCTATTTCTCTCAAAGGAAACGCCGTACAGTACATAGTCGAGTACATCGAAATTCTCGAACTAAATTTTTCAAATTAGAGGGTCACATAGTTGCTTTAACTTGAAAGTATTTGAAAAATATTATGGAAAGTAAGCAGATTTTAATGATTGAAATAAGGCCACCAGTTTCTATTTAATATCCACAAAGTTGATAGTGTTTCGCCACGTAATCAAAGCAAACTTGAAGCTCATCCTTCAAAACAAAATTATCGAGCGATGCGCATCTCAGAATATACTTCAAAATTATTCATTTAAATGTAATATTCCCAAATTGCAAGTATTGGCGGATCTTTTAAACGTTAAATTTTGAATATAAAATTATATTTTGTCGACTGTTAGTGAATCTCGAATAAATGATAAAATAAAGTCCCAAAAAATGCCGAACTTAAGCAAAATTCAAAATGTATACAGGGTGATGTTCAAGAAATTCCATACAGACGGTTAATGTGAAATAATTGAAAATTTCTTTGCAGGCTTCGCGAAAATTACGACCAGGCTTGCGTATATTCGAACGTTGCAAATCGTCGCGATTACCGCCACGATTTGTCAACCCCCGCAGAAGTGTGACTGGCGGTGAGATCTTAAAGGGTGAAATTCGGAAAAATTCTGCATCCAATGCACGAATACTATCCAAGCTACGAATAGAGGAACCCGCCACGGGACTTATTTTAGATGTAAATTTGAAGTATTATTTTAGAAAAATTCCCGAAGGACAGGCGCATTTTGGAAGTGAACTCGTGGAGAATTATAAAAACGAAAATAAGCGCGATTTGGAAGAAATTTGGAATGGTTTTATTAACACTGGCTCAGAAATCATTGATCATCACCGTCAACTTGTCGATGATGAACAATTTAAAAACTTAGATCCCAAACACGTAACGCTTGAAAGTAAATGGTCCGGCTCTTCAATGCTTAGCAAAAAAGGAAGTCGACAAAGGAAGCGAAACGTAATGGAACGACAATTACCCCAACAAAGATACAATGCGAAAGTTTGTGGTAAAATTGATATTATTTCTTCGCAGTTTAACTCTCACCAATTTGGTGATACCCTGACTGGTGTTTTGCGAAACATTATGTCCAATTCGTTTCATACTTTGCTCCGAAAAGTGTCTGAAGATAACTTCAAAAAACGTGAGCGAATGTCTGTGAGGAAGACTCTGAATCCATCCGCAGGTGGGATAAATTTGAAAAACTGTAGAAGCGCTAGCAACTGCAGTAGCTTTCCTGCCACAAGAAAAAAAGGGAAGCAACAAACCATTGGACTCAAACCTTCAAATAATATGACAACTGAAAGCCCGAATAATAATCAAACCGTTGGAGTTGGAGTTGAAGTTCCTTCTAATAAATCGTCCTCAAAAACGAACGCATTTATAAATACAGTGATTGGAAAACACGAGGAAAACGACAATCATTCTTTAAAGAAATTGACAAAAGAATCCTTTTCTTTGGCATCAATTAATATAAATCCTACACCAACCTGTAAGTACTCCAGCAATGAGAAGATCCCTTCCGAAGATTTCTCGCCGTTGTACTACATAGACCCGAAGTTAAAAGAGCATGAAGCCAGTAAAAACAGCTCACTATCACTTACCAAACATAATTCCAACTACGCTAATCCTGGAGATGCTCAAAACATGAATGTAAAACCAATTTGTGAACAGTCCTCTGAAAACGTTCGGAGCAAAACATCATTCTTAGCTGGTTGTAGCAGCCGGGAACAAGCACTAGACAATATGAGTGCACCCTCCAAGTTGCCCACAAAATCAATTGCCACTGATCCAAACTTTGCAACAAATGAGTCAACCACTCCCTCAGTGGAAAATTTGCAAAAAACCGTACAAGACTTTCGAACCTTATACGCGCACTTTACAAACGCTGTCGAAAATGGAAATATGCCCAAGCGACATTGCGAAGACGGTCGAAAATTTCAGGGAAATCTTCTAGAAAGCCCACCGAGTTCTATACAATTGAAACCTCATGACAACTATATCCAATCAAACAGTGATAAGGGTGATGATCCTGCCATCAAAGAAATTACTTCTAGTGTTGTCAAGAATCTTAAATCTTCTATTGCAAACGAGTCTAAACCAGTAACCTCATTTGATGTACTACGGAAAAAGGAAGAAAAACAGCAAGAAGATGGAGAAATTTTGAAAGCCACACAGAACGAACTACACAAAGCTATTCACTCCGATCGTAACAACTCCGATGTTAACTCTCAAATAAACTCTGGATCACCCATCAGCAGGATTAGAGAACCAGCCAAAACGCAGAGGGTGGTGGGGAAAAGTGGTACTTTGGAATCCAGAAAATATGACATTCGCGAAAGTGGAAGACCTTCCTCAAGTGGAACTGCCTCTCCAGATGAGCCCGCAAACTTTAACATTCATTCAATGAAATATCCTCCTATCCTGAAAAAACATCAAAATAAAAAATCCAAAGATCCCTCTCAACAAAGAAGTTCTAAGTTATGTTTTGGATCTCAGAATTCCGTAAGTCAACGGGCAGTAAATAAAGTAGATTCTAAGTTGCTCCAGAAAGATATTAGTAAGGTCCTTATAGATTGTAACAGGTTCAGAATTCAGGTAAATCAAACAGATAATACTTTTCCCGCTACCCCAAACTGCTCTAAGCAAAAACCAATGTCAAAAAATGATCCGAAACTAAAAATTAACAACAAACAAGAACCCCAGGTATCCGACCACAATCGAGAAATCATCCAACCTGCTACTAAAGACGGCACAAAACCACTAGAGTCCAATTGTCCCAAGCAAATCGATGGAACAAAATCTGATATTAAGCAAACGGAATCACAGAATTCTCCTGAAGGCCAGACCATTCGACCTTCTTCGAAAGTTAGTCCAGCAACTGTTGACTCATTGACGCCAATGAGCCATAAAACAAAAACTTTTGACAAGGAGACCGTGAAAGCTTTTGACAGCAGTAAATACAAATTACTAAATAAAGCGAGTCCAGATATGTTGAAACCTTCAGTAAAAGTTGCACCCACTCCTGACGAGCAAACTTCGGCAGCAACAAATTTATGTTCTACGGACAATGCCAAGAAAACCCCCATGACAACTAACCACTGTGGCAATCCACGTCAAACACAAGAGAAAAGGACATTCCCTGATAAATTGAAAGCGAGCATATCACGTCTGCTATCGAAGTCCGATAAAAGAGCTTCTCAGTCTTCAGATTCCAATAACTGTGCGAAGAAGAAATCAGGTACTGCTGGTGAGAGAAGAAACCCCAGCAGACCAATGCCTATGGATCCGCCGAAAAAAAACAGAATGGGTTTTAACTTAGCTGCTTCTGAAAATCTCAAAATGTCGGAATCACAAACCACTCCACCTAAGCTAGGGAACCTATGCAACCAATATGAGGCTGCAAAAAAACAATTCAAAGCAGAGCAAGATACTTCCACCGATTGCAGTAGATATAATACCAAACCAAATGATCAACCGCAAAGTTTCGCAGGAAAAGACAGCCAAGAATGCCAGACAATAAATAAAGTTACAAAGGAGGAACCCGTACAAACATTGAAGGGTACATCTCTTAAGGAAGCAAAAGGAGATTTATTGTCAAAGAATGAGTCCCAAATGGCAGATACAACTGATCTTCAAAAAAGAATGGCTCAAGCCTTCAATTCCGAATTGCAGACAAATCAAAATTTGAATGTTATCCAAAAATCTGCATCCTCTAAATCTATACAGCCGTCATTTCAGTCTTCTCAAACGACTCAACCTAAAACTTCAGTTCAACTTTGTTCTGGCCTAGCTACTCTGAACACAAAACCTCAAGTTGCACCTATATCCAACCAGAAAGAAAATCCTTTTGCAACCGATTGTTCCAAATATAAATCTTCCGATAATGTTGTATCCAATGCCCCCACCGTCCCCTTGATTAAAACTGAAGCTGATATGTACAAGCCATTAGACTGTAGCAAATACACAAATTCAACTACAGGAAATCCAAATAATCATAAGAAACCAAGTACCATTGACTGCACTAAATATAGAACGGCCGGTAAAGATATTGAAAATTGCATAAATAGTGAAACTTGCAAGGACACTTGCAGCAAATATAAGACATCAGCTCTAACTGCAGAACATGAAAACACAACCGAAAATCGTGGCTTCAAATCTTCGGATCCTGAAGAAATTGGGACAAAAACGGAATCTAGTCCAATCGACTGCAGTAAATATAAATCTACAGCCACACCATTCAAAACTGAAAACAAGTCTGCAGCAATAGTTGAATGTGAAAAATCCGTAGGTTGTCCAAAAATATTAGCATCCGTCGACCCCGGGTCTAAAACCAAATCACCGTCCGAGGATCAAAAACCAAATTCCAACAAAAATAATGTTACAGAGTCTTTCAAAACGAATCCTTTGTCTACTCAAAACCCAATCGATTGCAGTAAATACGCTTCAAGGATGTCATCAACCAACGAAACCTCGGATGAAGCTGTAAAGAGAACACAAAATGTGACACCAACCGAGCCACAAAAATCAACTTCTAAAAGAGCTGCTAGAACTTGCTCTTTCACCGAAACCCCCGAAATTCAAAGAAATTCTTCTGATTGCCTTCAGAAACCAATTCAAGTTCAGCCAAAGGAGTCAGAAATGACTCAACAAATTGCAACTAAGAAGTCCTCCCTGGAAACTTTAAAGCTTGACTCAAATACCCTAAATCAAGCACAAAAACCAGAAAAAATAAAATGTGCCGAGATCCAATCGAATGAAGACGCGTGTTTCAAACCAAAAACTGGTCCTATCGAAATCAAAGCTACCGAACCACGGATACAAACAACAAGTCCAGGAGGAACTGATCCACAAAATGGGAGTTTGAAGTTCAAATTTTCAAACATGTTTCCAAGCATGTTTGGTAAAAAAGTTCAAAAGGCACAGGAAACCAATATCAAGAATAAATATGCGACTCCCTGCTCAAAAAAAGATGAAACTCACTCGACCATACCTAAACCCAAAACTTGTCAGCCTGTTATGTGTGTAAAGCCGGAGAAACCGGCTAATGTCAAAGAAGTTAAAGCCAACATTGCGAAGCGTATTCAAATGGAAACAAACCCAGCCTTATTCAATTGCTGTCTGAAGATATCTGGACCAAAAAAAGTTGAAGTTGCCAATTGTCCAATGCCAATTGTGTCTGATGATTGTGAGTAGAATTTTATTTTTGACTGATTCCTATATCTGTCAGCTCGTGTGAATTAAGCAAAATTAGATATTTTTGAAACTATTGCCAAAACAAGTCTCATTGACCGCATGTCTTGTATGGATTCATAGCTGAGGTAACAGACAAGAGTTTCGACTTAATCGCCTATGTACACGTCCAACAAATTCCTTTGCCCAACGGTCTCGATCCAAAACTGCAATTCATGTTTCTTTTCAATATAATTTGAGTAATCCAAGTCCATCCTTCAAAGTCAAAGATTCTTGAAAGACAAAGAGTGCTATTCGCGCAGGAATTTTGTGATTAACTGTTAAATTTCCTTTTTCTTGTACATAAAATCGTATCTAGTTTTGCAAATTTGACTTGATCCTGCAAGGTTAGCAATTTCTGGTAGCCGATATTTTGATAACCATTAAAAACCGACTCCTGGAACTTGAATCGTTCATTTTCTACAAATTATTCTTACAGCTGTCATTGTAAAAATGCATTCTGTTGGACTTTGTTGTTCCGATATATTCATATTTGAGGAAGGACTCGAAAGAATTGAAACCAACATCAAACTGGGACATGAAGGCGCTGGAGAAGTAATTGAGGTACTATGCAACATTAAAAATTCAGTCAAATATCACGTTTACAACTTTCTCAGGTTGGTCCAAGAACTAAATACTTGAACAAGGGAGATCGGGTATGCATCGAGACTGGAGTTCCTTGCAGTCGTTGCAAATATTGTAAAGAAGGACGTTACAATATATGTCCAAACATGCAATTCACTGGAGTGCTTTCCACATATTGTAGCCATCCGGCGAATTTTTGTCATAAAATTCCAGGAACAATGAGTTATGAAGAAGCGGCGTTAGTCCATCCACTGTCATTGGGCCTACAAGCTTGTAGTCGAGGTCGTGTAGGCGTAGGCTCAAAGGTGCTAATTCTTGGTGCTTGTCCTTTAGGGCTTTCATCTCTGATGGCAGCTAGAGCAATGGGTGCTGACAAAATTGCTATTGTTGGTAAGTGAAACAAATGAACGTCTCAAAAATAACTCGTTGGATTATTTCCTAATTATAATGTCTCAAAATTTGCAAGATGTTCTGAAGAAGAACCTTCAAGTTGCATCAGAACTTTGTGCAGACGTATCACTAGAGGCATCCGAAACTATGTCATCAAAGGAGCTTGTTGAAAACATTCTTTGTACGATGAAGTGTCGTCCAAACGTGATTATCGATTGTTGTGGATGTTCAAAGACTGTCAATATGGCGATTGAAATTGCTGAAAAGGGCGGACATTTTATTTTGGCAGGTTCCCAGACTAAATGTGTTAACCTGCCAATGTTGACCACTTTTGCTAAGGAACTAAGTTTCCACACTAGCTTCCGGTCCTCAAACATGTAATTTCTGAAGAAAATTACTCCACATTTAATATTGTCAAAAAACTTTCATTTATAGGTACCCCATAGCTATTACTCTCATTGAGCAAGGTCGTGCTGAAGTAAAGAAAATGATAACACATCGCACTGAATTTTGTGAGATTCAAAAAGGATTCGACGTCGCCCTTAATGATTTGGACAATGAAGCAATAAAAGTAATGGTCAATTGGCCACATGACAAAAGTGGTTGCAAGATGAATTAAAAAAAGGAAAGCTGAATATGAAAGGATGCTAAGAAAACTATCAAGTATAGTATCTGACTCCGGTTTCTTTATTCGTGAAGATATAATTCGTAAGAAAGCAAAACAAAAAAATTGGTTTATTTTCCTTCCTGTCTAAACAAATTTGTATAAAATTTTTGAGTTTATTTTAACATTATTGATTTTGAATAAAACGAAATATTGTAATTTAAATCTTCTAATTATTGAACTTTGTATACATCCAATTCGTCTCATTTGGAAAATAATTCCCAAGCTCTGAACAGAAATTTCAGGTTTTACTATGAAAAGTTTAAACAAAAAGAAAACTCGGATTTCATCATGTCAATGTGTTACAAGTATTTGGCGCACTCTTGCAGTGAAAATACAAATTTGCTTTATTTATCATTAATTTGGCATGGAGTGAACCAATTTGGCTATGTTCTGCCTGGTAATTTCGGCCCCATTCAACGACGATGACGTTTTTCAGCGTTTCCTTCGTGGTTATGCTGTGCTGATGGATCCTACACTCAAACAAGTCCCACAAATGCTCAAAGGGATTAAGGTCTGGGGATAGGGGCGGCGTACACAGTTGATGTTTCAGGTTGTAGAGCAGCCAAAGCTTCACATTGTGTACTGTGTGCTTGGGATCATTATCTTGCTGGAATCAAAAATCGTCACCAAGCCTCAACTGCTGAAAGCTTTGCTTCAAATTCGGCTTCAAAATATTGAGGTAACCGTATTGATCCATAGTTGAATCTATAAACACATGTTGGCCAACTCCTTCTGCCGCCATACACCCCCAGAGCATCACTCCACCTTTTCTTTTTCGAGGGCAGTACAGCTCTTCCGTCACTCTAACTTTCTTCCTTTAATGCCAAATATACAAAATTTGCTTTCGTCAGAATATAGGACCTGTTCCCAAAGTTCTGGTGACTTGTTTAAGTATATATTTTTGTTTTGCGAAATCCGCACGTTTCTTCCTCTATACTTCCGGAATGAGTGGCTTCTTACGTGCTATGCGTGAGCGATATCTTTCTCTCTTTAGTATTTTTCGTATGGTATCTATCTTTTGTAAATTTTTTTAAAAAACTGCACTCACAAAAATGGTAACGAATAAATCGACAGGGATAAAATAACTTTGTTAAATGCTGTGATATCTTACTATTATCGCCCTTATCCGCACGAACAATACGCCGCATTGTCGAAATGCAATGCGGGTAGAGGGAGTCATCTTTCGAAAACTTCCCAATCAAGTATGTTACAATCGCATGACTCTCCCAAACAAGGAACCCATTATCCACCAATAAAGGCACTGTGTGTTCAGGATTTTTTGCAAGAAATTCAGGCTTTTTATGTTCGCCCTCAAATAAGTTTACTTCGCGAAAATCGATAACTAGATTAATGGCTTTGGCTACTAAGAGCACAGAGCGCACGGGAGGACTCATATAAATTCCATATAAAAATGGCTTAGTCATGATGTTCTCAGGTAATACTGCAAACTGCTGAAATAGACTCCAATAGACCACGGGGTTTTTGATTCCTTTATACTGACAGCTATTGCTTCCAGGAAAAAAAATTGCCAGTCATTATATATTTTAGTTAATCTTGTTAAGATTATTCATACTGCCAGCATGACATTCGAAATAGATAAATCAATATCAAATGCAAAAGTGTCAGGAGAAGAATTCAATAGAAATCAAGCTTGGAAACTCTAGGACTTCTAACTTTTTATATTGTTTGCTGAGATAGTCTTTCAGTTTCAACTCAGTGGTCTCAGAAAGTAAGAGTTTAAAAAATTAGGTTTCTTCATGAGGGGTGATCAGGAGGGAAGTGAAGCTCAACCAAGCTCAAACCAAGTAAGTGCACCGATCCAATTTACAGAATACACAGAATGGAATGGAGTTCATGACCGTTAAACTTTCGATCTGTTCACCATAGTCGCAGTACCTTTCAATTGCGCAGTAATAAAGTTGGTCATCTGAACATATACTTTGTAGCTCTACACTAGTCGCCTCAACCACAATGAAACAATTAACAAACGCTAACAGTCCGGACGGCATCACAATACCCCATGTAACAAATATAATGAGCTTTGCAAGAGAGAGAGCTTATGCTTCAAATGACGTAGGTTGTTAAAAATAAACCCTTGCCTGGCTTCCTAAGCTTAAACATATGTGAGTATAATTTTTACAGTGTAATAGTTTATATGAGTCATTATGTATGAAATCAAATTTAAAGAGAATGTTAAAACGCATCTCTCCCTTACTGCGCCACTATGTCCAATCTTCAACAAGTTATACTTACAAATATCAATGCATCTGGAAAATCTAAGTTGAATACTATTAGAGACAGAGTTTGTTTCGTTGAGTTAACGCTGTTTATTGGTTAAGTTATGAGCTTCAAGTAGAAATCGCACGTCATGCGACTCTTTATAGTCCCAGGAGAATCTGAATCCGGTTTCGGGCTCATTGTTATTTTCTGCGAAACTACTAAAGCTCAATTTTTCTCAGCAGAATTTCTCAGCTCTTCAATGAATAGAAGGGTTTTATAATATAATAAGAGTTTTAAAATATTTTGTAATGTAATGATTTTAAAACGCTTCGACCACCGGTCAAATGGCGTTCTTTTAAATGTTGGTTATTAATTGTTGAGGTTGGTTATGGTTAGATTTTAGATCAGTCATTTCCATTTTAAGATCAGTCAAAAGACATCAATTGGATTCCTTGTGAATTCCAGACCATATAGTATTTTTTTCAATAGCCATTACTGTATCAATAAGATAATTATCGTATCCCCAAGAAATTATAACACATCTTAAACACATCCAATAAACTCGAATTCATCATATATTTGTTGTCCACGGCTAGTCAAAAGGAGGAGAAGGAAAGGAAGCTATCAAGGCTGCAATTGATCTGGGCTACAGGCACATCGACACTGCTTATTTCTATGGTAACGAAGCTGAAGTTGGTGAAGGAATACGTGAGAAAATCGCCAAAGGTGTCATCAAACGTGAGGATGTGTATGTGGTTACAAAGGTAACATCAATACCGCTGTCTGTCACTAGAAATGAATACTACATATATTTCATCCCTGCAGCTCTGGTGTCATTTTCACGATCCCGAAAACGTCGAGCATGCATGCAGACTGTCCAACAAAAACCTTGGATTGGATTACATTGACATGTACTTGATGCATTGGCCGTTTGGATACAAGTATGAAGGAGACACTGTGGTCGAACCAAAAGACCAAAACGGAAGGATCAAATTGAGGTTTGTACTCCTTTATCTAAATATTGTGCTATAACTCAAATGATTCACCCTCTTGCAGTGATGTTGACTACATTGACACATGGAAGGCGATGGAGAAGCTTGTTCCTCTGGGTCTCACCAAAGGCATTGGTGTCTCAAACTTCAATGTCAAACAATTGAAACGACTTCTTCCAGCTGCCACAATTAAGCCAGCCCATAATCAGGTAAAGAGTTTTGCCATTGATCCCTTGCACACGATATTTTCATTCGTAACCTGAATTCTTCTAGGTCGAGTTCCATCCTGGCAACAATCCAAAAGAGGTCATCGAATACTGTAAGTCACAAAACATTATCGTCACTGGATATTCACCACTCAAACACCCTCACGCCAGTCCAGACACTCCTGACTACCTTCATGATCCCAAGATCGTAGCCATTGGAAAGAAATACAACAAAAGTGCGGCACAAGTTATCCTACGCTGCTTGGTAATATGTACAAAACATATGGAACAGTAAATTTGCTTATGTTTTACCTTCGCAGGTTGAGTATGGAGTGGTACCGATTCCAAAATCTGCCACAAAGAGCCGCATTGCTGAGAACAGTCAGGTCTTTGACTTCGAGCTTGATGCAGAAGACATGAAGACTATGGACTCATTCAATATTGGAAAACGTGTTGTGACAATCGATGCAGAGGCGAGCAAATATTATCCTCTCAAGGAAGATTGCATTTAAGCGAAGCAGTACGACTTTTTATCGAAAAACATTTGTAATGGGCTCGAAAAAATTAACCACTCTCAATAAACAATTTTATTTCATAAATTATTATATTTTCATCATGAAAAAGGATAATGAGTTGGAAATATGCCTCATTAGTATCTCGGAGGGGACTCTTTTTTTCAGCGGAAACCGCAGGTTTTCAGAAATTAAAATATGAAATACTTTAACAAATTTATCTTTATTTGTGAATCAGGTAAGCTCAGCTAATCTGTCGTCCAAAATAAATGTATCAAATTAATGTGACTGAAATGCAACTTTTTTGTATGCTTAATCCTGGAGGACTTTTCTTCTGGAAGTGATACGAGCTTATTCAATATAATTAGTGATAGACAGCGCTAACAAGGCTATAAGAAATCAAAACAAAATATTTTAAACAAAATCAATTTATTAGTTTAGTTGTTCAGGTGGTAAAATGCGTGAGCCTGACACATCCTGTTAAATGATAAAATGGACAATAACTAGAAATTTTGGGATGGAATTGGTTGAAGTAGTGTAGTAACAGTTTGAAAGAAAAAAATTTAATTTTACGAATGAATATTACAATTGCGAAATCCGTGTTCAGTGTTGAATATAGTATAAGCAAGTATAGTTCCTTATCCGCATATAGAAATACGAAAAAACAGAATCCCATCAGATTCCTAGCTCTATGATCATCAATGGTTCCTGTTATGTTGAATTCGTTCGTCTCGGCCCAAGTGGCTGATCAGGAAGGGGCTTCCTAAAAAAAAACTCAGAGCTTCCTTGGCCGCAAGCTCAGCAGACTTCATCCAGTTCATCAAGATTCTTGTAAAGAAATTGTGGATAATTTAATCATCAAAGTTGTAACTCCTTTCTCTATTTAGCTTGAGGTATCATTTTGTATTCGTTTTGTTCAGGTGAAACCAACAAGCCTAAATTATCCATAGTTATTCTCGTCATTTCGTTTGTCCGGTCCTTCATCACACAATTATTCTATTTTTATTGATTAAATGATTCTTTGGATTGGCTTGGTTAGTCATGGTGAGTGATGCAGTGAAGACCCAATGGGTAAGAGAATATGGATTCTTTCATTAATATCGTTCATGGTCGTTTCCGCAAGCACTGTAGTCCAAAAACAACACTATGCAATACTATGGAATATTATGTTTGCACTTGGGGTTGAGTCATGCATTTTCTTGGATGCAAATTTCGGCGTCGCTTTCCTCTTCCATTTCAGAGCTATCATTGAAGATTACGATTTCACTGCCAGCTGTGAACTCCTACCACCCTTTTCCACTCTTCTCTGACCTTTTTGTTCACTACAGGGTGAATTCGATCTTCCATTTGTTCAACGGAGCCACACCCCACTTGTTCCGAAATGCCTCGTCCCGTTGGAAAGTTATTGAAGAGCCTCTTTCATGGTCTTTAATCTGAGCAGCTATAAATGCTCGCTCCTAGGAGTGATTTCCTTCAGGCAAGAAGTTTGTAATGTTGTTTATTTTTAATTTTAAAGGATTGAGGTTGAGGGCGTTAGTATGCAGTCTATATTGGGGTATTAGAGGATCTTACAACAACTTATTCCACCTTACAAACAAGGTTTTAATAAACACTTAATTCATTTTGTGATCCTGTAGAAAACTATCTTCAAAGAGTTTTCGCTCCGAACCGAGTGACTTATTACTTTAAGGGAGCATTTAACGTCAGATAACAACAACAACAAAAACTAAGGAAATTTATCAGCAAGAGGCCATAATATGAATGAAAACTCACCTACCAGTAACGAATAATTTTTCGGGATTTCCCAGAAAATTCAGTCTCCGCAAATTTATGTTTGTTTCGAGTATCAAAAAATAAAAACTGCAGCCAATCGCGCGGATATGATAAATTAATAACTTAAAATCTGTGTTGTACAAATCCAATAAACTCATTTATTAAACATAAGTTACATTTTTTTTTTTTTTTGGGCTCTTGAGCATAACAAGATAACATTTCATATTGAATTCAACAGTTTCTCCAACTTATTCCCATCTAAGTTGAATAAATATTCGAATCTTAGTCAATTATTTAATCATAGAATCATAATAAGGCAACCGTAAAAGTCCTCAGTACGGCCCTTATAAACGTTCATAATCTTTCAAAACTCCTCGTGAAAAGGATAATGTGGACTATCCTCAGCGCGTGTCGTTGGAATAATCCGTCGGCCGGTAATGAAGCTATCCATTACCTTGTGATCCTCAGCGTCCAACTTGAAATCGAATATATCAATATTCGCTTCAATGCGACTCTTCGTTACCGATTTGGGAATGGGCACAACATCATCTTCAATCTTTAAGAAAAAAAAGTCAAGTTAATAATTCACTATAGTTCATTTCTAACATGCAAACTCACCAGCCATCTTAGAATAACTTGAGCCGATGTTTTGTTGTATTTTTTTCCTATTGCAATAATTTTCGGATCATTTATGTAATCATACTTTTTACCTTCCGGTCTGCCCAACGGACAATATGCTGTCAGGATGATATTATGACCTTTGCAGAACGAAATAAGCTTCTTTTGACTGAGACCAGGATGTACTTCAATCTATAATTGAATCGGGACAAAATATTCTTATGTTACAATGATTCAAATCTACTCATATACCTGATTGTGTACAGGCTTAATCCTTGCTGCAGAAAGTAGCCGTGTAAGTTGTTTAGAATTGAAATTCGAAACACCAATACTTTTCGTTAAGCCAAGATCAACCAATTTTTCCATTTCCTTCCATGTAATCAAATAATCCACGTCACTACAAAAATATTTTCGCAATAATTTGACACGATTTTTTATATTTTTATACGCACCTTAATTTCAGATTGCCAAATGCATCAGTGGTAAACAAAATGTCATCTGCCTCATACGGATACGCATATGGCCAATGCATTAGAAACATATCAACGTAATCTAATCCAAAATTCTGTAGAGACAATCGGCATGCACGCTCGACATTTTCCGGATCATGAAAATGACACCAAAGCTAGAAGTTTAATTTTACTTGTAAAATTATTCATCAACAAGAAATTCAGATCAATTCACTTTGGTTACAATGTACACATCCTCTCGTTTTACCACCCCTTCGGCGATCTTTTCCCGAATGGCTTCGCCTACCTCAGCTTCATTTGCATAATAGAAAGCGGTGTCGAAGTGGCGATAACCAGCATCAATAGCATCTTTAAGGGATCGCTTACAATCGCCTCCAGTGGACTGAAATGATAAGAAACTAATTATAGGAATCATCCTGTTACAGCTTTGTCCCAATTTTGCTCAAATTTATCGGGAATACGCAGCACATATCTTAACGAGTAACAAAGAACTCTTCATCAACCATTTGTTTAAGAATAGAGTATAATTAACAACAAATTACGCCACTATACAGCATAGAAACTCTAATCTCTACCAAAAAGATACCAGGAGTATGGATCTACTTCAAAGAACTCTGGCGAAGTCTTTTTCCTTTGATTCGCTTTTTACTTTTTCAGTCAGACTGCACTTTGGACAGAGAATGGGAAGTTTTAGTTAAAATAAACATTCAAAGCTTTTACGATTATTTGTTAAATCAAAGTGAATTCAATGTCATTTAATATAACAAAATAATGTCTCATAAAAAGTCAACGCGATCACCCCTTAACATGTCACCAAAGAAAACAAACTGAAACGGTCAAAGTACATGATCTTGGCGCCAAACGTACTGAATCATTTCGTGTGTTTCAAAATATTTTGTTTTCAATAAATTAATTGTTTCGGTACATTTGTAAATTAATGTTATCTTCAAATTTTGTTTTCAATAAATCGATTATTTCTTTTTTCAAATTTTTGATTTTTGTTTTATTCATATGTTTATTTCCATCGGCATGCACATTTGAGTTTCATGCTGACTATCGAGCTATGCGAATGTTTGTATAGAGGTTTAGTTATTGGATTTTTTGAAAATTTAATTCTAATTTTTTATAATATATTTTCAACGAAATCTGAATAATTCAACAGCTTTTAACGTAACGCTTCTGGTGCGCTCAAAGCAACTAAAGGAGCTCTCTTGTAGATAACATGTAGAGCAAGCAATTCATTTTTAAGTGAAAATTTTTATCGAAATATCAAATATCAAGAAAGAAATACCAAAATTGTTTTGATTTTCTTTTCACTATTTAAGACAGAAGATGTTAGAAATTCAATTTTTTTTTTACTTTCCACTGCTTTGTGGAAAATGTAACTTCAGCTTTTAAAACTACAATGTGATAAGTCACAATACTTACGGTGTACGTTCCTAGGCCTATTACAGGCATAACGGTGTTATCATTTTGAGTAACTGTAGGCACTTTCAACATTGTTTTTAAAGTTCTTGTTTTGTTTACACTGTGTTAAAAAAAATTGTGAGATTTGATTAAGGACGACTCAACACTAGCAAAGTCACCTCGAACACAACTGTTATGAAAACAACCTGGCACAGAAAATTCGACTTTTATAGACATATGATGGAAAGCTTTTTTTCCGTATCTGTTTTGATAACATGCATGTGCTTAACCCGTCGATGACAGTATTTGTCAAGTTTCCAAACTCTACTTAAATACGGCAATTGAAAACAATCATCGCATTGGAATTCATTACTGCAATCGAGCGATCGGAGTAAATCTAGTCAATCCTGTAAAAATTGCATTCACTATTAATTCAAATCTATTGTTGCTCTGAGCAATGTAGCAACAATATACCAAATATTATAGAATAATATTACAAAATAAAGGCCCAGATACAATACTGCGTGACAGCGATGCCAGAGCGCGATGCATTCAATTTACAATGCATGCGTTGCGAGGAAGAATAATGTTCATATGACAAATGACAAATTGCTGACGTTTTAAATGAAATTTCCTTGCAATTGATTTTGATTTTTTAAAAGTTTTGAATTTGGAATTTTCCTTTGTTTGGCGAATAATAGTCTCAACAAGGATGCACGAAATTTTCATTCAAAATTCATTCCGAATATCCCTCCTACTTAAAAAGTAATAAAGGCGTTTGAATTTCAAATTTCATTTACGCGCCATATTGCATCTGATAAACGTCACGCACCTCGTTGCGAGGAATTTTCGTTTTTCCGAATATTTCTCGCCTCGCAATCATTGTACGATGTCGTATAGAAACGCATGTTACCAAAACTGGTTGACATTTGCTGCGAGACTCTCGTCGCGCTCTCGTATCGCAGTCTCGCAGTATTGCATTTTGGCTTTAAGTCTCCCAGTGTCGCGTCCTGTACAGGGCCAATGAAATCATTCAAATTGAAAGTCCTGCTTTCCCAGTAAGTTTTTTGGCACTGTTAGTTTTCGTTTTCTGGCTGGGTTCTGAGGTTGACAGGGGAAGTGTTTAGTGAGTAGTCCAGGAGTATTGCGAGTCTGAGAATCCTCAGGCGCGCAGAATCAGTCAGGACGTAAACAGCTGTCGCCTCATTTTCACAAAAAGCCAACGTTTGAAAAAGGCTTTATGTGGTTTTTTTAATGAAGACTATGCGTACAGGATCAATGTTTTAAGTAGAATAGGCTACATTCTTTTTCGGTCTTCCCAGGAAGCAAGGAGATAATACAAGGCGTGTGAATTATGATGGTAAACTCTGCTCGAGCTATATAGGCTACCTAAAGAATAGATAGGGCATCAACAACACATTTACACTGAAAAAATATGTAAAACTGATAAACCTTGATAAATTGAATTAAGAGTCTCAAGAAAAATATAAAATAAAAAAAGGATGTGGCTGGCATAGCGCTAACATATTGCTAACATTTCGAACATCGAACTCCCGAAATACCGAAATTCCACATAAATAAGTAGAATTTTATTTGGATTGGTAAATTTTCTCTCATTTTGAGCAAAACAAGCACATCCGTTCCCAAAGCGCTTGGGTTAAAACGCAACACAAATATAAACCTGTTTGTGCTTTTCTATCTTATCTCTATCGTGCAACAGTTAATTTCGAAGGATCTTTAAAAAATGATAAGACCCAGAATTTAAAAACATTCAACGGTAAGGATAATTTTTGCCCAGACGCATGCATTATCAGTTGCGTTCATTTAACCTTCTTCGTAGGGTCCACTTCGATATATCAACACCTTTGTCGGCAAGCTACTGTTTAAGGCTAAAAACCGATCGGTTTTACAAACAATATGCATAATTTTCCTCTCTGTCCACTCCATTATTTTCCACTTTTTCCCTTAATACTTACTTTTTCGCATTTCGGGGGTCGAATCGAGGTCGAGCTGCTCTATCGACTGTAGAAGCTGACAGATTCTCTTTTGTGATTTGCCAATCTTCCACTCTTATTTTCTAGCAACCTTTATTTACTTGTTTTTAACATTAGTAAAGCCATTGGCTCGATCCATTTCAATTTTGTTTGTTAAAACAGTATAACATAATAATTCTATTGAAAAATACAAACAAATACAAAATATATGACATTTACTTTGAATTTCTTTTAATATTTACTCATTTTTTTTCCGCTTAACTCCCACCTTTTATGTTATGATATATTTATTTATTTACATATACATATATATAATTAACGCAGTCCTTGAATACACAATATGTGGAAAGTTTTGAGTTTTGGAAATTTTGAGTTCTCGCCATATTTTTTTACCTTGCTCTGAATGCCCTACTGTGCTTTAAACAACAAAAAACTTACACGAGTACTATCGGATTCCTTAGAATCAAAAATGGGACCACCTTTGTCAAAAGTAAGGTGCAAATGGCAGCAAGAACCTTACGAACTTTGCGAACGCTTTGACGTTTTTCTGTTGAGCACGTGTGAAACGTTAACAACGTACTAAGCTTGCACTTTCAATGCAACTCGCATACATTTCAACTGCTCAAGGCACATTCTCAGCACAAGGTCATTATAACCAGAACCGGCACTTTATTGAGGAAAAACAAACGGTAACCTATCGATATTTTAAATTTTTTACTTTACTCTCCGATTATAGTAAAAAAATAACTTAAAGAGAAATAATTAATGCAATCAAAAATTGTGTAAAACAATAACTTTTCTCGAAATATTAAAGTGTGCGTAAATCGGTTCAATTTTTGCTCGCAAAGGCCTGCAAAGCTTAATTCCATTTAAAATTTTCAAAGGATTCGAAAGGGAAGACTTGAGTCATTAGATACAACAATTAAAGTGCAATGAACTCAAATAGTTGCTAAGATTTTGCGAACGTATGCCTTCGTCCAAAGCGTAAGAAGACCGACTTATACCATCAAAGAAATTTAGAAAAGGCTTCAATACTTATTGTTGGCGTTGGACATAGTCGATTTGGCACAGTCCACAGCGGAACTTTTATGTCCTCAAATTTGGATAATGTGTTTGAATATGTCCTAGTAAATCCATTGTAAATCCATATCTATAAATCACTATATTTATAGAAAGATTGTTAACTTTTACGGAAAAAGAGGCAGCATTTGGTTTTAATTAAATTATATTAATATTTTCACCGGGGAAAATTTCTTGGCTTTCGCAATTATGTAACAAACATTCCGCTTTTACTCAGTATTCTGAATTGAAAGCGTAGTATTTGTGATTCTGCATTAGTGGGAATTGATACAGTCTTGTATTTGTGTTTAAGCTATCGATAAGCTGTATATCATCATCATTTAGCTTGAAATCAAAAACTTTAATGTTTTCCTCGATTCGTTGTTTGTTCGTTGATTTTGGTATAGGTATCGTTCCAATATCAATCTGAAAAAAATTAGAAAAATCCAAGAAGGTTCATCTAACCCATTAACTCTTACCAAATATCGCAACACCACCTGAGCTGGAGTCTTTTTGTATTTTTGACCAATAGTCACAATGATATCGTCATATAAAAAGGATGGGATCCTTTCACTAGCAACGGGTTTGCCCAATGGAGCATATGCTGTTATAGTTATTCCTTTTTCTTTGCAAAATTTAATCAAATTCTTCTGATTGAATCCCGGATTGCATTCAACCTATGAAAAGTAAAACTTTATTTTATAGTGTTTTGTATAAAAGATATTCATTTTATTACTTGATTTGTTACTGGAAGTATTTTACAAAAATTTAGTACTCTCTCAAGTTGTTCTCTATTGAAATTTGAAACACCAATACTACGGCAGAGTCCTTTTTTTACAAGTTTTTCCATTGCTTTGTATGTATCCAAATAATCAACGTCACTGAAAATCGAAAATTGGGTTGAGATTGAAACTAATTTTTGGAATTTTACTAGTTTCCCACCTGAGCATTAATTTATCATCGCTGTAAGTAGGACGAAGATTGTTATCGTCTACATAAACATATCCAACTGGATGATGCATCAAATATAAATCGATATATTCCAGTCCTAGATTTTCAAGTGATTTTCGACATGCATATTCAACACGTTCTGGTTCGTGGTAACTATTCCATAGCTGAAAGTTTTTTTTTTAATTCACCCAAGCCTAACTATTACACAATATTTAATACAACAAGAATTACAATTTTTGTCTAATCGGGCTATCCTCAAGGAAAAATTCTGATGGCAACCCTGGAACAGTTATCACAAAACTATCGGTATAATATATATTTTCATGCAGTCGCTGATCCTCATCAGAAATCGCATTTCTCATGACGTGACGCGTGAACTAAATTTAGTGAAAATTCTCAAACTAACGGCACTACCTACCAGCGATCCAATCCGACATTGGTATCCACCGACTCTATCCTGCAATTTTTGATTTTGGTCCAGTTGATTATCGCTTATTCTTGCTTATAGAAGACTCTCGTAGAAAAGGGATATCTTAGTAAAATCATAAGTAAGTAGGATAGGTTAAAATAAAGGATCCAGTGTTTTCTTTACATTTTGCTCGTGTTTATGAGCTTAACGTCAAAGTCATGTGATTAAACCATAGAAGAAGGCAATTAACACAATCAAAGATGTCGAATCAGAGACCTCTAAATAATACAGTCGTTTCACGAAACTTATCGTAAGAATTATTAATACTAAGATAACAATTTGTTGTTAGTAATAAATTTCACGAAAATATCTGAAAGGGTTATCATATTACTTACTGAACCAAAAAATATCCCGAAAAGATAGAAAATAAACGAAAATCACAATGTATTCAAACAAAACAATACCCTTGTATGTGAAATAATAACCTTAAGTTTTCCCACCTGGCATCCGGAAAATAAGTAGAAAGTTTTCAAAACACATTTCTCTTGAATGTCCTAAGGAAACATACAGCACTCACTTTAGTTACAATGAAGAGATCACTTCGCTTAACTATTCCGTTTTGTATTTTATCTCTGATAACTTCACCAATTTCCGCTTCATTTCTGTAGTATAATGCTGTGTCGATATGGCGATATCCTACATCAATAGCGTGACTAACAGCGTGCTGAACGGTGTCATCTTGTGCCTATAAAAGGTTCACTTCATTGACGTTTTGGGGTCACAACATTCAATATTAGTTGTGTAACAAAGGAAATGGCTGTATTTAATATTTCACTATTATTATTACAATAATTCAACAACATTGAAACGTAAAATTTCGATAATTATTCTTCTTTTACCAAATACGTTCCAAGTCCTAAAACGGGCATTTCCGATCCATCGTTGAGTTTAACTTTCGGTACAACCGCGAGGACCATTGCCTGATTTACCACTTCCTTGATAAATTCTAATAGAAAACTAACAATGTCAGGAGAGTTTTTTATCTTTTATTTGTGATTCGAAAAAGATTTAATTTGGATACCTTCCAATTGTTCTCTTGCGCGACCAAGTCTTGATGTCACAATCGGTTCAAGTTCATTGCAAACTCAAGGCAATGCTGATGTGTTGCACATCACAATCACAATAAAAGAGAAAGCATTAATCGAGTTTCCTTGAATAAAATTCAAACCATTTCTTTGGAATTTAACTTGTAAAAAAGGAAACTGATGACTTCCACATTTAGATAATTCTGAATTGCATTATCAGATAGTCAGGAAGGACATGTCATCTTGAGATGTTGGAGGTTGGTTAACGGTGTGTTATACATTACAGGCCATCCTATTAGTTATTTCGTAAACTACAAAATTTAGGATTGTCAAATGTGTTGGCTACGAGAAATTATGGACGCCCATTTTGGTTACATTTTTCGACGGAAGTCAAAAGAGCACTTCAGATAAGGACCCTGAATCCTGGAATTACCAATAATAATTTCAGATTTCAAATTTCTCCAAGTTTCGTCATTAATATTAATAACAAACTTTACATACTCACTAGTATTTCTCTTGTAGACGTTGGGTACTATAAATGAGATGTGACTGCTAATGCAATAATTAGTTAATGGAAGAGAAGGTACTCATTTTTTCTGTTCCCTAGTAAATTCTTTCCAGTATCGCAACCACATCACCAGATTTGACAAAAATAGTGTCCATCACAGTCTGTATACACTGTAGGCCAGCGAACTGACGAGTATTGTCAAAGGAGTTGACAATGAATGATGAACTTACCAATGAACTTACCGTTTGATATCTTCAGGATCTAGGATATCTTGAGATTCCTCTACTGTGTCATTTCTCCTTTCTGCTAGCATAGTTTTCGAGATCCAAGAATCGGTCTAATTGTTAAAGGAGTCTAATTACAAGGTGACCCAAATGGACTACAACGTTTGTAGCACTGCAATAGCTTCCACACTGCTAGTTTCACAATTGTCAAATATGCGCTGAATGACAGCAAATTTCATTGTGTACAAGCACGCCGAACGATTTGCGTCTTAAATGATTCGAAAACAAATGTTTCCGCGGTAGAATTAAAGCATGATAGTGTGATTTCCTTGTATTAGGCCGGAAAGTAGCTGCATGGAGCTTTCGTGAGAGCTCTCAAACACATTAAGGTGCATAAATCTTTCTTGTCTCGGACTATACCTCTGGTGCTCGCAAAAAGAAAGTATCAACGCCTGAATTCAATGAAATTCACACCATAGTTGCAGACAGATGGCTCGTAAGTTGAACATCTCGAGGACAACGATGCAGCGAATATTGAAAAACGAGCTGAAAGTAAAGCCTTACAAATTCCCAAAAGGACAAGATATCACCGATGCTCAAAAAAAAAGTTAGGCTCGTTCGAGCAGAGGAGTTGTTACGCTTTCACGCAGCTGGTGAATTGGCCAATATCGTCTTGATGGGACAAGTTTTCCAATTGAGCAATTGTGAACAAACAAATTGATCGTGTTTACCTGATAGAAAGTTCATAGGGTAAATGTGGACATTGAGATTGTGATGGTTTGGGCTACAATGACGGCCTATGGCCGCTTTTCTTGGCAGCTTTTAGACCATGACATCAAGGTGAGTGCCAACGTTTACCACGAACGAGTTATGGAAGGTGTTTTGAAGCCGTGCGCAACAAAACATTTCGGAATCTACAGGAATCTACACCGTCGCATAAAGTACGTGTCAACCAGGGATTGCAGCGTGAAAGCATTCCATTCTTCATTTCAGCACAATGACCTACACGGTTGCCGGATGAGTGCTTTGGGGCATTTTGCAAACAAAGCTTGAACAAAAAGCACCACAGTGTTGATGTGCCGAATGCTCTGCTTCTCCGTGAATGGGCCAAGATTCCTGCCGTTAACATTCGTATAGTGTGCAAGTCTTTCTTCGAACATTTGAGAGTCATGGCTCAGATCAAAGGTGCCCAAATCAAAAACATGAATTGATTCACTTGCAAAGTTAGACGTTCTCCGACATTTTTTGCTTTTATTCAATAAAAGTTTGTTGGAAAATAAAAGAATGTAGAATCCAACGTAAGCAAAAAGATACATTGGACATCCTGAATGACAGTGTTTCACAGTAAGCAAAATAAATTCTACCATTTTATTCATGATGATTATATTATAAACATTTATGTAAATAATTATATGCGAATAATGATAAATAGTAATATTAATAATCAAAATAAAAAGGCTCAACCTTAAGTATAGCTTTTCTTCTTTGAAGATTTTCAGAAAGCCTTTTCATGGGTTCTCCGACTTTGAGTCTGCGTGATTATATCCACTAATAATAAATTGGCGATGCAAGTACCATACCAAATCCTTTCTTTCTTTCCTCTTCTTCTTCTATTGCTTCTTTACGAGCAGTTCCGGCCTCTTCTGAATCACTTCAGTCGCCATTATATATCCGTTCTGCGTTATGATCATGAGGGATTTGTTCTGCTTTTGGCCTGACTATTGAAAAAACACCAAAAATAGATCGAGCGCCACGTTTGCCCAAAATCCATCTCCAGGCGCGGACAGTTCTCTTTCTTCTCTCAATGCTCATAAAAGCAGATTTTGGTCAGGATTCAAGACAAGTGTCAGGTTTAGTCAGGAAGTGTCAGGAACGTTGTTTATTTTCAAAACGATGAAGAAAGTGTTAAAAAAGAAAGAGAAAATTCACTATATTCAAATCAACATGCATACACGACGGGAAAATCAACAGACACCGCACTGTACGAATGGACTCGCAGAATCAAAGAATCCTTAGAATATAATGCGGTAGCACTAGGTGCTACGAAATGCGAAATGATTAAAAGAAAGCTAAGGGTCCTGACTAGGACCTTCACGGGGCACTGCACACTCGGAGGACACATCAAAAGGATGGGCTTGGCAGCGAATAATGAGTGCTGATTTTGTAATCTTGCGGAAGAGACACCAGTGCATCTGGTGGAACACTGCGACGCACCTGTCCCACAAGAGAAGAGACAGTTTAGCAAGCTGCTTCCCTTTCGAGGAGGAATTGGGACGCCTGAGGCCGAAGTAGATCATTGACTTTTTGAGAAAGATCGATCTGCTTGAGACGCTCTAGGCGCACCGGAAGCGGGGGCACAATAAACGTGTAAGGGTTGGCATGTACCACCCCCGACAGCAAATCAATCAATCAAGTGTCAGGATTTTTCAATTATTTATAAATTCATTCATTCACATTTTCATGACAGATCAGAGCAGCTGCATTGCTGCATCCGAATCACATATGAATTAATTCATATGTGATTCGGAGCAACCGCTCGTCACTACCTGGTAAAAGGGCCGAAAACCCTGTAGAGAAAACCCTGATTTCGTATAATTGCTACACCATCGGGTAGACTTAACAAATTTAAAACACTAAATTCAATGTAATGTTGGCAGTGCCGCCTCGTTTGTTGATAAAATGAAGAGGAAAGTGGATGGAATAGTTTGCTATGGTAGGCAAATGGAAAGAGAGAAACGCAATTCACAAGTCCATACACCCATCAGTGCTGCCATCCTGTTCTTCCGTTCAATAAAGGCAGCATTGCGAATACTAAGTGAACTTTGTTTCGTTGGTAAATAGCGGTACGATAAATAGTTAACTTGGAAATTCAACGTAAGTGTAATGTTGTGACTCATTATTCTAATTTTCATATTCACAATTATATGAAATCGACACTAGGCAGTTAAATATTGCTTGTGGCAGTACTAATCTCAGGCGATGCACTTTCGCCAAACAAAGACAGACTGATTGCAGTTGAAGTGGGATCGCAACACTGCCTCAAACTTGAGCTGTCATAAATTGTTCAGTTGGTTGCGCGATTTGTGGGGTGTATGAAGTTTGTGTGTGGCCGCGTATTTTCAATTGAGTTCTATGAGTAATTCATCTTGCTTTTAAGTGCAATTGATCCTGCTAGTTGTTTCGCATTTTGAAAAAAGTGAATGTGTGTTTTTACAATTTGCAGTTTACAGTTTTAATGCCAAATACAATTTACGGATGTTTCGTTCCTCTTGTAAAGGACACTTTGTGTTACTACTTCGCGCTTTCCACGTCCTTTCTCCCGGTCTATGTGTGACCCTTGCACATCCTGTTGTGTGTGGCGCGAGTTGACCAGGTGAAAACAAAGAAAACGAGCAAATTGCACGAGTGCTACTGATAGGCCGATCCAGGCGTAGTCCAGCGCCGCTTATCAGTGCGCCCGCGAATAGAAATTCTCCGATCCCACGTCACGCTAGCGCACTCGTTGTTTACTTTTGAGCGTGCGATTAAAAATAACCGGAAAGCAGGACAGCGGGAGCTCCCCAGCGCGGGTGGATATCGTCGTTGGCACAGTGATCTCCTGCCAGCGTAGAAGTTTCGTGGCCACTTCCGCGGTCCTGGTCCCTTGATTTCCATGACTCGTGTGCATTTCCCAACCAGCTGCTAGCGTCGAAAAGGTCTGGACGGGCGGGAGTGACGCGAATCCGCGGTTGTGTTCCGAGCTGCGAGTGAAAACCCTCACATTCGTTCGTCTTCATCCTCAGCCACTAATTGGCGGATTGTCGAGGCACGGACTCAAACGTGTTAAGTGATGGGGAAATTGCTGAGTCTCCTGGCCCGCGACGACTCGAACTGTTGCACGCCGAAGACCTACGACATTTTCCTGGATTTCGAAAATGCTGCGCCCACGGAGACGGAGCGCGAAGTGTACGAGGAGGTCGAGCGGGTCCTGAAGGAGTCCGAGGCGGTCCTGGACGAGATTCAATGCTACAAGGTAGGTCCAAAAGCCCAATCGACCCGCTCTGCGGAGCTGGCAGGGTTGAGCTGTTGCACTCCGCGTTCGAAGCACTCCCGCGTTGCTGGGCAGAATTGATGATTCATGGACACATTCGCAAGCGACGAATGGATCATTTTCACGGATTAGTCTTTCAGCGATTTTCTGCACGTATGTGAATAAATTGCCATTTCACGTCCCAGCCTCACATCTGCGACTTCCCTGAATCCATTTGTCTCGCATTTTCATATTCCTTCGCAGTGACAGATGTTGCAGGTCATGCAGTGCTTGGGCCAATTCTTATCGCCAAGGGACCGGGGGTGAATGTTTCGAGGCCACCTAGAGTGCGATTCACGTGGTATGTTTTCATTCGTTTCCTTGGCATTTGCTGATGGCAGGCAGCATGGCACATTTGCCTTTTTTGGTGTGGAAGGTCATTCACGTGAGTGTTGTTATTGGCTGTTGTGCGTCGGTCAGAGCAGGCTCCGAGCGACGAAGGGATGAAAAAATGTGATGTTTCATTGTGTTGCCTGCTTTCGAGGACTTGTCGACGGCGAAGGACACTCGGCTTGTTGTTGCTGTTCGGATTTGGGACGGATGAACAATTCTTATGTTGGTTGCAGAAGGAAATGAAAGATTGAACGCGCAAAGACCACAGGAAAAGTAATTTAGTAACCCTTCGTGGAAAAAGGTGAATTCACTGAAGGTAGCGTCAGGATATGTGGGCATGGTAATAATGAATGTGGGTATTGAATTTGGGTTTCTTTATCTTCGACTTATAAAGGCTCTGGAGGATTTGCCTAGAAGATGCACTTCTAGATAGAACGCATTCTAGATCTCAAACACACTGTACACACTGGAAAGGATTCGTTTTATTCATTTTCATTATGCAAAATCGTCTACTCTGAACTAAAATGATTGGTGCAAGGTCCAATGAATACTTCGTTCTAAATCATGACTTAGATGAACATCGTTAACAAATAAATAAGAAGACAGTTTTTGAATTGTTTGTTACCTTCCAGGATCATTTCTATTAAACCTGATTGCTCCGGGCTAAACTGTGTCCACAAGTACGCAACGCACCAATTCATACGTTATTTAGCTTCTTTTCCCTGCTATTCAGCGCGTATTAAACGATTGAATTGGTATAAAAGAGCAAATTGCAATGTTTGCAGTTCCTTTTTCCTTTCTAAGTAATCATCGGCTTCCTAATCCCAGAAGGAATCAGGTAACATTTACCAGATAGTGGTTAAATTCTAAAATATTTATGTTTCTGAATAATTACGCGCCGCGCCGCTTCAGGTGGCCTTTCCAGAGACGTTCGACAGTCCGCCATTTTGAATAAGCAACCAATGCGCTTACGGTGCTTAGCCAGATCAGACGTACGTAGTGCAGTGCGGATGTCAAAATGCCTTATTTTCCCCTAAAACCCAAACAAACAAACCAGTGCCTGCTTTTAGAAAATATTTATATTTACAAGAAGATATTTCAGAAATTGAGTATAATGAATATTATAGTGAGCATGAAACTAATTCAGAGCAAGAAGAACAAGACAAACAGGCACCCTCAGTTATGTCAATTTCCAGTGATGAGGATATGGTACCTCAGTCTGGTATAAATATTAATAATCGTCAGTATCTGAATGACGTGCCCTTGCTTTATATAAAACGTGGAATATTTACCGGAATAGATAAAACTACCCATTGGCAAGTTATAGATCCTCCCCATAAATGTTCGAACGCGGTCACACCCAATCATGACGATAAAAACATTGCTACTAATTCAGAAGCTTTCAGATGTGTTTGAGATTTGCATCGTAGACACCTAGCTTTAAGTCTATTTATTACTGACAGTATGTTACAAAAAATTGCTGACTGACTGAATGTATATAATCTGAGATGTAACTAGTAGGTGTATAAATATGAAATGCGGATTTTTTATGCTTGAAATATGCATTTATTTGAATAACAGAACGAATGAATTCAATAATCAAAGTATTGGCCATCGTTCGATACGACTTTGTCCCATCTTTCTGCCAGTTGATGGATTCCGTCCCAGTACCACTTCTCATTTTTTGAAGCTAACCACTCATCAAGACAATTTTTAACTTCTTCGTAAGAATGGAAGTGCTGTTCCGAAAGTCCGTGCTGCATCGATCGAAAAAAGTAGTAGTCAGAAGGAGCCAAGTCTGGTGAATACGGCGGGTGGGGCAAAACTTCCCAATTAATGTTTCCCAAGTAGTTCCGGACAGGTATTGCAACATGCGGCCGAGTATTGTCATGTTGAAAATTGACTTTATCATGTCTATGGTGAAATTCTGATCGTTTTTCCTTGAGTGCGCGGTTCAACTTGATCAGTTGTCGGTAACGTTCGCCAGTAATAGTCTCACCAGGTTTCAGCAGTTTGTAATACAAAGGTCCCTTACTATCCCATCAAATAAACAGCAAAGTCTTCTTTCCATGAATATTTCGGACTGCTTGTGATGTTGATGGCTGGCCTGAGTCTACCCATGATTTTTTCCGCTTCGGATTGTCGAAATAAATCCACTTTTCATCGCCAGTAACAATCCGATGCAAAAAACCTCTTCTTTTCTGTCTGGTAAGCAAAATTTCACAAATGGTTTTTCGCCTTTCGATGTCTCTTTCTTTCAATTGATACGGCACCCATTTTGCAGCTTTTTGGATCTTTCCCATGGCTTTTAAACGTTGTGAAATGGCTGCCTGAGTAGCTTCCAACGCTTCTGCCAACTGTTTTTCAGTTTGTGTGTTGTCTTCATCCAATAATGCTTGCAAATCTGTATTTTCGAATTTTTTTGGTGGTTTTCCACGGTCTTTGTTGCTGACATCGAAATCGCAACTTTTAAAACTTTTAAACCATCGTTCACAAGTGTATTGGCCTGGGGAATGTTCACCATACGCTTCCACTAACAATCGATAAGTTTCTGCTGCCGTTTTCTTCAAATGAAAGAAGGTTATTAGACTTCCCCGCAAAACCTCTTTTTTTTTCCACCTGATTCGACATTTTTGAAGTGAAAAAAAAACTATGTTGTTTGTACAATCAAAATCGATGACATACTGAAATTTTTGACTGATGTTTACCCTCCAAAATGCCATATTAGTTATCCCCCGACACAAACCATATGTGATGGTTATGCCATCTGTTAGTAAAATCCGCATTTCATATTTATACACCTAATATGTCAGAGAGAGAGGGAGAGTGAGATTGTAAACCAACAGATATTAGAGAAATTACAGCTCTTTTTTCATAAGTCTTTTATTGGGGAAGACTTCGTAGCGGACACCTCATACCCAATGTCTACAGACAGCACTGGTTGTGATATGCATTTAACGACAATGTCACGGAAACGGTTTCATGTCCTTTTGAGATTCGCATGTGAGTTGAACTGATTGTTACAGGTGTCCAGCGTTTGGTATATTTGAATACTTTTGTCAATCTATATCCTCTATTGCAACATGCGACTGTTCAAACCGTGATATACTCCTAGTTTGCAACATAAATATAATCTAAAGCACAACTAACAACATTCAAAACTCAAAACAAAATAGTAAGGCGAACGCCGGTGTGACGGTCTATAGAAAAGAAATCGGGTGAACTATTAAAATCAGGATAAACCGGTCATAAGGCAATAAGGATACACTTGATCTAAGTACCGCTGAAAAAAAGAGGACAAGAACAATCATTCAGGTTTCTAGAAGGTGATAGAATCGGCTTGAAATAACAGAGGTACTAGAGTCGCACCTCGAGGAACACCATTTATATATAACTGTAGTCCATTTTACGTTATTAAATTAACAAGTCTAGAAAGAACCAGAAGGTCGGATGGACAAACTAACAGTACAGCAAAGCTCAGCCGGTAAAAATGTAGAAGTAGTGGATGCGCTCAAAGTGCCATCAAAACTAGTGCCGGAAGCTTACGCGATACTGCCAGTCACAGTTGAGGTAAATCGACCACGAATCCGAAATGCAAATAATAAAGTAATTTTATTATTTGTTTAAGCTGGTATAGTATACGACATGTTTTCATTTTTCGAATGTTTATCGTATTAAAATTAAACTTAAAATTTGGGTTAATATAGTTCGCATTTTTGAGTTTTTTGCGCTCTACTAGGATTTGATTTCAGCTTAATAATCCACTTGAAATAAATAGTGAATAAATTACGTTACAGAAAACAATAAATGACAGCGTTCCAACGACGCAAATTTCAAACACTTCGAATGATAGACTATATGAGAAAGCTAATGATCGTCGTTATCCTTTGCTTGCACACCGAAAATAATAAAATAAACATGGGTGCAAATAAAAGCCGGTAGGTCCTTAACAATAGTGCCAATCGCTATCCATTCGATATAAACACACAGCTATTTCTTATCATGTTGGAGGAAATTTTAAGCTTTGAACCCAACTGAAAATTGTTGGGTAAGAAATTTTAAAACCATGGTATATGGACAACCAATGCATTTAATAAGCAAATAAGATCACCGCGCCTAACGCTGCGAATTAAATCCACTAAATCCTTTTAGAAAGAAGGTGAGGCTCCTAGGAACGCACGTGCTGGCAAACGTATTTGGCTTTTAATCGAAAATTTTGGGCGTGTGTATGTAGGATGCAGTTGTTATGCAAACTGTAGCCCGTTAACACAAGGTATTAAATTCAACTAAATCTAATCTCTGGACGTAGAGGTCTAAAAACGAAGAATCAGATGAACTTGCAAGACTGTTCAATCGGTCACGACGCAGTAAGAAACACATCAGTTAAAGTACCACTAAAAATCGTGAAAATGGAGATATTTCTATAAGAAGGAACATTTTGCATGGAATAGTATAAATAATAGAGGTACAAGAACAGCACCTGGAGGAACGGTCATTTATATTTCACGTAACTCAATTTTCTACTATAAAATTGATTCGTATAAGAATCATGTAATAAAGGGAAACCCAATGTTTAGAACAGCATTTGCAATAAGGTGATCCTCAGTTAATTTCCTTGCATGAATATATATATCCCGAAAACATTGGACTGAATTCTTTATTTATTTTTTCGCATTTTTCACTATTTTGCTCTCTATTAGTTTTTATTTCAGTCCAATCGTCAAAAAGGGGATAAATTCGAAACAGTCGTCATCGATGCAAACTTTAGACACCTCAAACGTATTACTTAGAAATAGTTCCATTTATATTACTCATCGATCGTACCTAGAAGTTCATAGTCTCGAATATATTCATCCAAATAAAGAGCGCGCACACCTATGGGCTGTCTACAGATAATCTCATCTAATATTCACTAAATTTCCATGAAAACATTTAGGCTTTTTGTCTCGCAACCCAAGAGCTAGCGATGAACTTGGTCTTTGTCATGATATCCATTCATTCATTCACTACTAACTCGTAATTTTTCCACATACTCGCCCTCACAGTTTCGAAGTACCACGGGAGGATACGTCATACAAAGCCATCGCGTTGAAGAGCATTTAGTAAGGAGCTTTTGCTTTTTATGCAAATGTACCTCGACAGCAGCGAAAAGAATGAATATTCAACTTTTTCACAAAGCAAAATCAACATCAAACAATAATAAATGTGCTCTGAATGTGTTCTATGTACGGGCAAAAGAATTTCTGATTGTGAGATTTTTTGCATGAGTCATCACACATGTTTATGTACTATCACCACTTTTTTTTTTCTCTAAAGTTTGATTGTTATTTGATGGTAAATAGAAGCTCCGGCTGTCCAGTTTGTATGATGGTCATATAAATATAAATAGCGAATACAGCGCTCAACACAATAAACATGTAGAAGTGAAAAAAATGACGATAAAATAATTCTTATCTGAGACTTAGCCACATGAAAAATTCAGTTTTGGTGAAGAAATATTTCGTTATCTTTCGAATTTTCAAGTGTTACTGTGCCAATTTGGCGATATGCGATAGTTCCACTTCCATTAAGCAGATGATAATTGTAGCCAAATTGTAGTCATTTCGCAACTTTTGCGACTTTATGTTAAAAATTTAATTAATTTTTCAATATTTTTTTAATTTTCGGTAGAGTTCATCACTGGGAAATATTAAACATTTTCCAGAAAATTCTGTTGTCTCCTTCTACCCTAATGCCTTTCGTCTTCTCGGCATTACCTTGATAAGGTCCGAAAATTTGATGCTATATTTCACTCTTCCGATATGCTGATATCAGAGTTGAAGGTCTGTGCAGTTTGTATCGTTGAAAAGGAAATGTGATCCAATTTTTTTATACATTTTGATTTTTGTCGATGATAGGACTGTAATGAAGAAATAGTGGAAATTGTTCTTCGATCTGTTTTCTAAGTCTACCTGTCTAGAACATGCTAAAGATGTTCCAAGACTAATCTGGTCAAAGATGCTATATAAGATTAACATCTATGTATTGTTAGTATTCTGTAGTTTCTAGAAATTTGTGAAAATTTTTCCGGCTATTCCTGACTATTCATTGAAATAAACATTGGGCGTGATCAATTAGAAAACGAATAAAACGAGTAGGTCATTAGATGCATGTTTTCGATTCTGTTTCTTTATCAAAAATCGGTTGTATGATAATTTCAGTCCTTCAGCAGCGACTCCTCACCATTTGAACTGATGTTTTGGCTCTTTCTCTTCTCCACTTCTTTCTTCTTTGTTTAAAACCCATTTTTACAAGTTTATCCCGTAGCAGGGATAAAATTACTCGCAATTCAAACGTCAAGATCAAGTCAAATCGACTCGCTGACTGATATTTTCGATAAGCAATGAAAAAAACTCTTTTTTAGAGGCCTTTAAAGAAGACAAGAATGGCGAATTCCTTCCTCCAGGACGTCAAATATTGTAGATTTCTCTAGTCGTGTAAAGCGTGTCGTTTCGAGCTTGTATCGCAATAGACAAAATAAAGCTAAGAATCCTAATAGGGACCTTCAAGAAGCAATGCATACTTAGAGGAGCGCACATTAAAATTCGTAACAAAGTGAATGGTGAATGTAATTTCTGTGACTTCAGAAAGGAAAACAACGCATTTACTAGTAAACTGAGCACTGCACACTCAGAAGATATCACAAGATGGTCTTGAAAATGAATGGTGACCGCAGCCTCTGCGACTGCAGAAGGGACAGTAGTAAATCTACTAATAAATTGGGGAGCTTTTGCCCACTGAATAACAGACATAAACATTTTTCCCAAATAAACAACAGACAAACTTCTATTGTTTCGCATACTTCCTTGTCGAAGAAAAATTGCAATGTCAGAAGTCGATTTAAGTGTTCTAGTACATAGGAAACGGGGACACATTAAACTTCTAAACGATAATGTACAGCCCTCCCGATTACATCAAGCCTTGAAATTTTATCAGTAAAATTTGGAAATTGAGTCTTTGATAAATAACTTCCACGAAATTTAGTTTCTTTAAATCTCTATAATACTACCCAATAAATATTTTGATAAAAAGTAATTCGCTTTCCTAACGTTCGGCAAATGTTCAGGGAGCACCTCTGTAATGTGACCTCAACCTTTCTTTAATCTCTCATAAATTCTCCAGAGGATTCAAATCTAGGCTTTGTGCTGGTCACTGCATAGTCTGAAATGGTTGCTCAGCAAGCCGTTTTTTGGCAATAATTGCGGTTTGTTTGTAGTCTTCCTCCTCTTGAAAAATTACGTCATCCGCTGGATGAGGCCGAAGAAACTGGGTAAATTTTAATATTTAAAGCTAAGGTTGTCTTCCTTTTTCAATTTTCCTTTGATCTTTGCAGATAAGCAAAAGTTACACCATATAAACCAGCCCCATACCATCAAATGTCCCCCATGGTGCTTTAGTATTTATTTGACTTGATGTTTTTGAATCCTCTGATTGGCTCATCGACTGGGAAATATTGATTTGAAATTCATAGAAAAAGTTTAAAAGAGTAATACTTAGCAAATCTTTAATCTAACTTTTATGCTTTGTCGGATGACTGAACTAATTCTGTGCAAGGCTTCACTTGCATGTTTGGTGGATCCACTTTCGTGCAAACTATGGGATCGCTTATATTTTTATTTAGTGTTTCTGCAACAACTTCTTTTATAATCGTAAGGGAAGAGGGTGGTCGCTAGACTCCGAGTTTGGGATTATTAGGGATTAGGGGTTTACAATTTATTTTTAAGAGCATATAGTTAATGCAAGTTTACACACATGATGAGTACATGATAATATCAGAGGGCAATACCAAAGAAATATATTCAATTTTGCACGGAAAACGTGAATTTTTAATAAATGTAAATTTTTTGTATTCTCTGATATTTGTCAATGGACCGCATAAATCAACACTAGATTATCAATTTCAGAAGTTTTTGGTAGATCAATTTTTCCATTTTCACTTACAACATTGCAAGTGATTTATACCCTTGCTAAGTTAACTCAGCGAAGACTCATGGGTGCGGAAGGACGCGTGTTCGAAACCAGCTTGAACTCTTTCCACCTTTCTCAATACTAGATTATCTGCAATCATAAAACAGAAGAGAAAGTCTTTTCTATCTGTGAATGTGATTTTCTGGTCACTGAAGAAGACCGAACGATTTTGTAAATGAAAATTCACAAAATTAAAAGGAAGCATTCTATCTTTATGCTCAGTTTGAGCATTTTGTGAAATGAAAGCTGTTACAAACATTGAAGTAGTGTTTTTTTAGAGGCTTAGAATTTGAAATAAAATACAGATAAATTGTTTTGATTGCCATCAAATTGGGTTTTATTCGGAACATAATCCATACAATTTTTATTCAAATATAATTTCGGGCTTATGAACGCCACTAATCGAGCGGGAAAAGTCCTAACGTTATAACCAATTTTTGACTACTCTAACCAATAATTGGTGCCGTATCTCGACAATAACGCGGTGGATGTTGTCTTCCTATTGCTCAAGCGTTTCGGGCATGTCGGCGTACACGAGTAATTTGACGTATCCCCACAAGAAATAATGCAGCGGTGTTAAATAAAAAGATCTTGCAGGCCAGTTCACAGATTCAAAACGAGAAATTGTGCGCAAAGTTGATTGTTGCACGAGTTGTATGACTCCTTGCATCAGTAGGAGTAAACGTGATGCGGATACAATCTATGGTTAATCGAATGAATTGTTCTGATAGACGATTATGTCGGCCATAAAATTGACGGAGCGCACGATGAGCTTCTCCAACAGACCCGTTTGTTTCGAAATAAATTTGCACAATTCGCAGTCGTTGCTCAGGCATCCACCTGTTTATGATAAAATGGTAAACCAAATTAACTATGAAACGCATGACAGCTGTCACACCATACGTAGCATTAAAAAGTATTGCCAACTTAAAGTTCTATTCTATTTAAAAAAAAAAATCTTTTGTAACTACAACTCCATGTCAACACGTAGAGTTATAAACATCAACCAAAGTGCACAAGTTATGTCAAAGAAATCAATTAAGTGATTATCCAAATACCCTCTCCCACCTTTACCATTTCTCAAAGCGAGTATCGCCATCAGACAGCAGCCTTGGTTGACCTCCAACTTTCCTGGAGTCTATAAGATTTCGGGTTTTTTTGTTTGCGATCACAACTTGCTGACCGGTGACATATTTCAAAATTTTGCTATTATATGAATATGCTATTATATGAAATGATTATATGATTTAGTTGTCAATCATATCTCGAAATATAAATATTTCACACTGACTGAGTTTCATTTGAATGATGATAGTGCGGAAACGTTGGAAATACTGAATTAAGAAGTACATAAGCCAAATGCAGGTACCAATTTTCGTGCATTTAACGAAACTCAATGCAGGCAAAACTGGATACATGTAGTTCTAGAAGATATTAAAGGGAATTTTATGTTTTATATATATTTTTTTTAAGTTATGTGTTTAAACTAATCGGAGGTCAGGACTTGAAAATTCGACAAAAAGGCAAATAAAACTGGTTATAACAAATTTATACATATTTGTAGCTATGGATTCATTTTTGTCTAGCACTGTATGTTCTAATCTCAGCGAACAGGCTCGTGTTCCGACCCATCTTAATTTATAGCCCCAGCGTTTCAAGAATCGGCCTCACTTTCCTCAACACATAACTTATTGCCTTCAACTTCGATTCTCTATTTAATCAATATTTTGAACCGCTTCAAACAAAGAAACTTTCTTCAACTGCAATAAATATCGATAAGGCCAATCACTCTTTCTTCTCTCCTTCCAGCCGAATGTCATCAATCGTGATAATGAACTATTAATCATGACCTCTCTTATTAAAATCCATTCAGTTAACATTTGTATGATAAAGTACAGTGCAATACGCTGTGCGTCCATACATGGAACTTCACAACTTCGGCGATAGCACTGAATGAATATGTAATAAATCTCATCACTGATCCGATGAAATGGGATCAACTTCCGTCCAACTCATACATTAATGGGGACATGGGGACTGGTGCGGGCTTATCAAGAATTAGTTTTATGATTCATTGAGGGGTGTTTCTTATGTGATAGCTAATTAAAAGTTTAGTCGATAAACAAAGGTCTTTTAAATTTTGGGCTTAGCGCTGAATATTGATTTTATTGCATAAACTGGGAAGGAAGCCTTAAGAAAACGCCCGTAACGTGACTGAAAGTTCTGCATGCTATCATTATCCTGCAGGCAAACGCCCTTAAATATTATTCATGTCTGATTCTTGCATAACGCAGACAACTTCGGCTCCAAATTGTGACTCATTGTTAATAAACCACAAAAGAAAATTCCACTACTGAAAATTAACACATAATTGACAATCCACATTCGAACTTACATGCAAAAGTGAAATTACCTCTAGCCATCAGCCAACCTGGCTTCCTCTGTACAGTATAAAGTTCCTCACGTTGTGCTTGCAATCCATTCTTGATCTCGAAACTGCTGAGGTAAAGTTTGAACATATGCATATGCAAACACTGTCCACACATGGCATGATAATATACCAAATGAACGGGACTGACCGATACGGATGGAGAACTACGTACATGGGAAGTTAATATGTTAGATTATCAAATCAACACGAATCATACTTGCTTAGAACGTAGGCTTATGTTGCAGACATTTAACTTTTCCTTATGCGGAAACGAACAACGACGTACCTTTTTGAGTTCAACTGACCACCTCCCAAGCCCGAGCACCTTCAAGAAATTGAATATGGAACGGCGACAGCATGTCTCGCGCTATGTCTTATGCTATTGCACGAACTCTTGTTCTAAGTTCAATTCATGCTTTTTGCAACCGTTGTAGCCGAGTTAATCCTAAATCGTTTTGTTTGAAAACTTGAGCCTTTCATGTATCCCGGAAAACATTGAAATGAAATATAAAACAGGCGGCTCGATCGGGGTCAGTAGACGATAAATGGAATCTTGCCGTGATATTGCACTGAAGCAATGCATTTGATTAAATCCGGAAGGAATGGATTAGGAAAATTAGTAGGAAGGTGTTTTTGATTGCAGCGAACATGCCCGTTTCAGGTCAGCTAACGTCGGAATGTCCTGATGATGAAAATTTACTGAGGCAATTTTCATTCAAAGAGCGAAGTGCAGTATCGGTGAACATAGTTTGAAATTTAGTAAACTAAATAAACTATGATTTGATTTGAAAATCTTTACAAATTCTTGAATATTTTCCTCTTGTTCCGATTCCGCAACACAAAATCGTCTATTTATAAATTTGTTATATGCTTTCGCTGGGAAAAGATATGAAATTCAGAAATAAGATAACTAGACACTGCGAATCGAATGCAGAAACAAATAAAAACATGAATGCATTGCATGCAAAATAATCCGAAAATATCTCGGAATTCATGGAAACTCGACGGAAGAAAGCATTTGGCAGGCATGGCGTCTTTGCATACACTTTACTCCAAATATATCTGCCCTAAATACAACAGGGAACGCCAACATATAATCACCATACTATGTCCTGCTTATAATTCTGTAATTTGTCTAATGACATCAGTTTCAGTGCCCGTATCGATGATACATTTGCATGCTGCTCGTATCAGTAAGCAAAATAAAAATAATGTAATTTATTTGGATCCTTTTTTTTAACTATGATGATCATTAAGATATATTTTTTTGTCGTCGATTCCATAACCTATAATTTACTATAATTTCTAAAATTTCATGTATAATCAATCCTTCTAAATCAATTTCTGAATTTCGTCATAATGTTTTTTTTTGTTTAGGTTAGTAGATATCGCGGCATTCTACACTAACCTAAACAAAGAAAGCTTTCTCGCAAGGACCCTCTAACCCAATTAATCTCATCAGATCTCAGTTGAGGCAAACACTACAACAAATTACAAAGGAACATTAAATTGAGCAAATGCGTTGACAGATAATGTCTGAAGTGTATATATAAACGCAACCGTCTCGATATTTTTTTTAATTTTTAAATTTTTTGGATAATTGCATCATTTTTTTATCACTGCATTGCAGTCCAAGCAACGTCAAAACTAAAAATTACGCGATTTTTCACTCATTTTAACAATGGACAGAACGGATCCTAACAATCAGAATTGAAAAACTCGTCCTACAGATACACGTTGAACTATAAAATTTGCTGGGGAACGATATTACAACCCTTAAATGAATAACAACGAGGCAACAAACATTATGATCTGACGATAGCATTGCATGACTAAAGTCATACATAGTAGAAACTCAAAAAACTATGGATGAAATTTGTGCCTGCACGTCTATCAACATTTAACGGTTGGACGATAGTTTATATTTCTTAAGCTTTATTGTCCCTTCGCTGGATGATATTGGAACACATACCAAGACCAGAACTCACTTTACCCGGTTCTAATCATCTTCTGGTTCTCCCCTGTTTGAAAAATGCTCCAATCTTTCTGTTGCGATCAAAATACCATAACATTCGCTCAAGTCGTATTTATGTAGTTGTTTCATAACTTTTTTTTAGCTTTTTTAAGGTTAGTTCTCGGTTAGTAGTAAGTTCATCTTTTCGGTGCCATTAGGGCTGCCAAATTGATTGTGGTGTCAAATGGCTTCGCATCCATTCCGTCATTCAGATTTTAAGCCACATTAACTTTCAACACTCTGCTTTAGAGGAGTTTTGTTTGTATCCTTCTTATCCGGTTTCTTACTTGATTTCGCAACGGGGACCTGGGAGTGACCCGAGCGAAGGTGAAGTTAAGCCACTCGTTTTAGCTCGAATGCTTACTTCGTCTGTTCAGCTTGAGATAAATATATCTGAGTATATAGTCTAGCAGTTTATCAGCATCCTGATTCTATGATATGAAGGCATATATTATAGGCCTTTACAAGATATTTTGTTCAGGGTGCTGGTCACTTTTTCAACCATAGTTTTCAGGTTTGTCGAAGCTGTTCAGCCTTACAGTTTAAGATACGATTGATCGCTTCTGGGTTTGCTCTTCTGCAATTTATTGCAGTTTGTTGCTGAAATGTTCAAGGAGATACTATTAAAAAATCCCCATATGTAGTACTATTGCTTACATATGGTCCATCCTGTCGTCCTACAGAAGCCAAGGAGTTCCCCCAGTTCTGTGGTGGCCAAGTGTTCCAATTCGGTTACGCCAGTACACCTCAACCAAGTAAGGCGTTTGTTGGCCAATTTCGGGTAATCTAGGAGGAAATGTTATGTACTTTCTTCCACCTCGCCGCCAGCTCGGCAGGTATCATCCGTTTGGATTCCTATTCCTTTGACGTGTTGACCTAGAAGATTATGGCCCGTTAATACTGCCACCAATGTTCTAACGCCATTTCGGTTTTTTTCCTAAAAGTTGTTTTGTCCTCATTTGATTAGGGTGAGGCCAAAGAGTTCGTCTTTACCTGCAGTCGTTCCTGTCATTCCAAGCCGTATCTGTCTCTTTCCAGAGGGTTTCGTCTAGTTCCCTTTTTACCGTTGCTAGTATCACTTTAATTGTGTCTATTCTAGTGGCATTTTGGTCGGCTGATCCAGCTCTCGCTAGCTCATCCGCTCTTTCGTTTCCCTATACACCGCTGTGTCCAGGGACCCATGTCAATTTTACATTTAACCGGGTAGTTGCGGTTTTGAGAGCCTGCCTACAATCCTGCACAAGTTGTGAAACTATGCGGTTAGAGGCAAGCGCCTGCAGTGCCGACTTACTGTCCGAGAGTATTTGTATACTTCCATCAAGGTTGTTTGTTGCCGCTTCTATAGCCGCTTTTATTGCAAACATTTCCGACTGGAAAACTGTGGTGTGGCTCTCCAGTTTATAACTTCGGTTGAGTTGCGGGTGATCCGGGAAAAAGATTCCGACGCCGCTTCCCTCGCCCGTTTCGGAACCATCGGTGTAGATCATAATCTCACTTTCAGATGTGAAATCCTGCACCGTTGTCCACGCTTCTCTGGTCGATAGAATTGTTGTGTCCGATATTGGTTGAATTCTATCCAGCTCCCTTTTACTTGACGGGGCCATTCTTTCCATGAATATTTATTAAAGCGCTTTTGACTCGATACTCAGTATTTGAAACATTTCTTTTTTTCCGAAATTCGGTGAATGGTTTCAAACTGAACTAGATATCCTTACCTGTGATACGGACTTCATTTTAAAGGTATATCGAAAATAGGCGAAAAAAGTTCGCTTTAAAGTTTCAAAAGGTTATTTTCGGGGAAAACAAAGATAAATTGGACAAGCTTTGAACTCATCTTCTGTTATTAAATTATCGTCATCCTTCACACATAATCAATTACTTTCCCCACTCATCCACATGAATGGCCACTTAATGAAAGGCAGGAAGTGAATTTTTATTCATTCAACCATTTCAAATAGATTTAGGTCAACGTGATTGGCGCTTGCCCGTACTTTCTGCGGCCACTACAAGAATTATTCTACACTGGAATAACGTCTTTATATCCGTTTGTATGATATTAATGTGTTTCGGCGATACACACATCATCCGTATATGTCATCAGATGCATCAGCTAACTGAAAATTAACTCACATGATAAAGGCATTCAACACAGACCCATTCTAGCAACGTCATCAACACCCAAAATCATCCTACCATAAAATTTTAGTGTTCCACCTTTTATAGCGCAGCCGAAAAATGACGGTTTAATACTACTTTCGGAAATGTGTGTCAGCAATAAAATAAAGCTGTATTGCTTTCAAACGTAAACAGAATCGTAGAATTGCCGAATATTCGCTACGTTTCCTAAGATTCATATCATATGGTATTCGTCGGGGCAGTTGAGACAAAGGAATACTTAGTGGATTCTAAATGCTTCGTCATTCAGAATCATCAATTCATACTACGAAAATACTGCGTATGGAATCCGTGAGCGTAGACATGCGAGCATACTATCTCCTCCTATAGCGGACAAAGTAGAATTCCTGTATAACATATTGCACCAATGAATATAAATTAATCGCGCTCATTAAATCGATTTAATTGGTAGCGCAAAAATAGAGTGCTAATTATAATAATTGGCGAAACTGGATGTAGTATGAAGCATGAAATTCAGAAGGCGGGGCTTGAGTTTTCTTCGCACTTTGTTTGGACTTTTATCGTGTTGGAAACAGATCCAACAACGTTCATTTGCTTAACACGGCAAATTCCATTTCACTGAAGACTCAATCAAAAACTTGATACCGCTAAAAATTATCCTTTTGCAATGATGTAATGATAAGAAGGCTCCGTTTCCCTCTCCATATGAAATTATTAAATTTAAGGATTGAACACTCAACACCAAACAAGGTCTTATTTATATCCTTGCTTAATATTTTTGGAGAGAATTATTTCAAAATATATGCATACATATACTGTATCCCGTAACGTTTATGCAAGTCTTATCCTGGAATCATTGTGGTCACAACTAAGTATGCCCATTTGCGAGAAAGGACCCAAATTTTCCTATTTCATTCCTTTCATTGAATCTTAAAATTAAATGATGGGAATTTTTTGAGAACGAAATCTTTCACCTAACACGCAATTCTATCCTTAAATAACTGTTCAGAAATCCTTTACATTTGCATAGAAAAGCTACTTTAAGACGTTACTAAAAGTTGATTAGTTAACTATTATATAAAGTTCGTCCCTTCAACTCACCACATATGTTTACTAAGTTATATAACTGCACAAGAGTCTGCACAAGAGCTAGCGATCTGAACAGTGTCAGAACGTTACGTTTAGAACCCTTTTTTATGAAAGTCCTTAACAGTGTGCTATTCATTTATTTCCGTTTCAATAACTGGTAACGACTTAGCGATTTACTCAAGCTATTAAATCAAGTTAGCTCTATCAGGATCGACAACGTTTGTTGGACTGGATAAGCTCGAATGTCATATCAGGCAATCTCAATAGAACTACGTTCGGATGTTGCTTTTCCTATGAATTACGTCCAATAAATAGGTCCCGTCTTGCTTAGTTCAAGAACTATCCAAACATTGTCCGTAACATTTCTTTATCGTTAAAACAAAGCCTAAACTAACCTAGCACGAAACCACTTTAGTAAGTATCCGTTTCAGAAATTTCATTAGAACTGTGGTTTGTAAAGGTTTCTGAAATTTGGATTGTTGCCAACACAGCATTCTCAATTTTAACACTGATTGATTTTCATCGATGATTGAACTGAAACGAAAAAGCAGTGAAGTGTAAAAATTCAAGATTCGAAAAAATATTAATATTAAATATATTCGAAGGAGTTAGGTTTACAACGATTCCAACTTCAGATACTTGTCATTTTGGCGGGATAATTGAAAATGTTCAGATAAAGATGCTTCTCAATAACCAGCCTGCCTGACGTACTGTTGTCATTCTTTCTCGGCTCTGGTCGCTCTTAAGAAGGGCAACGCGGCCAAGAACTTCGTCCATAAGCGCTTGTCTGCAGATCTTGTTGATGGTATGGGACATGACAGACTTTTTACCTCATGTTTTTTTTGTCTTCCGGAAGAATTTCTCCAGAGTTGGGATACTTGAACGGTTTGAGTTACTGGTGGTGTCATGATCTTACGAAGGCGGATGCTTCTGGAACTGTCATGGACAAACGATGTCTTTGTGAATCTTTTGATTGCATGGCAGAAGACGAGGGACTCTCCAGGCACCCTGCTGACGATTTCCTGTTCACAAGGAACTGGCCAACAATCATAAGAAATGCTGCTAGAAATAATCAGCTCATTTAAGGACCATAGTCATCACAAAAACAAACAACTTGTTTGAAGACCATAAGGAAACGTTTTACTGGAAGGGATATTAAAAACTTTAAAATGCCGAAGTGTCGCGCTACAAAAATTATATTGGCTGATAAAATTTCTTTTATGTTAAAATGTTTAATGTTGATGTCAAAAAATATAGTTTTCCAAAAAACTGCAACCGTAATTTGAATCATATGTCCAAGCGTGATACTGTTCAAAACACCTTCAGATTCTGTGCCACAAGCGGCAAAAGGCACAGACCTGCTGTCTGTGATTATGTGGCTCTAACACTGTTAATGAATTACGTATAGAACGAATACTATGTAAATTTAAATACTATCCTTCTTGTTTAATAGCCATTCAAATTTTGGAACTATCAGTCTAGTAAAACAGATAGAAAATGAACATGTTCAAATGGCTAAGCACATAAAACAAGATTATTTGTTTTATTTGTAGTTGAGTCGTCATAAAACTACAAAGTCCCATCTGTTACATTATATCTTTCTTGAACATTTACACTTTTTTTCTTTAATCTCATTAAAATAATTAAGTTCTTCTCATCTCATTAATAGATCATTCCTCATCAGATCAAGTCTTTTCTCATTAAAAGATCTCGTCGAGCAATGTCTTTTGCTAGGAGTCATTAAGTGTCGTACGTGACACTTTATAGTCCGATAAATTCACGGTTTTTCAACATATGCCTTGCAGCATTTTCATCCTTTGAACAGAGCTAGTGATTCTGAATTTAACATTTTCTAAACTGAAACTTCATCAAGGTAACGAATATAAGTAAGAGTTTTTGAGGATAATAATCTTTCTGAAACATGCATTTTAATTATGTTAAAATTGTAATCCTGAGCCGAGCTATTGATAAAAAAAAAAAAATTTTTATTAAGGATGTGCCATTCTGCATTTGACTTCAGAATATCCCATTCAAAAATTACCAACTTATCCGACCAAGAAATTTGTCCTCATCAATTTGAGATGCGTTTAATTTAAATGATAAATTAGCATACTCAAATTTACATTCTTCTCCGCTGAATATGTCCCTGTCACCTGTTTTGGATTCATAAAAAGTAGGTCCATGTGGTGGGTTGTGTTTTACGACGTAAATGATTAGTCGAATTCCTTTCCTTCATGACACTGTCCCTCTAATCTCCACTTGTCCTTTATTTTACATTTTCTCATTTTAATTTCATAATTAATTGAAGAAAATTCCTTTCCCGGTGTTTTGCCTTGAGCTTTTATTAGGTTGCAGAAGGACAGGGAGAAGGAGCATGTCTCAAGCAGCAATAAGCATTTAACATTTTACCAAGAACAGATGGGAAATTTCATTATGATTACATCCTTCCGCGTTCCTTCCTAGAATTAGTTCTCAAAGTGAGCTGAACGCCTTGGACAAGACTCACAGGGCGAAGCAGTTATCAAAATGTCTTCAAACAAATCATCCAAGGATGGATGCAAACCTTGTCGTGGTATTATTCCTTGTGTATTGTCTAGAAACTTGGGTCATGATTGAATTCTGCAAGTGTGTATATGATTGTAATAGAAACGACACTAATAAAAGTGAACTTCATTCCACAGTCTTCTCGGGTTTTGTGCTATTATTTAATCGTGCCTAATAAAATATGAATTTAGGTTGATTTATCTGACCTTTGTGAGTCCATCAATGTTTAGATTGTGTTGTGTTCACTGATAGGCGGACAGAAAGGCTGACTTTTCAATGCAATACTTTGGCACTTTAGAATCGGGAATATAAATTGATTGCAACGATTAATTGTGAAGGTTTCTTTTGCATTTGTTGGGTGTTTTTCATTTTGAGTAATAAAATTACAATATATGTATTTGTAAATTTAGTTTGAAAATACGATCACTTCCTTTGTCGTCTTGACTATATCAGTAATATATTGTAACGAGTCTCCTTGTGAAGACAATTTCGTAAATGTCAAGTAAATGATTTCGCTACCTTTCTACTTCAAGCCAGCATTGCTGACATTGTCCATTATCTTAGTTTAAATCTATATATAGGAAGATGATGAAGTGAAAACTTCCTGCAAATCTAAGCATGAGAAATTGCACATGTCTAATTGTCTGAATCCTGTATCGTTGCAAACGCAGACGTTTCAAATTTTCTTATTGGTATTCTTCGACGATTTTTAGTAAAAATTAAGTAGTAAGTAGAACTAGAAAAAAGGATACTCAAAAGGCGGAAAAATCAAGACCATTGCGTTTGCAACCATGCAAACTTCAGACATCTCACATATCCACTTATTTCAAATCATATTAAAATACTGAATGAAAACCATGTTCTACCTACGCATACGGCCAAGGCCACCGAGGTTTATCAAAATAAAACCTTAAACAAAGACCTTATATATGGCAATGCCATAAAGTTCACACATGTGACGTTTTGGTTTTTGGCAATGACTAGAATAAAGCTAGTGCCTGATCCAAACCGTGGAAGAACAAGAATACATTTTAATATTATAAATATTTCCTTTTAAACGTACTCAGCACAATGACATGGAGCACCATCATGATGAAAGGTGGTACAAGTTGACAAGTTACAAAAACATATGTAATTAATATGTAATAATTATGAAAAAGTCATAAAAAGGACGAGTGTTCGTAATGTTTTTGAACGATTTGTGTCCAAAACTATAAGCCAGCATAGAACATGAACTACTGGATGTATTCTTTTCAGTAATAAATCCAAAAGTAAATCACTGAACGTGTGTTTTTATTGCAATCAAATTTGAAAATATTCCTTTTTTCAACTTTTGCGACAACATAAACGGGAAAGAAATTTCAGTAATTGAACTTAGGAATCTTTGATTGATTTGACCCTCAACTTTGGACTACGCTTTTTCTCTTCGAAAAGTCACAAATAATTCTATGTTAAATTTTCGAAATATTTCTCGTTTCATTAAAACGAATACAATTTTTTCTTGTTATTTCAGGTATGCAAATCAGGTGGATCATTTTTGTTAAATTTCCAAATGGCAAGATATTTTACAAATCTATTAGATTCTTCTCATTTGATCGGTAAAGAAACGGATAGCCAGGTTAGAATATTTATTGTAGGTGTAACGAAATTCGCTGTCTTCATACTTCATGCGCCAAATGTTGAAGCTCCCTCTTTTCGAGACTCTCCCGTCTCACCGATGTCAAAATTACCAACAAGGCGTGTAAGCTCACGCGCAGCTTACAGTGAGTGTAAAAAGTATTCTAATAACCGCTTAACGATGAATACAATGAATTATTTGAGCTTTTGGCTATGTTTTTTGATTAAGTGATAACTTGCTGACAAAACAATCGAATAACCTCGAATTGTTGTGTCCAATTTGAGTTGATCGAACCAACGGCAATAATTAACACATTCCTTATAAAAGAATGATTGAATTTCGATAACTGACTAAGTATGCAACTTAATATGCTACGACTCTAGGTTTTCTCCACTTGCAAATTATTTTTCAACATTTATTAATACTGAATTTACAACAAAAGTTTCAAATATATTCCGCCTTAATTATATTTACGCTACCATCATAACCAAATCATTAAGAATCATTTATATGTTTTCTGTTTTTCCCTTTTCCGAAATTTCGAAGAATTTGACCTCAAATAATTCCCAGAACTCTTAGTTTGCTAGAGAAAAGCAAAATCAAATTTTTACTCCCATGAAATTTCAATTTTTTTAATAATTTCTGGCTTTCGCTACGGTATCAATACTCATTCGGCTAACTACCAATTGCAATTTTTACAATTGCAGAAAAGTAACAATCAAAACTATAAAGAAAGAAAATACCAATGAGAAAAAAGATTGTAATTACGCCTGGAATGATTGAGATTTGATTACATTCCACTGTAACAGTTTATCGCTGCTTGTGCTATTTCCGAAAAATTAAATTTTCATTTCATATTTTCTCACTGTTGTTTGCACGATAATTTATCAGTAAAATCTATGATCTTTATAATGTGCTTTCATCAAATGGAAAATGGGAAATAAATTCAGTTACATTTAAATTAACATCATTCTTTGGATTAAGATGTTTTCTGTTTTATGCGTTGTTTATGTGTGACGAAAAGGTAAATTTCTGTATATTTATCTTGAACAAATAAGCCTTCATGCGTATTAAATTCCATTTTACACGTATATTATGGTGATAAGGAAGATTATCGTTATCATAAGCCTTTAACATGTATGCATACACACAATGTATTATTATCAGCTGAGATAAGTATCAGACAATAATTTGTAAGAAAACTCAATGCCTCACAAAAGAGGGGCATTATCTTTAAAAGTTATTTAATTCTTCTCAGGGTAATTGCTCATGGTAAATGTTTGAACTCATAAAAAACTTTCTTTAAAACGTGCAATCTTTATGAATTATTTTTACATTAAACACATATAAACACGAATAACAACGCATGCAAAACATTTGTCTCGGTAAATAAGGCTTCAGTAAATACATTATATGAATTGATACAGTCACAAGCCTCTTCCCTTTTTGTTATTATCCGAACAAAATCTTCTTTGATTAAAGATAATGTCGGATTGGTGGTGTTCTTATTAAAAGCTATCTGATATAAAGTGTCCTTTATATAAGATAATGACCGAACTGTCACAATTAAAAAGCTCCCAGGAGCCAAAAAAATTATGGAGACGATTAACACTTTCGCCAAAGTGCTGGAATGTTTTCTCCGGCTGTTACGGCCTCACGTTTGCTTATATTTGAAAAAATTGCATTATTGTAGCCCTAACCAGGATTTCCCACAAACTTTCGATGGCAATATGTTCTGCAAATATGAAAAATTTAAGCATGAAATCTTTAAACTATTGATATATGTCCCTAGCAGCATGTATTTGGATGTTTTTCTGAAAAATTATAACTTAACAATACATTTGTCTATCAAAAAAAATAACAAATCTGCCATGGTCAAAATTGGTTTCAAAACTTCGCCGCTAATCATTTTGATACCAAGGATGTTTCTCGAAGGCCCACTGAAGTCGATTATAAGTTGCATTGATCATGTCAAACTTCGGTTATGAGGGAAAATGTTAGAAAAACCTCAAAGATTAGTCAAAAAATGTTCACTTCCGCTAAAGGACTAAGCAAACTGCTGATACGCGAAGAAAAGAGTTCTAGGATTAAAAGAAAGATGACTGCTAAAAAACTGCACTTCATCATATTAGGGCTATGTTCTCTGTGATGAGATTGGTATTGCGTGATGTTTTTTGGGCTCCTTTCAACGAATCAACCAATCAGTTCGAAAAAACACCATCGGAAATCGGGCAGTTTAAAAAATATTATTATATAATATAAAATATTCTCTAGAATGGTCGAATTCCGTACCAGAGAATGGAAGTGATCAATACAAATAGAGTCAATGTATGTTGAGAAAATTTTTAAGAGATGAGATCAAGGGTAGCAACAAGGGTAGAAAACCTGCATAATGAATAAAACCGTTGGTATACAGAAATTTTAGATGAAAATCTGAGGAATGTCGATACTTAACTGGGTGTTATATTTCAGCAAGAAAATATTCACGATCATGGCATGTATTAAGCGGGGGTGAATATTTTTCTATTGGCTATCCAAAGCGCGAAAAACAGAACAAAATATCTGGCGAAAAGCTGTTAAAAGTTCACATCCAGGAAATTCAAGAATGAAAAGTTCTATTTGCGAAATATTGAGGCAATCTTTGCGTAATAAAATCAAATTCAAATCAAATGAAAAACCGCCTTTTTTAAAATAATTAAGTAAACTTTTTTAAATTAAACGTATGAAAGTCAAAAGTGCCAAAAAAAGTACCACATTTTGAGTCTAATTGTCCCTTTGGGCAAACTCCAAAAAATGAAAAAATGAAGAAACTCAGGACTCAGATAAGAAGGATGTTGAGAAGTCCTTAGTAAATCCCAAAAAATTTGAAAGTATCAAAATATACTTTTCATAGTAAACGTCACTTCTAAACAGAAATATTTTAAAGCAAATCAATCAAGTCTCGTTTCTATCAACTAAGGTAAAAGCCAAAAAAAGTTTTGTTTGTGTTAATAATGGAGAAAAATGGGTCAGCGGTGATTAAAAATTTCATCTTAAAAGAAATCAAAGTAGAATTAACTTCAGTTCATGATGAATCGATCATTACTTTTTTAACTTTTTACATAGTTGAGGACCTCCTATTGAAGTGAGTACTTCCGAAATGATCAACAAAATCCATGACAAGAAGGTGTTGAGCGATAAAAGAATTATACTGGTATACGAAATAGGTCGGGATCACTCCAATTGTTTTGACAAAATGTGTTGTCAAAAATTTGACAACACTAGTCAAAAACTTACGCGATCTTGCTGTCCAAGACTCGCTGTAGAGCAGGTTCTTTTGTAGAGCATGCGCCGACTGAATAATCAAACATTGAACATTTAAGGCGAACCAGCTCGAAAGAAAACGGCCGGCAATTTGATGGACACGGTTTTATAAGGATGCATGTGGAATTATTTTCAAATTGTTGGTCCATGCACAGTTTTCGCTAGATTTTGCCCTAGCCAGTTTCTTCCCATTTCCAAACCTGAAAAATTGGCTTGCCGAACAACTATTTGTGACGAACGAGGACATTGGTGAAAAAGCCAATGGCTATTTTGATGGACTTTCAAATCATAAATTTCTGATGGCTTAAATATTGAAGGGACGACTAGAAAATATGTCTGAAATAGATTTACAGATCATTCTCATGATTACATAGACTTAATTCAACCTAGCGTAGATTCAATAATGTCGCGAATCCGTTTAATGATGCGATTATTTGTTGCACTAACATTTGATATCCTTTTGAATAGTTTCTGGTATATGCAGATGCAAATAATTATTGAGATCATGATCATCCGAAACATAGTCGTTTATTAACCATCACATAGTAAAAAAACCAAAATGCTGTCTCTTTGGGTTTCGTTGGTAAGCCTTTGACCATGACCGTATCATCCCCTTATACATATATAAAAAAGATTTCAGTTTAGAAATTTACTTTCTTCTTCCACATGCTTCCTTTCTTTAGTAATCAGTGATATTCAATCGAAGTTGAAAGATTTACTCATTGGACGTCCTTAAACATTTATAGATTTTTGGAATCTATTCAGTGCTCATTCCATTGATATTTCGTCCTGCTCCATTTTTCTAACACACTGACAAAAAGGTTGGCCTAGTTGTCGGTAGTTCATTCAGCAATAGCAATTGCATGCGACAATGCCATTATCAAGAATGGTCTTAAGATAGCTTGATATCTATTGTTGGCATCTTGTTCAACATTGCTTGCGTCCCACACTCATTTCTTTGTTATGATGCATTTAAATCAAATCACGTGATGTTTCTTCGTAGGAGGATTTCTACAATAATCAATTGTAATTCTTGCATGTATGTAAGGATTTCATGAGATCGTGAATGCATTTTGACAATGGATGTCACATTTCACTTAAATTTGTAAAATTCAGTTGTAGTTGAGGTAGATTTTTTGGGTCAATCATATGGGCTACAAGAAAAGGACGAACATTTCCTTGTGTAGCTTTTAAAAGTGTTCAGTTCAAGTGCTAAATATATTTCGTTTCCACCTGTTTACCTTGAACGACACGCAAAATTTCTATTTTGCGTGTGAATAATTTGAGTGCAAACATAATTACACAAATCCTATAGTCAAATTCGCCGTAAAAAGGTGTGAACAAACAAATTGGGTGATTCATTCAAAAACCCCATTTGCATGTTTTCTAGGTCGTCCTTGCCCATGACTGATGAGTAGGGCAGTGCTCACTACAAAAACTCACGAACTTGGAATTGATTCCTCTCACAGTCGATCAGATTGACGTTATTCGTCGCCCAAAGAATTCCTTTGATATCTATATTCAACTCTCGACAAAGGCAATACAACACTCCAAAGTATAATTGGAAGTTCAACTGATATATCACGCAATGTCATATATGGGTATGTAATTTTATTCTCCCCTAATTTGTGTCCATTACATCCATTCATGCGTGACAGTGATGACAACATACGACTGTAGATAAAATACGATACTGGCTTGAAATAATTAGGGCGCCCTCATATCTTCCTTCTCCATCCACATTTTGGCCAAGAACCTCATAAAGTCTACAAAAGGAAAAGTGGAAATTTAGTCGGTAATTCGGGGGAAATCATGAAATCATATTTCTCATATGCTGCGGATAAATTTACGATAGGGCAACAGACAACTGAGGCCAAAGGTAAAATGCTTTGAGCTCGAATGACTTCAACTGAAGTTCCACATGTGCATGAAATTAAGTAAATACATTTTTAATGTCGGATGACAGTAAGCTTTTATTTGAATGCGTGTTGTATGGTGTATTATTTTCATTATGAATTTTTAAATTAGTCAACTGCCATGAATGCTAATTTATGATTTAATAAGTTTCGTGAGACGAGTGCAAATTTTTATGAAACCTATGAATGGGGTGGGGTCCCATCGTGATTAGATCAAGAACATGCATAATTTGTACTTATAATAAGTATTATAATATAATATTAACGTAGAGAATTTCCTCCCCCCTATCACGCATAGTACGAGACGACATACGAGATTATCATTGGCTTTCACATATCCGTCTCGCAGCCTTTGATCCTAGACTTGAAAGTATGTTTCTGTGTATGATACAGGAATGGACATCAAACAAAAGGCCAGTTTTAAGTTTTGCTTTAAATTTTCCAATTCAGCTAAGCAAATTTTTCTTTTGATGAACCATGTGTGTGGTTCTGATTTTTCATTCTATTACTGAGTTCACGAGCGGCAAACGTTAAGTAGGAACAGTTCAGAAACATGTGGGACAACCAAAATCCGTGATTAGTTACGATTCTCGTGATCCTAAGGCACCGGATTTGTGAAATCTTGTATTAAACTATTAGAGATTGAATCAGGATTAGATTGAAGGTAAGGAGACGTTACCGTGTAAAACTTACCGCATAGTGCATAAATTCGTAATGTTTTTTTTTTTTTTCAATAATTCCCAGAGACGTGCGACAGTTCGCCATTTTAAGTAAGCTGTCAGTGCGCGCACGATGCTAAAACACACAAGACGTATAACGCGAACGGGTGTTTTTTTTTACCCAGTAGCGACTATTTGCGTCTTATTATTTTTATTAGTCTGGATTCAGGTTTTTTATTTCCATACTAGATGCCTTATATTTCTCTTAACGAAAGACAAAAAGAACAATAGTGTTCAAAAACGAAAGAAAAATAGACCAGTACTGACGAAGAAAAAATTTCAGAAATTGGCGACAATGAAGATTATAGTGAGCATATCAATAATTCAGAGCAAGAAGGACGTTCGACTATCTAAAACACTCATTTGACACGCTTTTATAGCGAGCAAATCGCTCTGTTAAGTGCAAAAGACACTTTAGGATCGGAAAAAACAGCAATTTGAATGATGAAAAGAAGGCTCAATCCTGATGGACACGCAATGTTCTTTTGGATTCAAAACTAGTTGCGGTTATCAAATGCTTGAGAAGAAAACCAATTAGAGCATATGTTCAGCATAATATATGCGATAAATTTTTCAGGCTCTAGTAAGCTTATAACTAAGTTATCCTCTTCATGTCAGTTTTCCAAATAAATAAGTCCGAATTGTCCCTCAAATTCCAACAATGTCTCTCGAAATTTCGAAAACAACTTGAACATCCCATTGGAGCGAAACTGGAAACGTCTAAATAAATAAAATTAACACGCATCCATTTCGGAATCAAGTTAGAGTGCATTTCATGCTGCTCTCGCCTTCTTCCGAAATCTTAAATCAAACAGCGTTTATTCGAATCAAATCAAATAAAACTACCTACACTTAAATTCAACTCAAAAACGGAGAAGGTTAACGCTTAATAAACATTTCGAAGAGATTGTGCAATGATTTAAAAGCTTTTATTGCTTAAACCAGATGTCGTTTTGCCTCCTTCAATCTTTATTAGTTGAATGCATGCGAAGTTTGGCTCCCAAGAAAAAAAGTGTAAAAAGCGGGAATCATTTTAGAGCAAAACACTTTGAGATAGTAAGAAAATCTTTGCAACATCTGCTTTCCAAGCGTGTAGTATTTAATTTTATTTATATATTTTATACGTTAGTGTGGCGTGAGACTGGCACTGCAAGCAATATGAGAACTAAATCCATTACTTGAACATTTTGTTATTATTTTGTACTTTCAAATGCGACTCTTCCTTCAACTTCACCTTGTCTGCCAAAAAGATTTTATGTCTGGAAAATTTTCTTTCAGCCTTAAGGATAAATTTTCCTTACGAAATGTGCGTTTCATTTTGAGTACTCGAAGCTTCAGAACTTAAAATTGTTTAAATTAGAAATTACATACTTTAAACAGTTAAGAAGAGTCTACAAAATACTTTCTGCTTTGCTATTGATATGCGCTGCCAAAAGTCGTATTTTTCACCATCGTCTTTCCCGATGGTTCCAAAGTCGAGATCACTTGTTCCACACATGAAATTATCGCACATAAGTTTTAAACAGGGTGAAATTGCATAAAGAACAGTTTATTGCTTTAACACTGGAAAAGGTTCCTTAAAACTCAATCCTTTACACCTTTGCACTAATGCTTATTAATTTTCAATAGAAAATAACTCAAAAATCTGGATATATTTCTAGCGATGTGCCAGAAAGAATGCCAAAATTTTGACAATTTTTTTTGCTCTTATAAATTATAACCAGGTATTATATAATCATTCCAGGTAAAAATTGCAAAATACCACATAATAGTCTAAAATAGGACCACCATGGTCTACTGTTCGTATCTTTTTCTCCAATTTTACGAAAATACACAAAAAAAAACCGAAAAAATACAAAAATACAAAAATCGCAAAAAAACCAAAACAAACTTTTTTTATTGACAACGTACACCGGGGATTTTCAGGAATTCAAAAAAATGACTAAATAAGCTTATTTAGACGTAATTTCCCAGGAAGAAGCTAGGCATACTTAATAAACAGAGAAGCTAGAAAATGCAGAGTTTTCATGTCAGTGGGAAAACAGTATTCATAGAGCCAAAATATTTGTAATCGGGAATGGAACAAAGGGCTGAGGTTCGCGTTTATTTCCAGTCGGGTAAGCCCACAACGTAATTTGCTCGGATTTTAGGGTGCATCGAGAGGATGATTTAAAGTTTGATTTAAAATATGCAATAAACAGAAAGTCTTGAGAATAAAAGAGGTTGAAGAAGATAAGATACCATGCATGGAGATGAACTTCCTAGCTTTGGCAAATCCGTTTGAATTAGTGCAATACAATCAGAGGTTTCGGAAATTTACACGTCTTGTAGTACCAAGACAATCCAAAGGAGGCTGAATGAGATGGGTTTACGTTCCCGCTCCCTGCGAAAAGAACGTCTTTGAAGAAACCTGTTGAGGCAAGCTTGGCTTATCTGGTTCAAAGAACCGGTTGATTGGATCTTAGAGGACTTGAACGAACCATTTTCACGGATTGAAATTTAATCTAAATGGGTCAGAAAGATAATCGCGTGTGAGCTGCAGAACTGGTGAACAATAGTCGGACGAATGTATCAAAGCGACTGTTTGGCATCCACCCTACTGATGGGGATGTATTCTGCATAATCGTCTATGGCCTATTATTTTTTTAAATGACCTGTGAATTAGATTAGTGGAGGAAGTCAAAGAATCAGTCGAGGAAAGCATAGTTTACCTTACTCGAAATGTGTCGAATTCTCTGCTTCCAGACGATTCGGTTTCTGCCCATTCTCGCTCCGTAGTTATTGAACGACAAAATACGTTTGTTACTAATAAAATCTTTATTGGTTACTCTTCTCCAATTCACAAAATTTAAGTAGAAGCTTGCCATTGAATCCCAAGGACTTAAATCCCTTAGAAACCTTTGGCAGGGCCCCAATCAGCGTTCAATATTTTGAAAAACAAATATTTCGTCTCAACGTAATTGTTAACGGCGCTATGGTAATAATTTGAATATAAAATTCAAAATACTGATAAGGTTTAGGTCCCTACAGCCTAACCTATTTTTTATTCAAAATCTAGAGGTGTTTCATGTGAAAGTGGTAATCGAATGGAGATGGGGAGTTTGCGTCCCGATTGAAGTGGGACATGAGTAGTCTCGGGGATCTCTGGAGCTTGCCTTGGTGATCGAATTAGCCCGTTGCTATTAATAAGCCTGAATCGATTAGCCGCGGGCACACTGTTCTGTCTCTGTATAGGAAAGGGGCTTCTGTTTTAGTAAAGTGGCAGGGTTTGTTATTGTTGTCGAGTTGGAGGTTTCATTTCGATTTGATAATCTATGACAAAGAAATAGTGGAAAAATTTGACAGCGTTGCGTTTGCAACGATGCAAATTTCAGACCACTGTTATGGGGTGGGTAGCCAATTTCTTTAAGCGATTCGAGCTCCATCATATATTGTATGATGGGCATAATTTTTGTCTCTCTATATAGCATAGTGTCTTCTTGTTGGCCTTTTATATTTAGACAGACACTGCCTCAATAATTTCCTGTCAAAAATATGCATTAAGTCCGCTACGTTGGAGGAAATGGTGAACTAGGCAGGGAAGCAAATAATGGGATAGAGATTATGGACATTAGAACTTTCGTGTTTACTTGGACTGACTTTAGAGGCCAGCGATGATAGCTGCGAAAGCCCAAGTGATATTTTCGATGGCGTTAGGATGAAATTGAAGGTGGAACAGTACGCGCAAGTATATTTTAAGGGTTTCCTGTAGGTGCAGGAACGTAATTGATAAATTGTGCGAGTTCTTTGGTTTCAGCTGGTGCGGATCGGTGGACTTTGAAACAGGCGTTCCGAAAAAGCATATGAGTTCGCATTATTCTGCATTTGTTGAAAGAGCCAAAGTTTGCAAAGTTAACATTTCTAGAAATAGAATGAAATAGGTAGTAATTTCCATGACTTTGGCATTTTGAAGATTTTTTGTCGCTAAGTACAATTCACTAAATATTTTCATGTATGAATGATATGATGAAATTTTGCTAAAATATTTTAAAAAGTTCTGTTTTAATTTGAATGAAAATTAGATAGTTGCTAGCCAACAACGAAAATCTACATTTTAGGGATTCCTATTATTTCCCAGTCAAAGAATCAATCATTGTTTGCTATAGAAAGAAGGGAAAAAACTTGATATAATTCAGCTGTAAGCTGAACTTCGGTATTGATCTTGTTGTTGAGGGCTCCGTAAAGGGGCCTCACGACTTCGGTATAGGTGCCTAGAGTATCCCTCCCAAGCGCCGATTTCGTCTGAAGAAGCATTGAAAACTTCATTGTCTTGCAGTATGGGATCTTTATCAGTGTTATATTTGGAGCTCTTTCGCCCGTGATTTGCTCAATGGATTTGAATACGTCTGATGATGGTCTCAATGATCTTAACCGGTTCTTATAATAATTCCTTACATCGTTTGCTGCTTTAGGCATTCTTTTTGCAGCTTGTGTAAATAAATTATCCAAAAAAGTTTGTTAATTATTTTGAATTAAAAGAATTATCATTGTAAAAATAAGTATTTAACAAAATTTTATTTTCTATATTTTCAGGTAAATTATATTTGACTACATCAAATATGAACTTTGGAGATCCGTAACTGCATTATGAAAAAGTAGATACCTCCGTTGTAAGTATCTATTGCCCTAATATTGTGCATCCTCACGAAGATTTATATACTCACATTGTTTAATATCTTCATAGTAATATTCATCTGAGGCAAAATTTCATAAAGAAACTCGAAAATGTACACTATACCATAGGGATAATAATTGCGCGGAATCCAATTAATTTATTTTGCCCATTTATGCGCCATTCGTGCTAAAAGCACATGAAACTGATAAAATGTTTCAGCATTATTCTTCGCTAATCCGCAAATGAATTGGCAAACTGATTCCCCACTTATACTCTACCTAGCAGTGTTATAATTATATAGCACTTAATCAATATAAACAGTCTGTTGCGTGGATTTTATACTAATGATCTAGTTGCATTATCATATATTCAACTAGCCTTATATAAGAATCATATTTTTTTTATATTTGTAAAAATACATTTGTGATATTTACTGGACACTTATTGTTGATGCATCATTACAATATAAAAAAACACAATACAAGGTAAACATTACTATGGTTCAAGAAATTCATACATTCCATTCCAAAATCTAATAAAATAATTTAAAAAAAATAAAAATTAAATAATTTAATTAAAATTAAATTTTTGATTGAATATAATTTTTCCATGGCGTTTCGTCTATGTATAAAATATCAATCCTTAATCGGCACTCAAAACATATTTTTTATACTTTGTGATTAAAAGTTTTTCACTTCAATATCGAAACAAATTGTGGATACAACGGAGATGTTGTGAGCAGATCTACCAACTAAAATACATAAAAATAAAGTCGTTCTCTATCGTCGTCTTCACACCTTTAGTACTTACTACATACGTTCATGCGCCACTTTCTCTATAAATTTGAAGTATTAACACATTCTTCGTTCCTTCTTTTAAATTTGTCAAAAAATGTCAATAATAAATAATTATTATTAATTATTATTATAATCAATTAAAATCATAATAATAAATAAATGTGAATAATAAATAATTATGAAAACAAAAAATTCACATTACCCCTCCCCAGAATTCAGTAAGCATTCCCACCCTTCCTTCTCATCAGTCTTTTTCAATCGCATCAGTCCTTTTCAAGTAATGTTTGCTTAGGAAAACATGCACTACACCCTTCCCTCTCATTAACATAAGCCGCAGCGACAGCTTTATAGATCTTTCTGCTGAATTGCATTCTAAAATACACAAAATCTATTAATATGCATTCCAGATACGCAGAAGTAACTCATCATGATACAGCAAAGTGCAGTTCGGTGACTCAATCCCCATAAGACTTCGAATTCAACAAATTCGAACTTTTTTGAAATCCAGACAATTTCGAATATTTGCTTGCGTCTGTTGCAACCCAATCATTAATATTTGCTGATGCACTGCGAAGGATAAAAAGTTCATACTGAACAGGAATGTTTGCACACATTGTTGGTAGTTAATCTGATTTCAAATCTCATAGTCTACATTTGATGTCAGGATGTGCAAAAGTGGTGAAACGTTAACAGCCCTGGAAAACAATTAAACTTCCACAACTTCTTGTGCACTTCCGTTTTTAACGCTCGAAATTATAGAGCCGTAACTTCCGCTCGCATTTAATGTGCCAATATTAACAACAATAACATCAGCAACAAAAAGTCTCTCTCTCTAAAGCTGGGACGGGGAGGATAATCACGAACTAGCCGCGTATAAACATTTGCATTTAGACCCATGTCACAAGCTATTCCATTTGCGGAAAAATCTGTGCTGGGATGTTCACACATCACTTAAGTATCATCGCGTGCATCTACACGGGGGGATATATAGTAGAATCGGTGGTACCAATTTGACTCGTGATGGTCAGATTGCGTTTTTAGCCGACAATAGACGTTTGCAACGTGAGATCCAATATGACGTCTTAAGTGTTCAGAAGTATCTTCAAATCAGATATCTATTCCTGGAAATTTTAAATCATACTAACAAAGCAGGAAAGCCGAACCTTGGATAGTGAAATTCAATATTTCGAAAAATTGTCCCAACCGCAATGGCAACTCAAGAAAATGGTCCAGAAGGCGAATCAACCCTACTTTGAAATAATGATCTCATTTTGGTATTTGTTGTATATGTCCCCTGGTGGAAGTGATAAATTTGATAATGACGAACGTAAAAAAGAATTATAAACATTTTGTTAGACGAATGTTGCCCGCCATACACGCTGCTGCTGATGCGGAGTCTCTAGATGAATTAGATTTTTCTGTGGCAAGGCTCTGATGAAGCGCAGGATGGGCTTTGACTCTAATCATATTCGGTTAAGCCCATAAAGGCTTTAAATTATTATATCTCCCCTTTGTATGAATTTTGTTGCATGGGAAAATAAATTGTGTGACTAATGTTTTGACGTAGACTGCAGATGATTAAATTGAAAAATATTACAACATGAAAGCTCTGATGAGTGAATAAATTGTAAATAATAGCTTTTCATAAGCAATTTAGCTAGGAATATATGTGAAGATATGAGCTTATCTGAAAATAGTGAAAACAAAAGATATATTTGCAGTTGAGCTGAAGTATATAATGGTTGTTTTCTGAATCTATTTAAAATCTATAAAAAAACCTTAAACTGAAGAAAATTCCAAAAAACAACGAAACTCAGTCGGTGTTATAAAACTTTAATTGCTGCTTTCCCAAACTATTCATTCTAGATTTTATTTCTAAAAGTTAGAATTACCACGTACCAATACGCCATGACAATTAGCGTTTAAGAAATTAAATTTACTTAAACAATAAGCATATTCCATATATTCAAACATATTCAGCAAAGCTTGTTTTTTATCGTTTTGTAAAATTTTGTAAAATTTGCTAAAGTTTGCTGTACATCTTTGATTATTTCTTTGCATAACGAAATTGCATATTGTCAATTGCAAATTGTCCTCAAAATTTGTTTGTTTTAGGGTAGGAGATAAGGGTAAAGCCCAAATTCGGATTTACTAACCATCAATTTGAAATGCAAGGTGCTACTAGACTTAAACGAAAGGAAACAATACATCAGATAGTAATATTCAAATCAAATTTACTATTTCCATTTTGAAGTTGAGTTGGTGCTACCTGATGTTATTAAAACAACACACCAAAGCATAAACAGCCTTCACCATTCGATCAGCACAAAAGCAGTTTACAGGACATTCTTCTACGAGGATCAGATTTGGTCGTTTCCAGGAATCTCAGCCATTGCATATACTCTCGTGCGAATCGTAAGTGAGCATATTCATGTGCCTGCGTCAATTACACTTCAACATTCTCCGTTGTAAATGCTCGGCTCATAACAAATTTTATTGAAAATAACATATTCTACAGTGAGAGCCGGGCTTCCCAAGATTTTATCATTTCATTTTTAGCTACTAATTCGTAGATTGACGTTGAATTTTTACCTCGACTAGATCCAGTTTCGGATCATTGGGGCAAATCCCTTTTTTTCTCTATGTGCATCATTTTCGCAATTTCGAGATGTACTCCTGCCTTATCAAAGCTTCTCCATGGATGATTTCCATAGAGTAGACGATGATCTAGAAAGGAAAGAAAGATCCTTTCAACGGTCTTTTGTTGACTTTTGCTTTCCTGGCATTATTTCAGCTTATCGTTCAAAAATTTTGATTGCTGGAACGATTACTTGCACTACTTAAAATCTCTATTTTGACTTTTCATCTGAAGCATTGTGGGAACTACTTTTTCATCAATCACTTTAGGAAACATAGACTGTATCAACACATTGCTACAAATTGCTACTTATTGCTACAAAAGCATCGTCGCACTCTCTTTTCTTAGTTCTGGCATTGTTGAAGCGTAGAAGTCCTTATTGTCCACGGTTTTTGATTTGTTCCGTATCAGGTTACAAATTTACACGAGCATTCAATACAGAAATTGCCCTTGCGAAATTAGAATTGGAGGGTTTGCTGTCCTCACTATGTCTATTACTTTGGCAAAATATTGTTATTTTCTTATGCATACTGCGGCAATAATTCCTTGGAATTATGTTTTATCTTCAGAACGAAACATAAAACTGTCATGTACAATACTTTTCCATTGTAGGAACACACCGTATTTGCTTTTTTCGACACTCGCCATATAGATTTTAAATCCACTTAAAATCACTTTTGCGGTTACGACTATTCGGTTGAAATGTAATATCAGTCATAACACCACGAAACGTATCATTTTGCTTCTTACTTATAAGTCGCACATTCACTGCTATAAGAAAATCTGTTTTGGCACGTGTCATGCATGTTAGCTTTATTGTAAAAGTTAAACAGCAAACTGCATACAGCTGTTAGCCACATTCCATTACCATAGGTGTCTAGACTGTCATCGTAGACTTCCATAATAAGTAATGCGATATCAGGATAGCTGTAGCTATTGACGGACGGGCGATCAAAAGAAAACATAGATACTCCCTCACCGACCAGTATGTGGAACTATGTGACTCGATTCCGCTTCCAACTGGCACATATATTGGCACTGTTTATAAAATGAAAATTTTCCTGAAGCAATTCAACTCTGGTTCAGGAACTTGGCAGCGGCTTCATCAATCATACTTGTATTCTTATTCAAAGGCAGTGCGTTGAGTATAGATGTCGTTTGACAAGCAGGAACTGGACTGACATCAAGGAGAAACCTAATTAATATTTGATAAATAATCGATGACAGAGCAAAAACTTCCTATAGCAGATAATCCCACTTTACTTATCAATGGAATACTACGGAAAACTTCATTTATCGCTGAAGAATGAAGTCTGGCTTGCACAATCATTTCTTTTTTCGTGTCAAGCACAATAATAAAAGTGGTGAAATTCATAAAAGAAAAGTTTCATTGAAAAATTGGAAACTGCATAATTATTTTGTGATTTTCCTTCTTCCTTTCGCTTTTAGTAAGTTCAAATAAGTTCAAGCTACAATCCATACCGTAGTGCAAATTATCTCTGACCTATTTACAAATAATCTTCAGATATTAATTTTTATGATTTCTTTTACTGTAATTTCTACGGCCGATGTACAAGACTGCCACGTAGTAATTAAAAATAATTTATTTTACCAAACTCTGCACTTCATAAAATCGTAAGTTAATGACACCGTTCACCATCTTTGATGTTTTTATGTAAAAATTGAATAGCTTTGACACTTTCTATGTGGTTGACGTATAAGTCATATTTTAAGAATCGCTTGACTTCCGAAACAGCGCACTGAAAACGTTATGTTGTGCATTGAAAATAGTCATTGCGTTGTGTTAACTTATCGTGTATGTTGTCAAAAATATCCTGGCCAACAGGCACCGAGGGACAAAATTTTTGGTAGTTTGATCTCAGATTTTGTTGAGCACAAGACATCCGTGTATAGTTACATACCATTCATTGACGACCAAAATGTTCCTAGGAACTGGTTGAAGCGGTTAGAGAGAAAGTTGCTCAGAACTCGAAAGTTTTATATCGTTGCTCACCCTTTTTCGCTAGTCGAACTAGTCGCATCGCATTTCGAAGAATGATTTGCATTTGTTTTCAAATCAAAGACCTTCCACATCGCTTGAATACGGTGAGACTGTCACTAGAATGGTTGACACTGAATCTAATTTGAAGCTCATTTCACACTTTCTGATGGCGATAAAAGGCAAAATTTTTCCGTTTATTGAACGGAGAACCTATACAAGATCAATGAAACCCCATTGCATGAACAAAATGTGACTTTTTGAGCTGACGTTTGCGCCAAAAATCATAATTGGCTATTTTTTCAAAGAAAGCAAAGGCGTAGATTTCGGTGGATATTGGCTAATTTTCTACGAGCACGAATGCGAAAAAAAGGTGTTGATGATACTGGTTTCAACAAGAACATGCGTATTGGCTCACTGCAAATCAGACTTATTAATTTCTGCAACGAAAAAAAGAATCCTGAACGTGTGGTGTCAAAAAGAGGTAGCCGCCAGCATCTCCAATTTTGGCCCCATCCGGACATGTTTTAGTTGGGTTTGTGAAATTAAAATGTATGCCAGCAAACCTTAGAACATTAAAGAGATCAAAGAAGGCATTCGTGTCAAAATTGCCGCTACACTGGCTGAGATGCTTGAAAGATACCTTACATACATTTTACTTGTGAAAAACGGTGGAAAATCCTCCAATACTGTGAAAAAACTTGTTTGAGATCCCATTCAGTCAGAATTAGAAGAAATTGAGCGCTTTCAAGTTCCATTGCTTTGTCAATAACGTCCTTTGTTTAAACCGCGTTGTTGAAATCATCGCTTACATTTCAATACGATCGCCTTATCACGTTGGTTGCCGGAAAAAATGATCCTTTACTCCATCTAGTCCGAATCCGCACCAAATCCGCCAAGTCCGAATCTGTTCTTGTTGTATTCGTTGCTTTTTCATGGTATTTTTGAGCTCAATTCTGACATTTGTATTTATGGACATACTCATTGGATGTACGCTTTTTCTTGGCCGAATTTCACTTCTTTGCCAAAACAAAAACAATGTTTTGAGCATTTATGGCAATTGAACGGGCTTTTTGGACAACAACTTTAAATAAGGGTCCTAACAAATGACTCCTGCAGGACTTGCGGCTAGTAAGAGTAAAGCACCCAACACTTCCCGCATGGTTATGATGCACTAACGAAACACAATTGGAAAAATTGGCGTTAACAAAGATAAGACTGTCCATGGTTCTCGTAAAACGGCTGGATTAATAATTTCTAAACAGTAGCACCAACAGCAGGAAGCTAAGAGCCGGTCTGGCCAATGCTATAAACAATTGTGAACCCCACAGCAAACAATATTTTGCATAAGGGAATTTCTTTATTGATTTCGAATCCAAACAATTGTTTGTTTGTTAAATTGTAAGTAAATTCTAGTATTGTCCCAGTGTGTCTTCCATACGAAATATCTTGTTTCAGTTCTTCTACAACTGACAATACTATATTTAGCAAATCAAACGAAATAGAAAGTAAATTGTCCATTGAACTGCAATGCAAGTCATTTGAAAATGTTCTCTCAGGTATTACGTAACAATAAAATGGTCAATTGTTTTGAGCTTATGTCTAATGTTCATTTGACTGCTTAACCCAGCACCCACACAATATATAACCACATACAAGCTTCTAAACATTTCATTATTCTTGGTATTGCATAAAAGTTTCTTGTTGCGAGTTTGTTCGAGCAAAATCCTATAATCCAGCAGTCGACACATATGTATATGTATGCATACACGTATGCTCTAACATATGCATATGCATCTAAACAACCATAATTGCTTTGATTTAAGCCGAACGGCTTACGGGCGTACTGCTGCTAGAACTTTCGTCTTTCTGTGCTTCGTCTTTGGAATTGGTCAATTAATTTTGCATTCATGCCAGTGTTCACTCAAAATGTATTTATTCCACTTAAATAACCAAGTAGTGATTTGTGCACAAATTATGGACGAATCATTTGACTGTGATTTTGAGCATTGTATTGAGCAAGGAGATACAACTTGTTGTGTGCTTAGCAAATTTTAAGTTTTTAAGATACTTTTAGTGATAAAGCCCTGGAAAACATAAACTGGAAAAGTATATTCAAACAAAAGACAAAGGAAAGACTACCTCAAACAAATTTATCCTAAAATTGGCAGCATCCTTATATGACGTGCATGAACCAAGTTTCAAATTCGATTCTTGTGTTTTTTTATTCCTAGTCCCACTATTGGAGATTTGGGCTCCTCGGATAAGGGGCTATTATTTATGGGTGATTATCCCACAGAAACCAATAAGGTCCTCTAGCTGTGTGGTCAGAAATATTTTCAGTTCTGTTAAATTGATATTCCTCAGCCAAGTGAGTCGTTTGTTAGTCATATCTGGAAAGAATTGATTTGTATTTCTTCTTTGTCGCCAAAAGCTTAACAGCTTTCATCCTATGAGAATACAATTTCTTTTACGTGTTGATCTAAGAGCTTGTGGCCAGTTTTGTCACGAGTGCTGTTACGCTATTTTTGAATTTTCCCAGGAGTTGTTTTGCCCTCGTTTTGTTAGACTGAGCCCAAAGAAGCCCTCATCTTATCTTGCAATCGTTCTTGACATTCCAAGTCGTATCAATCTCCTCCTAGAGGACTTCGTCTAGTTCTCTTTTTTGTGTTGCTAGTCTCATTTGATCGTGCCTTTTCTAGTTGAATTTTGGTCGAGTGTTCCAGTTCTTTCTAGAACCCCGTCTTTTATTTTCCCCCTATACCGCTGTGTTCAGAGACCCATGATGATTTTGCATGGACTTAGTTTTGCGGCGGGCTTGAGAGCCCACCTATAGTCCTTCACTAGTTGTGAAATTACAGGGTTAGAGGTCACGATTTCAATTCCGGATGTAAAACCCTGTTCCACTATCTACTCTTCTCTGCTTAGTATGAAAAATAATCCAGTATAGGATTGTCGGTTTAATCCTAGCCAATTCCACCGCTCAATGTGTTCAAAATGTGGAGGAGTCCTGTTTGAAAATAAAGAGATAACTTATTTGTTGATTTAAATCTGATGATCGCAACTGCTTGTTTTTTTAAATTGATTTTTTCGAATCGAGGTAGAACACAAATTACTGACAGTTGAGATAGTCCATGGTTATTTTCGGAAAGTCGAAGAATCCTTCCACTTAATCGATTCGTTTGAATATTGCCCTCTCTCAAAACAGAACCCTCCAAACTTTTTAAAAGTACACTAAAATAAGGAAAACCAATGCTAACAAAAAATATATGGGTATTTCCTGGTAATGCTTACCTTACTTAGTTACAGGATAAAAATTTTATGCGATAAGTTTGCACTAATCTGTGTTGAGATCTAAGGTTTTGCACATGCAAAAATCCACTGGAATATGAGTAAATTTTTTAATATTCTAGTCGCTTTGCATAAGTTTGTCTGTGGTTTCCTGTGAAGAAGAAAGTTTTTTAATATGCCACAGTATGACATTATTTGTCTCTTAGTCCAAGCTAAGAATGCAATACTAGTACGTTCAGATCCACACATTTATTTCTTTGTCTCTGTGTGCAAGCAAGAACAGGGTGAGTTTGTAGTACATCAATTGGATCTTACACAGCATAAAGTCTGTTCGCGTTAATCTCAGTAAAATCAAAAAGTGTGTGTTGTATTATTGACAATCTTGGCCTGAAGGTTAGGACTCATCGAGTTAGTCCCGATTATAACGAGCACATAAAATGCAGAACGAAGAGGATAGTAATATATCAGACTCAGCAATTCTAAGTGACTGAATTTTTGAACGGTAATATTCGTCAATGTAAACATACAACAATTTCATCTAAATATTGCTGAGATTTTAACAATTATTAGTATTTCCAAAGCTTATTACTATACGTATTGCAATCAAAAATTGTCTCGAAAGACGTAAGTACATTCAGCCTTTCGTACATGAAACAAACAAATGACTATTAGTCGGACAGAAAATAAGAATACTTCGTGGACGTAGAAAGAACAGTACCATCCGAATGTAATGTTTTCAGCAGTTCCTTTTCTAATGACACACAATACGCAGTTGTCCTTATTGTAGATGAAATTCTACGTGGCGCTTTCTCCGAAGAAATTAAGGCTAGAGATATATATTTTTAATACTAAAAAATCAAGACTGTCAGACCATGTCAACCATGTCAGATCTGGGAAAAATCCATTATACAAAATAAGGAACATTGGTGATTTGATAATCCGTTCCAACTGTCGTCGTAATGCGTTCGTTTCTCAAGAACTAGACTTCAGAGTAATGCAAGAAAACAAATGATCATTTCGAGGAAAACACCTCCAATAAACAAAGTCTTACACTTGGTTACGCAATATAATATTGAAAACGTTGACAAATTTGTTGATTCAGGTGCTAAGCTAATGGAGAACAGCAATGAAAATGACGAAATGCACCATAGAATACAGCTCGCAAATAAGGTATTTTATTCAGTCCTGGGGTCATTGCGAACCAGCTGTCTACACCGGAGAACAAAATTTCAAGTGAGTAAATCTGTGATTAGCCCTCTGCCATGTTATCGGTGTGAAACATGGATATATGTGGCACGTTGAGATGTTTGACGAGTCAGAGATTCCGAAGTTTATAAGACTGTAGAAGCTGCAAAGGAAAGTTTGTGAATCGCCGATAAAAAGAATATTAGTAGATAGAACCAAAAGCTGGAGATCAGCGAGGAAGCCAAGAAAACCCTGATCCGATTCTGTCAATGAAGACAGTTCAATAAGCTCCCAAGAAGAAAAAGATTCCGAATCCAATTTTGTATTCCCAGTGAATTTAAAACAGAATTTAAGCAGAACATAATTAATTATGCCAAGTAAGGGACCATGTTCGAATACCACAAATGAGGCAATGCAAAAGCCAAAATAATGCTTGAATAAATAAAAAATTTATAAGTCATCAAAACTTTATTCTTGGTTTCTGCTTTTTCTAACTTTTTTGGCAATTTTCAAATTTCACATCGAAGAAGTTTGTATTTTGATGCGACCCAAGTTGAAAGTCACTCAATTTCTGCAATAGAAATAAACAGGTTGCCATGCCAAATTGGGTTTTGGTTGCAACTATTAAAAATTAATAAGTGATGCAACGGGTTCAACGGGTTTTGTTGCAGAACTATGAATACTATACTTGTTCTTTAGATTCGTCTGACCTGTCTTTTATAAATAAGAAAGCATTTCGAGTTCTTCTCGTCATTTTATTTCAAAATATTCAAAATGTCTCTGAAAAACGAGATGGAGGTAGTTAATAGTAGGCTGAACACGCCCTCATTCAAAAAGATTAAACCCCTTAAGGAGCTAAACTAAATAAAAGAAATCGAATAACAACAATCAGTTTCGTACTACGCCCTTGAATAGCACCCCTATACCCGTGCTAATACCTCTATAAGTTTTAGGGGTCACAACACAGAAAATTTAATCAGAAAAAATTTAAGTTATACGAGTCCTGCGTCGACAAACAATGAAAATATTGACTTCTTGGCTACAGAAATGACGTTATAAACCTCAATTAACTAAGAGTTCATTGATTTCTTTTTGAATTGCAGAGTTTATCATTTATTTTGTTGTAGACGTGCGATCATAGCCATTTTTTGATTTTGAACAATAAACTCAAATAACAGCCTGATAGCTTTTGAAGATACAACACATTTGCTCACCTGACACTTTCCTGTTGGCATCATATCCCCTGGAAATAAGGGACTGAATTTTACCCCACACTTTTTACCCATTTTCCTCAACTCCTGAAAAGCTAGTGTCAACATAATTAACCATAAGCCTTGAAATGGCACAAAATATAAACAATGAAAACGCTTGAGCTATCTAATAAGGCTACACTTTTCGCGACCCCACATGAAGCATTCACTTTAATGGAGACAATTAACAACAAGAAATTAGCAGTACCATCGCAACAATAAATAAACGAGGATTCTTTGAAATCTACGTCACATTCTCATTTATAATTCGTGGCTGATGTTAAATTTCCACGGCAGTCATTAATATTAATTGTCATAATTTACCTTGTGCAACCATAAATGTGTAATAAGAATATTCATAACGTATTCATATGCATTTGTTCAACGGTTTCAAATTAATTTTTAATTTTTCTCGTGTCATATGCGTATGAGTTTTCATTTCGGATGGTAGCTTTAATGTACAAAGGTGCTAGCGTTCAGATTAAATACCATTTTTAGAGTTTTTTAAATCCTTCACTCTTATGGATATTTTTTCTTATGTGAGCGCTGTTTTACTGTATTTAGATAATTTAACGAGACGTGGTAGGTGTCTGCTGCTCATATGTTTCATCATAATGGTAGAGAGGTGACAACATCCGCAAATAGAGAGTTGCTAAGGTTGTTTCTTTTCAGAATGATAAGACTTAATGAAAGAGTTACCGTAATAGCCACAAAAACTCAAACGAGGAAAATTTTATAGCTACTAGGAAAACTACTATTAGCGTCAAATGTGGCAATTATTTAATGTCATTCTATGTTATCTCTAATTCATCACTATTCGAAACTAATTGTTTAGAAATGAAACTCGAGGACACCATTAATGAACCGAGGAAGTTGAAGGCACTGTTTGAAAAGCTAAGGACTAAGAAGAAGTTTTTTCATATTTTTTTCGTATATTAAATGTACTCGAAAATATTGGCATATGAAAAAATGATCAGTTTGTAAGTCAAACCAAATAACATAGTTTTCGTGGTATACGAGTTTTACGAACCCCTTCAGGAAGCCAAGATAACATATCGAAAGGGTTACGCTTACGGTGATAGAATGATGGAGGAAATTGTGGAATTGAGTCGAAGAAAATCAACTAATGATTTAGTTTTCGTACTTCCCAGAATTTATGTACGGCGATGTAAGGTGAAACAAAAATTGAGGACGGAAGTAAGTAAATAGTGAAGCTTTTAACATGAATGAGGTTAGACTAGTTCACTGAATTCATGAAGATTCTATCGTGATCAAACTAAAGCATCCTGTGAATGCTCACAAAAGACAGTATGCAAACTTTTTGGATACCTGTGAATATTTGTATGTAATCATGTTCCCGGCGACCAATTAAATGATCTTTCCCTCCAGTTTAGCTCTAAAAAGCCTTAAGTTTACATTTCAATAACCACGCAACTGGACATATAAAAAACATCCACGATACACGAATTTGTCGCGACAGTTGCATCAAACTCCTAATTTTCCTTCTTCGAAGCCTCATTTTGGAACATGTTCCAACAATTTTCGTAACAATGACATCAGTTGAATGCGCTGGTCATCCAACCCACCTACCCCATTATTACTACCCCGCGCAAAACACACCTGTTACGAATCTCTTTTCCTAATATTCTTAATAATTTCCTATTATTAATTTCTTATTAATTATTATATATTAGTCTTAAATATTTGAAAAGAATCAACGTTATCAGTGAGTAACAACAATTTTCGGTAAATAAGCTTCATTCTGAATGGTCCTTTTCCATGTTAAGCCCTTGAAATCTTCTCTTACATATTTTTTTTAAATGTTTTGGTGTATTTAGAAAACAACGCAATTGATATTTATTTTAAAAGTATAAATAGTTCAGCAACCTGCTTGTTTTCCTTGAAAAACCACAAAGTAACAAAAAAGAAAGAAAGGCTTAGCGCTGTTTGATTTACTGGTCAATAGAGAAGCTATGAAAACACTTTTTCTGAGAAACATTCCCCAAACGTAGACTTCGAATCTGTTGCCACGCGTGGATTGAAAACACACTAGAGTATGAAATGTCCAACAGAAAGACTCGTCAAAATAATGAAAGTTCAACTCGCAATTCAAAATTCAACTTTTCGACTTTCACTTAACAAGGACTTACGTTGAGTACGATGTATGCGTAGGCATTGTGTAGGCTTATTCGATGTAGACGTTGAGTATATCTCACTTAATCTTTAAAAGATTCTATTATCTTCGCGGAAAATTATTCTACTAATATTTGGAAGTCCTTTTAAATTCTTTTTTCGTTCCTCAGAAAACTATCATGCGGAAACGTACAAACTGATTATTAGTTGAATTAAGTAGTTTAAGTATTGGTTTATTTTACTGCTCTACATATTTGTTCCTTAATTGTTGTCGTTCGAACTTTCCAGCAAAAGTTTTCAACTCCAAGAAAAATTTTTCTCAAAGTAAACACATAGTTGCTAAGTAAACTTAAAGTTCGCACTTTTTTCTTCCACGATCTCGATAACAGCATGAGTAGAACGTTTTATGAGTTACTAACCCTATTTTTGAACAATTTTGAAGATCGAACTATTTTTTCTGATAAAATGGCTTTTTAAATGCTACTTTTAAATGTTTACTTATATACTTTTTAAATACTTAATTTATCTTACTATTCCGAACTTTACTTTGAATTTCTAAAACTTAACTCGACTAAAACGCCTCATCATTTCCTCACTACGTTGCCCTAGATGAAGCCTATAAAAATTTTAAAAAAATTTAACGATTTCTTGAAATCGATATAATTTTCTTTATACGAATAATGACTTTCGTTCAATACTAAATTTTCAAACTTTACAAATCGTTTTCCGCTTACATTATCAGGTTAAGTTTTTGAATTGATTCGATCTTGAGAGTAGGCAACACACAATTCTTGGGGTACAACAGTTGCTGTTAAATTTAACATGAGACCATGAAAAGCTAAAATAATACCGGAATGAATGGCAAAGACGATGCAAAATGAAATAATCAAGCAACACGAAAGCAGCAGCAGACATCATTCATGCAGAAGTTCACCACCCCCATCGTATCATCACACTGTTAACATTTCGAATCCTTGTATCATACTCGCACTTCCTACAACAATTTGTGTCTTTTTCTATCATTTCTTTGAATAATGGAATGCACAACATATTTGTGAAGGATCATTGTTTCTTCGCGTTCAAGTGTTTTGGTGTTAGCACAACACATGCTTGTCGAATGCTTAAAGGCGAGATAACGCTCACACCTACAAGAATCCCTTCGCTGCTTCACATCGTAAAATGTTGATGTTAGTCCTACCGCCATCACTTGTCAACGTTTCTCCATTCATTCGTTATTTACAAGATGATGTGAGCTTTTCAGACCTTATCTTTTCTTCGTAAGAAGTTGTTAAAGCCATGTTGAATGCTAGAGACGCCAACTTAAGCTTATTCATCTAAAATTCTATATGACGTCTAAAAGGACCAGATAAAAATACTGAACAGATATCAAAAGATTGGCTACTATCCATTTTGAATTTTCGAGTTGGTTGTTTGTAAAGTGTTGAATGAAAAGTAAGTGTCCTTGCATAATATTCAAACGTCAAACATAGTTTAGGGTTACAATGATCCGGTGAAAAAAAACAGGATTAATTTTAAACTTTACATAGAGGGACAATAGAGAAAGGCGATTGTTTTGATTGAATGACGAAAAAAATGAAGCCTCATATTTTCCTCCTTATTTGAATTTATTTTGGAAAATATTTTAATTTCAATAATCAGTTTTTAGATTGAAACTTTTCAATTAAATTTAGGTTACAAATGCCACTCAAAAAAGATTAAGCTATATGAAGTTTGTATAGTTTCAAATCATTCTTGAAGTCCTATCATTGTGAAAATTCACACGCCCGCGATGCAACGAAATTGGGGCTCGAATCCCACTTGACAGTAATATTGATTTGGGTATCTGGTGTCAGAGAGTCAAACCACTAGGCTGGGGTAGGTACTTCCGGGGAAATTATCAAGCCAAGCTACGTTCTCGTGTACCTTTTGTCTTGAAATGAGATGGTTCTTTCACGCCTCACGGCCCAAGTTTTGCAATGAAAGGTTAGGCCCCAAGAATAACACAACAAACGAGGAACGCAGAATGGTTAACATAACCATTAGATAGTGATAAAGTTTGACGGTCTCCTTTGAAATCATTGGTCACCCTAAGTTCGAAACTTTCACAACAATGACCATCATCCTTGAAGTATCAAAAAATTAAACTACTACTGACTTTACCTACAAATTCAATTCAATTGACGAACGTAGGTGTTCCTATCGATAAAGAATAAATTTAGGTAGCAATTATGTCGACTTAGGAAAACTTACTTCGTAAAGTCATAAGCGTGGAATTGTACATCCATCTTTTAGATATGGTATTCTATTTTTAGGTAGAATAATATGATGCACTTATTTGGCAAAAAAGCTGATTTCAGCTGCCTCTGACATCTCGTTTTTCCTGCGCAAAAAAATTTTGTAATGAACGTACCACATAATAATCTGATAGAGTAAGATCAGGTAAATATTGGTTTTTATTCTCCGAACAAAATATCACAGCTCTGCGAATGTTTCCATGTATCGTTAAAAATAGCTTTCCGGCAGTGTACAGTTAACGTACGCGGTTTCCTCCTGAAATTGGCAATCTTTAGTGCCCGTATTTACAGGTCTATCGTTTACACAAGCCGGTAGTGGTCCTTTATGCATGTAGAGGCCCGTTTATGCGAGTACGAAGAAAAGGCCGTATTTTTTCTATTTATATTTTTTAGGAAGGGATTCTTTTCTGCGGGCAGGAAAAAGTACGTTATTATTCAATTTGAAGGAAGTCCCTTGATAACGTCCCACGATCCTTTTTTGCTGTATATTTACGAAATATAATTCGCTAGACAAAAAAAAACAATATTTCCATCACTGTCAGACAAAAAACGGACTATAAAAATTAGTAAAATGGCAACACTACTTATAAACATACTTGCTCGAAATACCTTTTAACCATGTTGAAAATTAAGTTAACATGCATTTTTATGGTGGAAGACGAAAACTATTCGAGCCAAAGAACCAACATATTTTTCTGAAATTGCTCAAGCTCCTCGTGGATCTCATTTACGCACTCAGCTTTATGGTTTGATTTTTCCACAGCGCAACTGAATTATGAATATTGACACAATAAATAATCCTTTTTCTAGGATTGTTGACTACAGTGAAATGTCATTGAATGGTTATGTAATTTTAAATAGTTTAAACTGAAACTAGTAGTAGTTAAGTTTTAAAAATTGGGGTGAGGTTCCAATGATAGCTCGACTGACACATGTCAAAAAATAATCAAGCATCGCGCGTTTGGTCCGAATTTTCAAATATTCGAATTAAAAAGATAGAAAGCCTAGAACACACTCTTGATGCTTATCCGCACTTAATTCGCAGACGCAAATGTTCAGGGGAAGATCACACAACAGACATAGAACTTCTGGCGATGATGGACCAAAAATCCTACTTATCCTGGCAGCCTTAAAACTAAAACCATACGCCTGATGATAAGATTTCCCTCTCTCCAATGCTCTCTCTAGGAACAAGACAATGATACTCATAAATAAGAATTTATTCCAGCAATCATCCTTTTTAATCCCTTACAATTTTTTAATTTATATGATGGTGGATTTTAGTAATTACTTTTGTGCTTTCTCATATAACACTTGTTATGCCAAATGGCAAACTAAAGAACTCAACTCTTTTCATGTCAACCATGGTTCATTCGTAGAGAATCCTTGAGCATAACACATTAAGTGAAAAACTGTATACATATATACATATATATACCGGGCAGATAAGCAAGTGGCCTAGACGTGAAATCCTTTTCTGTTTTCTGCAAATGCCCGTGTTGCTGGTGGTAGTCGTCATCGTTGTAGCGATTCTAGACGACACTGAAATGTACATTAACAATGTTTTGCTTTGCTTCAACTTTGTCATGACACTTGCAAGTGTCATATAACAGTTGCAGCTGCTTGTATTGAAAACGTTGCTGCAGTTTTGCTTTAGGGTTGAATGCACCTGGATAGGGTTGAATGGAATGCACTCAAGAAATTTCATCGTCAATTGTGTATATACAATATGTATTAAAAAATTGTGCTATGTTTCAAGGGTATTTGATAGCATTGTTTTTCGATTTTTTGGCTTTTTATTTTAAATAAATCCATTCAATTTGAGGTATTTTTATATAAAATTAAATTTTTTTAGAAGCAAAGGAGTCACACTGTAAAATTTCTGTGCGATTTCTCTCCGCGTGGAGTCTTACTTTAATGCACTTTCCTGTATTCTAAATGCTCAGTTCAGTATTCACTAAATCCCCACTAAGTTACATGTTATTAGGGGTGAAAACATACCGCATTTTCGTACTTGCCTTCAACCTCGGAAACAAAGTGAAATTCATAAGGGATGTCTAGCGAAAAAAAAAATTTTTATGATTCGATCCACTTTGCTTAATCTACTTTTTCAGATAGTAGAATTATCATCATCAGTGACAGCCTACTGGAACCCTGTCTTTCAAAATACATTATTTCCAACTGTTGCGGTCAAGCGACTCCTTCTTCAGCTCCGAATTATTAGTTTGCCTCGATAAAGTCCTCTCATACTTTACTCAGTTTTTCCGCCAGTCATATGTCCACAATTGCGTAATAGCCAAAACTTAAGGTACTGTCAAAAAATTTGACATGTGTAAAGAGTCCACGAAAAGTACGTTTGAACATTGTAATAAAAGACAAATTTAGTAAGAGTTTCTTATCAAATGCGTATTTCTGGTCTTTGTATATAGGTTTTTTTTTGCTTCAGATTGCATTTGAAATCAGCCAAATGTCCTAGATATCTCACATGCTAAACCCCATCGTATAATGTCTTAGTTATCTGTTATATCTTAGTTATGTTGCGGGCTGTCTTAGTTATGTTGCCTGGATCTTGTTTAAAATAATACTTGAATCTTATAGTTGTTTAATGTAACCTGTCATCAACGATAATGTGTATTTTTTCAAACGTTAATTGATTTTTGAAAGATGATTTTCGATTCTTTTTATCACTTTGAATAAATGAGTCAGTTTCCAGGCAGTAGAATGCGGAATTCGTACATTTTGAAGGTAAGTTCTTGATGACGTCTTGCCATCGGTATGGTCAAGCCGAATATGTCTTCTGGCAGAAAATGATTTTCCTTTTGATTCATAACCTATTTAAAGTAACTTTTGATGTCTGTTTTGGAAGGGACAAGAGAAGATTTACCGTGTGCAGTTTTGCCGAGAGATATGATTTTGACACGAATTTTACAGATTTGAAAGCAATTTCCGATTCTTATTTCTGTATGAAATCACATGAGAAAAATTCTTCAAAAATGTTGAATGAAAGTGCAAAGAATGAAAGTTGCAAGCAAAGTCCCAGCTTTTCATAACTGTAGCGAAATCTCTACAATCAGAAAGATATCATTCTCTTATGGTATAAAGACTGAAACATAGTAGACTCACACCGCAGAAAATTTCGAAAAGAGAAAGAGTTAAGTGCCGTCCAACCAGTACCGTAGGTGCTGATTTAAAGGGAGCCAAATGCAACACGACTTCCACAATTAACTATTTGGAGTACTTTAATTTATTAGCAAATGATATCAAAGCCATAATTAATAGTGAGCCATTAAAAATAATCATTACACAGAATATAAGCACCAAATCTCAGTGCTATATTGTAAACCTAATATATTTTTTCTTGTTTGAAGATATTTTCTATAACATTAAGAGCTAATAACATAAGAGCTAAACTGTCCTTAATTCTATAAGCGAACAGGCTTGGATTTTTCACAGGGTTTGCATCAATTCTAGTCTTAACTCTTGTTTATCTCTAAATCTAGTTGAGTACAAATGGAAGTTACGAAACCCTTTTACTTTGAAATTAGATTTGATATTCACACTAACTACTCGGTGACGGAATGACGGATTTGCGTCAGAGAATACAAACGCCTACTTGAAGTGACTATCCTGTTATAAAGATCTGCTTGATCGTCCTATATAGTGTCCTCTGTATGATTAGTAAAGGATATAGTTATAAACATCTCTTTATAAGCATCTATAAGTAAAACTCTAAAGAACTCTTCCTCCTTAATCAAATAAAACAAAAATTTTCCCATAGTTAACTGAGTACATTTTTGCTTATTGCAGGGAGCTGGAAAGGAAATTCGGGAAGCGATAGCAGATCCGTCGCCACAATGCCAAGAGAAAGCTTGGAACGCAGTTCTTCCACTAGTGATAAAACTGAAAAGATGCTACGAACATTCACTTGAATTGGAAAAGATAGTACCTAAGTTACTAGGTCAACTAGTTGGTGGTAAATTGAATCCAACACAACATTTAGAAACGCAACAGGCTCTAGTCAAACAACTCGCAGAAATTTTGGAATTTGTCTTGAAATTCGATGAATACAAGGTAAGCAAATGAAACTACAACCCGATTTCTAGGTCCCTACAATCCAACGAAAGTAAACGGAGAAACATTTTTTTTTGTCCTACGAGCTTTCAGCACTAACCACTACGCCATTTGCAACAATAGAAAAATGTGAAAGGCAGAAGGAAATGTTGATTGAATGTTAATAGGCCACTCATTCATGGTTGGGCTCCTTTAAAGCACGACCAACCCTTTAGAATACAAACCGTATGCTTTCAGCTCTGCCATTATTTTTTTCCAGCACATAATATATGCATAAATATTTATTCAACTCTAATATAATGTTGCTGTGTGAGCCTCTTCGCTGTGAGTTCATGTGTGGGAAGTTGGAAGTAACTGATTTTGCAATTCATACGTGACTCTGTAATATTAATTTGCATACGATCTGAATCGTGTTGTTAGTCCAAATTAATCTTTTAGCGTTGAAAATAGGAAGGAAGCTCAAAGCAATCTAGTACACTTTACTATGGGTAATAGCCTGAAAATGGAACCATTTCTTAAAAAAATTTCAGTAGAATTAAATGTTAAAACACTTAAGGCTGAAAACTTGTTAAATGAAATTAAAAGAATTCAATAATTAGTTGAATTCAAACACGTTTAAAGTTAATATGGAACTTCGCACACATTTTACTAACTTTCCGCTTTGGCAACACAAACGTCGATTCCATATACTCGTATATCATATGGTTGAACTCAACCAGTCTAGTAAGGATATACGTTTCAATCCATACGAGCGCGTATGTGGATGCCCCCATATGTAATTCCTCCAGGTTTGCGTAAGAGTAGGTGTATTAACTTGGTTGCTAGCAAAGTGATATTGCAAAATGCCGAGGAAAAATAATATTAAATGTAACAAAAGTCTAAAGGAGCAATTTATCACTAGCATGAGTTCGACACTTTTTGTCACGACATCAGAATGTTATTTACATTTGCATTGATGGATTCTGAACTAGATGGAGTAATAGTTAATAGGATATTAGGCAAATTAATTTGAATACTGGAATCGAATCGCATGTACATTTCTGTTAACATTGTCGAACATGCCATGAGTGTCTCTTAAATATTTGACATGCATTCATCACTCCGCGCAGACATTTTTTTACCCATTCGGCACAAAGTATCAGGTATTTTTAGTATGTTACTTAAAAACAGTAGTTAATAACAACAACCTGTTTGAGTTAAGCGATAAAAGGGAAACAATGACAAGTTTTTGGGAAACAGTTGTAACAGTCCATTCAATAAATCCGTAGGATGACACATAGATGGCGTGCCTAAATTTTTTACCATATGATTTTTTATTAGTACTAACTTTCAAACGTTACGTGTATAAATTTGACAGCAATCGGACTATTGATTCGTGAGTTATAGCATTTTGTGTGAAACTTTTTTGTTGAAACATTTATTGAACAAAAAAATTGAAAAAAGTGAATTTCGAATTTTGATAAAGAATTGCTTTTTGATAAAAATATGCAGTGGAAATCAAATAACGGCTTGATAAACATTTTCCGGATTCTGCTCCATCGCGACAAATAGTAGAAACGTCGATTGCTGAATTTAAACGTGGTCGTACCAGCACAAATGATGCAGAGCCCCGTGAACGCCTAAATGTCATTCCAGAAAACATCCAAAAAATCCAGAAAATGGTCGCAAATTTAAGGTACACGAACTAGCTGACATTGTAAAGATATCAGATGGTAGTGTTTATCATTTTTCACGAACTTTTGGGTATGCAAAAGCTCTGTGCAAAGTGGGTGTAGCGTGAGCTCACAGTCGACCAAAAACAACAACGCAAAGGAATGTTTAGCGCTGTTAAACCGTAATAAAATCAAATTCTATGGTCGATATGTGACAATGGATGAAGCATGGCTTCACTATTACACACCAGAATCCAAAAGACAGCCAACTGAGTGGACAGCAGTCGACAAATCGAATCCAAATTTAGCAAAGGTGATGACGTATATATTTTGGGATGCAAATGGAACAAAATTAATCGACTATCTCCAAAAAAAACCACCATCAACAGCGACTATCACTGTGCACTTTTGGATCGATTGAAGGCTGAAATCTCAAAGAAACGGCCGCACTTGCAAAAGAAAAAAGTGTTGTTTCATCAAGACAATGCACCGTATCACAAATCTATCAAATCGAAGGCAAAATTGAATGAATTAGGCTTCGAATCGCTTACCCACCAGATGTAGCCCCCAGCGAGATATTTCGGTTTTCAGAACTCAAGAGAATGCTTGCTGGAAAGAAATTTGAGCTCAATGATGAGGTAATCCCTGAAACGGAGGCCTATTTTCATGAGAAAGAGAAATCGTTCTATAAAAGTTGTATCGAAAAGTTGGAAAATTGCTATACTCATCGTATCGCCCTCGAAGGCAACTATGTTGAATAATCAAGTCGAGTTTTATCAAAATTTTGTTTTTTTTCTTACTTATCCTACGGCCTTTTTGAATGAGCTTGAATGATCTTGAATGATCTCCCCAATTATTCCCCATTATTAGTCTCCAATTATTCACTTTTTTTATTTTATATTTTTTTGACTTCTGGGAGCAGCACAGGAAGTTTTCAGCCGGTATGGCTTTTAACTGGTCAGTCCCAATTCTTTGAATTTTGTCCAGAGTTTCAAAAGACGCCCTTTGAAAACATGTTTCCGTTCCTGGAAGAAGCAACGATCACAAGGATTCAAGCCAGGTGAAAAGAGCATTTAGGGACAACAGAAATGCGTCTTGATATTAAAAACTCACTAATGGAAATGGCCGGGTAACACAGGGCACCTACTTGTCTGTAATCTTTCGCATCCCCAAATCGTCTGACGGTCACGTCTGATCGTCACTATTCATCCTGATTATTAGACTGAACTCACGAGAGCTCTCACACGTTCAATGTTTCTGTCAGTTTTTGAGGTTGGAGGTCTCCCTGAGTGAAGTTGATTTTCAATGAATTCTCGACTTTCAAAAAATGATTTGTGTCAGCGGGAAACTTGTGCTTTTGTTAAGCAATGTTCCCCTGCTTCAACTTTTCATAAGTCACATACGCTGATTCATCAAAACTGCAAGTACACTGATGCCGCTGTCAAAATAATTTCTTAGCTTTACGAAGTAGAAACCCGGACTGAAAAAGTGAGAGAGGTAAACAAATCGATCTAGCATAGGACGGTAGATACAACATTGCCAGTCTCGTTACTTTTCTCACAATGTTGCATAATACTGGGTCCTGGCTCAGTTTAACATCAGGCGACGTTGAGGCTTGTCGATTTGTACGTTGGAGAATCCTTGAAATATGAAATGCAAACGTGCACTAGCGACATATAATAGTTCGAAATTCGAAAATGAATGTTGAAACTGCAGATTATAACATTTGTTGCGTCACTTCCGACTGTTAACAAGTTGTTTGAACGATTTCAAGATAGTGATTTTAACTTGTTATATCAACTCGCGAAAAAATTTTTCAATGGCGAAAAAAAAAACATTCAAAGTAGCCTTTCCATTGATGCTAGTGTATCTCACGACATTTAAAAAGTATTATCAAAAATTTGACACTGAGGCAGAAGGATGAACTAAATCGTTTCATAAATGAATGCTTATGTAATTGACTTGGCAAAACTAAGGATAAATGAATCTTTCTTTTTATCGATAGAAATTTTGAGTTCCAAATTTCCTGACTAAATTCTGACCCAAGCGCTTTCAGAAATGTAGCAGGAAGATTATAAATAGTAGAAATAAAAACCATCAAATGACTGACTGAAAACGTTTCATCATCATTTCGAACGTTTAAGGTAAATTAGTTCTAATCATTTCTAGTGCATCATTTCGTTAACTTCTTCAATGTAAATCAAATCAATTTCTAATTACATTTGCTCCCATTCATCCCATAAAGACAAAATGTGCACTATACAATAGCAAACACAACCCATCGCAATTCCGTTAAAACTTTCCCTATTAACCTAAAAATACAACTCCTTATCATTTTGAATCTAACGTACGGAAGCATGTAGCGCAAATTAGGATAGTAAACTAATTTAAGAGCCATAAACTTTTGCGAAATGAATTTTATCTGTTTGTTGTATCAGACGTTACGCGTAAACAGGCGATAAATTCATGAAATGATCACTTAAATTCTGCATGATGTTGTTCTTCAAATTTCGTAAGTGTCTCTCATTTTTTCTTACAGATGAAAACACCTGCCATTCAAAATGATTTTAGCTATTATCGACGAATAGTGAGCAGACAACGAATCGATAATACTAGTCAAATGCTTGTTACCACCGAATTAGCTAATCGTATGTCATTATTTTATGCGCATGCAACACCAATGCTAAAAGTCCTTAGTGAAGCAACATCGAAATTTGTCCATGATAACGCCGATGATGTTGAAAATACAACAGAAACACTAGGAACAATGGCGAAAGTGTGCCTACGAATGCTGGAAAATCCGTAAGTATTTTCTTAATATTAAACTCAATATTTGTATTAAATAATATTATCTTACTTTCCTGTATAAAATGAAATAAGAATGCTTAATATATATACGCGGGCAATTCAAAAAGTATAATTTGAACGCTCTACAGAAAAAAATTTTTATTCAATCTTTGAAATTCGAGATAACCTGGCTCTTATACACTTTCTGCCAATTTCTGAACACGAATACCAGGCCCGTAGCTTTGACGACCTCTTGAAGTTTCGTCCCATGAGCAGAAATTTGACTTCAGGGAACAGGTGGAAGCAGGAAGGTGGATGAGACACAGTTGTGATACATCGAGGTTTGAAGACATCCATTAGAAGGCGCATGAAACGCGGTCTAGCATTGTCCTGATGCTGTAAAAATTTTATTAAGGTTCTTTCGGGTGTTTTTTTTTTTCATAAAACGAGGGGAAAATCGTGATCAAAACCGATGTTTAAAAATCTGCCATGCCGCAACAGCCTTGAGAACTAGCATATTAGTACAGAATACCCTCGAAATCAAAAAAGATCATCATCATAATCTTACCGGCGTTTCACCTTTTCCTTAGTTTTTCGGACGTGAAGACTGCATTGTTTCCTACTGAGAACTTTGTTGTTTCACTTCCGGATCGTACTGATAAATTCAGGATTCACCTACGGTTATGTTTCGTTTCATTTCTTCCCTATGTTCTCCTAATAACAAGTCGCGACACACGTATACACGATGTCGCATTTCCTCTGGTTCCCACACATCAATAATAATGCATAAGTCTGTAAGGCAGCATGGTGGACTTATGTTTTCTGCTAAAGACGTCTTATCTGTAAGGGTTTAGTCTTGTTTGTAAATTGAAAAGTGTGGGACCCGGACATGAATCTTGTGGAACACCAGCGGGAAGGTAGAAGTGACCCAACTGGTACGGATGTACAATAAACACGGGAGGCTGCACAGAATCCAAGCGCGCTAGTAACCGTGTATTAAAAAAGGATGGGAGAGATGGATAGGAAGTGAGATTAAATAAAAAGCTTGTAGCCACTGGTATCGTCCTCAATAAATATCTTTCGCATTGAAGCCACCGGTGCACTACTTTCGGACAACCCACATTTATTTTGCTTTCAATATCTACCTACTGATAATGGAACATGAACAAATATCTGATTAATACATAATTTTTAACTTTCCACAGTAAATTACTTTCACAAATCGAACGGGAAGAAACGCATCTGTTGGTATTACGAGTGATGGTTGGTTTAGTGATACTCTACGACCACGTGCATCCGATTGGGGCTTTCGCAAGAGGAGCTCATGTCGATGTGAAAGGATGCGTTCGATTGCTGCAAGCACAACCGGCTATTAAAGCTGAACCACTATTAAATGCTTTACGATATACCACCAAACATCTCAACGAAGAGAATACACCGAAAAATATTCGAAATCTTCTCGCGGCATAATAATAAAATAGCATTTGTAGCATCTAGTAATGTATTTTAATTGTATATGTGAAAATTTTGTATCTTAAGAATAAATTTATGTTTCGTTTTATTAAAAAGCAAAAACATATATTTGTAATTATTGTTTTTTAGAAATTTTTCACGCAGTTCTTCCTTCACATCTTTATAAGTAATATCATCTTTCATGTTGTTTTTAATATGTTAACAATTTTGTTTAAATAATGTTAGGCATTTTCTCAGACCCTTTTAACAAGAATATTCGGTGAACATGATTAAATCAAAAGCGTTTTTTTTTTAAATGGATGCTCTGTTGTAAGGACTTTTTAATCTTTAATCATTTCTGTACCCCGTACCATTTTTGGGTTCAATCGTACATAGAAAGGGAAGCGAAGAGAAAATGCCACCACGTTCGTATTCTTTTAACTTGTTTTTAGCGGAAACAAATAATAAAAAAAATTGTCTAAGTGAGGTTATAGAAAACAAATAGAACCTATAGTACTAAGAAATGAATGCATTAAATCCAAAACTAAAACATAAAAAAATATAAATAAATATATATATATATGAATACCCTCATACAAATAATTGAATAGCGCTAAGTATAAAGAACAAATGTGAAAAAGAAGAAATTACTTTGCTAGGATAATTGATAAAGTAACTAAAAACGAGGGTAAAATTGCAAAAAGGAATGAAAGATATCGAGTAAAAACATTGTTGTTTTCTATATTTATAAATTTCTAAAACAATTAGGTATAATTGAAAATCATAAAATTAAAAGGAAATTTATCTAAACTAAAGCGAGAAATAAATCAGTTGATTAAAGAAGGACAGAAGCAAAGCTTAACCAGGTAAATGTGAAATTCGTGAATGGAGTTCGAAAGTAACAACTAGCGAAAAAAAGTTCGTGGAAAGTAACAACTAGCGAAAAAAAGAAAATTTACGATTAGTGAATTGGAAGTGATCATGTTTCTTTTTTCCTACACCAAAACTACAGTTCATGTTACTTAAGCACGCGTTATCTTATCAAAAAATATTGTAAGGCCAAAAGAATGGATTTATGATAAGATAAAAGGAAAATATCAAATGCTATGATACATACACATTTGAATGAAAGGTCAGACATCTCAATGCTTGTGCGGTTCGCGAAAATTTGCAGAATTTTATTTTGTTTCTATGTGTTGCAGTTTTTAACGCTTTCAGTTCATCGTCAGTCTAATCAGATGTCAAGCAGATAGTATAGGTAATTTTTATTTAGGGAAAAACGAGTTGACGCATTTGGGGGGGCACCAGAAAAACAAACTTTTAGCAAAATGAATTTCGTTAAAATCTTATTTTGCTAATCCAATATAAGTAATGAATAACCGATTCACGTAAACAGTTATGATTGAATATGTTTTTTATTTAAACATTAAATTCTCTTCTGATATTTTTTCATATGTAACAGAGATTGAAATGATATAAACAATTAAGATTTAATTTATTTCTTTCTAATATGGATTGTCGCTAGCACGTATTAAAAAACAGGAAATAAGTTGGAGGAGTATTTTTTCAAGTGGGTAAGCAAGGAACGAAGAAAAAAACATAAACAGCATCTTTTCAACGAAAATCTCTTTCTAAAATTTCTTAGCTTTCTAATTCAATAAATGCACGTAAAAAACAAGTCAATTGAAATACAGGACATTTAATATTAAATCGGATACTTAAATGCGTTCAATTTCATTCGTAACCCAATACTGAAATCCGTGATCATCACCTTACCAGCTCGTTTTGTCTTCCTTTTTTTAGGATAGGGCATTAAAATTAGTGTAAAAAAACAGTTGTTCCTTACTACAATCTTTTTTTACTTGCGTATAAATTTACTTGCTCCTTACTCCCTACTTCAGTGCTTTTGTTATAGAGGATACTATGAATTTCCGATAGCACTTATATAAGAATATGACACAATATTTCTGAGCTTTTCAACACGAATTACACTATGATTAGGTTAAAATTATTATTACCACTTTTTAACCTTAAAAGATCCACCAAAAATTCATAAAATGTGCCATTTGTTGGCTAGAGATTCAATAATGCAAAATGAATCGCTTAGGACAAACGAAAAGTAAATTGTACCATTATAAACCCTTTTCGTTTATTCAAGGAGCACATTGAAGCAGCGGAAACAGTCTCAAGTAAATATACCGTATGGTATCTTATTTTGTCGAGCAGATACGCATAATAAAATGGGAGAAACATAGAGAAATTGAAACAGCATAAGCATACGATTTACAGAAGCATGAGAAAGGGAAAGACTATATAAAGGTGCCCGATGATAATGAGCATCTAGTCGAAAATATAAAAAATTGACCATCGTACATAACAATAATAAAAGAAAGAAATTAAGATTTATGTAAATGTAATGATTTTGTTTTTATTAGCAATTAACGTTAAAAGTTCAGAAATATTATGTATAAGTCCAATTGTTGGCGATAGTAACCTCAGAAACAAATGCATCAATGCGAAATATATACGAAAATAAAGATTATGTAGAAGGAGCAAGTGTTGCGCTGATACCAATTTAAAACGAACTACGAACAATGGTGATCAACGAAAAGGGAATGTGAAAATAGGTCGGTAAGGTGATGACCAAGAGAGCAATAATTTCTAATTGTCACTAGGAATAATATAAATCAATAGTAGGGACGCAAAGAAAAGAATTACCGCCGTAACCACAATTCATATAAATGAGCACCCATGTATAGTTTCGGTTGCCAAAAGATTGAGTTTAATGTCTGGATTATTTGAAACTTAGTAAGCCGACATGTTATTTTACCTTCCAACCTTGAATAGGTGGTACGATGCATGAAGGATCATGATCTGAAGTTCATGTCATGTTTAACGCTTCGTGTCTCTTTAATCTTTTCGTTCTCCCTGATTTCTAAAGAAAACGCTATAGGTTTTCTATTTTAACATGTATATTTATTTCAGATATAAGTTGATCCTTTCATCTCTCAGTATTTGCAGACTGATGATCATCAAAAGCCGTTGTTCCTTACTTTTGTGCACAACGACATAGCATAAAAATAATTTTAGCACAGAACAATTGCTTTTATTTTCCAATAAAAATTGATGCAGTACCTTTTTCTTCAAGCTGATTCGAATATCAATTTGTCATGTAAATTTTTTTTTCTTGTCCATGTCATCGGCAATAATTATTTGGTGATTACTTAAGGGTCAAATATTTCGAAAGTCGAGGTTTTCAGTAGAAGTCCTGAGTGACTGAATGCATTATCAAAGGTCGACTATTTGCGTAGAAGTCCTGAACGATGTTCACCTTCTGTGGATATACGGCTGTAGTTATATCCAAGTCCAAAAGAATTCGCAATCAAGGGTGCCAATGTGGCATGAACTCGAAGCCTTGGCTGCTCTCGACATGATTTTCTTGGGCGTTATGCTTTTGAATTTTTGTTTTTTTTCGTTTTTTGTTCACTGCTTCAAGTCTTACGAGCTGTTGTGGGTAAATATCTGAGTTGATAGGTTTTATTGATTGTTCAAATTTTATAATCTGTAACATACGCAACACCTTTATAACCTCATCCAAATTGTCCACAAAATTGTTTGTCCTGTTTCATCTCAATATTTGATCATGCTTTTTAGACCTTTTCTTATCAGGAGTGTAACAAAAGATCCACGATTCTACACCCATTTAAATCGACAGATTTTTGAATAAATAAACCGAAAGATTTTTGAATGAATAAAATTTTGAATAAAAACTCGTCAGGGTTTAGATTTTAGAGTGGCAAAATTAACGCACTTCAACATTGGTTCTGCCGTTAGGAAGTCTGCCACTCAACTTGCGTAGAACATTCTCATGCGTAAAATAGGCTTGTCTATGTATTCTTTTGTTATGTCTAGAGTCTCCGCTGTCTCAGACGTATATAATCTGCAGATTATAAAGCGTTCTTTTATGATTTTTTCATATTTGTAAAGGTTATCGGTTGTACGAATCGTCTGGAGTTTGATTAGTACTCGATAGTACTTAGTAGTATTATTTATGAGGGGTAAGGGTAAATAGCCCTCCTCACTGTTATCTATTTCCTATTATATATGAGAAAGCGAACCTCAATCAATGAAAAGTATTCGTTCATCAAAGCCTTCCATTTTGGTAAGGATGTCAAAAGTATTTTCATTAAACGATGGTCAAGTGAACAGCAACTTATGCAGTGGCTGGAAAATTTGAACTTATACTGGTTAATAATACAACATTAAGTCGATAAGTAGTATTGCACACAGCCACTATCCATATGTTAGACCCGGAACTGCTCAAGTCACTCTCGCATGATACAATTAAAAAATATTTGCAATCACTTGCACAAGGATACGGCTATTTGATTAAATTATGGTTTGAATTTCATTTTCAATATCATATTGAATATCCGATAACATACCAGCTCTAGAGTGAATTTTTTGAATCCACTGTGACAATTGTACACAGTTAACAAGTCTTTGTGAGAATAAAATATTTGATATTTTTCCTGTACGTTAATATAAAATTGATCTTGCCTGACAGCGTAAAGCACATGACAAGAAGTTGAGTTCTACAGTAACCTAAAAGTTTTGACCAATGCATTTCAAAAGAAACTAATTTTATTAATTTCATTTCAAAATTAAAACACACCAAACGATACGTACGTTTCTATCTAAACTCGATGCTAGCTAAGCCGATAGTGTCAATCAATACAGCTCAGCCAAAGACAGGTGCCAGTTGAAATTCGGCAGGGACGCAGGAGTTCGAAACCAACTTGAGTTATTTCACCTTTCACTCTAGTACCACTAAACCGTATTCGAATTTCAATTCGAATTGAGGATATTCTTTTCAGGGCTTATGATTATTCATTAGCTATTTCAAAGTCTTACAGAGTAAGTGCACTTGATAATGCTGACCAGTTCAGCGAAACGCGTCGTGCAATTCTATTAATAAAATTGATACTTTGAATGCTAAGTCATTATTTTTTCTTTCTTTTTTAAAAAAATTTTTCTTACAGAGTAAAGTTGATAAATATTGGTCACATTCGTTAAGCGAAGATCTTGCAGCTTTGTAGGACACTTGCAAATTTAACGTATTTAACGATGAAATACTGCTGCTATTTTCTTCGTGTTAATAGAATTAAAAAAGCATTGCAAATCTGTCGTCTCAAACCTCAGTATGTGCGGTTTGAAGCTACTGGAGCCTTCACGCGTAGTATGATTCGAACTATACCCCAGTATGGGATCACTGAGGCATACCTTTAGAAGCGATATCCTTCTACGTCATTTAGGAGACCGTTAATCAACTTACATTCAGAAATCGCTTTTCATGTGTTATCAGCGGGATAAACACTCATCACATTTCCATCTAAGGACAGACTCAACCAAACTAGCCATTGCTATCCAGCTATCTTTCATTTGCAGTCTTACTTCCACAATCGAAACAAGATTAAGACCTGGAAGAACTTACATTCAGAAATCGCTTTTCATGTGTTATCAGCGGGATAAACACTCATCACATTCCCATCTAAGGACATACTCAACCAAACTAGCCATTGCTATCCAGCTATCTTTCATTTGCAGTCTCACTTCCACAGTCGAAACAAGATTAAGACCTGGAAGAAGGGTGTTCTTCTATGCAAAGAGCGGAAAAAGTTCTGCTGGAATATCGTCAATGCAATACCTATTCCGATACCTAGGTATCAGATACTTTTCTCTCTCTTTCTAGTAACACGCCCAGCTTCCCTGTCCCTCTCTTTCATCTGCTATGATTCTTGCATATTGTCTTCATCTCGAGTCGATTGAAAACTTCGTTGTTTTGGGGAAGTTACATCGGGCTTGTCTTGAGTTGTAACTTGCCACATTGCCATCAGTTCGTTATTATGATACTTCATTTTTCGAACTCTAATAATTCTATAAATAGCTCGTTCGAGTTTGTCAGTGTGTTCTTTCTTTGTCGCTGCACAACGTTCGATATACTGTCTGTATGCCTTAATTTTTGCTAAACCAAGGAATGCAACTGCAAGGAATGGTTGTTGGATTCCTTGGTTCAGTATGTAAACCCTTCATTATTTTCGTTGGGTTACACATGCAATGACTTGATTCCGTTTCTCAATTTATTGTAAGCCTTTTCTTATTATAAACTATTGCTAAACTGAATTCAATCGAACCATTGCTGACTACTTGCTCTGCAATGTGTGGCTGTAGACTAAGAAGTACGACTTATTGGAAACTACACGGAATATGAGGTACAAACGATAGCGAATTATTTGTTTGTAATTTACGTGGATCAGTACCGAGACGCCAAACGTATCTGTAGTTTATGTTAGTCTCAAATTTATTCTTTTACGGAATTCGAATAAATAAATTTGTTGTTGTAATTTTGTGAAGTTTATAAACATTTATTTGTTGAACTAGACCTCTAGCTTGCTGAAAGTGTGAAGATCATAGCATTATTAAACAAATATCTACCCAAAATACTAACGTATGCAAATTGATCCTAAGCAAAGTGATAAGCGAAAAAGCACACATTTAAATTTTGACACCTACAAAAACAATTTATCTTGTCGAGAAAATTGAACTTTGTTTCAAGATGATAAAAATCAAATTGAACGAAATTTTGCAAAGCATACCACAATGTGTTCGTTACAATAGAAGACCGTTGTTCATTTCGAAAACTAGTTTGATTTCTATATTAAAAGGTAAAGTTTTTGCAAATTCTTTAAGATGAAACAAAATTCAGATGAACACGAAAACTAAAAAAGCCTTGAAAATATTTAGTGAAATTTTTAAAAAACATTGTTACTACCTTATAAATAATTGAAATATTTCGATTAGATAAATGTTAATCGACAGCTAATCTGTTTATGAATAAAACCATTCAGTCGCCATTCATATGATTACAATTTAGTAGGCTTTTGATGCCGAGTATATTAAACCCTAATATATTTTGTTGAAAAATATGTATGGTTATTTGCAAAAGGACCATACGAGTTTAGACGAAGCCTTGCTAGAAAACATCTCACTATGACATGTTAATATTACGGTCAAAGGCCTGAAAGTAAAAATGCACTTCCGTCTAGCGGAGAAATTAAAACCTTAGACACCTCTTCAGTTGAAAAATATGACTCCACTTAGAATCCATATCAGTTATAACAGAATAACACTAGATTAATGTGAAACAAGAAAAACAGAACAAATGCCAGGAAATGTAATTTTCTATGATTCATTTTCAGTTGCAATTGAAACTACTGATTTTCCTAAGCAACGCATAATTAAGAAAGTATTTTAAAACTTTATGTACACAGACAAACACAAATATGCGGAAAAAAGGAAAATATGTAAGAAAAATCACATGAATTTGTTTCATTTAAATTAACTCATTTATTCGCAATTTCGAAGAATAGCTATATACAATCCCTATAAATATATGTACAGGTAAGATTAATTTAGTCCGTTCGCGATGCTTTTCCTGTAATTTTGGTTTTGTTTTCACACCTTTAGCCGTATGCACTATTGGTTTTTAGTACGACATCGTCTGGATTTTTGTGGTTGGTTGTCACTTGTCAATTTCTTTCGATGAAGCGTAGCTTTCGTTTTATGCTTATTTACACGATGTTTCCTTCCTTTCTTTAGAATTCAATTGTTATTCGGTCGCGGCTTTAATATTAATTTACCCGTATCATCACAGCTCATATTGAAATCGGCAAGAACAAGTCGCATCCGTGAAGTAATAATTTGTGGAGCTATCACCAATTTGTGTATGCCCATCATGAAGAGAACGACTGGAAAGCAGACTGGATTTGTGAATGTTTAAATGGAAATAACAAATGCTTTAGGCATTTAGCACGCAATATTGCTTTGATAAATGCTAATCCGAAAATACTTACTCAACGTTAAAGTTGCACAGAAGAAGACCGGGTGATTGCATAGTGATTCCGGCAATGGTACCACCGATGTTTTGGGATCTCGTAGCCAAAACCATGCGCCAATCGCCGTCAAAATTGATATACTGATTAGAACGACTAAAATCGGGGTAAAACAAGATAACGTATAGACATTATTAGTCAGTATTTAATGTAAAACATGAATAACATAAAAAAAACGACATTCTCTTTACTAGGATATAAACATGAACTTAACTATTGAAATTATAATAATACATCTTGTCCGGTATAGTTGTAGGCGCTGCGACATTAATCATCATTTATTACAGGCGAAAGACAAAGCCTTTTCACTATTTGAGCAAATGTGTAATATGATTCTGATTTTCAGAACACACGAGAGTCGACTCTATATTTAATGGAAGCAATAGAAGACAAAGAATTCCACGATTGTCTCACGTAGTGAGAAAATCAATGGCGATCGTTATCGAACGATCTTTGCACACTTTGTGTTACCTTTGATACCTGTGATACGTGATACGTGTGAAAAATAACTGCAGGGCTTCTGGTTCTAAAAAGAAGTGCTAGCACAAACTATGGACCTTTCGCAATGGATGTTTCCGGGACGAGTGGTTTCGAACCCGATACTATTTACTGGCTACTCATATATCCAAAGTTAAAGCACTGTCCGACTTTTTATTACTATTTTCCAGCATGTCAACCAGTCGAAAGTAATGGAAACGGTCAAAGGGAACATTCGAAGCGAAGTGGCACCATCACTGCCTGAAATGCTGGTACCTATGATGGAAAATACCAAAAACAACTGGTTTTTATCCTTCTTATAAAGCCTACGTTATGAATTTTGTTTCGAAAACGTGTTCATATGAATTGCTAAAAGGTAAACTGGTGCGTAGGATTTTATAAGGTCGGTCTGTCAATATCTGCGTTGATCGCTTTTCGTCGATTTCGATAAAAAAAGCGATGAACACTATAAACATTGCTAGACGTTTCACAAATTATATAGATAGTTTGTAACAAAGAATAATAGATTCAATAGTGAAGTTAGCCGAGTCATGGGGCGTTTCTGGCGAACGTTTTGGCCATTTGAAGCCATCATCAATTCGTTCATTTATGATGGCTGTAAAAAGCGGAAACGCAACCTCGCCGAAGGCACATTATGATCCATCGGAAATAAAACACACAACCTTTGTTAATTGTCTAATCTATTCACTTGGCGTGAATATCCTTCATTGATGATTTCTACCAATGGCAAAAGTTCCAAGTATATCGTTACATTTCGTTATTGTTATGTAGAACATTAAGTTTTGTGCCTAAATTTATTTATTACGATTATAAGTTTTCAACATCACTACCATTATGGCGAGATTTACTAATTACTGGGCTGTTTGCTTATTAGTTATAGAATCATTTCGTTTTTTTATCGCGGACAGTCTACTGCGTCTGTCTAACATTGATTTTTCTGCATAACCGCTGTCCACCGCTTCACGTTCGCACTATTATTGATCGTACACTGTCCACCGCGGCTGGTAGTCTCGAATGGACAAATAGTTTTGTATTTTTTTTTAAAGTAATTTGAAAGAATTGTTCGACGAGAGAATTTAATGCACGATAGCATTGTTCGCTTCTATTGTTTATTGATCGAAATGACGAAAAAGTACCGTTAAATACTTTTACTTCAATCGACTTTTTGGTTTCTCCCATACCTCACTTTCTCGCCACAAGTTTTAGAGTACCTAACAAAATATTTTTCAAATTAACGATCTCAACTTTCAGACCGGACGTTTTAAAAAAAACTTACATTGGTGTGCTGAGATTTCTATTTCGATATCTATTCAATACTTTTACATTTGATATTTGGATTATGATAATAAGATATATTTACTAGAATAACCAATTCGTCACCTATTTTCCTGTGTTTTTCTTTATAAAGGTCTTGTAATGCGATACTTTTGTATACACTATTCCATACCCATCAAGATCAACACCACGTGATGTAATTCCTACCAATGTTCCACCAAAGTAAGCGGGACCACCTGAATCTAGTGGTCGGGCCATAGCATAAGGCGGTAGTAAGCTGCGCAAGCATAATACTTTTTTCTCGTTGGGGCATATACTTTTGTACATCACATTGACGGTCGCAAATTGCAAATTATCAGGGAGGTTTTTTTCTGTATAGCCCCATCCTGCTACCTCCACAGTCGCCGCTATTGGAGGATCGATATACGTAAGTGGAATTGCTTTCACATAAGGCGTTATAGTGAACGGAGATTCTAAATATACAATGCCAATATCGTCACAGTTTGGATCATTTATTGGACCATATCCAGGATGCGTTAGAATTTTCTTTAGCTTTCTCACTTGTGCACTCTGGTCATATTTTCTTATATTGACACTTCCGGCCAACACTCTTAGAATGTCCAAATGGACGCCAGTCAAACAATGCGCTGCGGTGAGTACGATATCTGATTTTATCAATGTCCCGGCACAATTAATCTTTCCAAGTCGGAGGAATGCTACAATACTAGGAAATTGAGCTCGCCGTGCTTCCTGACCGTGTAAAACATCTACATTATGTCTAGTAAACGGCGAACATAAAATATTGAAGAGTATTAAAAACCTTTCGTAAAACATTGGATTTTGACAGTCTATTCATCAAAATTAATCACACTCCTAGGAACATAATGCAGGAATAGGAAGCTACTACGTTATTTGTTGTTCAAATGCATTCACGATTAGATTACGCGAAGTACATATACCGCTGAATGCGTTGGTGATTGGAGTTGTATTGTAACGTACTTAAATCACAGGTTCGTTTCAAGTTGGGAGTTAAAAATGAAGATAACGTGGATGCAGTCTAAATAAAAGACTTTCATAAATCCATGCTGGTGTCACATTTTATCATCTGGCCTAAAACATTCTCTAGTCAATCCTATTTGATTGAATAAAACGCCACCATTGCTCCTTGCACGCGTTAAAGCAGTTCTGTAAGGTAATTGGTGGTAGAATGGCTTTCAGGCGTATTGTTTTATTGGTTTCAATTGTTTCTAAGTGGAATTGCGAGCAGCAAAATATTACAAGGGTCATGTTGTGTTTGTACGGAGTCCGGCGAAAATACTTTTTTGTTGAAAACAAAATTACTGCAACAGGATGTTTGATATACCTTGGAATCTGCGGCTACAACGAAATGTTACCAACGTAAATAAGACACTACAAATAAAACCACGTTGCGTGCAATGAATCACAGTTTACGTACGTATCTCACAGATGACACTTGAAAGTGCACATGCAAACATCTCGGGTATAAAAAGTTTTGCTTTGTATTTAGTGTGGAGAATAGACAAGAAGCAATTACAATTGTTCAGTAATAAGAATTTATTTGGAAATTTCCGTGTGATAATTTGTTCAGGGTCTATTTTAATCGTCAGAAAGTTCAAACGATTTTCAGTGACTCATCAGGAATTTGCCGGCTGCCACATTTACCAGCAGGAGTTGTAAGACCGCATCAATGTGTATTGAAAGTGCTTTGTTTTAAATTATCGGATTATGGGGTGACTGGCTTCTTCCCAGAGAACAACAGGAAAGATAAGAGAAAGCGCAGAGCCGCCTTCAAAGAAGATTTAGCAAGAACTTTTGCGGAATTTTCCGTGCTTTCATCGATGGTTTCGCGAGGACTTTTTTGGAAATTTTCGCGCTTTTACCGAATGTTTTGCGAGAATTCTTTCGGGAGTTTACCGCCTTCATTGAATATTTTACAATGATTTTTCTGAGTTGGCCGCGCTTTCATTGAACAATTTAAAACGGTTCACAGACACCACAATCCAGACTTGTGACGGTTCCTGAAATTGAAAATTTCTGTCGCCGGGCACCAGTTCAGCGTATCAAAGGCGATTCAAACGAATTTGCCGATTATATCGAATTCGGCATGACGCTGTCGGATAAAACTATAGCAGCGTGTTTTCCGCTTGAATCTTAACTACTTTTAAGGACGATTTGTTCATCACAGGAATTAAAATTTTGACTTCAACAGGTACTCATTATTTTAGTCATCGTAAGACGAAGATTTTATATTGATAAGAAGACAAATATTTTATTTTCGAAAATATTTGAAGCCTTGGAAGTAAAATTTGCAAGCGAATTTCGAAAGCACAAATTGATAATTAGTCATATACGTTCAGTATTTGATTCTACCTATCTACCAATCGCTAATGGAAATGAAGACTATGTGGATTAAGTTTGTAGCTTGACTTGGATCCTGCAGAACGCTTGAGTTTACATGAACCCCTAATTACAATAGTTGGAATTGTTTACTCACTTCTCCATCGAATAGTCGCAGGACGATATGAAGCAACCACTTCTGTCAATCTTCGTTCAAATGCTTTTAAATCTGAAATTAAGTCCACGTTCTAATTAGTCCCAATTGGCGCTATGCTATCATTACTTTTCTCTTCACCTTCACAGGCAGACGATTCCATTTCCTTCTGCTAAATAAATCGTCGCTTTTAAAACGAAATAGCCATATAAATGCAAAAATAAAATAGCAAACATCAATATCCAGTCGAAATATAGCGGCAAGTTTATAGTATAAAAAACATACTGCTTATTTTACACGACCGTTCACAATTCCCACTTCTGACTTTAATCACCCGCGATGCAAAATCCGCAAACGCTCACAAATTGTCAATATGTCTGCTTGACAGACAAGCCAAGCGAGCAGAAATAATCAATTGTCAAAATTGGCAATTGGGGTTGGGAAATTATTCCCACTATTTTGATGCGGCTCATTTTGTTTGTTTCAGTTTCGCGGAGCTTATCCTGGAAATTTGGAAATAAACAATAAGTATGGCATTACAAAGTTTCTCTATGGATATTTTGACACTTATTAAGGTTTTGCGGTTTGCTCAGGTGCAAACAATTTGTTTAGGAAGTGTCACGGTAGTAATTGCTGAGAAGTGAGAGTTTCATGTTTAATTTAATTATAGTTTGCTGCAATTTTGCTAAGAATTGACGGAATGCTTTTGTTGTAAATTAGAGGATGTTGGTGCGGGATTGTTAGAAATACTCTCGAAAAACCCGGTTGAGCTATTTGTGGAGCAAGGAAAGATGAAAGCCTCATCAGCGATTGTCCTACTGGCGCTAGGTTTATGAACTATCTATATTTCTTTTAACAGTCAATAAGGATCAATGTCTGTTTGCAGCCACTCTTCACTCAGCAACAGCTTCGCGCGTTCTGGAGCTGAGCGATCGTTTCTTGGAAGTCCGGCACGATGGACAGTGGCTGGTGATGTTCTACGCCCCATGGTGCGCATATTGCAAGCGCACCGAACCCATTTGGGCTCATGTAGCTCAAGCTCTACACAACACGAACGTGCGAGTGGCGCGACTGGACTGCACCCGATTCCCTGCTGTAGCGCAAGAGTTCAAAATCAGTGGATATCCCACGATACTATTTCTGAAAAACAACGAAGAGTTCACATACAACGGCGACAGGACGAAAGAGGATATATTGAATTATGTATTACGGATGTCAGGACCGCCGGTTCAGCTCGTCACCCGACCGGAAAGCATTGACACGCTGAAAACTTCACATTCACTCTTCTTCATGTACATAGGCCCTGAGAATGGTGTCCTTTGGGACACTTACTATGCAGCCGCGGAGCATTTCCAGCCGCACGGCTTTTTCTACGTAACGTCGGCCGATTTGGCGGATCAACACTTTGAAATTGATCACACACCTACGGTGATTGTGTACAAAGAGGACAATCATTATCACTTCCCACATGCCAAAGTTGCGGCTGAAATGGATCCGCTGCAGGTGAACGAGACCATCTATCATTGGATCAATGTCGAACGATTCACCTCGTTCCCCAAAGTAACGCGAAACAACATTCATCAAATGATGCGCACCAAGAAATGGCTTGCCCTGGCCGTGGTGGAGGAGAATAAATTGAGTGAGGTGGCGGCGCACGAATTGGAATTTCGGGATATGGTTGAACGAGTGATCAGAAAACATCGGGACAAGTATCATAATTGGTTTCAATTTGGATGGGTAAGTTAAATGTGCTTTCATGTCGACTCTAGTGACTCTGATTAATTTATCGAAGAGCGTGTCATTTTCTTGTCAGCGTTCCAAACTGATAACAATCAGAACGTTTAGATAATTACCGACAAGTGGTGATAACAAAGTGTACACTTTACAAATTAAATTGCATTGTTTGTTTGTTCAGCAATCAGGCAGATTAATTGAAGCATGCAACAGTTTTATCGTTTGTAACTAAAATCAATTGCCCCGAACAATTTAATACACGCTCTACTTGATTGTCACCACAATTTTACATGTCCTCTTTCTAAATGCATTCTGTCTTACCAATATCCCTCAGGGTCGCATTATTATGCGGTGAAGATTAACAAATAATGAGCTTATATTATACAACAGTATAAGAAAATATATACTGGGATTCAAAATCCTCGCTGTCTACTTAATAAGTAGTTTAAGATGATAATAGACATATTCGGAATAATCTGTCACTGATTCTATGTATAGAAAACTGAGTCAAACACGCAGACAATCAACATAATGACTCGATCGAAATATGCTAGCAAGGAATCATTGTAACACCAACAAAGAGCTAACCGATCACTACAGAGACACTTTATTCAGGCGTGGATATACACATGTTTCCCGTCCCCCGGATTCTTCTGAAAGATGGCTAGGAAATTAATAAATGACATCTTTTATCGTGCGAATGGAGTACTTATTCTGATAGATCTTACGACGAACTCATCACTATTTAAGCTTGTCATACGGAAGCAATGGGTCGTAGATTTTCTATTCATGATGGGCAAGTTTTAATGTTAATTTGCCTTTTAATTTATGTGAAAGTAAAGTTGGAAAAGTCCTAACAATGTGTAGAAATGAGTCGACGACAGGGAGAAGCACTAACAACGTATAAAACTGTTGAACTGTATGGTGAATCGGATAAAATAACGCCAATGCTACCTTGGCACAGGACATAGCCAAATGCTACGTAAGATTTCCTCAAAATGTAGAAGACAAACGTCTATAAAATCTCTATCCGCAAAATGAACGGAAAACGATTGCGGCTTAACAGTTTATCAAGGGCTTACTGAGGATTTCAGAAAAAGGTCGATTTCCTCTCGTGTTGATCCTGATAATCATTAGTAATCACAAAGGGAAAAGAAAATAAGGCCGAAAGAAAAAGTTAAAAAAGATGTTAGCGTTTTCTGTTCCCTGCCCTTACTTTGATCACTGCCAGCGTCCTCATATTCAAAGAGATTTCGGGCCTCATAGAGATTTGAGGAATTACATTGCACTCGTCTTTAATTACGTCCTCCGGGTGTAGAAGACTTGTTCAGGCAGATAGCAGGGCTCCATATCGGTCTTCAGATCATCCTCTAAGTGCTCCGTAGGACTCTGGAAGCACTTCGAACCGACGAACTAACGAAGTGTGTCAGTCATTCGATCAGGCTATTCGTTATTCGATCGTATGAATGGAATCATCACTTAGATACTAGTTCACCACAAGAGCAGCAAGAGGCGGAACGTTATCAACCACCAGTAGTACATCCTGGGTAAGAGAGAACATAGTCTGCGTGGATCTGCAACATGTAGTACGTGTATGGCCCGCCGATAACTACCGCTGAACGTACGGTTAACGAGGTGCCCGCCTATTTTCTTTTTTACTGAATGGAAAGTGTTTCCAATCCGTGTCAGGCTTTCTGCGGAGGCCAGTGGATGCCCAAAGACTCTGGTTGTAACAGGTCAGGAGGCGTTATCCGAACGAGCGTGGCCGCTCCGCCTCATTCAATACCCATAAAGTAAAGTTACCATCGCGCCTCAATAAGTCTTCACTTCAACAATAGCTAGTGAGTAATGGTGGGTGTTCAGTGCTCACAGACAGAATTTGAGTTTGCACAAAGTCATAGGCGCACACTCTAAGACACATATTTTTGGCAAATTTTTGGAAATTTCATATGCTCGAGTGTTCTGTTAGCCTGATTGAAACTTCGCAGTTTTATTTGGAGCACAGGCTATACATCACCATGCAAAACATCTAACTAAGATATAACTCTCCGCGATTCAGCTTACTTAGAGTCATCTATTTATGCATGCAAGTGGAGACTGAAGAGTCCTAAATGACGTTTGCCTTGCCTTGTTGCACGTCGATTAACTGAATGACTTCTGAGGTTCAATAATTTGCACAAGTTATAGCCAAGCCGGTGGAAAGAAGTATAATAAAAGGCCTTGTGCAGCGCTTCTGTTCAGTGCATGATGGGCTGACGTGAGATTCACTGACAGCGTGCGTGTTGTCATTCCGAAATATATCCGTGCATTGCTCCGTCTTTTCGATGAAGACGTCATTGCATAAAAGGGAGGCAGGGAACTGTTATCAATGTAGGTATGCAATTTTAACGCACGAGGTTAATGTGATTAACGTTGATTTTTATTATACTTATGAACTGTTACAAGCCCGATGTTCTGCGCGTAGTGATCGCTCATGCACTGAAGCGCCGTTCACTCTATATAATGTATATTCGCGTATCCCCACTTTCACACATACAAGTTCATTCATAACAGTAACAAATATTCATTTTATTTTCTGATTGTCGTAGTAGCATCAATATGTTATTTGGACCATTCATACGCGGTTTTTTATTGCAGTTTGTTTCCACATTTATTCATGTTCCTTAAAACTGCAAATTATTCATGTATCGGTCGTTTTATTCACAGAGAATATTCTTAAAAGTCTTCCCAACTTCTTCCTCTCTCGGTATTTCTTGGGTTGTTCGGGGAATTTCTCGGCATCAATTCGTTTTGGCAATTGCGTTAGGGATTATGTTTGGTTCATCACAAGCTTATGAGATAACAATTTATGAAATTTATGTTGGGTTGAATAGTAGTAACAAAAATCTCATTACTTATCTTTCCAGATTGGTGATCCCGACATCGCTCATAGCATTGTTATGGATGTTTTACCCACGCCACACATTATCGTCATTAACTCCACGACCCAGGAACATCACATTCCCGATGACGATCCGCTTCAGATGACACCGCAGGCTTTACATATGTTTCTGGAGAGTGTACATAAGCAAACGGCTCCCGTATACGGAGGCAATTCGTACTTTATACGTGTATATCGGGCGCTCTTCGAGGCGAAAAAGTCATTAAAGGAAATGTGGCGCGGCAATCCTGTCCTCACGTCAGTCCTATTTGGTCTTCCACTTGGATTCCTATCGTTGATTTTGTACTCAATCTTTTGCGGCGACTGTTTAGATGCTCCCGAAGAGGACGACGACGAGTTGCACGAAAAGAAGGAATAAATAGCGAGAGGGGGGGGGGGATGGCAAAATATGAATCTAAAATGTAGCTTTATTTATATGGTAGGTTAAATACTTAAATAATGAAATTGTAACGTGGCGGGTGTGAAATACTGGACGGAATGATTTCAACAATTTGACATTTAGCTTGTTGCCATTAAAAGGAGGACAAAGTAAGAAAGTGGGAATCTCGATGCTACTTCTCAACGATAACTTATCATTTAAGGATTGTGAATAGATTTTTCGAAATTGAGATAATACTCGGAGAATTTGCAGAATTCTATCCAGCATTGAACACCTGTGAATAGTGTAAGTGAAATGAAAACGACAAACCAAGGTAGCACTTTGTTTTAGGTTGTTTTTAATTTCTATTCAGAGTATAATTCTTATTGTTTTTATCGATGTTAGCGAAATATTTTACAATGATATATTAATTTCTAGCAAAGCGTTCATTTTCTTATCGATGTCTCACAACTCACTGCTTTTTATTTAATGTGATATCAAACTCGCAAATTCAGCTCGGATTTGTTTCGACTGGAATTGCCTAAATTTATTTTTAAAACATTCTAAAATTGCTTGTTTTCCGTTGTATGTTGGGCTATAACACAATGAAATAAAAGAATTGTCAGTACTTTGCATTGTATTTCTCTCCTTTCGCACACGTTAACAAACTAGACATTATTTAGCTTTATGAGATGCAAACGCTCCTCGAAATATTCGCTTCAGTATAAATTTCGAAATGAATCACCAAAAAACTTAAAATTAAAACGATTTACAATAGTACGGGCGTTCCTTGCATTAGAAAAAAAAAAACTTTTAAAATGAGTAAAAGCATAACTAAAGAGTAAATTGATGATATTGTAAATGCGCACAATCAATCAGCAACCGTAGTCTTCGTCCTCATCCGAATCGATGGCAGCTCTTCGCCGGTCGTATTTGACTGTTTGCTTTTGTTGTGGCATTTGTGAGTTTAATCGTTCGAGTAGCGACACAAGTTGCGCATCGTCCAATTTCCCTGGTAGTTGTCCCATTTGTGCCATGCGAACAATCATGCCCTCCACCATTTCAGCCTTTTCGGGCTTACTAATTTTCAAAGTGTTGACTAGAGAGGAAAAAGGGAGAGAGTTAATATGAAATTTCTTTAATTGTAATATTTTACTTCTAGCGCGTGCTTGTTGGTCTAGGAGTTGGGCGAGAATTGAATTTTTCGCCTCTTCTTGCTGGCGCATTTGTTCTTGCTGGGCCTTTTGTTTTTCCGCATCGCCACCGCCCTAGGACAAAACAATTGGATAGGATTCTTATATTAGCGATGACCGGAAATTGCTTGAGGAAGTTTATGATACGAAGATCGGGCTGAATTTACCTATTAATATCATTTTGAGATATGAGCTCCGTGTATTATTGGTATGCAATCATAACAAGGGTAAGAAGGTTACCTAATTACCGTCTAATGTAACTAGACACGATGATGACATTGTATCCTTTTCGTATCCATTCTTGCACCGTCGTATCTTATGACTTCAACTTTCAACAAGTCTTGGGTAGTGTTGAGTGACAAGAAGGGAGCGCGGTGCACCTATTCTATGCACAGAATGCGATAAGACGTTAAACGCGTGGTTTCTAAACGTTCTTGGTTCGCAACCGATGGGAAGTATGACAAGAATCTTCTTGGCTCAAGTGTATCCCCCTTCACTGTTAGCGCAAAACTCAGCATAGGTTGAGGGGCAAAACTTATAGCTCCCTAAAGATTGCTGTTATACTCTTTCCTGCATGCTGCTGTTATTCTGATTGCTGTACTCAACAAGTTAAGTGCAGACAATAAACTTACGGCATATTCGTTCACGGTAGGTATGGAGAGTTATGAATAGGCCAGAAAAGGAGTTTGGACAGCATTCATCGTGCCCGAGTTCTTTATTCAAACTGACATTAATTTCGTTTACAGAGCTCTAAAGGACACTGACTGAGACGAAATGCAATAAGCTTCGGAATAGACTTCCAGGATGTCAAACTTCGAAACTGTCCCTCGAAACCTAGGCCGAAAAGTTTCGAATGTGAATCCAAATCGGCAAGAAAATTTGAAGGATTTTTACTGAGACTTTCAGCGAGTATTGTACATTTAAAGATATCTCAAGAAAATGGGCTTCAAATGGAACAGTGAGTGCTGATAACGAAATTTCGTGGCGAAGCCCCTGTTAAGCTATACTTACGGAGACACCCACGTGCTGAAGTTTAATCCCTTTTATATTGAATTGACTCGATCGCGAAACTGTAGTAGAAAGCAAAGTCGAAGAGTTTAATGTTGAAACATTTAACATTGATACCGAATGAAAATCAACATTGACGCATGTTCGAAGCCAGCATGAGCTCTTCCTCCTTTCCTTCCAATTCAAGTCGTTTTCAGTATTACATCACGCTAAACTTTTAGAAATGATTAACCTTCATTGATAAAAGTATTCAATACTTAAATTGCAACAACAAATCATCGGAACCGGCTGATTCACTCTGGCCTGTGTTGGTCGTAATAAACGCTTCATTCAAACAAATGTTCTAGAGGATTCGTTTATTTTATTATAAATGGACTAATGTGTCCGGATTTTACATGTATTAATCAGGTTCTACTTGAAAAAACAATTCTTTATTGAAAGCAGAATTCTATCCTTTCCGTACATTAAACTTAATACGGAATTATTATTCCAAGAGTTTTAGGTTAAGCATTCAATGGAAGAAATTGTATCTACTTACAAATTGAGATTGCAGCTGAGCCATTCGTTGAGCACGTATCGCGTTTAAATCTGAATCGTCCATTGAAATTGTTGCCAAGAAAATTTAACTAGATCGAAATAATGCAATTTCTGCAAATAGAAACCCGTCACAAAATGCTGCAAAAACTGTATTTTGACATTAGCTGACAGTTGAAGGTTGATACCCTTGTTTTGGGAAATTTCCTTTATGAGCTCTAAATAAATTTTGACTAACAATTTCAAATTTGATTCGAAATTGATAAGAAATTTTCATTCTGATTTAAGCTAGCAAAATCACGTTAGTTAACTAACTGGAACATCTTAGACGAATTGTAATAATTATTATGATTCTAACAATTCTTACAAACTGCAATAATATTTCGATCAAAATTTACATACGGCACCACAAATCTTTTTCCTGTACTCACTCTCTCTTCATGGTAGCACGTGTGATTGCTGTCCGTAAATGTCATAACATGTCAGGTAGTTTCGAGTGCTTGCGGCACGTTTAGCCTTTGAATTTCCCACCGAAAGTAAATACGCCATGAAAATGAAGGAAGATGATAGTGATGGCACCACTAAAATCCATAATGTACGATTTTATAATTTGCCACCGCGCTCCATTAACTGCATGAGCTATAATCACAACTCGGCGAAACTAGCACTGTCCAGGTTAATATTTGTGTTATATTCAGTTGTAAGTTGTAACATTTACATTGTCTAGGAGTGATGGATCCTTGGAGATCTGGGATCTCAGTTACACAGCGTTCTTGGAAAAGTACATTCCCGGCGACAAAATCGTGTCCATAGAGGGTTTAGGATGGGCTAAGGATCGTCTCTTCTCGGCAGGACTGAACGGGGAAGTGGTTGAATGGGACTTGACCGCACTCACGCGCAAGGCATCGCAAAGGGTCACCGGGTTGGCTATTTGGTGCTTGGATATCAATCGATCGGAAACGTGCTTGGCTGTCGGCACTGAGGAAGGTTATTTGAATGCTTTCGACATTGACGAGAACGGAATCAATTACAAGAATACATTCGACAAGCAAGAAGGACGAATTCTTTGCTGTAAATTCGACACAACGGGAGAATTCTTGGTGACTGGGTCTATCGACGTGATACGCATATGGAATACCCAAACAGGACATGCTATACACAAAATGACATTGGGCAGGATCGAGAAAAATCGCGAGACGATCGTTTGGGCGTTGCAAGTGACCAAGAACTTTTCTATTATTGCTGGAGATTCTAGAGGCCAAATGACTGTGTGGGATGGGAAGCTGGGAGTGCAGTTGGAAGCCCATCAAGTACTAAAAGCAGATATGTTGGCTGTCGCGATCAATGAACAAGAGGATATTCTCGCCTGCTCTGGCATTGACCCAATCATCCGGATTTATTCGCTTACTGAAATAAAGAAGCACGACAAAGTCTCGAAGAAATGGGTGAAATTCTTTCAGAAAAACGTACACGAGCACGATGTGAAAGCTCTGGTGTGCGTTGGTGACAAGCTCGTTTCGGGCGGAATGGATGGATACTTGGGCATCTCTTCCTACTCGAAAATGACCAAAGCCACCATTGTCAAACACGGACCCTTCTTACCGTCGCCCTGCGCTTCAATTTCATCAGAATCTAGAATGATTTTGCTTCAATACGTTACGGGGCTCGAAGTATGGAGCTTGGGAACAGCCTCGAATCGAGTTCAGTTAACCGATAGTGAAGACAATAAGCCAAAAAATATGCTCCTATCGTTAGAAACCAGTCCGAAAAAGCTTCTTCAGCTGCACAGTGTGAACAATGAGGCTGTAGTGTGCTCGGCTCTATCGCCAAACGGTCGATTCGTTGCTTACTCTACGCCCAAATCCTTTCGTATTTTCGTAATCAAAAGCGAGCCAGAAAGTGCGGCAACCCTAACACGTATTCGAGGACTCCCAGAAAGTTGTAGTGCTTGCTCCAAAATGCTTTTCTCAAACGATTCCAAAAACCTCTTCCTAGTCAAGCCGGGTGTCAATCATGTCGATGTATTCAACATTTTATCGAACTACGAACTAGACTTTCTCGAGACGATTGATGCGTCCCGCGTAGTTAAGGACGTTATACATCTGCTGAATATCTCGCAATGTGGTCGTTATCTGGTGCTGGCAAGTACTTGTCGCACAATATCAGTGTGGCGCAAAGCGAAGAAAAACTGGGAGCATTTTTTCAATCTGCCCAAATATATTGTCCCCACAACAGCAATCGCGTTGCACTATAATCGTCCGAGAATAGTGGCCACCTTCACCGATGGCAAAATATTTGAGTATGACTTGGAAGAAATGAACTTTACATGCTCCTCGAATGAGAAATTCGTGACATCTTCGCTCACTCGGCCTGTGAACAACATCGTTCTGTGCAACGACACCGAAGATGTTTTTATTTTGCACAATGATACAACGCTGTATGTTTTGCAAAAGCAAAACAATACCGGACCACAAGCGAAGACTGCTAGAACAGAAAAAATAGGAAAAAAGGGAACAGTTCAGCTCCGACTAAAGTATCAAAAGTCATTCGAGGTATATTTTTCGTCTTTTATTTTGATTGAATTCAATTGATTTTAATTGTCGCCGTCCTTTGTAGCACTTCGTCTACCTTGCACGATTGTCGGAGAAGGAAATTGTTGCCGTAGGCGTGAACCCCGTATCAATAATTGAACAGTTGCCGTCGACGTTGAAACAAAAGAAATTCGGAGATTCGTGAAGCATTTTTCTAGTTAATTTAATTTTGTATGATAGTAAATATTAAAATAAGCAAAAATTTAAGTGAAAATAATTGTCGTTTGCATTTGACTTTGTTCTTTGTCTTGTCCTCCATTCATATTTCGATTCGCGATAATGCTACTGGCTTAGGGTTTGAAGTAAACAGAGCCTGGAAAACGACTGAATTACGCGGTATCACGTTGATAATCAAATAATATCTTTTTAGACGATTTTGCTTGGTTGCTTTCCATCCTCGCTAACCTACCGAGTGAATGAAACTTTATGCCAAGCGAACATAGCAAAGGATTCCCAGGTCCGGAAGTTATTGATCAGATTTTTTGTCGAATCAACTCGAAGGTGAAACTATAATATATTAGAAACAAAGGCGGAAGAGATCAAATTGGTTTGGAAAATGATGCGAATCAGCTGGAATGCATGCCGATTCTCATCATTTAAGTCGCGATATCGGGTTGAAAATGATTCAGAAGAGAAGTGAAATGCAAGCAGGGTATAGCAAAACTATTCAGCACCGTATTTATTTCACACTTTTTCGAAATTTATAATGAGGATTTTTGTTATTGTTGTATTATTGCATCGGCGGCAGGCTTATTCGAAAAGTAAGCACAATAGTTCGGAAGTAAATGTATGTTTTATGGTGCAACATTTGGTTTTTATCTCTTGTATTGTGTGGTGTGGAGAATATGGATTGGAGAGAGTTTGGATTGTGTCGTAGCTAGGATATCAGTATCTTTGTAACGAAATGCTACGGTATTTTGAATGACTACATATATTAGCACCGAGAATGACTGAAAAAACTGAATGCAGAAAAGCTATTTAGAAGTTAAATTGTTAGCTGATAAAGGAAGGAAAATAACAGAATGCGAGGATCGATCACTCCTAAGGCAATCCCTACAAGACAGGAAGAAAACTTCTTGGGAGCTCGCTGCACTTTTTCTAGAGGCCAGAAGTAAAGCAAGTGAGTGAGTTTACGGTGAGCAGAGTTCTATACGACTTCTTAAGTATGGCGGAGACAATATTATGATCTGAGCTAGCACGGCTGCTAGTTTGGTCGGACTAATGGTCCTCTGTGAAAGGTGCATGCGTAGCCAAAAGTGTATTGAAGTGCCTGAAACTTCCACCAGCTTCGTTAGTTTTAGACGTTTCGAATGCCGATGATGTAAAATTCTAGCAAGATAATGGCCCCTTACCACAAAATGGCACTGACAGCGAGTTGGATGTCATTAACCGGATGTACACCCCATGTAACATTTGCGGTTCCTTTTAACGAAAAATATACGACGGCATTCGTGGTCAAACAAACAATCGCTGCTAAAAGATTTGAAAGACGAATGCGAAAAATGTCACAAGAAGAACGTTTCAGGTTATTGTCATTAATATATTAAAATGTCCTAAAGCTGGATATACTCTGGGTGCAAAGGTGAACCTACAAAATATTGTTAGTAGTACTAGTTTTCTTTTTGGTATCGCCTACACACGCACTATTTTATTTCTTACAGGGCGCCTAAAACTTTTGCACATGCCTTTGGATCTCAACTGCAGGAAGAATTTCATCGATTAAATTCTCAACTTGGGAATTGTCAAGAAGTGACCAAAAATGTATATTCAGTCGTTCGAAAACTCTCTTGGACCATTCAATTTGACCAAATTCATTCTGACCAAATCCGAAGGTAACGTAACATTTATACACAATTTTAAAAAGTAAAGCAAATAAATAAAAATTAAGTTGAAAAATACGTTAAAGATGGATTTGATTGCAATTGCATGCTGGGTCAACAGTTGGATCTAGAATAGGGGTTCATTGGCTGCTGGCTTCCTAAATATAATTTAGTTTTTGTAGATGTTCTAAGCTGTCTACCATCAGACGACAGGGTGTCATAATTCCACATCAGCAATATGAATATTTTTTAAATACATAGAAAATAGTGTTGCGTCCTTTCCTTCTCCCATCCACAGGTGAGTTTAGATTATTGACCAAGAAAATTGTAGGCTGTAACCAATAACACTAGGATTCTTGCGACATTGCTGTTTTTTGTCGATTGCTTGTTTTGTCCTCGTTTTTTGGTTTGAAACCGAAGGATTCGAGCAATTTTGAAGCCATCCCTGTTAGTACGGGTCGAATTCATTTGATATTCCATAGAATCGTTGAATCCATTGAATGAGAAACGAAATGATACAAAGAAGGGAACCCTGAATAAAATCTAGTAATAATATGAAGAGTAATTTTTACCATTTAATCGCGATTTGTGAACTAATTTCGCAGCATGCAAAGGCATAGCCGGTCGCAAGCCACAGGACCCGATCGAGCATATTCTGTTTGACAGGGTGGCCAACAAGTTTTGACGAAAGCAATTCTAGCAGTGAAATTAGCAATAAAAGAAATGGGATCAAAAGTATAATTTAATTTAATTTTATTATAAACTAAACACAATAGATAATATAATAAATAATTAGAATAAAGAATGTCCTCGTTCGTTGCCGATTTACTCTAAACGTCGTTTTGCAGAAATTTCGCCTCACTCGACTTGTCCATGTTAGATCAGCTGCTAACTATTTTTGAACTTAGATCACCAAACACACTCCTTTAATTTAGACCACAAATTCTAGCTGCGGTTTAAATCAGGGAGGTTACCAAGCTAATCAATCCACACATTAGAAAAATGCTCGTATACCGCTCTTAAGTTTTCAAAGCAATGTGCGCCTTAGTGCTATTTTGCGTCTAAATCACTTCCTTTCCAGCCCTGAATTGTTGGCAATCATTAAGGCATTGCATAGGAACAGGGAGAATATTTCCACTGTAATATTCTCAATAGACATTTGATCGAGACACTCCTTGCCGAACAAATTGAAATTGACTTTTTCCGCTTATTTTCAATTTCCAAAATTTTTGAAATTTTGAGGGATCACTGCTTCTTACTGTCCTAATCTGTCGATTGGGTATTGTATGCAGTTTAATCTACAATTCATCCTTGTATGGGTTTTTTACAAACGGGACCACTTTCTGCGCCTTCCAGCACGGGCATTGCCATCAACCAATCCGAGGTTTTTGTGGTTTTAGCAGAAATTCAGTGGGTCTCAAATGTTATTCTCAGTTAGTACAACTGCGTTGCCTAAAGGCTTGCCGGCCCAAGTTGATAGATCGAATGTATCCCTGAACGGTTTGCCTCGATACGTGTGAGTACTTAATCCTGGTCTGTTTTCATTCAGTGTTCGAATGTTTCTCTTCTGTTGAAAGTTTCTATTGTTGTCCACTTCTTTATATATCCTGCACTTTTGCTCGCGTTGATTTTTCATGTCTAAGGTCAGAAAATTTGCGCCATCTAAGAAATGATGAACTTTGTAGAAAAGAATTTTGACGAAGGCTTCAATAAATTAAAGCTAAATGAATATCCTCCAGATAACAAGCTGAGTATGTTTAGGTAGGCTACAATCAAAGTCTAATATGTGTAAATGGTTCATAAAAGTTTTCTGCTTTCAATGATATTCGAGGATATGTTGTGAGGATATTCGAGTTAAACTCTAACCGTTAACCCGTGCGTTCTCCAGAGCAGCGATTTAGAAATATTTATCATTGCTGCGGATAATCTGGCAGTTGTTTATTGGCTGATCCAACGATTTTGTATCTTATATAAAACTTTATAACTTCGTCAATGCAACCATAAAGTTGACAAAGAAGGAAGAGTGAGCATTTAAAAAGATAACATATTTTCGTTGGCACGGAATGGTACAGGACATGCATTGATAGCATAAATGATCCCATTTGGAACAGCTATAGGTGCAAATGAAAGTTAGAGGTGTGGACTTATTCAAATAACCTTGGCCTGAGGCTATTCAGAAGCCAAGAAGGATATTGATTAAAAAAGTTATTTATATTTATGTATCCTGCTGTGACTATCAAAGTGTAATAAATTTTCATATTTCAAAATTTTCTACTCAACAAATGCCCAGTAGACTATAAACCAACGGGTTAAAATTGCTTTATCAAATCCTGATGTTGAGTCAAAACGAAATTCTTTGAATGTTGAAACATTTTTACCCGACAAAAGGATGCACGTGTAAGATTTATTGGTTGTAACCTTTAGATTTATTTGCAGCAATTCTATTCTATTCTTCTTGTACGATATTGATTTGTGTCGTTCCTCTTCAGACTTAAACAACGATGAAACGAGAAAATGTCTAGGGACCTTGATACCGTCGTCGACTTCATTTGTTCGACATTTTGAATTATGTTTTTTAACAAGTCGTTCAATTGGTGCAAGATGCTCATTGATACAATTGCTGAATTGGAAGTGTTAAAGAACTTATTCCTTCCAGACCAATATAAGAAAGAGTAAATTGATTTCGACTAGACTATGAGTACGGTAACGATTTGATTCTTTTACGAAATGTTCGCGCCAGAGTACAGAGTTTATACGTGTATGCAAATCTATTTTAATTTGAAAAGGATAAGAAGTAATATAGGTTTAGCATGTTTTGTGAACAATCGGCAGATATTTGATATATGTAGACGTTTTATTCTTGAGTGTAGTCACTCAGTTAGGATACCAATTAATCTTAATATCAACTTGTAAGTTACATCTGATTTTCCCAGGCATGAAATCGTTCATGGGAAGCCGTGGTCATGTATTCAAAAAAGAGGCGAAATACCATCAATATCTGCAGCATTTACTCTTTATCAATTAACTTTACAGTGTTAAACTGGCGGCATGATGTTTTAAATTATCTCCAAAAAGCCGCTTTCTATCTTTAAATTATGTAACTCGGCCCTTGCTCGCTGTATTATATGCCTCCTCGAATATCTGACAAAATGCTTCTTATTTGTTCTGATTATCTTTGTGATTGTTCGGGCACCATATCCCATCAGGTCTGTTAAAAACCCGCAGAGAACCGCAAGGCTCAATCTTTGGACCTTACTTATTTAAATAGTTCTTGAAGGATATTCCAGTAAATTTACTCCTATCCACTGATTATAGATGCCCACCACATAGGAGCTTAACCTGCTCATGCATGCAGACGATTTCCTGATCACAGTAAGCTACTCTTCCTTCAACATTTGCTCACAACATATCAATCAAGGCATTTGGTTATACTAAAGTCCTATGATTCGATACGGTATTGCAGAGATTATCTACATTTCATACTTGCAGCCGAGATCAATTCGTTCAATATTTCGATCAGGTAGTAGATTCGTGGTGGAAGGATATAAATGCGTCGATAATGATGGAGTTGGCTTTGTCATAAACATTTTCCAACAGAAAATTTCATCAAGCTTCCTGGAGGTTTTCCATTCTTTGGCAAACGTTATAACGCTTCCTAAACTTGCTGTTAGTTGAGTTGTTAATCCATTTCATTAACCACGGTTAAATCACCATTGATCAGTTTATCGTTTCGTTCACTTCAAGGCGATTCACAATTGACAACGTTTTTTTTCCTTTTTTTAGTATCCTAAGTGAGTTGAACCCGCTTAAAATTTAAATGTTTCTTACTGTCAACTGCTTTTCACGCATTTTCAATCGTATTTCGGCATTATTTTATTTGAAAGTTATTTGTTTTAAATCCTGCAGTTTTGCAGAGAAGTTTGGATCGTAATTCTGTTCCAGTTATCCAAATCTCTTCTAAGATATTCTAATTCAGTGGCAAGTTCCAGTGTTGTCAGTGATACTAGGTCATTATCCTTCTATCATACTATCTTCAATCGAGCTGAACGAAATCATACTGCCCAATCTTGCACTTCCTTAAGCTTTTCTGAATTCAGTAGACCATATTTTCGTTTTCGCACTCCTGATTTTCAAACCAAACCAGCAATGGTTCGGAAGAAAGTAAGGTAGACACGGTTTTCATAAATGTGCATCTTGGACTCATGATTGTAGTGCGTTGGGTTCCCACATCTTGTTTATCATTGACAAAGGATTCCGTTTGTACGTTCTGATTTTTTTCCTTGTATTGAAACTGCGAATTACCAGATGATTCTGATTTTCTATTACAGTGACATATGCCTGCAGAAGTTCACCGTGTCGTTGAATTTTGTTCTTTAACTCCCTCCGGTAGATATCCTTTTTGAATTTACAGCCACATTTCCTTTGATTAATTATTATCATCGATACTTGCATCCATGATTGTTTTAAATCGTTGTGGTCTGATACAGTTTGTGAAATTTCAGCTGCAGCACCCATTAGCAAGGATCAGCGATTTTCACTGTTCTATGCAAGCGAGTTGGCTTCAAATGTTGTTGAATGACGTTGAACGGTATAGTTTCATCATAAATGGGAGTTTTGAAATTCTTTTTATGAGGATTTGGTTTGTAACGTAAAGAAACGATTCAATCGAAGCAGTTAGGACTCTTTTCCTAGCTTGATGACTTAGTCATCAACAAAAAAACAATTCGTTCTTCCAGACGTGTAACTTCGTTGTGTTGTTTCTCTTTCGTTCCCGTAGTCGGCAGAATGAACGGGAAGGATTCCTTGTTTTGCTGTCAATTTGAAGACTTTCCAATCTTTTTTTCTTTCTGACGTTCTTTCGGTATTCTGTAAATTGCTCTCGAAGTAAAATCTGACTTTTGATCGCAGATGTTATTTTTGAATTGAACGCACGTGTCAAGTCAGCTAAATATGCTAGTTGGTTCACTATTAATATCGTTTCCTCGACCATTGTAGCTCTAAAAATTCCATTTTCCCAAGCAAACTAGTATTCTTCGAAGAATTAACAACTTTGATTTGTTGACATGTGGCTTTGCTGTCCTACTGTCAGACGATGTGTGTGACATTTTCTTGACGGACACCGTATTAGTTAAAAATGTTTTGTACCTCAGTATATGAACAGTGTTATGATTGCAATAATAATATGTATAATAAAGGCTGAGGAACTGAGCGACTAAGGACTTTCATTGAAGTAAGCAGGTAATAAGTGGTTCGAATTGAATTATTATTTGGCTTGCTCCAGTCAACCTATAAAATCAGTGGAAGAAGTGAAGAAGCAACGATCATTTTTGTTGTTTAGCACTTGGCAAAGATATGTCCTTCATATTGGGGTTGCAGGGCCATAAAATTTCTTCGTTGCGTGGTATCAGACGTTTTTAATTAATGTAGCCATGCGTGTAACCCATAAACGTCGATGACATCTACGAAACATTTATTACTTCACTATTAAACTACCACTTGCATAGAATTAGAAAATTGTTCACCACTATGGGCAATTCTCAAGCGTTTACAATGAATTACAAGGCAATTTATTAGGCTAACATCAGAACAAGTCTCTAAATTGGTTGCCCAACAATTTTCAGTTCCCAGCGCGACCAGGCATCGTGGATCCGTGGAGAAAGAAGAGGGATAACAGGAACAATGGTGCCGGCAAAAAACGTTAATCCCTAAGGTTCTACGAAATTGAAGTGCAGCTCATCCGAATGCCAGACATTCGAACGGAGGCGGGAAATTTTCAATTACATTTTGAGGTACGATGATCTGCACTACTCACACTTGCTACAATAACGTCGTTATTGCATGAATGCTGTAACTATAACTCCAGATGTATATTTTGTTGTTCTTATCCTTGTTGCTGTTGTTTGTTCAGTTTAAAAAAGAAACATATTATGGATGCGACGCGCAACATGCACGACATCCTCCGATGGCGAATGGTTGCTTTGCTGTCTCTCGACCTTAGTATTATTGCACTGGGTAGGCTGTGTGGTGAATTTATGAACATATATGTCGTGCGAAGGAATCAAACTTTATGCCCGATTGTGGGACATTGCACGATTCGAGATAAGCTCACATGCAAAAACCGAACAGAATTAGAAATGTTACAGACATTGAGTCGTTCCGGGTGCGACAGGGTTTCTGCTTGCTCACTGTGCTGGTTTGGAAAGCCAGCTAAGCCTTTACAGCTTCCTATCCCTAACCCCTTTGGTTTGAAAAAAAAAAAACAGGCAAAGTAAAACGTATTAAATATTCTGCTATGCATATCGTCTGCCATTTTGGGGTGTTAACTAATTTTCAGTTACTACAATTAATTCGCAGTCAGAAAGCGTAATTTTCCAGGTGCTGAAGTTGCAATCACTTAAACACATCAAATTGAGTATTTGATAAGTAGATTTTGTTAAATATTAAAATGATCGGGTCAATTTGTTTGATTAGTTTATTTTAAATTCCTTCGATTGTTCGTTGATAGGCTGTAACCTCTTTTTATTCAAATATATATATATATATATATATGAAGACAAACTGGATTACTTGAAAGATAGATACAAATCGTGGTCTTTTATGAGGAAGTCAATTGTTAGCTTTGTTTCATTGAGAAAGGAATTTGATATATCATCACAGAAAGGACATACTATTCACAAGCTTTCTCATTGTTGGAAATAAATGTCGTATGATTGGATTTTTACTATGTTTGTTTGTGTCACTACCACTTGATAGTGTGTGTTTGCATCCTTCCACTTTTCATAAGAGTAACTAAAAAAATTCAAACGAATAAAATTACGCATAATTTACTTGATTTTCCGTTTATTGATTCGAATGTTTGCAACCTGCTTACAAATTCAAAAGGGTTTTGTGGGGTTTCAAATTATGGTTGAGTTTTATTTTTGAACAGGCAGTTGTTTTGGACTACTGACTACCGACTGAAAACCTCTCCTAGCGGCACATTAAGGAAAATCCCTCTTTCGGAAGGAATGGATGGGAAAAAGGAGCATTGCTGTCAAAGAGACCCCTCTTCCTCTGCTCTGTCAGGCGATTAATGATGCCGTGCTTTATAATAAGAACCGTCAGCACGTAATATGACTCGCAGTTCATCCCCAGCAAAACAAGCAAACAGGGACGATACCTGTGTCTACTGAGTAGTTACGTGAGGTAATACTCGGTCTTACCATACTTTCTGCAGAACCACGGCTCCAGGTCATTGATTAGGCGCGCGGTTGACCTGCCTCGCGCTTCGTATATCCATGTTTCTTGCCACAAAGCAAGGGTTCTTCTTTCTTATAATTGAGCAAATTTCCCTCTCCGTCTGCCCCTACATAGGTAGACTCGACCCTTAGACCTAGACCCTTACTACTGACTCAGAGACAGTGCGAGACAGTGCTGTTTGAGCTAAGTGGCGAGTAACCCCAAAAGCATGAAATTCTACAAATTTATGTGTATCCTTACAAAGCTCTTGCTATATTCTGAGTTTTTAACCAAAAAATATTCAAAAAAGACTCGGGTATTTAGTACTTGACCTTAAAAATATTCTAAGAAGTAGTCTTGTTTATATATTCTGTCACCGATTGCGATTTCCCCATAACAGGTAGAGAAATATAGGCAGAAAATGATCCCACAAATCGGATATTAAAAAGTCTGATCCTCTCTGAACAGCCAAGTTTGCCATGTAAATTCAAATAACATGGACCTCCTTTTCAATCTTTCTCATGGGCTCATCTACTATATATGTCGACCATAGCTTAAATTTCAAAATTTTTAGTAGAAAAAGTAACAAATGCAAGACAAAACGCGGAAATTTGTGTTCACACACATTCCAGGAGGACAGTACTCTGTTTCCACAAAACGATTCAATAGCAAAAAGTTTGTATTTATGAAAGAACGTTATTAACAAAATAATATAATTAAAATAATATTATAAAAATAATATACAGGATGGGGCGAAACAGACAGTGCAGTTTTGAAAGGCTATTAAAAAAAGCTTCGCAACTTACAGAAATTACATTTATTTAACTTTATTCAGTACACCATGCCGTTTAATGTATCATGTTCAAAAAATTATATCAGAAAGATGATGACCGTCAGCAGCGATACAATGATGAAGGCGATTTCTGAATTTTTCTGCTGCATTTTTACACATTTCGACTAGTATAGCGCTAATTTCCTCCATAATTTGCTCTTTGAGTTCTTCCAAGGTGTGAGGCCGTGTTAAGGTGTTAAAAACCTTCTTCTTCAGGCAGCCAAGTCCGGTGAGCGCGCGGGCCACCTCACATCACCCCTCAGAGAGACGAGGTACGTAGGGAACATCTGTCGCAACTTCGTCATTGAAACTCGAACACTATGTGCCGTAGCTCCGTCCTGTTGGAACCAGGTGTCTCCCATATCTGTTTCTTCCATTAGCTATTCCAATTTAGGTTCAAAAAAATTGTCCAATATGGAAACGTAACGTTGAGCGTTGACATTTACGGTTTGCCAATTCTCCTCAAAAAATAAGGCCCAATCACCCCAAATTTTGAAATCGCACACCACACGGTCCCTTTTGGGGAGTGAAGAGGTCTCTCGTGGATTATTTTCTGCCCAATAGCGAAAATTTTGTTTATTCACTACTCCACTGAGATGAAAATGAGCCTCGTCACTACTGAAAAATGTTGGCCTCACATGGATCCTGTTCAAAATTTCTTGCAAGCAATTCATGCCATTTTCATAGTCGGGTTGACTCAACTCTTGAACAATCAAAATCTTGTAGGGGTGGACGAATAAGTCTTGATGCAAAATCTTTGTTACTGGGCGGTTAGAAAGGCCCAATGCAATTGAATGCTTCCGAGCAGAACGCGTAGGTGACTGCACAATAGCTTCTCTCATTCTCGTCAAATTTTCGGGTGTTCTGGTCGTTTTGGGTCTTCATGAACGCCTATGTTTAAGGGTAGAACCAGTTTCTTCAAATGTACGCACCCAATTCGCGATTACATTACGGTGCGTGACGGTATCATGACGCGCAAGGTTAAACTGCACCCGGAAAGCTCGCTGAGTTGCGATGAAAGATCGACCATTTTCAAGAAACGTACGGACGGCGAAGTCCCGTTGTTCACCAGACCAAACCATGGTAATGACTGATAACAGCATGGTCCGCCCGACGCAATAAAAACATCATAATCGCAATATCCCCACCACACGGGAGGTACCAACCTTTCTAAACTGCACTGTTTGATTTGCCCCACCCTGTATAAGAAATTAATATTATTATAGTAAAATACCAAAAATATGTTTCTTTGATGGGCTCTGCAATGAAATATCTTTCATAAGATTCAATACAAATGAAACAAAAATGGCGGAGACTTTGCGCAAATTTTTGACATTTTGAAAATCAATGATTTTTTTCTTGAACATTATTGGATCACAATTTTAGAATGGGTTGATACCAAACTAATGCGTAGTATAAAATCAAATTTTTTGTTAACAATTAGTCTTCGTATCACTTCAAAATAAAATTCAAAACTTGCCTGCATCCACTGCCAACTTAATAGGGCATGATTAAATCAACTGAAATAGAATATTTTTTAGTTTTATAGCTAGCACTCTCTTTTTTAAATATTTTATTTCGAATTATCCCGAAATATCGTGAATTAAAGCGAATTTCGCTCCTTAAACGTCAAATCGATTGAACGAATGCAAATTATTTAAGATGATCAAAATATTGTCTTAAATGGTAATTCAATAATACTTTGAATGTATTCAAAGTGCTTAGTTTAGCTCAAAATTAATAAGAAAGGCTGAAATGATAATGTAGAAATTTCTTAACCAACGCCAAACTGATTGAATTATTGCAATATTGCTTACTATTAAATTGTTTGCATCTTTATAACAAATAACGAAACCCAGATATTTTTCATGAAGGCAGATTTAAATTCCTCTCCGGAAGAAACATTTGAAGAAAATTTGGGAATGGGATAAGTAATATAACAGGAACTGTTGGGGTTTTCTCTAAGTGCTCTTAATTGAATGGAGACCTTACTGGAAAATCGAAAGTAACGTTAATTGCTTCCTTATTCCCTTTCTTCTTTAGCTAGATTTGCTGAAGGTCTTCCATGAAAAGGATTCAGAAAAAATGTAAATTAATACGAAAATATTCAAAAAACCAAATGAAAGTTGAAAGAGAATTATAATGAGCTATTGCAAGCCAACGAAATTATTGCGGATGATTGGTTGCTTCGAAACTTAATTCCTTTTCCTTTGAAGGAAAATGCCAACGGTTTTCACCCCTTAACTAACTTCAATTTTCCTTTCAAACTTACGTAGAGACATGGGCACAGCGAATTTGCGAGCACTTTCTGCTAGGCATCGGATGAAATGCACAGAAATGCATGCGAGCTGGGAGCTGGGAAAATGAAGGAAAACCTCCCAAGTATAAAAACAAATTTTTGGCGAATGAACTGCCGGTCGGCAGTGCAATCTAGTTAGGAGCTTCCACGAAGTTTTGCCTGAGAGCATAATGCCAATGTGCAGCAGCGGTTTGCATCGTCTAGCCAAAGTCTAGACGTGACACCCTGCTGCCTTCATAGGAGTATCAACTGGAGCGCTCGCCATCGCAGGCATGTAACCTGTAACCATGTGATACTGGATATCATCCGCGTCGTCCCATTCTGCATCGACTATGTGAGGCCGTGGAGGGTAGTGGACTGTTCATTGGAGGATGAAAATAGGTGGATAGATGGATGCATGGGAAGACAGCTTCGCCACGAAGTAACGGAGCGATTCCATGCTGACTATCACGGCATCGTCTAGTCTCCGTGGGATCATGTTCCGAGGAGAGCAGTTGCATTTGTCTTGAAGGGAAGGAGCTAAAGTATGTGTTGCACCTTGGATTGTGGTAGTTGCTGCACAAACGTCTACCTGTTCCATCATTGTCTTTTGCCATGGTTTTCTTTTCGTGTACGATGTAGGATTGGCATAAAGAAAATCAAGCATCTATGACCGTGTCATCATAACTTTTGAGATTGATAGGTTGACGTTTGGCAAAACAAACCGAAAAGGACAAAAAATGAGCAAACGTGATTAACATCATAAGCACAAAGGCGTGGTTAATACGTAGAAGAAGACGCTAGCAATTCGTTAAATTGAAAGGAAACTCGATGTCTTGGAGGTAAAACGCGGTAATGTTCAAAATTTCAGTAAATATAATAATAACTTATTCAAATTTATAAACAATCTTTATTTCAGGCAATAACAATGTACTTCACCGTGACAATGTGTAAAATCTATGCGAGATGAAAGATCATGTACCACTTCGAACCCAATCCATTGATACTTATGTAGTTAACCCAATTTTGTAACAAACGAATTAAGAACAAATAAATACTCTGAAGTTGTAGTTGTTGTAAAAAATTGTGACTGAAAGCTTGTACAAGTATTTTTTATGGTAATTTCCAAAGTTTTCATCATACAAGTTGCGTTACTATATCCTTCTTGTATGGAGTTTCGTTTGCAACTCTTTTAGTCCTGTGGTTGGCGGAGACTTAGTATAACAAAATAGAACAAATATGGTTATTGGAAAGTAGTTTTTCACTATGTCTCCCTTGAAGAGCATTGGAATTAAAACCTGTTTAACGGCATGAAACTATTTATTTTTATATATTTTACTAAACCTGAATTTATTTACTATCCTTTGCATTCCGAACAGTGTTTAACACAACCTTTGGGTAACTCAGGGTCATTTTGACTAGGAGAAAGCATCTGCTACGTAAGTATTTACAATGTTGCGAATTCTGGGTCATTTTGACTATGACGTATCACTAACTCTGAAAATACTTAAAGTGTTGAGACAGCGCTTCTGAGAAGAATTACAGGCCCTGCCTTGTCAACAAAAAAGAGCTCGTATACATTTGAAAGTCACGATTTATGAACAAACTGACAATATAAAGAATAACAATATATAAAGCAGAAGAGGAATATAACAATAACAGAATAGCAATTACAAAAAAAAAATTATAATTATTTTTTGAAAATTATCACCGGTTGGAATCTTGAGAAGTTATTCTGATGATACATTCGTGGCTCATCAGGACAAGTATAGCTATCCTCACTGTATTCATGTCTTTCACCTTTCTTCTGTTTTTTGAAACGAAGAACAAAGTTTTTAGACCCCTCTGCATTTCGTGAACCTTCAATTGAGCCTTATTTTGGTGATGAAGAGTTGGAAGCTCTCGATCTTTCTTGCCGAAAATCGTTCATGAGTTGATCGATGTGTCAATGGTTACTGATTTAGATTCTTTTAAATAGTTTTACCTAGAATCTATGAGTTGATGACGAAAAATTCAAACATCGGTCTTCATCACTTGAGAGGGTTTCTCAAACAAATATACACTCATGCGTATTGATTGGCAGAATCAACGCAGCTAATGGAATCACTGTAGCTCACAATTGCATTAGGGTACCAAATGTTCACTTCTTTTTCTCCTTGAAGAATTTTCGTTGTTTTCGTCGAATTTTCTCAGAAGTTAGACAATTATCTTGCCTTTCCAACCTAGGCAACTATCTTTCCTTTTTAAGCTGGAAAAGTTTTCTCATCTAAAAACTTATTTTTTTCAGAAATTTTAAAATAATTTTTCTATTGGTTTATATGGTACCAGTTAAGGGACATTTTGACTTCATTAACTCTTCTGCCAAAGGTGTACTGGTATAAAATCTATTGTTAACGCAATGCCTCGGAAATTTCGTTTAACAGTTTCTGGTATAAATACACCGGAATCCATTTGGTAACTTATAAAACAGGACGAACAATAATAAGCGGCAGAATAGGCAGAATAGTGTAAATATATACTGTTTCTAAGTAGGCCATTGAATAAAGTCTCACGCCCAACCTTCAAAACATAATAGGGTCATAAGTAATGAAAGAGATTTTTCTTTAAAGTACCCTATGGATTCGTCCTCGCGAATATTTTGCCCAGGCATGTGTTCGGAAAATGTTGAAACCGGATTTTCTAAAAAAAAACATGAATTGTATGCTTGTGTTGAGCTTTGTACTGTTAGTGTAGAACGTTTTTGAGTGGAGCATCGAAAATATTTGATAAAACCGAGCCCTTATATACATTTGAAAAGAAAGAGTTTCTGCAATTATGTTTCGTGGATAATATTCTTGCATATTAGTTAGCTGGTGCACGACTCCAATAAATGCCCAGAATCCCTGCATCATTGAGGAATTTTTTAGGGATTTTAACGCCAAGAAACTTTATGAGTAAGTGCCGTGGGGTTGATTACAGTCCTTGTACCAGAACTCGTCAGAAACGTCAGAACTCGTATACGATCTTATACGACCTCTATGATTCAGAAAGTCAATTTTGAGGAAGGACGACGTTGGACTGCTTAATATCTAACGTCAATATGTGGACTATACGAATAACGATAGGGGCCAAACAAATTGGCTGCCACGCAAATTAAGCTCATTTAGGCTTCGGTGCAACGTCCAGTTGTAGCTTATTTAAACTTCCAAAACACACTAAGAATCACGTAGCTGGCCATCAATGGTCCGGGACGCAACCTGCGTAACAGATTTGCCTTGTAGCGTAGTGTCTCTGAGAGGACCTTACCATATATCAGTTTTACCCTCGTTTTACCCTTTTTCTCCCTCGGCTAATCGCCTTTTAACTTTCGTTTTTCCGCGTTTTACGCTACTAGACAAAAATCGGTCCCAAGGTCAATTACACTAAGCGTATGCTAACATATATATCCCAACATATATGCCAAAATCCTCCCCGAACACGATAAAATGTTGCCTCTAGATGAGGGCGTACCGTGTCCCCAACGAAAGTGCCAGCTTCTCTTTATATGTCGCGCGATTGCTTCAATATTACGATTTCTCAAGGAACTCTTGTGCATTCAAAAAACTGCTTCCCTCAGTGACTTCGGTGTCTACTGATTGTTTTCATGTCCTGGAGGAACATTATTTCCTTGAGAAATAGTGGCTATTACAGTTTATCGAATTTTGCTTCGTCCTCTAAGGATACTTTTCACAGAGTCATTAGAGATAACAAAAATTCAACTTTTTCCAAAGTTCTGCTTCAAAAAATAAATTCACTTGCTGAAGCACACAATGAAGTCAATTAAAAATAGGAGATTAATAGATTTTTCAGTTTTGTAAAATTTTTTATCGGGTGTTTGTCGGTATTGGTACAGCTGACAGACAAAAAGGATTTTATTCTCATACTTATCGCGACTCATTCTCTCACTTCTTATTGAGCAATGCGGAAATCAGAAGACACTATGACGTCCATTCCAGGAAACCCGGACACAAATTATGACCAATTATTAGTAATAGTTTACGTTTATCCTTGCAAAATACTGGATTTTTCAACACCACTTTTGTGCAGCACCATTGCTTTGTACCAAGTCACGCGTTTGCTGGGCGGTTTTTTCAAGGAGACAATCAGGTTAGAACCCTTCATTTTTGTGAAGACAAAAAATATAAAGTGTCAAAAAAGGCTTAGTATTTTATATCCCTCACATTCTTCATCATTTTGATTGGTGTGTTTAGTGCCTAAATGTATTTGATATTCACGCATCCTTACAAAGTCTTATTCTTTGCAACCTTCTCACTTAGAGCCTTACTTTGCAGCCAAACAAACACATCAAAAAAGGGCGAGCGAATTGTGCATTTTTGGTTCGGTTGCGAGAGAGTAAACTGGATGCAATCGATCAACGATAGCGAGAGAGGAGCGAGGGGAAAAACAGGATGAGTTTGAACATTTGGTAATCGATTGACTTGATATGACATTATTTTAAAACGTCCATCCAGTGCAAACCGCTTCACACCGTAACAATCACGTCGAAATACTGAGGCTATGCATTGAAAATAATGGTTGAAAATATCTTCGAAAATAGTGGAACTAGGATTTGCGCCGACACCATTATTTGACCTTTTTTCATTTGACATGGGTTGAGGTTGGCTTAATATGGCTGCCCGCAAATGCATGAAATAGGTGTTGATGTCTATTGGTTGCAACAAGACTGTGTGCAAGGTTGCACTGCAAATCAAACAATCCACTTTTGTAACGAGAGTTTCCTCAAGGTTTTGGGTAAAAAAAAAACTATAATGATTGGTCACCCAGATCTCCAAATTTGACCCCGCCGAACTGCTTTTTGTGGGATTATTTGAGAAGCAAAGCCTCAGATCATGGATAAATTCAAGGTAGAAATTGGTGCCAAAGTTATTGCTGTACAAACGGGGGAAAATGTCCTGCCGTATACGCAATGGAAAGCCAAAAAGTTTTTCCGTTTTTTATGCTACTTTTCCTTGGCGCATCCAGCTAGAAAACAATCAAATATTGCCTGGGTTTTCAAAATTTTCTGCAACTTAGTAACTTCAGTAACTTCAGACGCTTCACATTTATTATATTACCGATTATTCAACCGATGTCAGAAGATTTGCTGATTTGGAACAGAAGCATATTTATCCATGTGTCTGATAATGACATTTTGAGCGGAATGAAAGGTGACAGTTGACGTATTATTCGTAGTGACATGATTATGCTTCTCTATAACCTCTGATGAGGCTATGAAAGATGTTGTATATTATGTGGAGCTGAAAACTTTTGAAGCTATTGGTAGGGATATCTTCCAACTCATCTGTTTAAATGGAGGTATTGTAGAAAAAAGCCTGATAATCCAAATTGATGCAGCTGTCCAATTCTGAAACATGATAATTCTGATCCACCTGATAATCGATTGGTTAGGAAATATTTGAAGGATCGAAATGGGAAAGTGTTATAGAGACTTGTGCATTCGCCTTCACACACTTATGCATTCTCCGGATTACTATCCGTTTGGGAGAAGAAGCATTCGTATTAAAGGTCGAAATCGACTTCATTTTTGAACAAGCGCGATAAGCGCTTTGCAGAGATGGATCAGAGATTCATAAGTCGTTCGAGCAAGCTTCCCATAGAACATTCTTTGACTAACTTGAACGTGTGATGTAGTCGTCATCTAAAGGATTATTAGAAAAAGAACTCCCTTTCTTCACACACACCAAAGTGGTTAAGTTACCCGTTTTTTGAGTATATTTCCGCGATTTGATGAAACTTTTACCAAGTCAAGTGTAGTTTCTTTCTGTGCCAGACAACATTTTTGGCAAAACCCCAAATCATCGAAGGAAACTGGATCACGATGAATGATACTACTTTGTTTTAAATCAACCCTTATCGTTCTGGGGTGTTTTTCTAACATCAACACCGCCTTTCTATAAAAGTTGTACAAGAAGCGCATAGCTCAAGCTCGCTCATCCGTTTTGATTTCAACCGAATTCTATGGTACCATATTGGATATGAAGCAGACGTTGGGTGCTGTTGCGCTTTAGTTACATTCCAATAAGGATTGTTCGTTAAGCCTCTGTGCATTGTACGTACAAACACGTATATGCTAAAGATACTCCACGGTGCAGCCCTAAGCTCTGGTACTTTATAACGAAGTGCATTACAGAGAAGTACTTTGGTAAGTATTGACAAACATATATATTTGTATTTAAGCTCAAGTTACGATTCCAGTTTGTGTAAATACATGTTACATAGCAGGCAATTGGACTACGCGTGGAAGAATGTGTGGGAATGAGGTCAATCCCTTAATGCTAAGTATGGAAGTAAAAGAAGAAGCCCATTCGAATGTAGTAACGCAAAGCAACAACCCAAAGGTTCTTAACAATTGGCCAAATTGAAAACGAGGAGGATGCGAACGACTGATGTAAGAAATAAAAAGGATACATTTTTGTCTAGCCTTAAGGGAGACAGGGAGGCTGAGGACAACCGTTATTAAATTGGTTTGATTTTCATTGGCATTTCATTTCATTGGCTGAATCGAACCTATTTATTGTAACTTATCACGAACATTATCAATGTATAGAACAGAACATTTGTAAATATTTCTTGCTTGCAAAAAAATTAAAGTAACAAAAATATTGGCAACCAATTACTAAAGTAACTACCATGGTGTACAACAAATAAGCAGTCAGGGCAAAATTCCCATTAATTTTTGAATGTTCTATGGTAATCCAACAATAAGATATTACTGAAAAAAAAAAATAGGATAAACGATCGGGTTGCTTTGTGACATCAACAAATATATATTCATGGGAAGTAAGAAAATCACGTTTCCTTAGAAATTTCTGATTGTAGGTCTGTCGTCCTTTTAGAAAGTCCCCTTTAAGGTTTCTAGCTGTAATTAGTTCACATTCCCGGACTCTTTTTTTCTTACATAAAGACCTTCTGTTGACGAAATATCCTGGTCGCCTCTCTCGCCTGGTTTGTCGCTGACTGGATCTTGTTTTTCTGGGTGAAGCTTCATATTGGAGTTCCACATGTTCATTTTCCTAGATATGTAACGCAAGGAAATTTTAAAGAGAATAGAAGCTCATTAATTAAATGTTTTAAATATCCCGCTATATGGTGTCCTTAAATAATGTGGACAACATTAAAAAATTATTTCCTGAGGGATTTTTGATGATCATTCAGTTGTTATTCAAAGTTGTTAGCCTTCGTTCATTCCGTCGTCCTTCTCGTTTCCCTCCAATATTTCGAATGAAGCACAATCTAGATGGAATCAAAGGCGTCCAGGCACAATCTAGATGGAATCAATATCGTCAAGAAATGGCATAAAAAGTGGCGGTAGTTGATTTTGTTGACCGTATCGCTCGCGCCAGCCTCATTTTCGAAGAATTACCTCCTAATATTACCGTCACGCCACAACCGACCACATGTTTATCTCCAGATATTCTTGTGGATTTTTGGATCGCCAAACGTGAGAATTTCGTTCCTTTATTTATCAGCTGAAATGGAAATACGTCTAGTCCGAAAAAGTGATTTTTGGAGCAAAATCCTCATCAATTTCAAGTTGGTCGCTGTCCCGCAAAACCATTTTCGCTGAAGCGTGAAGCGACGCATTTCGTCAACTAGAGATACTATACTAAATTTTTTTGAAAGTCAGAATGACATTTGTGTTGCTAGTGCCATAATAACTAGTATGTCAAATCTGAACTGATTATAGGGACATACTGTGTAATCACCATTATTCTGTTGGAATTGTCTCCAACGTTCTGGAAGTTTCTGTATCTTTCACCTTTAAAAATCTTCTCTGGATGAAGATCGTCTTTGGTGTTCCTTCCCTTCCTGGCAGTTGTCCAGGGACTGAACCAAATGAGAATCCGTTGAAGCAAGATCGGGATAATATGGCGGGTAAGGAAAAGTTCCAAGCCAATCTCTGTTTATTCGCGCTAGGTAACGTTAACTGTGTGCGATAATTGACTTCGTATAGATCACCATCTGTCAACTCCTTGGGTCGGCCTGATTTTCAAACAATGGCTTTCCATTATGAAAACGCTGATACAACTGTTGACATGCTTGTTCTGTTAGCACATTTTCTCAATAAATCCTGGACACAGCAAAGAAGAACGAGTGCACGGCAAATGAAAGTGTGAATATTATGAAGACCTCTTCAAACCGATCGAGGGAATCAAGCATCGAGATACGAACTTGTTAGCCGTAACGTACACAAAGGTGGATTGAAGGACAGAACACATCCTAAAACTGCGGAATACACCAATAGCAAAACAAAACTGATTCAGAGACTGGGAACATCAAATTCCAAATAAAAAGGGAAGAAATAAAAATCGGAATATACTGGACTGTTTCTAAGGACTACCCAACGAGAGAATAGGCACGTCGACGAAAAAGTGATATCAGGAAGTAATTCAAAAAAAGCCAGCACATACAAGTTGATAGTCGCACAATCATTAAATAGAATGCCAGCATAACATGCAAAAGAAATTTTAAAAGGCCACTACAAAATAAAAAAAGGGCGTACATGAAAAGATTTTCGTCCTGGCAACATATAAGCAAATTCGGCTGAACATAGACACAGGTAACAGTAACACAAAACTAACTGACGTATAACAATAACAATCAGGTAGTAAATCACCCTAACTTAATAGCATAAATAACCTTAATTAGTAAATCCTGGCTAGGCATACCGTTTACATCCTGCAATTTACGCGAAATAAGTGAAAAATATGATCGATCAAGACTTGAAAAGAATTTTTATAATGCAATTAATCAAAGGAAAAACCTATGCCAGGTTTTACAAACCGGCCGCGAGCCTATCAATGAGGATGCACATCATGAAGCCTCACGTTGACAGATTCATTAGATATTTCCACAAACTTCAGGAGATCCGTTCAGGAAATTCTAAAAATTCTAAAATGTTTATTAAAAAAGTTTGAAATGCGATTTTAGCATTGAAAGCCCAATTTACAGATAACCAGTTCTGTAACTAAATCAATTAAATCAGACATGAGGATATTGAATTCCGATTAATAAACAACTGTGCTCTGCGTCCTTTTATTACTTTCAAAACAAAAGTGATTGCCAAAGTTCATATCCTACCTGAAATATCGAACAACACGAGCAAATGTTTTTCGTACGATGGCGGCAAAGTTTTATTTCAATTTCCGAACATTCATCTTATCACTATATTCTGGTATTCGAAGTAAATTGAACTGCATTTAACTTACAAAGTCAATCTGATAAAACAGGACTTTCCCATATCGGATAAGCGTAAACTTGATGGTTGGTAGTCTGCGCTACTGCATTTTTTTTTTAACTTACCATCAAGTTTGCCCGCTTCTGCTCGTTCCTTGTTGCTCCAAATAAGTCTCTCACATGAGATCCAATTCTTTGTAAAGTTACTTCGAAGCGTAAGAAACGAAAGGACTAAACGATAGTGGTTCGAAGTTTTGAATGTAAAACCTGAGCTTACATTGAGCCGTGGCAAAATAAAGTCATCGAGTCAAGTGCTCTCTACAACGTAGTTCCAAGTATCAAAGTTGGAAAAGTTCTGAAATGAACTGACGTAGACTTTGAGGACGTAACAATTCTATTTTTTGAAGGAGCATATGAACCGTCATCATTTAAAGGATATTGTAATGCATTTACTGTTACATTGAATCGTAAGCTCGTAGCTTTTTGGATTATACTTGTCTTTTAACAGAGAAGGAGTGCAGCACATACACAAAATTTTTTAAATTTCGTAATTTTTAGGGTTCAGGTTTCTCTGTTCCTGACTTTCTAACCAACGTCGAAACTTGATAGAATCTCTAGTGATTCTTGAATACAGCTAGTGCAAACCGAACGCTTCTTCCCAACCTTCAAAATCACAACGACCACGTTTCAATGAAAATAGGCACCTCACGATAAGGGAAATCGGCAGTAAAATGTCTAGGATACTTGGATATATGTCACAGATATATTTGTGATCGAGTTTAGGTTTTCAAATATCTGTGATAAATCTGTCAATTTCTGTTCCAGGATCAATAGATTGATTCCATTCTCACTATCTCAGCCTTATAATCTTATGTCATGAAATGTAATTTGTTGAGGTTAAGTCACGGTCGATAACTTCAAAAATAACATTCGTACATGAAATGGATCATTTAAGGCAGTACTTTTATTACGGGAAGGGGAAAAAATGGCCCCAAGAATTACAATTAAAAACAAGAATTTTTTTTCTTGTTTCCAAAAAAAAAAAATTTCAGTGCTCGATTTGAAAATAATTACTCCAATGTCCCGTGCTTTCTGGGTAGGGTTCGCTTGCTTTCTGTGTCTTTTTGGATTGGTCTGTCTTCTATTTCTGCGTTTTTCAGCTAAGCTAAGAAGGTTTAAGTTCTTGAATCAGTTAAACCTTACAAGACTTCAAATGAATCAATTTCAGAAGTTTTTGGTAGATCAATTTTTCCATTTTCACTTACAACTTATAAGTGATTTATACCCTTGCTAAGCTAACTCAACGAAGACTCATGGGTGCGGAAGCTCTGATCAAATGTTTCGAGTACCTTGATAGTGAATTTAATATTTATAAAGAATTGTGGAAAGAGCTCAAGCTGGTTTCGAACACGCGTCTTCGTTGAGTTAGCTTAGTAAGGGTACAGCAATCACAGGTAAGGGTAAGGGTAAGTAAGGGTAAGTACAATCACTTATAAGTTGTAAGTGAAAATGGAAAAATCGATCTACCAAAAACTTCTGAAATTGATAAAGCCAGACCAAAGGCAATTTGGAATATAGGAAAAAGTTCAAAGCTGTAGAGCAATATTCATAACTAGTAAATAACCAGTCGACATCCACCTATGCTGGTAGTGCCAATCGACGCGTCCCAGCCGGTGAGTTGGCACCTGATGAGAAGCGGCTGGGAGGGGTGTTCGAAACCAGCTTGAGCTCTGTCCACAATTCTTTATAAACTTCGAATGAATGTTCGTACGTGAAATTCTCCATGTTATTGCTGAGGGATACCGAGTTCCTGCCAAAGAAAAGGTGCAAAGAGATTCAGATATTCTCTAATACTTTTGCAATAGCATAGCAACTAACTGGCCTCATAGCGTACCTACACTTAGCGCTAACATTTTGAAAAAATGCCCAATCAAACGGTATTCAACCAAAATAAGGGGAACCTAATTTTTTGCGTCAATTAAGAACACATCTGTCAAAGTTTTTATTGTATCCATCTCTGGCTGAGCGAGACTGTCTGAAAGTGTTAGCACTGCACATAGCTACGCTGTGCTTTAGTTAACAGCGACCTTGATATTTTCCACTGAACGAACGGTTTAAGGAATCCTCTAAATTTTCCAAATCAGAACAAGAATTCACAAATTTTTCTATGAGGTGATAAATAGAGCATTCGCTTGATAGCGTTGTTCTTGTATCACTTTCAATGCACAAAACGCAGGACGATGTTAACACACATTACGATGATAAGTTGTAATAATTTGGATCCTTAGTTGAACAGTTAATCTTTAAATTATTAGTGGTCAAGCATTTATTTCCAATGAATTTTCGATTAGTGTTGCCATTGTTCCAGATAAGAGTTGTGGCATTCTTATTGGCAAACCCGATTTTTAAATGTTCGTGCTTATTGCATCTGTTTTGGTTTTTCGGCAACTGGATTTCGAATTTATAGCGATTCCTTCCGAAAAATGCGACGAAGACGTAATTTGAGCTAAAACAACCCAAGACACTCATAGATGGGCTATAGAATTCGAGTATGAAAACCAAAACCTTCAAGCTTTAAATATGTTGATCTTAGTTTGAGGGCGTTTTAAAACTTTTAGGAACGTTTTGAGTTGATGCTGAAGAGGAGCTTTCCTCTCTACTTCTATCATTTTTAAGTGAAAGTTAATATTATCAATGCTTATACTTGCATTCAGACTTCATATTATCCTTTTGCGTCCAGTATTTCCCGAGGATTGACTCATAAGAAATAAAGCTGCATCATTGAAATAGACAAAGTATATTTTGTATGCACTGCATCTGGAATATTTTGATCCTTATCTTCGGTGTAAGTTTAAGTAAAAGACTTTGGTTTTCGAAAATTTAAGTTTTGTCCACAATCAAGGAGCTCTAATCTGATGAATCGATGAATATTCGTTTTCACTTTCACATATTTTTCATGCACAATTAGTTCAGCAAATAAAAATTAGCTTCTTGATTAGTTGCTCATCAAACCTCGTCACCTTTATCTTGAAAGTTTGTAGATATTAGAACTATTTGGAAATCTACAAATGCTAGGGTCACATGTGATGCGAAAAACATATAACTCGTTAGTACAATTCCTGGTGAGAAGTATCCAGCCTTCATCTAAATTTTCAAACTCTGTCTCTCTAAACCATCTACAAATTCGCGTGTATAGGTGAAGGCTGCATCTAACATTTCATCTAGTTTGTTAGATGAAACGGAAACTCCACCGTTCCTAAGATAACATCACAGTTTAGTTCTCCTCATTCTTCCTTTCAGTTTAACTCAGCCTTGTTAACGACTCACATGTTCGTTGGTCCGCTTCATCCTCTTACAAGTCGAATTGCTTGAGAAACTTTCATAATAAAGTTTTCACAAAAGTTAGTAAAGTTCGAACCTAGACATTTTCCTGTGGTGTTGACTTACGTATGTATTTCGTCCTGTCTGTATTTGAACATTATTTTATAGTTCATATTTGTAATTTTCGTTGATTATTCTGACAGCACAGTATGTTGGCTTCGTAATCCTTTAGTTTTGCTCCAATCCTCTTTCATTTAAAACCGGGAAGATTTGTGGTATGAAGATAGTGTTGATCTTAATACATAAAAAGATTTGGAATAAGTAGGAACTACGGACCAAATGCAATTTTAGCAGCTAGCTAATGACTTTAATTCATTCTAAATGGAAAAAATGTGCTGTGAAAGTATTTCATTATTCTAATAAAATTGAAATGATGATTTGATATCAAAATTTACTCTTTTATTGATTCATTTTATTGGGCGGAGGTCAGTAAAAGTCACTAAATGTCTTAAAATGCATAATTCAGTTTATCGTAAAACTAACTAATAACTAACTAACTCTACTGTCAAAGGGTTTTTCCAGAACAGTTATTATCATTTTTGTCAGGACCTTGTTATACTATCACCAAAACAATGATTTGCCTACTTTAACCTTACCAATGCTAATCTTACTTGCAAAGCCATTCAGAGTTTTAGTCTCGAAACTCTAAAATCCCCCCATCCTTCGCTCAAAAAATGGGGGTGGGGAAAAAATGCCCATCCTTCTATCGATCCAGTCATCGAGCCGTTTTTCGATGCCTTCATAAGAAGTAAATCATTCTCCAGTGAGGGCCGATTGCCTGCAGCCGATTGCGGAACAAATGGAAATTCGAAGGAGCAATGTCTGGGGGATACGGCGGGTGGGCATTGTCATGTAGCAAAATCAGCTTGTCATGTCTGTCATTCCATTCTGGCCGTTTTTTCTTCAGAGCTCGTCGGAACACATCCCCAGTGATTGTTTCAGATGGTTTCAGGAGTTCGTAATAAATGACGCCACTGTGGTGCCACCAGATGCACAACATGACATTGGAAGCGTGAGTATTCCGTTTTGGCGTCGAAGGACCTGGTTCACCTGGCATCACCCAATGTTTTGGTCACTTAAGGTGGTTGTAGTGCATCCATTTCTCATCCCTTCTCAAATTCAATGAATGAAATCTTTTCTTTTTTGTCGATGAAGAGGCATTTCGCACGTCACCAAACGCCGCTCGATGTCCCTCTCTCTCAGTTGATTCGGCACCCAAGTCCCAGCTTTTGGGATCATTCCCATGGCGTGGAAGCGCTTACGGACGGAAGATCTGCCAACATTTCACTCCTGCGATAATTATTCTAGGCTTCGACTTGATTCTTCCTCGAAGCATTCCCATCAGTTGTGAAACTTCAAACTGTTTCGGTGCCCCTTCATGGTCAGTCACGTCAAAAACACCATTTTTAAAACGCCAAAACCACTCTCTGCAAGTGGTCTCAGATGAAGCATGAACACCGTAATCATCGAACATTATACGATAAGTTTCCGCAGGACTTTTCTTGAGAATGTAATAATGAACAAGACTTCCCGCAAATGCAGCTTTTTCGGTATGAAAGTTGACATTTTTTGACTCGAGGAAATAAAACTACGATCACGGTTTGAAGGAATGTCGACTACTGCGTATGTGAGCCTACGAACATAACTTCCAATTCGAGGAACAATACCACAGCAGACACTAAAATAGTATCTATAAGGACATCTGCCTACCAACGTGGAATGTTTTCCATACCCAATACCTCAGGGCGGGATCCTTTTTGATGGATGGATTGATTGCACGATTAACGCTGTGAATCCTTCTAAATAAAATGCCATTACATTGACATCAATCGAAAAGGACATTATGTCTGAATCACCCTGAGATGAAAATGTTGACTCCGTCCACAGAGCTCTAAACTACCAATTTTCATTTGAAAGAATCAAATATAGTATATCATTGTATGGGAAGTCGGTTCCAGTGTAAAGAGTTCATTTCACTTCCTTTTACTCGAATGTATACGGGTGAAAAAAACATTGATCGTTACTACTTGGACGATAAAAGCTACCTTCGTGATGAACTGAACTTTCAATATTATTTTTCATCCTTGATTTCCACAATCTGCGTACGACCGAGAATGAGATCTGTGGATCAACAAGGATGCAACGATATATTTGTACACTAGGTCTTCGGAAGGGAACTCTTAGACCACGTGATATCATGAAAAGCTCAATAAACATTATCTGCAGTTATGGTAGAATCCTTGCGGGTAAAATTTATAAAGAGGTTTATTGATAGAAAGAAGAGGGATGCCAAAAGGGTACGATAACTCAGTGTGGTGGATGGAAGATTTATGTAAATTGCTGTAGCAATAAAATTCAATGCCTCTGAAAAATTATGGAAACACCGCACAAGTATACTGGTATTGCATCCCTTAAGTATTAGTTATGGTGTTTCCGATAAAAAATTCAGAAATGATGAATCAGCTCATATTCAGCTTCAGCTTAGTTACATTGGACTGCGCTTTAGTTTTTTTGGAGATTTTAAAATGTGATCAAAGACTTAAACAAAAACTATTGAATATATTGAACATTAAAAATGCAGTAAATAGCATCGACGTTCATGCAAGTCATGAGCCAAAAGTAACTACTTGTAGCACATCTTCCTAACAAATAAAATGATTTTCCTAAATCTTCAAGTCACGAATTAAAAAAAATGAATTCATGATATCTTTCAGTTATTTTGCCCATTTGACAAAACTTAATTGCAAACGTCCAGGGACTGCAAGCCCTTGCATTTCAGAAATTGTAATACCATTGACAGCCTTCACACTTACGCGCGTCCATAAAATGACATAAGCCTAAACAGATGGTAACGCACTCATCTTGATCGATGTTCCAAATATGAAGCGATTGTCCTCCAGTACCTTTTCTGCAACATACCATCCAAGAGAAAAATATTTGACTGATTACTATAAACCTGTTGTCGAGGACATTTGTGATGAAATCCGTAGGATTGAGTTTCAAAAACTTCAAATGGACGGAAAGCCGATGCATACAGAGCCAGGCAGGGAGATAGGTAACGGGCGAAGGTTAAGTCAAAGGCGAGAGTTAACAGAGATCAGGAGGCTGAAGATGCCGTTGGATTTGGGTCCCGAGGACAAAGAATTAACCAACTCAATAAGGAGTACAGGTACCTCGCCCCAAAACCATGAGACATGGAGAAAAGTCGAAAAAAGAGATACATGGTTTTTCATTTCATTTCATTTCAGACGGGCCACAAATATAATTATATATAAGGCTTAGAAAACGAAATGTCACAACGATGAAATGCAGAAATTTCCTTACCTTGCTGAGAGCGTATTTTTTTTATTGTTCCAGAGCTTCTGTTTATTTGATAGTATCACATACACCACATATATGCCATTCATTCCTGCGCAATTATTTTCAGGAGAGTGACAACTACTTGAACATTGCTTCAATTGTCAATGTTAATTATGAACGTCAAGGACTGGCCTCGCCTCCATTAATGTTTGGACATCCTGAACTTTTTCTGATTAATTCACTTCTTGTATTTCTCGAGCGCTGGACGTTAAGGTCAAACTTGTTTGTTGTAGTCAAGTTGCTCGTCCTAGCAAGCTCGTTGACCATTAGATAAAAATATTTTCACGACTGTTGCTCTTCCTTAATCGACGAAATAAATGGTTTGCGAGTAACACATCCTTCACAGTTATTTGTTGTCACTATCGCGTTTTAACTCTACCAATAGCAGGGTAGCATTTCATCCATTCATTCCTTGAATTTGCTCATGCTAACGAAAGATATTGATTACAGGAAGCAACATGGCTACTAGGATTCCCATTCGACTTCAGCCTGTTGATCATAAGGATGGTACTAAAATGCATTCCATCTACATATGTATTCCGTTTGTCCACGATTGTGTCGAATAACATGAGAAATAGACAAAATAAATTTGAAATGGAAATTTTGCACAGTTCTACGTTTACTATGCATCCAAATATTTGTTGGCTCTGTCTAGACGTTACGTCATCATGGCAGTTCCTTATTGTCATTCGACAACACCAATTGCTAGATCCAGTATCATTGCTCAACTTATTCAACCCCGATTTGATCGGCGTTGTCGTGATTTGGAATGTATTCCTTTTTCGAGTTTATATTCAATCCGAATATGAAATTCGCTTGATGCATTTATTGTTAACTTGCTCCTTTCTATTTCAGGTATTTTTGAATTTCTGCCGTAGGACGCAATGGATATAGCCATTTGATCAATTTCTAGACTACATTTTATGAAGAAAGTGAACGGTTCTCATGTTCAAGTCGTGAGACATATCCATATTTCATATAGCCAATATATTAACCTCTCCTTCCCCGAGGGTAAATTCTTGGAAAAAGAGTGGTTTCATGCAAATATATTTTGTATTTGAAAACAGATACGTCTGGTTGATGTTGGTAGTTTTAAGGGGAGTAATTTAGTCATCAGTAGTGACTTTATTCCCTGAACGTTGCGATACTCATTTTTATATGCAATCGAAAATTGGCTGCTGACTTTTATCGCCAATCTTTTATTAACCGGCGTCGTTCATTCGTGATTTAGTTGGGCCCAGAGAAAGTTCTGCAGGTGGTAACATAGTTTATGTTATATAGTGTTAATCAATCGTGCAACAGCTCAATTTTGCAGGCTGTACCTTAAAAGAGTTGTAGTCACTTGTTGCTGTCACGAGTGTCCACTAGTATTCCAATCCGGAACCTGTTGAATTAAAGGAATACTGAATACTCTTAACTAGAATTTCTTAAAAATAAAGTCCAATATTCTGAAATTCTCTTCCTACAACAGTTCTGAAGAAGCAGGGAGCTCTGTTTATCAGGATTGGATAGCTATAAGTTTCGTGGATTGGCTTGACTGATATTGCAGTTAACGTTCGAGTAGAGTTTGACAAGACACTCATTGATTACTAGGGGATTCCATTATGCAAATAATAGGGTTCACTTGGGAAACTTGTTCCAAATGTTTTAACAAGCAATAAAGCTTCGTCTAGAAGAAATCTAGAGGAATAGGCTAAACGAATACAATAAGAACCTTGTGAACTGGTGGTACTTCACTCAACACTTTGAAGATAACCACAACTATCAAATTGTTACACCCTTACATTAACAATAATCCTCTTTTTTGTGATGCAAGTGAAGGTCTCTTGTTGAAATGATCTTGGATTTATTTCTAATAATGGCGTTCCAGGTATTGCTTTGAAAATTTCCAAGTACTGTAAAAATTTTCACAATCGCAAATGAAGGTTTTAATCCTCCGGAAAGTGCGAGCTTTTTTAGCAGTTGAAATAAATTCAAAAGTAGATCTATCTTCATTCGGCAAAGTTGATTAAATCTTTTTATCCTAGAACTGATATAATCATTTCAGGTAGAGCTGCGAACACTCAAAAACATTGTATTCTGAGATTTGTAGTATTAGCACCTTAAAATTCTTCAAAGTACATCCCTTAGGAGTCAACGCAAGTTTATTAGTGATTTGACCACGACTTGAAGGCTCCCTGCTAGGTGGACCATATAAGGTGCTATAAGGTATGCTCGAAAGTTTCTTTGATGACACTTAGGGTTCCGCTGTGGTTTTCTTTTAGAGGACATCGTTATGAAGCCCTTTTGCGCCAGGATTCGATAGTTACGTTTCAAGATCAGATAGTCGACCTTTTTGGAGCAGGTGGGACCGGTTGTCTTGTAGTGATGCAGTGATACATTCCAGTGGTGTCGGGCAATACTGTGTTGATCCGCCTCTTCAGCCTTCTCAGCATTTCTAAGTTAAAAGAGCCATTCAACGTTTACCTCACAGGTACAAATTAGTAGTAGACGAACTTCTAGACATCGGAGCAAACGATGCGCATGCCTTTCACTCTGGATTTTCTCATTGGATCCTTTTTTTCGCCAGGAGAAAAAACACCATGCACACATGCCTTACCGTTGTTTCATCGTTCGATGCGTTTTGAGTTTGGACCAAGTCAATCAGTCAAGGCTAAAAACTCAATCCAATCTGAATGAGCGTATAAAGGCGACTGACCCTCGGTCTGTTTTGAAAGGTAGTCTATCCACTACGGAACATGCTTGATATGAGCGCGTTGTGACGTATTATGAGGTCATTTAATCAGTTTAAAAATGTTACACAACAATTAAATAACTTTTCCAGGCGCGTTTTTCCTGATTATTCCATTTTTCTTCAAAGCTCTAACCCTTATCAGTCGTCGAATTTGTAGACCCGCAAATATTCCCTCTTTAATTTGTGCTTCGCTGAGTTTGGGGAATTTATCTTTCAGATATCAAAATCCAAGACCATATTTATGCATAGTTCTTACAAAAATTTCACTAAAGGATAATTTTTAATATTTTTATTGTCTGGAGTAAGAGATACATACTTTGGCCACACTTTCTTTGTATAGTGAGTTTTTCGATCTCTACTGTCCCATTGGAAGTTAAAAAAGCAACATTTTTAAAACCAAGCAAAAGTGTAACATTATTACACTTGACTTAATCACCTTCTTTATAAAAGAAAGCATTAATTTCATCGTTACGATTTCGAAAATAAGAAATTTTCGTATCGGAAGAAAGTAAATTCCAGCCATTTAATTGAGACCCTTAAAGTCAAGCCCATTTTTTTAGACAGATCCAAATCACGTTTAAATCACTTTGTGTCAATGAGTGCGGTCCTTTTGAAGTTGACGGTTCATAACTTGGGCCACTATGTTGGGATACCTTATTGTACTAACTTAAAAAGAATTTCAGACCAGAATCCTAAGTTTCTAATCGATTTGGTGGCTTCGGCGTACGCAGTTTGGCACAATGGATACAGGACGGATCTGACAAGTTTGGATACCGGATAGTGTGTTTGGACGTGGTACTGATGCGTATTTTTTGCGTCACATAAACATAACCATCACTTACATGATCCTTTCATTCCGTCCAAATCACTTGTATAGCACATGGCACAAGTCTAAGTTCTTATTTAGCCCAACCTGATGGGATAGTGTACTATAGTACACTATTCTAAACAATAACTATCACACAGTTCATATAACGAAAAGAGTGTATATCAGTCTTTTTTCCTGGAGGAGGATTCAGAATAACATTTTTATATGTTTCAAAAACTTTATGGGTTTGTAGCCTTCGCGCAATGGAAACGTGGATTCCAGGTTATCTGACGTGAACACTGTTGTTAAATCATCGTTGTCTACATCATTAAATTATCCATTTGGTCTCCTAAATCGCTCTGTGATCCCCCAGGTAAAAGGCCAAATACATAACAATTCCTTACATTCGAATTGATTTCGCCGTTGCAATATTTACTCGTTAGTCTTGAAATAGCTCCTTGGCTCCGAAAGGCTATAATTGTTCCAAACGAAAAAATAATGGAGAATCTACCCGGGATAATAGATGTCCTTGCCAGACAAACCGATAGGGCAACCTTTTTTAATCCAGTCACGCAACATGCACAAGAATAAACCCATTTCATACATGAATTTATTGATACCAGCACAAGTCGTGTCCAATTCCAGAATGCGCCTTTTCGAATAAATAAATCTTCACCAAAGTCGTGGCCATTATCACATCCGAAAGGATCTTATCTTTTCATAGATGTGTATATGCAAAAATATTCAACTCTGCTCTCTCTCAATGGGGATGGTCACTCGGTGCCACTGAATCTTTGGCTGAAATTTACAAGCATGTTTCCAGCCCCCCTAAATATTTCAATGAGGATTAGAAACGGGGGAGTACTTCGGAGACAAACAAATCCACGAGCTTCTGATTTATAGCGGTCTTTAGCACGATAATTTCTTAAATGTATGCGACTTCAGATGTGCACATGCATGTGCATAGTCGTCTAGGGATGTGACAAGAATACCTACAGTGCTCTTGCACATCAACAAGCAATTTGGTTAAAAACACAATATGTCCTGACATGGACTAAAAGGAAAACTCGTGCGCTCAGCCATCCTGCGTGCGGCAGAATCTGCATCCCCACATGTAAGTGCCAGAGGATACATTCTACAAAGTTAAAGTCACCTTGACTCCGCCGATTGGATGAATCTGACTCGAGCCCGAGTAGAAATTAGACAAATAGTCTGCGAGCTGATTCATAATGGTATCTATAAATACCATCCGCGATTCTGCTTTTAGATGCTTGTTGGTGCTGTTGGCGCAGTTGATGCTGCGTTGAGGAATCTTAAAGAGAGAAGTGACGATAAATAAAGCGTCCTGTGTTGTTACTGCGAAAAATACATTGGCAATAATTTTGCAGCCAGCGACATGCAGTCTAGTGTAGAATTCGCGTATAGGGTAGATTGGAAATCATGTGGACATCCATCAATGCAAATTTATTGATTGGTTTATGCTGGGATCTCGTGTTTTGTTGTTTTGCTCGGGATTTATGACAATGTCCTTAGCAAACGAAGATTGGAATTCAGCAAATGGACCAGTCATTCCATTTTTGAGTTCCAATTGTGCAACGATTTATGGTTATTGCTGCTTTAATAAAATTTGTTTATATTTTCTGTGGCGATACTTTCAAAGGTCCTTTTTAATGGTTTCAATTTTTCAGTATTTCTTTGGTTGAATGTTTAACTCAGAGTAGAAGAGCTCGCAGAGCCATTGTCTATAATGTAGACTTCGTTAAGACCTAACTAGACTTTTTACCCTACACGTCTTCTGTGTGGAACCTATGTCAGAGGATTTGGATTTCAAATAATTTTCCCCTCGGAATAAAAATAAGCTTCATTGTATAAGCCTGAACATTTTGATATAATCTAGAGATCTGCAGCATGGGTTACCTTATTTCGAGAGTTGTATCCCATATTTTTATGGCATAAAAGAGATAAGCATAACACGAGAAGCTTAATTTCAAGGAATCGGCGAAAAAGTAAAAATAATAAAAAATAAAGTGTATCATCATCTTCATGCGCCATTTCTTCCATTAAACTGAAAAACACAGTCAAATAAATTTCATTACGCAAATAGGCGTACAATTTTGATTATATTAATGTAGTATTAACTCCTTAGTAATTCACATAGAGTATATTGTACAGATAAACTTATGTAAACTAAATTTTACAACGGGCCTTGCAAGGGTCATTCATGTAATTCAAGTTTTGAAATAATAAAGACTTGGAATAAAGCACTAACTACGACTGCTTAACTTCGTGACTAATCGACTGAAGAGGAATACTAGAGAATATTGTTTTCAAGACTTTGCAAATAGATGAAGCCTTATTTCAACGCACCCAGCAAGAATGTTGATGGGTCATTGATATTAGTTTTTGATCTTGAATTCAAGTCCCATATCTTATCCAAACTGCGCTCCAACCGATCAGCTTTATATGTTTTGTTTTGATCGATAGCCAAAACTTTACTACCATTGCCTCTGGATAAGTTTTAGCTAAAGAATTTCAGGACTCGCTTGCGGAAGGGACCTTATTTTCTTCACTTCATGTTTTGTGCATAAAGTATTGTAATATGGGAATTTATATGACTTGTAGATCGACATATACAGAAGCCTGAAATGTCCTGTTAAACATCACGTACAAAACTTGAGGTTTTTATGAATTTTTCGGAAAAAATCAATTCAGTAAGTTTCTGATGTCGTTGGTACAAGCTGCTCCTCTTTCACATATCTTACAGCAGCAGAATTTTCCATCTCTACCATACAAAACCGACTATATTTCATAGTTTCAACCCGTCTGCAAAACGATCACAAAAAGCATGCCCTTAAAAGCATGCCCCAGAACCGTCCTTGCTTTAATTCTGGGAAATTGAGTTATCGCTAGACAAACATATGGTATGGACTTGTTGTTTATGAAGGTCCAAAAGTAGAGATAGTTAGGCATATTTTTAGTTGGTTTTAAAAAAGTACCGCCGCAGGTTTGGATTGTCCCTAATATTTGCACTAAAAGTTTGTTCTTAACTTTAAACAACAAACGCAAGGCATGTCCGAAAACTCCAGAAATTATCTAGAGGTGCCCATTGTGTACTAGTATCTTATTACCATAAATTTCGCAAACTTATCAAAGGTTCAACCGTGTGATTTGTTTAAAAGGAAAAAAATGATTGACAAAAAAATTAAACTTCTTACTTTCGATTACCGGATTTTCCACTGTTTGCTTCACTTCATTAATATCTAGATGCAAGGCATCCTTCGTTGCATTTGTGATTTGTCCTAGTCATATTGAAGCCTATTATTAGCGTATTGATTTACGCAGTTTTCTTCGGACAATTAAAATATTATAAATCCTTGGAAAGTGGTTCGTACAAAGCATACCTCTGAGGAGTACCGTTTTCGAGGATGTGTCTAGGCGAAAGCTTTTTTGTTATTTTCATCTTAAACGCTCGTCCACTTAGAAATCTAATGACATCTATTCTGGATTTTTTTTTTGCAATCTTAGATCCATATGTGGTGCCAAGATTATTTTCGAGCTACCGAATCACCAGTCAATAGCTTTCGTTTCTATCCAAATTTAGTCACTTCTCTTCAACGGAGGATTCCTCAGTTCTAAGCATATTCTCATCGATCAGACTAATCAGGCGTACAACGGAAGCACTCCCGGCAGTGTACTCTAGGCGAAGATGAAGTTCGTAAGCGAGGAATGTTTGGCAGGCGTTGCCTATATCCTCGAGAATATGCCTATATTCTGGAGTTCTAGTCTATTCTGTCTATAAAGTTAACCTATCTCCGGAGTTATTACCATCTTATGCAGGCATATGAGGCAGATATCCGTACTCGGTAAGGATTTTATTAAAAAACAAGTTTCTCTTTTATTTCGACGATTATTTATGGATTAACATGTCCAATAAGTTTAGCTGTCCAGCGACCAGATCCTTTAATCCTTTGAATTTTCAAATGATCACAATTCGGTAATGTTTTCGCTTATGAATTTCCCCGCGAAGTAGAAGCATCCTGATTTTTTGTTTTTTTTTCTCCTAAAGTTGGAAAACGTCCTATCGACCATAATTTGAAGGGGACCCAGATTCCTCTACTAGTGACGAGCTAACCCTGGGAAGTTCTATTTGAAGATTTTCAATTCTTTCGCCTTCTGCACTGAATTAATTATATATAAATCCTAATGGCCTTTCACTTTGCATTTCTCAGCTTACATCTGTTGGCCACTGTGCCTCCTTTAGACTAATTGTTCTTATTAAAATTTCGGTGCTGGGAAAATTCGTAGTCATGCTAGAGGCAGGCAGGCAAGCAGGCATCTAAAATTACCATCTTGTGTCTCCGGCAATTAATGAATCATTCTGTTGTCTTACGAAATCAGCACGGCTCGCGGGAACGAGGATGATGACAATTAGATTTTCACTTGAAACGATAAACCGAGGTCCTGCAATCTAAGTTCGAGTACGTGTGTATGTACAGAGCCACCTTATATTACGCACGTTGTTCTGGCATTTTCATACACTTACGCATTGCAATTGGATAAGGTTGCTTTGAAAAGAAAACTGTGAAAGTGATTAAAGCACAAGAAATTTAATCGTTGATCCCGGAAGGCTATTTTAGTTTGCAATGGAATTCTTTGTAATTTTTTTTTAAAGATGGATTCCTAATACTTTGCCTTGAGCGAATTTAGAACATTAGCTTTAATAGGCAAGTTTATTTATAATACTGATTGGAATTACTTTAAGAAGGGACTGAACTTTTTTGAATGACATATTAACAAATGGGGTTGCTTCAGTATGTGATTAAAAAGTATGTTACGATTAAGGAAGCATGACAGAAGCCAAATCATTATGAAAAGTTGCCGAGTTCCTGAATATTCTATGTTTGCACATAGAAGTAAACGCAAAGGGATTTTGATGATGTTTTCAAAATCAGAAAAGCAGGTAAAATTGTCGGAAATAATAAGAAAATAAAGTTATTTATACTGTCGTATTATTTGTTATGTCAGTTTATAAAACAAAACAAAAAATTATTAACAAAAACAGTTATTTGACAATTTCAGAGACAGTCGTGGCAAATGTCATTTTGGTAGTTGGTATTAACTGTCATTTTGTACGCGGCGGACGCCATATTGAATATTCTTAGCTATTTGCGGCTACACCATGACACTCCCGACATTAAAGCAGCTTTTGTAAACCAGAAAACGGTGATGAGTGAAGTTAATCAGAGAACTTTCAACAGAACTTAATTCGTATCCTGAATAAAGGTAGAGGCATTCATTATCTTCCACATTTGTGGCTTCAGTTTAAATTGACAAAAGGAATACTTATGTGACAGGAAAAGTCTATGGAAATTTGACAATGTTCGCAGATTTTCAACGAAACTGGCAGTTTATTTACAGTTTTTGATTAGTTTTGACCTTGCAAATCTCCCTCCACGTGGTTAGAAAATTATTAATATATTTAAATAAATTTCTGATTATTTTGCAAAATATTGGGTAGGCCGTAAAAAATGTTTCAATATATATTGTCCTGCATTTCATTGTTCCTTAAATTTGTATTTTTTATTTCCTGTCCGTTGATTCTTTCAGTTTTTTTCGCCTGTTTCAATTTCTAGCCTTCAATTGTTATTGTTCTTTGAGTTCGATATCAATGTTCTGTAGCAGTCTCACTTGAAGATTGTGTTGTTCGCAACCAAAGGATTTTAAATTCCATGTACGTGGTCAAAAAATCGTTCCTAATTAGACAACTTTGGGAAAAAAGTCGAAAAACACGAAACTCGACACGACATCTGAAGTAAAACCATTGATGTTATTGCCATCATGACCAAGTGGGCCCTGAGTGAAATCCGTAAATTGGACGAAAATCAAAATTTATCGCAAGTCATAAAAGTGGCGGCCATTAACGGCTGGATCTGTACGACTTCGATACCACACCTATGAAGCCACCACGTCTCGAGTGCAGAATTCTGATGCCAGAAGACAATTGAGACCAGCGTGAGTCGTGTGAGTCGATGGGGCTGTTTCTCTCACCACCAAACGGAGTGGAGTTATCATGCAACGTCAGTCTGAACAATTCCGAATGTGATCATATTACAAGACGTGGTCAAGTGATTTTGTCCCTATGGACTTCGAACAGTAGACACGAATTCCATCCATTTCAATACCATCCCCGTTGCTGGCTGTCCTGTCTGGAATCGTATGTTGGCCGCTATGTATGTTCAACTCGTATGTAGTGACCAGAACATGGATCTGGCCATCTCATCTTCAATGAAATATGTCCAATGAGTACTTGATGGGCGATTCGCATGAATTGACCCAACTGACCAAAAGTAACTCGCAATGCAATTTTCTATCTAAAGCTTCCTATTTCGACTTTAGTGGAAGATGTTAACCCTTTTGTTGGATAAACTATATTTAAATACAAATGCTTGTGGATTTTGCGGATGCTTTCATCCTTTACTCCCAACTTTCAACTCAACAAAATAAATATGGATTTATTTATTATGTCTAATACCTGCTGGTATATCATCTTTTTCAAAGGACAGATCAATAGATGCCGATGAACGTAAGGTAGCGTACAAGCGTACAGGATGTGTAAGTAAGCTTACAGGATATGCTATGATGTAATGTGAGTCTTGTATGTCGGTGATGCTAATTTTACAGTGTGGTTTGGTAGTGTCTAAGCAAGAAGCTGAAATATGTGAAAAATATTAAGCCAAAGATACAATACTGCAAAACCGCAAAGCGAAAACGTGATGTGAGTCGCGCACGTCACTTCCTACTATGCCCGGATGAAGGAAATCTTCTTATTTAAACCGTTTGACACTTCTCATGTCAAACATCAAATTAGTTCTGTTTTGCACAATAAATTTCTTTAGGCTTACAACGTTTAATATTCAATAATAAATTAAAATATCAGTGAAATTAGTGAAATTTCGTCAGGTTAGTTGGCAATTTACAAAAAAATTTTGTCTTACATAATGCTGATTTTAAAGGATTCTTTTGCCTTACATAAAGCTGATTTTAAAGGTAGAATTAAAAAATAAGATAAAGAAAAGCACAAATTTCAGAACTTTTGCATTGATACAGTATCTAACCACACAGACGGGCAACTTAAAAAGAATTATAAAAGAAACCTCCAGAAAGCGGCCAATTTGAATCCTTATTTTTGCTGTTGCTGAATTTAATACTAATGAATATCATTAATAATATTTTGATCGACCCCGATATTTTATAATTTTAATCCTAATCGGGTCTCGTAATCCATGGTTTACCTAGCATTCATTGTTCTAATTTTTGGTTGTGTTTTGGGATGTCTGTCTCCATTGCTTACTACTAACTTTCACAAAGATTCTTTTGCTGGAAGTTGTAAAAGGAGTCAATAATACTAAAAGGAATCAATAAGAGGAAATAATACTGCATTCTGGTGTCTTGGTAACAGTTTTGTTAATCGACAGGCAAATGTATTGGGCCGGCACACCCGGCCCATTTAATTGACTGCATTTGGGCCTTTCTCAATCAATAAAATGCAATTTCTCCACTTTGGATGTTTCTATTAATCCCACACAATATTTTACTTCCACTGACTAGCTTACCAGTTCGTTTTCTTTTTTAAATTCTCGAAAAATCTTTTGTTTGTTAAAAAAAATTTAATTCTTTTTCCGTAAAGGTAAAAATTTTAAAATATAATGACAGCTTTTGAATTTTTGCCAAAATTACCGGCAGCTCTTGTATTTTCCTATCGTTATCAGCGGCGTTTACTCCTTCGTAATCCTCGAAAGATTTTCTAACAGTGAAAAACACCTGTTTGGTGTTTGGAGTTTTTGCTCTCAGTAACAGAACTTGCGTTGTGATTCAGCTTAAAAGTTGAATTAGCGACCCTGGTGGCTTTGGTACTTTGATCAAGTTTTTGATTTCAGGCATAATGTTTTCCATCTACCTGAGGTTTTCTGTTCAGATAAGGATATACGTTGTTTCCTTCTGAAAACTTGTAAATTTTTCATCGCTGAGTCTTCGCTAAAATCAGCATAGCAATGGTGTAAGTCACTTACAGATTATAAGTGAGAATGGAAAAGTTGATTTCCGAAATAAGTTTCAAGAACTTTTTCATCATTCTAGCGCTCTAGCTACCTCAAGTCTGACATCCGTTTGTCAAGACTGTTTGAAACACATTTTTCTAACAGTCAATTTTGAAATTTCGATCAATTTATCTGAAGTGAAAGAATCATCAAAGGAACATGTTCACCTTAAGAGGTGCATGCATGATTTTAATATGTTTATTACATCATAGACGCCGAATCACATGGACACCGAGGTACCGTTACAAATAATTTCAGCGGAATCTGTTCAGAACTTCTTTCGTCTGCCATCATTTGGAAATCTCTCCAATCACATTTTAGATCTCGACTAGCTGGCAGCAGCTTTTTTGTATATTCATTTTCATTCCACAATTGAGGGTATAGTACTTAACGTCGTAAGACATTTTTTGCAAGTTGTATTGAATTTTACTGAGGTTTTCGGTCAATCAGTCCGCTAGATACTTAACTTTTATGCAATAAATTCTCTTACCCATCTTAGAAAAATTGCGAAGTAGCATATGTGGAATAATATGGATATAGACTGATTTTTTCCTGCCCCATTTCACATGATACACAAGTCCTCATGGTTAATGAATTAAGATGATACCCTTGTGTATGGTTGGCAGGATATGTTTGATCAAATAGAGACATGGGTTCGTCGTTCAGAGTAGATTTGAAGTGGAAAACTTTAGCTTCAACGATCTCAGTAAGTGTTTAGTTTCAGCGTGCCTGTGTTCATTGTAAAACGGCGTGTCAATAACCAAAATAAACGGTCAGATGTCAAATCGCGGCTCTCTCTCTCTCTGTAGACTGTCAGGCCATTTTTAAATTCTTCATTTTGCAATGAAGCATTGTCAATATGGAGAGTAAGAAGAAAAGAATTGAAAACCTTCAAAGAATTAAAAATCTATCTGGAAAAATTTTGAATGCAAAGCATTCAGACAATAAGCAAACGATATTTCTCTGGAGTAATGAAACAATTCCTTGTAAAGACATGAGAAAACTCATGCATTTTCTCTGCTCTCCATGTCATCACATTTGAAAGGGTTAAATAAGTTACGCTTGCAACGGCAATGGCATCGATGACGATGATGACTTTCGTGGTCTTTCATTGAAAATGCTTTGGAAGGCGCGCCTTACTACTCCTGCCGCCGTCTTAATATTTGACGTCCCCATCACAGCCATGAAACTCGTTATCACATTTCGCGTTGGGGTTATCTGATTCCTTTCAATTTATGCTGGACGCTGAATGCTCCCATACCTCCACGTTGTCTCGAACGTTGATGACTGCGATCGAGTTTTATGGAGGAATCAACGTTTAATGATGGTTCTTGGGGATGGTGGTTATCGTTTTCTTGGTGCCATCGAGCATTCCTTTCTTCTTCGGTCATTAGTTGCCGAATTTTAAAGAAATCGTAAATCGTACGGCGATAAGAATTATGGCGAGTTACGTGGCAAGCACTACAGGAACGAGATTGACAAGGGCCACAGGATATTGCACTTTCATTCTCCCGAGTGGAGAAAAGTGCAGTTTTATCATGATGGCGAATCGCCACAATTTGAAGGGATTCCTCGTGAGCAACTTGAGTCAATAAACAGGATTTCACATTCTTAGGATATGAAGTCCATGCATATAAATTTTATGGTGGCACCACAACAAAAAAAGGAACAATCTTCAAGTTTCGGTTGTAATTATGTTTTTTTCTTGCTCCGATTTACATGCAAAGAGCTATAACTTTCACTTACAAGAGCGCTTTCTTCTTTTCTCGTTTTTTAAAGCCTTCGAAACTACTTTTGTTTCAAATTCATGCAATCCCACCAGTTCTTCAAAAGGCATATTAAAACGAGCAACAGACAATTGCATCCTGAAGCCTGGTAAAAGACATGAATCCTGTCATTGCGAAAGAAAAGTATCCCCATGTGCAACCTTTTGTGCAAGTACACTTTGCCGACGTACTTACGATTAATTAAAATTTCATGTGGCGTCTCTCAGTTTCTTTGCTGCTACTTTTTGAACTTCCGAAATTTCATGAATTAATAGGGATGAACATGTCATACAAGCCTCTCATCTACTTGGTGCGTTCCTTCAAAGGAAAAGTACCTGGTACCCGAAAAACCTTTACCAAAATAACAAGTCATTAACATGGGTAAATTGCAAATTGGACGATAGAATATAAAGAGTCGTTGTAGGATGCCGGAGTCAATGACAATGTCTCGTTTGAATCCTTAAGCCTTGAGAAGGTGAAATAGGTTTGTTCTTTTTTGAACATACGTTGTAGTATGATTGTACAAAAATTTATTGAATTCAGTAATATTTAGGGGCTCGGCTTTGCAAATTTTTCGTTGTTACACAAAGGACAACTTTAGTTCCAAACCTTGTAAAAACTCATCCTGCTCCAATTAGATGTAATGAGATGACAAGCAGAAGGTCTTCACTTACATATCCTGCGGGTACTGTAATTAAGAAGCTTTCACTCTATGACTGTTTCGGGGAACTGTGGAAGAATCTGTTCATAGCTTTCAAAGTGCATGCAACGAATCGTGAATGCAATTCGAAGTGTAGCGACATCCGCGGACGTCTTTTGCTATAAACAAGTCCATGGTCCTCCCTTGAGGGTCCCTGTAAAGGCCGCTTTCAATTTTTTATAGTAAATTTTTGATTTGATAAAATCAATTTAAAGTAGATGAAAAAAAATAAAACTTTCGCTGACACATAGTGAATAATCTAGAAATCTTGATAATAAATTCAACATATTTCGTATAAAGGATACGCAATTTGACGACCGCATAATCAAAACGAGTAACTTTTTTTCCAAACTGCACTATTCGATGAAAATTGCTCATATTAAAATCAGCTCAGCTGAAGTTCTTGATATTACATCCTCTACATTGGCGATACTTGTTGTAGATTGTCCTGTAAACGGAATCAAAATACTTCGTCTGTTTTCTATGCAAAAAGCTGTACAAATTCATCTCAACCGAAATTTTTAAAGTAATTTAAAAATTCGTGTTTGACAGGATAGCAAAACAATGATGAGCGAAACAAATAGAACAAGCAATACCGAGCAAGAGTCCTGAAACTTCACTACCAGAAGCAGGAAGTGTATAAAATGAAATTTTATATAAAGTCTCAAAACTTCTTGTGTATGAACATCAAATTGGGAAATTGGGAAGTCTGCTGGAATTTGCTCATTTCTGATAGTGGCACTATAGCAACTGTGTTAACTTGCATCGTGAAAGGATAAAGGCTGTACAGTTTCGTAGGGCATCATGAATATGTACTGCAAACGACACTGCTTATTTTGTTAGCTGATGTGGTTGATATGCTTGCACTTACACAATTTTCGAATACATGTTTAGTGTTCGCAATATATTTTGAAGCTCCTTTCGTACCCCCCAAAAAAAAGGATTAATTGCGGCCATGATTTCAAAGATTTTGCCTCATTTCGAATCGCATCTTCAGCATCCATATTCAAATGTTTCCTTATCTGTTTCGCAGTTTTCTCAGAAAACGAAAAATCGTTACACTTCTTCGACAAACTGTTTTTGTCAAGTCAATGTCCAATGCAAGTAAATACTTTCGCCTTTTCAGTCCGAGGGTGAGTTTTTAAGTTCGCGGAATGGAGGGGTAGGTCATAAATAAATGTTATGAACGAAGTGAACACGCAAATCATATCTCATCGTTTTAGTAGTCATCGAACTATCGTCGATCAAGCATCTCAATCTGAATTAAAGCAAGGAAACTTAGTTGAAACCAGACTAGAAAAGGTGGCACTCGTTTACGCGAATTCTGTTTTAAGTAAACTCATGGCTTCGTAGTGGCACTCTCATTAAACAAGGCAGAGCTAAGACGATCCAGGCCGTGAAGACGATCCAAGGCCTAGACAGCCTATCGAAGTGACCAATCCGAAAATTATTCAGAAAGTCGAAAAATTAATACTAGAAGATGCTTGACTAAAGGAAAAACAGCTGGCAGAGAGGGTCGGAGTATCGAATATGCAAAATTCTAAAATTCTTCACAATCATTTTGGCATGACTAAAGTTAGCGCTAGATGAGGTCCGATAACGATAACTCTGCCTTAGAAACAACGCCACATTGAGCTTACCCGCGCGTTTTTGGAAGCTTGTAGTGAAGATGAGGATGAAATATTGAATCAATTTGTCACTGTAGGTGAAACTTGGGTTCGTCATCATGAATTGGAGTAGGACTCTAGGCAGGAGCACATACATGCCATATCATCACCCAACGAGATTAAGGTTTCACAGTCAGCTGGTTAAATCATGGTGACAGTCTTTTGGGCCTTGGAAGAGATCCAATTGACAGATTACAAGAGTGAAAGCGTCCACATTACTGGAAAATACTACGCCTCAATTATACAGAGTTTAAAAGATGTATGAGAGAAAAAGGAAGGGACAAATCAACCAAAGGTTTTCTTTTTTTTTCATGACAACGGTATTGTTCACATGTGTGCGTTACGTTGGATACGCTGAACAAAGTTGGCTTCCATATTTGAACCACCACCTAACAGTTTTGACATGGCCCCCCAGTGATTATTATCTGTTCCCAAAACTTAAAAAGGGAATTCGTGGGACGAAATTTTCAAGCGAGGGAGATGTGTAGGACGCATTAGGGCATTACATCATTACTCAATTGGCACGGGCTTTCAGTCTGCTTGCCAGGATAAAGAGGACATAAAATGAAGCAGCGTCTACAAGTGGATACAACATAGAGTTATTAGCTATACATTTTTATTGGGACATTTTCCTCGGGGACCTTCCATCATCTCAGCCATACCAACGTCCTGTCCCACATAATATGGTAAAAAACAGTTTTTTTATAAAAATTTCTAGAAGCTTATTGATGGTGATTTGTCCAGAGGACGACGAGATGCTGGTATAGTGGCATCATCATACTGAAATGAATTGGGTACACATTTTGTTCTTTTCAGTGACATAGTAGTCGGAATAATAGGTTCGCCTATCCAATCACTTGAATGTAAGTCCTCTAAATTGCGTGTAACATCTTCAAGGATCCTGTTATATGCATGAATTCAAAAATTGCTGGAATTTCTACAGCATCAATCGGCTTGCAGTCTCTTGGTCTATCTACGACGGTGCTTTTTTTGAATCATTCATTGGTATGTGTAAAAATTTTTTCAATACTATTTTCCGAAATGAACAAATTCCAGGCTCTGAAAATGTTGTCACCCCCCGCGCAATACCTACGAGTATCTGATAATTCAATGAGAATATTTGAAATTTGGAACCACACCCTTTTTTTGCCACTTTATTACCTTATCATGCCCCGTAAAAAGCCGGTTTTATCTGAAAGAGGCAAATCCTATTCATCTGAATCCGAGCTGTTTGATTCCTTAGCAGATTACGTCTCCTCTGAAACAATGTGGTCCGAAGTTTCTGAACCTTAATCATTGAGTCCTGATTCACTCTCTTCATATTCCCGTAATATTTTCTCAGATATTTCACTTTGTGCTAGCGTTCGGCGGCTCATTTTATAAAAAAATGGTATTACAAGCTTAATTCGATAATATCGGTTGATAGCCGAAGGAATAAAATATCGCGTTGAGCGTGGCGCGTGACCTAAGAGAAAAATACCCCGAAATAGAAAATAAAAAGCCAGAAATAGCTGCCCATAGGGCTTAATATTAAAACCATGCTGATGAAACCTAATCTTCCATCGGCTGTTTAGGGTACTCTAACTTACTTTTTTAGGTTGCGAGACCGATGGGGTGTTTTCTTTTATCTATGCGGAAGACATAGCTGTTTGTAGTGAGTGCAATAGCCGGGCACTCATTAAGCTAAGATCCAATGCATGTATCATAAAATGACTGCAAAAAAGAGCAAACAGAAGCAGTACCTCTAAAAGGGTAACTTAACCCATCAGTCAAAATCGAGAAGAGCTCTATCAAGAATTTTGCAATACGAAAATACATGGGAGTATTACAAAGCCCAAATTTGGACTCAAGAAAATACAGAGAAAATACCTCTACCTAGGCATGGGAAACTTGCAGTATACTAAACATTATCTGTATGTCGAAAGTGGGTCTTAACTTTACAACCAAAGCCTTAATTAACAACGGGTTATTCTTGACAATCGTCACGCATTTCCTTTTTAGGGTGGCTTCGAAATGACAATAACGTAGTAGTTCCGAGGTTCGCACTGTTTTGCTTGCAGGAGCATACAGGACAACATTTACACAAGCTTTTTGAGTTGTTGCAGCACAACTGCCAACTGGTTTTGCAGTCAATGAACGCCTCTACCAGTATAAGGAGACTTCGAGAAATAATCCTAAAACGATGGCTCCTTCGGAATACATAGTATTAAAGGCAGCATCAATAATGATATCTTTCCGAACATAAAGGAGCGGCACCAAATGACTTTCAACCTGCCTAAACATCATGTGATACAATAACTCACTGGACATAGTGTCATCAACATATCCTCTGGAAAATGAGCCTATCGCCAAGCGAGAACTGCCTGTGTGGGAGAGTGGAAACCCTCCGACATCTGATTTTCGTATGTTATCTCCACGTCTTTGAGAAGGTTTACAAGAAATTGACAGCTTTTGCCGAACCACTGCTTCTGAAAAAGGAAACAACAGGCGATCACACTGAAGAATGAGAACCTGATGCGGGAGCAAAAATTAATTTGATAATACGAGGAACACACGAAATCTTCAGAGCCCAATAGGAATAAAGTTTATGCAATAATCCTTAAACTGATATTACGGAGGGCAAAAAATTCTGGGAGAGATCTAAGACTTAGATCACCAAAATCTAAGGGCAAGGGATCTAAGAAGATTAAAATCGCGCTTTGTCAAACAATGGGAAAAGTGACCATTTTCCACTGCGTGGGTAATAAGCCGATTTGGAGCTCAGGATTACGAAGCCTTAACTTGAGAGATGAGAAATCGCTTGTCAGACGGATTGCAGGGTTCCAAAGGGCCATACTCTGGAAGAGAAAAAGTTTCCACTTTACATGGTAAGTTTTAACTGCTCCCATACTGAACGAGAAGGTTTGGCCGTGAGGCTCAGATACTTTTCTGCAGTATTGTTTAGATCACTTTATGTTGTTTCTTTACGAGGATTACGTTTATGATTATGGTTATTGATGATAGATGGAAGCTGCTTAAGAAAAAAGAAACGACAATTGATCAAAAGAGTGCTTCCTATAAATAACCTGTGCCTGCGAGCTTTCTTGTGTCCTCTTGTTTTTGCCGTTGTGGTTTCGGATACTTACTGAGCCTTACAGTTCCCACATAAGCCCCAATGGTTTTTAATTATCGCGAAAAAGGAGAAGAGAAGAGAGTCGGACATTTTTTTAAATTGTTCACTTTTCAACGTGTTAGCAAGTTGTGCGATAGATCCGAATAATGTATCAGAGTGATGGGATAACATATTGGTAACGAAAGTCGTCGTCCATCGTCCTGCTTTCCTGCCATTTTGTGAATTGTCAATAATTCTGCGAAATTCCGCGTATTTTTTCCTCGTTTGTTACTTATTTCATTTATTTCATACTTTTTGCAGTATGATAACTTTTTGATAACACTCTTTGACACTGAAGCAATATGGCTTCATCCGTTTCAATCGGTTTTAGTCAACGGCTTGATGTTTTTTTAGTATTAATTTATAAACTTAAGAATTTCGCAAACCGAATAAAAGTCATGTCCTCATACTCGATTGTGTTATTTGGGCGAGTGAAGTCAAACTTGAAATTTAAACCAAGATGTGGAGTTTTTTGAAACAGAATAAGTGTTAATTAAAATAAAATTAATTTCTATTATTGAAAGTATATCGGGTTTATTTGGTCAATATTAAATTTGGATAGACAGAATAAAAGGCAGATTTTATATATGGTAGTTAAATTAGCTTGAACTTATCAAGAAGCTAAAACCTTACGGATATTAAGAAAGTTTCTTTTCAGATGTGAAAAAATCACACGTCATCCTTTATACTGCCTCTATTTTTTGACATGAGTGTGACAACTATGCCGAGGGAGCTGCCCCTACCTTACACATGAGGATAATAACAAAGTAGAAACTATTTGCACTACTACCACTACACGAAGGACAACTACCCATTCCTCCATGTGGAGTCTTGATGCAACTTACTTAGATGTATGTACACGTGTGACGGCGAATTTGGTGGGGTGAGTTGAAAATAAGGAAGCAAAATGATGGCGTCTGAATAACGTGCACCTACTTTTCCCCATTGAAAAGGGTGATATTGCCTCCAACTGAAAAGGAGAAGCCATAATGCACCAACAGGAGCCATTCAAAAATGATTTCCTGTTAAATTGTGCACTACATATTCTACTGGTGGCTGTCCATGACTGGTGCATGCCATCCGTGTGCAAGGATATCGCTCTCAGTTTAATGTGTCATTGAGTTGAGGCGTTTGAAAGAGACAATCCACGAATTGGGGATGACTCTCCCTGGCTTAAGCCTTCTCTCGCTATCACCAATGGGATGAGATTTCCAAGTTTAATGCAAAATTTGTGGCATGGCCAGCAAACAGGTAAGCGTCCTTACGCGAGCGTCGGGATGGAATTGATTTTATAAAACCTCTTCAGTAGCGTCGCGCCACAGTGGCAATATAAAACTTATTCGAAGCTGAATTTAGTGTTTATAATTCATGCAGTTTTAGTGCTACGTATTTTACCTCACCTGTCAGAGGATTAACTTTAAACTACTTTATGGACATTTTAATGGAATTACTTTTATAGAGATTCAGCTGCATCTGGGTTGGGTCCGAGGGCGATGCTGGCAAATCTGTCGGCTCGGAGGAGGTGGTCCAGCGAATTGAAGTTCTCGGTAGGTTCGACTGCCTTCTATTGCTGGGATCATTTTAGCTGCCATCGGTGGAATCAGAGTATTTGCCTGGTGGTTAATGAAGGATGAGAGGCAAGGAAGCTATTATTTACTAACCTCTAGCACGTCCCATTGAAAGTAATCCTTGGGCCGAATTCGCCCATCTCTTGTCTTAGTCCGGCGCGTCCAAAGCAGTTTTTATCGCTGCTCCCTTGCGTCCGGAGGAATAAAAAACTAATCTATATGCTGGCGCAATAATTCATTCGAGATGGTATTAACTGAAAAGTGCGATGCACTGCTACTCCGCGGAGACTCCAGACAACTTTTTGCAAGTACAAAACTGCAATTGAATGCAATGGTCGAAGCACGTGTTGTCTTCAGTGCACTTTGTCTGTCCAATCCCGGTTTCTGAACCAGGCGTTACATGCAGCGCGATGCATTGGTGCATCGATGAAATGGCGCGAAGACGGGAAAAAATCGCCTCATGCACTTTTTGTGGGCTGGGGTGAGTGTACGTAGTTGACCCGAAGTGACCATTGCACCACACGCTAGCTCGATGTGTTGCATTTCTGCCGTTTTTATCTGTCGCGCAGACTGCAGTTTGCTCCGAGTTATCCAGTTGTTGCTGGAAAACAGTCGACCGACACCAGACTGCATTCTGGCCATTGACTACATACTTGCCCTGTTTCGCTTCCCTGCCTATGCCCGCCATGCCACTAAAAATATTGATTGTAGTTACATATTGTATGTAAAAATGGCCCCCGTCAATGCACATCGTCCATCCACTGATAACACATGAGACAAAAGACGACACAACAGCGGGGCTGTGTAAAAGCCTCAAAATATTCAATTTGTATCTGGCAAATGAAGATTACCAATGTTGTGTGTATTTACGGCTATCGCATTCACGATTGTTTGTGGAGCAGCAAATGGGTTTGGTTGTTGGGCGAATGCACTTATGGTGGCGGACGATGTTCAGCTATTGCGAAAATGATTGAAGCCTTTCCTTCTTTTTTGCATTTTCGATGAGACCCCACAAGACGTTTGCGGAAAACAAGTGTTTGTAAGTTATCCCAGTTATCCCAGAGTGGATTGAGCACGTCATCGGAAGCTAAATATTTTATATCCTTTTCAATTATTTTGAATTTATTGTGCAAGTCATTTGTTGTGGACACCAATATCAGTTGACTCTGATGAGATAGGATAAAAATAATTCAATCCTATCATTAGGATTATATGAAACGTCTGAAATGAATTTCAGCAATTGTAAGTTATGAATAGAGATCGCCATTCCTCAAGAATGTGTGTTCCACCACTGGAGTCGCAGTGGGTCAGGACTTAGATTAGCATGGGTCGTGAATAACTTATGGAAATGTGAATCCCTAGAAGAACCTATCGGTATGTTTAAGGATCCCATCCTCATCCCCCACCTGACGATCGTTGGAGCTCTCATGAGCTGCTGATGAAAGAGGCTTCTACCTCAACATTGGGGAAGCAACCGTGTTGCTCCTCCTATTTGACGACTATAGCGCCATAAAACCTACTTTTGGTTAAAATATCCAAAAATACTACAGCAATATTATATGCCTTAAGCAAGGGCGAGGAAAAGGGCAAAGGAAAAGACCGGACCTACTAGCCGCTGGCTACTTTTCTTGATCCTGGAATGTAAGGTCATTCTGGATGATTGCGGCTGTTAAGTCCTTCCTTCAGCGAGCCCGCGAATAAAGATCTCAACTGCTACCAAACTATAAAAGTGATACTATTTCTACAAAGGAGGACATCCAAAAAGGCGAGGACATCATACAAATGACAGTTTGAAGTTGTTTCATGGTGGATAGGCAGTTCAAGCCCAAAACAGGGTTGGAAATCAGACATATGACAGTTTGAAATCGCTATTATAGGGTAGGGATAGGGAAATTAAGCCGATTTTTAACGGTTTCCCCTAACGAAAAGTTGTGTGAAATCCACTTTGAAGAAAATTTTTTCTAACTCTGGCTGCAAAATGGTTACCTCTTGTCTTATAACCAGAGAGTCGTTGTCAACGAACGCTTTTAGGATATCCTTGAAAGACTTTCTTTTCCTTGCTTACAATGAAGTATAGTTGGCAACATTATTTGATTATAATTTCTACAAGAAAATACAGTTGTAATGCACATTAAAATGGAAATATCCATGTAATTTGACAATTTTTTTGATAATTACTTTATGTCACTCCAATTCCACCATGTTTTATTTAGTTTCTTTTTAATATAGGAACTATCTACGCATAATAGACTGAGTTCAAGGCGGCAACAGTGTATGAAACGCTGGGTCTACACCGACTTTGTACTCGGTCTTAATATTTATTTGACGTTTAACGTACTGTTGTCGTTTTTTAAGTTGGGGTGGGCAGAACGTGACACGACAATTCATTTGAGGAAATGGCATTAAGCAAGGAACGACAAAAGATATTTTATCTTTTGTCGATATTACAAAAATTAACGCATTACAATTTTTATAAGATATGGAGAGAGAAAAATTGAGGAAAAGTAGGATAAAGGGGAAAAATTAGGGTGAATACGTTCTTATCTCAACGTGATTAATTTGATGTTGAGGCAAATTTATTGGAGGTGTCATGACGCGCCACTGATGAGAAGCACTACAGAAACTTCAGCCGTATGAATGTTCATCAATACTTAGAGAATAAGTATTTTTTTGGTAAGTTATACCTTTTATTGTTTGAAAATACATGAATGTATTAAAAGAAATTGAATATAAGATGCGAGCTTTGATAACAAAGCCGGAAACATCAAAAGGATACGCTATATCATCCAGAGTTCGACTCACAATCAATTTCGCAATCTACAGGCATTTCGTATAACTCTTTTGAATTCCTTTCAAGAGTTTCCCGTAAAGCCACAAGTGCTTTTATACTAGAAGTCCTATTAGCCACTATAGTTGATTACAGCCATAAATTAGGATAAACAAATTTAAAACACTCTGTAATTGCAATCGTTTTTGTAGTTTCCAGAACCAGAAAATGAGTGGGAAAAAAAGCTGCTTACTCCAACGCTGTCTGAAATTTCCTTCATACTTTGTCGGCTTTCGATGGTAAACACATTCGAATAATAGCTCCTTCACATTCGGACTTAATTTTTCACAACTGCAAAGGATTTTCCAGCATAGTCTTCTTGACGTTAGTTGATGCCCACTGCATATTTCTATCCACAGACATAAGAGTAAATCGTTTGCCTTCAAATAGTACCAGTTTCAAAAACTGTTTCTCATACAGAACCTTAAAGGATAAAAGGTTTGCAATACCGTCAACAAAACCACTTGCCGGAAAAATTGTGGGTACCATCCTTATTCTTCCTCGGTGACGATACTTTTACTTTGGATGCGCACCTTAAATTTTATCCCTTTTGTTAAGACCTCGAGTTGGAACTGCGACGTTTCTGATGTACACGAAGGCCTTAATTTTCTCATTTTTCTTGTGTTCATTTACCTTTCCAGTGAACGCTTTTATTGTATGTTTTGTCAAAACTGACTGAACCTTTTGCATGGGCTCTGCAGCAACTAACGGTGGGAAGTTTTGCAATTGTGGCACAATGCTTATACCAAATGTCGTGAAAATGGCGGTTAAGGGTGTAATTTGTTGCATTGTATATATTTCGGCAATGGAATTCGTAGGGGAAGGGCGTTTTCTCTCATTATCCTTGAATTTTCTGAGAAGTTGCAAAGTGAATCTGAAATATTAGTGTTTTCACTGTAGAGTAAATCCTGTTTTCTTCTTGTACCCCAGGAACCGCGGCTATATTCTACTACAAAATGTAACTAACTTTTATGGGTGAGAATCTCTTTTGTATTTTTAAGCTGGCATAATCTGAGCTTTTCCCAAGTACTATCTTATCTTTTGAAAATGCCGTCTCATTGCAGTAAAATAAATTGGATTCGTGAACATCGCCACTGGCCCCTTTGTTTCCTCAATCCTTTTCTGGTCCTGCACATATGAAGACCTCAATGTCACCAACCTTCTCTTGACTTCAAATTCATGCGAGATTTCAATCCACGCCTACGAGTCGTTCATAATATTTCAAACTCATATTTCAATGGAACTCTGAAATAAATTGGTTTGTTGTCTCACTCTTCGAAAGTTTATATTCCGCCATTTTGCTTCGCCAAACGTCAAAGGACTGTCTCAGAGAACGTTCACGACTACAGACCAGTGTATCAAAGTCAATGAATGTGACTGAAGTCAAGGACGAAGAGGAAACAAATTCATGCTAACTTTCCTTGATTACCCACAAAATGTAGTTAAAGGAAAATATTCTTATTATTTTGACAAAGTCATACTAAAGTCGAACTTCCCTTGTAACGGGAGTATCAGTTGATCATATGCTGTATGAAAGGCGTATTCTAGGTTCAGCGATTTCGTACTTATCGGACTCTACTGAAGACCGCTGTAATGAACCTTATCTAGTGAGCAGGGCTCTTCACTCCCTTATTCCTCGAAACTAAGATAGTGAGTTTTTCTCAGATTACAGAGAATTTTAAGGGGACGAAAACGACATATGATTATACGACGTGAATACGACCCGGTTGTAGCATCGATGTTTCAAAAAAAGAATTTGAGCATGTGTCAGTGGTATATAAACGAAGAATTTTCCTGTTGATTGCTATGATACAACTGATGACTTGAAAGCAAATTTTATTGCAGGGGAGGTAATTGATTCATAACTGTGTTCAAAGGATCTGATGCCTGAAGATCTAATGGTTTAATATTTAATGGCTCTATTCTGCATTCTGATTTTATCATACTTGAAACATGTTCATGCAGGAGATTCGTATTTTCCGACATTGGCATGTCCTTGTTTTTGTCCTTATTATTTGTCACTTATTTTTGTGTTAAAACTGAAGGTTTACTTTGACTCTCGTGTAATCAGTAGTGGTTTGGGGGAGGTTATTCCATTGCTAATTAAATTTTATCTCACCCGCACGGGTAATAACTGCGTATGGTCCAGGCCATCTTCGCATATCCTTCAGAGTAAGGTGCGTTGATTCATATATCTATCCATGCTTGTGTGTGATCGGTGGGGTAGGTCTAATGTTGACAGAAGCTTATATAAAACCATGTTCTTTTACTCCCAAACTATGTCTCGACGGATGCAATTAAAACCTTCTAAATAGTTTTGAAAATGATCCTGAAAACAAGCTCCGTTGTTTTGTACTTATTTTGTAATAAGGAGTCTGTTTCTTGTCAATCAGAATGTAGATCACTAAGACTAATAGTTTGGTGCATTTTTCGTATCTCTGTGCAAACTTTTCATTTCTGTGTATCTGATATCCTTGCATATCCTTCATTTTTTCTTTTTTTAAGCTTATGTCCATCTCCTAAATGAACGCAATTTTTTCAAACAATTACTTACATAGTCGATCTGAGTTGCATCCTAAAGATAGAACTCGGTAAATGCGAACTATTTTGCAAGATAGTATTTCCTTCATATTATGTTAGATACGGATGCAGTTTTTTTTCTTATCATGCGCATGTGATAAGCTAATAATGCACTTTATACAAGAAATATACAATCTAGAAAACCGCACAGCACTAAGAACGAAGCGAGGAAAAATACGAAGTACTTAGAGTACTGATAGCGAAAAATGCAATGCACAATGTGTCCGTATAAATTACACAAGGCACATTCAACAGCACAGTGTGGGTCCTTGGTGTTTGCTCAACGACAAGATAATTCTAGCATGAGTTTCAGATTTTCTGTGGCGGAAAAATGGCAAAAAAATGTACAACAAAAATTTATAAATCCTTTTCGTCTTCGTTGAATACACGATCATCATTAAACTTCACTCTAGATGTCCAGCGTGCCATGCATTGCATGTCCTTGCATTGCTATCCAATGTCCAGACTGACCAAGCCAACTATGGATGAGAGAATGTTAGAGAATCTCATCCATATGTTTTCACTGTTGGTCGTAATATCAGTACTATTAGAGTTTCATGGATGACAGCTTGATATTTTTCACCAGGAACTGAAGAGGATTACAGCCATGGCATATATGTGTATCTATCGAGGGCGGTGGCCATTTGACGGAGTCGGACTTAAAAAGGACATTTTCTTTGTAGCGCAGAATATATTCGGGAATGTCTGGAAGAGAAGTATTTAATGAGCTTCGAAGTAGCCACACAGTTGTTTATTTTAAAAAGCGGAGTCGTACAGAGGAACGTGTAATGGTTTCAAAAAAAAAAAAAAGGAAGCAGTTACAGACGATTCGAGTGAACAAGTCCTTTTGATATAATTATCTTTATCTAGGAGTGAGATCTTGCGGCAACAGCCACTGTTAGAGATTTGTATCACGCTTTTAGTATGTCTGCATCGAATAAAGAAAATTTAATGAGAAAGGATGTTTTGAATCCAGAAAATTCATTGAGACTGTACCATCGGACCCTAACAAATTGAGAAGAGTAATCAGGCAGGTTATTACGTAATGATGTAAAAAATGCATATTCCTTATGCATATATCCTTGTCGAATCAGCGAATGCAAATAAATCAATACTTGAAATATGGAAAGTGGCCACAGAGCTTGGCAAGAAAAGGAAATCCTTTTTAGTTATGGTAAAGGGAATCTTGACATTTACGGCAGCTTTTTTGTTGGATCGGGAACGTATGATATCATCGGCATCATCGGCGAATGCGAGACGAACTTCCGATCAGCACCAGTCTGGCTCCGGGCACCTATCCCCATAAGGTCTGGTGTCAATCAACCCATGGTATCTCTGGAAAGCAAAGATATCATGCGGGAGGGCTTGTAAGCCTTGATCGCTTTTCAAAAGAAAAAATAACGACGCAGTCGGAACTTTGGAGAACACAAAGGCGAATTAGATGTTGTTTTCAATAGTTAAATTTATAGAAATGCAGAAATGCATAGATACAATCTGTTACCTTGGCCAGTAGTATTGAGTAGTCCTTTTGTTATTGAAGAACTTTTATAGCATTATTTAGAAACAGATCCAGCAAATGTACATTTATTAAAAATAAATTTTTCGTGGATTGTGGAGGGGTGTTTATCCTATTTGCACATATGTCTTCACAACTTGATCACTTTCTACAATTTATCCTATTAAATTGAGATACTATTCTCTCATAGATATTGTTGCGAGTATTATTTATTCGGCCTTTAAAATTTTTTTTCAAATTATACGTTAACTTTAGTAACTTACTTGATACAAACTATGAGTTTTAAAAACTGTGTACTTCGATTTTATAAATTTCTTACTGCTAAAACTTACATGATATTACATAAAATATATTACAATGTTTCATATTCTGATTGGACTAATATTCACGTTATCACATTTTTGTATCGTAGACTTAACAGCAAGTTTGATTTATTTTCCTCACCAACTGTCGCCTCGCTTTGTTGCTGAATTTATTCGTCGTTTATTCTATAATCTCCAATGGTTAACCAGTGTTAAGTTTCGCCGAACAGAAATTGCCCATTGGACGGTGAGTTATTCCTAGTACATTCTATTTACTGTGTTTCCTTGCACATTATTACTGCTTGCCTTTATTGCCTATGTGCTGGTGACTGAGTACCGCGAGTATCGAACTTCAAGATTTTGGCTGATCGCTCACTTCAGTGGTTCGCTACATTTTGTTTATATCGGTTGTTATTTAGTCGCAAATATGACTTTATGATGTATTGATGGTTGTTTTTTTCAAGGGGTGCCCTTTCCTCTTCATTTAGGAGTTAAGGAAAGCTAGTTTGATGTGCAAATTGTTGCATACCTTCTTCTTTTTCATAGAAATAAAATCAGTTATGCAGGTTTTGGGCTTATTTGCTAATATAATCTAGTAATGCACCGAAATTGGTAACCAGGGTAAGTAACAAAACAAAGTTGTTAAAAGTAGAATCTAAATCTATGGATTAATTTAAAAAAATTGAGAAAAGCTTCAATTTATCGATTGTAGGCAGTCAAAACTAAGTATACCATTTGTTGTCAATACTTTGTTCGCACATAGTTTTTAATTTTTTCAGTAAATGAAATCTTTCCCAAGAAGTTTTCAGATAAGAAACTCTTTGGGTATTCTAATTAACAAAAGCGAATATCTTTTATTTGCACGGTGTAAGAATGTAAGCAATATTTAATATTTTCCTCAACTATTTGACGCTTCGGAAGGATTAAACGAATTCATTGCACTTCGCCATGCATAGTGCGAACGAAATAGATAAAGCTAAATGCAAGAAATGTTTCAATAAAATGCACAATGCACTTGGTGCAGCAAAAAATGTTAGTCAGCAAAGGCACCTTGACTCGCAAACGAAAGGACAATGCATGCAACATTGTGAAGGCATGATTGCCGGGAAGTGTAGTACGGGGTATAGAAACTTAAATGTGATGATGATTGCATTGTCTGCTAATCTTTTGGTGGGTATCCTAGTGGAAACAAATTTCGCGCTGCAAAGCGCACTGGAAGCAAAGATAGAACGTTGAAAGGACGAAATTGCAATTTACTAGGAAGCACTCTTATGTCTTTGATTTGCCCTTGAACAGGATTATGTTGCTTTCACGTCAAGGAAAAATCGTTCACCATGTGAAAGGGTTGTACCTTCGAGACTTTAGCCGTTGCACAGTTGGAAAGTTGTATTTGTATAAGATGTAGTGGAGCTTAGATCAAATATTTTAACGTCACTTCTTCAAAATGGTATTCTCCAAATATAAATACTCAGATCTATTGGAAAATACTACAGTTGAACTGAGTTATTCAAATTCAACGTCTTGAAGTGCAAAATCATAAATTTGTTCATGTTTGTATTCAAAACATACTGCATTGAATTTACTCACATAAATTTGATTTCATTCCCTTCATATCTATGCAGATATATTTGTAATATATATTTAAACTCCGAATACCGCTCATAATAAATATCTTGCACCATAAATATGGCGTAGATTATTAATTACAAGAGCAAAATTTATTCATATTTGTGTTCAAGTACTTTTTGGAAAGTAAATTGTTTACACATCCGTTGGGTATTAATTGTAATAAAGACCAGGTCAGTGAACAGGAAAACTGAAATTTCGGAATGCTTACCCATCCACAGGAGTAGTTTATACATTTTATTTGAGTCCTGAAACAGACAGGCGAAATATGCCCTGTTAATTTGAAGTATAACTTTACATGCATATTCTTTCTATGTATGACGTCCGCAATACAACAAAAGCGAAATTGTAATAGTGAAGTTATCAAAAGAGGAAAGTAGAGATACCGAAAGAGCAATGAAAAGTAATTTGAATTTCATCAAAAGTTTATGTCTGCGTCAAATAAAACTCCCTGAGCATTAAAACAAAAAAATCATGGGTGAAAGGTTGACCTTAATTGAATATGTAAAGGTATACCTTAGAACTGAATATACCTGTACTGAAGTCAGTACAAACACTTAATTTGGTTCTTTGAAGAACCTTCTTTGCGTTTTTTTGAGAATTTTTTGGATAATTTTTCGTGTTGAAGCATGAGAGTCAGTGCTTAGTATAGGGTGTGTGCATTTTAAATCTAATTTGTTCAAGGTTAGAAATATAAATTTTTTTCCTTGATTTACTTACCAGCCTCTGAAAAGCACTTTACCCTTATTCTGTTAAACCTTCCCATTTTCCCTCGAAAAAGTTTGCTAGCCGTCTACGAACATCCTCTTCAGCTTTGTATCCTCTTCCTTACGTGTATCTGTCTAGAGACCGAAACAACTGATAATCCGTTGGAACAAGATCGGGAGAGTATAATGGGTAGGGCAATAGTTCCCAGCCAATCTCCATCAATTTTTATTGGGTAACTGCAAATGCTTGCGGTGTCGCTTCGCTATGATCACAAAGATTGACTAAAACACGTCGCGTACTACGTATGACTTGTCGAAGTCACTCCATTGCTTTGCGTCGTTATGTTTGTAGAAATGAAGTATGTTTGGTACTTCAAGATTCTCAGCACTCTGGATGATTTTTTTTCAAAACACTGAGGTAAATAGTTTTGTCCATGTTACCTTCAATGAACTCCAAATTTCCAATCCCGGTTGTAGACATACAGGCCCAAACCATTACGCCTACGCCGTCATGCTTGACTGCAGCGTCTAAAGTTTTTTTTGTGTCCTCAGTATAAGCTTTACACCGCACTTCTGTCATATTTTAGTTTTCGTTAGCGAACTCGTTTGCAAAGGATTCGTTTTGGCCCTCATCTTTAGTTTGATTTTCACGAACGAAGCGTTCAATGATGTTATGCACTGCATCGGGGCACTAATTAACAATTTAGGCAACTATTTGCAGGGATTGACCGTTCTTATAATGATCTTAGCATTATCGCTGCTCAGTTGCTTAGCGAAAACTTATTTTGTCGAATCCTAGTTATTGTCTTATACATGTTCAATTGTTGTGTAACAACCCATTGCTCTCAGGAATCTCTTCTTGACCTTTACACGTACAATATTAGACTAAATATTGGCTACAGCTAGTTGTGGCTTATTCAACGAAAAAGTAGGAAAGAAAGTCCCGTTATATTCCGCGATACGCTGACACCACAGCGGAGACAAGCATCTGCATGACGTAAGCTGCATTTCTGCTGCACATTGGTTTTGCGGTCTAATATGTTTCAGGATTAATTCTCGCAAATGTTTGTTTTTATTTATTGTAATTAATAAACCTGATATTTTTGAATCTGAAATTAACATTTAATGATTTTTTTTTATTATTTTTCAAAATAAAGTGTTTTCAAGTTTACAAATTACATAAAATAAGCGTTGAGCCACTTTAAGCAAAGTAAAGAACGCAGACTGCGATAATATCGACACTTTCATGACACTAGACGATTTCGTTGGAACCTTCTGCTTAAGTCCTTGAATATACACCTTAAGAGTATCTGTGCTAAAAGTAATTCACTGCTACCTTGTAATCTACTTCTGTTGATCAATGTATTTACGAAGTTGATGGAATTCTGTTTGGTCTGAGGTAGATCTTCATTTTTTTACTCTCACAATGACATGCATCTCTAGATAGTGTTGTATTATTTTTGATTCAATATTATAAGAAAGTAGTGTCCGAATGGCTGATTTTCTGAATATATCGTAATCTGTTCGAAATTTTCTTCACGGCTGGGCTTCGGTTTCTGTTCGCTTAGCTAGTAAGTGCTAATATTCGCTAGCTAAGAGCTAGTAAAATGTCTAGCTCCTTATTATGCTTCAATTCAGGGGAGGCGCTCGGTAAGGATTTATTAACGTTTGGTAACCTTTTCGTGAAATCCTCTGTTAGGCGTGGGAAGTCTTGGTCCTGTAGGAGTTCAAGATGTTTCTTCTTGTTCCTTGTTCTCGATTCAGCATAGCAGGATCGGAGGTTTTATGCTTCGTTAAGAGAATTATCACTTCAAAAGATTTTTCCGGGGCTGGGCGAAGGGGTGTGTAAGCTTCCAGAAAGGGAAGTTTTCTAGACTACTGCTTTGGTTCAACCACCAAACAGTTACCGTGTCAACATAAAAATGAAGTTTGGAACTATTTGATATATTATTTCAGATGCAGTCTTATTTTCATGTTCTTCAAGGATTTGTTTTAAAAGCGTGGGGTAATATATTTCGATTTTTCAAGTTTTTCCTAGGTTGATTCGTTTGAAAAAAACTAGCGTCAAAAGACTGGAAAATTTTCAGTGATTTTATGAGTAGTTATTTGCTGTTATTAGATCTCCATTTCAAATTTTCTGAGTTGACCTGAGGTGTTTTAGTTTCTTATGTGGCGTTGATGTGGTATATGTACAATTTTTTAAGCTAATAATAATTCACATATCAGCTCTGTGTAAACTTCATGAAAAGTCTTTCAAAGGAATTGCTCAAATTGTTTGTAATGGTAACGAATTTTCGTATTCGTTACCATTCATTCTAGTTACGTTTCGCTAAACTTATTCCAGTTTGGTTAATGCACTTTAACCCCACTCGTTCGATATAAGGACGCTTCTACCCTCGAGCAGTTGCAACGAACAGTTGCATTTCACACATTGCTCACTGCAAGGTCGAACTAATATAAAACTTCTCGAATCGACGCTCCTCGAAAAGTGCATTGGTCGGGATACTAATCGCCTGTTGTAGGGCGGAGATGCATATGAAAATGGGAGGCAAGTTACTGAGTGAAATATATTGAAGGTCGTGTAAAGGACATTTCCTAGTGCATGCTGCTGCAAGTTAAAAATCTGTACTTCGATTACTATGTGCTGTTGCAGCAGGATATAGAGCGGGGAAAATTTATTAAATGGCATGGCAATGTATTTTGAGCATTTGCGAAAGTGCTGTAGCTTTATGGAGCGAATCAGATTGCTGCACGTTAGTTTACATCGTATAACGCATGAAGGATGCTATAAAGAACAAATAGGATAAAGACTGTCAACTCAAGCCACCCGTGAAATGTGAACGCGCTCGTAAGTCACATTGTTTATTATGAATAATATTATCGACAAGTCTGATTGGTTGATTCAAGTTGCCTCGAAACTGAAATCAATCATGCAATAACAAAGGAATAAGGATTTGAATATGGATTTCAGACAACTTGACTTGTAGCGTGTTTTTGCTACTCAAATAAATTAAATTAAATTTGATATGAGGAGTGTTTGACCGAAAAGTAAAATAAAATACTTGTCTGAATGAATCGAAAAAATCATAAATTTAAAAATATTCGATCCCATGCATTCTAGAGTGCGAGAAAATGATCGTTTACCCTCAATATATTTTAAGTGAGTTTCGAGGCAACTAATTAGAAAGTACTCTACCGTCTTATCTTGTCCTGGTTGTCCATAATTTCTGTACTGGTCAGCAACTACAAATCCTAGTCTATAGTTATGTGGAACTGTCAAGAAATGCCTGATACTGATTCCTATCAGCAGTAGAAAGACTGATCTTAGAAAATTCATAAGGCAACCAGTTTTTTTCTTTGTTTCAATTTTCATTCGTTATTTATTACAATCAAGGCGTTTGAAACCTTCCATCTGGTTATAACTTTGGTTATGAACTTCTCATTTAGGATATCTATTACTTTTTGTAGAGGTTTTAATATTTTTCTCACCGCTACTAGCTCAAAACTCTCTCCCCGTCTTTCAAGCTGATTGACTCGGTCATACGCTTGTATCTCTTTATGTCAAGAGAACATAGTATTGTCTGGGGTAGATCTTTATCCTTGTACCTAAGCAGGGACCCCGTAACATTCTTCAATAATTTTGTATCGTTTGCAATTTGAGATACCAATAGGAAAATTTCCTAGCAGCTGCCAATGTGAGTGTGTCGTAATCTATGTTGTTTCTTGTTTGCAGTGGGCATAATAGTTTCGCTTTCATTTGAGTCACATTTTGTTCGCAGGTTGGTATACGGGGGACCGTATGTAATGATAGTCCTGGTAGCCCCCATCAAAGATAGGGACTAGAAGGACTATCATTAAATGCGGCTTACTAACATCTTTCATGGTAAGGACTGGTTAAGGTTCACAGGAGGTGGTTGCTGCCATGGCTATGAAATCTTCATCGGGCAAATGTTATTAACGAAAAATGCCATTCCTGCAAAGATTCAGAACTTAAAAGTGCAATTTGCTGCACTTTTCGGATATTTAATGAAGAAAAAGTAATTGCCTGATTACTCTCCCTCCCATCCTTTATTTCTAGAGTAGAAATAGGCTGCTTGGAACAGGAAATCATTCAGTTATTTATACCAAATGTTACGGTTGTTCCATTTGAATCTTCGGTCATGAGTACGATCGGAACGTTAACAAAACACTAAACTTTCATTTCACTTCAGGCAAGAAGCAGTTTACTCTCGAAATATCTCTTTATAACTAAACAGTAAGAACTGGTGTTATTTTCGAAAACAGAAGTATTATCAAATCCCTCATTTACAACATTTGGCCCGCAGCAATTTTTACGGTAATGGTTCAAATTTTTGCGATGTATTTCGCAAACTTGTCCTCTCCTCTGTAAACTATAATTGTCTTAGGAACTATCGCTGAGAGGATTGTGCGATTTTTATCTGATTCTTTTCGCTAGCTTTTAAGACGCGTTTTAAAGTGCGGACACAAAGAAGCGACAATTTTCTCTGTTGTGTTTCCTTTCGCATGTTTTTGGAGCCAGTGTATTTTCTCACTTTGAGGTTACTTTTAAAAACTCGGAATTCGCTCTCGTATGCCCGATACAATAGACTTTGTGTTATAGGATACGTCTTAGATAACGTACATCTTTTTCATAAATTATTTGATTGACTGGGCGTAGAATATCATTGCAAAAACTTTTACAGAAAACTTTTGTCAAACGCCAAAAGTGCAAGAGCCCAGGTCTGCATCTAAGCCCATGTCAATTTCATACAAAGACACAATTACCCATTCTTTCTGCTTTCCATGGAATGTCCTCACATTGAATATTAACCTAATTTCTGTATTGAAGTTGGATAAATTTCAGTTCCGCTTTTTCCCTAGCAATTTGCGATTAACCAAATTGCTTGACTTTGCTTACAGCCTGAAATAATTTTCTAAGTAGATTAAACTTGGGATCGGCCCTGAAGGACGTTGATTCGCGACCACATTTTTCTGCGGTCAGTCTGGGTATCTGCACTTGAAAATATTTTTTTCTATTTCATTTCGCAACATTTTTCCCATTGTACCCCTTGAGAGCGTCTTAAATAAATATTTGCCAACACCAGAGACATTAATTTAAAATTGTCTCCGACTCCTTTTAGCATTTCGGCCGGAGCATGGTTGTCGGCTACGACCGACAGCCAAGTCCTTTTCACCAATTCAAACATCATTTTACTTAGTTGGAAAAGTTCTGCTTTTGTTTTTTCCTAATTTCTTCAAAGTTTTTTTTGTGTGTGTGTGTTACCTTCTTCGTAAATTTTCATTTTTATTTTCAATTTTCTTTCATGGAAATTATTTTTTCGGTTGTTTGTCTGTTTGGCTATGCCAGCTTTCGTCCAACCTGGCGATGTTAAGGTGCGGGAAGAACTTGTTAAATTAATTTTCGTAGATCTGCTTTTATTTAGCAATTTTTTTCCTGCAGGTTATTGCGTATAAAGTATAACCTCGCTACGCTGAGTTTATGTACAATGGTTGGGATCATCAACGCTGCTTCAGAGTAGCAGCTAGCAGAATGCATCATATAGCATAAATAACAGAGTATTCCTTCCAAAGACTACAACTCCAAGAGCAAGACATTCTCTGTTCGACATTCCTTCATGTACCCCTTAACGTTTGCAACATCGTAAGGTAAGGAGGCGAGAGCCTTAAAAACAAAATAAACTAGTCAGCACCTTTTACCCGTTCACCAAAAAAAAACTGCGGAATAAAAAGCAGAAAAAAGGTAAAAGGAAGAAATGTCCGCGTTATAATCCAGACGTGAGACTTCGGGTGCCTTCTAAAGAAAAGGACACGTTGGTGTCTCAACAAGGAGCAAAGTTGGCTTGTGACTGTCTAGTCGTTTGGTTTTCGTCTGGAAGTCATGCTTAACTTGCCCAAGTCTATGCAAACTTTTTAATTATCAGCAGCCACCATTTCATTTTCCATCTTCCATAATATCTTAACGTTAACTCCATTTTCCTTTAGTGTGTTTTTGCTGGACTCGATTTTGTACGAAGAACGGCAGTAAACTAAATATTTCATGGATGGAAGCTTTTGTCAATGGCCGAGCAGGATTTTCATCCTCGACTAAAGTTCATAAGGGTCTTGACTTAATTTTTTTTTAAAGATTGCAGAAAGCTAGACAACGTCATTTTGAATAATGTACAAAAACGAGAGCACATTTGCGTATTAACTGTTCCACGCTCACAAGGAATTAATTATGAATTTAAGATTTGATTTACTGGTTTTGTGTTTTAAATTAAAATAAAAAGAATTTTTGAATCCATTTTTTTATAGGAATCTTTCACTAGATTCCGACGCAATTTGTAAATGCAAAGCTAGGTCATCTGAATATTTTGCTGTTGGAAGCTGAAGACTTTTTGTACTCTGAAATATGGACTCCTTAGGCGCAAACCACTGGACTACCAACTGAATACTAATACTAATACGTTAGATTTTTCCAATCATTTTATGAGCACAGGTGACTAGTCAGAAGGATTCATGTGGAAAACCTAGGTACTTCTCGATCGGTCTTCAGGCCAATAAACAACTGCGTCCAATATCAGCCTTTTAATAGACACTCCGAAAAGCCATCCTGGAGCGCTAGGAGGTATCGGACATGGAGGGATCTCTTTTCTAGCACTTATTTCCCGTCCCTTCCTTCCCTCTAGAGGAGGTATCACCGTAATCTGAACGCACCACTCGGAGAAAGAACACGAGGCCTAGCCCGAAGTAATGTGTCAAACGGTTCTAGGCTAAGTTTCCAGGTGGAGAGGGGAGGTGTAAACAGCCTTCACCTATCAACCACGAAAAAAAAAACTGGCAGCCTTTTATCAGAAGAGAATTAGCTATGAGAAAAGAAATATTAGGATACACAAACATATCTAGTTGACGTCCAATACTATCTACTGTCCTTAAAAGACGTTTGTTCAATGAATTCGTTCAAATTAGCAGGAATCTAACATATCATCTTCCGGAAACTTCATCCATCCAAAAGGTTCTGGAGGGTAGCATTGGATCATCTAAGACATGCTTGTGCCTCCAGAGGCGGCCCGTTTTGCTGCAGGTATACCCCCAGCAAAGAGGCTCTTTAGTGTGAGATCTTCAGATCAATTGGAGTTTATTCTCCTATCCACCCCTCTGGTACTAGTCCTGTTTCGAGTACAAACCAGCAAAAATAACCCCAATGCTGTACCCCTGGATCCTTCTATATTTACAACTTCCCGGTCGACTTCTAGTATTTAATAAATGATAATAGTCCACCGGGAAGAAGTAAATATAGACCTATTGGACCTGAGTACGCATATGAGTTGATAAGAGTGCTCGAGAAAAGTTGAAGGACGATAGAAGTACCTCCAGTCGTTACACTGGACTTATCCAGTCTTGCACGGCTACTTTCGAGATTACAGCTAGTGAAATGAACTTTAAGGCTGTTATGGATGCAGCGATCAAGTTACTGTGTTTTTGGTTGCTGTGGGGTGGTTTTGTTACAGCATCAAATCATTTGCTCTAAACAAATCGCCTGGCTCTAAGGCGTAGTGCGAAGTGTGATTATCTCATATCAATAGAACTTCATCCTCTATGCTAGGACTTGTGTGGCTATTGGAGTGAAACAGCCAGTTTACAAACAAAGCACTGTTCATGTAGCGCATATCCGATACCATTTCTATAGAAGACGGTGGACACGGTCAAGTAGAGGTCATAGAAGTATTTACCGAATTTATAAGTGTTATGCTGATACCACGCGCAGCGCTGGCAATCCTATTGACGATGCGCTTCTCGCTTGTGTTGTATTCAGTACCTTGTGTATCCCATTCTCGTTTTGCGAAGGGAGCTTTTACGTATCCAACAATTTGGACAGATTTTCAAAAGACACAAAAGATTTTCAACACATTGAGACTCCTTAAAGCCTATTGCTCCAGCCGAATTTATTAGTGTTGGTATACGGAACGACAGTTTGTAGTGTTTTTAGCCTAACCATTCTGCGCCAGCTATTTGCTTCACTTTATTGATGCAAGATTAAAGCCTATTTTTTCAGCGAAACTTTAAGCCCTCTCTCGTTTTTGTTTGTGGTCAAATCATTGAACATATTATCTCCTTTTAAATATACCCGCAAAGCTTTTTTACTCAGACTTCGGGCTGGAGAAGCTCTTTATAATCTTTTGATGAATGTCTCGTCATACATTCTCAAAGATTTTGCTATCTCTCTTTTGTTTTCACCTTGCTCGATAATTATTATTGCGTCATCTTTTAATCTATTCTGTTTAAACGATTGTGGTTGAACTACAAACTTAGGTTAAACTTACGCAGTTCCAATATAAGCTCATTACTTCTGGTTAACGTTCGCTTAGCGCTACTCACAAGCTGACACTTCAAGATAACACTAAAGTCGGATGCATACTGTAAAACAATATCATATCTTTTAAAAGTGCATACAGATCAGCCTACCCTAAAAGTGGGTTGAATGTGTTCATACATCAGATATTCTTTTTTCGTTTTTTTTCTTGTTCAATCCGTCACTTGATTTTTTTGATGTACTTTTCTGTTTATGATTTGTTGATGCAATATTTATTGCTTCTATTGAACTGTATTAACATGGTCACGGTGCTGAGTCCCTGTGAAACTGAAACAACAGCAAGTCGATCAGTTGCTTTTTTATGCCTGGTAGTGTAGGCAAGGCGTCACTAGTGACGATTGTAAACTCAGGTGTATTTTAATGCATAGGCCGCTGGGGTTTCTTCCTTTCTTGATTGGCTTGAGAAATGCATACAGGACCAGCAATTTTCCGTCGGGTATTTGTCTGTTACCCGAAATATGGAAGAATTTATTGATTTCGATGGGAAATACTTTGAATGAACTCACTGAATTGAAAGTTTTTAAAAAACTAAACAACAATTTTTCTTAAAAAGAGATAAGCTTAAGGAGGTGAAATATGTTGGAATACCCGTTGTTTACATACCCCCAAACCCATTGTTATATATCGAAATAATTTTTATTTACATACCCAAACAACTATTAACTTGCTCACTGTCCAAGTGTACCCTTAGTTCCTACTCTCTTGTGGATTTTTCAGTGCAAATTTCGTGACAATTTTTTCGCAACGAATGTCGAGGTTTTCGACAAAAACAAAACGCTCTCAAAAATCTATTTAGAATGCCACAGTGCAACATCATGAAGCCTTGAAGAAAAGAAAATGTTGCATAGTACTCCAGGTATAAGAACATGCACAAATCTCTTGTGCTGCTAAAGAGTTTCTACTTTTTGTCCATCCAAAGGTGAAAAGCGCACGAAACAGAAGTAGTTGCTGCAGCTTCCAAAAATCTCAAATGAAAGAAATTTGTATACATAAGCACACTAAAATGCATAAACTCAATTCTCCTGCCGGTTCTAAGGACGATTTTGTTTTATATTACCGTGTATTGTTGGAAATATCTGGGGGAAACGTGTACAAAACAGTTGCAACGAATGAAATTGTGAAAACTTGTAGAGATTCGCTAGGAGGACCAATGTCAGCATTCGGAAATGTCGTCTTTATTCCCGGCAGTGTTTTTAACCTTGCATTTCAGCTCTATTCAGAAATATAAAACAACATAAAACATATTTAAAGGATCAGAACTGGAATATGTTTATTCGTTTTTGTGTACACGCGAAAAAATGTGGCATATTCGACCAGAACGAGAAGTACGATGAAGAGAATTTAAATGTCATAGGTGTCGAAAATTGCAAGAAATATTATGCTACGTCTGTACAAGAAATTAAAAAAAAGGACTAGGATATTAAGCATGAATGCCTTATTTCATTAGTTCGCAAAAGTGCTTGTGTAAACAAATTTCCTAGGATTTTTCAACGATAGCTTTGGTGTTAATGAACTTTCATGAATGAAATGTGGTTATGTGATTCTTGTCCTTGTTGAAAGTAGAGATTTTGTTTATTTTTATATTTTTGCATAGAATACTTTGCGTTTGACCGTTAATTGCATTGCGCTACTTAGTCGAATACCTCCTAAATAAATGTAAGGAATATTACCAGCTTAAGCCGTTGATTTTTGGCTTACTTTTCTCAAAATATTTGGCACTGCTTATCCTTGCAAGTTGAAAGACACGGTTAGGTATGGTGAAGATTTTCGTTTAGGGATTCTAGGAATCGTTTCAAGACGAAGAACTTCGTTGCATCTTGAACAATAAATAATAATAACACAGTGAAAGTGTTTCTAGCTATTAGCTTAGAGTTATTTTCAGTATTCCAGGTACTAATTTTGTTTGTCTGCTATGTCCACTATCATTACAATCCTTTAAGCTTGTTAGTATGTACATTTCTATGGCACTTTAATTTTTGGTTCTGTTTAGATAGTTTGGTTGATTTTCAAAATCCTAAAATTTAGATGTGGTTTGGTGTCCTAGGTCATTTGACTTATGTTAAAAGAAAAAAAAATAAAAATTGTCATCATATGCTCCGCTTCGAGATCCTGAATTTCGAAAATATGAAAGTTTGTCTCTAACATTGTTCGATGGAAAATTAAACAAATGACATGCAATAGGAGATACTTTGTCATAGTTTACCCATAGCTCTAGCATGGGAGTTCCAAGTGCCTAATTTATAAGTTGGAAGGAAATACCTGAAAATTCTGAACTTAGTCGCTTTGGACCCATTGCATTTCTACGGCAATTTCTTTGGAAATTCATATTTTCAAGACTCGTTCCTTGTTGAACTCTTGCATTAATATATTGTAATGTACCCTTTATTGAGCTAAGATGCAAGGATATTTTCCTTTTCTGGCTTCAAGTTTTTATTTAATCTCATCAAGAAATTCACTAAGAGATGAATTTTCTGCTTGTATGTTAACCCTAGACATAGAGAAAGTCTTCGATACCATCTGGAGCGAGGGCCGTTTTTTTTCTAAACTTTCTAGTTATCGTTTACCAACCTTCCTAGTAACCTAATCGATTAGTTTATTATAGGTCTCAAATTTACGGCTATCATTAAAGGAATCCTTACTGCCAAAGAATCAGTCTCATCTGGAGACCCATAAGGCTGCCGTTTAAGCCCAACTCTTTTCAACATTTTCACGGCCAATTACACCTAGCGAGTAATTTCGCAGCATTTCATACTTTAATAAAATATTACTCGTATTTATACATCAGCTGTCGATACCATGTTTGAAACTTTAGAAATGTAAACTGTAAACTGTAAATGAAAACTGTAATCTGTACTTTCACAGGTGGAAAATTCAAATAAATAAAGAGAAAACTCAAGTCATTTTTTCACAAAGTGCTGGAAAAGCTGTTTTTTCAACAGATGCCTCAATATATAGATGAGCAAACTGAGGCGTTACACTCATCTTTGTCGTTTCATCTATAAGCTCTCTATGTTGCAAAGCTCGCTTTATTTGCTGCTTAGCGCATTTGTATCTCTTATCTCGAGATCTCTTTTTCAGTGTGGGAGCTTTTTCGTAGTTTCGCCATGGTAGTTACGCTTGCGCTTAATTTGCAAGAATGCTGCTTGAAGAAAATGAAAATAATAAAATAATAATCAATGAGATATGTCTTCAAAGGAAAAACGATAACATAAGCGATGCAGTCTGTGGACCTGCAGCATTGTTGCTTTAAAACTCGTATTTTCAGTATAATCAGGGAAAAGATTGACAAGACTGGTAAGAGCGTATTGGTTCTCATTCAAAGTGTGGCCAATTCTTGGGAACCAACCTCGATTGCAAGATGACTATTGACAACCACCTCACAGTTTGCACTATTGTAAGGACCAGAGAAATTGGGCGGTTCCCTTTTCAAGAAACTGCACCGAAACAGACGGGAGGTGCTTGGTTTCTGGGTTGATGTTATAGGTGATTGCAGAAATGACACTAATTGATCTCTTTGCTAGAGAACGTAGGAACACATTCTTGAACAAATGTTATGTGACAGTAGCTTACAAGAAGGTGAGGAGTATTCGTTGAATTAGAAATTTTGATAATGTAGACCTTGTTTCATCAAAGATCTGAGTCTGTCACTCAATTAGTAGTAACAGTACTGTTGAATTAGACTATTGTTGGTCTTCCATTTTTCAAATTCAAATTAAATTTTAAAGTAAGTAATTCAAATCTCACTAGCACAACTAATAAAATAATGCATTCGCTATCCTACAAGTGTTTTTTTTTCGAAAATTCACTCACCCACAAACTAAAACACGAGCTGCAAGTCAATATCGCTGAAGGTTAAAAGAAGTTTTTCAATTTCTTTTGTTGTGGTGGTCTTGCACAAAGACAGAGGATTGCAAAAAGTCTGAATTTTGCCGCGAGGAATTCTTGTATCGATCACTGCTCCCTCGACCCACACCAAGTTTCAACAATTTCGAAGTATTATTTATAAATTAATAAAAAATGCAAAACAAAGAAACAACCATTTTGTTTCACTCTGTCAAAATATTTCTGATGGAGCAACCTACTTAAATATTATCGATGAATTTTCTTGCAACGTTTTCCAGTTGACCGGGAGCGTGATTGAAAATTTCTGCATTTTTCATAACGTGCTACAATTTCATTTGAAATGGACGAATCTCTCCGTCGTTAATAATTGCACGAACGAAATTTATTCTCTCAGAAAATCGAAAGCGAAATGTATATAAAATTAATTATTGTTGGCAGTTATTTTGTTTTGCGTTAATTTTGGTCTGGCTTCTAGACTTCAAGTTGCGTGCAACAAATTGCAAAATTTTGTCAAGTTTTACACTGATGAGGATAATTTATTATAGACGATATCGACCAAGCGAGAACTTGATTTGCTAACGAGATTCCTGTTTGCTGAAGTTGACGAGCGTGGTGGAGAAAAGCCAAAGTGGTTTTTCTTGTAGGTATATCCTGAACGTTTATATATATTTGTGTGTATTTAATTGAAGGAAACAGTACGTCACCACAGACATGAGAATTTGTCGTCTGATGAACTTTATGTCAGATTGTCATCCGTTGTAAGTGGAAATAAGTTGGAGCTAATCAAAAGCTTCAAAATTAAAATCCTGGCAATAAGTTGAGATTCAGATACGCTATAGGACTTTTAATTTTTCTTTTTCCAGGATAAAAATTTTATTCATTAAAGTGGAATTGAAGTCCAAATGGAAAATGTGCCCTTTCCCCCTTGAGGTTGCTCATTGGTTATTCTATGAGCACTTCTATTGAAAAACATTTCGACTGGAAAGTCGTCGTATGCTCCCCAAGCTTTAAGTTCAGGTTAAGATTTGGTAGTCACGGGGGTAAGTTGTGATTCCATCGTACTCATTCTTTATAAGGGCGCCAGCGTAGATTGCCATTTCATTCTGGGAGAGGAGTTAAGGATCAGTTCCCACCGTCTCCAGCCCGGAAGCTTGACTCTGTAAGGAATCTTGTCTACAACTGGTCTGGCTGTATTCGTTTCCCACCTTCGTGAAGGGACTACTCCCTACATAGGTTTGAAAATCTGAAAGGTGTCCTTCTGAGAATGGCTGCTTGTCCCTTTTAGGGGATAACATCTGATGCTCACTGAAGGAGACTTTCTGGTGTATCTGGTCAGGGGCATCAGGTTGAGTATTGTTACCATGGCAGCTGATTGTGAAATCCGCAGTGCATTGGTGATACTATTCAATGAATGACAAGTCCTGTCAAGTCTTTCACTGAATCTTTTCTAATAATTTTATTTACTTTTGTTAGTATTGTTACCACATATAATTTGTGAAGATAAAAAATTTGATAAATAATAAAATAAATAATACAACTTGTTGCCCATTACTATTATTATTAGATAATTCTTGATACTTCTTGATGAAAATTGAAATTGCCTGGCGGTAAACAAATTGTATCATCTTCAAGATAAGACTTCAGTTGACTTTATTTACGACAAACCCTTGGGAAATTCCATTATAAAGGATTGAATTTCTGATATTTGACTTCGGTAGTTTAATGGCTACTATTAGGACGAATGAGTTAAGTAGTCATTAGTGGATGAAGTTTGAGCGTTATTCCTAGATAAGAAAAATTTCTGACAAGAATTGCCAAAAATAACTTGCAGCACTTTTTTTTCTACAGTACTATACTGTTTTCAAATTTTTCAAAAATAAATGTGCTTCATCGCTCTGCTGAACCCGGTAACATATTGTTAGCGCAAACAATGATAGCACTCTCGGTCGGCTTCTGTCGGACAGAGATAGAAAAACCACAATTAGAATTGCGTTTGTGTTGAGTTTTTCACGCAAAAGATTTGTGAGGGGAATTCTTGTTAGCGCAAATATGAGAGATAAATTTACCAATACATATATAATTCTACTTCTTTTTGTTGAATACCCTTAGATCAGTGATTAGGTCAATGTTTTAGAACCGGTAAGCAGCTACGCTGTTGGCAATATTTACTTCGCAAATATTAACGAGACTCTTCTCAATATTTACTCTAAGCTGTTAGCTCTAAAATGTTCTAAGCTTTTAATGGGAACATACTAGTTACAAGTTTCACACTATTAAGCTTTCACAGTAATCTTAATAGTGTGAAAGCAATGCAAGGATATATTCATGCTATCTTTGAAAAAATGAAATCTCGATTGATTTTTATTGTGAATCCAGCTAATATCCTTTTTTTGTGGTCTCTTTCCCAGTGTTACATAGTTTACCACGAAAAGCAACTGACAAATGTCGTCAACAAAATTCCACGATAGCCATGAATTAATAAGCCTTGAAATTGTTTGCTTGTTTGCAACATTGTCGTTCGAAATCCTCGAGAGCGAGTATTAATGGTGGTCGTATAAATCTTTGGCGGTGTTCCTTCGGCAACATGGTAAGCTGCAGATATTGTTTTCGCGGTACAAGCCGTGCGTAACATGAGAATTATTGCTGCTTTCAGTTGGCTCTGGTGCTGCGACTTAAAGATTCACTGAAAAGTACATGCAGGACATCCCATATCGTCGCAGTACGAGTAACGTTGTAGTAACGATGTGTACGTGGAAATGCCTTGCCAATGGCAACAATTGGCAAGGAGCATAAGCCAAAAGAATTTTTCGGTTGTATTTCGACGCACAACATCAAAATGCTTCAATATATTTTTAAACATAAACGCAGCAAAAACGCAACATTGTAGCAAAATTGTTTGAGAAATTAGCAATTAAAAATTTGGCGGTGAGCTGATGTCTACGTGTTCAATTAAATGTTGTGATTTGCATGCAATTAAATTTATGCTGCAATAACATCAGTCGGTGCAATTATTTCCGCAAAAGATTTATGTATGTTTTGTCAGGAAAATTTACATACACATCTTTTTTGGCGGTCAACCTTTCCTTTTTTCTTAATGACTCCAGCGCTAGCACAATAAGAGCAGCAGCAGCAGTAGTAGTAGTAGTAGTAGTAGTAGTAGTAGTAGTAGTAGTAGTAGTAGTAGTAGTAGTTCTATTAGTAGCAGTAGTAGTAGTTCTATTAGTAGCAGTAGTTTATTTACACTTTCTGTCGAATCTGAATACATTAGATTACTTTCTGTTATTGACCCTAAACCTGATTCAGGAGTTTCAACTTGAATTCTTACATGGGAAGTCAACTCAACAAGCGATAACTTCGGCAGGATCTCGGCTAGTACTGAAGTTGTATGTCTGTCAACCTATTAGAATGTTCATTGATTTAAATATGGTGGAGATAGCCTGACAAAGTCCAATCTAATTTTCTGTTTTTCATTAATTTCCTTCCCCTTGTAGAAGAACGCAAATCATTCATTACCGCCTTAACGTTGCCCACTATGCTGAGTTAGGTATAGTGGAATCAAACGTTTGCTTGTCTTTTACAAATAGAGGATTAACTTTCTACAAATTCTAATAAGCGCTCACAGAACGAACGAACTCCCAATTAATCTTGTGATATTCGATCCAAACGTGGTATTGTTGTAAGTATTTGTAAAGATATTTGTATACAAAACATGTTGGAGATGGGGCATTAAAACGATGGTACGGTAGGATGCGCATGAACTATCTCCTGAATTTAATATATATACAGAACCACATATACTATTAAACAGGAAAAAGAATTCCTACAAAAATTTCGACTCAGAAAGCAAGTTATCGCAATTTCTCTATTATTCTACGTCATTTAAGCTCTCTATCTTATAAAGCTCGCTTTGCTTGCTACATGACGCATTCTTATCACCTTCTTTCTGATGCCTCTCTGAACTGATCGCACTTTGTAATGGGATTATTACTATAAATTTTGAATTAGTTTCGTAAATTTTATAATGCCAAATCAAAGCTAAGGAAATATTTCTCAAGTAAAGATGATCTTCTCTTATTCATTTTGACGATTGGAAATTTGATGTTGTTAGTGGAATGACAATAAGGTTTAACGTTTAAGGCGGCAATTTTAAATTTATCTTAGTAATATGCTAGAAAGATTAAGGCTATGCATGCTTTGTTTGCTTTGCTGGCTTGAATGTATATTGTAGGAAAATTTTTGCTTCATTTGAGCTGTCGAAGTGCGGAGAGGAAGCCATACGAATGAAGCGCATAATAGGCCTGCACCTTAAGAATGTATTTTCTATTTTTCTTTATTCTATTTTAGGGAAATGTAACATTCACACATATGTGGGTATGTTTAATTTAAAGTTTAGGATTAGAACAGTTCAGGCTTTAGACTAAGTTTAACATCCGATAGTAAAGTTGAAGGATTCATCCTTTTTAACGCAAGGCGCGCCAAGCGCTAGCAAATTTTTCAGAAACCATCGACCGGTTCCCACGACTTTCACCTGCAGGTTGTTATCCAGAGCACGTAACGTGTTGTTTGAATCTCAATTACAATGGGGCGTCAGATTATGAAGATGTCTCATTCCTCCACTCTTTTTTAGTAGTGTTACGTGATAAAATGCGCTTAACTGTTCCAAAATGATCCGAAGTGAGCGTTGGAGGACTAAAAAGATCGAATGAACAAATCGCACATCAAATTAATGCTTATTGTATTCCACTCGAAAGTATTATTCACTCGGAATGCACATCTCCTGGACAAACAGCAAACAGTCAATATTGCTGGAAAGTCGGTAGAAGGCCGGCAATCAGGGTGAATCTCGTGAGGAATGAGGTTGAGAAGTCCTGGCGTCTTCATTATGACACATGGCGCCTAATATTGTTGGCTGCCTGGCCAAACGCTGCTTGGAAACACTACCCCAGCATCTTTGGTTTAAACTTGGCTCTTCTTACAGGAAAAAGAATATGTAAGCCCTCGGGAGGATATTTTCGCTCCCGAAAATGAAATGGAACCTAAGGCCAGCATATCAGAAGATTATATGTGGTCCAAAATGCTGCACCGAGATGGGCTTCCGGTCGATGGCGACCAGGGCGCATACCGCGAGTGGAAGGAACACAGGCAAGGATCTTCTGATGCGAAAGTAATACGTTGAAGTATTTTAACCTATTTTTAGATATGTAAGTATATCGGCAACCAGTTTTCTCGAAATCATTCAATTTATTTCAGCCCAAAATGGTTAAAAAACTAGATTTCAGGAATAATTCTTCATATTGCTTGACTTTTGGAATGCCCGTGGTATGCTTTGAACCATATTTATAATATAAATATAAGATAAATATGTAAGACTATGTAAGATACGTTTATTAATTAAAATCATGAATGTTTTCTCCAAAGGTTGAGTATGCTAACACTGAGAGTAGCATTAGGAACTCGGAATGCATTAGGAACTAAACCAAGGAAGGTGGAAGCAATAGAGCCAGACTCGCGTTGCATGAATGCCAGAACTACCAATAAAAACATATCTTGTTAACAATATTCTTACGGGGCCATATTATTCCTTGTTAATAGCTGACAACCAGGACTCAGTTGAAGAGTTGCGTGCAATGTATCAACTCTCTTTATTGCTTCACGTTGACGAAACCAAATTAACGAACATGTTAAAAGGTTTCTGTAGACTGCAAAATTGATAATTCCGTTGATAGGAAATCGTAATGTGGTAAGTTGATGGTTTCGATCGATCGATGATGACACTCAGAATTGCAGACATCTACACAAAGGTACATGCAGATGACCTGGGAATATACAACAAAGTGGTAAAGACAATATCGTAAATTTAAATTAAATACAGTCTTGAATTGAAAGGCAGCGAATAAAAATTTGTTTGGACTTTATATTTATATTCGTAATGTTCTGAACAGGTTACGACTTTGTGCTTTTGGAATCCTGTTTGGGCAACAAACAATCGCTGATTAATTTTAAAATGCTTGAAACACACCAAACATCCGACCGGCTAAAGTACTTTCACAACAACAACAAAAACATTGAACACGGTGCTACTCCTTATAGGAATTGAGCTTTGAAAATTATATGTAATTTTTTCAATCTTTTCTTTTGTTCTCTTATCCTTGAACTTTTTTTGGGCACTGATGAAGGAAGAAAAGTTGGACGGAGTTATGTTGATCGGTTCATTTCATATAGATTCTTCCTGAATTTTCAGTTAGGGTTAGACAAGTTTTCACGTATTCAGAGGTTTCCAGTCCTTTGCAGTGTATGAGTCCAGGACACCGCAATTTTTTGGAAAATCAGTTTGGCCAATGATGTTTTACATTCACTGCAGTTTAATTGCCTGTAGATTTATGAAGTTTCGAAAATATTAAACGCAGATATGCTTCTGCATTAAAAGTAAATGACAGCTTATGAATTTTTTATTGGCAAACCTTACAGCAATGAAGAAGTCTGACAGCGAAGGATATCTGCACAAACATGGAGTTGAAAACTTTTTATGATTTTTTTGAACATGGTATGATGAAGAAGATGTTTTTCAGCTGATTATCATTGCTTGACTCTATTATTCTTATCGCACCATATTGTATTTGTCTCCTTTTCAGATTGTACATCCTGTGAATCATGACTCGGTAATGAGAAATTTTCACTATCCATGTGGTTAGATGTGTTCGAAATTGCATGTGTGTGTTTCCTTCCTCTGAATTCCGAAATAAATGTCATCATTTGATTTTGATACCCATATGTCCACAAATGCCATCCTTTTCTTCTTCCACGTGAAGTTGATGCTCTTGCAACCATAGTTGAGTACTCCTTGGATTGTTCTTCTCGGAGTTCTCCTTGCAGGAAAGTATTATCCACATAACTGATCTGCTTTAAGCCCATCCTCCAGAAAAATAAAGAATATTTGATTAAAAACTGGTGATAGTAAATCACCAATTACGTTCCTTTGAACGTAAAAAGTTCCCTGTTTGCACAGTTTAGATAACTTGTCAGACTGGCTCTTCTTCGTCCTCCTTGCCATAGAAATGTCTTATTTGAGCAACAAATCCTCGACGTGAAACCAGTTTACGTCACTGGTATGCGTCCTCCACTGGCGGGCGGTATGTTAACAACTTTCCGTGAATTCTTTGATATTTTCGATGAAGTTGCTTTCTACCGGTTGCATATTCGATTCTTGGTAGGGTCAGGATCGTTACTCTCACTCACTCTTACACTGCATTATCCTCCTGAGGAAACATTCCTCAACGTTATTAAGGATTTAGTATATAAGAAGAGTTTCCAAATTAAGTAGAGCCATCGCTGAGGAAGATCAAACGATAATGGTCGAAAATTGATTTTGAATTTTTTTTGAATTATTTATTTCAAATCTTATATGTCCCTTTACACTCCGTGATACTTCCTGATAATACTTACTCTCACTTGTCCTGAAATTAGAAAATTCTTGAAATGATTCAAGCCCATTTACTTCCATCTGGAAGAGTTTTTTTTTTAAATTAATAGGATAATGTTCTGGGAAATTTGATGAAATGATCTCCTTACTCACACTTTGGAAATTATTCCTCTAAATCACTTGTTGCTAAATCACTTTGTCTTATTATCCCTCTTTCTTAAGGGTCCGAGCTAACTCGGGAAAGTTTAATTTAGTTTTTATCCTTTGAAATAGGGCTCCAGATAGCGCTGAAAAGTCATGTTTGGAATAAAGTTCGGCGTCAAGGATCAATAAATAGTCTCAGAGGTATCAGAAAAACTAGTAATATATTCGAAGTTGTTCAATTGCTCTTTGTGTTTTCGTTCCAGCTTGGTTCAGGCTTCACTGTTTTTGATTTTTTTTTATTTACTCTCGTTTTTGAATTCGTTAGCCTAAGTCCAAGAACATGCAGCGCCAACATTCTCGGGTGGTTTCTCTCAGACAAGGATGGAGTGGAATTGGGAAGTTCGACAGGTACGTGGAAATTGAACTATTTATATGCAGTTGGGTCAATTCAATTCAATGAAAATTTAATAACCGAAGATAGCATTACTATGCCTTGATACTAAAATTTTCCCGAGTATTTTCTTTGGAGGGGTTTCATCCTGCGATTTTGCGACTTCTTGTGAAGACAAATTTTTCACAATGGTTCAACTTTCAATGACTTTTGATTCTGACAACACGCTTTCGTTGATTTTCAGCACGTTCCTCATAGGTAGAGGTTCCTTTTGTAAGTTAAAGAGCTATTCTAAATTGTCTCTCTCGTTTGTTTCCTTTCGCAAAAGAGCTATCATCTGATTTCTGATGTTGGTGTATACAAGACGGACACTAGTAAGCAAACATTTACTTTATCGTAGATACATTCGTACTGAATTATGCGAAAAGAATGAAACTGATAATGAAGTATTCCCTGTATAATATCAAAAAGGTCAACCGAATTCCCAGACAAGGTTAATTTACAAAAAAAGGAAACGTTAAACATGTCTACGCTCTCAGTCAACGTTGAAGCTTTAAACCCACAATGTCTGCTTTATTTCGCGAATGATTTTTAAATCCACTTCACATATTGTGCAAGCGTGACATCAGCACTCAGTCACTTGTTTCCACTCTGCATATTCATGGTTTTTCACGTGAAAGCTTTCATATGGAGTTTTACCATTTTTGCACGAAAGATGTCGACATCAAGCTGTTCATTTTAATTTACTTTGAAATTGAAAACATTCGCCAGATAGGGTATCATATTGTATCTGAAATAACACATAAACCACAGAGCTGCAGAAGACACGAGAACATGCTTTGGAAGTGGGGACACTGTGGGGACACACCCCCCCTCCATTGCAAACCCTCATCGAGCCCGGTCGAGCCTCGGGGCTCGTCCTGACAAAAATAAACGACCGAAAAAGAAGTTTATTCTTCACTATAACCAACTTGTCTCATGCATGTATGCATAAGTAGGGACTCAGGCTGCAACATCTCACTAACCACCATGGAACTCCGATATCTGACGAGGTAAGTTTTTAACTCCGGAACACAGACGTCCGTATTTAGGAGCTCGGTTACCATATCGCGGAGCGGGCAGCCACGGAGACTATATAGTGAAGAAGTGCTTCGGGCTGCTCCATTCCCTTCGTTCTAGTAACTGCATATCACAGGGAATCGATTAGAGGAGATCGGTTGCGGAAAGGACATAAGCATGTGACTTTGACATGAGTTTCTGCAATATATCCTGTGTGAGGTGCGGAGCATACAACTCTCTCGTATGGTCCATTTACGTGTCCACCATCAACTATCTTGAATGAAACGTAAGAAAAACTAATTTTCCCAGAATTTATACATGGAAGGTTAAGACATCAACTGGAATGGAGCAAGCTTCAAACTCTTTCCCCATTTACCCTACTCATATGCTTACAGGAATCATTCCATTCTGGTTGTAGTTAATACAAAATATCTTCGCGTCATCGTCAGTTCTGTGCAACGTCGTCCCGAATATCCGCCAATATGCAATTTGAAATTCCCTTACAGGGAACTTTGTACAATGTACAAAAATGCAAAAATTTTCGCCAACAACGAAGAGGACCTGAACTGCAAGGCTGCTGGTTTATACGTCGTTGTTTTTTCAGCCTTGGCTGCTGATACACGTTTATGTATTGCAACTCCTGAAGGCATGATCAGGACGTTATATGTGGATGTTCGTCCCGTTGTTTCAGACTCGAGACTTTCTCAACGTTTTTGTCCAAGAATTAATTTTTTTATATGCTATGCAGATTCACATTGCTAGCATGTGCACGTGATCCTGTTTCAATGATATAACAAATTCCGACGTGCTGGCATGTCTTTGATTTGAAAAGACAGAAATAAATAAAGAAAATTGAATTGTAAACTCGTTGGGAAGCATTTATGAAATAATTTATGAAGGAGTGCGTAGGAAGTGGAGGCTCATTAATGAAAATTCGAATTTAACAGGAACAGAAGCTTAAAATTCGCTTAAGGATATAGAACTCAGATGGCACATATGGTAGGTATTTAAAATGAACATGCAATTGTGGAGCCATACACAAATCATAGCATATCAACTCTTCATATTTGATAGTTTCGCTCCTTCATGTGTGCTCTAATCCCAAAGTGTTTCGAAGATGGCTACATAATTTCACGTGCCGTACTAGGATGCTCATTTGATACGATAAATTTATCACACTTTGCGCGGTTGGCTTTTTGTTTTCTAATCCTGAACGAACAATGAGACGTGTGAAACTAGATTTTCCTCACAAAATCCTAATGTGCACTCAATGCACTAAGGTCATCGTCTGTGGAAAAACTTGTGAAGAGATTTCTATGCTTTTGTTTCTTAGAGTTCCAACTAAGGTTAGCTTACGTTAGCAAATCATTCGCTAGCAGAATACTGGTAAAGCCATTGTCAATAGTGTTGTTACGTCCCTTACTTTGATAGGCTCGAGAAGTGTGTTCACACACCTTATTGTATCCTTTGTTTAGTCTATTCTAATGAGTGAGTGCCATTGGTCAGAAAATAAACAGCTTGCATTCTTTGCATATACAGTTGGCTTAGTATAAAACTTAACTAAAGGATCTGTCTCTAAATGCCGGTTTCTGCTCATCAATTGGAATATTTTCGGAAACATTGCAGTGTTTCCACCAAATTTTTTTTCACCTTGTCAGTAAACACTCTGCGCCAATTTCTTGACCCTTTATCTCAATTGCAAGGAGGACCCTTGACCCTTTATCTCCTGAGCAAGGAACGATTTCCTCGACGATCAAACCTGGGACAAAGAAGCGCCAAGAAGAAAACGGCACCAATGAAATATAAACAAGAAGCACCAAGAAGATCTCCCGATCGTTCACATAATGGTCAAGAGAAGCCAAAGGGATTGGTCTGTGAACTTCAGGAATCATAAACCAAAACAATTTATCTCTTCAAAAAATCTGCAATTTTTGTATCAGTAGCATTCTGGTTGTATTCGTGCTCCAATATTCTCAATAGACTCGTTTGTGCACTTAAGGATCAAATCAAATTTGATTTCGTCAAAAATTGTTATAAGCTCTTTGACACAATTTGAGAATGAGAGAATGACTATAAATGACATCTGTCATTTATCTATCTGCCAATCCAGTTTTGGGTTGGGATTCTGTTAACACCATTTTGTCTGATCTTAAATACTTGGTCTTTTGACAGGCACGAAGAAAGCAAAGGCAACGTTCCTACAGTTAAAACCGCACCGTAGTTTGGTCGCTCAAAGTTTGTTCGAACATACTTGACATACCGCCCGTATGCGAGCAAAATTCTAACAGGGATCAGGCAGAATATTTTCAAGGGGTGATCGACGGGTCTTCGCTACGACTCCCGTGCCGATGTGGGTGGTTTGCGCGAATTTAATTTACAGATATGATAATTTCTGGTGTCTACTTTACACCGTTTGATGCGTTGAAGACATCGTCTCGACAACAGAATGGCGGATCCTTGCCAGAAAGGATTCCAATGCCAATAACATTGAAATGCAACATCATCCGCACTGATCCCACAGGGTCAAAGCATCTCTTGCAAGAAGATCATTAGTATATGCAGTCAGAGATTATTGAGTCTGCTAGTGAGCATGCTCTCTGGAAGGACACAGATTTATCGAGAGTTTAACCAAAGACATCGAGCTGATTCAGCTGAATCTGTGATGAGCTCTACGATGAGCACTATCATGATTGCCTGCAGCTATACTCAAGTTGTCAGCAGACATCTCTAAGAATCAAAGGGAGGGCCGCAATTTACAGCGTAGAGCTCATTGTTTGAGGTGACGAAAACCGGCATGTGATCATATGGTAGTATACATATCGGCAAAAAAACGCCATCGAAAAATCATTAGGGACAGTGAAATTCACATCTGGTAGGAGCCTGGAAGTGATGTGAACAGCAGAAGCTCGATGCCTTGCGAACGCCATGCATCCTTGAGCCACATAATACGGCGGGCATAGTTAAAACACCATTCCTGGCCATTTGTTTTTGTTACGATGTACAACCCGAGTATATCTTGCTTGACTACCCATATTTTACTGCAGGACAACTGGACATAGCCGTTGCAATCAGAAAGAAGTGGAAGGCTATGGGTTCTGATGGTATCACGGATGAGGTCTGTTCAATCTGATACTTCACACCTTGGAAGAGGGTATTTTACCACGACGCTGGTAGGACGTGAAGCTGAGGCTAATTAGTAAAGGAAAAAGAGACACTGAACTACTATCCTCGCACCACCCACTGAGTATGCTGGGTGTAGCTGGGAAGGTGATGAAGAAGAAGAAGCTGGAAAGGTTATGGAAACGGTTCTCGAAGCGAAAGTTTACAAGCAACGCTCAATACGATTTGTATTGCTCAAGAAGTTGGACACAAGGAACGTTTTCAACTTCACAAGATGGACGGATATCATTCGAACTCTAGAATATACCTGCAGAGTACTAGAATATCTGATGAGAATTTTGAAGAATTACCAGTGTTCCCAGTGGTCACGAGTCATGGACGTCACATCAGGAATCACAGGATTTTCAATTCTGGGTCTTGACATATAAAACGTCTGAATTGTGCCTGATCAGACATGGCCGATTGGCAATACGAACGACGCAGAGGCATTGATCGCCAAATACTTGGCCTACCAATCGTCATTCAAGCTGAGCCTGATGCAGCGACAAGTGAATGGGTGGATGCTTAATCGTAGGTCCAGCCTGGCAATTAAAAAAAAAACGAACTTCTGATGAAAAATAAATCCATAGGGTTCTTACTCTGTAGGAGAGTTCACTACGGAGTCGAACATCGCAGTCAGTACTTGGACTTGGTAATCGTAGGCTAACTTTGGAAACTCTAAGACGAGTTTCCTTGGGCAACCAACAGCAGTGGCAGACCAGGCTGCAGCGAGAGAGAGCACTCGGCACATACGAATAAGGATAATGGAAGCCATTCCCTTGTGCAGATCCAAAGAATGAGCTGATGTCCTTAACATACAACGGACAACCAAGATTTTATTAAGGTACAGAGCCCATCGACAAACCAGAATTTCTTTTCGGAGGATCTACCTTTGTAGAAATAAACAGAGAGGCTATTCCGTGTGAGGTGAGTAACCGGAATCTTGCTTTGCGGCCGCATAACTGCTAACAGGCGACGCAGGGATGTAAAAGGTGCGACTCATAAGCAACAGGAGCCTTACTAACACTAGATGGGAAAGACGCAGTTCGCCGATTGCCTGTTCTGGCCAGGGACCGTTGACGACACCTGCCATACTTTTTTTTAAGGACAGACGGTGATTGAGCGAACACTTCCTTCTTAGTCAGGAAGATAATTGTCACTTTTGCTAGAAAATTTGTCCATGTTTTACTTGTTGAAATATTAAACAACGAATTCCTGTACCACTCTACTCTCATTTAGTTCAAACACTTGTAACCGGATGCACCTGGTGTAAGCTGACACATTCAGTTGCACCAATATTGTAAAGTAAGAATAAAAAGGTGTCCTGGAAGACCTCTATAAGTTATTCGTTGGATGCTATAATATTTGAATTCAAATTAGATATCCAGCGTTTGAGTTGTGAATACATTAAAGAAATCCAAAAACAAAAAACAAAAAAATCTTCAATTTTACGAACCGCTGAATGAAATCGATGATGTTTTATGTTTACATTAAAAATGCATTTGAAACGTAATTTAAAAATTCAATTTGCATATTTTTCCACTTTCTGCCTCCATGTTTTCAATGTTTTGACTGTATTGAGAACAGCAACATTCAAATTGCAACTTTGTAGCATATGGGAGAAGGTATTAGCAAATGCATGTCTGAGAAACTACAAACCAGATTTTGCGTGGAAATTTATGAATCAGATTCCGCTTAGCTTCCGTTAAAATTTTCGTTGAACTGAATACGTTTTGTCCTCTTTCCCAAAACTGGTTGCCTTTTCAATAAATAGAATCAGCAAACCAGCGGATGTCTAAAAATAGCCTATCGGAAAGAATCAATGCGAAAGGTGCAACAAGTCTGGCGAAAAACCTGTAAGATGAGAGTTTGTAACCCTCGGTACCAATGAAGACGATGAAGCAAAAGGAATTAGAAAGATATCGATCCAAGTTCAATCGCCTCAAATGGTGCATGGCACGCCAGTTCATAAGGAACAATGTGGTGCACAAGATATTAATACCTTTGAGCTGAGGCATTTTGATACTATAGGATCAAAATATTTGGATCGAGAATGCCTGTAGACCCTTTTTCATAGTAATTTTTTATGGGTCGGTAACGTACTTGAAAACCAAAATGAATTGCAGAACATGGTCGGTGACCAATTCTTTTGGAACTATTTATCAGTTGATGTCGTCTCAGAGGGTTAAAGCGTAAATCCTACATGCACATACTGTGCATGTAGTGCTACTTAGCACCATATCTGCGGTTTCTGGTCTGCTAAGGACGATAACACTACTGTGGTTTGTCTGCGGCAGATATTGAGACGTGACTAGACGTGACATATTTATAACCCGAACACACTGTTTGGGAAGAAGCGGGCAAAATTGATGAGTTGACTTTGCTAACCACTATAACTTGGAAGCTGCCATTAAATTCCAAAGAATTGATGTTTTCCTGGTGCAGCAGAGTGACCTTTGTCATACTTATTCATCATTCTACTTTGCTATGTGCACTTCCTAGGTAATTGTACTAAAAGTCTTCTTTAATTTCGCCTGATCTTTTTTGTGGGCTTTTTTTTCCGGGATCCCATTTGAAGATAAGTTAACGCTAGAAATTCTGAAAATGGTTCACTTGCGCTTTTGATAGTGTGATATGTCTTCCTATTCATTTAGGAAAGCCAAAATATTTGGAGGAAATCAAAATGAGCATTACGCTGAATAAACTAGGAATAAAATGAATTGATCGCAAAACTTTAGAATATGAGGACAGATATATTGCTGGAGTTAATTTTTTGACAACTCAATAATACGAAAAAGTGGCAATGACCCGAATAGAGGTAAAACGAATGACCCACCGCATGTCAAAAACAACAATTTTTGTGACATGCTTTAGCTTCATCGAATCCTTGCTTGGATGGAACTTCACAATGGATTATATTTCCGGTAGTCTTGTGTCATAAAAAGTTAACAACTGCGATCACACATAGCAGTTGTTAACATGGAATTGTTGAAATTTCAGTTATTTTTTGAGTGTTCCTGGGGCTTTGCTGTGAATGTCAGAAGCACTGACTCTGTACGCATAATTACGACTTTCTTCTGCTTTTGGATTTTTTTTGTCAAATTTGGGAGCTCATTCCTCCTTTTCTCTCACAAAGTGGTTTCAACGATGGTCAGACCTTCCACGATTTTGCTTCGGAAAGGTGTCGGTCAATAACCCACTTTAAAGTCATTTCGACGACATCCTGCGCAAGTAAGGAAGCCTGATTTACCTCCGATTGAATTTTGAACAGAATATCTCAAAGAAGTAGTTGACAATACCGATCCGTCAAGTATTGCTGTCTTCAAAAACACATCGGACATGAAATCAATAACATTCGACCGAGCTTGCTGTAGCGCGTCATGATTTAAATGCAATTAAAATTAGGGTTAATTATGTTTTCGTTCAATTTTATTATTATAAATGTGCCAAAAATCACTGCGTATTCGCCATTTTTTGAACCAAGCTCCCTCTGATTTTCCGAGGATCATGGTGGTTTTGGGCCGCGTTTTTGAAATGCCTATGATCGAACTCGTCGCATTCATTGAAATCCTCTCTGCGTCAAAGAGCAGGATTGGTCCTTTGAAATGAAAGAATTATTACGAGATACGTACATGGTCAAATGTTTACCTTGGCTTCCTTATGAAAATTTGTGAGGTGATTTCTAACTTGACATTCCTTTTTTGTGATCCTCAAAACGGTCGTTAAACTGGTGTGTTCCCATGGTGATCGAACTCTATTTGTATCTTGTTGGCCATTGCGGCATTCACCAGTTTCGTAATGAGAACGTTATTATTCCGAAGGAACCTGTGAATTATTTGAATAAGAAATAATGAATGATTACAACTTTGTAGCTCACGTTGTTTCAGGATAGTTTCTACGACGCAGGTTTCAACGGACGATCATTCGTTGCGTGTTTTTATCAAGTGAAATACCTTATTGGTTACCATTATCGAATCATGGGTACCGTATCATGGGTCTCAAGTCTCTAGGTCTCTAATCATTGTTTTTGATTACTATATTATCACTTGCTAATAATTTGTTAATTTATTATCCAAACAAACATAACTGGCGCCATAATGGGTACACCAAAAATATCGGAAGGGATACGACAGACATGTCCTACGAGCGACATCATTTCCAAGAATTGATCATAATTTCACGAATGAAATCACCAAGCATACCTTTCTCCAACGGGTTATTAAGTCCGTGTAGCTGGAGTAGCATCTTTAGGATGAAAAGAACAAGCAAAGTGATATGAACAATCCTAGTAATATGAGCAACTGCAATAACAAAATTAGATACAATCCTCTAGGATGAAATTGACAAGTCGCAGAAAGACAGTGATGTCTACATGTTAAGCCGGTCTTTCAGATTCTACTCTAAGATCGAACAGCTCCCTTCAGGTGACCCACCCGAACAGAATTCAGTGGAACAAACCAAGAATCATTTGAAGCTGAAACCTCCTTCCTAAGGAAGAGTGGCAAAGTATGATATATTTCAACTCTAAATTAGACCAAAAAACACGGAGGTAGAATCCATTTGAAAAATTATTCGAAACTCAAAAAAAAACTAGATGCAAAAGAGTCAAACCACGGGTTTTCCGTCGAAAGTATTTTATATAGTCAAACTATTGGACCTTTGAGACCATTTGTTCTCGAAGGACATTGAAGACGAATCAGTGACAAGTGAAGGGACTTAAAATGGTGTTTTATGTTGCGAACATCTGTAACTGTGTTGACTCACCCAACCAAAAGGATTGGATTAAATAAAAAGGAAACGAAGATGTTCAGTTAAAAAGAAAAAATGAACCAATGAGAGCTGTTGAAGCGCTGGAATAATCATAGTGAAATGAGCAGCAGTGAAAGAGAAATTACATAAGACCATCTAGGATGAGATAGACACGTCTTGGAACGATAGGAATGACTACACGATACGTTAACTGTGTTGATGTTGTGTTGCATAGACACCTCCGGCAATCGCATAAATACTCATGATCATACCCAAAATTACAACAAGGACAATAAGTGATCTTTTGCTAGACGTTTTGAATACAAAATTCTATAGTTGATTGTCGAAACTACGGAGTTGATTGGATAAAACTCTAGGTCTGAATGAAGGATCCTGGTTATGGCATCTGGAAGTTCGGTTATCGGTTATATTTTTAAAGTTATCAATAGTCACGTTTTTGAAATCATTAAAATATTCCCAATCTCATTCCACTATCCTGTTGTGGATATTCGGGAAATTGTTACATGGAAATTATGCGTAGCTTTGTACGTAAAATTCAACTTGACATTATTATGAAGATTTGAATCCTTTCAACACAAGTTATGTTTGTTGGTCTAGCGAAACGCTTGAATTTACTCTATGCAGAAATGCAGAATTTATCTCAATTCTCTGTAAGTTCCTTTTTTAAACAGTTCTGAATAAATTTTTCAACATGACATATCCACCAAAGCCTTGCATATATGTAAGCACGCTACCGTTCCCAACTAGAACACCGGCGTGGCCCATTTATAGTGATTACTTCTACGAAAAATATGCAGACAATTACTAAATTTTCTCACTTTGTGCAAACAAATAAAAAGGAGTTTGCAGCAAGTTGTAAAAGGCTTTGTTGACTTTCCCAACTGTTCAGGATAAATATAAGCGAGAGGCGACCATGCGACAGCAATTAGGATAAGAAATTATGCCAGACCTCCTATGGCTACCACCCACATGCTAAGCAGGAAATATTTACTTCGGTGTGACACCGATATCCACGATATTAACGTATCCTGATGGAGGTGGCTGCGTCCCAATTCGCACAGCTCCACCTGAATCGAAACAAACAATTTGCGAACATGATTTGTCGTGTGCGAAAATTATGTAACCTGAACACCTAGCGCATACATAGCTCGAAATGAGATCATCTGTGGCAACTATCATAATTATTCCTATTAGTTACATGGCACAACTGGGACACCATCAAATAAGAACGGAAAGCAGTCAGCCTAAGGACTACAGCACAGTTCTGTGGCTCCGGAAATTTTCGAGTAGAATAGATACGTGCGTATGAAAATGAGGTTGAGCTTGGATATCATGTTTCACCTGGAAGGGATGATAATTGTGATTTTAATGTGGTATGCGCAAGGAATCTAAACACGTTTGTGTAATCTAGTCACAGACGAGTAAATAGCTCAACATATGCGAGTGCAACAATATTGTTACAGTCATTTTGGTGTACACAAACACTTCCCCCGCTGTCTAAGCTACGTAGGGAACGCAAGCATACATCTATGAATGAATTAATGTTTCATTTATCATATTAAACCGCTGAAGGATATTTCTTCGAATGCCATATAAATGACATTTGTAGAATCCTAGTTTCACACAAAGGAGGTGATATCTTAATCCCTTCAGCGTGAGTGGAATTAGCAACTTTATATATTTTTCGCTCAAACGCAGGCAAATGTTAAGGGTTAGTATTCTACTTTAGCTTACAATAAAAGCAAAAACAGTCCTTTTACGGTAACGTATTACATGCGACTAGTTCCAGCCGTACATGTACTATGAGGATTTGTTGAACGATAATCTTCGCGAAAATAATACATGGTGACTTCGTTGTTGTACCCGAGATTAATTACGTATAATTTGACAGTCAGTTGTCAGATAGACTCGTGTCAGCGCACGCTGAATACATCAATTCAGTGCGACTTTTACGATGGATAACTACACAACAAAATAAAAATAACTTGTTGAAATTGTGAAATATTATTTTCAAAATAATTCCTGCTCTTACGATATTCATATAAGGATCTTGGTCGAAATGTACTAACAACGAAGATAAATCAACGTCTAGTGATAAAATTCGATGTAATCGATAGAAATCTAGAAATTCGATGAAAATTATTCTTTGGAAAGATCAAAGCAACCCTTTTTGAACTGGAGCTATTATTGAAGCTGTAAGAGCAATGTTCCAATGTCCAAGGAATTTGGTGTCCATCCAGCCAGTTTGTGCAAAATTTTAAAGATTGATATGTATTTTATATGCATTTTGTATGACATTTACCGGTACAGAAGAAAACACACGAGAAGACAAAACACTTTCTCAGCGATTGGCAAGTGTCCTGAGAGTCTGCCAAAAAGGGAAGATGAGTGCAGATCTGGTCTCTGATCCGAGGCTGTGGGCCGAATTCCATGTGAACTATCTGTTAAGGGGGCATGGATGTTTTTTTTCTTATCTGCACAAGATTGAGAGGTCACAGTTCCCCAATGTGCATGTTTTGAAAAAGAGGAAATCGATGAATGAGTCAATTATTTCTCTGCTCGTAAAATGTAGAATAAGCAGTGTGATGACCTTATCATCGAAATTAGGGAGTTATTTTCAGAAATCGCAGTCGAAGAAATGTTTCCAATGGTTTACTTGAAGGAGCCTTTTGATATAGGAATAAAGGTCTAAGGCTTAGTTCTAATGTTGGCAGGAGAAGGGCTTAGGTAGTAATTTAGGAGCAATGTGCGCCTAGAACTCCCCGATTGAAGCGCAAATAGTCTTGAACTTCCTACCTTAAAAGAACTGCAAGCGTACACTTTTCCTAGTAGGTTAATGCGAGATGAAGTAAATAACCTCTTCCACGACCAAAAGGATTGTGGGACGATCTAAATCAAGCACCTATTGCGTCATGTGCATCCTGATGCAGACTCGCTGTGGGAATCTGCTTTGTTGTCTGCATTAGTTGAGCGTTCAGACTTTGGCCGTCTATCTTGCCTAAAGTATTCTACCGGTGAAGAAATCTTCATTAGGCGCTCTGTTCGCTAAAATGGCAGTCAGTTGGTTTGTCTAGGCATCTTCTGTGCTCCATGCCAATAGACCCATTGAGATTGAAGCCTCCTACGATTGATTATGTGTAGAAGTCGATCCTGATTGAGACGTTTCCAGGTTTTGTTTCCAATAATTTTTATTGCTAGTCATAAGTCAAAGTTCTAGTACGTTGCTAGTGTGTTGGCTTGCTGTCGCTTCCACATGGATTTCATAACATTACTGGTACTACTGCTACCACTACAGCAACTGTAATTACTGTCACTGCTGTTTCCGATACTACTATGATGACTATTAATACTTCTACTGCTTCTACTACTTCTTCTACTACTACTCTTCTATACTAGAACATTTTTGAAACAATTAAAAAAAGTATGTTTTTACATTTCTTCCCTTTATTTCCGTGCAGCCTCTTTACGTGGGGCTACAACGCTTTAAAAAAATAAAGGCGGTGATGTAATCTTCTCAACCAAAAATCAATTGATGGTATAAAGCTCTTTATTAAAAATATAAACCCGGATTGGGGTGTTTATTGCAGATAATATATTTTCAACAAGGGCTCAGATTAACCATCAAAAGTAAATACTATGAACAAATATACTGTTCTTTTATTAATTTATATATGCAATCAAGTGAAACAAAGTTGCCACACAATACACAAGACACAAAACCCACTTTTCGATGTCACGCATTCATTAATTTGTCCTTAAGAACTTGCCACTTTAATACGCTCTAATTCCATTTGTGCACAGTAATAAAGATTCAAGACCATTGACATAACCACAGCAGCGAAACGAACCGCTATCTCATTAACACTTAAAGGACTTTTGTTAACTTTTGCTCGACACATTCTCTGCAGGATAACTTTCATTTGCAGTGAGGGTACTAGATGGTTCCATCTTCAATTGTTATCGCTAGTTGGTTCAGTGTTAGCACGTGCTCAAAGCATGTGTGTGATTCGATGTGTACCCATTTAGTTATGCTTAAAGGACAATGAATGGGAAAGTGTTTGCAGAAAATTGGAACAGAATAAATATTCTTAAATTATTTTGACAATTTTATCCTCATATGATATTTGGAAATTTTGTTTTCTTAAGATTATAGTCCATAGTCCTTGCCATGTAAGAAAAAAATAATAATATCCAGTGAAAAGAACTTATAGTGCATTGATGGCTGATGACTAAAGAAAGAATTAAGGATTTGTAAGGATTTGTAAGGATTTTTCTTACTGGTTATGACTGGAATGAAATCCTGATTTCTAAGAGGTACCGCGTGACGTGTGCATGTAGGACGTGTAAATCGTGTATTACTTATTTGACAGGTGGTGATGCCATTTGTCAGGACCCACTATCTGTCAATCAAATTAAGGGCATGCAATGTTTCATATTGTTTCATATTGATCGTTTAAAGGAGACCACACCCGAAAATCATTATCAAAGTCTGATTAATTTTCTGGTAGTGAATGCTTAAGATCGTTTTGACTGTTCAAAGAAGGTATTTTAGGGGCATTGTGCACGTAAACGAGCAAAAAGAGAAATGTAAATATAGAGATTGGTCTCATGCGGTTCGTTGAAGATTCGTGTCAAAATCAAATGACATTGGCAGTAAGATAAGACCACTGAAGAAATTGGGACTTAGGTGAATTAAACGATAGGCAGTATTAAAAATTTAATTACTTCCGTGAAATCTCTTTACCAAACCCACAAAAAAGGCTTTTTTTAGAATCAATTCGATCAGAGAGTAGACTTACTCTTTTTTCAATTTTCTTTTCAATTTGATTTTTTGATTGATCTAACAATTAATTACAATCAACAACCAATCCAAACTTCAGCAATCAAAATTCAGCGTTTACACTGTTCATAAGACTCCAATAACTTCACTTGTAATGTTTGAGTCACATTGTTCCTATATCTCAATCAACTTACAGCACGTAGTGTTGCGTGTTCAGGAATTTGAAGATAAATTCCAATGACGAGGAGTTAGTTATCTGCGTCAAAAAGGACAGACGCCCACACTTGGATGCATGGATTGCATTTTGTGAATACTTCATATGGCAATCAATAATTAATCGTTTTCAGTCTTCGCTTTCATGTGAACTCCTTTGAGTATTCAAAATGAAAGTACGAATGAGGACAAAAGTTGCATGATTGCATTCGCAAAGCCGCATTTTGTTTGGATCAGAACGGCTATTCATCCTTTGTGATTATCAACAAAATTCTGACTGCATCTTGTGCTTAAGACGAATATCCGTCATTGAAAGAAATCATGCTTTGATGTATCAGGACAGACCAGCGAAATTTTGTAAACTATTTACAAAATGCACATGTCGGCTCACTGCAAGGAGAAATGGCGAGTTGAATTCTCAAACATAAAGTACAAACGATTTTTCTGTAAGAACGCAAATTCAAAGGATCGCATACTAATGACTTCAGATGGAACTCGATGGAATGAATAATCGCATGAGTTGCAAATCATTTTCTTACAAAGAAAATTCATTTCTTACAAAGACAGAACGATTTCACAATTGCAACTGATTTGCTAGTTTGATTCGTTCAGAGGATTCAATACAGAGAATGTAAATTTCTCTAGTTTTATTTTTTCCAGGATTTTTGTTTTGAATTGGGTATTTTCTTTTCGTTAGTATTATTCCTTTGCCAATTTTATTACATTTTAGCAAAGTCACGCAATCCCGCAATGTAGTGCCTGGGTTACAGATTTATTTTTCTAAGTTTAATTGAAATTGGGTTCCTGCAACACACATAAATTTCTTTAGTTTATGTTACTTAGATCCTTAACATACCTTAAAAATATAAATATCTGTTCGAAATAGTTTTAACTATAAGTTTTTATTTAATCACCATAATTTTCTGAATTTATGACATATTACGTATTCCGATATGTAGGCGACATTAAACAAACAAAACATATACATATATATATAAATAAATGAATAAATACATAAAATAACAGTTAATTTAGCATGTAACAATTAATTGTTTTGGTTATGTTTTTTTTATATGTACCCATATTTTTAAGTTAAAAGAAAATCATACGAGATGAAATAGAAGTAAGAATTAAATTAAAATAAAAACATTTATAGTTAGATTTAGGCATTAAGTAATATTTAATTAAATAATATAAGTAACAAACAAAACAAAAAATAATTAAAAAACAAGTCTCAGTAAAAATAAAATGTACGAAAAAAAGTCGCAGAAAAAAATATTCCCAGTAGCAAAAACAACTAAAAATATTTTTTAGAAGTTATTTGCGATAAAATTTTCTATTGATTTGCTTCACTGGGTTGTTGTGTACATATCACTATAAAAAGAATAGAAATTGTGAGGTATGGGGCACTCAACCAATGGAGGACACTCAATCAAAGTATAAAGAAGTATCAATAAAGTATCAATTGAAGTATCAATCGGAGTTTCAATAGAAGCATCAATAAAGGGTCAATAGACTTTCAATCAATAGAGGATCAATTGAAGTATCAATCGCGGATCAATCAATAGAGCAAGCACGATCCAAGGTAGCGCAACAGAACAAGTGAAGTCCCGAAATCAACTGATGTGGAGATTCGTGCTAGAGGAAGCAGAGGTGTTCAGAGTCAGCGCAGCACAATTGACAGGTGGTCAGAATCAGCGCAGCACAATTCACAGGTGGTCGGAATCAGCGTAGCACAATTCATAGGTTTTTTGATCCTTTGATGTTTGATCCTTTTTTGTTCATTTATTAATCTAATATGAAGGAGTAAGCTCTTTCTGTGTGTGTGTGTGTATGTGACATGGAAGGATCAGGGCTTGAATAATGTCCTAACCCCCACGCCCACGCGGTGAGCTAGTCGGTTAAAAGTAACTTTCTTCGGCCGCCATTATGCGGCGTTTGTATTTTCAAACAACCCTGTCTCTATAACCTTGTTCCTTTCTTTCGCTGCAGGTGCGACCTATCGGTTGCCTATTATTATTATTTATTCTGTTAGAATTTGATATGAATTATGAATATCGAACAAGTGCTACCAATATGCTTTCTTAGTTCTTTTAGGTTGGCACGTCCGTACTGTGCACATCTTGCTCTATTCATTTCTTTTGTCTAAATGTTCTCATATATAAATCAGTCTCTATTGAGCAACCATTGTATTCACTTGTATACAGTTTATAATAAACAAGTTCTTTTCTTAATTATGGGTTGCGTTTATTTTAAACCATTAGAAATCTGCCATTTTCATTATTAATTATATATTTATTATTTTATTATTTTTGTTTTCTTTTCAAAATACATAACAGACAATAAATGCGTCCTTTTGGTTGGTTGGTTAAAATCCGATGGATTAATTTGTTCATAAAATATCTATAATAAAGATACTTATAATAAATAACAAGGATAATAAGGATAAGGATAAGAATAATATGGATATCTAGATAGATACAAGAGGATCGGAGAGCTGATTTTCTTTGAAAGCCTAATATAAGATCGATGGACAAGTTTTTAAGCAAGTGAGTTGTATTGATAAGGGACCAAAAGTTTACTCTGGCTGTTTACTCTGATGGACATCTTTTCTAGTTTATTTATACGTCGTCCTTTAAGGTTGAACACCTAAAAGCTAAGTTGTTTTTTGACCCCAAGATGATATTGAGTTCTGGCTCCAAAAGTTGGTTAACACTTTCGACATCCACGTCGCAGTTCTTTATGTATTCTGGAAGTCTTTTTTGACCCTTGCGTCCTGTTCTTCCAAGCATTTGCAAGTTACGTGTGCTCTGCATAACTTGTGGGTTGTCCATATTTTTTGTTATTAAAATGCGTCCTGAAGTATTTCTTGATTCGAAAATTGGGTTCTGGTTAAACTGTTTCAAGAGCTTGACTTTGTTTGAAGTTGACTGTCTGTGTATGCTAGCAAAGTAACAAGAAGCTACTTTGTAATTTTCTTCTTGTCTTTCTTTCCTGTGTTTTTTGGATGTTTTAAAGTCTGATCTGGTATTCTCCATCAGCTTGTTGCTGCACCCAAGTTTAAGCTACTGTACGAACGTATTGTTCCTAATTTTTTGGTCAGGTGGTGATTAGTGTCACTTTTAATTTATTGAATTTAGAGTCAATTGAAACCATATTTTTGTATAAAGTAACCTATATGCAAGGATGTGATGCAATTCGCGTTCATAAGTTGTTCACATTGATAAGGACTTGAAATCAGCGAAACAAAAGTCAAGATGACTTCTCACACAATTTTTTCACAGGTTCCGTGTCATCATTGGTGGTAAAACAGTGGAATATAGGAACTCTCCTCTAAGGTAGGGTAATGCTCTGAACAGATAGTTCAAGACGGATGCAGTACATTCACAGCGAGTTACTGGTTTTAAGGTCGGCATAAACAGTCGTTCCTTAAAGCGAAAGAATTCGATACGCGGGTGAACAATGGAGTGTTTTTGGAGATATTGATATCAGGAGCAGTCCATCCTGTTTGGATGGTGTAGAACTCCAATGAGGGTTAACTGGAAAATCATCCAGGAATTGCAAATGCACGCAAAGCGATCTTTAAACGAATACCCGAAAAGCCAAGCATTGTTAGGTTTGGCTTTAGGGTTTTCATTGTTGAAAACTTGAGATTGGAACTTAGAAGTGCCCCGAGATCAAATTAAACCCAACAATGACCACTCTTTGTGTCAAAGGTGAAATGTTAAAAATTTAACCACGCGTAGAAATTTCAACAAAATAAAAAATGATTTTTGGAATTTACTAAAAAAGGTCTCATCTGGCCTTTCAGATCGTGTAAGCCCCCATTCTGGTTTTATTATGCTTGGTTTTATTAAGCTGGTTTTATTATGCTTTTCGAATAAAGAACTAATCAAGGGGAACGAAGTCACACAGCGAAGAAGATAACACACCTCAGAAATGAGTATGTACACAAAACACCAACAAAAGGAGCGTGAACGACGTAATTTTGCTCCAAAACCAAACAAACAAAGAACCAATCAATCTGTTTTCATTTCGTATTTAGTCTGAGTATATTTCAATTTATGTTACAGCAGACGTGCAAGCTTAAAAACCTTTTAGAATGCTAGTGAAAGTAAGACGACGTTCAAACATGGAAAATAAGGATGAATATTATATAAAGCGAATTTTAAATTAAAGACATTCGATTGATTCGGGATTCGGTCATTACAGACAATGCAGGCAGTAGAAAAAAAAGAACTAGAATAGCATAGACGTAATACGAAATTAAAAAAAAAACACTGACCAACTGACAGGCAAATTGCCAACGAAAAAAACTAGTGACAAGCTCTGGCTTAGCTTGTTTAGTTCTTGGAAAAACTCAAATCTGGATAACCCAAACATGCCCAGGACCCGAATTAAAAAAAAAATTTTTTAGTGATTCGATCTCCGCATCGTTTCGTTCTTATGCTATTCTTTTCAGTCCAAGAAAACGGTGCCTTTATTTGTTACTCCTTATTCCATAGTTCTTCGGAGGAACTAACGCTTGATGGGGGGATCTAACTTCATCTATAGTAACCATTCAGACTGTTTGCCTTATTTTTCATAAGCAATTATTGTCGTGATTCGTAAGAAATTTAAAAGAATCGTAAAGCTGCTGCTAGCTTAGCGAAGGATACAAATTTCCTATGGGAATGCAATGATTTCATTTATTTTCAGTTAATGAGTGAATCCTGGATACTCCACAAAGTCCTTTATATTAGAAGCAATTATTAAGTTCATGATAATCTTAGAGCACATACAGTGTATTCAGGAGGAGATTCATTTCACTGCGAAATGAAGAAATGAATCTCCATGCATCTTGCTGTGCACCCTAGGCTATGGTTTTTTGCCCTCACGAAAGGCCTCACGCATGAATCGTCATACTCGAAGAATTGTTAAAATGCAACGAAAGAGTATATGAATGAAAGCTGAGACCGTATTTATGTTCATAAACCCTACCTGGAATAGATGACACAGTTTGAACGAGTTCTTGACGTCCAAATGACAACAAAATTCAAGAGCACAAACAACTCTTCTGCCGTTGATGTCATTAAGACGTAAAGAACTGGTTCAAACGGCGCCGTGTGTTCCAAGCAGAAGGGTAAAGTGGATTTTGAAATTTACAGAAATTTATCTGTTGAATAGTTTAAATTGCTATTAACACTATTTACACTATGCTATTGTATTATCACATTATATTACATTGGTCGTAGAAACATTTTCCTCGAAGAGCCACAAGAAATTTCTCCCAGCAGGCTCTGGCACGTCAAAAGTATACTGAGGCAACTGCATATCTATGTTTGCCTGTCTTTCTTCCATGTTTTCACTGTCTAAAGGCTACCAGTTTTGAATATTTCCGTTGATTGTTCCTTGTTGAGCCACAAGGTTTCTTTTGGGTGGGATAAGTGTTTGTTTCATTTTCAAACCAACATTTTTATTAATTTATTTGCAACAGACTAAAAGTTGCTAAAAGAGATCTTGCATCGGGAAGTAGAAGGAAAGACAAGCCAAGAAGGCAAAAAAAAAAACATCGGGTTATCCCAAAACTAAAGATCTAAACAACGATTTTTCCAACGGCCATGGTGTTGAAACCTCAAAAGCCAAGACGAAATACACATGCCAGAGGACGGCAATCTTCAGTTTCATATTAAAGCCTTTTTGATTCTTCAAAAAAAATGTTCTCGAAACCCTTTTCGGGAAGTGCTCTGAAATCGTTGACGACAATGGACAAGTTAAAATGTTCATGTTATCTCAAACAGTGTATAAAATTCTGGGTTGCCTGGTCTGGTTTGGAGGACTAAAAATGTCAGTCTGGATGAATCAAAAAATTGCGTCGAAAAATTGAAAAATCATATGGATTAACTTGCTGGCATTTATGTAGGTGTCATCAGAATTTTCGGATCAGGATTTGTTGGATACAAAAAATTCGTTGGCTCTATGGATGCACGCTGTTCCTTCTTGAATGAATGAATGTGAAATTTTGTAGTTGATCAGTCAGTCAAAACGGTTGTCAAAGGATTTATGAATCTATTCTAACTGTCTATTGAAGACGAAAAACGATTAACGAGTGATGAAAACAGTGTCGAAGATGATACAGATGTCACTGTGCTAGGAGTTGACACTTGAAAATCAGGATATCACATTTGAAAAAGCGTTATTTATCTATATATGATGTGTTTACGTTAACTCTTTATTTGTTCAAGAAAAGCTTTTTTTTCGAGCTAGTTATTTGTCCCAGGAAAAGTGCTTATGCATAATATTCGTATTGAAATCATCAATAAATTCATGAAAATCATGCACTGCAGGATAGAAGAATGAACAGAATGATATTCAGAAAAAAATGCGATGCCAACCACAGAGAACTAGCTGATAATGTGGATGTCCCTTCAATCTTTTCAATGTTTCAATGCTCTTTTGAAAAGGATGACATTATGTACGCCAATAAGATTAGCAACGGGAACTCCAAAATTATTTCGAAATCTTCAATGGCAGTCTTATATTCAATATTTTTTTATTAACCAAGAAAGAACGCGCAGGACACCTACAATGGTGACAGTATCTACACAATAAAACAGTGAAATGGAAGAAAGCTAAGGTCGAAAAAATAATTCGAAAAAAAAAATTATTTCGTAACAGTAGAGTTACCAGTTTTTGATCGATAAAAACATTTACTATGGGATGGCTACCGGAAGAAACTGAGCTTCAGAATGTAATATAAAAGACGATATATGGACAACTTCCTTTCCTTATAACTTGCCGATTCCAAAGCGAGATAAATGTCCAAATTACTTGGAATGGTCCTTGACAGTGTGCTCCGGTTACGAATACTGTTTCATCATTCAAACACGATTATATGCCATTTCCAAATGTCGTTTCAACAGCTACCATGCTCTTTCATGAAGAATTCGTCAAGGAAGTGGTTTTCGAGCGATGTGTTGATGGTTCTTCTCAGGATAACAACGCGGGATAGAACGAATAAATTCGGTAGTCTATTTCCTGCTGGTTCGAAAATAGTTGCGACTGGTGCGCTGATCGCTGCTGAAAATTTCAATGAGTAGTTCTTCATTGAAAGGTCCTGAGTTCCTGAACAATTTGAGTTTTATTCATTTTTATATTTAAAACTATATTCAAAACATGTTCCAAACGGCTACAAATATGCCCGAAAGAGAATGAAAGCCACGCTAGGACTCAAGAAGCAACGATATACCACAGAAGGTATCAAAAAGACTCACTGGTTATTGTCGCTGCGGAAGATTATAACCTCAATCGTGTTTTTTCTAAATTTATTTATGAAGTTGACGGTCTGAATTTTTTTTCATGAAAACTTCTCACTCAATCTTGCTTAAATTCTGCATACTTCAATAAAATAACATTACCACGTGCTTAAACGAAGGATTTGAATTAGGTTTTATCACTGAACAATATGTGGTGCAAATTTTACCTTAAAAATGGGAATTCTCGTTCAACTCCGCCTAAAATTTAAATTTTTATTTTTCTCTTCCTTCGTTCAAGCCCGTGCTGGGCAAATCTACAAACAGAAAATTTTTTTTAAATTTTTAATTAAAATTTTATTTTTAATTATTAAAATTTTTAAAAGTCCAGTGACTGCGCCGAGAGAAGTTTTCTTAGAGTTGTCACGGGAAATGGGGCCACAATTGCTGAATTTTCAAAATTCTGAAAAAATGTATATTTATTTATTTCATTAAGCAAATATTAAATCTGTGTCCTAGATTAATTAACTAGTGAAGCCAAATATTTCAATTGATGTAACAGAAAAAAAGGTGAAATGTGCTTTATTTAAGCGTTCCAAGATTCAAGCGTCGTAAATGTTAATTTCTGAATACGATTCAAACGACAAACAAATTTCCTGTGAAATTCCAATAGTCGTTTCGTATCTTAGGTGAATTCCATGAAATTACCCAACAACATTACAATCCGCCAGACGCGCCATTTCACCAGATAATTACTGTGATGATTTACGTTAATGGCGGATTGCGAATACGATTTTTGCGTCAAATAAACATTTCTTTGTATGAAGTTTTTATCAGACCGAATGGCTTGGAAATATAAACAATGAACGATAAATCAAGTCTGCAACAAATGAGTATTCCCAATTTATTGCATGAATTTACATTGTCAAGTAGCACTGTTCCATCCTGTCGCGCGACTATGGACTCATATCATGTGACAGGACAATGAATCTCTTGTCATCTCCAGTCAACTTGAGCCAGCTCCAGCCAGGAACCATAAATATTTCGCCGGTATTGAATCGAGTGTCCAAAATTCGCTGCGATGATCCATAATCTCGTCTGGAATGTGTCGCGACTGGGTAATTAAGCGCCAATTACACTGCAAATATTTACACGTATCGCCTCCTCGTCGCTGGAGCTTCCGATATTTGCAACTGAATCATATGCATGTGCATCAACTAGTCATGTGGGTTTGACTCGGTCGCGGGATACATCGAAATGCATTTCAGAAACTGAATGCACTTTAGGTCTCGTCATTTCGTCGCGCCAGGGTCAATGTCACATTGAAAGCACATTGAAATGCCTTCGCATTTTGGGGCAAGGTTACCTTCTGGTTCCTCGTAGGACACGTCGACTAGAATGGGTGCTTCCGTGGGTGGACGCCGTACTAGGCTGGGATAATACTTGGGATCCCAACGTTTGTATTCCGGAATTATTATCGAATAAGAATTAAATCATGCTTGGCTAATAGAAATGCCCTTGCACCAATTCTGCTCCAGCTCCGGGTTAAACGTACTTTGTCGCTCAATGCATCCTTGTGCAACAACAACAATGAAAGCAAGACGGAGCATGGATGCTGTAACACAAAAGATGTCTTCTGGGTTGCACTGCGCGACTGGTCAAATTCAACAAATCTGCGTACGAGGAGTGAATTGCTGTTTGGTTAGGAATCGATGCAGACGTTCAGATTTGGACGATCCGCAGCTTCGACTGCTGTCCTGCTCATGAAATTAGGACAAAATTAAGTTGACCTTGCGCAATCGCGGAAATAGCAATAACAATAATAATAAATCACAACGACTTTGCTGAAGGAGCACAAAAGTCACGGATTGCGACTCGATACGTTCGGGCGACAATATCAAAATTATTATTTTATTTATTATTTTGGACGCAACGCCAAACATCCCAATCTCCGCGGTTGCTGCTGGTGCATTGCTCGTCTGGGCGGAGGATAAAGTTATTTTAATTTGCGAGCCTGATCTTCGCAAATTTATGATACCCAAATGGAAATGAATGCGAAAAAATTGGTTTCGCCAAGTCTTATCGAGATGCGATCGTTATACGCCCCCTAAAGGAAAAATTTTAATGACGTTGTTGTTCGATTTTATGCAAATTGCAGTTGACATTAAAATGTCTGGAGCGTAGAAGACGAAATAAATTACATTTCGAGGAGACGACCTGCTTACATGTCTGGTAAATAAATATAACACAACGTGTAACAAATTAATTATATTTCTGGCTGCCCAAATAAGCTCAGATTTGGCTTTGCGATTCAAAGAACGTACCAATTTCTCGTGTAAAATCCTTTCTGTCAACTTTTGTGTCCCTTAGAGCTAACCACGATGCTCCGGTCATTCTGAACATGGTTTATGTCTGCATTGTTTTGATGAAGTTTATCGTGGACTTATTGGCTGCTCCTCCAAGTTAGATACCATAGGTCCATATCGGTCCAATGATACTCTTGTAAACTGCAATTTTTATGTTGCTAAAATGTGCATTTGTTGCTTTTTTATTCAATAGCTCGTCCATATATCTTAAGACCTGTAATGAGTCTTCTTTTTGAAGATGTGTGATTTCCAAGTTAATCTGGAGTCAAAGATAGATACCAAAGATAGATACCAAAGTATTTGACTTCGTCAACGAACTTGAAGTTTTTACTGTTCATTTTGATTGACTTACAAGTTCTCCTAATTTCTCCTTTAATACGCCTTCGATTTCTTTTATTAATTTAAGGCCCCTTTTTGGTTACGTTGTGCTGGATTCCCGATTTATCAATGATTTTATTCAGATGGTTTTTGATCACTCTATTAGCTGTGTTGGGGTTCTTGTATGCAAAGACGAGTTGTGTATCTTAAGCAAATCTCGTTGTTGTCATCTCATTGGCAGATCTACTGTGTATAGAAATTAAAGCACAGGTCCTACCGCACTTCCTAGGGTACCTCCTCCATTAATTGGATGAATTTCGGTGTAACAGTTGTTATATGTTACTTGGCATTACCAATTATCTAGTCAATTATTTTATCTAGATACCTTGGATTATATTTTAGATGTATTGAGGTGTTTGTTGTGTAAATAGTGCGGTCTCTATTATCAGCAAATGTTGCTGTTTTTATCTCATTGTCCGTTAGGAGATCTGCTGTCTATAGGATTGACAGCATAGGTACTAGTACGCTTCCTTGGGAAACTCCCACGTATTTGATAAATTTTGCCGTAGCTGCTGCTGCTAGGTATTTAGAATTCTCCGTTCTGGAAATATACGTGCAGGATGATGGAGAATTTGGCTGAGAGTATTTTTTCTGTTTTATAACAATGTCTTTGAGATTGGCTTTGTCTACTTCTTGCAATATATTGAGCAAAAGTCCTAATAATTACTGCTTGCTTTCCATGGCGTCTTTAATGTTGTCAAATCTGTTCTACGATACCATGCTCGCTTTCAATACCAAGTTGATTGGTTGCCACGATATTGTAGCTGTCTGGGGGAGTTTTGAGTTTGCCCAGCACCAGTTTTTCTATTGGTTGTGGGAGTATAGGATGAAGGCTTACATGTCTATGCGATTGAAGCTTAGGCTCATACTTTTCTAGTTTTTGCGATAAAACAGATTCTGACTAACTTCCAATGGTTTGACAAGTAATTAAGGTAGTAGGTTGCATTGATTATAAATATTATACCATCCCTTCCACTAAGAGACAATGCTCGTGATCAGATGCTTTTTCGGGATTTTGCTTATTTCGCTCCCGGCTTTTAAGGGTCAGGGAGATAGATTTCCTTGTTGGCAGATATAGGAGCGAGGGCGATCGTCATTAATCCATTAATTGCTTTCCATGAGGATAGGTGATGTCTGGTTCGTAGGGTTTTTCGATGCTTTTAGTTACCTTCCTTCTGCGGTTATAGTATTGGGCCGTTTAGACGCTGTAGTTTGCTGTGTGATTGCTATTACAAATCCTGCATTATTTAGAAGGGAGTTGTCTTTGTTCTTGTTGCAGACTTAGATGCTATGGTCTCCGCGACATTTGATCAACTCTGACATAGACAAATCCCTACCAGTTCATACAGTCTACAGGAAACTTTTGTCTGTACAATTCCTCTACTGTTATTTTAGGTGAATTTCCTTTTGTGTTCTCTGCTGCATTGGTTGTAGTTCTTTGTACTGATGAATTTCTAATGAATTACTCAAGACAAGAATTTTATCTGGAAGATCTTACTTCACATCGTATGTAACGTCTTTCCAATGAGCTTAACCTTGTAACTGCTACAAACTTAAAGGATATATGGTTAGATTGCGTTCTTAGAATACCGCGAGTTTCATCATCTGTACGCTGCGTATATATTTTCATGCATTGACTTATGCATAGCTAACACGAAATAGGAAAATTTAATGGCTAGACATTTAGCTACAAACGAAATAGTTTCACTGAATCCCTCTCATTTGCCCATACCATTGACCCTTTTAAATTTGTACATAAGCAAACACGAGCATTGTGCACACGATTTCTATTTTTGCTGAAATTGTAAATCAGTCCGACTATTTTCCCAAAAAATATTGCAATTTTATGCAAGCGCACGTACTTTACATTTTTGAACATTCAAACCGGATCCAAGCCAAACAGCCAGCCAAAGAATATCTAGATAAGATCAATAAGTAGAGTATCTAAATTCGGTAGAAAGTTACTTTCAGTTCCACCTGAATAAATTCTGGAATTCGCGCAATCTATCTATCACGAACAAAAAGAACATTTCGTTGGTTGTGGTTATCCATACAAAAGGATGAGAATTGGACACCTAATAACCAGCGACACTGCATGTAAAAAAATCATGGTCAATTTTATATTATCGATTTAAGGCTTTGAGTATTATCAATTTTTTGGTACTTATTTATAGTAGTCTTTGGTACGTAGTTATAGTCTTAGAACTCTATGGCGCTTTACCTTTTTTCTTTGTATACGAGTTAATCCCTGGACTCATTTTTGATTCATTTTTGACTTGATCTCAAGGGAAATGGCAGAGATATGCTTGTTGGATGATGAAGGACGTACAAAGTTGTGTACAGGACAGGACTAGACGAAGAGACGAGCATGGTGAGGCTGTGGATGGTTTAGGGTTTTGAGGCAAACTTGACACTTATTGAATTTCCATTAAAAGGCTGCCTTGGAATCTCTTAATTAAGACGAGGCGCTTCAAGGCAATGAAGAAACTTAAGGAACTTCAAGGATAATTCATTTATTGTTTCAAGGGATATCAACTTTGGATACACTATACCTCAAAAATCACTCCAGATACGGTGAGAATATAGCCTGGAACTGTTTGTCACATAACATCGGGCTATAACTCTATTCATCGTCATTTGGGGACATCGCTTAGAGGAGTCCTTTTTTGGACCGCTCAGAGCTGAGGAGGTACAGAGGCTGCTTAAGAACCATTTCTTCTTCATAAGAACCATTCGAACGTTATATGCTTCGCAGTTCGATCTGTCAACTGATGACATCATCAGATTCACCAGACATTCCAGAGAGAGTTCAAAAGTTTTCATTTCCACGCTCATCGCGCAGAACAAAGAGTCAGCAGACCACTCTCGCATCATGTGTAGGTAAGACACCTGAAGTTGTGTGACTCCTGATGTCGAGTCCATGAATCGCTGTCCTTCCCGTGTATTGTACAACACGCTGGAGCTTCTCAGGTGATTCCTTACATTTCTCGTTCGATATTTTGGTACCCTGTAGACATGTCTAAGAACACTTTTGGCATCCGTCTATTTTGTGGAGTTGAAAGCAACCGTCAGGTCTACTGCCATAAGCAACATAATTCCCTTTGAGTGCTGATTGTGAGCTGATGGAATCAAGTTCCTCCTATTTATGGTGCTGATAGTGAGGGAATTTCCTTGGTCGGCAGCCGGAATGGTGTGAAGACATATCAAACGGTTCAAATCGCGTCAGCTAGTCTTCTCTTGAAAAGTTTCTCCAGCATCTTCCTAACTACATTCAGTATTCACAGTGTTCGTTATAAAGATGGCAGCTAGGGAAGTATCTTTCTTTCTTAATTCAGACACTAGTCTGGCCAAGAAAACACCTTTGGAAAAACACCCTTCACTAAGCAGGCATTACAGGTACAAATCAGCCAGGCGAAGGAACGATGGTACCCCTTTAGCTGGAACGAGTCCGCAATAATTGACTCGATTTTCTGCTTCTCACAAAACAAATTTAAATTATCGAATGCAAATTTAAATTATTTCGTAGTTATAAGTCAATAAGTACATCTGAGTCTGAGTCCTTCATTAAAATTTAAATTATTTACAGATTCTATTATACGCGCGATGGTTGATTCAGCGGTTTCTAAGCTTTCCTGTCTTTTGAAAGGAAATATTTTTTAACTTTTTTCATACTGTACTGTTCGTCCCTTATAGAAGGAGATTAAGGTTACTGGCGTTGGAGTTGGAGTTGGAGGAAGCGGGTAGGAATCAACCTTTCAAAGGTGTTTGTTCCAAGAACGTGGCTGGTCGTCGCAATTTCTTTCGAAAGAAAAAATCGAGGAGATTTTGTGTGAATTAATTTTGATAAACAATCAAAATGCTGGAAAATGCAACGGACTAAAAAAAAATAATAAAAAGGAGTACACGTAGAGCATTATCGCATTTTAGAAAAACCTGTACGTACTTTCAGTGAATAAATTGTATACAAATTGGAATCAGTGATCTTTAAGGAACAGAAGTTGGATCGGTTGCAGTCTCTTAATCGTAACTGGTCGACAAGAATGTAATGTAGTACGTGTCACGACAATCGATGAGGTCTTCTCTGCAACCGCTGAATTGCAAAAATATAGTGAAAGGAAAAGGACGTTTAAAGCAAGAAGCAAATATGAAACGTTTGAATGTTTTGACTTTCAGAACGCTGACTTCCTCCAATTCTGTTGTACATCTGAGTAGATAAAACTCTATATTTTCAAATGATAACAATACTAACGTTCCTTAAATAAAGATTAGAATTCGAAGAGCGAGTTCAAATAGTTAACATCAAAACATTTCTTAATACGCTATTCCCAAATTTGCGTCTTTAAGTCTTTGGTAGTCAACAGCTAGTACATAAAGGACAGTGATTTCCACCATGCAATGTATCTGTCTTGAATTTCCAACGTGCTGCGGCTATCTTTCTCTCAAATCTTGAATTTCGATTGTGCTACCTTCCAGCTACGCCGGAGCTACAAATAATCGTAATTTACATTTCGAGATATTTACGAGAGACTTTCGGAATTTATTCACCTGATCTCTTCAGACCTTTTACAATTAATTTCTCACGGGTCTAGCTGAATAAAAATGCTAAGAATGCTCCAAGTCCTGTTCATTGCGAAAGTGGCTAAAGTGGTTGACTATACTTTCGTCCTGTTTGCAACTTTCGTTGCTGCCATGATGGCTAAAAGTCTTTTATTCGAATGAAAGCACACAAGATGCTTCGTTTTAATTCAAAAGTGCACTGCCGACAATGTCCCTTTTCAGACACGATACGATCTTCGAAAGATTTTCTAGGACAACTAAATAAAAAGCCACGATAAACCGATGCCAGAACTCAGCTCTGTTCGCAAATTGATGTTGAGACTTTTCTTATCAACCAACAACTGTTGAAAGGAAACAGGTGGACACTAATAAAACAGGTAAACGTAAAATGAATCATTTTGTGATAATAGTTTATCAGTCACTCAGGAGATTTGTGATTGAATATTAAAAGCTCCTTGGATAAAGTTTTATACTGAGGGAAAGGAAGGCGCTGTATCGAATATGCGACACATATTTTTGTCATTAATGATGGCTGTCGTGGTTTTGCAATAATCTTCTTATGGTTTTTAGTATGCTTTGTCATTAGCGTTATCTGTAGTGGAAGTGGATTCTGAAGGAATAATTGTGTTTCGAAAAAAATTTTATGCGCGAATGGATTTGCATTTGAGCTATAGCACCACCATCCGCCACTCATAGAGTTTGAGAGCACTTGCCGTCAACGCAGCGGAAGCTAAGTTCAAGTCTCAGTGCTAGCAATGAAAAGTGAATTTGGGGTCTTGATATCCAACAGCTTGCTTTGCTATAACTACAAGCGTGACCCTAACGAAATCGCACTCCGATGTTCTCTTTGTTGCGAAAAGAGGAAGCTCTGATACATGTTAACAGTCCAAGTAGGAAAATGGGCAGTTACACTACGGATTATTAGTGGACCGACTATTAGAGCTATCAACCATCTGCATAACTACCAGTAATACAGAGGTAGAAGGTTTTACATGAGACCTATCGAGTTTGTTTCGTTTCCTTGTCAAAAGAATGTCGGAAAAATTGAAATGCCAAAAAGTAGTTACAAAAAATTCACTCCGATTACCTATAAAATTCAAAAAGAAACCCTTCTTCTTTATAAGAACAACCATCGGCAGGTAATGTGTCACGAAGTTCCAATTGTTTTTACATGTCACCTTTCTGAGTTTGTTTTCTCTTCTCCTTCCAGCCATGAAGCTAGGGCCCTTCTTCTTTTCTCTCGGCTAACAGTGTAAAACAGTGTAAAAGAGCAAAACTAACGAATTGAAGAAAATAACAAGAATTTCAGTTTAGCTATCCGGAATAAATCACAGAATTGAAGTAATTAGGATTGTTGCGTTTGCAACGATGCAAACTTAGATATCTCTTGATTTTGGTACTTAAAAAATGGACCAGATCATATTGTACTCCACGTCGATGCCTTAGGAAAAATATTTGTTTGCTCTTTTTACGTGAAAGTACAAGATATGAATAGTACCGTTATTTCGCGTGGTTCACTCTCTTAACCAAAGTCCCGGTGAGTCGTGGAGCGAGAATGCGATGGTCCGGCCCACCATCTCCACAGAAATAATCGCTCACCAACTTTCGATGTTTGACTAGAAGGCGATCATTTTTTTGACACCGGAAAGGATACGGCTTCATTCAGAATGTTAACGACCCTATGTTGTCTCAACCCGCAGAAAAAAATCATGAGACTGAAGATAAAATAACACTACACTCTACATCATAACCTAAAAGGAAACCTGATAGCCTAGTCTTATGGATACATATAAAAGAAGAAAGGAAAACATAATTCGGTTCGCAGAATACTTCCTTTGAACCCAACCGTATTTTTCTCGATATCAGAGTTCACGAATCGTTAGTAACATCGAATTGTCAACTCTCTTTCGGTTGCTCTTTATGAACAACAACCTTAGAATCTCGGGAATTCATAATTTAACAACAGAACATTCAATTTTTACTTGAGCATTGGTTTAGCCTTGAGATCACTAGATCGAAATTCACTTTTTAATAAATGCTTCCTTCATCACTAGGTCTCTCTCATACCTTGCGGTGACCGAATCAAATTTCAACATTTAACATCGAATTGTAGCTTCTCGCCGGAGTGCAAATTGTGCAGCGCAAAAATATGCTATACATAGAGAACTAACCACTTTAATTATTTCAACTTTAAAGGCATAACTAACGTTTGGCAAACTGCTGTATTTGCAATATGGTGAATTCTCCCATCCACAATCAGAACTCACCATATTGCGGCTCAGTTGATAACATCGGACAAATGACAGATGAGATATCGCTGATGAAGGCTGAACGATGACGGTCGAAAATCGATTCCGCATGGTAAATAAAAACATGAAATTAAAAGGAAGGTTTTGATGTAATGACAGATAAGATTTTTCGGGTGTCCGTTTGTTTTTGTGAGTGAAACAGTAATAAGTGGTGATTTGTGTGGTTGTATCATATAAAATAGTTCCGATGGATCATCAAAGAATCTTACGACTCGTAAATGGTTTAGATTCTTCGCAGTATTGATATGAATCCATAACTGATGATTACTTCTAACAGTAAGGCAACTCGTGAAAATTGTGATAATTTCTCGCTTCGATACTGGCAGTCTACCTGTTTCTTCTTGCAGGATATCTGCAGATTCTTAGATTGCTCGCCGGTCTACATCTTTGAGCTGAATGGTGGACTGCTCTACTGCGTGAGTGAGTGAGTTTATTCAAATTTTTCCATTTTTTACCATTCAAATTTTTCATGTTCTTACCATCCCTGATCAAATAAGGATATTTTCCTTGTTTTTCAAGAAAAAAAAACGCGTACATACAGTTTTTTTAGTAGTGGCGTCGAGGAGTTTCCCTTAGAGAGGTGAACCACACCCTAACGAGGGGCCGTAACAAATTCTTTTGATTAATCGACGTATACATCTTTTATGAACAATCCAAAATTTCATCCCTAACTTCTTCTTCGGTATAGATTGAATCTGGTAAATGAAAATATTCGTTATCTTAAGTAGAGAAAATGCAGGGACTTTTCTGAGCAACTTTCTTCATTATCCTTGTAAGTTCTGAAAAGGATATTCTTTGAGTTTTCTGCTAAACTAAAGTTTGCTACTCAATTCAAGGTTTTCTTTTTCTTGATTTTGTTGGATGTTTCTTAGCCAGATATATCCTTCAGGAATTACCGCGCGGAAAATAGTTGATTTTCGGAGCAACACAGTCCTTGGGACTTTCAATTTGAAAATCATATAATAAATTTTCCCTTGTTCTGAATTTTTCGAGCAAACAATGTGTTTGCTTGTTTCTACTCACATATGTACATAGGAGCTCACTGAGTTGAGCCGCGTGTTGTAATTTCCTTACAGGAAAAACTATTCTCAGAAAGGATGTCGGGTAGGCTTCAATTTGTTCAGAAAATGATGCTGCTCAAGGACAATTACTACATTCCTAAGGAGATGCCTTATCCAACGGATACGGAATGCGGAAGACAATACTGCAAAATTTAGTACTACTTTAGGATTCGACCTAGTGTCCTTTTGGTATTTATTTTCTTTATATCAAGGACACGCATAGTGTCATCCTTCCACACCTCTACCATTCATTTTTCACTATCAGCGCTCAGCAGAGTCCAATTGACCATTTATTTCGCGTATGCGTGTGGGGCGGATCGCGACGATTGGAGCATTTTTGCATTAAGCTCGCGAAAACATTCTTGGCGGCAGGTGAACAATGCGATATAGTAACGGGGCGCAAAATACGCTTCGCGGCGTTGCGTTCACATGTAATTGTCGGAACGGAAAAGCGCTTGCATGTGCTTAATATGCGTGGGGAAGGCCAAAAGCTAGCCGTGACAATAGGCGATGACTGTGCGGGCGACACGTTTGAGTGTACACGTTTGGGTTGAATAGATGATACGGCGAATTGGGCTCACATATGAGTAGCGGGGACAGCGCGGCGTGGCTGGGACAGTGTCGAGTAAGCAAATATAATATCATTCCACCATGTCTAGACGGCGCGATATTTTTCTATATTTATTTTTTGAATTGTTGTTTACTTTGTTGAACTAGTTTTGCGCGTTACCGAGTAATTCGACGGTGGAGTCCAATGTTGCCAGTTTCGAGTCCAAATGGTTTCAACAGTCAACATTTGACCACACGTAAACATGCGAAAATCAATGGGTGCAAACATATTTTAAATATTCATTTATAGCGAAACGTTTTGAAAAGTACTTCCAAGCATTTAAGTAAACAATTTGATAACAAACAACACGTTATGGACGCAAGGAAAGAATTTAACACGAAAACAATCAAAGGCGATAATACTTCAAAAATTTGTATTCAAAAACTCGATCCAAAAATTTGATTCACTAAAACTTTGTCTCGATACAGCAGCCAAAATGATGACAAATTATTGGAAGAGGGTTATTTGCCCCAATGACTCTCTTCTCAAGTTAGTTTTTCCCAAAATGCGGCATGTTTGGTGGAAAAGCAGCTGCGTCCGCTACAAAACTATGAGACACAAGAATGAAATGAAAACTCTCATGCTTATAATAATGTTATTTTTAATAAAAGGTTTCGCTATTCGACTGGGTATTTTGTACGCCAAATGGCATAAAACATGAATCTGAACTCGAAAAATTTGAGAAATGACAAAATTTGGATACAAATCGCCGCGACAAAACTGTAAGACACCTCATGCGTATCATAGGGTATCTTCACATATTGTATGTATTTAGGTATGTAACAAGCTATGCTTGTGACATAATATTAACTAGATCCGCCTTTGTTACTCAGCACCTCGCACATCCTGTTTGGCAAGGGAGAATAAACATTTTTTGTCTAGGTTTGGCCGATACGCGGCCATGTTTCCGTGATGGCATTCTTCACCTCTTCTACTGTTGCAACCTCCATCAGCGTCAATTGAAGCTGCTAATTTCCTCCATACGTTTTCGATCATGTTAAGTCCGAAGATTGTGCTGACCATGGAAGAGAGTTCAAATTAATATTTTAGGGTTCGCTGAAATATTGGGGGGTGCTACGGGAGACATGAACTAGCGCATTATCTCCTTTGAAAATGTAATTTCCACCAGACATTTTTGCAGCGTGAGGTGTTGGCTTCTTGCGGATTAGTGTAATAGAATTACTCCTGACCATTCGAGCAACGAACGATTGCTGGAAGACATTTGAATGCCCAGCGGAGGGACATTTCCCACGAAAAAACACCAAAACCCATACTTATCTACAAGCGAAAAGGAAGCAGCAGGGCTTCGGTTTGAAAGTAAGCAACACTCTTTTTCTCAGGAGATCTTGTTTGTCCCTTGTTTCTTCGGTATATTCAGGATTCATTTATGCTGCATCGATGGAAATTGTTTTAAGTTTCAATTTATGGGTACGTTTTGTGACTGATTCAATATTATCCACTAGAGAATTCATATTCGAATCCTTCAGAATTCGACGAATTTTCAAAATCGTCATTCACGCTTTTGTCTCTCGTCCACAAAGTATTCATTATTCCGATTCTTTTTTTCTTTTTTTTTTGAAAGAATCGCCGAGCACTTTGTTGTAAGTGGAATAATAACTAACAATAATTCCAAAATATTTAGACACGGGATAAAATGTATCTTAAAGCAATTTTCATTAACTCAGCTATGATACGTTACATTTAGTGGTCTCTTCTAACCATACCATCGACCTCACTCTGTCTTTAAACAATGACCTTAATTTCAAACCATGACCCATGGAATTTGCTCCGGGAACATTTGAAGTTTTTAAATTGGCCGTACTGAATTTAAGGCAGAAATCCATGAATACTTTTGAACGACTTTCCTATAAAGTATTCCGGACATTTTAGCAAAGTGAGGACTGGAGATCTTTTGTGTTGGAGTCTTGTGTTTTGTTTGTTTTTTTTCACTATCTTTCGAGGCTTTACGTTCACAAAAGTATTTCAAGATTGCAGAATACATCGAACGACTGGCGTAAGCATCTTCCTTGGCCTTTCTGTTCGATATCGTTTTCTGAAAACGGGTGTTAATTCTTCAGGAATCTGTGTCCTAAACCAAATTTCTGAATTTCAGTAATATCAAAAGATTTAATTGCATTCAGAAATTTACATAGTCGTTTCCCGTTTTTGTTCTTCGAAACGGACAGTGAATTTCGGAAAAATTGTTAATGAAAGCGTTTGAAAATAAAAGCATTTTGAATTTGGCAAAAGTAAGTTTTTTCTAGGAATCTGAATATGTAGAATATAGCGAAAATACACAAGGCTGACGTTTTGGGTTCTGCAAATAATAGCAAATTCCTCAACAGAAGAACACAGAAATTTTTCATAGAACTAACTTCAATTTCAAAACGTAGCTCTTTTATCAATTGTTGACGATGCATTGGCAGTACTTTTGGAGTGGTAATTTCCTCATTAAATGCATGCATTGTCGATATAACTCCAAAAAATCTTCAGATGAAGTTATTTAGATCATTACGCAAGCCTCAGTAAATTTTGGGGATCGGTAAATGAGGATTCGGAATTCGAGGCAGAAAATCTAATTAACTTAATTAACTACTAGTCACTACGACACATAATTTCAATATATCTAGTTCTTTGTGATTCAGGAGAGATAACGAAACAATTTGGGGCCAGCAATGGCAACTCCATCAGCATTAATATGATAAGCGGAAAACTTTAATTTTAATTTGAGCTGTATCAAAACGAGCTAAAGCGCCAGCGAAACAAATAGTCCAAAAAATGAACAATCACTGGCTCTTGAATCAACACGATTTTCTTTGTAATGTGTTTTTAAATATGACTACTCTCGTGTAGTGTTGAATGTATATGTCACATGTGAGGGAGATTTGTAGGTCATCACAAAAAAAAAAAAATTTCCTGTTCAGTGACAATAACACCAAGCCATACATGCATTGAATTGATCTAAAGATTTGATTGAGTCATGCAATAAATGTGAATTAAAAATATGCATATAAGTAAATTTTGAAAATGTTAAAACGAGATAAAGGAAGTTTCACATCCACAATATTTTCCGTACATTATTCTGAGACAATTACATTTGGATACCAATCCTTCAACATGAGCTAATCATTATAAGTCCTTCTATTGTAATATTTAAAATAAAAAAGAAAAAATAAATATTGAACGCATATAAATATTGAAAAACCCAACTATATAATTTAATAATTTAAATAATTTACCCAACAATTACTCAACCGGAAGTGTTCGATATTCATTTGTTTCTGAATTTTCCATCGTTTCTAGCAAAATCGTTTGATGAGATACAGAACAGACTTCAGTAAGTGACAACCGTGGCGGTAAATGGTACTAACATTACTTTCCACAAACGGCGGTAAATGGTACTAACATTACTATCCACAACTGACATATCAAAAGATAAAGTAACAGTCAAGAATTTGATTTCAATCAATTCAAATTCAATGCTAAATACGTTCCCAACGCTGACACGAGGTGGTTCCCACGGCTCACATCATGTGGTTCCCACGAAGCCGTACTTATTTCGAATATTGACAATTTTCAATTGGCACCTTTATATACATGACACAAAGTGACAGACCGATTGTCAACATTTGTATGAATATAAAGCCGCTAGCAAGTGGCGCTCTACAAAATTGAAGGAGTTTCATTCCTTATCCGCGAGAAAACTCCTATCGCACGCCTAAGCTCGTCAAGTTTGCTCTAGCAAAAAAATAACATTCATCATGATGTTTAACCATCATGTTTAATTATGATTCACTAAGGATTCCCAGCGGAACGTAAAAGTACAAAAACTGATACTCTTCATTTCGCATTACACTGTCATATTACTCACACGTACCAAAAAGAAGGTAGCTAGCTCTTAAAGCTCTCAAAGCTCTCAAAGGTAGCTCTCAAAGCTGTGCGCTTATTGGCGTATAGACCATGCTCATCCTTGATCTCAAGGCTGTCTTCAAAGTAACCTACACTCAATTGGTGTACCGATGTTTGCAGTTTATGAAGCAATTCAGCACGTCAGTTTTACGAAAAGCCATCAGCACCCCTCTCGTGTTGTACCAATGTTTCCTGTTTTATAGAACTTGTATCAGGGCAATCAACAAACTTTCGAGCAGGCAAAAGTCCTAGAAGACTTTGTGAAGACTATTGAATGGGAATGCCTACGTTTCGAATATTTTTTGATGTCAAAAACTCTGCCAAAAATTAGTCAATTATTCTTGCCTATTATCATGATGAAGATGGGAGTCGCACCACACGAAAATTGGGCCTTTTATTCTCTTTACACGCAATGCAATCCTTTTCAACTTCCTAAACATATGTCAGTGGTCTGACCCCTCGATGTTTCTTTATGATGCCAACTCTATTTTAGAGTATTTTTTTTTTAAATTCAAACGTTTAATGCCTTCCTGTGGGTGCTTTTCATATGGAGACCCCTCAACGCTTTTTGCATCACAATCATAAGAGCAGCCATTAGCAATCAGTGCTAATATATCGAACGAATTTTATTTCTAACGAGATTTGACCGATGGAGTTTCAGTTGTAGATACGACATCAATGCGAAGTTTCGGTTGCATTCGTATTAATATCCCCTCAAATTGATTGTCATACACGATGACTTACACATACCATTCCACCAGAAAATATTTTTCACTTGAATTCTGTTCAGATAATCATCGTGATTTTTCCTCTTATGTATTTTTCCTTTTGTACCGTGATTTTTCCTGTTTTCCTCTTTTCCTCTTAGTTTCATTTTCACTTCCTTTATTTTTCAAAGCTTAGTTGATTTTTTGCATGTATTTTCATCAGTATTCGTATGTCTTTCTTCGCAATTCCCGTCAAGAGTGTTAGTGCATTTTGACAGTTCTCTAACTTCTTTGTCTTTCTGGTTCTACGCTCTTCCTTGCGGACCCTCCTTTACTTTTATAACGCTCTAATCTATATCTTCATATCCGAGGATTGCGCAGGAGTTTTTATAGCTGCCAATGGATACGGTCAAGAGACAGCAATCGTGGAAATTTTGGTTGGGATCATTGTCTTGATACAAACTGAAAGACGATAATATCCCCAATGTCCGAGCTTAATTTTTTTTTTGTTGTAGGGAGGTGAAGGCTGTTTACGCCCTGAGTATGGGACTCCCAGACGCAAATGCTTTTGGACTACCCACTAAACACATCCCCTGTCAACATGAGAACCTAGCCTGGAACCGTTTGACACATTACTTCGGGCCAGGCCACGTGTTCCTACGCCTAGAGGCGCCTTCAGATTATGGGAATCTCTTCTCTAACAGGAAGGACGGGAGAGGAAGGAAGTGCTAGTCCATCTATCCCCGATGCCTCCCAGCGTTCCAATAAAGTTTTTTTCAATATCAGCACTGCCCGAGCATATTGCGCCACGCGATTCCAATTGTCAACTGTTTTCAGCATTACCCCGACGATAGTTTCTGGACAGAGCTCTCCAATTATGCTGAGGAGGTCCCCTCGCTTCTGTCTCCACTTTTTACAGTAGAATAATGAGTGACAGGCGTCATCCAATTCTCCTGCTTAAAACACACAGTTAGGAGACCGTGCTCTGTCAATTTTGTACAGGTAGGACAACTGTGCCCGCTTAAGAGCTGGGTCAAGTAGAAATCGGTCTCACCATGCACTCGACTGAACCACGGCCCCAGGTCAGGGATCAGACGTGCAGTCCACCTTCCCATTGTTTCTTGCTCCCAGCACTGTTGCCACAACGCTCATTAAAAGTCGTCTCCTTAATGTGGTGGGCCCCCCTATGTTGGCCATTAAACGGGTGAGTGCCGTCACACGCGCTGCAGCCTTGTCAGCTGCTGCCTTGATTTGTTGGGAAAAACTCATCTTCGAGTCTATCAGGACGCCCAGGCACTTTACTGCTGATTTCGATTCGACCAGCTCGTCCCCTATACTGATATGCCGTACTCTGGGGATTCTCTTCTTCGTTAGGATGACCACTTCGGTTTTTTCCAGTGCCAACTTGAATCCGTGAGCGGTCATCCAGTCCATTACCATCCGCATTAACGTATTGAGTCTGAGTTGCACATGGTCTACTGTGCGTCCCGCGACCAGCATCGCGACATCGTCCGCATAGCCAATCAAACATGACTCATCCGGCAGTTCAAGCTGCAGGAGTCCATCGTAGGAGATGTTCCACAGGTCTGGGCCAAGGATAGAGCCCTGAGCGACATTTGAAGTAAGATTTTTACTTCTCCTACCATCTTTCGAGTCGTAGAGCAGGCTGCGGTCCTTCAAATAGTTCCTGAGAATCCGCATCAGGTACACTGGTACTTGAAAACGCTTTTCTAGCGCTTCCAGAATATCTACCCATCTAGCGCTGTTAAATGTATTTCGGACATCCAGAGTAACCAGCAGGACGACCCATCGTGTGGAAATACTGTGATACTCCGCACGTTGGACCGCGCTCACTACTTCTCCAATTGTGTCGATGGTGTAGCGAATGCCCGAGCGTAATAAGGGTGATAGTGCGAAGATTATTTTGAAGACTAGATATTTGACCCGTGATCTAAGTTTGAAATCCAATTTTTTTCTAGTTTTCAGCGCACATGATACAAAGTACAGGACTACAAAAAATAAATCATTTGGAAGTTATTTATACCTCGAAAATAGCTCATATAAATGGTAGAAACGAAGGAAGTGGGCACTGTTTTTACTCACTGTAGGGTTACTTGCATCACTTTTCGAAATTTCCATTTTCCTGAAGAGTTCTTGCATCGCAATCGTTGAACTTTTGACACTTGTTGCTACAGTTATGCAGGATTATATTTTTTGCTGTAGTTTTCGAAGCGCGCGGAACGAAATTTTAAGGACTGCTTCACCAAATTCATGACGCTTTGTCAATTTCTGCCAAATTTATGAAGCGCCACTTCCAACCTTTGCACTTCTTTTGCTGTTTAGTGAGTTTGTCAGTTTTCTTGACGAGCTTACACTTACTTTCTGTAGCAATGAACGTATAATCAACAACGAAAACTCACTGGTATCAAAATGTTGCTTTTATGCATATACGCATAATGCTTTTAACAATAAATCAAACTTGAAAAGATTTAATGGTTAACCCTTTCACATATACTTTTTTCACGACAATTTACAAAGCATAAGTGGTGGTCGCAAAGACAGAGGGGAGACATGCATTCCTTTTGTATGGGCTGATTGGCTTTGCGTAGTAAAATAATAAATAAAAATAAAAAGAGTAAGAATTTCCCTGGACACGCTTCAAAGGCAATTCTAAATATTGTGCTATTAAAAGGATATCTCACCCGGGAAAGAGGACAATCACAGCAACTAACATGTTGTAATTTCCGTTCGCAATATCTAAAATTACATCCTGGAAATGAGACCTTCAGATTGCTAGCCAGCATTGATATTTCAATGAAATTTTTCGTGGTTACTTGGTTGGTTTCTAGTTGTTGCTATTTGGTCATATATTACGTCAGTAAAGTTAAAAGCAAGGTCAGCCCTAGAATATTATCGCGTCCATCGAAGGAGTGAATCCCTTAACACAAATTCATCTTTAAAATAGGGTTCATCTAATAACTTTATTAATTTCTACTTGGCTAGACTCGAAAATTACTCGCAACAATTGAGATTGTAAATGTCCTTCAATTTATTTTTATCGCCGGTCCCTGATTAAGCATGAAAAAAAAGTCCTCAGTTCGGAATTTACATGTATGCGTTCCGTGGCATTCCACTCCAATTGAATTTTCTGTAACTGATCCGACTGCTGCACAAGGCCTTAATTAGCTTTTCTATGACTTGCCCCCACTGTGCCGTAATCGCGGATATTAGGAAATTCCGTTTAGTCTAGAAAAATTTTCCTAATTATTTACATTAAGCCGCCCAAGGTGAATTTCTTCAGCAGACCGAAAAAATTGATGTTGATACCAGACAAAAGCATTCCACACACTCGAAGCGAAATCCCTTCTCGTCCAGCTTCGCAAACCAAACAAACGCCTATGCAACAAGAGTGTTCGGAAAAATTTAAATTAAATATTCCATTAAAAAACAATCAGCTTACTCGCCCGCCGTTTCCGTCTGCAACACCCCCTTTTACTTGAGTGTCGCGGCTACCGCCAAAGTCCCGTAATGCCGATCAGCCGGTACTTGGACTGCGGACAAATGAAACGCATTTGCAGATAAAATTGTGTAGCAGCAGTGGCAGCAGTGGCAGCAGCACGTGTCAAGGTCAGACAACAATAAATAAATTATACACAAAAACCCCCACGTCACGACACACCTACCCGCCCCTCTTTAAACTCTGCCGTGCTGTCTGACCAAATTCACTCGCTCGCGCTCGTTCCAAGCGCAAAGAAAAGAGTCATAAAAGCTAACACGGTGCCCATGCGAGACTGCTCCCCAAGATCGCCCACCCACCCACTAGTGTGTGCATTTGCTTGTTCTAACGGTACAATAGCGTATCAGTCTACGCTTTCTTCGATTCAAGCTTTGCACAATGGATTTGGAAATATTCGCGAGGACTGAATGTGAAAGCTGAATGTGAACGGTGCGGAATATTGCATAAGAAATAGCGTAAGAAATTACTCAGCGACTTGCCGCGCAAATAGCGTCGAAATCGAAAGGGAACCAAAGAATTTCCTAATTTTGGATCGGCTGCAGTTTGACCTTGAGGTTGCACGAATTTCTGCGACATGCACACAGGTGTAAAGTCTTTAATTAACTTTCACAGTTCAAATGCATTTTGCATATTTCCGAATAGTCCCTGAATGAACGCAATAGAATTCTACACGGAATTCCTTACATACCAATTTGGTATGCAACATTTATCAAGTCGATTCAGTTTCGCTTATTTTAAATTCCAATCAGACACCGAGCCAAAATTAATTTATAATTACGAAATTAGGACTTATGACACATGGTGTGAAATAAAAAAATAACAGGGAAAAATATTGATTTAAGAAACGCATAACTGGGATTTTCAATATTTGAAAACTTTTCAAAGACATCCTTTTTGAGCTGTTGATTTTCCACATAACAACTGCTTAGAACGGGAATCTCACAACTAACGTAAGGTTTGAATTTCCCGCCGATTCTCGAAATTGGCAACTCCCGCCGAATTTGGAACAACAGCAAAAAAAAAATAAGCCGTTTGACAGCTGACAGCTGAGGTTTAGTCGAAATCAAGCACCATACGAAAACAACGTGTTGAAAGCTTAGTTGCAGCTCTTTTCGAATTCCGTACAAAATATGGGCAAATAGTGATAAAACTTCTTCGATTTTGAAAAGGTGACGTAGGATAATGTTTATGGTTAAAAAGGATCGAAAGATTATTTCAAAGGCAATAACAGCACAGCCTAAAAGTCAAATTAAGGAAGAAAATCATGCAACACGAACCGAAGGATTCATTCTCCATGGAGATAACTCCCAAGTAGCACATAGGAAACTACATAAAATTTGAACTAATAGAAAAAACTCCGGGAATCCGTTGACCGGTTTTTGAAAAAAATGATGTTTGGAAATATATGATCGTATCAAATGAGAGAAAATTCAATATTTTCAAATCTCATGGATGGATCAGGGTATGGCAAAAAAACAATGAAAAATTGTTACCAAGGAATTCGCAAAATACTGTTAACCAAGTTGAGAGAGTAGATGTTACGTACGTCGTTAAATTTCTAAGCTCTCTATCTTGCAAAGCTCGCTTTACATACTACATTGGGTATTCATATCTCTTTTTTTGTGATACCCATCGGAAGTGTGCGCACTTTTAGTGGTTAGCCTAGGATAGTAGTCAAATCAATTAAGTGTCTTAGAAACGAAGTGTAAATTCTCTACAGTTCTTTCTCTACTACAGAAACTTTCTACAGCTCATGCACACGAAAGTGTCATCATTTGTGTCCTTATTGTTACAAATTGCCGTTGACAGAAGATCTGGATCCTAGCGGCTATGTATAGTGAAGAGATTTCGTTGAATGAATTAGAAACATCAGAAAATCAATTGATAGAAAGTGATTTATTGCGATTGGTGAAACATATTTATGAAATATCGTATATGAATTTAGGTAATAACGTTCGAATGATTTTGGGAGCCATTAAAGTTAAACTACAAGAGACATAAAAAACGATAAAAAATGTTGGGTAATTGTCTAAGGCCGGGTTTTAACGGGTGCAAGTATCTAGGGTGCAAGTATAGAGTGGACTACAATTACTTTATTCAGAATCTCATTCACTTTATAGTCCGTGAAGTGAATCTAGAAATGTTTATAGGCGGTGATTGCTTTTACGCGCTATCGGCTAATTGATTACCAAGTTTTGTGATAAGACTACAGGAAAAGCTTTGTTTTTTCGACGCTGGAATATCGTCGAAGAGAAGTGGTTCAATAGACTTGGATTTCAAATAAAAATATAATTTTTTTTTGGGTTGGGGGTGAAGGCAATTTACGCCCGGAGTGTGGGACTCCTAGGAGCGCATGCTACCAGACTACCCTATAAACAACCCCCCCCCCCCCCCCGGCAAGCGACCCGAGCTTGGAACTATTTGACACATTACTTCGTGCTATGCCTCTTTTTTACTTCGCCCTAGGGCGCCGTCAGCGTAGAGAGATCTCCCTCTAGCGGGAGGGGGCAGGATGGAGGAAGACTGCTGGAAAGGAGACCCCTCTCGACCCCGCGCACAAGGTTATCCATGGTCACTTTTTTTGCTGTTAGTATTGTCCGAGAGTAATGTGCCACACAGGCCCATTTGTTGAAAGTTTTCAGCATTTCTCCGACTAGATTGTCTGGAGAAAGCTCTCCCATTACCTCCCACAAATCCTGCCGCATCCTGTTCCACCTTCTACAGTTGAAGAAGGTGTGACATGCGTCGTCCCTTTCCTCTGGGCAGAAAGTGCAGTCTGGGGACCGTGATTTATCTTGTGCAGATAAGACTGCAAATACCCATGCCCGCTAAGAAGCTGGGTAAGGTAATAGTCAGTCTCACCGTGCCTTCGATTTAACCACGATCCCACGTCCCCTATAAGGTGGGAACTCCATCGGCCATTAGAGTCGTCTTCACAGGACTAATGCCACTCGAGCATTGTGCGCTGCCTTTCCTCTCGGTTGACAGCATGTCTTGAAACCTCCACTTTTCGGTCATAAATTCTACGTCGCTCCGTAGCAAGGAGGGCGATGGGTCTCACTAATAAATATAATGATAAAAAAATTTATATAATAATAAAAATATAATGCTGAATGGCATTTGAGGACTTGCGTGCTGTTCAAAACGCCGGAAAAAGGATACTTTGCCGCACCCGGATGGTGATAAAAGCAAACGGCGAAACAATACCACACTACGCCCTCCCACCTGTTGCGGGGCTGTCGCGAAATCAGCTAGAAGTCAACTTTTTTCCTTGGAAACTGAGTCAAGAAGTTTCTATGCGGTTCAGCTACTGTGCAGATTGAAATACACCGTGCCCTTTGTCTTATTTACGGGCTCTGTGTAATATAGACACTTGCCAGTGCCTGGAGCATGAAATATATTTTCGGGTTTCAGTTAATTGCACTTGCACTATACTATAATCATATTCTTTGCAATTCGAAGAGATATGACCGAGAACGAGACGTTAATAGCACTGAGTGGGGACTCCCCATCGTCAAATTAACAATCAATTTTCTAATCAATTTAAGCTCAGCGATTTATGGTCTCTTCTTTTTAAAGGGTCTCTGCATCGCCAACTATTTTTCTTGCTTTGGAGCCCAGCTATTTTGGTTACTCGTACTGCTCTATTAAGAGGTTACCGTTAGTAGCTCCTGTATTGTTCGGTTCCACATTGATCCTTATGTCTTTATTGATTCGTCGTAAGTCCTCCCCATCAATTGGCCTTATTAGTACGACAAAGAGTTGCAGTTTATGTCTGGTCTTTTTTGTCAATCGTTGCAGCTCAGCTTTACCGAATATATTAGTGCGGTTTTGGTGCCTTCACCGGGTTCTCTTTGCAAAACTGTCTTCGCTGCCTGTTTCTTGGCTATGGACTCAACCCAATGGAAGTCAACTTCATTTTGCACACCTCATGCGGAAGCTATAAGGTCAGGTAATTTTACTCCTTTCCTTGATCTGGCTGAAGAGGGCTGCAAGCTATCCTATTGCTGGCTGTACTGGAAAAGATGTATTTAGGTGCTACTTTGTTGAGTTTTGCAGTAAGATTCCTACCCTCAATCGTCTTCAATAGTGCTGGACCCTGTCCAGCGGTTCCACGAACTCGATAACCCTTATTTGATGTGCCCATTGACGTTTTTCGGGGCATTGATCACGTTCGTAACAGTTTTGAAGACCTCAGTAATGTTTCATGTTAGCCGCTTACTTCTGTCAATGGCTATTCTCGTGGCTGGTTCATTCTCAGGTGAATATTATGACCCGCAGGCAGCTACGGGACCTTGTGGCTGATTTTGCTTTCAACGGTGACCAGTGCGCCGTTTTGGCCAGTTTCTGACCGTTTTCGAGATGCTTCCGCATCTCAACCGCGCTTGCCAAGGATTTTGCTTCATTGCGTCCAACTGAAGGAGCCTGATTAGCTGTAGACTTCCGGTCTCGTCGTAAAAGCAAGGTGCTCAACTTTAGAGATACATACGGATTGCGTAGCCAATGCCTGCTTGAAGCCCCACGTCAACTTCTTTGTTTTCTGGGGTGGTGTCTTCAAAATTTCGGTCTTACTGCTTGGATTCGTTACTAGTAGTTGATGATTCTTCAGTGGTCAAAGGTTTCTATATTGAAATAAAGACTGGTGACGTATCTTCAGACTGATTGCTGGAACAAATTCTGCAGGAATTCTCAGTCTCGGCGGGGGTGTATGCCCCCATGCCCCATTTCTTCGGTTTTTCGATGTTTATCGTTTTTGTCAGCAAGCTACCCACCACTCCAAGTACCCTTGGGGCCCCTAATTTTAACATAAATAATTATCATAATAAAAATAATAAGAATTCACATATCAATGATATTGAAAAAAATGACAAATGGTTTCTTCCGCATGAATTATAAGGGAGAAATTCTACCAAACTTTTCTGGCATCGATGGCAGAAACTGTTTTTGCATATGATATGTTTGTATTATTATGTATAAGACACATGCACATTTTTGTCGCTTCAATAGCCCTGCGATAAACAAATTTTCTCCTATCTCATGATTGCCAACACATACATAGGTTTACACATGTGCATACGCGGTTATGATTTACGTTTTCAAAAGAACCAGTCAGTGATTAAGAAAAGAATTCATACGTCGTATCTTGTTTACGTGATTTTTCAATTTAATTGTGATTGTCTGGAGTCTAGACGAATGGACGAACCAACGATTCAAACAAAAAAAAATCTTCCACACAATAAAAAATTATCTCAAAATATGTGGCAAAGACTATCTGCAAGAGATATCTCATATCAATTGAAATTCTTGTGAATGAAAAAAATCTTTGTCATACACAAATGTGCTGATAAAAATAAATTTTGTAATATAAGCCAAGGTTAGCGAAGTGCCTTATTTGAATGGGTCGTATTCGAAAATCTCAATGACGCTTTTAGTCTGATTCCGATACAAAAAAGTACAAATGGCAGAATGTGGGAGTTGCTCAAGGACAGAAATCATTGGTAACGCGGATCTAATGTAAACAAATCGAAAAGTTCGGTTGCCGTCTTAATAAACGTGTTGGGAAATCTACATCCTTGTTTTCTACTGTGTTGACGTTTTCGCCAACCTCAACTTGAAACGCAAGGAGTATGTAAATAAGTTACATATAATTCCTGTAAAAATGTTTTTCTGATTGGATAATATGTTCGTCTTCCGATAGCAAACTCAAACCAAGTATTATCCTTGCAGTAAGGTAGGTAGGTAGGTGGGTGGGTAAATTATATCTTTGTGGCCATGGTTGCTGTTTTCCTCATCAGTTTCACGTTTTCTCCAACCTATTAACAGAGTCAATCTAATGCTCTAATATATGAAAAAATAATCCTGCCCACACCGTACCACGACTTCTTAGGTATGCTATTTCCCGTACATAAGTTTGGTCTTGCTGTTCTAGATTCTGGAAGCAACTTTATAGTAGTCAGGCTCAGGCGAACTCGATGGGAGTTCGCTTCTCACGGGCTGACATGTGAGTGCTAAGAAGATCTTCACGTGAGTACCACGCTTAGACCCACGGTCGCTCCACAAAAGAGCTGAGACGGTTTCGTGATAAGGTTCCGGCTCAGATCAAGGGACTTCAATTTTCATACTGTTAGGTAAGGAACAGAGTTGTTCCTGCGGTCATAAGGATAACGACATTTTTCTGAGCCACTAGCCACCATGGTATTCCCATCCCATGGGGTCAAGCAAAAAACCGCAAGCGTTGTGCTTTGCAGAATGAGTCAAATTCGAACATTGATCCTGTTTCCAGACTGTGAGAACACAAACTATCTTCAGGTTCATTGTGATCAGATTTTGAGTCCAGCAGGAAGAAAACTCTTTCGAATGAGATTTGACAGTTTTGATTGTGACATTTTTTCATTTAAAAAAATTTTTTTAAATTTTATTTTAAAATCCAACGTTGTGTTTTGCTTGATCACATGTGTCTGCCACCTTCGTGAAATCATCATGGAATACCCTCAGTTAGGCAGCTAACACGTCTCATTGGCGATTCTTGGCGAACTTGCAAATTCCGAGTGAGTTGTTTATTACGCAGGGATCCTTCAGTTGTTTGAGCTACGTGATACTGAAACCTTGATAACTTGAAACTGATAATTATGTATGTGGTTCGACTAATTGTTGTCTAAATATGGGATAGTTCATTGAAATCACATTTGGGTAATATTTCCGAGACAGGACGATTTCTTGAAACTCACTTGTCACAAAAGTGCCTAGTGCTCAGTTGGAAAATAATAACATCTCATCTATTGCTGCAATTAGTTGTTGGTAACGTATTATATCAAAAACTGTCACTTTGTTCGTTTTCAAAACATTTTTCTTACCCCCATCCCGACATCTCTTTGTAAAACGGGAAGAAATATAACCAATTATTTTCATACCACAAATTCATATTATTTTTTCCAGTTATTACGTCCAGTGTTCATTCAAAGTATCTGCTTATACATTTAACTTCATATTTTTACAATCTGACATTTGTATCTTTCACTGTTTACAAACGATTTCTTGGAAGTTTGTCTGAAGGCCAAGCATGTTCAGATGTCTGAAGCCGATTTGCCAAGTTGAAATGTGCTTACCAGGTAGACATGGAGAAGGATTTTCATCCTCGATGTGCTAATTTTATGCTGAAATATAATTCTTCATCCTTAGCGAAAATGACATGATATCTTCCCACTCAATTTACGGGTTCTGTTCCATGGAAAAACAATTTCTACATTATTTGGCCCTGAATTTGAACAATCTCTGTAATTATTGGAGCGTAAGATACGTGCATGATATCAATTAGATTGGCAACATTGATTCAATATCATATTTAAACTTAGTAGTGAATGCTCGATTTTTAGTTGAATTTTCAGATGCAAATACTAAATTTGGGATGAGATGAGTCCCAAGTGAATTGCCTAAAGTTGAATTTCAATACTTCAATGTCCATTTCACCCAAATGGAAGTTTCCCTGGATACAGAATAATTCAGCGACTGATGACTTTGTACACTTTACTTCGAAAAGTATTGTTATGCTTCTGAATTCGATAGGCGTTTCTTTTTCTGGACTAGAGCTGTTTTATACACTCCTGGATTCTCTAAAGCCGGTCCCTGGCACGGTTGCGAGTCGAGAGCTGGTAAGGAGAGTTGTTTATGGTTAAAATGAAGTCCAAATTCTAAAACATTACATTTATCGAATATAACACTTGGAAAATGGGAACTTAATAGGCGGCCCAATATTGTCACTTGTTTTCACATAGTGGCTACCGTGTCTACCGATCCGGGAAAATTTTAGTTGTGATTTGCTAGTACAAAGTTGAAAACAAGATGACGTCCATTAGGTCTTCATCATGCAGATGTCATAAACGAAGCAAAAATATATAATAGCGCTTACCTGCGCACCCGTCGTTTTTTAGAACTGGCTTCGGCATTATTAAGGTGCTACTGAACACGCAACCTTCACAACTGTCGCAGAGAGTTTGACGTTTTGATCGTAAGCACGAGCGCAACGTAAGTACCTTTTTTGATCATTTGCTTCTAGCATACTCTCACTGCGATGAAGATTCCACGTTATTGACGATACACTATGCGCGAGTATACGATGATGGCGTTAGGCAGGCTTTTGCGAAAAGCTACTATTCATCCAAAGACTTTCCTTTTACAACACACAGTTCCCGGTGACATACAATCCCAACTTTCATACAAATTTTCAATGACGTTCAATCGTTCAATTTCCAGTCATGTTTGGATTTGTCCAAGTGAAAATTACAGGCCTTTGAATTATTTTTCGTCTCGCTAACCGTCGCATTATTTCGGGTCGAATCATTGTTATAAGCATTGTGTTGATTTTGAAGTAACCGGGATCAAGGGAAGTTAAACCCAGAATATTTAAATCCAAGCCCCTTTCAGTATTTCAGTACCACCTATACCATGATTCAAAACCGATTGATACCAATTTATTTTTATCTTTTAGCATTCTAGGTAGAAACAGTGTTCCATCCGATATTCAAAAATTTTAGTACACAAGCGCTAACAGCATCCTTCTGTGTAGATTTTGACTTATCCCTGCCTTTGACTACTCCTGCCGGACCTCATGACAACTTCCTTGCCACGCAAATATATTTAAAATTTCTCTCGCCCGATTCGTTTGGTATGAATAAGCTGCTATTATAACAAAAGGATCACTGTTCTGGTTTGGGTTAAGATCGCCAGTTCGTTCGCGGTTAAGTTTTCCAAGCTCACTAACATCTTGTAACTAACTAGTCACAATCAACTTGCGAATTATACCTGAAACTTAACAACGTCCCACAGTTTTCCCTGAAAATCTTGCTAAACTATTTGACTGAAGCAGAATAAAAAAATCAAAATTCGGAATGATGTGAAGTTGGCTCCGATAATTATGTTTAAGATTGAAATCAAGTAGCGCTAGTGGTATACTTACCTTGACCTTGGGAGACATGTTTTGGTTTTCGAGTTCTCTTCGATCAAAGAAGAAGAAAAAAGCCTGAAAGAGAGTCCAAAACTTTCCCTTTAATAAATTCATACTAAAAAATACTGCGCAACATGAAGCCCTTGCACCATCAATTACAAACGACGAGCTGCGCCCACAATTGTATTCTAACCATAACCAAATCCTACGCGATTCTGCTTGGAAAATGGTAGTTCTCATTTGGGCAGTGTGCTATCACTTGCAACAACTTAGAAAAACAAAAAGCTTGACAAGTGGGTTCCGCATTATCTTACCCAATAAAACATTGTCTACCGAATGGAAATTTACAATGTTCTTCTTTTTCGGAACATATATGAAATGTTTTTGAACCGCATTGTCATCTGCGCTGAATTGGCACCGATCGTCCCTATGCCTCCATACCGATGAGGCTCCAAGACATATGCGGAACCCAAGCCTTCATCTAAAGAAAAATATGATGACTGTTTAGTAGTATGTTGCCTGAATTTTACATTAGTCTTTCCAAGCACTTCCTTTAACCTTAAAAACTGAGCTATACCTTACTTACCTTGAAGAAATGAATCAAAAGTTGTTCATTTGATGACCCAGGCTCAACAGGGACTTGGTTACACTCATTCACGACAGTGACCCAACCTCAGTCGACGAGAAAAACAGTTCAAAAATTAAATGAATTGAGCCAAAATAATCAGCAGATCTTTGATCAATAATTTACCATTCCTTTCAACGTTTTGACGCCTTTTCCGCAGGAAAACAAATAATGATGCGGGTGTCAAAATTGCTTCCGCGGAACTTTTTGAAACAAGAAGTCGCACTTGTTCGGAACCGGAAAATTGGCGCCCGTGGTAAGTTGGGAAAATATTGTCGCATTAGCTGGTACGTATATCGATGCAAAATTTATTTTTAATAAATGGTGGCGCCGCTTAAAAATAAACTACTGAACGAGATTGCTTCTGCACCAAACCACTATAAATGAAAATTACTTTTCCGCCATGACAGTCGGAAGATTAATTTTTCTTGAAATTATGTGCATTGTTTTGCTTTTTTGGATTTGAATGAAAATGTCCTTAAGACGTTTCTCGGCAAACAGTAAGCTTATTTTTTGGCCGGTCGAATTTTTCGTAATCGTTGAACCATTTCCGCTTGAATATTTTCAACATATAGTACTGAGATTTTCCGAAAAATTAAACATTAAGAGTTTATTCGGGGAATTCTTTAGTTCCCGACAACAACAAAAACTAGTATGTGTTGTACGACGAATGTAGCAATCGCAGGGCCTGCCGAATGTTCGTCATATTCTATTAATATTCATCCATTGTTCATATTTACGTACATGCGATATCCTGAAAATTGTCAAAACCTGTGCTAGGTATTTGCCTTTGAAAAGAAATTAGTGGAAGGTTTTTCGATAAACTTTCATTCGCATGTTTGTGTCAGTTAACTTTTCGTCGATTCTACTGAACTTAGACTTCCCTTCAAGCGAGAATCGTCATTAAAATCTAAATTAGCAATCCAACATCCTAGCAGTTGAAGTCCTATTCCTACTTGGAAATATTTCCAAGATTGTGTGGATAATTTGAAGGGAAGATGACCACAATGCCTCAACCACAACCTGCCGACCACAAAACTGCAATCTGATTATTAGGTAGCACCACATGAATGTTTTCGAGAGACGCATAACGATGAATTCTGATAGCAGACAGTTTTAGTGTTAAGATGTTGGAACTATGTGGATATGCTAATTAAAACATATATTTTATATGTACTTTGAGCCTATCCAATGCCGCCTTGAATAATTAATTGATGCATTCAGCAGAATCAAGTTGCATGCGAAGCATGTGAGATTTGTAACATATCATATTTCTTTGCCACCGACGACACTATCAAAGCGTCCTATCGTTAAGGGTGCTGCAATCTGAATTTGCTTCTCTGTCAAGTCAGCCGTTCATAGACAGGTGGAGGTTTCTGAATAGATGCCACATTTGAAGAGAAGATGCAATCAGTGTAGTATCATCCGTAGCAGAGTCGATTGGGAGCATCGTTCTCGATGCTTTTCTAAAGCATTGAAAAAGCCTCATTGATAGCGTCTATTTGGAATAGTGCAAGGATGTTAACACATCGTGCTTCATCATGCATTGGCTGGCTTTCAAGGATATCTAGATTTCACACTTTCCCTACAGTTCCGGTGACACTAACGCAAAATGCACATTTGCGTTGTCGGGCTGTGCGGAAAGGCGAAAAGCCACTTTGTCGACTCGTCCTCGACTCGCTTTGCGTAATTTATGCATCCCATTTCACACCGAAAGCTTCTTGACCTCGTTTCATGATTGCATCTATTTCCGCAACCAGGGCTACAAGTCGGCGGAGAAGGATTGATTGTGATATTGGTACGGTCTACTTCGCTCCACGATAGGAAGGATGCAAGCGTCGCCCGTTTGGCTGCATGAGGTTTAGTTGCCTGGTGAGTCACTAAGATGTGTTACTCTTCGCCCTTTTCATCGCTAGACTTCGATTCCTCGAAAGCATCCTTAAACAGATTCTTTGAGACTTGGAACTGCGGTACCAGTTCCTTTACGCACTTCCACCCATTCGAATGCTCTGTACGCATAGGTTCGGCATCTGCTCTAGCACAACCACCGCACCGAAAGATATTTATCACCACGATAAAAGAAGTCTTTCAACACCTCTGGATGACTTACGATTCCCACTTGGGATGATGCAATTATGCGAGGTGCGAAACGGAACACCTTATCTGCACGGGATACCGTTGCACTTAATCAAAGCGTTGTTCTCATGTCTTGTTCTTAAGAGGCAACGCACGCAACCGGCGGGGGCTCTACAACCGCATTCATCATATGTGATGATTCCTCGCATTGGTCTCCATTCTGTTTTGAATGTCCATTTCAGTAACCATTCTTCAGCTGGCTGAGGAGTAACGAACATGTCGGATGCATGTTCCGACAAAATGGTGCACCCAGTCGTCGTCAGGTAAGCTCGACTGTGGGCTCATAATCAGGTGAGATGCCCGCATCTTACCCAATCTATGAAGCAATGCATATGGATGTCATGGGATGCATCTGAGGTTGCAAAAGCTATCATAGAAACGGTTATATCGCATGCAGGAAACAAAGTTGAGATGCGTGAGCGTTGCTAGCAACTAAATGGGAAACATTTTTTTCTCTTGCTATTATCGTTGTTGCAAACAATTCGAAGCTACATTTTAATGCAAGCAAAATTCCCACGATGGAAATTCGAGAGAGGATTAATTTATTCTGTCTGGTTGTAATAGAAACCAATTTATTTACACGAAAGTCAGTTTGGGACAACATTTCTCGGGAACTGCTAGAAAACAACCAGTTCGCCTGACCCACAAAACTGAAATCTCTAACATTTTTGGCAAGCATGCGAAGCCAAACCAACAACATTCACCGATGTGGTTCGATAAATTTTGACAGTACGCCAAATCAGCAGAAGGAATCAGTTTATTCAGCGATATTGGTGTCGGCATGTATTGGCGATTCTGAAAGAATAAAAAACTTGAAAACCTTCTTCTTCTGTGTCTCAAAGGATTCTATTTCATGGCGTGGAATGTTTTTTGAACTTGCTTTTCATCAATGTGCTCTAATCTTCTAATAACATTTTTGGAAATTAGTTTATAATGTTTTCGCTGCAACTTTGACAATAAAATTTGTTTCCTTGTTGCCAGTGGATATGATTCGCTAGTTCTTGTCCTTTGCACCCAGGATTACTCAGGATCCGTATGCGTTAAAATAATTTAATTTTGTCGGCTTTTTGACATTCATTGGGTTGTGGAGCTGGCATTTTACGACATGTTTTACGCTGTTCACGAGCGTGTTTTACGTTTTCTCGTTTCGGCTTCTATTTTCAATACTGTTTTTGATTTCTTGACATATGGTTCCATATACAATGGTGAATTAATTACATCATGAAATATTGCTCCAACGGCGCAATATTAAGGCGTAAGGAGTTAAGCTACATGCATAGTTGAGTAGGGATATCGGGGATAGTTGAAGCACGTTTCGCTGATTGTTTTCGGTATCGATTCTGACAATATCTGACTAGGAGGTTGGCTCAATTTGTCCCGAACGGTGTACGACAAACAGGAAGAGATAAACACAAGGTTAACAAGGCGCAAACAGTTCGAGTACGTTTGTGAGAAAATGGAAAAGAAATGATCAACGGCGCCGCCCAGGCATTAACAATTAAATTAGCATCGATCTCTAACAATTTATTAAAGGTAAAATTCATCTGTCTACCAATGAATCCATGCTTAAGTTTTGTATACATTATGCGACGAGTTTATCCATCATTATAGAGGAGCTGAACAGCACGTTGGAAAGAGTGGAGAGAACAGGAAAGTCTTGGCTCAGTGGAACCCTAATCAAGACTGTGACGCAGATATGGTTTTGACTACCGTTTTGCAACATTCTGCTGCATCTGATTTCGCGTATGATGTCAGGATTGCTCAAAGAATCAATATGACCTATGACACTGGTATCTAACACCTGATGTATATATGGATAGGTATGGATAGGTATAGCATTGCAACATTTGCGCATTTGCGCAAGCATTGCGATTTTCTCCATGCCAACTTTTGTGCTCGGAGGCTAATCCCAACTGAAGAAAACTGGAACTTTAGACCAGAGATACTCTCGAAAACCTTTCCTATTGTCCGGATCGATCTATCTTGGACTTTCATTTATTTGATCCTCTCAAGTAAACTATATAATAGTGATGATTCAATAAAGATAACTTGATTGAGGCTTATCTGTGCAATTGCTTGGAGATACGGTCGAACTCTTTTTACGGGGAGAACATAATAAAATTACCTATACGGCGGAAAAAAGAAGTCGTTAATAGCAGCAATTCCAGAGAAATACAAACTATTATTCTTTTTAGTTCGAGCTCAATCAAAAGCGGGAAATGAAAGCGATATTTGATTGACCCTTTTAATTCGTATTCTTTCAAATGCGTTTTATATTACAGGTTCTGGAAGCGGATTTGAGGTTCTTTTTGTCAATAGAATTGACTGATTTGGAAAAGAATTGAAATTTAATGAAATTCACTTTACAACTGTACGTGGTCGATAGATATCTCTCTATTCTCTATTCTCTCTAGCTATTCTCTCGTTGTAGGTTTGACGTATTCTTTTCAAAAACGTGTTGAAGAAAGATAATTCATCAACCTGTTTGTGAGTTGATTTCTCGTTTTTATCAGTATAATTTAGCATGTCTGAACTTGGCCGAATGCAGGCTCACCCATTTTCTTCTCGCTCCAGCAAAAAAGTAATTCTCATCAAGGTTCCCTTTCTGAACAATTCAACTACCTTGAACAGGAGTCATGGCTGCAAATGCTACTGCCATCTTCCTTTTATAAAATACTATTGGGATTATATCACTTATGAGATCTATGGGCTGAGAATATCTCGAAAAAAAGACTGTGAACCTTCCTTGCCAAAGAACTGTAGCTTTGGTTAAGGAAAATCTTTTACCACTTTACAGACGCGGTCTATTGTTTCTTTGAAAAAATTGAGATATAGGATTGATCGTTAAGGATCCGTCACTAACTTGTTCTTGGTTGTCATTGAGATTCGAAAATATCAAAATTAGCTGAAAATCATTTTAAGACTTTTCCCTTTTCTCTCGAAAGTCTAAGAGATAAAACTTTTCCCAAAAGGGGTTGGAGGGACTCTGGCAACATTTGAAATCTAAAAAATCAAAACTTCAAAACAGAGCTTCAACTCCAAAAGAAAAAGTCCGGACTATTCACGCTATAAGCCTGCGGCTTGCGGGGGTAGAACTTCCAGAGTGGCGACAGTTCAGGAGAAAAGACAAATTACTGCTTTAGTAAGATTTTCAACAAAACTGTAATATGAGTAATTACAGCCCGGCCTCACATTAGAAAGCAGAAATTTGAAAAACGGATAGCAACTTGCTCCTTCAGCCAGACAACAATCCAACTAATATTGCAAGTTACGTGGAAACTTAGTTGAAAGAGAAAGAACATGACGTTCCGAAAAAACTTTATTTCAATCAAAAAATATGATTGAAAATAGTTGGATAGTCTGACAGACCTTTAAAAGCAGATGACATTTCGATGTCCATGATAGGTTGATATAGATTATTAATATGCAATTAGGGCAACTTTAGTTACAGTACGGCCCCAAAATTTAATCAATTTTTTTGCTCATTTGGTTTCCACATATTCAAGAATTATATCTTGAAAAATTTGGGGCACATTTTGACAGTCATGTCCAGTACTGCAGACAAATCACGTATTTGCGGAGCCCACAAAATATTTGCCTGTGTTTAGGTCAAGTAACCCTTAATCCAATTTTCGTAAAAGTAGGACAGGGGTTTTCTCTTCGATTTCCTTGCCAGTTCGACCAAACTTGCTCCAAATGCTAATATATATTTTTCTTTTGAATATGCTGTGGACGTGCATGGAATTGAATTGTCAAATGTCATATGGAAACACCGCAAGTTTGTAATACTCGTATTATCTTTTGCTGGTGAATCGCCCAAGAACTAAGTTAGATTATACAATAAGGCATATGAGAGGTACATCGTCATTAATCGTCCTAATATTCTTGGGGAGTACATTGTCACGTGGGGGCGTAGATTTGATTGACAGTTTCTGGGAAGGTACAAGATCTTGATAGGAAGCAAACGATGACAACTTTGATTGTTCTATCATTTGCTAAGCCTGACAATTACGAATTGTTGCCTGTCGTACCGAAGAGAAACAGAAGGAAAGCATCTCAATGACAAACTATTGTCCTGAGCATATTTCAACATAAGACGGGTACGACCTTATGTAAGATTGGCACGAAGATCAATATAAAGAACATGGGCTAGAGTAGGAAATCTATTTTCTCTCTTAACATTAATTAATTTTTGCGACATGTTCTGTGGGTCCTGTGCTCCATCGGCAGCCAGGCAGGACCAGATCAGCCACTGGCCTATGTGGGTAGATAAACGAATTCGCAAAGCAAATAAAACAAAAACAAGCAAAGCAAATGCATCACATTTTTCTCATCACATCGGTGATATTTATTTACAATATTTGTTTAATCCCTCAATGCAACAGACAAGAAGTAAACCTAAAAATCGCAAATTTATTATTAAAGGTAATCATTTTAAAATTTATGAGAAACAAATACTATATTATATACATTTAAACGAGTCTTTTATAAACATTAGAAATTTTAATTTCTTGATAAACTTGGTCTAGGAAGAGTTGAGTGGAAATTTTCCATTTCCCCTTTGAATTTCGCTCTCAAACTTTTACAATACGTCCAGTAAGAGTCGAACAAGATTGTAATTCAGGTATAAGGACTAAACGATGTTTTGAATATGTGATTTGCATGTGACCGACCTGAATTGTCTGAATTTCCCCTTGCAAATATGTACAACAATGAGTAAAATTTTAGACATCAGATTTTCGCGAGCTCATCAAATTGAAAGAGACAACGAAGAGGACTTTGCAACATGTCAATCGTCCTTGCATGAATTGACTTAAGAAAGGATGCTACATAACCTGAGTTCTTAATAAAATGAATGAAATCAATGGAAGTGAAATTACAAAAACCAAAAAAAAAATTCACCGGTCATGGAACTGCTATCAGAAAATACTTTTCGTCTATGTCTGAACTGAACAAGGACATTCGAGAGATCCACGTTAATTCTAAGAATTTCTGATTTTCTATAATAAGAAAAAGAGTAAAAAATTGTGGTGCCTTGCAACCTTCTCAGCTCATTTATTAAGCCTAAAAAGAATAAGTATCTCACTCACCCGAGCCTATTGCATTAGAGCTCAGTGTTGCGAGAGCATGAAAATCCTGAATTGGTTACTTGTTGCCTCCCCACTGATTCGCAGCTCCATTCAATTTTTTTCGTTACCAGATCAGGGTTCAAAATTAACTATGAACCTCCTTTGTAGGTTATTCGCAGGCGGCCACTGTGCCTGCGCGATCCAACGTCTCCGGCAACTACAGATTCAGTCGAAAGTGCACCCAACACAACTGCAACGACGCGATGTCTTCGACAGAAGATGTTCCTTGCAGAAGGAATGCTACATGGATGCAACGATGGTAGTTGGCCTCCTTTGCTGTGCCGCGACAACGTCGACAACCACGTCAGTGACGACGACGGTAACGTCATCTCTTGTTGTTGGCCAATGCACTTTCCTCGCAACCAACTTGTTTGTCTCCAGTCTAGACGACGACCGGCGAAGAAGAAAATGCACTGCACTTTCTTGAGGGCAATCCGCTTTCAGATTATGCACTCGCCACGTATTTGTGTGCTGAACGTATTCCTGTGAGCTGCAGGACGGGTAATGTAAAGCAGAGAAGACACCACGCCACCCAGCTGAAATGCGAGTACTCGTTTGTACCTTCGTCTTCGTCAAAATGCTATGAAACAATGCACATCAAAGTATTTCGCGGCGGCTGGAATATGTTACCAATGGTTGAGGTTGTTATGGGTCTTCCTTGCATTAACATTTGCATGGCAAAGATAATATCAGAATATTTGTTGGCTGGGCTTTGAGATGGCTGCAAAAAGCAATGCCTTGAAGAGAAACTTTTAAGGTTTTGCGAGGGGGTTGACTCGTTTCAAAGTGCCTGGAATTTATTGTTAAAAATTTATAACCATAATTCGAGCTTCGTCTATTCATTACATGAAATTGGGTTGAAAAATCAAAAACGCGTAGGTTCTTTACCTCAAATGAAACCATACAAACTTCCGGTGAAGTTCATAGAGCCAAGCAGGTAATTGCAGACTACTTAGAAGTTATTTTTCTCTGGACTTTATTTGTAAGCAATGTGGTAGGTTGGACCAACTGTACGGCCGTCACAACTATTCCTTTTAATTGTGTCTTTCGCAGAAATCTGAATTTTATACCAAATCGATCACTTCAAGAAAGATTAAACCAAATTGGAATGTCCTTGAGTGGAAATTTTGGTAAAATAGTAAAAGGCTTCGCCACAGCAGTAAATTTGTAATCATAATTTCTGAGATCAAAAGCTTTAAGAAAATTTCTTACAACATGATAAAGGGTGATACAGTGGCTCAAAGCAAAATTCGGACGCTTCCATTTTCAATTTTTACTGATAAATTTCTACCGTAACGCAATACACAAAGGAAAGGATCTTTTATTTTTATAAGCCACATGAATTCAATATACTGATTCACTGCAAACAGAGGCAAACTTCACTGATCTAAATTTTCTATAAAAAAAATATTGTTTGAAACGAATCACCCTCAAAGCATAACCTGGTCAACTGGCAATTCTGTACATTTTTATCCATATATAGTGGGCGGATAGCCCAACGTTAGACTGCTTTGTATGATCTGTAGCATTTGATTTGACAGGTTAGTCCGCTAATTGGTGCTGATTATTTGAACATTTTGTGTTTTTTTTAAACTGAGGCGAGGTTCAAAATTGTAGTAAACTCAAGAAGTTATCGTAAAACGGTTTCAAGTTGGATTATCAATGCGGCGCATCACAAAATTAATGTAAAAACCTCATTATACGGTCCACGACATGATTAGTTTCTGGTAAATGATTAGTTTAAATCATGAAGTTTAATATTGTCAAACTCACTGAGGCTCTGAAGATGCAAAGAAACATGCTCCAGACTTCTCTCAAATAACTTCCATTGAAAGCAGTTTCAAAATATGCTCTAATATAAAGTAGTTAAAAATTAAGATAGTGCAGGAGGTCGTTATCAAATACAAAATAGACCCTCAAACTTCAGTGTTACAAATGCATGTGGTTTGACCAAGTGGGTTGTGTGCACGCAGGAGGAGGTTCCAAAAAGTTTTTTTTTATGTTAGATTCTTTATTGATATTATCTTTTCTACAGAGGTTCTAACTGTTGTTTTCTTATGTCTAGAGATTTGAAGAAAACTTCATTACAACTATGTTAACATATAATTTCATTCTACGTTCATGATAAGTTATCTGAGGAAGGATACTAGTAAGTAGATCGAGAGGAAAATTTAACAAAAACCTCTAGCAGGCTTACATCTAACTAATAACTAATTTTTCTTATAATAATTATAATCTAAAATATAATCTCATTACGCTAAACAGATTCATGGTTGAGGACACTTGGTCTTGGTCTTACCACTAAGAGATTTGACGAAGGGATTCTGGGAGTATTTGACTTTTTTGAACAGATGAGCTCTACGCGACTCCGCAAACTTGCTGATAGGGATAATATTGGCTATTTGGTGCCGTTATCTAGAGGAGTCCACGAAAGGTTTGTTTGGGGCCATTTTTAAATAACGATTTTGGGTTTCTTGAAGCTTAGCTTTAAGATATTTAGCACATTGATTCCAAGTGGGAGCTCCGTAAGCTTTTAAGGGTTGGATGCGCATTTTGACGATGAGGACTTTATTCCGCAGATTTATATACAACTTTCCATTGAGCAATGGATATAAAAACGGAAACCGACTTGAATGCCTTAGAACTGATGTGCTCGATGTGATTTTTATATGTAAGTTTCCGATCAAGTTTTAGAATCAAATAAGTCAGTTCTTCGGACCAGGGAATCATTTGACCTAAAAAGTTTATGGGTCTGTTTGACTTTGACATTGATTTTGATTTTCCACCTGTAGGAGAATTGGTACATTTTTTCCAGCATTTCTTCTAGATTGGAGATGATCTCGTTGGGATTGTAGTCAGATGTATAGAGACAAATGTTGTCCGCAAAAGCTGCTAGATGGCAGTTTTGACTTATGGGAATGTGAGACGTGTATATATTGTACAGTGCCGGACTCAGACAAGACCCTTGCGAAACACCCGCAGGAGCGGTTTTGTGAGTGGATGTTGCACCCCGAACTTTCATGTGCTATGTTCTGTTACTCAAGAAGGATGTGATTAGTTTTATCAGGTGAGGGGGAGTACTACACTCTTTAAGTTTATGAATTAGCCCATCATGCCAGACGTTATCGAAAACTTTTTCAATATCAATGGGCAGCAGGCCTACCGATTGTTTCCAGTAAGGGCTGCTTTGATGTCATTGGAGACACGTCGTAGTTTGTGTTCTGTGGAGTAACCATGTCTGAAGCAGAACTGGAATTAGGGAGGATGTCATTATTTTCGACATAATCCATCAACGTTTTCAAGATTAATTTCTCGAATAGTTTGCCAAGCGCCGCCAGTAAGCTTATTGGCTGGTTGTTGCTATGGCCATACGTATCTTTACCGGGCTTCAGGAGTATATCTTTTATTTATGAATTTTTGTGTTTAGATTTTATAGCGGGCGACAAAGGTGAGACCACTTTTCCCGTGGCGAATAGCTAATCACCGGATTAGCACAACTAAATAAAATCAAATGAGGTTTTAAAGAGGAAAGTTTCTCACACAAGAACAAACCAACGATACTTAAAAATTTCGTTTCCAGACAAATAAAATCGGCTTTTTGATATAAAAAGGGATGTGAATATTTTTTCTTTTCACCTTTCCCATGTCATTTCCATATCAAATTTTTCCATTTTTTCGGCAAAGTAGTGGATTCTAATGCATGAACGTCTAATCAGCAAATGCTCGAAATTGCATAAAAACATAAAAATCCTGAGAATTACTGTCTACCATATGGAAAAATTACATTAATGAAAAATAATTTTTCCACGAATTTCAAATGAGAGAATAGGAAACTGATTCTTTTAGTCCCGCGAAATGTTTGAATCCACATATATTTGTCGTGTTTCAAGCAATTCATGTCATACACAGATAAAATATCCTATTAAACGCTCTATAATTGCTGATCTTGTCTACGAAAAATATGAAAAATATTGTATATATTAGGGACCTCGATGATTATTCTCATACGTCGGGCGATACAGGAACATTTGAAATAATAGTCTTGCAAGCAATTCACGAGAAGGTCGCGTCTTGTTATGATTGATAACAAAGTAGTAACGAAAACCAGGCATTGGTTGTTGTTTCGTTAAAAAAAGTGTGTTTTGATTGTTTTTTATGGCCCGAATAAATAATTTCCAAGAAAGATTTTATGGATACAAATGGACTTGTATTTCATAGAAAAATATGGCAAATGATCTTTTCAAAAACTGAAAGCAGGCACAAACGAAACATTCTCTAAATTTTTCTACATTATGTACACACATATGAATGCTTATCTCGTGTAGAACGTGGAACTTTAATTTATGAATTTCTTTGCACAATTCTGTATTGGAAGCTTTTATCTGGCGGCCCATAAAACACAATCATTACGATACTAACCACAAACATAAAAAATCATCGCATCAAATCATTCTATCATAATTTCCACACAAAATCTATTTTTTTTTGTGTGTTCTAGCATGTACATAAATAACGTAAGAATGGCTGTAACAATTCTGTTACAACACTACATTAAATATATGAAGAATGGCATCCAAGCCGTGCCTCGCTATTTATAAAGCAATATTTCGAGGACATAAAACATCTTGCTGTCGTTTAAGACGCCAACTTAGTAGCAGGCGATTTTTCGGATCACTGATACCCTTCCATTTCACAAATACTGTCACCACATCGTTTGTTGTTCGCACAAGAACTAACGAGGCTAAATAAATTGCTGTCATATCATAAATAGTAACACCTCCTTCGAAAAAATGTGGAAATCATGCGGTGCCGCGGTCCCTGCTGTCTATAAAGGTGACGATTTATGTCATATGCATCTGAGCGTTCGAAATTATGTAATGAGGGATATGAGCGTGAATAACGTGCAATTTCATCACGCCATTCACACATTACGCTTCACCCGACGCGCGCCAGGAGGAATTTGAGAAGTTCTCTAATTAATTTTCAAAAATAAGTTTCCGAAATATATCCAAAAAATGTATAGCATTGGGTCTGGATAGTTCTAGAGTTAGTCAAGGACTTAAATTCTGCATTAGACTAACCCAGAACTTGTCCAAACCATTGCGTCCATACCATCCCTATTGGCCGAATCTAAACTTCTTAGCAGAACTCATTGGATGGAATTCTCATAAAATAATTCCCTATTATCAGAATGTGGTAGTAACCCGAACCGAAACTCGCATCCAGACCAGCATGTGAGCAATTCAAATGTCATCTCGGAGACAGTTTACGATTGTGCATAACTTGCCCCGATTTATTGGACTGCTGGAGATTTTCCCATTCGACCTATTCACACCACGAATAGTCGTTCTTAGCATTGTAGGCTTGAGCCTTTAAATGCCAGCGTTGCCGCAGAAATGCAAGAATGGAGCTAAAAATGTTCCGATGGTAAAACACCAAAATGCCTGCATTCAAATCCCATCAGCTATTCCCTAGGGAGCACATAGCGAGCGCAGCCCCACGGGAGCCCAGTGGGCCTGATTTTCATGGACCGTTCGAAGCGGCAGGAAACGTGGTTACATAATTTGGGATCATTCCAAAAGCCGTTGCTTTTTATTGGTGAAATTTTCGAGCCCTGCTCCGAGAACGCCTGTGTAGCGTCGAGTGTGTCTACACACTCCATGAAACGATATGGTCCTGCCTGCAGCTATACACAAATGGCTAGACACCTTGCCTGTTTGCGACGGCAGAGTGTGCATCCTAAGACAATTGGAAAATGGCAAAGTTTTTCGAATTTCCAGAATAAATAGTCTTGAGTACCAATAAATTTTAATGGTTATTCCTGAAGACTAGAAATCTTTTTGTTTTTATCGCTGCCTCGAATGTTTTTCTTTCAACATTCCACTGATTGTTTTCGTCCTTACGCTCCAAGTTCTCGGCTCGTCGTTGTGTTTTGAAGACATTTTCCAAGAAGGCTCTGCTTTCCGTTTACCAGAGATACCACTGTCGGTGTATCCTTGCTTGCATGCATATATAGGCAGGCACCTTCGGCTTCCAGTAAAAGCCCCAGAATCGTTCAACCCTGTAGATAATCAAATACCCTGAAATATTACTCCGCAGTTTCCTTCGTTAGCTATCCTCATTGAAAGATCGAACTAGGATGTGGGCACTACGGTTGCATCGGTAAAATTGCAATGGAGCCTTAAAAGTGATATCACGTGAATGGAAAAACCAAAACCGATTAAGCTTGCTCTGCTAACAATGGGAAAATGCTTTTCCACAGGAAAATTTAAAGTAGTATTTTTAGAATTAGGCTGATACGTTTGAGCTTCAAGGTAGGAAGAAGGACGACTAGTCTTTTTTGTAGACCATATCTGGTTTGGGCGATTCATATGCTGATATGAGAAAAAGGAGTTGAAACGAAGAAAGTAAGTCTAGAAAGGAATGTTCAATAAAATATGGATTATATATTGTATATGGCATGGACCGCAAAGCCAAATAAACTAATTACATACTAAAATTGGTAAGTGTATGATTTTTGCGCATATATAACATAATCAGGCGAATTAAAGTAAAGCAATGCGAATTTGCACACAGTACCAGCGTCGAAAGTATGACACCAATAATTGATGATCTCCTTTTATAGCCCCAACATAGAAAATATGATGGAAAGGAGTCTCAAAATGAAATAAATACGTTACAGATTTCTCGAACATAGAATTATCGTAATAAGATTGTCCAATGGTAGGATTCATAGTCCATCTACAGTAATTAAGATGACTCTTTAATTGTTTTCATTATGATATTAAATAGGGTGAATCTAAAAAACGGAAAGGGTTACGTGTACAGTGGCAGCAACATGGAAAATGTACGAAAAAATAAGTATTTCCAGTTGAGTCTGAATGCAAACCACGTTGATTTCGAAAAAGTCTGACTAAATTTGATATCTCAGTTACATTGATTTTCTCTCCTGGGCCCAACCAACTGATTTATTGGATTGCATGTGTGATTTATTCCAGTATAGATTATCCTGGAAGTGATATGGCTGATTGTACTCACGCTTTGGTATGGGGATGGTACTAACATTTGATTTTTTTTTGAATTTTCGTCCTTCGAGCTGAAAATAATTTTGAAGGCAGCATCTAGCGTTTATCTAATTACAAGATTGAATATTTTCAGTGACTTCTTGAGAAGAATTGTTGGACAGTTCTGCATAGCAAAAGTTAAATTGTTTTATACTTACGGAATCTTGCAACAGCATTCCAGCGTATTTACAAAAGTTCCTGGTGTTTAAGCAAAAATATGGTCATGTCAGAAGCCAAAAATATATAGGAATATCTGAACCACTCCTAGAACGTTCAGTCAATAGCTGAAAGTTGGCGCTTAGGGGTTGAGAAACTTCTACCTCGTTACTTTTTGACTGCCAATGCATTTATTTTATACTACGCAAAATTAGAGTAAATTTTCATTGAAACTTCACAAGGACTATTGGATTAGTACGACTCTTGGATGCGTAGAGAAAATAAAAAATTCAATTGTTTATCCATTCAGCAAAATCAATAGAATTCTTATTTTGAAAAGGATGGAATGTGTGCATATCCCATATCAATGTCATAAGTGCAATCCCTGATCATACCCGACACGGATGTCGAAGGAGTTTACATTGTATAAAGATGCATGAAATTTAGTATATAAATACTCTGAAGTAACACCTAACAACAAAATCAAAAACTCCACAACCATATCCACTTCGACCCAGACATTCTCTATGTTCGTCATAGGATTTGCAAAATCTTCAAACCTTGAAAGGACGAAAACAAAATGTTTTTCAAACTCAATTGCCAACACAAGAAACGAGTTATATCCTTATTTCACATCCCATTTATGCCTCTAACCAAGCCGACCACTTTCTTTCTCTTTGGGATGGTTTACCAACATGCAATATTTTCTGAAAGTCGTTCTGTTGCGAAAATTGTGCGGACAGGCCTGAAAATTTATATTCATTCTTGATTGTCAGCCGGAGATAGTGGTGAAAATTGTGGTCGATTATCCCGAAATAAAGGAACACATTCACACTTTTCCACTGTGCACAAGTATAACACATCTACAGAGCTACAGAACTTTTTTTAAATGAAGTCCACTTGCAGAGTGGCGGTGAACATAACTTTGATGAAAAGTTTGATCTGAGTCTTGCAAAAACAAATGGTATCATGGTATAATGGTATAATGGTATAATGGACACAATGGTATCATTTAGTAATCCTTATTCACCGACACCTACTAGAATTATTTCAAAAAGTAAAGTGTGACTTTTATGGCAATATACTATTAATATAATTAATGTTATCATATGAAAAGTATTAAGGATTTTCTTAGATTGTTTCCTTCCCGGTTGCTACCGGTTGGATGAATGCTCATTTCCCTGAATGACCTTAGGACCTAGCTTATTTATTTGTCGGAGTTCATTCGGAGCAAAGCTGTCTTTGCAACTTGACGGAAAGCGTAAGTACTTCGAACAAACACTCGTTCTAACACCATCCAATCAAAAAAGTGTAATCTTGATGGGATTAGTAAATTTTCTGTCATTTGCATTCTCAAAACAAATTCCATATTCAAAGCTTTTGCGTACGAAGCTAGCTGTGTCTAATAATAGGCTTGGTACCCCTATCTTTTCACGGACATATATTTCACATTACATAGGGCTGTGCTAATTACAAAATTAAGAAAATCATGAAATCGCCATTGGGCCATAAAAAATCTATTGCATAAACTTCATTACGGAGAACTCCAATTTTGTGCGCTTTTCGGTAACTTTTTAATCACCTTTTTTTAAACCGGGGTTGGGTCAGGCATAGGTGCTAGCAGGAAGTGGCATGACAGGCGCTGACTGTATTTTAAGGGGCCCCTTTAATGGCCCACGTACACAAAAAACGTGAGCAAATGTTCACCACTACCTTAGTTGTTTTATTAAACATTCCGTTTATTCTTTGAGAAAATGTTCGCAAGTGTCCTACGCATGTACGTAAACTTTCATCCTTTTTTCGAAAACAAGATGATTTCGGCTCTAAATATCATAAAACTCTCAAACAAATCCGTGACAAGTCAGCCTATTTATAGTCACATGTGTACCAGATGTATGCATAAGTTTTTCCGATTTAACTAAGAGATGCCACTTCTTATACTTATATACACTGATACGCCACTTCGATCGTCTGACATCACACAGCCTTCAACACACAAGTCTCTCAAAACAAGCTTATTTGTTATATTGTGTTGATCAATCATGTCGAATTTCACGCCTGAAAAACAGCATTTAGGGCACGCATTGCTTTTCTCGTTTCACCAAAAAAGGCTGTTGAAAGTCGTCGTTCGCTGGTTAAAAACTAAGGGTGAACACGCTCTACCAGTTAGCACATCTGAGACATGTTTTCGACGATACAAAAGCGGTAATTCCTATGAGAAAGGTAGTGAGCGCTCTTGTAGACTACAAAAATGAGAAGACGAGGAATCGCAAGAGTTATTGGATAGTTACCCAACTCTAATTCAACAGTAGCAATTAGCAGAAGCATTAAATGTGTCACAGGAAACGATCAGCAGACGTTTACGATCAATGAGTAATTACGATGGACGTTTACGATCAAGTGGTGTGCAATTAATACGCTCGGTAAATGGGTCCCGCATGATTTGAGTGAACGTCAAAGGAAAAACTGCATAGTCGCTTGTGAAATGCTGCTTCGGCACCAAGAAAATAAATCATTTTTGCATCGCATTGTAACGGGGGATGAAAAATTAATTTTGGAAATCTGAAGCGGAAAAACTCGTGCTTTTCACCTGGTGAAGCCGGTCCTTCAATACCAAAACCAAATCGTTCGGCTAGAAAGCCATACTCTGTGTCTTGTGAGACCAGAGTGGTATTGTATATTATGAACTCTTGAAACATAGCGGAACCGGTAATACATAACGGTATGGTTAACAAATGATAAATGTAAACAGCACATTAATCAAAAAACGAATGAGATGAGGCGGGACACAGAGTAAAGTGATTTTGTTACAAAACAACGTCCCGTCGTACACAGGAAAATCTGTGAAAGACACAGTGGATAGGAAATCTTTTTGCACCCGCAATAATCTCCGAATTTGGCCACATCTGACTATCATTTCTTCACATCAATAAGGGATTCGTTCGCAATGATTTCGCTGTTTCGAGCAGTTTTTTCCGGCATGGTATTCAAAAACTTCCTTAAAACCCGGCGAAATATGTAGAATTTAGTCCTAGGGTTGATTTGCGGCTTTCACTCCCTCCCTGAGTGAATTTGAGTCCCTGGACATAGCGGTGTAGAGGAAAATGAAAAATTGGACAACCAAGTAAGAGCAGGATCAGCCGATTACACAGGATATCTACAAGAATAGATAAGATAAAATTGCTTATGGCATAAGTGAAGATTCAAGAGTGTCAACAGTGAGAGGAACAACGATCAGAAAACAGAGAGGTACGACGTGGAATGCCAGGGACAAGTGTAAGATAAGTCGAGCTTGTTGGCCTCATCCTATCACAAACTGCATAAGAACACAAATGGTAATACCAGCAGGCCACTACCTCTAAAGCCAGCTTGTGAACTATTAGGAACTGAAACTTAGAGCACCCGCCGGGTTTGTGGTGGGGAAGTGTAAAAATCCTTCTAGATGGTCCGATCCTTACCATCGTCTTCAATTTATCTAATGCTGGTCCACAGTCTGGGGACAATGGGGATCAATAAACTTCCCCAACGTTCTTACATTTTTCTATTTACAAATGTCACATATGAAATGAAACATAATTGAACGATACACAATGTAAGCCTTTAGTTGTATGCCATTTGAAATCTGTTGTCACCCCAATTCATTCTTGACAACGCTCAAGTCCCATCGAAATCGTTAGTTCTGTCTAAGACCTCAATTTATTCTAACAAAACAAATTCTGTCAAAATTCCAACACGATCATGTGTCACGCTGGGAGTGATTGAGGCGGGCCGCGGTTTGCATACGCCCGAGTATTCCGTCAATTGCAATAATGCTTTTGTTAATCCGAAATTGCATGAACTCCTTCAGAAAGAAGATAGACCGGCTCAGAGTAACTAAATAGGCAAGTTGGCTGCGCCCAAACTCTTTTCTTCCCAGTACCAAAGATCCTTCGTTTAGCTTGCAACTTAACAATTCATTTTATAGGCTGGGCGATACAGGACCATTAGCAAAATATGAAATATTGCGCAATAGCAACATTAGGAATTTTAACCAGTAACCGGATTATTAGCATCGGAATAGGAGGATGAAGTGCAAGTAGAGTTAACTTAGTGCATAATTTCTCAACTTCAACAAGTTACTAGGCTCAGGTTTCCATGACTTCAGGGATTTCAACGTTCATAGCTTAATTTGTTAGAAACCAAACTTTATTAAAATATAGTATCCAGTATTGTTATAATTATTTTATTAGAATCTAGAATGTACAAACTCACAAGAAAGCAATGCTAGCCTTTGGTTGGTACAGTATAAGCTCCTCCTCAATCTTCATAAGAACCAAACAGCTCTTATCGTCTCAATCACGTAAAAACCTTTGTATTCCTAGATTTTCTATTTTAAATATCCTTTTCTACAAACTTATGCTTGCTTATGTCCTTAGTTCCTTCTTTGATTTGATTGACACTATTGAGAGGATTTTTTTCAAATGATCCCCAAGCAAAACTGGGGGAAACTTTCTGCATTCAAAATTTGATTTTTGTTGAAATGTGTGTCGATCAAGGCGGAGGACGAACACATGCTCCAATATTGATACTGGCACGAGACAAAGTGATGCTTAGAGCAGCTTTTCCTTATAGCGGAGTTAATTTCTATTAACAATTTATTATTCCGAAGAGTATTATAGCATGTGCTGGTTTGCGAACGTAAAGAGTCCTTTATTCTGCCTTCACTTTGTATGTCAAAACCTTATATTACGTCTTATGCTTTAACGATTAAATGTGGTGACCAATCTAAGCTTTGCCTTCCATCCAACTTAATTAATTAACTGAACTAAACCATAACTAAGCTAAGGCGTAAATAAGCCATAGATCCTTTGGAAAAACTTCTTCAATGGCTTTTTCGGAAAAGTAGGAGGCTCACGGATAATTGCTGTCCGTCGATTATAGACCAAAATATGCCCGATATTATTTTGACAGTATTTGACAGGAATAAACTAGGTCGAACTTTTGGAAATGTTTCAACAGAGATATGATGTGAAAGCGCTAATTGTGTTACTCTTTCAGGACATTGAACGAACACATTTGAAAGTCGATCAAGTTCTAATGATTGCTAGCAGGGATCGATAGGGGGAAACAAATGGTTATAAGTAGACAAACCGGAAAGAAATACTACGAAATGAAATAAGTATCAGTTGCCCATCTTTACTGAGTACGAGGACTGAGTACCATAAAAGAAAGATATTTTAAATTGCTCCAGCGATTCATTAGCACTCGATAGTATTCCAAATTTGAAATTTGAAATTTTGTTCAAAGCATCGATTTCTTAGCATAATATAAAAAATTCTAAATGCAATGAACATGTTTTTGATGATTTTTTTTTTCTTGTCCTTGATAAGAGGCCACATTTGAACATTGGTGTGAATTTTGGTCCTGTGTTCGGTGATTTACTTTAAACTCTGTTTGGAAAAATTGTTACAGAAGTGCCAAAAATTTAAAACTTGTTATAAATTCGGATCAGAGGAATAGTAAATTTTCTAGATATTCTAGTGAAAGCTTAAAATTTGACCTTGCCATCAGTCATATCTCGCAGATGTTTCCGGGAAATGTCCCTTTACATACAACATACAACATCAGGAATGGCTTGGATATTTCGCGCTTTGGTACCCAGTGTGCCTGCCTAATAAATAATTTCATTATTCTCCAGTATCTGCGCTGCCACTGATTTTTCGTTTTTCTACGTTTTGGCATTCTTTCTTTTTTTCATTCTGGGATCGGAGCTCCGTCTCTCGTTGATGAATAATTTATACTTGTTTCAACTCGATACAAAATGTAATTTCCTTTTAAAATGGGGAAGATGGCCTTCATTAATTTTACAAACCACTGTCTAAACAATAATTTTGGCCATTGAACGAGCGCTTAGGCGCTGTACGCCAAATGAATTAATATTCATTTTTCCCAAAAATCGTTTATGATCTTAAATGGAAGTCAAAATCACCAACGTCCTGTGCCAATATACCACAAAGATTTTCTGGTGCATAGAGATATAATCAAAGTTGTTGAAGGAAATAATCCTCACCTGGTAGTCTGTAAATTGCATTCAAAAAACATTATTCAACTGCTTTTCGCAATCAACAATTTCATTTGCAAGGCATTGTACGGGAAAATTCTCCATCAGATAACCCTCTCAATCCTCGTATTCAAGGACCCAAGATAACGTTGTTGTAAGATAACCAGCTAAAACTTAAAACCAAAACTAAAATTCTGGAGTTGACTTTCCGATATATTCGAGTACAAACACATCCTTGAATATTCTTTGAATCCTTTTTAGTTCAGATGCCCTGTTTGATATTTTGAAATAATAGATTGGATCTTTTTTCTTTAGATGAGGATATATCATTACATTGAACCAAAAATTTGAATTGCTAGGAATTTTCAAAGATCCGCGTTTTGCCAAAATTTTGAAATTTTTGAAGCCATTCTATTTCCATGCGACAACCTAACCGAATAACATTATCTGGGGCGATTTCATGTGTACATAAGTTGAAAGAAATCAGTGGGGGTCAGTTACCATATTTTGATCGAAATTACGTAGGATCTCCGTTTACCAGCATCAGGAAAATTTTGAAAATTTTGTAATTTCATACAAAGTCTTCTGGTAGGTTTATATTTTCAAAATTTTAATCGAAAAATCTTTTCCCAGAATATGTTTTTAGTTGCTTGAATGTATTTCGATAGTTTGACGTCGCCGTCAAATGAAAATGGAGAAACTGAGTTGCCTTTACAATTATGCTAGTAATGAGGAAAATTATCTGCAAAGATATGTTAGAAGTTTCTTTTCAAACTTCTTACTATCAATTAAAATGCAAAGCAAAGATTAATTACAAAAAATCACTAGCTTGGCGTTTTTTGCAGAAGTCTTAAAACCTAAAAATTGCAGACTGACAAACGTTTTTCTGTTGACGAATGAAAATTCTAAAGAATATTAAAGTTTGATAAAAATTCAAATGTTACTTTCCCACAGTAACAAGCCCAAAGCTATGCTCCTATCACTCCTATCAAGCTGATGAAATCACCAGTTGTGGTTAAGTCAAAAATAAAGTATCTAAAAGTAAGAAAACTTACAGAGATATTAAAGTTCCATTTTCTAGCGGAAAACTACCCCCAAAAAAGCGAAATGGGGCTAGAGCGCTTCTGAAGTTAAAAACTTATGTGGCGATATTCGAACATAATGAACTACTTTGGAGGGACTGGTCAGGAAATTCACCAGCTCTAAATCCACTCGCGGATAATTTGTCAGGATTGACGGAGGTTATATTCAGGATCTCTCAATCTCAAAACAAACAACAATTAATGAAAGGCTTTAAAGATGAATGGTCGTGAATTACTGTGCTAGATTTGAAAAAATGTATGCGAACGTTTTCGAAGAACAATCAAACTTGAATGTTTAGAAAGCGTCGAGTGCGAGGCAACTAACCCTTTGGAATCCGTCTCAAGGAAAGCCGAGCCTTAAGATTACATATTTCGAGTGCTTTACATATTAATCCTTTTAAATTGTCATTAAGTAGTGTCCAACCTCATTGTTATATTTGCAAAAGATATATTACAAATGACGAAAAAACTACGCAAGACGCCTCCAGGCTTGCTGTCATGCACTTTCTTAGTTTATATGCTAGATATCCTGAAATGAACGTGCACGTATTAGCATAAGTTTTTGTCTATCCGATTTCGCTGCCCCAGACGGCAATTGAATAGCGAAAAGTCTACTTCGGTAGTGCAATGCAGCAAGGCCGGCCGACAAGAACAACTTTGCCAGCCGTATCATTTCAAGAGTCTATTTTAAGTCAAGTGAGGCCTTTCTATTGCATTTTCACTCCAATTTAGACGTCCATAAAAATTTAAGGCTTCCTTTCCTTTCCAAGCAAAGCCTTCTGTTCCTTTTTTCAACGCCGCTGCTGCCGTCGCATATTCTTTCTCACAGATCTTTTCGGATATGCTCATCCCTGAATTGCTTGGGCTCATGGACATTTCAATTCAAACATCTTAGAATCTGGGTCATCAGACAGACACCACTACCCGCCGGAATCCTGATACGAAACGAAACGGGGTGCATCCAATTTGTGTTGGCAGACAATTCTGCTTGACACCGATTCCAAAAGAAAGCGGAATCCTTTATGGGTTGGTTGGTCGTCCGCTTTTATTGTCGATTGCGATGGCGATGAGAACGTCCTTGGTGGAATGACAAAAAAGAATTTTGGCAAAGAACACTGGAGTTAATTAAACGAGACAACAACTCATGTGCAGCGTACAAACAAGCATTTTATCGATAAGAAATTAGTTCGAAATTAAGAAAAGCGTGAAGAGGCTTCGCAGGAAGAAGGTCACTCGTTGTTTGGAGAGAAAACAATTGAAAGGACTTGAAGTACCCCAAAGTGATTATGTTGGCTATATTTTGAGTTGGATTGTTTCAAAGGAAATTCAAATTTCCGACCTATTAAAATCACAATGGCAGTCAACCGTAATTGTCATACGCCATAACCAGAGGAAAGCCAAGGAGTCAACCTGATATTCGGCGAAGATATCTTCAGATTTCCATTTTCAGATGAACTAAATGTCTTAAAACGCTTGAAAAACTCAAACTATTAGAAACAAACTGGGCACGAAATTTCGTATGTAATATAATCTCCGTTTTCTGGTTTACGCTTCCAAAAGCGCGTCGCGTCACAAATTGTTTTGTTCTAACACAATTTTCAACATTCTATGAACTTTTTCTTGACTCTCGTTGAGGACACAGAGCGAGATTTTCCAATGCGAGAACGAAGCGTTCAAATTTTCCTCAGCGAAATTCTCTGATACTCCCTTAGTTATTTGTTTGGTATCCTAAAATTTCAACGTGAGCTTCCACGAATTATGCATAGACTTAAAATTTAAGCTATATTTTATGCAAATTAGTTTGTTTTTGAGTCGAAAAGAAAAGACGTTCAGTTGTCGTTGATAGTTAAAAGTTATTAAAAATGGCCAGTTGTGCTCGTAGAGATTTATTAACTCAAAAATGGAATAATTTTAAATACTTGGTAGAAAAATACTTTGGTAGCCTTAACACAATGTGTCATAATTTACCTGAAATACAAGCGAAGAGCAAGGCGATCAGTTTTGACACTTAAATTGAAATTGTAGATCCAATTGCAGCAGAATAAGGTGCAATGGCTATAAGTGCGATCTTTACTGAAAGATTCCAGAAGTACATCATCCCAGAAGTTTGAAAATGTCTAGAATTTTTAGTTCTTGTAATGCACTTGGCCTTGTGGGATTGGAGCAACCAAATAAGCCATTTCACTTTCTTCTGCCTAACATTTCATCCTTAATGCAATCGCTAGATCAAGGGATCATTGCAGCTTTTCAAGTATACTACATAAAACGGTCAATACGTGCTAGACAGACTCGACAAACTAATTTTTTCCGGGTATTCTTAAAAAAATCTTAACTACAATAAGTTTTATTTATTTTCTGAAATTACTCTTATACTACCAGGTAACCACAAAAATTCTTTCGTTTTACGCTAGGCGACACATTAGAATGTTCAGGGAGCCACGACATTTGCCGAAAGAGGGCGTGTTTATGGTTTCCTGAAAGCTCATCCAGTAGTGCTTTGTTTACATTAGTAGACGACTTCATCTAGTCGACAGAATTGGTGTTTGATAGCAGCGAAGATGTCGGTGTCAAACAGGGTTATAAGGGCCAGTTTACTGTATGAGTTTAAATTGGGCACAAACGCTGCAGAAGCGACCAGAAAAATTTGTACTGCACAAATCTGGTACAAAATGTTCAGAAGGGGTTATACGACCTTAGAAGATCAGAGTCGCTCCGGTCGGCCATCTTCATTTGACGAGGCGCAATTGAAGGAGGCTATCGAATGGATTCAAGTTTAACATTTAACATAGCCAGTGTAAGGTAGCCAATGAAACCATCCGTCGACACCTGCATCAACTTGGAAAAACGTGGCGGCTCATTAATTGGGTTCACCACCAACTGACCGGACTACCACTTGTTCCGAGCCATGGACAACCATATGCGAAATCGGCAGTTCTGAACTAGAGAGGATGTCGAAAACGAAATAAAGTTGTTCAAAGAATGTGAAATTTTATAAAAGTAGCATTTATGATCTTGTACAGCGTTGGCAAAAAGTCACTGAAGCAAATGCCTGGTAGGTATAAGATCGTTCTTATTACTTTCGAACACTGCTGGTAGGTGTATTTTACTTTGAACGAATTTTCGCATTATTAATTTCATACAAAATTTTTCTATAGTGAAGCTTCGATAAGGCGATTAATAAAAGAAAAGATATATGCTGCCTCATTTATAATATATCTGAAAATTGCTGGATGAAAGGCGAAAACCGAGTGCTTTCTTTTTTCCGACGCTGACATGATATCACATTGTCCTGTAAGTTCGAAGCAAGAATTTAGAAGTTGTGTTTTTTCTAGTAAGATAATTCAAATTCTTCTCATTTCGAATTCATCACTTGTGGTTCAAATCAGCATACTGGCCATTTGAAACTGAGTTGACCTTTCTAATGTATATGTGTATCTAATGTATCTTTCAAATGGCAACGTTAAAAATCATTGGATTGAAATGCGTGAGTTGTTTATAGGATTAGCTCATATTGCTCCCTAACGTATTTAATCCTGGCTCGTTTTGCTGAGGACCAATCTGAATTTTAGCATAGGACTAATGCATCTTTTTTGCATGAATCAATCAGTACAGGACTCATGTAGTATAAGAAACATCATTGTATTAACACGACATGAACACTTCGCCGTCGATTTACTCGTATCCTGTCCTGCTGTGAGATGAACTCACGCTTTTCCGACTTTGGTTTAATTTTCTTGCGATATGTTAGAAATTCCGTTGACTTCACTTAACATTCTCCTTACAAGACGTACATGTGCGCATACTTGTAGATATCCATCATCTTATAGAGTCACAGTAAACAATTGCTCCGGGCATTATCAAAACCACCTTCATCATCTCTTGCATATTCACAATGCTGTATCTTCACGATGAACCTCAAACCACTCAGTTCGCATCTCAATCTCAAAATCAAAGCGTTGCAATAGTCGTGGCGCAAACTGGATCAACTACGACATTCATATTTCCAACCACCAAAGTAACTCGCCTAGTCAGTGCCGTGGAGGACTTGTAAATCGAGAAACCAAAAAAAGACAAGGTACGGTGGTGATAATCTTCTTGCCAGCAAAACAAGTGCGGATTGAAAGACTCAATGACGGAACGGAGAAAATCTCCTTGCCGTGATATACAATACAGAGAAAAGGCGAAACGTGAAAAAGTTAAAAAGATAACTTTTTATTAGGTCTAGTCTCTGTCTAGACGTTAGACCTTGTCGGGCAATACCTAGCGCTGGCTCAATAAGAAAAAATCTAAACTTGAGATACGAATGCAATGCGAAGATAGTGGAAGGGAAAGCTGCAGACTGGAACGTCCCGCGCGCTCCAGCCGCGTTAACCCTTTGAATGTCGCACGGCTGCGGCGATGGTGGCGAACGGTGCACATCTGTAAGTAGCAGCACGTAGGTATCCAGATACTTTACATGTGGGGACACATTTCGGATCCAGCTGTGCCGGGGGTCGCCGACGCGCCAACCGGTGAGGCAGTGGTGCTTGTGTTCTATTCTTCGTAAGTGGCCTCAATTAAGACACCGGCTCAGACGATACTTGAGGAGCGCTGAGTCTCTTGTGGTCTTTAACTTCTCTAATAGGAATCAAATGCCAGACGGATCTCAGACTGTCTTAGATAGGGCCAGGAGGAAGGACACGCGGTGTACAAGACGCAGAAGAGGTCTCACGTTCGAAAGCACTATTTGCTTTGTCTGAGGCTTGCAGCAGTCGGCCGAAGGTGATTTCCAATGAGAACAGTTCATATGAGGAATCGGTCAATGGCTTATTAGTAATCCACCAAGTGGAACTTCCAAGTAACCACTTACTGGCGATCGTAATTGGCGCGAGAGTACAAGAACAATTAGAAGTATAAGTGAATACACAGAACACTTGGAGAGTTCTTGTTTTTACTTTCCAGAAACTAGAGTTTCTTTTATCTACTATTTCTTCGAATCACATAATAATAATCAGCAAATTTGAACAGAGCACAATAAGAAGATAAGAAATAATTATTTTTTAGTGGTTATTCCTTTGATAGCTCATATTGTGTCGCAATTTGGTAGAAAATTAGTCAGTCTAGAGTAACAACTTATGTAACAGAATTATGTGGAAATCTCTAGTATTAGAAGGAAATGTGAAAATAAATATTTTGCACTAGATAAAAGGAGTTCAAGTATTTGTTCAAAAATAATTTTTCTGTTCTGCGTCTTATTAGATTTCCAGAGAAATGATTTATGTCTTCCAGAAGATCCGAGATTTTTTTAAAATCCTAGACGATAAATGTCTGTAAATCACATGCACGGAACTTGGCTCCTTGTACTAGAAAATCATGTTATCTTAACCCAAAGATTGAATATTGTTGACCGAAAGACTCTGTATTCTTGGTGGAGTCGTGCTAGCAAACGTGATATTTGAATTTTCGCTCACGGTATCGGAATTTTTATTTCTTCATTTATCTTCTACCTTACAGACGTATCATCCAAAAAGCAAATAGAATTGAGCAGATAGAATGAAAAGTTTGAATCAAATGGGCCTTATTTAGTTAAAAGGAAGTCTTAACTATCTTGACCTTCCCTTTTAATCGTATCTTGAGGGAAAAAAACAAGCTCGAGGTTATTATATGCTCTAGGAGTACGAAAAAATTGATGAGTAAAACAACCAGGAACATATTTATTCTCCTACAGTGCAGACGTTGTCGAAAACATTAATCAGCGTAGGACTACAATCAATCTGACGGTTGCAAATCTGTTACAGAAGGCACATGACTAGAAAAATAAGACGAAATTCCATAAAAGGGAGACGATTAAAAGTTAAACGGAATAATAAGGCATGCTAAGGCATGTTATCCTAATAAAACTCTCATCCAGGAAACTTCTCTTGAACGTATTCAATCGTTGAAATTAGCAAGGAAGACCGAGGATACCAGACTACATAACAATATTCTCGGAGGGACCAAATAAACAAAGAAACGTTTACTAGTAGAATTATTACTGACAACATGAGCGTGCATTGAATGAAACCTTATTTCCTGGAGTAGCCCATTGAGGTCATGAACGTATACATTTTGTTTTTGTTAAAAAAAATAACTCTTAGATCTTTAGAAGAAGTAACTACCGGGAAGACCTCTTCATTCAACATTTAAGTAAAGACCATTTGTGAGAATTCAACGAAAAACTCGTTTTGTGATACTTATGAATATACATAAGAACTTGGAGCTGATAATCCTGAGGTGAATTTATATACTGGTTAACTCTTGATTGAATTGTTTAGCGATTATTGTGGATATGGCGATAAGCTACCTCGAAATTGGAGAAATTCTTCATCATCCAATTGAAGATTAAGCTTCTGGATAGTATTATGTTAAATGTGAAAAGAAATAAAAGAATACAACAACTACCTACTTCCCAAGAGTTACGCTTCTATAACACAGTGAGCTCTTACATTATATTTCATTAATGTCACTGGAGAACAAATTCCCTTATGCCACCGGCAGTACTTTAACGTCACTGTTTGAGACCCTGACTGATAATGGTTCTATTCTGTACAAAAATCCCAAAATCAGAAAAACGAGTCCATTTTCCGTTGAGAGAGCTGCCTAGTTGATTTATTCTGTTTTCGCAATGAACGAGAGCATATTTTTAATAATCTTTCCATATATGTGAAGCATAAACAAAAAATAATATTTAGAAATTGCATCCTCCGAGCGTTCCGTACTGACACGCCCTAGTTAAATAGTTCCAGATAAGAAGCCCAAAATTATTCTTTTTTACTTCTGGACACGGTTTGAGTTTTGACTCATCGCGAACAATATTAATGACTTATTCAATTATTTCTTCAGTTACCATGGCTGTAATTATTACTACAATTATTCACCAGACATTATTTGACGATCGTATATCAGATCCGACTATCAATACCTTATCATTTGGCAATCTGAATTCAGATTGTCAGGATTTAACGACCATTCGCCGATGGTCACATAAGTGTTTATTCTTCTAGAATGAACTAAGTCTAGTAACAAAATAGTGTTAAAAAGGGTTCACTTTTACAAAAAGCATCGGCAAAGAGAATTTTGAATCGAATTCGAATCAAACTCGGCTCAAACTTAGTCAATTGTCAATTGAATATTGCAAGGCGATGAACATGTGGAAAGAGCTTTCATTTTCGGTACCCTCTAGTAGCAAAAAATGCATAATTATCAACACACAATGCATCCTTGTTATTGCTTGTTATGTTATACGCTTGTATATATATATGTATATATATATGATCGTTGCGAAATATAAAGATGTAAATAAAATTGAGACGATTTTCAATAAAGGCAGTATCGTGCAGGAGGAACAAAGTAGAGGACTTAAAATTTTTAGAAACAATTTTGGATCGTTCTCAGCTCTACTCGTGTTTGAAGTTTCGTATAAGGAATATATGACAATAAACGATTTCAGGCTCTTATCATACACCTAGGCTGCAAAAGAAAGAGATTGATAAATAGCGCGGAGCAACTATTCCTTACATTTAAGCTAGAAACGTTTGCAAAGGAAGTTGTTCGTAGTTGTGGCGACTCATAATTGCATAACATCAAGGTATAAATGTCTTTTTTGAAAACATGTCGCAATTGTCTGTCCTGACAACATGCAACCGAGTGTCGCTGTAGGCCGCATTAAAAAGGGTTTGTCGTTAAAATCCCGTTTGTCCGTGAACCATTCATTACAAAAGGCAAATGTGCAAGTAAGTGAAACGAGGTTCCATTGCAGTCGTCTCCCAATCCCAAAAAGTGCAATTTAATCACGAAGGGACATTTAGTGCCACGTTGTTGCGCACGTAAAAAAACGTAATTGTATCGTTACATACTCCTGCAGATGCATGCCTTTGCATGTTCGTATGTAATACGGGTTTAGAGAACACGTAAAGTGAATGCATTTGATCAAAGTGAATCTGGAACCAGTACTGGGTGCTGCCGAAGGAACCAAGGATGTAGTTGCCAACGAAAAATTCAATTTTAAGCCGATTAAAGTGATTACGCTGTGATTGCTGTCATCAATGTGCTCGTTGGCTTATCTCCTTCCCGCGTTCCCTGGCCCATCAACGCATCCTTCCCAACGCATTCCATGCAGCAGTGCATGCATCAAATGCAGGTTTACTGCAATCGTTAACAAGCCCAGCCAACCTGAGACTTTGTGCAAATGCATTCGTCCCTCACGAAGACTTGGCCGTCTGTTTGGCTGATATGTAGCCTTAAGCCGACTTACAAATGTTGCTCGCTGTGTTGTTATCGTCCGTGTATCCAAGGCAAAAATAAAAGCTAACAAATCGTTTAATATTGTCAAGTTGAAGCTAAAAATGTCCATCTGAATTTTCTGATGTGCCTTTCACGTTATTTCAACACGTGAGCACACTAGCAGAATGGTACACTCACAAAACGGACAAAATGAAAACGGACGTTTTCGATGTTCTTGTCACAAGGAATATGCTCCAGCCTGCGTAAATGAGTAGTCCTGATAGTGCTGTTATCAGAAATTTATGATTCATTTGAACAGAAAGCAAATTGTTTGGAAATGTTTCCAAGCTTGCAGAATATTTCTGCTGGAAATAAGCAAAAGCCAATCGTCCTTTTTACTTTGTGCTGTTCTATTTTGCCTTGAAGGAACGCGAACGATAATACATATATATAGTTCAAATTTGAAACAGTCGAAAATCGATTACATAAGATAAAATATGGATGCATAGGAAAGCAAATAACATGCGACTATAGAAAAGAACAACTGAAAGTTAATTTCATACCAATTGAACCTCTAGCCAAGGAGTTCATACCTTATCGAAAGAAAATAAGTTCACTTGATTCCTTGAACTCAACTTGACACTTAACTACGTCAGATTTAATTGTTTCAGAGCATGCTCGAGCTTTTTCTTCCTTATTAAATTATCCGTTTGTAAATTAGACTTCACCGGAAATAAAGGGTTGTATTATCATAATTAGCAATAGCAACAGTGAAACTTTCATTCGTGGACTGGACGTTACATCTTTCTCGTGCACCAAATACACCCCTAAACAAGGAAGAACAATGATTTCCATCTATTCAAGGAACTTGTAATTAAGACAGTATATCCAAAATTATTGAAAAGTTAAATAACTTTTTACGGCTTGATTGGCAATCATAACAGACTAATTTTGGTAAAATGACATCATTTGCTACAGTTACAAAGAAACAAAGGACATATTTTTATTAGCTTTTGCTTTACTCACGATTAATTTGATTATGAGTGCTCCAGGAAATTTAAGTTGGATCAGTATCGCTTTGAAAATTCATTATTATTCTTTTTGTATTTCGTTTGATTTCTGGAGGTGATTCGTTTTGTATAGATGAAGTTTTCCTTTACGTTCGAATAAGGATTTTACATCTTCAATCGGATGAAACTGGTCTTCGAAGACCGAACGATCACAGTCGAAAATCGATTTCGCAAGGTAAATAAAAACATAAAATTTAAAGGAACTTGTATGTTTAAATTGCTGTAAATATATCCTGATAAATGTATCCATACATCACGGTCTTTTGAGTTTGTTGAAAATAATGAAGGAGTTGGCGATTATTAGATGAATGCTTAAAATATACAAACAATATAAATCAATTGAACTGAAATTAAAACATAAACCAAAACAGAATTGTCAATGATAGTATAAGCCTCGCGATACTGAAGTCCTGATTGGGAATGAAGCACTAACTCCGGCGTACAAAACATCTAGGTATAGATCTGCTACCAAATTGCTCTCTCCATGAGATGACAGTTGGAGTTCTCAGAAGACGCTTATAGAGGAGTATGAACGCAAATCTCTCAAAACTCAAATCAAAAACAGAATTTCACCGGTCTTCCACATTGAGGGTTTGCAGGCTTGCAACCCGTTCGACGTAACAAAAAGAATAAATCGTACATCAGCAGAATGCAAGGCCTCAAACTGGGATGACAAAATGGAAACGACTCCGCATAGGAGCAACTGACTAAGGTATAAAATCTTGACTAGACTACATGGCTGAGGATGTCGAAAATTGCCTCCAGCAAACCAGCTGTTAGAAATTGGAAGTGTTCGCAGTTTAACAAATGATGAGATTACCCACATGGGATCGTTCTCAATTTAAAAAACGAGGAAGGCTTCGGGTGATCATTCAGGAGTTCCATTGAAAAAGGACAAGAAACTAAAGTGAAATTCCATCAGACTTAAGCTGATCAAAAAGCAGTTATGATTGATCTGTATTTGCTGATAGACGTGCATGGAGTAACTGGATGACAAGGACGACTATATTAAAATATCTTTTCATGACTGCATTGAAGCACTATTCATTGAGTGTCCCCAAAATACCACGATGTGATCTGTGATCATTTCTATTTCAATGTCCTAAGCAACTGCAGGGATTAGTCTTGATGAAACATAATACGAATGCATCATAATCTTGAGATATCGTCATTATAACATACATTTCGCATAAACTTATTTTTCGAAGAAAAGCGGCCTCTACAGGCGGTAATAAATGCAATCAGATCAATTATACTCCGATCGCAACAAAATGAGTTTAAAGCATTCTAGATATTAGGTGTTACCGAGGACCAAACAATGCTCCCAACCATCACCTTATATAGTCTGTCTGTAGAAGTTAAATGTCAACGATACATGGAATGAAAGCCTTCGGAACTTATATCGTTCGTTTTTTATGAGAACGTCGTAAGTACATAGTAAAATACTTCAAAAGTTTCAGGAGGTTGCGCAGAAATATTTGATGTTCTGCCTTGTGAAAAGAAACACGTTCTTGTAGCTCCTTTGTGCTGATCGCAGTATGGTATACAGTATGGGCCGTTGTACTGTCATTTCATTGAGAAAGTGGTTAAATTGCAAGGATGTTACCTCTCAGTAGAGCATTAGCAGCCAGCGAACAAAGATCAAAGTTATTACACAAGAATCAACGTATTTTGAGTTCCGTCTCTACTCTTTCATAATTAAGGCACAGTTTTCACCGTTTGATTTCTAAAATAAGGTCAAAATAAGATTATTTTACATCGTGCCTGAGTAGTTCTTAAAATATCGAGCGTTATTAATATTCTTTTTCACGCATTTTTTTTTCCAAGAAAAAGTTTTTCTTCCCTGGAATTATTCCATTTTGTGCTGTGACATTTTTCGATCAATTTTCTGTTGAAAAAAAGATCTTTGAAGTATAATAGAATGAGTCGTTTTAACGGAAACTTCTCTTTCACAGCTTTAGTATTGTAAAAATGTAACATATAGATGATTTTGAATTTTTTTCAGGATCTCGGGAATGTCATACTGTGAAGGCGTTTTACTCAAGAGGGGTTCTAATGCTTCGCCCTCATTACCGTGTTCTTTTCAATCATTTTTGAGGGGAATCCGATGACTTAATTTTAGGACAAAACATACGTCCGGGACGTAGGTAATTATGATGAGAGCGATAGTGACCAAGAAATACTTACAACATCAAGCTCCAAAACGAAGAAGTAAAATTCATTCCGTTCCTTCTTCAAAGAAAGAAAGTTTCTGTAGTTGTAGTTGCCGTTGACAAATCAGTGCTTATGGCTTCAAAATTTTCGACAAAATCTGATGTCGGTTCGGAGGAATCTGCTGGAAAATTGAGGTGGTTGTCAATTGATGCTATTTATAGGAGCTCGTTTTCAAGTATACAAGATGCGTTACTCGTTTCAAGTCTCACAATAAAAGGAACAACACGAAAGGCAATGCTAAGTCATGTAGGAAAAAATCTTACTAAAAAAATTAGAAACATCGGAAAGGCATAAAAAACACACATGGCGACAAAAGAATTGGAGAAGAAAGACTTATGAAAGCTCTACATGGAGAGAAATGCACATTGAAAGGTCATATTAAATTCGCTTTGCAAGCTAGACAACGTTGAATTTATAGCGAATTACATGCAAGCTATTGAGCGGCTTTATCACTACGTCCTCTTTGTCGGCACTTCACATTCAAGAGAAAACAATAATGTCTATTTCTTCCTGAAGGGAATCCTTCGAATCCGCATTTTTAAGGTTTTCTTCAAGAACACTGTAGACATTAATGATCGCCCTATTCGCACTGTTTTAGAAACACGACCGAAAATGATATCTTTATACGACGCAAAAGCCAGCTTTGTCCGCAATAGCTATATATATATTGTGGAAAAGATTCTGACGGGGTAGGTACGACGAGCGATAGAAAAAACCCTCAGTTCCCTCTAAATTTGTCTCACGCTTGTCTCAAGCTTTTCATAGCTCAAAAGGTAATATTAGATTTGATGGGCGATTCGCATTTATCGAGCTGAATTACACCGTGAAAAAAGGAGTGGCATGTGTTGGAATTGTAAACGAAACGAATAAAAATTACGAAGGAACTTCAAGTCATCAAAACAATGAAAAGAAGGTTCCACTTTGTACGGATGCACCAGCCAAATTACAATGTTTTCTCACAGACCCAAAAAAGGTAAAGCTGTTGTACTTGCTACTGTGCTTGCATTATTGATGTACCATTCAGAAAGTACAGAATATCAGAGACGAATTGGATGAAAATGTTCAATCCATTTCTAGGGTCGCCGTATAAGACGTTGGTCAACGTATGGTCGTATGGTCAACGAATATGTGGTCTATCGGACTCATAATTCAAAAATCGACAGAGGGAGGTTCCTGAAAAATTTTATCAAGGACACTGAGATTCAATGATGTGCAAATAAGAGTACTCTGTACCAAATTACCCTGAAGCTACAGATAACGTTGGCGCGAATTCTCGATTTTGATATGTCAAATCGGCCTGAACCTGATATTGGTGTACCGGCAGTACAAAAACGTGTGCTTTTTGTCCAACAAAGCTGATTAAGGACTCCAAAATCCTTTGCAGTGCTATGCGTAGTGGATAAAAAAGTATCCTTCGATTGTACTTAATTTACTCTAATTCACGCTATGTCATATTATTTATCCCTGCTTAAAGGTATTTGCCATTTGTTTTTATTTGTTTTGTTTTCTTCAAAATATTCATCGTAGTAAGGAAAAAGTATAGTTTTTGTTGATTTTCCTGAGATTTGTAAGTAATGCCTATTTAATATTTTTGATCTTAAATATAATTTCACTGAACTTGCGGGTCCCAAAAATTTGCGATATATTTTAATAAAAATAAATGTTGGGTTCTCATTTGACACTAATTCTGTTTTCAAACTAAATAACACAGCGGTATTCCAGACAATACGTCGTAGGCGGCATGGCCAAAAATTAACATTGCCAGTTTAAGGTTAGGCTAAACTTGTTCTATGTCCTACTACCTTGGCTTCACATCCTTGCAAAGACCTGAAATTACCTGATATGAAAGAGATCTTGATGTCAATTAGTTCGAAATCCTGAAATTTTCCGTATTCGCCCGATTGCCTATCCGGCAATCTCCTGGTTAACTACCTCCACATGATGGTCTTTTCACATCTCTTGGGGCACACATGCGTGGAATTGCACCTCTAACGGACTTCCAATATAAAGTAAACTTAAATTTATTAAAAAGCTTAAAAATTGTTGTACAGTCTATTTCGCGTAAGTTCATTTTCGAATGAGGATCCTGATGGTTTCGCTAGGACATCTATAACATTATTTACTTGAATTTTCGTTGAATTATAATTGATAAATGGATTATTGCTACAATCGCAGCTAAAATTAATTATGAACATATATTATACACAATCTCTCGCGTATTCATGTGGATTTCGAGTCATATATTTAAGTTTCTGTACATACAACAACGAATCGCCGCACAGATTTAGTCCGATGCAGTTTCTATCCAGCTCTATGTGCTATTAGAACTTATATGAGATATAGTATGATAGTACTCCTGAATTTTGAAAAATTCACGATGATTCGAGTCGGAAATTATAACTTTGCTATCACAATAAACGATTTTAAGTTAGTTATTAGCACCAAACTTGTTAGTATACTTTGCCCGTTTAGTGAACGACAACTTTGCTACTCCACCTATGTTAGCATATGTCCCTGCATGAGCTAATGCAGAGCGGTGTAGACATTTCCGGACCGAGACAATTGATGTTGTTATCGGTGCCACCTCGCCATAGAGTTCCACTTTGCTAACCCAATTCTTCACTATCGGACGCCAGCCTTGAACGCATATTTTGTCTGTCCCCCAAACCAATTCCCATCAATATCGCGAACACTTGCAAACAGTCATAACAATCGTCCAGCGATAATGAATGTGCCAATTCGCGACTTTGTTGCATGCGCGTTTGATTGGTCTCGCGGAAATCTACCACTTTGCCAGTTCTCGTGCTTCGCTATCGGGTTGTGATAAGGGAACAGCATTGGGGCTGCATGTTGACTGATAGTGCCACTAAGTCGTTATCAGCGTGCTCGCTTAAATTAGCGACCCTGCTAATCTGAAGAGCTGCGAATTGGTTGCTGCAGCTAAGAGCGTGGAGGGTCTAGCAGAGGGTGGGTTGGATGGGAAAAGGATGGCGCAAATCATTCCGCATGTGATTCATTCATAAGAACCAGCGAAAAACCGACAGACGTATGCAAACAATTAACGCTTTATGACTCTGTGACCCAATACAAATCGACATGAGTAAATGTGACTGATTATGTTCCAGACACCAGCGAAAATAATAAATAAGCGTAGCAGGAACCCCCAGTTTGGTCTCCACTTCGACGCACGTGGCGTCTTCTCGAACCAACACAAGAAAGCCCTCACGTCCTGTACGATGAGTCTATATTGGCTTTCGAGCGCAATTCATCACACTTCGAAAATTGTCTCGCGAAAAAGATTAACATATCAATAAAACAAATCTTATGTTCACGGAAGTTATCACATGCGTAGTCATTCAAGTTATGACGATGCCTTTTTGGAAAAATTCTCGGTTGACCTTTTAATGGGCTTATTAATTACGATAGATTGCTTCAGAGCCACTTTTTTGAAGGAATTCGAATAAAAACGTGGAAATAGTATGAATTAAAAACCGTTTTTCAGCAATACTTCTACTGATGACTATGCATTGAAATGAAGTTCGTAGAAAGGATCCACAAATTTTAACCCAATATAAGAAATCGTTTCACTCGAAAAGTTGCTTAGTGCTCAGGGTACCTGATCGTCGTTCCGTTCACATTTGAAATACACTTGTTTTTAGTATTTGTTATCGTGATACAGCAAATGCTTTCTATCAAAGCTGATTTCGAAGTATCCTTTTAGAAGTTTTTACACAGTGTTGAATTTTAGAGCTTTTTTACCACGCTAGCGGCGAAGTAAAGATGCTGGAAAGCGAGTTGGATGTTATGAGCTATCACGAGAACTCCAATACAACAACAGGCGAGATCTCCCTTGAACAGAAACCCATGAAGTCCAAGCTGCAAGTTCGTCTTTACCCTCGTCTTTCAGAAAAAAAAATTGATGAACGTCAATCACGCTGAAATTGTAGTTGCACGCCCACTTCTTCCACTTAAGGAACCGAATCTTGTATTTGAGTATGGTCCTATATACGACAAGGAATACACAAACAGAGTACCAGGTGAAGTTTGCTGCACCTTATGCCCTCCTCCCCTCGCACAAAGGAATCTTTCCAGACTTTTCATAGGGTTATCCTCTCATTAACTCTATTAGATGGGAGGACATCCTGAATTCTTTGGAGAATTTCCAAGTTCCATAGTAAAGAGCGGGTTCTAGTGAAAAACTTGAAGGACTAGTACCTACGTTAAAACCTTACAGACTAATGGAACTTGAACTGCCAAATGAGTTCCGCTTGATTGACTAAACACATGATTTGTGGCGCTTTTTACTGGACGAACAGCTGAAAACGTGTTGCATAGACCCAGCATGTGAATACATAAAGCAGGGGATTGAAAGCGGTTCATCCTTGCGTTACAGAAGCTAACTTGGATACGCCCACGATAAAATATCCCTAAAGTTAGAACTATAAACATCAACTAAGTGCTGGTTAATCCGAAACTAATACTGGAATATCTGAGTTTGGTGATAGAGTAAATGCAAAGGAGTAAACGAAGGAAAGCGGTGGCAGGGGTTGTACCGGCTCTCAGTCAACTCACAGTGAAATTAGGCAAAAGGTACACCCTCTTTCCAAAATTGTTAAAGATTACTAGCAAAATATCCGTCAATGTACTATTTTATTTCTCTTGAATATTTGAAAGACTTACCACAGAAGGAATTTTCTGAGGAGATGAACAAGTATAAATTAGATGAATTAATATTCTGTGAGTACGGAGGATGGGGTAGAACGTTGCAATCAAATTGTAATAATTTTAGCCATAAGGCCTTCGTAACATGGTCTCACCAAATGTTGCGTTGTCATGATGGAAAACGCTGGTTTTCTGAGCGGTTGGCCAACTCTGGTAATTTTTCCGTTATGATGGCTTTAAATTGATCAAGTTGGCTGCAAGATTTGTTAACATTGATCGTATTACCATGATATAGGAACTCAGTCCCGCCTAATGCACAAAAGAACCTTTTTCGGACGAAGTCTAGGCTTCGCAATAGTTGAAGGTCTATTTTCCTTAGACAAAGTGCGATTTCGATGCACGTTTCAATACAGAATCTAGCTTTCGTGTCAGATGGCAAGACTCTTCAAGAAACGATCTATTTCATGTTGCTAAAGAAGCAAATTGCACGAAGAGACGCGGGTCATAAGGCCAGCTATCGTCAAAAGGTATGGATACCTAACTTGATATCGATAAGAACATCCCATCCCTTTAAATGATTTAGTGCCATTATCATGGGAATATTAGTTGCATCGCGTATATCACGTTCACTTTATCGCGGCTTTCCAGCAAGGATATTCTTAACAAGGTCCGTATTATTGCTGTTTGCTGCAAGACCGCTGCCAGCTACACCCTTAAACTCGAAATTGGCAAATGTGAATTTCTTAAATCAATGCGAATAGTCCTAATAATTGAAGTACCCCTCCCACCATCGGTTCAAATCTCGTCAGTAGTGGCCTTTTTTAAAGCAACAAGCAAAGGATAACATGCAGCAGATGCTTCTGTTCCTTCTGCATATTGAAGGGTGCAAAAAAGTCTTTAAAAGAGACTTCGTTCCCAACAATGCGTACTTCGAAAGAGCTCCGGGACGACTTAAACTGATGCCAAAAACGGTTCTGACATAAACTTGCATATTTATAAACATACACATAGCCAGTGAGGGTCATTCATAGCGTTGCGTGGAAGAACTTAGTGGACACCCTGCTAAAAGTAGATTTTCGTCTCTAGTGGCCACGTTGAACTCTTATTTTATCACTTATTGTGAGCGTACCTTCATTGAAATAGTAAATATGTATAAGTTTTACTTGTTTACTACGAAGGTAGTGCAGTGTTATTTAAAAAAGATCCATTATATTATCTTAAAAAAGATTCTTAGAAAATAAATCTTAAAAAAAATGCAGTTTTGTGGCCTTCTAGTCCGTTCTAGTATCTTTAAATACTGCAGAATGCTCATTGTTTTATCTTTTAGTGATTGATATTACTCATGTTAAGGACATGCTAGTAACAATGTAGCGATTATTAAACAACTCTCTAGTGCTAATATTTACACTGTCAACTATGATCAAACACTTCGCCGTAGTAGCGCCAATCTTCAAGTTTCGCGTCTGAAAAAAACAATCGCTAATGAACTTAGTTAACCAATATTTATCGATAACGTTCATTCACTTCGCGTTCGACACACAACTGTGCTGTATAATTATCTAAAATGGTCGTTAAAAGAAGGTCAGCCAATTTACCTTTCCTTTCTATTCGGCTTCAAGGTAACGAGATACTTCGTTGATTTCAAGCCATTATTAAATGTCAATAGACGCACTTGTATGTACTTAAGCATTTTCAATTGAAATAATACGAAATAGACATTTGCGGCGTAGGTCGTGGTTGAAATTTATAGTTTTGTAACATGTTTGACTACATACGATGTACAGGACGGTTAGCGTATGTGTGGTACCTCTAATTTGCTTCCGAAGTCATGTTCACTGCAGTTGCCAATGGCAAAGGATATCAATATCAAAATATGTTACCCCAAAGGAAGATGCCCTGCAATCACATGCACCAATCATATGGAAACACGGAGTCAATCGCTCCCTTTTTTCGCTGGAACGAGACAATTTCGAATGCAGACACATCTTAAAAAAACTGACGGTGTCACTCTCCACAATTCGCACTTGAAAATCGTTGATCTAATATTCCAAGCGTCGAAGATACATTAACATAAGCGAAGCATAAAACGCCGATCTATTAACTCTGGCGATAAAGTACTTATAACTACTCAAATATCCTTCTCGGCTTGTATTAACATCATTAACATCTCCATCAGCAGCCAAAAACCAATTACTTGTCCGTTGACTGACGTCCAACTTAACAACCTCTTAATAATTTTAGTCTGGATATCGAGCCACAAAAAATAGGACAAATTTATTTAAACAATAGCTGAATTTCGTCAATTTCCATCCACTCCAAAGCTGCTCGCAGACTTGAAAATAAACTAACGCGATTCGTCTTATTAGTTGATGTGTCTGATCATGTCTAGGAATTTATAATAGTTCTAAGTCTGGTTCAATGACTGTTATTACTCCAGCCGCGCTGGTTGTTCCTAGCAGACCAAACTATTTGGCAAATCTACCCATCACAAGTTTGTATTCCACGGACGGGAAGACCGCGCGGATGTGAGGCTTCTCGGCGCTGAAGCGGAGCTGGGGCAACCTAGATGCATCTGCTTTTTGGACTGCTAATATGTTTACTTTCTAGATTGGCTAGACATGCCCGTCATATTCAACTGGCACTAATAGTTATATGATCGGCAAACAAAGAACTATGATTGATCGCTTAGAACCCAGCTAGTCCCCATCGGTATCGTATTCTGGCGCGCAGACAAAAGATACTTTGCAATAGCGATTCAGCGGAACTATTGTGTCTGCTATTGCTAGACACTGAGGATGGCAGTGGGATGGGAGTTTCAATGGGGCATTTGCATACAAACGCCACTCGTTGCGTCTAGACTGCACTGAATTGGTGATCTGAAAAACGTATCACTGGCCACGAGTGCTTCAAATACAAATGAACATGAAGGAGCCAATAAATAGTATACATCCATCCTTATCGATACTTGATCCGTCAGATACGTTCTACGTGCATGAATCCGACTACATATGCTAATCTATCATGGTCTTTCTGCGCATAGATGACTGATAAAGTCTAGCTTTCAGCGTACCGCACTATCTAGATATGCACAGATTGAACATCAAGATATCATATGTTGCACGATTATTTCTAGGTTCGGGCTTGGCTTTTTGGAGCATTTTTGTAACGTGCACAGATTTTGAAATGCCCAACTCTATATAACTTAGTTGAATTATTCGACAAAAGAGCAAACATAGCGATTTCGGTCGGCACTGATCTTTGAAGGATATTAATGAAAAGGTATAGCGTTTAGCATAGAATTATAAGGACTCCTAAATCATTTCAATCTAAATTCTGTGTAGTGCGTATTTATAGATGCATGCAAGCATGATACAAATAAAGGTTCTCACGAATAGACAACGACAAACCTCTCCAGCAAAACAATCGATCGATTGTTGTATATTGAAATAAGAAATAGTAAATTGTCTTTGTTGCTTGCGCGGGATTGAAATGATAATACAAATTCAAAACCTGCCCACAATCCTGGATGTACGAAATTTGCTTCAGATAGACCCAACTGTGTATATTTTCGAAGATCTTTTGACGTTACTCATATGATCTGTTTCTTCCTGGAGAATCGAATGAGAAAGTCATAAGACAAATGTACGCATGCGCGGCATGCGTAACCACCGAAGTATGAAGATGGTGCGACTAGCATAAAACTCCATTTTTATGCAGGGGCACTACCGACTAGGTTGCTGTGAAGTTTCAGCCGGATTGGTTGAGTTGTTGTGTGTTTCTCGTGTATTGAAAAAAACTGTTTGATTTCAAACAATCTGTTTAATCTGTTATTAAACATTTTCACATAAAAGGCTTTACAGCAAAAGATATTAGTTCACGGCACATCTGCTCCTTCACTTGCATTTATTTATAACTGGTTAAATGAATTTAAACGTGGTCGTACATCAACAAAGGATGAACCATGCGCAGGAGGCCCTGTAGAGGTGACTACGCCAGAAATGATCAATAATATTGAGAAGAGTTGAGTAAGATTAAAGTTAAGTGAGATAGTTGAGTGAGATAGTTGAGGTTACAGGGATTTCAAAAGGTAGCGTCATTTCTATTTTACATGACACATTGGGTATGAAAAAGATTTCGGCAAGATGGGTGCCGCGTTTGCTCACAGTCAACAATTAACGCAATATGGTGGTTGCCTCTAAAATTGAAGAATAAATGTTCGAATTGGTCGACCACCCACCGTGTTCACCAGATTAAGCCCTTTTTACTATTCCCAAAATGGCTCGCTGGACAACGTTTTATTTTGAAATGAAGAAGTCATCGATCAAACAAATGCTTATTTTGAGGACCTTCCAAAATCTTTTTTTATTGACGGGTTCAAAAATTAGAGAAACGTCTAACCAAGTGTATTGAGCTCCAAGGAGATTATGTTGAAAAATAAAAAATAATACTGAAAATTTTTTGTTTTAATGCTTTTTCCTAAGGACTTATTGACCCAACCTCGTACTATTCCACCCCGAAAATTATTCTGAAATAATACATTGAAGCTGAGAAAGCTAGAAATCGCGATCCCTCCACTCACGTACGTCGTTGGCGTTTCAAGCTCTCTATCTTGCAAAGCTCGTTTTATTTATTGCATCCGATATTGGTATTCTGTTGTTTGTTTTCCGCACGAAATTCCATCGTTCGTCCTTTTACGACGTATACGTACACATTTCGGCAAGGTTAAAATATGGTTACTTAAATGCGCATTAAGAGAGTATAGCAAATGGTGGAAAATATCCTAATAAGGAACTCTGAATTCACCTTATCGCCTTATCGGACACTCCTTTTCGTAAGGATGCTCTATTTTTTAAGCTTTCTATAAGCTGTTTACGTGCTCATGGTTTTCCCCGAAGTTTATATCAACAGTGGACATTGCCTCATCCTTTTTGGCAAAAGTGAAGTAAACAGCAATCACTTGTAATGAGGCCAACAAGTTCTAAGTTGAAAGTTAGATGTTGAGTGAAAATAAAGAGAATAAATCGAACAATTTTGATTGCCCCAACAATATCTTTATTTCTTACTTTAATCAAATCATATGGCACTTGTTTTCAGATTTCTTGACGCAATAGTAAAAGAACTAACTGAACCGTCATAAAGATTGAGAGGATCCTTCCGATGTCCTACAAGAATAAGGGCGTTGAGATAAAAATTCGAATGTTAACGCTCTTCTTTGGAAAAAATCATAATAATTAAAGTTTAGTAAGTTTGAAGAAATTTTTCGCACGTGACGCAATAAAACGGATTCACTTTGTCCTTCAGACATAAGCATCTCTTATCTACGAAATTACAAATCCACTTTCTACACCCATTAAACTTCCTTATCTCTATCCTCACACTTTTACGTTAAGCTCAATTTACAGGATTCTTTTGTAAGGCTCATCACCTTACTGTGCTGTTGGAATAGGAATTACAGTGAATTGGCTACAATCATTTTCACTACATACACCTTGACTTGCATTTCACTCTCTTTAGGTATCAACAGAATAGCGAGGGAAACGAAAACTTTTTCAATTTCGTACTTGACATATTCTCCGGGTAAGTTGAAATATGAACGAAATAACTCTTCGACGCTCGACGCAAAAGGATCCGCTGCAGAAATCATTAATTTACGTCATTGTTTTCGTCCTGGCTTTTCGTGAACAGCAAACTCAAAAGTAACAGAAACCATTAAGTAGCAGTTGCTGATGTTTCGCTACTTAACTTTGTCTTCAATTATAGAACAGTCTGTAGCGTAAAGTAAAATCAACAAACAAATCGTAATTTTTTACTTCGCAAGGACGAAGATTAAGTTCAAAACCTTTTTCAAAACGTTTTTGGGTATGTCTTACTGAAAATATTTCTACATGTCACACTATAACACTTCCTAAGCTGCAGATTTATTTTATTTCGATATCCGATTACAGGACAATCTTTTTTTTATCCTAAGATCCTACTTTGTTTTCTAAAGTTGGAGATATGATACTGATAATTTACTCTTCTTTGACTCAAATTACTTTATTTCCACAGAAATTGAGCTGGATATCACCCTGCGCTTTTGTGATATGACTTACAACATACTTATGAGTTCCTCCGCAAAAAATAGCAATTATGTATTAAATTAAGCAAAAAGCTTAACCGTGTTGGTTTTATTCGAATCCCAAGTGAAAATCTCATTTACAAATTATGGAAAAAATAAATGATTAAAACTTACCGACACACATTGAGAATAAAGTATGAAAACAAAGAGTTTTATAATTATGAATTTTTTGTGTTTGGAAGGACTGCCTTCTACTTTTTATGACCTGAGTTTTGGACTCCCAGTGGCAACTGGACTACCCACTAAACACCTTCCCTGTCACACTCAGAAGCTAGCCTAGAACTATTTGTCACATTGCTTCGGACTAGGCCTCATTCATCTCACTCAACAGCGGCTTCAGGCTAAGTAACCCCTCGTTCAGCAGGAGTAGATAGCAAAGAGAGAGAGAGATTGATGCCTGAGAGTCCCTCCTGCCATTTGCATTTCCAAGCGATCCATGATGTCCTTCCATCTGAGGAGAACCAGCCACACGTAATATGACACGTAGTTCCGATTGTTTTTAAGATGTCAATATCTTGCCCCTTACGTTTCCTGGAGAGAGTACGCTTATGTATCAAGTTCACCTCGAATGTGAAGAAAATGTGGTAGAAATGATAATACTAAAAATAAACCTTACCTTTATGGATTCCCTTCAACACAATAATATTTTCGCAGATATCTTCTAGATATCGCCACGAATACAAAGACGTTGTATTACACACAATCATCACAACAGGGAGTTGTAAGACGCGAAGAAAAAATGTCCTGGCTTCTACGGTAAGCCAGATTATTCCTGAATGAATTGAGAAGACAATACTAACATCAGACGAAAAAATGAATTCGACGACGAATTTGGGAAAACTGTCAATCGACTAAAACAGGATAAGTATTGCCCGTCCGACTGACGTAGATTGGAGAATAAATTGAACCGGAATGCACACTGTGCGAGTTTACCTTATGGCAGCTATTAGACTCCTCCTTGAAACACTGCTCAAGCTTTCCCAAGGTGGTCGCCAGTGTTAATTAGAAACTGACGGATAATAACTCGGACCATAAATTATCACCACGCCGACAAATCGAATTGCACGATATTTATTTGACCAGCAATGATTCGAAAAAAATAATAATAATATAATAATCATCTTCAAAATTTCCTCGCAACTTTGCAGTGATTCCAATGAACCTCCTCCAGTTTTGGGCAATCTGCTCAGTCAGCTATGAAAGAAAATTGATGTTATGAAGCCAAACTGCGATTATCATCTCAACTGAAAGTCCTAAGACTATTCAGCCTAAAAAATTTGAAAATCTCAAAAAACCTAGATTCCAGCTGGTTTATAATTGTTAGTAGTTCGAGAGTTAATCAATATTTTAAAAAAAAAATGTTATTGAAGGCTATTGAATAGTGGTCAGCGACGCCTGCAAGCAGACGGAAGCAAGGACAGCTCAATTGATACACGGCTGAAAACCTGATTTGATATCCAGCGTTATCCTGTGATTTAGATTTGATCATGTGAAGACAAAATTACAAAGGAATCAGTCTACACTGGTAGTCATTTAGAGGGCTTGTGTTTCATATAGGAGAGTTGATGAGTCTTTACAGACATCACTCCCCATGAGGATCGCTTGATCCGGGTTTACCCACAAGAGCTTCCAATTATGGAAGCTGCAATCAGCAACAGCTATACCTTTAATCGATTTGGTTGAGACTCAAAATCATCTAACGTGGTGCTGAATTAAATCGGAAGCCTTAACATCTACAACAGTTATGTACTTTAGTTTTTGTGGTTAATACGTAACTACTATTATATAACATTGAGCTATTGGTGCCTAAAGACATTGTCAATTGACTCTCTAACTTTGTGAAGAAATCTCAACAGTAACATATATGTAAACAGATGCAATTAAGAACATTTTAATGTCATTCTCGAATACCTTATATCTGGATGTGGATGTAGTATCCTGTCAATGCAGTAATGTGAAGCTCAGTCGCATTCCTTCTAGTCGACCAGTTGCAACTCTGTCGGGGAAGAGTTAATGCACTGATGGGAATCACATTCGCCACAGTAGCAACTTAGGCTAGACATCCATTTGTGCATGCTTTGTCTACAGCACTTTGCCTGTAGAACATCCTGAATATAATCGAATTCGCTTTAATTACATAATGTCTCAAGTGAAATTCTATTGTTTTGAAGGAGTTTTAAGATTACCAAAGAACATGCCTACAGCTTGGAATCAAGCGATGTTGCATGCTATTACAAGTTTCCATATAGCAAGGAGTTCACCATTCTTAGTCCTATTCCCGGACTTTTTCAGGCTGCAATGTTGTATGTAAGAAAATGTACTAATAGCAGATATCGTTTGCAGATATAAGGGGAAATTTCGGAAATATCGCTTAAGATATCGATTGAAAATGTGCATGACAGTATAAAATCATAAATTTTCGAGTCCAGAATTAAGCTCTACGTTTGTTTCAGTAACACCAATTTCTTCATAATTCCAGGATATTTTCTAACGATTCATTGAAAACCAACATGAGTGTAAGAATAGAACCACATGCATCGATACTATCCCATATTACCGTGCCTTTGCAATTTTCCGACCGTTTAGTTTCAAAATGGTTCAAGTCAGTGTAAAAGTCTGATCTGTCTCCGTGTTCTCCGAAAATGTATGATAAATTGCTTTTTCATTCCGACACGAACAATTTATGGAGTTGTTGGTCTCTGGAATTCTATGCAAATTACAATGCTCCTTTTCCTGGAAAATATTTTTGCTTGCCAACGAACTTTTCTTCTTTTCATATTTTCGACGCTCATTGATACCAACAACTCTAAACAATCGTTGTCTGTCATAGTTATATGTGAAGCCACTAAATGTAATTTGAAAACGAGCAAACGTTATAAGCAAATGAGCAATAAAGCACTCGTTTAAATTTTATTACATTTGCAAAGGACACGTGTAACGATTGAATTATACTCAACAGAATTGTAGCTCTCCCAATTGAATCATTTTCTCGGACATAAAATGTGCCCCTTTTTTTAAATTTGTTTTAGGTTTCCTTTTTTTTAAATAAGTATTTTCTCTTAATTATTCCGGCGGAACTAATATAGAAGGCTTCCAAAAGCAAGGACAAGATGAGTTCTGGGAAACACTAGCCGCGTCTTCTGGAAAAAGCAACTTGCGCGTCTTCCAGAAAAGTTTATCAGCCCAAATTTCAGATGAAGGAATTACTTAAGCCAGCACCACTGAATCACCAGCGGACTTACCAAAAAAACGACTATATTTTGGGACCCAAAAGTCTTCAAAAATTGGCCGTCGTGTTCTTTCTGACCGATTGAGATTCATACAACGTTTCAGGTGGGTATGTGCCTTCTCGTGTATGGACTCTTGGTTTAACTGAGGATCATAATTGCTTGCATTTTCGAAGCGACGCAATCAACTTCGGGATCAGTGATAAACTATTGTGATACAACACTCATCAATTTCGAAATCCGATCTCCTTAAACTTGACCATCCCAAGATTTCAACGTAGGATATTCCAATTGGTTGGTTCAGATTCTCAAATCAGTACTGCAAGTTGTTTTTTCTTTATTTTTGCAAGTTGATGCAACTTTCACTACTTTTTCGATAACTTCAGTCGTGATAGCCTCAACTGGCGGTCAAAATGGAACGGCCTTTAATTGAATCCTTTCTTTGTTCAAATAGAGGCTGTTCACAAACAATGAATGATTCGACTAGGAAAAGTGTCCAGAAACTGAAATACTCTTAGTGGGGCTGTCAGAGTTATTTTTTCCTTACTTGGTCTTTATCTTTTACCACGATTCGATATTCAATCCCTTTTTAACTGGCTCCTATTCTGTTCAATGACTTATTTACCTGGTGTTTGTGTAATGAAAATGTATAGCCGAGCTAGGAAGCAACCTAGGATTTGTACTAACATCGATTATTTCAATTAATCTACTTGGATAATTAATTATCTCTTCGTCAACCCCAACAGGGCATGAACTCATTGAGCGCCTTCCGTTTGTGTTCCTTATGGCAAAATATAAGAAAATGTTAATTTTTTATCATAGGAAGCGGTAGGATTTGTCTAAGAAAAGTGCCATGGTAAATTTACGTTAGAAATTCATCTAACAGGTCAAAAATTGAAGCATTTTGATGATCACAGTCATGTTTTTCTTGACGGCGTAAAATTTGATTTTTTGAGAATATCTAAGCTGGTTAGTTGAAAGAGAATTTAACTTATTATCTAATCTGCTTTTCTGTCCTAGTGTCCGAAAATATTATAAAACTTGGAATACTCACGATAATCCTAAAATAAGATTTAAATTTTCTAACAGTCGAACGCCATCAAGGACCCTTCTTTATATTCTTCGTGATCTTGCAGAGGCAACTGTTATGGATGTATACCAAGTATTTTCTGATAAAAGATCGATATAACTTGACCGCTACCGGTTGATATTTTGCTATATCTTGTATCCTGGCCATCTGAAACGCTCCCTCTCTAACGAAGCGTTAATATCCAACAGAAAAAGCTGCTGAAGTCTGGAGCATTTCTGGCTTATTTGATGCCAACGGTAAGTTATATGCTAGACAGACCAAGTGAAAATCATTGAAACTGCAAATGTCCTCGTATCCAAACCACACCTTGATAATATGTTAGCTTTGCTCTTTGAAATCTTCCCTACAAACCATGACTGTCTTAAGCCCCCTTAAATAGAAAGTGCAATTTAGGCTTAAAATGAACCTGGATGTCATATTACGACAATTGGTTATTACCCTAAATATACTGATAATAAAGCAAGTAAGAATTCAGTTTGACACCTAGAAATGAGCCGAGCATTCTACTTGAAAATCAAAATTTCGATCGAAAAATGAGGCGTCCTAGATTGGTAAACAATAACTCGTTTCAGTACTGAAAATGCAAAAGGAAATAGTGAAACAAGGCTAGCGATGACCAGTGTAGCTAGAACTACTATTGAACAAATAGATTTCACCAATGGGTAAATACTAGAAGTACCCTAGAAGAAGTTCAGCCTGAACTAGGAAAAGGAATTGATGACAAGACAATTGGTGTTTCTTAATGAAACAAGAAATAGTTGAGCATATTGAAAGCAGTATTTGATACAAAAATAATTGAACTCACTGACATGCTGAGCGAAATATCGATTTAGATGGACAAGCGATAGGACTTGACAAGACTTGACAATGAGTAGTTGGAAAACTGGTTGGCATTTCTAATCAAAAGTTGTGTCTTGTCGGCAGTCAGAACATTGCGTTCCAAAGTGTCATAGATTGAACACCCGCTGCCATGTTTTCGGGTCTAGATGGGCAACAAGCTTAGGTTTTGCAGTAGGTCATGTATCAGAGCAAGTTAAACAAACCTAAATAGACTCATTGCACCTACTGATTAAAAGGACCAGGATATAATATTGTCAACCTTGCGGTGGGCGGGAAGTGTTTGCTGCGGTTATCTGTCTTACGTTTATAAAATAAGGTTATCATAAATTAACTATAATACTTGCTATATGTATAAATAAATTCCAATCTAATACTTCTATCATGATGTGACAGAGTACTGGGACTGGCACAATTCCTCCAAGCAATAAAGAGCCCCCTATCAAGGACGTTAGTCATTCGTTTAATCAAAGATATCTTATAATTTTGTTAATGCTAATGTGAACAGTAATGAGTCCTACCCTCAGGGCGTGAATAGCTTTCTCTTGCCTGCCACAACAAACATGTGACTATACAGGATATAAAGAACAAACACCAAGGATCTCCGTACTTAGTCGCTACTTAGATTGACGATTTTGGTTAACCGAAGACATAAAATGAAATCATAGAAAAAAATTGAAAAATTGTTGCATATGCAAACACGCAATCTAGTGTAGACGTATCCTTGAAAAAAAATTTTGAGTTTTGGAAATCATGCCTAAACGCCAATTCAGGCTTGTAGGCAAGTTCGCTCTTTAAGATGAATAGGATTCATTACCAGCCAGAACGAAGATTTGATAAGCAACTCTTTCGCTACAACTCACTCATATTATTACCTCTCATAAATTATAGATTTCCAGCTCTAGGACATTCAAATATTTTCTTTTTATCTGTTACAAATCTGATCATTAGACTGTGATCCTTACTAAGTATTAATGGACTGCATTTCAACCAATCTTAAATCAAATTTGGTTTCAAATCTATGAATAATTTTGATCGATTTCTTGGCGACAGAAAATAGTGACTGCTACGAAGTTAATAATACAGGATATATAAGGAAATGCCATATTTTGTGGCTTTTTATTTAAAGATCATTAAATTCCCAGAGAACGTCGTCCATAAGAAAAAAAATGTTTAATTTTCAAAGTCACTTATTTTCCGAAGTAATTACGGGAAAGGATGTAAACGATATCAAGTGTCTTTGAAGGTTCTACTCCTGCCTCCGATTTTTTCGACTATTCTCAGACAGAGTAACGAAAGATCGAACTTTTTGATGTGTTGGACTGTGCTAGCGGTGCAAGTAGATTACGAGGACAGTCTTTCCCATGAGAAAACCTAAATGGTTATTTTGAAGAAGAAGGAAGATTACTTTGATGCTGTATTGAATAGTTAACGAATCAACTGTGTTGTGAATCACAAGCGTTATTGTTAGTATCCTGCGTGCTATAGCATATCGCAACTACATACTAAAAATAGTATTGATGAAAAGCTAAAAGTTATACTCTGTTCGGATATTCAATGTGGGAAGGACATATGACGCCCACCTCATATCAGTGGTAAGATGGACGGAGACTTTCATCAAGAAACTGTAGAGCTCCCTCCAAATACTTTGATCGGAAAGATATGCTCAAATTGACGACACATGTTTGAACCTGGACATGGGCATCACATGTCTACCACATGTCACAGAAGTTTACACGGTGCGATAAGTTGTAAAGTACCTAATTTTTAAATTGACAGGATGACATGTGGTGGTGTGAATTTCACAGCTCAGCGCATCCAAAAGTTTGCACCTTCCTACCACCAAAAATGATTACATCAGTCAGTTTCCTTCTTCTGCAACATTATGTTCTCTGTAAATGCACATAAACAGATACTTCCAAAAATAACAACTCATATGAAGTAAAATTGACAGATGATATATAATCTGAATTGACTACTGACTCAACTTTAGCTATCAACTGGACAGAATTTTCAATTGAATTGTTCGCTTGCCGGGGGAAAACTCTCATGTCATACTTACTTTTGAAAATTTACGTTATCAAGCATTCACGTGATTGCCGAAAACTAAATTGGCCTAACCATTTAATGGACTTAAATCCCGATAGAAAAAGGATTTTTCCAGACTTTTTTTTACCATCTATCTCATGAAGCAACTATTTCAATTGTCAGACGGAAGCACTATGTTTTGAAGTGCTTGCACAAATACCCTAAAGAGTTCCTGATTTGATATATAATGGTTGATAAGTTGGAACTAGTGCAATGAAAATCGTTTGCGCTATTTTCCACTGGGGTGGGGAAAACCGTCCAATGGAAAGTTCGTACATAGGCGGAGTGTTTCAAAGCACTTCCGATCACTTCCATTTAAATATTAAACAACTCCATTAGCAATCGCCGCTTTCCATCAATTTAATCAGATTACAGGTATACGAAACATGGAAGGACATTATTGAATTACGCCAATATTGCTTCGGGCTGCTGCAGCTTTATCCCCACTCAACTAGTTATCGAAAGTTAGTATAACTTTTATAAACATGGGACCATAGAGTGGACGAAGTTTCGTTGCGACTCATTGTTTTGTGCTTAAATGCATGACGGTATGTGAATCCCCCCAGAAAACCCCCAGATTGGCAGGAGCCAATCGAGGGTTTTATTCGAATTTTATTTGTTTTATTACGTACATTATCGGAAAGTCATGTCTCATATCGTCAAAACTTTTCTAGACTTTCACCAGGACAACTACCATCACAGACTAGCATGGATTCCCATGACCAATGCACAGATCTACCAGTATCCTGACCCGAAATTCACGCATGATTCGAAGATTTCACAAATTTTACACATGAAGGATTTTAATGGCGAGCCCAGACCTTTAATTTAAAATTGTAATTGTTTTATTGATTCACAAAGCATGCGGTGCACACAACTCTAGAAAGGCTGGGTATAATAATTTGTCGGTAACAACTGTCTCAACATCCTACGTGAATTTCGTTGGATAGCGATTAAAAAAAAGTAAATTCATGTAACCACTGATCTTTGTCTGTGTTCGCATAACGCATAATATGCCCGCAATTTTTAACTGCTTTCCCTTAAACAAAAAAATCAATCTCATTATGCAAGTACCAAGGAGCTAGCAGCTTATTTTTAGTCCAATGGATGTACAGAAAGGACAAACCCAAACGAGAGGAAACCCAATGATAACATAAAGCGGTAGCGTATAAAAATTGCAATGATATATACAAAAACGATAGCAAAATATTCAGTCCAATGGAAAAAGGGAACGCTATTATTCCGAAAAGGATAAAAGAATGAAATTGTCGAGCCAAAATTGCCCTCACAAAAGAAAATACGTTCAGCAGTCGTTCATCGATCCTTTTTTTAACGTCCAGACATATCAAATTTTCATTTTCACTTGTTGAAAATCGTTTTCGCTCCTGGGGACGCAACTCTACGAAAACTCTAACCACAAGAGTTTTTTCTTATTGAGTTGCTCGTGAAGGAATCACATGTATGAGGCGGAATATTGTTTGCCACCAGTGCTGAACAAATGGGTTAGAAGATGATTCAAATGCAGACACGAGTTCCCTGCTTCCAATGCTCATCCATATGTGCATCGTTATCGATAAATGGATTCCCTTAAATGCTGGAGTGTCCTATGCATTGTCGGAGAGATTATATTTGATTGAACGATTTTCCAGGTAATTTTTATGGTAAACCATTTTTGTAAAATGGTCTGAGTTTTGGTTTTCGCGCATTTACATAATATGCGTCGAAATAGGGCTGGGGATTGGAACAGGCAAACGATTTAAAGTGTTGAATGGTCCCAAAATTATTCACCAAAATATTCAAATTGATTGAAAAGTTTGAGCTAAGGTTCATGGCAAATTTCGCTCTTTGAATCAAACTGAAATGCCAGGATTTCTTTTTTACATATTTAAGACTTTTTGTGTAAGGGAGTAATTGCCCGGGACAACGCATGTTGCGAATTGGGACAATTCTTGTCTGTTTACAGACATTTGTGAGTTAATATTTTTCAGGATTCACCTACTCATGAATCAATAATATAACAAGGATATTATTATAAAACTATACGAGCTTAAATGCTTTTATGAAAAGTATTCATATATATAATAGTATCAAATAAATCATTAAAACCGACGGACTAGCAATTTGAAATACTAATAAAAAATACTAGGAGCAACAGCCTTACTACCAGCCCGTTGAAGAAAATGTTCAAAACATCGAAATTTTGCTATCGTGTTGAGACTTGATATGATACTCGATCGCAATGTCTATTTTGTGATCCTTTGAAACACGTGTGAAATACACACATGTGTTTGGTTTAATAGTTAAGGTACTCGATGTCTTTGTAACATATGCTGGGTTTGTTGTTGATGTCAGTGTTATTGGAATTGGAGTCTTTAGATGCGGAATCTCACCAAGTTAGAAGGTTGAACCACTAAGCTGCGATAGCTACCTTCAGGGAAATTATAAAATCATTTTCTCGGGTACCCGGTGAAGTGGCTTCAAACAATTCTCACGGGCTTAGTTGCAAATTGTACATCTGTCATCAGTTTGAAAAATGGGTACCGAAAAATCAAGTGGAATAATTGCCAATCCCTGACAAAGTCATAGACACCAAAGCTGTCTCAATTCGATTGAACATCATGCTCCCAACACTTTTCCTAATTCAAGAAAAGAAAACAAAAATTGGGGATTGAATGAATCCTAGGCTTAAAATGAATCCAAAATCAAATGGATGTTTTTTTTTGCTTCTGTTGAATACCCAAATCCAAGTAATTAAGGCGGCGAAAATTTGATATATTTTTTGGAAAAATATCAGTAAAAAACCTTTTCAAAGCAATTAAAAAGTCCTTTCGAATTAGCTCGTAGCTCCTGATTCAACAGCATTCAAACTAAGCCAGTTGTGACGAAAAATCATGTGACTCTCGAATTTTATGAGTTCCTGAATTTACGATTGCTTTTTAAGTAACTTTTTTTAAATTACTCTAACCTTCTTATTAAGTTACTCTGTTACGTTTTAACCTATCAGGTTCGCCTAAAAACCCTTCAATAGAAAATTTTAGGGGCTTTTTAACAATGTCTTCTTTTTATAACTATTCTTTTTAAAGGCTTAAGAGAGCTGGAATCACATAGACCAGGCAATAACATTTATGCTCCTAACATTGATATCGCGATTGTTTTTACCATACAAAAATTAAAAAATAACAAAATATTTGTTTAAAAATCCTACATTTTCACATGAGCGTTTCACAGGCATATTTACTTGTTTTACATTTAATACAAATAGGAAAAATTTTCGAAGAATTCGGAATATTCGGATTTTACTTTCATTACGTTTTTGTTTACTTTTTCATTCAGATTATAAATTTTTTTTCAAAAAAAAAGCTTTCAAAATCTATCAAATTTTCTGAGGAAATGGCAGAGGCTTTCTTTCTCTCTTCTCTAAAACATTGAGAGTGTCATCCTAATCTCAACGTGGTTTTATTGTTATTGGCTCCCCCTTGAGCTCATTCGAAAGGTTTTTCAAGTACTTTTTTCCTAAATTTCCTAAACATTTTCTCCTCAAAGTGTATCGGTTTCCCGTTGGATTCGTGTTGGATTGGAGAATTGACCAGAATAAAAACGTCATTTCTCTCTACACGAGCTCACGTCCTTTTCAGCCGATGACACAGAGTCTGCATTCATCAGTAAATATTAATTTCTTCGAAATATGTATTGGCGTTATTATAATAGTCGATTTTTTCGGCTAGCGCTTGTGGAATGAACGCTTGACGTTTCGAAGAAGTTTCATGACCATAAAGAAAAATGTGAAGAGACAATGTATAGGCTCTCAGGAAGACATCAAGGTCCTCAAATTTCGAAGCTCTTGACGAAGTCTATGACAAAAAGGAGTTTCGAGTGTTGCATAACGGGTAAGCAAGTAAAATCCGAAACGGAAACTATAAAATACTTGATTCAATGTCATGGACATTCGAAGCCTGATCCGAAGTCATGAGCGTCCCTTATCGATTGTTGCGTTCCTGTCAAGATTCCACAGAAGACTGAAGAGCAGTTCTTAAATGTCATCTGACTGTTGCGCTATACGGTTTGTTGATCCTGACGACTATGCTTCTGAGTTTAAGAGAAATTTCCCGAGCAACCGAAGTGAATGTTGACCTAATGCAGAAGAAATTTATTTCAACAATAACATGGATTAAATATATTATGCATGCATTGAATTGGCTATAGATCAACTCTTGGTGTAATATATATGATTGAGCTTGCCAAATCATCAATTTCGCAAATAACGAAACTAGTTCTGAAACACTCAACTTACGGTAGAGAGGAGATTTCTCCAATCACTCCTATCATTTGCAGGATATACAGAATGCATGAATCAACAGAAAAATGATAAGACAGATTAATATTTTAACTCAGTTTAGAAACCAACTAGGACTAACCTATACGACCATCTAATTTTACGGAAATAACAATGGAGCTTCATTTAGCTAGGACTTATCTCCCCCTATCATGACCCTTAATAAGCCTTTCTAAACCATTTTCCTAAAACAAGTCCTTCGTGTTGGTATCATTTACGACTTCTAATAAAATACCAAAAAATTCCATGTTGAACTCACTTATAAGACTATATCAAACAAATCCTTACAAAATTTTCAATACATACAGCATTTATGAATAAAGACATGCCGAAGAGACTTGAAAGTCCCCATCCAATGTCTGCATCCTTTTTTGTTCGTTATTAAAATGTGAGCAGAATGTAAATATAAACAGTAAAGTCTAGGTTTCGAGTGAAATTTCAATGAGACATAGACATCCTTGACGAGTCAGACAGATTCATTATGTGATTAAATCGTTCTTGTTAATTAGGGAGCGCATCAAGTTAAGGTTACCAGAGTATATTTCTCACACTTTGATTGGTCGCATTTAGTCAAGATAACCCTTATCATAACTCAGCTGAGATAGCCTGTGTGGATGGAAATGAAATTCAAGCCTAACTGAACAATTTGCAACTTTAAGAGGATTTAAATGAAAATTTATGGGAGATAGATCTCAGACTAAGATATGCTGGAGATGAATACATTGAAAGTCATATTTTAGGAAATTTTCATAAAAGAGCAGAGAGCTCCTTCAGTTATAGAAGCTTCTTCGGGCCGTAGATTTCCCTGGCGAAATGATGTACAGTTCTAAGAACAGTGGCCTTGCTAAAGACTGCACTTTAAATCTACCGTCCTATCTATAGCTTTACTTTGCAGAAATTTGCCCAAGATTTTAAATTGACTGCAACAGGTATGTTTTGAAAATACATTTTTAGCATTAAAATCATAATAAAGGACCAAATAGGATGCACACAGGTCGAAGTTCTATGGATTTCTATAATTGGTTCAAAGATTTCAGAACATTGCATGGATTCAGGTCCGAACAGGGCATCCAATTTCCTTTTCCAAGCAAAACATAAAGTCAATTAAGTGTCTTCTATTTTGCTCCCCTTAAACGTACTCTAATACTTATCCATAGATACGATATATCATAAGGACAACGAAATTCCGTCTGTAGTGCACACCGAATTGGATAAAAACAATTTCACTTGATACAGAACGAGCTTTTGTTTCATCATCTCAAGAAATCTTCTATCCTTCGAATCAGACTATAGAACGAGATGATGGCAAAATAATTCCAATGGAAATGATAAAGTCCTGCAGTGGATTACAACAACTCATTTTTGTCATCAAAAGTCACCGAGCAGAATAAACCACTCCGAAATCAGTTTTTGCTAGACTGAAAATGTGAGATAGAAAGATTATTCCGCATTCCTTTTTGCACAAAATACGGCTAGCACTCGGTTTTAGATACGTTCTTACCGGCGATTCTTAAATTGCAACCAGTCTTTGTAGTATTCGTATAATATGGATTAGAGCTGTGGCAAAGGATATCAGAGAATATCACTTGCACGACCACTAATCTTACAACCGAGGCTAGAATTGATTGCGTGATTATTTAATTATGTGCAAAAGTAAAGCCAATTTGTTCGATTGAAAAATTAAAAAGAAGAAAAAAATTCATACCCAATACATATCCAAACACAAAAGACAGGTGCACTGTGGTCATGAGTCAAACCGAAATATTGTATTTTGGTATATTTTCTGTCTCTAGAGAGGCTCCAAGGCCCTTTAAGACAATCAGATTCCTTTTTATTAAGGCATCATACACATTTTTAGGCATTAAGGCATCATACACATCAATATTTCGAACGACAGAAATTTACTGAATTACAACTGACAAATTATCCTGCAATGATATAAATTTCTTCATCCAAATGAAAACAGGATTAAGAGTGAATGAGTTCTATTCCAGGACATATTTATGCAAAATGAGTTTATTGTCTGAATTGATCTACTGAAATGATGCACTGCTGTTTAATGGAAAGGCCCGATATTTTTGGTAATTTCGAAATTCTCTTGTGCTAGCATTCCTGAACTTCGTACAGGAGAGATTTCGAAATTTCTTCCATCATACAAAGGTGCGCAGAACTATCTGTCAACATTATAACATGTTCCAAGCGAAAATGTTGTAAGCCACTGAGATGAGCGAGCAGCCATAATAAGTAATTATAATACATATTCAAAGCTAGTGGTACATTTTCATGTCAACAGCCAGCTGCAAGTAAGCAAAGATTGTGGGCATCTCATCGGCCATGGACAATTTTCACATGTTAAAAAGGCAAGGAAATCAACAAATTATTCATTGGAGAATATCAAGATTTCGGTAGCGGCAATTAGAAAGCCGGCAAAAGGATTACAGCAGCAATTAAGTGGAGAGGAAACTTGTGAAGAATCACGACTCTGAAGCGGTACACGGCCAGTGGTAAGTAAGAACGCATGATTCAATTGGAGTCAGGCACGGTACGCACGGAAAATCAGTCTTGAAGAAGGTAGAACAACTCAGGGCAGGATATACGCAGTGGAAAAGAGCGTGTAGAGCGGTGATGCTGACATGCTCCTCATCAGACAAAATGCGATTAGATGGTACGCATATGGTTGTCAGATTTATCATAGAAAAGAAATTGGAGTTGCTGGACCTGACACCAAATATTTCCAACCAGTGCGAGCTTATCCCAGTATTTTTCTGGCTCAGATTTAGGCCATCGCTTTAGCCGCTAAAGTAAGAAAGAGGATCAAATTGGAGCTTTCCCATCGGAAAATGATTACATCGATAATGTTTCTAAATTGCTATAACTCACTCAACAATGCCAATGCGGAGAAAAGAGTTACGTTACACTGTAAGCTGGGGTAAACAGCTAGAAAAGGAGTTTTAACTACATTCAGCGTTACTGAAACCTGTATTGTAGCTGAAATACCATTTATTGTATATGGTTCTAAAGCAAAATGAGAACAGATACAATCTGGGATCGTCATCCAAGTCTACAAATATCGAAGCTCCTTTTCATTGTTTATATTGTTTCAGTAAAATTCCAAGCAAGCAACCAAATGGAGACGAGAAAGCCCAGTGTCCTTACTGGGATCTAAAATTAGAAAAGCGGACGGAGAATGCAGATTCTGCAATTTTGTGGAAATGAACTATTAAGTAGAAAGTACTAAAAAGTACTGTTCGCCAGGATGGGAGAGTATTTACTAACCTACTTCGCTATCGAAGAATTCTTTGATCGCCTGAAGTCAATGTAGATCATTGGTTTCCTTAGAAAGATTTATTCGCTAAATTTTCGACAACAAACTTTCTGATTACCAGGGAGTTAAATAATTTTCAGGACGTAGACGTGCAGTACTCCTAACACAATCAAATATCATGAAGAAATAAAAGCCGGGCATCTGGCTCGCGTAATATTTTGTAACTTAACTGGTCATTGTTCGCGCAATTACTACACATTCAAGGTAATAATTCGATTTGCATGTTCTCTTGAGTAAAATTCGATTCCTAATGAAATAAATTTCTTGAATTCTTGTAATTTTACAAAAAAAACAACATATTTTCCGTGCTAATAAATCACAATTCTGCTTCCCAGCATCAACATCAATAAATCCATACATTGCAGCTCTAGATGCGGAACCGTCCGGGGAAGTACAATAAGTGATGATGAAGAAAACATAGAATTTATCTTATTTATGCCAACCACGATGCACTCTGTCATTTCCAAATTCAAAAGAGCACTTTGCGGAGAATTTCATAAAGAAAATCCGTTTTGATTCCATTACCATAACTCCTGACGAGAGCGCTTCTAGTATGTACAAGGAAACTCCTTTTGGGTATCCTAAGCTCGTGTACCTTATCCAAATTCTATTCAAGTGCCTTTCCATAGTATGCTCGCATTTACCTCGATTTACAACCGGTAAATTCCTACATGTATGTGTTTATATACATGCGAGTATAAGTATATTGTCAAATATGTTTATTTTGTGGTGGGAATTACGTATAGTATAAGGCAGACGAAAAAAAACCGGGAAAAACAAGCACTTGTGAAAATGAGGAGCTCTCGCCGAAACGTACTAGTATTTGATTCAGATGAAAACAGTCAACAATTTCAAGACTATTGTGTTGAACGGTTGAGTCGAATTGGTTAAGGAATATAAGAGCATTTGAGAACAGGATCTAGAAGTATCTGGAATCGTGTTTTATTGTTTTTGCACTAGATGATGTTCCATGCGTTACAATCCGATTTAGTTTATAACAGTGAAGAAAGCTTCATTTCTAAGAACTTACTTGACAGGTGACAGTTAAATTTTAGTTGCTTTAGCCGCCATTTTGCCTTCTCAACCGAAAAATTCATTGGAGCATTTGTGATTGGAAATGGTGGTGATAAAATTTTTAGAATACTCAAAATTAAAAAAAAAATACATTGAGAAATTATTTACTCTATATTAGTGGAGACAATGCCGATTGGACAATCCGTGCTACGTATTTTTTTCGATTTAAGCTTCCTATTCCCACTTCTTCCCCTTCATTAGGTGTACTATGAAGATCAAAATTTTACAATTTCGTTGAAACTTGATTCGAATTTGAAATTATATTTTCAGTTGATGTTAGAATTGATTTGCCTATACATAGCACAGCTGAGAGCGGAAAGACAAAGCCAATCGTTTGATGGTTGGTTAAAAAATAAATTGTATATTTCGTTATGGGTCTAAAGAGTAATTATTTTGTTTTCTTTTACAAAGCCAAAGATTCCTTTAAGAAAGGTCTATGAAGTCGAAGAAGGCGCATATTGAAATAGTTGCTGGATGTCATGGTATAGAGGCCTTTTAAAAATAAAATAGAACGCAGAAACGCACAGAAATATCAGAGAGCATCACATGAAAATAAGAATCTACAAGTATTTGAAACACCCTAGGCGGTATAGTACAATTTTGGGGTTGACAAATTATTAATCTTGTTAATATGGCGCAACAGCTCACTACAAATGAACAACCATATTTCAAGACCAACGGATTGCGAGAAGGTGATGCGGTCCCAAACACGATTGACCTTAATTTCTAATAAGGGTCCTTTTTAGACGAGTGACCATGGGGCTTTTTGGTTGAACTGTCCATCGTTTTGTTGTTTTGACCACTCCGAAATTTACTCTGGTCCAAAACACACAAATTACACTTGAGACGGAGTCTATTATTCGTTAGGTCTAGAATTTTTAGCATGGAAAGTGCTCAGTTTTTTATCGGGAAAAGGCTCCAACAGCGGATTCATTTGATAACTTCTAGCATAACTCGATACTTCCTTAGTATGTTTTCAAGTTCATCCAAACGGTTTATCAGAAGGTGAGCCGAGAAGAATTATCATCCTGAAGTTCGTTTTGGTGTTGCCGCAGGCCAAAATTAACTCTGGATAGCTTGGGTCCGCCGGGCCTTGTCAAAAAAAGAAAACGCGACGAACCCGACAATGATAATCCCACGATCCTGAAAAGACCCAAACTTAATGACCGTCGTTAACACCTAATTAACCAGACCTACCCCTCCGAATAAAGTTTCACATATAAAAAGATGGACACCGCGACAAAGATATCAGAACGAGCTGAAGATGGCTGTATGCAGCCGAAACGCGTCCTCGAGACCCAAAAAGCAAGGCCCGGCGGACCCAAGCTACCCAGAACTATCATCCTCCTGTTCATGAGTTTATACACAAAACAGCCACGCAAATTGTTATGGGCCCGTTTGTAACTTTGCACCAAATGGTATTCCAGCAAAAAAACTAGAACTACAACGAACATGGCTGTCAACATACTAACCTTAGATGTTCTGATAGATACTGTACAGACCTTAAAAGTTTGGCAGATGGACATTGTATCCAATATCCTAAGATGTTGGTTGGAAGACAATGCAGACCAGACAAAGTTTGCTGAGTTCCTCATGTGAGATGCAGCAAAGGAGAGGGGTCCTAATGGGAAATTGTCTAAGAAGCAAACTAAGAAGAGCCTATAAACTTTTTGCTGGGAATTTTCTGTAAGTCGAATTTTTGTTATTTGGTTTTCTTCTTGTTTTCAAAACATCTAACGCGTTTTTCTGGAAACAGTATTTTTGAAATGAAGGACAAATTTTATAAATAGTTATCTTCTGAATCTTTGTCTGAACGTTTAACCATTCCTTTTTGTTTTGATCATTGATTGTTTCTAATGACTTGTTTCTTGCTAAAGAATGTGTTGTAACAAATTCGGAAAGATGAAAAAGTTTCGCTTATCGCACTTAAATCACTGCTACAATGATTCCCTAGGTTGTCTTCCTACTATAGTCATGTAAATAAATAAATCTAACCTGCATATACCCGTATATTCATCGAAATCTTTCCTTTTTTCAGAATCCTCTGAGATTCAACATTGCATTACCAGAATTACTACGGATTCGACAGCTTGTTTTATTTGTATATTAAATTTTTTTTATGTTGATTTTCGTTTTTGTGTTTATTTTTGTTTTTGTTTTATTTCGATATTTTCAACAAAAATATTCGTTATTTTTCTGATTTTTATGCTATTTATCGGATTTTTTCGCAATATACTATAGTATTTATTTTCGCTGCACCCTAAGTATAAACTCCCTGGGCAAAAATTTAAGTTTCATTTCTCGCAAAATTATTCATGTTTGCAAGGAAATACCTAAAGTATTCTCCGCAATATATCTTTGTCAAGAAAATTTATATTTACAAGACTATTCCCAAGACTTTCCCAAGACTCAAGAGTGTTCGCTTCCTCGTTTGCGTTATATTTTGCCCGACGGACAAATCTAGCAGTTTCCTAACCTACTAATGAAAGGATATTGCTCCCTTGATCGGGAGCTTTATTAGAATACGGTTTCGAATTGAAATTAATTCAAAATATCCAATCCCTCAAGCTTGAGTTGCTTATCAACTAAAATGAACAATACAATGATGACATCCCTTGCAGATTAATCGTTAGATTATAGAATACACCAGAATCCAGTTTGTAATAAGAGCTTCCAAAGCAGAGTTGCCTCAAGCAGGAGTCGAAGCTTTGTTAATAATTTTTGATAGAATGGTGAAGTATATGACGTGCAGGATGGGGTTTAATTTTGTGTCCTTTTTTAGAACTAGACGATTTTTTGAAAACATTTTTCAACTATAAGGTATCCTTCGCTTGCTTTTACTTGACAAAAGGAACTTAAGAAGGCTCCCCTCAAAGGACTTCATCAGACCTCCAGCTAATATAGACGCGAAATCCCGCACTTGATGCAGCGGCAGCACCTACCCGAAATCAATTTAGAGCCACTCAGAGGACAACACGTAACTTATGACCACACTCGCCGAATCACATCAAAGCAGCCAACTCCTGGTCAAGGAAGATAGCAAAGTGGAACCATTATGCGGTCCAGCGCACGTGCTGTAAATGTACTGACGAGTCCAGAATAATAATTTAATTATTTTGTTAAAATTTAATTACCACCCGTGGTTAACAAATTGCACATAAAATGTGCAACGACTTGATTTATGGAGCGCATTCGAGGAGTTATGGTGGCGCATATTTTGCAAATGTGCCACTCAAGCGGGGTGAACTTCACGCAATCGTTTCAAGGCAGGGTGGAAAGCGATTTTCACAAGGAGCCCGGGGCGTGATCATCCCTGAAGTGAAATGTAGAATTTTTCCAGCTGCCTGCATGCGAAAATTGACCATGTAAATGGAGCACACAATCCTACAGCTTAGCGTGAAAGGCAATGGATTAAATGTAATAAATAGCTCAACCATATGCTCGTTGCAAATGGCGCGATAAATAGAAGATAAGGATAGCCTGTGAATTATGTAATTGGCGAAAATTATTTGGTGGCGGTTATCTTTTCCACGGGACTGCAGATAAGGATTGATTTGTGTTCATATTTCTGTTTGAGGAATGTTCTGTTTAAGTGGAAGTGATATTGGACGCAATGGAATTTGCTTAGTCCTTCATGCGAAGAGATAGTGGTTTGCACTCAAGTTATGTCATTAGTTTATTTTCAATCGAAAAAAGAAAATTTATACTTAAATTCTTGTGAATGACAAACCTGATGCAGACTTTTATTTACTTTTTGATTGCATTTTTATGCATTTGGAATTAAGCAAGCAATGACAAATTGTAGCTTAGAAACTAGTCATCGATATACTTATTGGCACAGTAATTTTGCAAGAAGTAATCGGGAAATTTCACTATCGGTTTCTGGTAATAAAATATTCTTTCCCGCCTTCCATTGAATTTCATTATTATTGCTTTGACGGCCCAACTGAATGGTCAAAGGTAAGTACTCAAGATCAATACGATATGCCTGTTACGTATAAGCCTTACTTCCTAGATATTGCTGAGAATCTTCCCAAGAAACTCCTCTAACCTGAGGGTCACTCCCACCAATCTTTTCTCTCCCTCACCTTGAAATCACAACACTCTGCAGAGCATGAATTACTCAGAGTTTCAATAGACTAACCCACCGCTCCTCAAAGCAACTATATTACAATTCAACAAAGTATTTTGTACAAACTGGCTTGACCACAGTAAGGAAGTAACCATACACTTTCTAGGAAACCATAAAAGTCCAAACTGTTAGGAAATTCCGAAGAAAACTTTTGAAGATTTCAAGAAAACTGGGATATTTATGACCATTAAACATCACTTCCTTAATTCGTAATCGGAATACCTTCGTGATTACTTGGCAACTGGAAGTGAAAAACGAAAGATTTCTCGAGGATTTCAAAGAGATGGAGCTTCGCTATCAGGGAATCAAATAATGATGCCAGACTATGGTTGGCTGTTAATGCGAGATGATCCAAGTCGGAATTCCAATTTCACAATGGGAGGTTCGGTGAAAAGAAACTAAGATACCAAAAAGGTATTTAATATTTAAAACTTTTTTATTACCGTCATTTGAGTGTATTCTTAAGGTTTTAAAACCATTTAATTTTTTCTTAACTGTAACTATAAAACTAAACTAAAAGTAGCAAAACTAAAAGTGCGACTTTTTCCGCGGACGCACGCGAAGGCTTTTTCTAAAAAAAACTGAGCGTGATACGCAAAATCTCAGTACATATTCGTAAACAGCGCGTCAAAATACCCCAAGATCAGCATCCGAATTCAAAAGAGGAAAATAAGGGTTAAAATTTGTAGAGCTTCGTTATATATAAGCAAGAAAAATTCCCTAATTGTCCCGAATACATTGAAAGCCTCGCGGATAGCTGGATGGATCTATTCCAAAATAATGATGCAGGATTTTGCGGAGGCTTTTGGCGGAAAAATATAAGAAAATTTTCTACAAAGACCTAATGGACTATCTACAGGAAAAAAAATGTGCTGGATACTTAGATGGACGACATTGTTTTGATTCTCATTTGTTATGAAATCAGTGGTAAAACTCAATTTGTAGCGAATATAAACTCAACATTTACCCTAAATGTCTTCAAGCTACAAATAAACCCTAAAAGAAATCTTTAAAAATAATAAATATTATTGATACCATTTTCAATATTCTAATACCTGTACAAAAAATTTCTAAAGGATTTTCAAGAGATAGCGTCACTGACATTAAATCGAATCGAACAATATTGCAACCAACTTCATTTTGAAGCCTCATCATTAGGCTTTCTTTTTCAGTATGTGTTATTTCTCGGAAGTGTAAACAACATAGTTTTTCTGTGCTCCGAATATGTCAACTTTTGTGCCATCAAAACACAATTTGCCGGAAGGATTACTTCTTTGCTTTTGAAGAAGTTTGCAGCTGAAAGTCGTCATATACTGCATGAAGCCTATGGAGATCATGTTCCATCGAATGATTTTGCTTGATTTGACGTTTTAGAAGTGGTGAATTTAATACCGATGACAAAGAGCGCGAAGGACGACCAGAAAAGTTTGACAATGCCGGATTGGAGGCTCTTTTGGATGAAGACTTCTATCAAACGCAGAAGTATTGCAAGTAAATTATCACAACAAGCCTTATGTGTTCGCTTAAAAGCCATGGAAATGATCTAGAACGCAGGATATTGAGTGACGTATGAATTGTAGCCGAGAGACGTCGAACGACGTTTTTTTATTTGTGAACAGCTGCTCCAACGGCAAAATCGAAAGGAATTTTTGCATCGTATTGTAACCGGTGATGAAAAATGGGTTCATTACGATAACCCCAAGCGAAAAAAATCAAACGGGCCGCCCGGCCATACGCCAAAATCGACGATAAAGCCGAATCTTCACCGTGGCAAGGCCATGCTTTGTATTTGGTAGGACCAATTGAGCGTGGTGTACTATGAGCTGTCAAAACCAAGTGAAACTATCACATGGAAAATTCACCAACTACAATTGATGCGTTTGAGTCGCGCATTGAAACAAAAACGGCCGCAATACGAGCAAAGACACGAAAGTTATACTTCAGCATGACAATGCTCGACTACATGTTACAAGGCCAGTAAAGGCTGAAATGAAAAGTCCTACCCCACCCGCCGTATAGCCTGGATACTGCCCCTTCCGACTACTATTTGCTTTCGTCCATAACGCGTGCCTTTGAGGAACACCACTAACGCTCTTTTGAATAACTCCAAAATTGGTTCAATTCGTACGTAGCCTCCAAAAGTGGGTCGTTCTTTTGACGAGGAATCCGTATGTTACCAGAAATATGGGAAAAAGTAGCGACTAGCGATAGACAATACTTTGAAAAATGAATTTGTAACAAATTTTAACACAGTAAATCGTCAAACTTGGAAAAAAACCCTTTAAAACATTTTTGTACAGGTAATTCAGATATTAGTAGATACACCTACATGGTACCGGTATATTTTGTCATGGTTGTCGTCGTACGCCAAACCTCACTAATTGTACTCAGCATTGTTCTAATAAGCCGGCACTGAATCCTTTATTTTCAAGTCTTGAAGTGCCAGAAGCCCTTAACTTGTCTCACTTCTTGGGTACTTTTTGATTTTGTCTCCTTCACTTCTAATTCACACAATTGCAGCAATTAATACTTTCCTTCGTCCCTTCTTTGCAAATCCTTACACCAGCAATGGACAGCAGCTTATAGCAACAAAGAAGCTAGACATGTACATGTTCATTTCGTACGCTCCTTCCTACTCACAATTCACGCAGCTCGCCAGCATCGCTACAGTTGCGACTATTGTTGAATTATTATCTATGCCCTCTTTGTCCTTTTTATTCAGTTTTCATCGATTCAATGCTTCAACGGCTGGTGGCAGTTGCATTTCGCGGCTTATCAGTCGCTTGCAGTAACAAAAGCCGCGATATGTGCTAAGTGTGGAGCGCGAAGCAGCATGTGGCATAGATAAGATGGCGTAAACAAGAAGCACAGAAGTATCACAATACGAGCGCTGACTCTATTTTACGCGGCGCCCGCAGTCGAGCTGACTGCCAAGTGCCACCAAAGGATGTTGGTTACATCCACCACGGCCCACGGCTCTTTAGCCCGCCGCGGCGCATTTTACTTTGCAATCGAATGTGCTTATCTTTTCGTTGTGCATTAACATTTCTTTTGGTTGTGCACTGAATTAAGATTGCACTCACAACGTCCAGTCCCATGAAAAATTGAAATAATTAAGGCCTTATCGCAACCACTTTGTTGTCTGTCTGCCTGTTATCTGCTTGATGTGGCTTTAAGTCGAGAACATATTGAAGGACAATCTTTTGTAAAATTAAATTTAAATTTGCCAGACATCTTTGCATGTTTTTGTTTAGATTGTGCATTCCCAAGTGCATACAAACAGAGCAAACGATCATACTTATAATTAAATTGTTTTTCAAAGGCCATAACGTCATTTTACAAAATGTTTTTCAGCTTCTTCTCGCTTCTCTATATTTCGGATTCGTCCCAACAGAAAAACACTAATAATGTCATTAGTTAGATTTTGTTCATTTACGTTCGATATAGGAAATTCATCATGAGCCTTTCAACAATCATCCATCAAACAATAAGGCCCAGTAAGTAACCAATATTTAAATTTTTATTAGAGGACACGACGAACTAGGAAGTAAGATTTGCAGTAAACTTCGATTGGAGTGAGTTATTGTGTAGGCACATGACGGGATTCACTCTCCAAGCAAAGTAGTAATCAAACTTCTGCAGGAGGAAGAAGGAGTCGTGAATGATTTCAAATAAAATCGGTTGAAATTTTTGTTGAAACATGCTCCGTATTTAGAAACAAAATCATAAAATGTAGAGTTATTATTTGAAAGCTTAAAACGAAATTGTAGCCTTCATGTAACATAATAATAAAGATCACATTGTCTTAGTCTTTTAGCGGACCCATCTTGAATTCCCGAATTAATTTGTAAATATTATTCATTCCTACGTGAACGGGCGAAAATATTCGGTCAAAATACAAGGCACCTTGTCAACCTGTCGAAATATACTAAAAATCGGTTCGGATTATACGAAATATAGTCGAAATATAGCTGGTGTGCCCCGAGGTTCATGCTCATGTCCGCTGTTTTTTATCAGCTACACGAGAGGTGAATTTCTTAGGTCATTGAATTCCCCGAATAACTTATCTAAAACTTACTCTGCACAATAAATTTACTTTAAAAAATCACATCGAAGCAATGTGCAAAACATAATATCCCTTCCTAAGCCAACTAGTTTGACTACTACAACTTTGATACTAGCAACAAAACTATTATGCTTAAAATGGTAATCCTGCCTGTAATCATCCTCCACGAAGCCACTGCTTGAACTCAATGGATTCATTTCTCATTTCATGCCTCAATATGGTCCAAAATAAACCATTCTATTTCTCTACTGTCAAAATCCATCAGCTTGCCGGAATGAACATCTTTCAAAAAGTCTCCTAGGAATCAAAGTGTGAAATGATGGCAAAGGTTAGCGTTGGAACTGTCCTTTTAATAATCTATAAATATTTATAACATGTAGTAAAAATCGACAGTTGTCGTACTACCGTATCCAGTGAGATTCGTTTGATTCAAGGCGATGAATTTATTTCTAAGATGCTTTAAGGTAGATTAAGATGGACTTAAGCTTAAAGTGGATGTTTTTGTGAATTTGTGTTGATAATTCCTTTCTATAACCAGGAGAAAAATCTTTCTTTCATGAAAAAGAAAAGAAATTGAAGTGGTCTTTTCGTTTTCCATGTATGAAAGATGTTTTGTTTTTCAAATCTTTTTCTTCTTCTACATTTAACTAGAAAAGGATATACAAGAAGAATTGAGTAAGATTATCCCACCTGTCAGATGACATTTTCGTCTCAAGACTATGTTTCAGAATATAATTATCCATGTTTGGGGGATGAACGCTATTCCCCCCTTAGTGTCGGACTTCTAATGGCCAAGCCTGCTGAACTAGAAGCGAAACACCTTGCGTCATAACAAGAGAATCTATCCTGATGCCTTCGAGTCATAAGAATTCGCAGGAAGTCAGAAGGGAGGAGGAGGAAGATTAATAGAAAAGTGACCTGTCCACCATTAACGTCTCCAGCAAATCAGGTGGACTTTTTTGTTGCTAGTATTGCCCGAGAAAAATGATGGGCATAGTTTCATTTGTCAGCCGATTTAAGCAAATTTTCTCGATAAGGATACGTGACAGAGTCATCACGCGCGATATATCGTATGTTTTACCCTCATAAAGAAAGGCGGTCACTGTTTCAGATCGTTGTACAGCTACGTGCTCCATCTTCTTTTAAATTCATGCTTTCAAGATCATTGTCGAGATTTTTCGTTAAGGATGCGAACTCATTCATGGCTATTACCCTCTTATATGCGGAGATAGATTCTTCTAGCCCCACACAAGGAGGACAATTGTTATCATCACAACTGCGGTTACGAGTATTACAGACATCGAGACTGTCCGGTATGGTGGTGCAATCCTCAGAGTCCCTTGTTTCTGTACCTGAGCCAACCGTCATCCTTTCGTCGTCCTCCGTATACAAGTGTAAATTATGTGACATTTATGCATAACCTTTTCCATGGAGTTGGATCTGCAAGAATGGCTATTTGTCAACCAACAGTCAGAAACGTGGCTGCTATTTTACCAGGCATTCCCCTCCGAGAAACATGGCTTAGAGTCTATCAACAAGCACAACTAACAGTTGTGACTCTAGATATCACTTTTTTCAGGATGATATCTATAATTCTTCCAAGCACTATGTTGGATCTGTGAGTGATCCATGAATCTAGTGCAGCATCATCATCTTCATAGTCGATCATTCGTGGCTCCTAATACACTTCGAGTCTCTGCAGCATATCGTAGGAGACATTGCACAGGTCGGACCGAGGATTAAGCCCTGGGCCACACCTGATGTGACTAGCATCCTCCGTCGACTTGTCTTCAAGCTGTTAGATAGAATGCTATCCTGCGAAGAATTCCGGAGTATAAACATCAGATCTACACCAGAATACTAGTTCATCTAGCGTGGTTAATGTATTCCTGATGTCCATTCAAATCATACGATTTGCTGACGAAGATTTGGGATTTCCTTTTGTCTTGCGGATCAGCACGAGCCTTGCTATATTCTAAATTTATTTTGACTTCGCACATCCTCTCCCAGCCTACCAGCGGGGAAGAGCGAACTAAAAAATTTTGTCATGTCCACTTGGTTTATTCTATACTCTATCTTTTCTATCCATATTTATAACTATATTATTTCGTTTTTTTTTTTTTTTTTGAAACATTGAAGCGGTTATCCTTGCAAACGGCAATTTTATTTAAAAGGTTTTGTGAAGTACATGAGGTTCGTTTGATATTCTACAACTTTATTAAAAATCTGATACCACATCGATGATCATCAAACGCATCGATGAATATTTTGGTGGATTATAGCGACCTGAATATGCTGATTTATTTTCGCTACACAAATTAAAAAGCAATCGAACTCGGGTCAAAGCAGTCAAAAAGAAAGAAACTGGGGTCAAAGGGCACGTCGAGTTTTGGACTAGGACAATTAAAATACATTTCACTATCGCTAATCATAGTTAAATTCGTAGTAAGCCTTAACATTTAAAAATTCTATTGCAGAATTCGGCCATTGATGTGTGACTGTCCGCTTCCAATTCTGCATTTTTTGTTGGCTGAAAATTGATTGATTGATTCGAAGAAAAAATATATTTGATTCCCTGAATATAAAGCAATATCTTTGCTTGAAATATCATGCAAAAATGTATTCAGTTTCCATTTTCATACAAGGAAATGATCACTCACAGCCAATACGGCAGTGGTTAATGCACGTAATTCTTGGAATTTTGTTTAAAGAAATATCAGGCCCACGTTCATAATAATGGCAACAATTCCCAGTTGTTTCTTAGTAACATTTCCTTGAAATGAAAAACAATTATTGTCTACAGTCGATAGACATAACAATATGTGGCCACCACAATAACAATGAACACTGTTCACAAGTTCCAATAAAGATGTGGAAGAAAGCAAAAGTTTGTTTTGATTTATGTTACAGTGAACATTCGAGCGTAAACGCCTACACCGGGAGTTGCATGCATGCGAAAGTACTCTGACCACGAAATTCTTCGGAGTCAAAACTTTAAGTATGGAGTTTTATTGATAAAGTAAGAACAAAATAAGTGTGGAATACTGCGAACGAAAACTATTAAGACGACTTGCCATTATTTTTTACATTTAGCTCAAACATTTTTATGAAAAACGAAAAGGATTTTTTCAACTGTTTGCTAATTTTCTAGTACCAGTTCCAAGGTTTGCCAACTTCGGACAACACTAGGGTTTTAATACCTTCTGAAACATTAGGCTGGTTTGTCGGGAGGTCTGAATATGTTGGCCATCATTTAGCTTAGCACTTCTCATAATCCTCGTTGGCGTTCCGAATAAAATTTGAGCCAAGTATTATTTTTCATCAGCTACTCAATTTTTGTCCCACAAGTTTCCTAATACTTTCAAAACGCGTTAAGGGCGAAATACAATAGTGCGAGACTGCGATACGAAAGCGCGACGAGAATCTCGCAGCAAATGTCAAGCAGTTTTCGTAACATGCATTTGTATGCGATATCATACAATGATTGCGATGCGTCGATGCAAGGCGAGAAATATTCGGAAAAACGAAAATTCCTCGCAACGATGTGCGTGACGTTTGTCAAATACAATATGGCGCTTAAATGAAATTTGAAATTCAAATGCCTTAATTACTTTATAAGTACATTGGTTATTACGAATGAACTTTGAATGAAAATTTCGTGCATCCTAGTTAAGGCTTTCATTTGCTAAACGAAGGAACATTCCAAATTCAAAACTTTTAAAAAATCAAAAACAATTTCCAGCAAATTTCATTTAAAATGTCACCAATTTGACATATGTCATATGAAAATTAATGTTCCCTGCATCGCGTGCATTGTAAATTGAATGCGTTGCGTGACGACGAGGGAGAATCGCATCGCGCTCACGTATCGCCGTCACGCAGTATTGTATTTCGGCCTTTTCTCTCTGTTCACTTTCTGACATCTAATGAAATTTTCCTCGCATTTCACTTCAAGATCATTGAATTTGCTCCTTATTAGTCTTACACCAGTCTTAACCCTTTCATGCCAAACACTTGAAAATTTTCGACAATACTTTTTATTTCTATGGGTTTCAGGAGGAAATAAACTAAGGATCAGAGGAATATATTTAACATGTCGCTATATTTTACAGGACGTGAGTTTTCGCAAGGATGCCATATGGCATCGTTGGAAAGTAGGGGTATACACAAAGGGGCAGGCACATATGATTGCTCGGATGGGCTTTCACTCGCTTACTACTGCTTGGCCATGAGCTACTTCCACCTTGAAGACCACCAGCGGATTCATTTTTATAACATAAGCTTTGCTTGATATCATTTGTGAAAGGAGCCAAGCATTTGCTATGCAAATATCGATAAGCTTATAAAAAACTTGTAAATAGTACTTTTTCGTCCCTGTATGCATTCTGTAGAACGAAACCAGCATGTCGTTCAAGTTGAATCCACCTATGTGTTGGTTTTACTCTGCAGAGACGTGACTTCTACCCCTTTTTTTCAACAATTGACTAGCTCTGTACATTGCTTAGTTGCTCTGGACCCGAGAATGAAGATACCAGGTAGGCCGGCTTGGCTCGTCGGTCATGTATGAGGTGACGACAGTGTGACGAAGGAGTCCAAACTGCAAATTTTAATCTCGCCTATAAGATCAAAGGAACATTCGGCATCAGTATCGACAATTTATCGCTTTTCTTGGTGTTGTCTAGCTTGGTAGAGACTGTGTATCTTCTGACCTTTCATCTGGCCCTCTATAACCCAAAAAGATTGTTAAAATTTGCAAAGTTAAAGGTAAGTTTTCAGTAACTATCTCGTGATTAGTCCATCCACGTCGTCGGTACATTTTAATAAAATAACCAAAAGGCGAAAGTTATTAGGAAAAATCAACGGAAACTCGAAATTGCACTATTTTTTGGAAATAGAATCCGTTTGCGTAAAAATGCCTGTTTTAAGGACTTTGATTCCTTGAATCTACATGAATAAACAATCGAAACAGAAACATTATTCCTTACACGTAATATGCAACACATCGGAGATGTAAGATAACTTCTACGATTTGTCCACCCACTTCACTAAGTATGCTCCGCTGTTCAGGAGGAAAAAATGCGAGAAAGGCCCTTTATAGAAATCATTTTTTTTTCACCCTTTTGAGATTCATTGTCGATTACAATACACAGCAATATCTTCAAGCTATTGAAGCTTGAATTTATTTATTTATAAGCATTTCTTTCCAGGCTTCGTTAATATTATAAAAATCATTTAGATTTATGTGTGAATTTCATCACCGACGCATTGTTACCTTTATTTACTCATTCATCAGTTTCACATGACAGTCAGATAATACAGCAATGAGAATATCCTTGAAATTTTCGATAATTTTCTAACCCATGGGGTTTCAAACTGACACCATGGGTTGGCCAGGGATACATAATAATCGCTTACAAATGAGAATATGTCCCGGAAGTTGTTACATGTCCTGCAGCACTATCTAAGAGAAACATTACTTCAGACGAAAGAGTATTTCCGTCCCAGTAAATTTCGACTACAAGTCGAAAGCTGTTTGTCAGACTATCTTGGAATATTTCTCATTTATACCACGACAAGTGACTAGAGCGCCACATAATAGGCGAACTAGCTTTGCCCATTCCTTTCAATTTTCTCAATATACGAAACGGTTTTCACGTCAACAAAGGTTTCTAATTGATGTCACCAGCATAGTGTAAGCGCACGAGCGTGAACACTCCCGGACCTATTCTCGCAGAAAGATATAGAACGAGCGCAAGTAGGTTTTTATTGCGGTTGTACGCAAAAGCTTGGAATGTGGTATTCTTGTTCTATACAAGAATGACGAAAACTTCACCAACCCAAAAAAAAATCAATTATTTTAGTTGAACCTCGTTTGATCGGTAGTTTGTTCAAAGAGTTATCGATGTTTTGTACGAACGCTGTTAGTAGCATTGGAGATCCCATAAATGATTCAGCCCAGTGGGACTGTGCGACGTAAGTCCGGAAGATATCTTCTAATCAACCTCTAACTCATTCTCTTTTCCACTCCTGAAGCAGTCGTTGTAGTCAATATTCAGAATAACTTTCAGTGCATTCGTCGCATGAGTTTCAACCACCCATTTCAAATTGTAATCGAACATATGTCTTTTGATAGATATTATTCAAGTGGGAAAGGGGCGAAGGCAACAAATTTTCGAAAAGAACGACACGGTCAAAAGGAGTACAATGAACGAAGTTAGGATAATTCAGCTGATTCAACTAAAAGAACCGACTGACAAGTGCAGAAACTTATTCCTTCACGATAAATCTCGGCTTCATGTTACATAAATTTTCATAACTGCTCTGTGCACCTTCCACTTGCCGATAACCTCTTTTTCCGATCTAAGTCCAATCAAATCATGAGGAAACGTTCGTCAAACGTAACCGACTTAAAAAAAAGGCTCAGAAACTCATTCGGTCCCACACCTGACAATTTTTGTCTGAAAAGAATAAAGAAATTGATCTTAGGAAGGAAAAGATCATACACAGTACCTCCGAATACATTATTGACTAATTCATTTTTATTCCAAGGATTTATCTTTTATTGGTTTTGATTATTTTATTTCTCCAATAAATTTACATCATCATAAATAGAGATGAAACTATTAACATCAAAACATAAAAGTGGAATTCGCACATCAGATTGAATTCCTTAACTCGATTTCGTTTTGCATAATGCCGCGAATCAGGAACAGTCGCCAGAGTAAATGAGTGCATCAATAGTCAATGAGATTCCGCCAATATTCCGCATTATCTACATATTTCCTTTCGCCCTGTGTCTTCCGTAGCTACGCCAACGAAAACCCAATTCTGACCTCGAAGCCACTTCAAAAATAATCTAAATTCAATGTAAGCTCGAAATGATTGAATGAACCTCCGCCCCTCCTTTTTATGAATGAACTGGATTACATTATTCATGCGCCATTCCACTTAAACGATTTGTGTCGTTTCATACATTCAACCTCCTCACCACCTCCTGAAGGTACTTCGATTCTTCGCGCGGAGGCCGAATTTCAATTTCCGTGATGCTGATGAGACCCATTTACAACGTAATGAGCATTTTGCGGAGACGTCGGCCCCACTGAATCAGGACGGATGCGGAATCAACTCCAAAACGAACAAGCACGTTCCTAGGTCAAAGCCGAACACAGGATTTTTTTTGGATTGTTACTATAATCGCATCAGGGTTTAGGTTGATTAGATGAAGCGAATAAGGCCTTGGGCACGATAGCATACGTGGGGACAGTTACGAAGGCTTCAGTCAAGGAAGATACGAATAGAGTCTTCAGAGATTGAAATAGATACTTCAAAGATATAAATAAGGACGTGTAAGTTTCTAAAACTTTAGCCAACATTTAATGAGTCAATAGCTCCTTCCTCAAATTCCAAAGGAAAGAGGCCATCAAAAGGAACGTTGAACACCTAACAATCTGGCCATGAAGTCTGAATTTTTCCCACAGTTTATGGACCGTGGCGTGTTTTCCACTCCATTTAACATTTGCGTGTCGGAGAGCTCAGTGAACGTACTCGAAGCATTATATTATGGACGCATACGTGCCTATGATAGTCACCTGTTTGCGTTATCCAACATGCGTAGCAAAGTTTCGATCTATATTCCACAATGTTCTAAGGAACAAGGAAAACCAATCCAGAAGCTAGTTCGGCTGCAATTTGCCTAGGATCACATCCTTCACAAAAACACTATCCAAACATTGAAATTTCGTTCAATCACAAGTTAAGGAAGCAAGCGGCCTACGCTGCTGAAAGGTGAACTAAATGTCTTTCAGCCTTTCAGCATTTGTCCTGATTAGGAATCATAACTTCCATCGACGTCTGGGTGTTTCTTTGTGCGTGGCGTCGGGGATGGGGTTAGAGTACACACTTCTCGCCTTACGCTATGCGCTCCCAAAGCCCTCATTGGGAGACTTTCAGTGTGTAAAGGCACTTTGTTGTGAAAGTTTGGGTTGGCACGTGTACGAAAAAGGTAGCATGTTGGAAGGATGCAATTGCCAAGGTTAGACGGAGGTTATATTCGCAATGACGTCAAAGGGGCAGACATGCGTCCTATACTGTTACGAGTGGTTGGGTCCAGTTTGTCTTGTGTACTCCTCTCTGTCATGCCACTGTGTCAGACGCATTATCCTTGCATCGGGTTTGAGGTCGATTCATTACATGAAACCATACTGTTGTTTGTATCCATTTTCGTGTCCCAAATTAATCCTTTCACGTGGTTTGAAAGTGGTTAGGCTACGTTTTGTATGCTTTGATTTCAATACCTCCTTTTTTTGGTAGTTTTGGTAGATCCGAGCTGATTTGCTCATGTTAGACAGCATATGCATAAAATTTTGTTGTCCGAGTATTCACTACAGGGAATTCGTTGCGAATGACGGTCACCTTGCGAAAGATCATTAAAGACTAAAAAAACGGAAAGTACCCAAAACTGGTTAGAATCGCTTTTAAACTCTTCTAGAACGAATGGTTTTAAGGGATGCTCAAATTTTCAAGGCACCTAATTAGGTTTAGTAAGGAGCAAACTTTACGCATAGTGGCTAACTACATCTCTAGTCGGTTTTCTCCTGTTTCTGTCCCTTTGAGTTCTCCTTATATGCTTTTATTGGAGTTTTCTACTGCACATAATACCGCTCGAAATGCATGCACTCCCAAAAATACTGAAAAATAAACATTTGGGGTTTATAACACCAGCAGGAGGGAAAAAATAGTTTTGTGAAGGTCAAAACTGTCTGTTGAAACAAAGTTGAGAAAGTTTGTCAAATTATTCGGTTATGCAAGGACTAAGCCTCGGAAATCATTGGATTCTGCAGGTTCGGAGAGTCATACTCTCATTGTCTTAAGAACGCTTTTCAGGTATCTGTTGCCATGATCAGTTTGTTGTCGAACGTTAAGGAAACGTGATAAAGTGACATCCTTGTGCTGTTTTTAAATGTGATATGATCGGCCATTATAGTTGGAGAAACATGGTAGAAACGGCATTCTCATTTCTGGTGCTAGATTTCGAAAAATGGAGAATGGATATCGAAGGTGTTTGATTTGAATAGAAGGTATATACGATCGTTGCTACAAACAGCGCTAACACTCTCGTGTGACTTTTCTCAGAGAGAAATAGAGAAAACCCAAGTCGATTTATGTTTGTTTTGAATTTTTACGCAGCAGTTGTGAGGGGGTTATCCTCGTCGGCGTTGTAGCGCTACAGCCCATTTCGGGCCTTGGCTTCCCGTAGGTGTCGCCTCCAGTTGTCTCGGTCCATCGACCGCGTCCTCCAATTTCAGAACCCGAGTAGCGTGCTGCTATCTTCGTCTACAGAGTCGGACCAGCGCTTTCTTGGCTTTCCCACTGGCCTGCGTCCCTCAGTTTTTCCGACAAATACCTTTCTAGGTATCCGACCTTCATTCATTCGCTGCATATGGCCAGCCCATTGTAGCTTCCGCAGTTTTATCACAGTGGAGACTTCTGGCTCGTCGAAGAGTTCGTACAACTCATGGTTGTACCTAATTCGCCATTGTCCTCCTTCCTGCGTTGCTCCCACGATTCGTCTTAGGACCCTCCTTTCGAAAGCGTTTAGTATGTTTGCGGAAGCTTGAGTGAGGGTCCATGTCTCACATCCGTAGCACAACACAGGTCTTACCACAGATTTGTATACTTGGAGCTTTGTTTTCCTATGTATGAAGCTGGCCTTCAGAATACCCAAAACTGAGTAGAACGCTTTTAGGCGAGCTGAATTCTACGCTTTATTTCCGCCGTTTCATTACCATCCTTCACTAGCTTGGAGCCAAGATATGTACATTCGTCCACATTTTCCAGGTTGAATTCGTTGAGTGTTATGTTTTGCCGGTTGAGGGTGTTTCTCCTGGTTTGTATCATAACTTTTGTTTTGGACTCGTTGATTTGCAGCCCCACCTGCTTCGCTTCTTGGTCTAGTTTGAGCAGGAGTTCCTTGGCAGATGAAAAGGATTTTGACAGGATATTGATGTCATCCGCATAGGCTACCAGTTGGCTCGATTTGTAGAGTAGTGTTCCTTTCGTCTCCACAGGTAGTTTCCGTATGACGTATTCTAGAGCTAGGTTGAATAGCAGTGGAGCCAGCCCATCGCCCTGCTTCAATCCTACCTTTGTCTCAAAGGCATTAGTCAGCTGGTTATTGATTCTGACTTGTGCTGTTTTTGATGCCATTGTCATTCTTGTCAGGCGGACTAGCTTCGCTGGGATTCCAAGCTGAAGCATTATTTGGTACAGTACTTCTCGATCAATACTGTCGTATGCTTGCTTAAAGTCCACAAAGATTTGGTGGACGTCGATGTTAAATTCCCAGCACTTTTCTAAAACCACCTTGATACTCCCCAATGATTTTTTCAGCATATGGTGTTAATCTACCTTCAAGTATTTTTGTGAGGATTTTGTAAGATGTACAGAGTAGTGATATACCTCTGTAATTTTCGCACTGTAGTTTGTCTCCTTTTTTGTGGATAGGGATGATGATGGATTGGGACCACTCTTGCGGCATCTGCTCTTGATCCCAGACGTGTTGGATCAGCTTGTGGATGACTTTCTGTGCCGCAACACCGCCGTTCTTTATCAGTTCTGCTGGGATTTCATCAATGCCCGGCGCTTTACTGTTTTTCTGGCTTTTGATGGCATACTTGACTTCTTCCAGAGTTGGAGGGGCCAAAGGGGACGGTTCGGAGATGTTTGACGACTCTGCTGTTCTTGAGCCGTGTGTAGGATTAAGGAGCTCCATGAAATAGGCAGCCCATCTTTCCTTGATCCTATCGTCGTCAGCAATGATGTTACCGCTTTCATCTTTACAGAGTGATGTCTTGGGTTGATATCCTCGTCTTAAGCTTTTCACTACTTTGTACGCGTTTCTCGATCTATTGTTCGCTAAATTTGCATCTATTGACCTTAATTGGTCATCAAAATATTTTCTTTTCTTATTTCTAATAATCTTATTGGCTACTCGTCGGAGATTCTCGTAAGTTTCCCTCTTCGTCCTGGTATTTCTGTTAACATATTCTTTATACGCCTGATTTTTCTTTTCCAACGCATTCTGGCAATCATCATCAAACCAGTCATTTCCTCTGTGCCGGGCTATATACCCAAACAACCGTTCTGCTGTGCTTTTAATTGCTCCTTTCACCTCCATCCATAGCTCGTTACTTGTCTTTTCAGACTTACCTTGGAGTATAGGCGCTAGTTTGTTTTCGAGGGAGTCATGAAAATCTTTAGCAATTGACTCCGTTTGGAGCTTTTCGATGTCAAACTTTTGTAGTGGGCTGGTTTTCGTATTAAATGCCTTTGACAGGCGACATCGAAACGTTGATTTGACCAGGTAATGGTCCGAGTCGCAGTTTGCTCCACGGAATGTTCGGACGTCCATTATGCTAGATGCCCACCTCTGTTGAACGAGCACATGGTCGATTTGGTTGAAGGTGTTGCCATCTGGAGATGCCCAAGTTATTTTATGAATGTGTCGGTGTGGGAAGTACGTTGAACTAATAATTATATTTCTACTACAGGCAAAGTCAATCAGGCGCTGGCCGTTGTCGTTACTGCTATCGTGAAGGCTGTGGCCTTCTGTAGTTCCCCGATGAATATGTTCATTGCCAATTTTTATTTTGATGTCGTCTGTGGGCAATGAGTCAAAGAGGCGTTCTAGGTGATTGTAGAAGGCGTCCTTCACTTCCTCATCCTTATCTTCTGTCGGGGCGTGGACATTAATCAGCCATATCTTGAAGAATTTGGTTTTGATGCGGATCGCACACATTCTCTCGTTTATTGCTTTGAAGTCGATAACGTTTGACTTGAGTTCCCTATCCACAATAAATGCTACTCCGAATTCTCGGCTTCCTCCAGGCTTCCCACTTTTAAATAGTGTGTACGATCTCATGTCCTGTATCTCAGTACCAGTCCATTTCGTTTCCTGGATTGCCAGCACATTTAGTTTGTATTCACTGGCCTGTTGTAATAATGCTTTAACAGCGCCAGGTTTGTTGAGTGATCTGACATTCCAGGATCCAATTGCATAGTCCTTATTTCGTTTGCGGGGTCGTTTCCGTTGTTCCAATCCAATCCGAGGCTCCCTTACAGGTTCCAAAACAATATTCGATTTTACAGGGACCGGTTGTTAGCCCATCGCCCAACCTTCGTTCCGAAGGAGTGGTTATTACATTCCTGTTATCACGCACAGGAAGTCGCGCTCACCCTCTTGCATCAGTCTTCATAAGAAGTCCAGCGGTCACCAACGTGGAGGTTGCAAGTAGGATTCGGTAGCAGGGCTGTTGGAGTTGCCTATTTCATTTTCGGTTTTAGTGCATCCCATGGGGAACCAGTAAACCCAGTTCAGCGCCGATATTATCGCTACCATTGACCACACGGTTATTCTGGTTTCGTGAAAAAATGAGCGAAAATTCAGCATGCAAAATAAAAATTACAATCCTGGAAGAAACCATTTTAAGTTTCATGTGAATTTGCGATTCTAATTTCTTGACCAGGGCATGTGACTGAATGAGATTGACTTGTGAATGAGATTTTCAAGTCCTGTCCATAAGGTTAAGTCCATCCAAGACGAATGCCAGACGTTATGAGATTTAGAATAACCAGTCGTCATGAGATTTGTGATCACAACTCGGAGTTGGTCCAATCTAAGCCAAAAGACCAATCTAATATATCACAAATTCATACGGGAATATTGGTGGAATATATTCGATATTCGTATGTCTGGTCGAAGATCGTTACATTCCCCGAAACTACGCCTAGATTTGACCAACATTTTAGCAGAAATATTGGTTGGAACATGAGTTACACGTGAAAAGAATGCACTATGTCACAAAACATACCATCATCAAACATCAATTATTCTTTCACAACGAACAGAACGAGGTTCCCAATTGCCAGGAGTATACTATCCTTAAAAATAATTTCTGATTTTTTTCACTACCCTTTGGTTTGATTTTGTGGTAGTTAGATTTGATCGCATTTTGAATCACTTCTTGGTTGCCTTGTTTCGTTTTTCGAACGAAGTAAAAACATTCCGCAAAAGGCACACCGCCTATAATATGAAAAGGGCACACCGAGTATATGAACGAAAAACGAAAAGACGGCAGGAACCGAGGAAAATTCGTTCAAAAAAATCACAAATGAGATTTCCATCCCTATCGGAAAAAATTATAATAAACACCAAAATAATAGAAAAGGATTAAGTTCCAATTAATGTGCTTTTCGTTTAATTTTTATATTTATATTTTATAAAATTTATATTTTATGTATATTTTATATTATTATATTTTATATATAAAGTAATTTTATCAATTTTTTATTCGTTTTATGCAAAACACGCATTTTTTGAAATGTTTATCGTTAATCTTTCAGAAATTATACAATTTCAAGCGGTCTTTTTTATAATTTTTATTGATGCCTACCAAAGGAGGGCCTAAAAGTTAATGCACCTCGGCAACTAAGTGCTAAAAAATAGTGTTGTTTATTGGAAAACCAAGATCAGACTCCAACATAATATACGACGTGCAGGCTATAATTTGAACGGAGCCAACCTTAAACATTAAAGCGACCCTAGCATAGATTCAATAAAATTGATAGATTACACCCAATCTTCTTCAGGTAAGGTTCAATTTCCCATTTCATTTTCTGTCGTCACAAAATTTTTGACTGTTACGCATCCATTCGTAAATCTATGCGTTGGAAATGGACAACTACCTTGCTTCAGTATGTATTTCGCGGTGTTCAAGAATCTCTAAATGTTATCTTTGGTGGCATCACTTTGCCTACGGCACGCAATTTGTTACTACCTCAACTATTATCCTTGAAGCACGGAACATTTATGCACATTATAAAACGATAAACCGTCATCACCTCAAAGAACTATTGTTTTAATTTGAAACTAATACCAACTGAAAGTATTTTATACATAATCCTTTGTACTCTTAACACACAATTAATTTAGCTTGATTCCTTCACATTTTCAAGGGTCGCAATTTCACTAAGTTACTGCTGTAATAAGCACAGGTTTTACTACCTATCCCCATTTCGACGATATGTGCAATAACATCTTTGAACGCCTGTTGAAGTCCTTTCCCTTATATTCCGCTTTTTCAATCTAAAATAACGTAAACTGTCCCCTACTTTTCTGATGGAGTCAACCCAAGGATCACCACAATGGCATTGTTAGCAAATTCAACAATCGCTTATTATACTCTATTCAAAATGATTGCGTTCTCAAAATGTTTACTTTTTGTGAGCTTTTAAGGATCCTTCTGGAACTGACTTCTTACTATTTCTTTCGTGGTTCCAGTGTTTGAGCTGTGAAAATGTGACATTTTCTTCGGTTTATTGTGGAGAAATAAGTCGGGCTGAACCTGTTTCAAAGAGAAAAACTAATTTTTCGCATTCTGTCATTTCATTTATAAGGTCAATAAATAAATCTGCAAAAATTGACATCAACCAGGAATGAGTAAGACGCTATCACCTACCGTATTGCCTTTTCCTCTCTGTCCAATGCAAACTAAAGCATGTCCTATAAATCAAGTAAATTGGTTAGAAAAATTAGTTGTCTCTAATTTATTGGCTTTTTACGAAAATTGATTCTACCCTAAAAGCTCCCTCGAACCCAATACCTAATAAGATCGATCGATCGTACCCAAGCTTATAAGAAATTTAAGGATGTACCAGAGCTGAAACGAGCCAACCCCTTCTTAGGTCAAACTGTTGCTCTCATTCAACACTCTTAAAATTTATTGGTCAATAAAGGACTTTGGTGTACAGACGAAAAATGTGACTTGGATCCTCCACTAACAATACGAACGTGCATTTCCACTTGAATGACAGAGAATACAGAAATAACCAGTGGAGCATGTGATTCAACATGTGAATTCGTAGTTTGTACATCATTAGCATTTCAGTTTCAACTCAAAATACAAATCCACCAAGAATCGTTACATCATCCCTTCCATGTCACTTCCACCCAATATGTTCGCTCTATTCATATGTCTACCCCAATCCAGCCGAATCAATCATCGATAAAAGGATATTAATGCTACTGTGAAAATGTCAATCATTCTTGGGAGCTTTATTGCTAGCACATCCTTTCCGATAATGAGGGTGAGGTGAATTTCTAGGTCAGACAGACACGTTTTGCTTTAGGAGTTCTTTGAAATTCTCATGGTTAGACTTCATGACTCAGACTTAAGCTCCACACTTCATAAATATGGAAATAAGTAGTCTCATCATTTTCGGATAGAAGGAGGTACTCAGCATTACTAGAAATTAAATGTCGGAACGTAAGGATTCTATGTTAGCACTTGATGGCCAGTGGTGTGGTAGTTAAAATCTTCAAAACTGACAGACCATAAAATCTTCCCACCACTTCGCAAAACGACTACGTAGGAGGATTATTTCATGAAAGAAGGATATTAGGGTAGGCCTTTTTGATGAAAATGGAATTTAGTCCACAGCAAGCCCCTGGAAATTTACACACTTTTCACAACAAATAATCGAGGCATAAAGTAACTCAAAACCCCGACCCCGAAATTGGTCCTACGCCACTGCAGACAACATAAAGCATTTTCGTCCTAGTGCTCGGGCCGATTAGGAACACAAACTCGAACACAGGCTGTGTATGCTAGATGCGTGCATTGGGAAGAGCAATAACGTTAAATGTAAGAATATATTTATGTATCCTTAAAGTCGATTGCTGCGGGCGTGCGGAGGACATAGTCGAAGTTTAGGTCGACACGTGCACGGAAAAGTAGTCTGTTGGAACGATGCAGTTTTCAAGGTTACACGGAGGTTATTTTCTCAATGACGTCAAAGGGGCAGACATGCGTTGTAAATTGTTGCGGGCGGTTAGGTCCGGCTTTTTATTCCTGTCTTTTTCCACCGCAACGTCAGACAGGGAGTCTTTGTGGTTTGCGAACAGCCAGTTCCATGAGCTACTACAACCCCTCGCGTGGATACTCTTGCCTGTCATTATCCGCTCTGTTCATTGTGTTATCCTGATGACTTGGCTCAATTGTAGCTCTTCAACCCTTACCCAATCATGAGATGTAGGGTTCCTCCTTCAACTTTACAAAATTTAATCATTTAACAGGAATGTTATTTCTAACGAAACTATGCTATCAATGACATTAAGTTAAACTGTGGGCTGTGACTTTCAACGCTCATCCTTCTAAATGCAAAGTTTAATTACCATTTAATACAGAGTAAATAAGGGTTCGTTTATGTTTCTGATGTTATTCAACAGAAATACAATCTTCTACCATGAGTATATTAAACTCAGCAATCGTTTAAAGCCGTTCACGATTTTGTGAGTGCTGAAGGATATTTAGCGTAATTTTCTCCCTTCGATAAAGAAGTACATTAGCGCGTACATTCATATAATCAAATGTTGAAAGTTCGTTTATTGGATTAAAGGCTGTGCTGACTTTCCTTTGCCGACTAAACAGAATATCGAGAACAGCAAAATTTCATTTTGTCACATAGATCGAATGCATGTTCTTTGAATTCCATGACACTATGGTTAATGCCGAATTTAGTGCGACCTGTACAAACTGCTCCAGAAATTCATTTAAACTAAGCCGCCACTAATTAAACATCTATAAAATGAAATTAATTAAGTTTTCGATTTGATTTAGACTTTCGAGTAGATTTACTCATACGACATAAAGGGAGCTACACAACTAATTTCAATTTTAAACTGCACTCGGCGGGTTAAATTTCATGCACATTCGTGCAACGTTCATTATTTATTATAGAATCAATTTCCGCGGATGAACAGTTTGCAGGCGATGTGCCAACCAACTTTTATGTTTACGTTAAATATAGGATAAATAGGATTTTTCATTATTTACAACGCTTAGTTTGGCTACCATAGAATATTGTTTATCGTTATTGAATTGGATATTTTCAATTAATGTAGATATTTTATTTTTTAATAAGTGAGATCCATCATGGAATCGGGCTATTAGCACACCCAACAAGTATCGTTGCGATACCATCATAATCTTCGACTTTGTTTTTTTTCCGCTCTGTTTTTATAGCCTTCAAGGAAAGGACGCGAACACTCTCACGATAATAACTATTTCCAGTAATTGACCATGTGATAAAAAACCCCATTTTCACTTATTTGGAAGTATCTCTATCTTCTCTCTAGAAAGTATCCCAAGAATAATAACAAAGGATACATAGACCAGTGGAACCTTCACTGCGATACTTACTCGTAATATGTAGTTCGGAGTTGGTATCAAAGCAATTGAAGCTAAACCGGTGTCAACAAAACATCAGATTTCAACTGGACACTCTTCTTGAGGTACCTCCAGAAGACTCAATTTAGAAAGTAAACTTCAAAGTTTATTTCTTCAATATTTGCATTGTGTTTACTCAACTGGTAGTGGAGCAATCTCGATCACAGAAAATTAAGTTTTCAAAAATTGGGCAATACAAAAATTCGAAGCAATAATAATAAAATATCCAAGAAATAATCTCGTAAGTGAAAGTAATAAATTTCTTGGGGAGTTCGTTTGTGAAAGCTTTTAACATCCTTAGTGAAGAACACCCAATGACAGTAAACTACTTGCCAACTTACTTGTCATATTGAAAGTCAAGTTGGAAATTGTTCGTCACTTACTTCGAATTCTCGCTCAATTGTGCCATTAAATTTGAGTTATCCTTCTATCAGTAGCACTGGATTGTGGGAAAAAGGATTATTGAAAGAGTAACCCCCCATTCCCGCATCAACGGAAATAATCGAAGAAGTCTTCATTTATTCGAAGAACCGTCCGAGTCGAGGAGCGACATACAATCCCACTTACTTTTGATCGATGGTTCCTTTTCGTCAATTTAAGGCGAACCAACCCTCTGCAGTATCGAAGAGGAACGTTCGATCCTTGAGGATCTTCGATATCCGCATCAGATTCTTCGCATTATAGATACATATGGCCACTAAGGGGCATTAAAGATATATATGGTAAATCTATATCTATACCATCCGCATAATAGATACTTAGTTTACGCATTGAGTAGTGATTCTCTGCTTCTGCCCGCTCATTCACAATTCCCTCGATCGGGGGTCGTCACGTCCTGAAGTCGTTTTGGTAAGGAGATAGATCCTATAATGAGGTTAATGGTTGATTCTCTGATGAGCATGTCGAATACATTTTTTATGGCTTTCAGCACACATAAAGCCTGGTATGCCGATGCTAACCGTGAATTCTCCTCTAGCAAGCAGGCGTTCAATGTACTCACGAGCTTGTCAGGGCAAAGTTTTGAAACAAATTCAAGTTTTTCAGCAAGACTGAAGATCAGAACACCTAAAAGTTATCTACAAAATCAAAAACTAGAAGCAAGTTAAGATGACAAGGTCCCCATAAGAGGCGTTCGTAATACAACCCAAAAACAGATCAGCGCTGAAAAAATATCAGTTAATGGATCCAGATTCCAGCGTTACAAAAATGATCGCTGTGAAAATCAAAGAAGGTGCAAACTAACCCAACTGATTCTAAACAAGCGCTTTTGCTATAAGTAATAAAACAGTACTTTTGCGAAAATGAAAGAAAAAAACCATGGTCAGAAGGAAAGCACCGCGAGAATCTAATCATAGTGGGTGACAAGTAATCTGAATGACAATTGACTTAACTATAAAGTCGGTAATTGTTTAAATAAGGAATTTTGTTTTAAGTTAAATGGAAATCTGTACTAATAGTTTTCCCTCTCAAAGCTATTAATACTATGTTACCCAAAGAAACTTATTTATTTTTACGCAACCTTGGATATAAATTAAAATTATTTCAGTACCTTAGAAGTAAGCAACACATCAAGCTGTGAAAGGACCAAATACCAATAAAGAAGAAATAGAACTTTGACAATGGAAGCAAATATGTCCACAAAATATAAAGTTAAATAAATGACTGCATTCTGTACTATATGAAGCCAATACCTTACTAGCTATCAACTGCTCATTCTACCACTGGATGTGGCCAGCTAATTACACCATCCCCAATTTTATAAACTTGGAGACGGTTTCGCTACCGTCAAAAATTTTATACAGCTTTCGGTTGTAACTTATTCGCTTATGCGCTTTTAATGTTGTTTGCATTTTGATACCGTATGGACCTAAGGATTCGATTTTCAAAAATATTTCTTTTAGCGCTTGCTCCCAGTTGAACGAAGAAATATTCAGTTTCATTTTTCAGATTGTAGTGCGACCAAAATGATAATGCTATGAAAAATTACTTTTCTTTTGAAATTCGTCCTTTCACAGCGGTATCTTTGCAAACGCCCAAAAACCCCAACGGGCTTCCAAAATGTTTGAAGAGTAGGCTGCTAAAGTGAAGCTAGCGAAAAAAAAAATTTGGAAAGTTGTAGCACTTTGAGGTAAGGGCGTTAAAGTTGGCTAAAATTGACAAGAAAATGCTCTGTGAAAACGTGCAGTGATGCGTCCTTGTCCGTATCCGTATCCGTTTTTCAAAGCATTATTTTTTGAACCTGATATTGATCGAGATTTAATGAATAGCACATAATATGTGTGTATGTGTATGAAGAAGACCACAAATAGTGGTCTAAAACGTTATACCATAATAATAAAAATTAATCTAATGTTTAAAGAAACAAAAACAATTTTCATTTTATTTTTCAATTACATAATAGAACTTTGAAAATCTTTTTCGCTCTCCATTGGTAGTATGTAGTGTGGATGAGAAATGAATGAAATCAAAAATGAGAACAAAATTGAAAAAAACTTTGAAGGCTCCAATCAACGTATTACAAACATCTTATGTGTCCTGCCTTTATTTTCTGAAATGTGATTGATATGAAAATTCAGTGTCGAAGAAGGAGAAGAAGAAGAAGAAGAATTCAAAATATTTGACAAAGTGATGGGTGTACACTTGGTCCAAGTCTCACTTCTTCACCCCCCCCCCCCCTCGAGAAATCAATCCCACACAAAGTGAAAAGAAACCTTTTATTGTCAAAACTGAATTATTAATGCAATAACGCCAATTAAAATAGACTTGACGAGCTTGAAGCCATAAGTATATCCACCATCAACTCAAAACGTATCGCTCCACATGAATGTCCTTTCACATGCTAACAGATTGTGATTTTCTTAGAAATTTTACTGTTTCCAATAAAATTGCAACTTTCGTCTTCTTCTCTAAAACGTAGACAAAGGAACAATACACAGCTGAAATCCTTGAGAAAAAATTCAAAAAATTTCAAATCGGACCGTAGTTGGCATATACATGCTCATGTACTGAACAGGATGATATACTTACATTCGTGCATATTGGTTTTTGTAACTGACTCCAACAGCCATTCCGTGCCAGACACACAAAAAATTGTTAAATGCTATATGGCTAAGTGCAAAAATGCTATTACATTCTGACCTTGACTTTGGTGCACTGCTGACCGACGTTGTCGGTCCCCCCCTTCGTCATTCATCTTCAATTGCACGCAAAGATTGCTATATCGTTCCTGTTGCACTTCAACCAGACTTTGGTATTTTGTTGGGTGGATACGGCTTGACTTCACCCATTAATAACGGGGTTGTCGTGTGTATAATATCTGGCAAGATGGGAAAGGACTCATCCTTAGACTACTCAGTAATGAGTTCACATATGCATACAAATCCATGATAACATCATCATACATCATCTAATTTGAGTACAATGCTGAATGGGAGGAAAGCATCCTTTGAGAGTATTTTTGAAGCTGCAGGCCATAAAATTGAAAAAAATATTTCTCTTGTGATTACAGCGAGCAAATCGCGAAGCGAATCGCAAAAAATTTAATAAAATTCGTTAATTTCAAATAAAAAAGAGTAAAATTATTCATTCAAATTTCCCAGATTTTGATGTTGTGAAATTGATGAATTGATAAATGAAATTATTCATTCATCATACTAACAGTCGCCTGAAAACTTCCCAGATTTTGATTTTTTCTTCCACATGTCAAGAATGAGGAAGAAACAGTTACGTCTTGTTAAGTCTCTTTCTCCAGAGTTTTATTAAATCTCCAATTATTAACCACAAGCAACATATCCATGGTATATTCCAATATCCATGGTATCCATCCAATACCATGGTATTAAGGTAGCATATGAGTGATCACATTTCTCTTGCTAGTTTGAAAGCAAAGTAAATATAAACCAGGCTAAAGTCACTCAAAAAAGTATTTTAATAAATAAATCTGACAAGCATCGCACAAACAGAGTACGTGTTAATTTGGGCCCACCAGCAAACTTATTCAATACCTCGATGGGTTGCCAGAGTTTCAGGATACCTTATAAAGAGAATTGTCCTGTATTTTTGTGGCTCTCATCTTCTGCAATTGAGTTCAAGTAGCGCGATTTGGCTTTTCCCAGCGGTCTTCGTCCTTCACTCCTACCTGCGCATATCTTTCTAGATACCCGTTTGTCATTCATCCGTCCTATGTGCGCAGCCCATCACATCTTCATCTTCTTTATAGCGTCATTTGTCATTTTTCTCCTTTCCGTAATATGCCTTCGAACCCGTTTTTCAAACGTATTTATTTGATTTAGGCATGCTGACTCCAAGATAATCATTTTAAATCCAAAGCATAAGACAGATCTGATAACCTTTGTCTATTTTGAGCTAGTTAGTTCTCGCGTTTACGCCCCTTGCCTTAATAATTGACAAACCTGAGAAAAAGTTCCTCTATTTAATTCAGCTGGTTGTAGTCGTTTTTCGTAAATTTTGCTCAAGGTGTATGGAACCCTCCACATTATCTACGATTCGACCATTCAACATTATCCTAGGGCGGTTACGAGTTTTATTTGAATTCACTATGTTTGGGCGAGTTACTTTGTATTTTCTTATTGCATGACAACTTTGCCAGATATAAACAACCATTACATGATGTCAATTTCGTCTGCGTCGGCAAAAATTTGAGCCGATTTATAAAACAGCTTACCTCTCCGATTCTTCGTACTCAAGAAAAATTATAGAGGCAAGTTAAAAAGCAGTGGTGGCAGACAATATCCCTCCTTCATTCCGACATTAGTGTCGATGGAATCAGTTCGCTGATTATCGGTTTAGATTTGTGAAGTTGTCGACATTTATTTCATATTGGTTAGATTAAAAAGGTTTGCTCCCACAATACGGACAGAGCTGGTTGAAACAAACTTTCATCCTATTGCTGGGTTAAACCTATGATTCTGCTGTCCAGTGCTTTGTGAAAACACTAAAACTAGGCAGAGAACTTAGTTCACAGCAAACCCACCTCCTGCGCAGTTCTGGCAATAACTCTATAAGGGCTACTAAATAAAGATGAATATTAGGGCCGATGTGACTTTATTCAATGAAACCATTTAAGGACTTTGGAAGACTGAGATTTTCGTAGCAGAAGTTGGAGAACTCGGGTGAACGGTTCACTCATTAGAGATATCTGTCATATGACCAATACTTCAACCCACTGGGGGATCCAATAAAAGGCAAATATGTAAATATTGTTTAAATATTAAACTTCATTGCGATTTATATAGGCCAAACCTTACGAACTGAAAGCAATTGGTATATAGATCCTACAAGATTGTCCCGATCAATTCTGTTGTACGCAATTTTCAATTTCACGAAAATTTGGTCAAGACAAATGTTGAACTCCCATACTTTCTCCATGTTTTACCTATCTGGAAATAGATGGTCATCTGTCTGCTGTCAAATTTAGGGGCTCCCAGCAGGAGAAGGCTACTAAACAACCTACTCAACCCCTCACATGTCACCTCACGAAACCAGCGTGGAATTGTTTGTCACATTACATCGGGCTAGTCTACTACCTTTCGCCAGTTAGCGCCTGCTGCTCCATCCATTAGTAAAAGAATACTTTCTTCCTCTGAGGAACCAAACGAGCATAATATTGGATGTAATGTTATCAACCACCATGTCTGGTGGATGTGATGTGATATCATCAATTTGTCAATTGATAATATCATCTTATCCATAATTCGCACCAGAGCGAGTTTGCTAATCCTCTTGAAAAGGAGAGAACCATTTGCACATGAAATCGGCGTGGTAGGCGTCATCCACGGTCCTCCACGGAAGAAGTTGTCGGAGAATTTGTGTTTTCCCTTCATGTACAATTAAGACATGAAATACTCGTGCTCACTCAACTCACAGGTAGTAACCAGTCTCACCAACATGACGTGTCCTTGACTAAGCCATGGCCTCATCTCGCTTATGAGGCCGTGTCATAACTACGTATCTTTTCCAGTTGTTCTGCTGCATAACGAGAGTCCGTTGCCTCTTGTAATGTGAGATAGCCTCCCCATCATGTTCATCCTCCGACGAAAGACTCTCATAAGGTGTCATGCTTAGGGAGGCCGAGGCGCCACCCCCACTATGACTATAGGTCCGTACGGCTCCTCGGCTACCTAGCTGGATTAAACGTTTGGGGAACGTTTGATTCTTGCGAAGGACTTTGACTACTGCCACAATCACCCAGACCACAGATTCGTACAAAAGTACAGACTCAATAGTTGTCATTAACATTCTCATTTTGCTTGAAGATGGTTTGCTAATGCTAGCCATGAGCCGGCTGAATGCTGCCACACTCACTACAGTCTTGTCTACCGCTGCCGTTATTTGTTCACAGAAACTCACCTTAGAATCTTTTATCAAGCTGAAGTACTTGTCTGTATTCTTAGACGTAATAGAGGTGTCTCCTTCTTGCAGAGGAAGAATCTCTCAGGTCCGTTTTTGTCATCAGAATAACCATCGAGATTTATTCAGTGCTAACTTGAACCCACTACTGGTCATCCACCAATCCACTTGTTGAACCACCGTGCTCAGTATTAAATGCATTAAAATTAAGTTTTTTGAAAGATTTGTCTAAATTTTTACACATACTGAGAACAAAATCTCCAAGGCAAAATAAAGAAATATGTTCATATGCGTGAATGCGAAATTCCAGCGAAATCAACGACAAAACACTTTGCGACAATGTGCAATCATAAATTATGAATAAAATAAAAATAATATCGTGGTAGTGATTATGAAAATTGAAAAACGTATTTTATTTCAAGACAAATGAAACTTATCTAAAGCCCGTCAATCTATTAAATCATCCATCTTTCCTTGAAATATGCCTCCTTGTCCCGGGGCTGTAATGATTTCAAATATTTGCACTATTCATTTCCCATGTTAATATTGAAGGCGTGGAAATATTGATAATATGGCAATGAATTGCAGTGAAAAGTTAAAACTGCTTGCTTTAAGCTATGAGTACATGAGCTGGTGGTTGGTACTTCTCAGGTCTCCAATTAATCAGGGGATAGTTCGATGCGCAAAATGCTTTTGGTCACATTAAAATGCGGTAATTGCTACTTTTTCGGTTCGGGTCCTTGCTGGGTTTTGAAAAATCAGAAAATATTCTCTAACCCAGTAAGCATGCATAGAAGAATAAATTTGCTTAAAAGGAATGGCCTGAATCATTGCTTCCAGTTTGTAAATATACTCATTATTATCCTTCTAATAGTTCCAATCGTCTTCGGATACTGACGGTAACTCTGACTACGACTGCGATCCCATTCAGTGGAAGACGTCGCTTCAAGTTGTAGCGTTGCCTTTACGTCAAAGTGAATCTGAAGAGTGCATGAAAGGGAGCAATAAATGCGGGGGTTTATTATTAGAATACTTCGTAGTTGAGGTGGTAAGACGTTGGCTTGCTCCACATGTACCTTCCTGACAGATGGCGCATTTGGAGGCGAACCACTCCAATGCTTCTGCCGGGTGCTTGGCTTACCAAGGGATGATGAGTGCTTGTCTGCGTGACTGTTTGCCGCTTGGAGGACCTTACACGTGTCTGCAATTGTTTATGTCTGGCCTGGCGCGGCAAGATATCACGAAATTTTCTTTCCACTGTCTCGAGCAGGAATGCTTTGGTTTAGCCACGGATAGCAAGCCGCGTTCCAAGTCAGTTATGTAGGTTGGGGTTGCTTGACATTTTGTGAATTTTCCTCTTCATTACGCCGCTCAAAATATTGGACAAGTTTTTCTATAAACGCCAACTCGCAATTCCTCCTGCAACATGCTCCATCAATCGAGCAAGTCCTTCGCATCCCTATCCAAACAGAACGTACGCATGGTAGCGACATTAACTGCAGATACATTGGGAAAAGGATACAGTCATCGCTGCTGTAAGTTTATTGTTGCTCGAGGTGGCCTTATCGCCAACTTTTCGGGGGAGGAACTTTCCTTTGTCTACTCACGGAACGACCTTATTCACTTTTATTTGCTCTTGGTTGGGTCCCTTTGCCTGCTCCGCTCGTTTTCTATTGTTGGGACACCGCTCGTTTTATAGCTCTAAAAGCAACCTTTTGCCCTTGAACTAATATAATAGAGTATACTATCCTACTATCTGCGAATACAAAATATAGATACGCGGTTGCATGAGCTGTATATAAGTGAAGCATGAAGGGTAATTTATCGAAATTTTCTTGCATAAGGGACTAAAATAGGTTTGCATAAAGTGCGGTCGAATGGCATAATGAGCTTTAAATGCGAAGCATAATGCAAAGTTCCGAACCTAAGGAGCAGTAATATAATGAAATAAAATAATATAGCTCACATACATGTACACCCTTCTTTCTTTATAGAATCCTAATCTTGAAGGAACCTTAACTTATGGCTTTACTTGATCAACTCTAATTCATAATTAATACACAGTCCTGCTTTTCATCATCCGACGAGACAGTAACCGTCGATTGGCATTTGAACAGACAGCTAGATGGACGGATAGAAAAGTGCATAAAAGAAGACTTGGTCCTTAAAAAGAAGTTAAAATTTTTTATTAAAAAAATTCTGAACGTTGAATCCTGAAATTTATTGACTGTTTGTCGTTTACGAATTAACTCCTGGTGAACCAAAAAAAATGAGAATCACCTTCACTTTTGATCGGCTTTAGCTTGGTTTCTTCGGTTCCGGTTAGCCTTTGCTTTGTCATTCTTTGTCAGACTTTTGACGCATTTACAATCAATATAGTAGCCCAGTAGCCCTCTGTCAATTAACAGTTATGACTCCTTCCATGAAGTTCCACGATGTAGCATATCTGAAGCGACCTGTTTACCCTAATTTACTCTTTTGAAGCAATCCTATCAACTACACAATCTATTCCCAAAGTATGATTTTTGGGGGAAGTGAGGCGAACGCTGTTTACACGCGGAGTATGGGACTCTCACACACGCAATGCTTCTGAACTACCTACTAAACATATCTCCTGTCAACCTGAGAACCTAGCCTGGAACCGTTCGAAGTTGCTGTGTCCTATCCTGTAGAAATCTTCCCTCTTACGCCCGAAAAGTTTTGCTAGTCCCGTACGAAGATCCTCATTATTGTTGCACACCCGTCTCTACAGGTAGTCGAGGGACCCAAACAAGTGATTATCTGTTAGGGGCAATATCGGGACATTATGGTGGGTGGGGTAAGAGTTACCAGCCAATCTCCCTTAATTTGCATTGGGTAACTGCCGCGGTATGTGGCTTCGCATTGTAGTGGTGAAAGACGACTAATGTAGGTCGCGTATAATGCATTGCTTGTTGCCGCTCCAATTGCCGACAGCTCAAATCCGCCTTACATGTTTAATTTCGTTTTAGGAGCAAACTGTCCGGTGCCATTTCACGTTATTATCTAACGTAACTTTCTGTTGGATAAATCTTTCATTAGTGTGCGGCGCAAAATGGGAAACAATGCAGTCAATTTAGTCTTCCTTGTTCCTTCATAAGTGATCGTGGGATACGGAAGCATGTAAGATTTTCACATATCCTAGTACATAGATTCATCTCTCTAGATCTGTGGACCGGGAACCTCTCAGACAATTCTGCCATGGGCATATTATTGTCTTATTGTTTGACTTTCAATCTCTCATCTCCTTGGGTCGTCCTAGTCGTTCTCCATTATGAATGCGCTGAAAGAACGATTTCTGAAGATTCTGTGACCGTGATTGTCAAAGAGTCAACAACAAGTAGTGCTTTGCCAACAGTCTCAATGTTCAAGTCCTTATAAATGTCTAGACAATATCCTCGTTTATGTGTTCATGATCAGTTATATATGTTCCATTATATCTCGTAAGATGCGTATTTAGTTCCACAAATTTGTAGCTTTTTTCCGCTAATGGAAATCGCCTGGATCTTGCAACCATGAAAACTCCAATGACACATTCATTGGTCGTGACAATTTCAACTGGATAATTTTGTAGTTTGGCCTGGTCAAAAACCACACGTTTCGTCAGTAAATTGGGATTTGTTTACATGTTTGTAGTGGTCAGGAATATCATGGTAATACGTTATAAAGGAATAGATGATCTCCCGGTGACAGCTTTAATTGGCTGATGCCATCTTAAGATTTGCAAAGCCCACTTATATCAGAGGATAGGACCATCGAATGTACTTTTAATTTGTACGCTTCATGATTTTTTGACCTTCCATCTTACCATGATGCAGTGTAGGTTATGTTCGTTTCCTGTAATTACTCGGCTTTAACTTCCGATGTATCTACCACTGCTGGGATTGATACTTTAATTTCAGTTTTGCATGCTAACCAACCCGAACTTTTGGCTGTTATAAGTGATATTATGAGTGCGATCAAGATCAATGGCGGGTCTGACCAAACCCGCTTCTCCTTAAACTTCATAAACGCATGAAGTTTTTCTGTGGTTTCCTCAATATAGAACCTTTTTGGTCCGCTTGGAGCTCATGCTTCGAACAGCGAAATTTCTATATTACGGCTTCTGGATAAGAGATGTGTATATATATGATATATACATGAAAGATAGACGATGAGACTTCCTTCCCCATCAATCAATTTAATTGGAAATATTTTCACTCCTCTAAATACGGAAACAAAAGTATACATACTTATATGTATATTCTCCATCCAATTTCAACTGTTATATTTATACTATCTACCATGCATATACCATCCTTCGAACAGCTTTTCGCAATGATAGTCACATTTATTATATCTCGCAAAGTTTTTCCTGAAACGCTCCTGTCTTAATAACCAAACATTGTTTTCCCATTCCTCCTTTCTATCATTCTCATAAACACTCGATTAAATCGACAAGAAAACAAGCGAACCAAAGAAAAACAGGAACAGTAACGACGGGGTGGACTTGAGGAAAGCTACACGTTCAAGAAGTTTTTATCCCTTGCCTGAACTTATAGTTTGCTACCGTGGTTCGACATTAAATTTCCGCTTGCACAGTAGTCGCCTGGATAGTCGCGTCGTTATTTCAATGGTTGTTTGAACGAGTTGTCGAGTTCACTTTTTCCACAAGTTCAATTTGAGTTTCGCAATTTCCAATGGCAGACGATTTTTTCACGCTTCCACAAAACAGTGAAAAACTTACAGGCCAAGAGAGGCCAATCAAGGAAAAGAAGAATAGATTTCTTGAGGAAGAGGATGATTGCACACTGTGTTCTGTCGCGTCGTGGTTTTATCTTCTTATCCACGGAATCGTGGAGAGCTACAGGACGTGGTGGTAGAAATTATACAAACTGCATTACAGACGTCGACACTCAACAGAAGAGCTTCGACTATATTTTTCAAAAATCAGCTACAGTAAATTGGTACAGGAAAAACAAACAACAACTGAATCGTTTCAGTCTGCAAGACATAGACTAGCTAAAAGGTAGAGTCCTTTTCCGTGAAAAATTCAATGCACATCTATTTAGAGTGGAAGCCATTCAACATCGCTGTTTAACATGCGCGGTATCTCTCGATATTTCTTCACGGAAAGTATCTTTTGGCCTTAAGTCTACTGTCCGCACTTTTTGTCCTGGACGTGCGAAACTAATGAGCGAATATTTCAGCCATTCAGTGGCCACCCGCTGTAAAATATTTCACAATAACTGTCGATGTGATCGATGTTAATGACTCTGGCTGTCGCGAATGGTAAGGCAGCATGTGCAGTGCGTTCGTTACAAAAGAGTGGCACACGGATATGGTGAATCCAAGAAATAACTTAACAATGGTCTGTCCATTCATTTTTAACATCCTTTTTTGTACGCAAGCAAATTTATGGATTCTAACTGAAGGAGTTATGGCACCAATTCTAAAGTCAGAAGACATAGCACACACACTTTCACCAGACGATACTCAGCTACAGCAAATAGGGAGAGGATGGTGGAATCTAATGAGAAATTGAAAAGTTAAATGGATTTAATAAAAGTAATAGACTTAAAAGATTTAAACTTAGATTGAATAGACTTAAAATGCGAGCTGGAACCTATCAGCTCACCGCTGAAGTCTAAGTCTTCTCATCAAATGTAATATGCGTTCAGAACATGTCGTTACATTACAAAACATTCTTTTGCCCATCAACTGCGCAAAAATTGTTCATAAGGATCCGTGACTTGGGTATACTAGTCAGAGGTTACACTTAGAAACTTTAAGAAACAAATTGGGCATTCCCCACCGAAAAACACTGAGGGAACAGTTTGATCCTTTGAGAAGTTTTGGATGACAATAGTGGATCAGACATGCATGAGGAATGAAAGGAGAGTCCGATCACCGATTCACAAACCTCTCTTCATTCAGAATTCAGGGTACATTATGAGCCCAACATCTTGGTCAGCGACATCAATATGTGCAACATTTCTCCTCGGGCAAAACCAGAGGCTGCATTTTTACTAATAAACACGAACATGCTGAAAAACCCAAGCTATGAGGCAACTTCACAAACAAACAGAGCAAAAATCAAAGAGGATTCTACCTGAAACAATTGATTGCAAGTTCTTAGTTAGTTGACTTAATAACTTCATATTTCCGCGTCAATTTTCGAGCTACTGCAGTATTCTGCGAGCGTATTCAGAGAACTAACAGAAAATCACAGGTATCGTCATACGCGTAAAGGTTGTATTACTCCGGAGGTAGTATGTATGCGATGCCTCTTTTACCTCCATGAGATTTAGCTTATCACTCAAAGTAACACAGCGACAGAGTTGTTTTGACTAGCAAATCTGCATCAAGGTTTCCGTAAACATCAAAAATGGGGAAAAAAGCAGAAAGCAACGATTAATCCCTTAAAATCCTTCGCGCTTGCTACATAATCGAACCTAGCGCTAGATTTTTAAGTCAATAAGTCTTGTAATAGTTTTGAAATTGCCACGTTAACTAATGCCTAGTCAAACTTGCCAAAAATTGCAGTCAAAGAGGTCAAACGAAGAGTCGATTCAAGCAAATTTCAAGACCGCACTACTGGTCATTCAGAAAAGTGGTTTCCAAAATTGTTTCAGCACAGGGTCATACCGAGAGGAACTTGTCATTAAGTCTATTGTCATTAAAAAACGTCAGCGCAGTGTTCTGAGCACAATTCCGCTTAAAGATAGAGCATTCGTAGGGGTTGATCTTACAGTAGTCGTAATTTCTAAAGGTTTGAATCTCTGTATCCTGGTAAGAATTTTCATTAAGTAGCTCACGCCCACCACAGGTCCCATTAACTAGTGACGAATATGTGAGGACAGGGCGCACTAGCGCTCCCTAGAATATTTTTCGCTGTAGACTCCACTTGCTACCAATCTTTTTGTTTCACACGTGGAAGGCAGCTAACTTTTGACGTAATTTTCGGTTTAAGAATCACAAGCAATTAAAAAACAGAAGAGCAAGGTTAGAAGTTAAGCTTTTATTGGGTGGGATGTGAGTATTCCGGGTGAAGAGTATAATTTCAGTTTCCCTGCGTTTATGCCAACGCCAAAATTCGTAACCCACACTCTTCAGGTCTTGTTCAGATATTTTTCCTATTGCCGGGCTGTTGCATCGACAATATCACGATTGCTACGTCGTCAAAATTTTGTATCAATCTTATCCCTTTTCTGTTTGAATTTGCAATGGACTGTCCGAGTTTGTCCGCTGCTGACCATTATATTGACATATCCTTTTTCGCCGCTCTGGATTGGTGTAGTTGAAAAGTAAGAAATAAAACGGCAATTCGCTATGCTGATGGTATGGACTGACCCACAGAAAAATGCCGTGGATTGCATTTCCTCTCCAACACAATTAAATGGATTTCCTGCAAAATCTTAACAAGGCATAAAACATGCCGGACGAGTCACTTATTCCAAAAGTTTTGGTTTTAACATGAAAACAGAAACCTCAGAAAACTGACAGCTCGACAGCCAGCAAAAATCGCAGATCATACTATTTTATGCTTAAAGACGAAGATGCATCGAAGCCAATTACAGAACACTAACGAAGCCTTAGACTTTGCTAACCAAACCAGGCTGATTCACATGGTAAGCGAATAGATTGTAGCCATCGCTGAAGCAGAATTGCTAACTGTAAGATTACGACAGTGGAATCTGTGTGAACCTGAGGTTTCTTTCAAAAGGACATAGTTCACTAGTTCTATGCGATAGTGAAAAAATATGGTTTAGTTTTCTGCAATTATGTGAACGGATTGCTGTCACAAATTAGCTACAGCGTTTGGACACAGAACGAAGATTATTGATTGATTCTTCAAAGATTCGTTTAAAAACAGTTTTATTGCGTAATGGTAATAAGACACCATCTTTGCCGCTCGCTTATAGCGCTAATTTAAATGAAAGCTAAAATGCTATGAAGTTTTTTTTTTCTTTCAGAAAAAAAAAGTATTATGCTTAAACAAAGACGGTCCTTTTATACAATTTCTCAAGCGGAAAATTTCCCAAGTTAAGCGCGGCAAGCATCAAAGAGAAAAAAAGGCAGATTGAAGATTTGTGTTTTACATCTACCTTTAAAGATACTGCAAAAAATGCTTGAAACGGTCTTATAAATTGTGACAAAAAATTTTGTTGGTAACAAGGAATCCGTTGACTTTCACCAAAACTAAATGAGGTGGACTACTTCCATGCAAAAGGATGCAAGATATGCTTGAAACCGCATTTCCTTAATCCAAATTTAGACTTATAAAGGTCCAGTAAGTGATGGAAATTGAGAACGTTTTGTTCTAGTTTCAGCTATGTTCGAAAAACGTTTCCAAGGTTTGGTAGCCTGCTATGCTCGCAGACTACTGTTGCAGTCTTGTTAGTGACACTCCACGAACTCAATACAAGAGAGATGCAAGTTATAGCAAGAAAACTTCGCCTCTTCAATGAAAACGTCAAAAAAGTGAAGGGGTAAGTATTGATTTTGAAAGTTAATTCAATTTTTCACTTATCTAGTGAAAAGATCTATCTATCTATCTTGAAAAGTAGGTGTGACGGAAAAATCTTTTTTACATATATCGATTGGGTTAAAAAAACGAACCAAAAACATCATTCGCAGGATCGTAAACAAAATAAGAAGTTTGAAACTTGTTGAATAGTGTAGCATAACCAAACCATTGCTGGAAGTATGTTGACTTCATTTCTGCCATATAATGAACTTTGTAACGTACCAAAAATCTTTTTGCAAGGAATTTATCGATAGCTCTTTTTGTTTTGAACGACTCCTTGTTGAAATTGCTGGGTTATGCTGAGTATTCTCCTAAACCCCACCCTAGGAAACACTAGAAGAGCGTCTGATTGTTCCTTAATGTTAGAGGTTTTTCACTGTCCAGTTTTTATTATTTTTTTAAGATCCAGTATACACATTGAAATATCGACGACATGCCGACGACAGTCAAAATAATGGAAAGTTGATTTGATAAATTTGAATTGATCAAGATAAAATGGAAGTTTGGTGGTTTTTCCAACAGAATATCGCGTTCTTATGAATTTCGCAAGGAATTTAGTGCGAATGCTAGAAAAAATACTGAACCAATAAACAAGTTTAAAGGAACTCAAGTCCTGACCGTGTGTCCTGCAGAAAGGACGTATATAGCATAAATGTGTTCTATTTATTCATGAAAAAAATTCATGTAATGAAACCGAAAACAAAAACAATATTATGGGCACTTCCGTTTGTGCAATATTCACATTTATTTCTTATTTCATAAAGTTGCTAAGATAAAACATCGAAAATGTTTACTTTGACCTGATTTTCACGGCACACCTTGAGAAGTCGTCGAAGCAGTGTGTGTTCAGGATCCGAGTTTACAACCAACCGGAAATAATGTGCCTAGAAGGAAGTCTCAGCCGAACAGCATGGACTGGCACTTCCACTGTATTATTGTTAATGCAAGTTATTTTATTGACGACCTTCCAGGCAGACTACACCAAAATCTGAAGATAATGGAATGGCCTACAAACAATTTCAAGGATATGTTACTTCATGTTCACTTGTTATGTAATTCGCAGCGTCGTCAATGTTTACGTTCGCCCACCCAAAACTTTTTGGCTTCTCGGTGTGTCGTGTGGGAAATTCTATCTACCAACAAGCGGCAAACTCATGCATGTCTCCATGAAAATGCACAACCTGCCGCTCGTCTTGAACAAACATCATTATTTCCGAGTAAACCACACATTCGCTCTAATTTTCCCGTCTGATGTGTGCATGTAGATATCAGTGGCTATTTTTAAATTCCAGACAAAATATCCAGAACAAGAAGAATTCGTTATTGCGGCTCACACGTTGGCCGTCTGAGGTAACACGCGCAGCGCTCTTTTCAAAATATTTATCTACCATCGAAGAAGGAATTGCGTCACAGGAAATATTTCACGCCTGTCCGATTGCTGGAAAAGCACTTTCAGCGCAGACTTGACTCAACGCCAGCGTCATGCCAAGCACATAATGCAATCAACCAAATGTGCAACACGTGCGCTGGATGCTCATGTGTGAGGCCATCACACGGCAAAGCTTATCAATTAGCAGTTCACCTAGCAAGCTAGCACGCTGGCGAGCAAGCGCTAGCTTTGCACCACAAACTGCCCGCTCGCGCTCCGCCCAGCTCTCATGAGAAAACTCATGTGATTGCTTAGCGCGGTTTTCCCGTAAGCAGAAATTTTCATATGCTTGTGTGCGTCCGCAGACTTGGCGCTGTAAAGTCCTCGGCACTACCACTAGACGCAATTCAATCCGCACTTGCTACAGGTGATTTCGGTTTGACCGATATTTGGGATTATCTGCTCGGGCGCTTCGCTAGACTGTTTGTTGGTTGGCCAAGAAGATTTCCTAGACATGTTAAGTGTCGCAGCGTCTGGCCTTGACGACTCGAAAACACTTGGATTAGAATGTCTGCTCAGACGATTCTTTTCCGCTGTGTTATGCAATACGACGAGCAAGGTGACGCAATGTGCAAATGTTGAACTTCGCGGTGGAAGCATGGAAAAGATGTATTTGGAATTTATTGACTTTCCTTCAAAAAAATTCCAATGTAAATGCGGAATACTCCGCCGAAAGCCTGAGCAACCGAGTCAAGTTCGCGTGGAATTTGTTATGCCAGTGGGTCCCTTGGGCCAGCTCGTGAAAACCCTGATGTTGAACACATTAGCTATCTGTGAGGACCAAGAGCTAATCCTTGCTCTATTACAATATCAATTACTCTTCTTTCTTTTCAAGGAAAATGTGGAGTAAACTCATGTAATATACACTACTGGTCGTTTTCCAATTTTTTGTATGGTTTGCGGAGTATCCTGACGACGCTCTGGAGCCATAATTTTACCTGGTAGTGCCTGTCGCAATCCCTGGAGTATCAAATCTAACCCGCTGTGTTGAGAAAGAATGAAAACTTAAATCGTCCTAATAGAGTAATTCTTAGTGTCTAACACCGATTTATTTCAAGGAACTCCCTTCCTGAGATCATGGAATTAAGTACCATCAAAAAAGACTGTGCCTTTCCGTACTCCCACTAGAAAAAGTCTCGATGTTCAAGCTCTTATAAACGTCGGGGTTCCATGCATAACAAAATGCCCATTGTGTGCTCGATTCCTCTGTTGAGAAAGGACAGGAGCATTTATCTGTTGGTCGCTGTATAGGATGTGGACCATGAATTCTACAAAGACCATCAATTTACTGCGGTCTTAGACTCTGTCGTAAGATTAGAGCTGGATGTTTGGTGTTAAGCAAATGAAGCTCATTTGTCACATTTGTCATCAGTCACAGAGATGGGAAATGTTCAGTACACAGTCTGCTTGTAGAGCCATCCGCCGATTTTGAGTACCCAGCTTCATGAGAAATGCAATCACGAATCGCACCATGTCTATCCTGAATTTGTTGATTACTGTACGGAATCAGGATTCAGATTTCTTCAGCTCAAACACTCACGATTGGCATCTTTACGAGCAGTAGCTCAAGGCTAACAAAAAACAAAAGAAAGGTACTTGTGCTTTTGATTGTCCTGGGGGACCATCAGTCGTTGAAAGCGTTCCATGTTCGAAGCCCATGCGTTGGTATTTCATTTTGAAAAAAACATCAATGTTTGCTGAGTGGCAAAGAGTACTGACATAGCACTTGAAAATACAAACAGCTCTAGCACTCTTGGGTGGCTTTGAAACATGAGTAAATTTCGTACTAGCTTAGCTCACTAGCTAAAGTTAATTAATTTAAGATTAATCTGCAGAAGGGATAAATTTTTGAAAGGATATTTGCAACAATATATTGAATTTAAAAGTTAGGGTGTACAGTATTTTTGCAAGTACTCGTTTTACATTTAGTATCATGTCCAATTACGATGACTCATTTCATTAAATATTTAAACATTAGAGATGCCGAAAATATATAATTGGGATCATAACAAAAATTCGTGTTGACCAGTGCAGCCGGTTCACCCAAACTATTTGGACCGACCTTACAATAAGAGCAAATTATAAGAGAATGCGCTGCATTACTCATGTTACGCAACAATATCACGATTTCATATCATATGACACATAGTTGTTTACCTCGTTGAAACTTCATCATATCGCCAACACTTCAAAAAAAAACTTCTGATGTAAAGATTCTCGACCAAAATAAGAGTAATTATATTTGAATTAGTAAATTTGCGCAAATGTATGCGTAAAACAAGATTGCCCAACTCAAAGCTTTCGCGTGGTACTGCAATACAGGTATGAAGTTAAAAAGTGTTTTTTTTTTTGAGGTATCGAATTTTAAGTTAGCAACACTTCTTAATGCTACGTGTCGTATGACAGCTGTCATGAGTTTTATCGTTAGCTTGATTTTCCCTTTTTTCATGAATAGGCTGACGACTGAGCAGCGTTTGCAAATTGTGCAGGGCTTCCCTATTGTTTGTTTGAGAAACTGACTGCGCACTCCGTCAATTTTATGGCCAACATAATCATCCATCAGAGAAATTAATTCGTTAAACCATGAATTGTATCCGCATCTTATTTACTCTCACTAAGAATACGCATTCATCCAGATGTCGTTAAGCGGATTTGAATAAACTATAGCAGCTGTAAAGCGTAGCATCGATGAAGATCCAAGCGAGTGCATTCAACTGTGTCCTCAATAATTATGTCCGTCCGTCCTATGTCCGTCCACAGTATGGAAGATTTTAAGGAGGGATTATGATTTGCGAGCTTACGAAATTCAACTGGTGCAGGAATTGAAGCCAAACAAACTGCGAACACGGCATAGATTTGGTTTATGGGCGCAACAAAGAATTCCTGCCGATCCCAAATTTCATAAGAAAACTTTGTTTGGCGAGGTGGCTCAGGTTTGGCCGAGTTTCAAAAGACATCTGAATAATTTGTAGAATATATCAGCAGAAAACGGACGCTCTTGTTAATAAAACAACTCATTGTTGCAGCGGGGTTCCTTCTCTATCCCTTGATTCGCCTCAGTAGATGTCTCGACCAAAACTCCTTCCTTCTCTAAATTACGCATAAGGCAATCACCGATACTATGTATTAGTTGGGAATACTCTTTTGGAATGTTTTGTTAAACTCAATTTTCTTTTAATTGTCTTTTAATTTGTTTTGTTCGTAACTCCTTAGTCCTATGTTGTATCGCAATCGAGAAAAGATTGAGGTCTACCAGCTTTTGTAAGCTCAGGTTAAGCTCGTGTAGAGTACAATAGAACGGATATCATCTTTTTTATGTTTTTCCACAGCTTTTATGTCTTCTATTTCATAGATTTCTATGGGATAGAACATTATTCTTAATGGTCAAAATAACTGGGCGGCGGTTAGATCCAATTAAAAGAGCTTTACCTAAACTCCAAGATAAAATTCCATTGTATTAAATAACATTCAAATAATGCTGTAACATGCAACCCAATTTTCTCTGTCGGACGAAAGATTTTGGTCTAAAGCAAAGTGTACTTTAGATTTAAACTTCTTTACGATGTTCAAATCGAATATTAACCTTCTTACCAGAAAATATGTTAAATAAGAAATCAAATTTTTTTTTTTTTTGAGCGTGCACTTAATGTGTAAACATTAGGCATATAAATCGACATATCCATAGGAATGGTATTCACAGTCCCACGCCAACATCCGCGAACTCCTCTCGACAAATTTCCTTCTTAAACGCAGTTACACACCCTAAGGAACTTGTCTAGTATTCAAACGAAATGAAGGCAAGAAGTGAAATAAAGGCAAAAAATGAAATGAAGGCAACAAAAAAATTATATAATATACATATGTGTTTTCGCACATCCTAACTGATAGCAGCAATGATGGCGTGAAAACGCCAGTCGTATCCCGGGGCACAACGCGATAACGATGAAAAAGCTGAAATAAATTCCTCAAATGTGTGGCTTGTAAGTGTTAACCACAGCAAAAACTGTCAAGGAATGTGGGTCACCATAAATCAACCCCGAGCGAGCTATAAATTTGTCTACAAGGAAGAGTAAAGCGACAACCGCTGTGCCTAAAAGTGTCGGAAGTACGGAGGCGGAGGATATGGCGAAAGAACAGAAAACATAGCCACTAGGCATACGGCCAAAAAAAGGATACGAGGCGTCTTCAATAGGAAGCATTCAAAAACAGACTATAAATGCATGCACACATTCAGGAACAGAAGAGCGGCGAGCATTTCCCGAGTGCAAAATAGGTCCTGTGGACGATGGCTGTCGTCCAAAAGCCACTATCTCAAGCCCACCCTTATGTCCAATCAGATAATATCGAAGGACCGTCAGTTCCACTGTTCGACTACGCAATCAATTTATTTTGGGTATTCATGCTCGTCTGTCTGTCTGCCTGCTGACTCAGTTACGCGAAAAGCAAGTTCAGCTGGAACCCCCAGCCGAGGCGACTTGTCATTACTCAACCACGCGATTTACCTATATCTTTTTACTATGACCTTGGCCAAGATCCAGAATAGCACGAACAGTCGCTACACACCGCAACCACAATCACACCAGCGAGCAAAACAAGAAAGTCAACAGCAACAATACTAAGAGAATCGTCTCCAAGTGCCGGGAAGGCGGAAAACAAAATTCCACTTAAGATCTTAGCCAAAATATTTCAGAATCCGCTGAAGGAAATTGCAACGCAGACTGCCCATGTGTGGTCAAGGGAATGATGATTTAGGCATCAGTGGTGCAAGCATACCAGAAAGGGTTCTAGCAAATCTCAAGCTGGCCCATGCACATGTTTTCACACTCTGATTATCATATGCATGCATCTTTGTGAAGTCACGAAATACATGTAAAGGTGGCGTAAAAGGATGTTTTTAATGTTGTCACAATTGTTTTCGGTTGATGAAGCACGATATGCATAAAATGGACTTTTGGCTACGTAAAAATATGGCAGAATTTATATTTTAACAATTAACTTTAAAAAAATATGCCAATGTATGCTGTTCTCATTGTTTATATGTCGAGGTTTCTCCACAATTCTCAAGGACAATACATATTCAATGGACTTGATATGTTTAGTCAACATAGGCAAACGCCTGACGTTTAGAAATTCAACAATTGTGATTTGAAATTCAATAATGTTCCAATACTGCTATGGTGGGTGAATCAGGAATTAGTATCCTTGTAGCTATTTCCAGCTACTTTCCATTTATTCTCAAATATTTGGAGAGGATGACTTTTCTGTGAGCACTAAAGTGTACACATCCGATCCTGCAACGGACACAAATATTCCTTATAACCTTCTGACAAGAGGAGAATGGGTAAACTGATGCAGGATTCCTCCACAGAAGACGGTGAAAGCACAATCTACATTGATGGTTTCGCGACAACCGACAACTCAACTTCACCTCAAAGATGGGAGTCACATAACGCGGTTCAAGACAGAAGTTTTTCTGAACAAGACGGTCACAGAAATGACAATGAGGATTCTTTCTTCTTTCTTAGCGACTTAGCGTCAGAGCTAGTGAAGGAATGTAAGCAATTGCTAAAGGTTGCCGCTACCCAGGGAAAATCGAAGATAACATTGGTCAACGCAGACAGATCTCTGGACTGAATCGAAAGTACGGACGGTCATCGAGTTTAGTAGCAGTGAATTGACGTTAAATGAAATCCTCTGAGCGGAGGAATGACAGAAATCTTGAACCTACCCAACTCGTTCGTCTCGTCAGTTCAAAGTGAGGAATAAACTGCGAAGAACTGGAATGTTTTGAGAGCCGTAGCGGCACTTGCAGGATAACATCACCTTCCAGGTGGAAACGTTGAAAATTTGGGTAGTCAAATGGCCGTCAAAATGGACGAACCTGCACGCTAGATCGGGGAAGTGAAGCAGTAAAGTAACCTTTCTACCCAAAAATATTTAGTGTAGTTAGAAATCAATATAGTGTAGGAACTTTCTTCCAGACTGTCCGAATTTAACTCGGGCATCAAATTCCTGACGTGGCTGACAAGAGCTTTTTTATCGTAGCAAGACGAAGGCCATTCAGACTATCAACCGGACAAACGAATGAGCAGCTTCCTCACGCTACGGAGCAAATGTGGGATTATTTTTCACATTGACGTGTATTTGTACGAAGGAGATCCCCTTGTAGAATAGACGGATTAAGGAATGAAGAATTATTGTAAAAGTCACATCCTTCTGCGCTGGAGAGCGATCTAAGGTACCCTCCTGAACAGAACAAGACTCTTGCAATTGTCTTACAAAGATCACATCTTGCCCAAAAATACTTCTTGGGACAGCTTTTTTATTTCCTAAGTGTTTCAATTAAAACTAGTCTGTATTCTAGAAGTTTTTGGTAGATCAATTTATCCATTTCCACTTAGAAATTACAAGTCTGTATTCACCATTAGAAGAAAATGTATCAGGCTTCACCTGATCCATCAAAGCATTATTGATTAAACCAATGCAGCGACTTGTATTCCACATGCTTATTATTTCGATCCCCTGCTTTTCTTGTGACTAAATTAGGGGCCTTTTTCTCTCCTCTCGAATCATCACGTCTATCTCCAACTCCGTCACGTAGACAGACTCTGGTTCGCTCTTCAAATTTTAATCACATCAAACAAACACAATCAACAAAACGAAATCACAAAGAGCTATGTCTGGTGAATTTCGGGGTTGTTCGAAAATTTGTAGCCAGCTTGGATTGCAGACTCCAATCCTAGATTATGGCTACAAACGGCATACAAGTCAGGCACCTGCAAACTTGCAGGCTGGTACGTTCTCTTGATAGAAAACACTTTTTTTCTGAGTTTTCTTCTGGTGTTTTGCAAGATTCCTGACGAAAATTTTCATTTGTTATGCATAAACAGTTCCCGTTACAGTGGCTTCATGATCAAGGTATTCAGTCGTTATTCGATCGTTCAAAATCCTTGGTTGTTCCAAAAAAGGTGCCCATAATGGTATCGACAGACGGTTATTTCTTGAATTTCTTTGGGGCAGGAGATGACGGTCTTTCCATTGATTGTTTTTTTTTTTTGTTTCAGGATGGTAATGGTGAAGCGATGTTTCAACCACTATTTTGAACGGATCTAAAAAGTGATCAGGATTATTTTGTTTAAGCAATTTCGATGAGTTCTTTGCAATTTTGAGTCGCATTTGCTTTTTTGCGTCCGTGAACACTCTGGGAACACAATGCACGGATGCTTTTCTCATTCCTAAAGGATGATGTAAAAAAGGATGTGCACTTTCTATCGATATCTTAAAGTCTTCAGTAATAAAACGTACTGTCAAACTGTATCATCCAATATAACTTCTTCAACATTTTCCTTGGTAACAGACGTCGAATGGTCTGCGAGCGAACCGATGTTCTTCCACTTTTAAACTCTGCATACCACCTTTCCACTGTAGAATATGGCGGAGCCCCCTTTCCTAACATTTGGTATAATTCTTGGAAAACTTTTTCGGTAGGAAAAACTTTTCATGCAGCATTATTTTACCACTGCACGAATTTCAGTTTAATTCGTTTTTATCAATACTGACCGACAAGTCACAAACAAATGCTTGTCGCTTTACTCGGCTCTATGATAACGAACTAATTATTTGAGGGTATTTGCACAAAAACTGAGTTGTAAGGAGGAAGAATGGCTTTTCCTTATAGTTATAGTGACATATTAGTTGGATACCATCAGGATTTTCCACCTGGAAAGTTCCTGTAGTTCCTTTAGTTCCTTTTCCTCTACTGTGTGTCGATATATACATATGTCTTCACGTATGAATAAACAGAATAATTATGTGTAAAATCTCAAACAAGATATAACACTTGATCCACTATCATCCTGCCAATCGTGCCTTATTATGTGTCACAGATTCAACAGACTCAACGCTACCTTGTCTGCTTCATTTTCAATTTCACATTCCATTAATCTCAAACTTAATGGTTACGCGAGACAACCAAAGTGTTCAGATTCTGTATTCCAGCCACCTCGTGTGACATATTGGCATGAAATGAAGTTTATTGCCAAGATAAACTACTCGCAGAACCAAAACAAAACAACGACAACAAGAAAACTTTTGAAATTGCTCTTTTGCATATCTGTATGGGAATTCCTTGGACAGGTATTGTCCGCCGCATTTGAAATTTCGATGCAACTAACATATTGTGCCACAACGAACATATCCGAGGTGTGAAGAAGTGCAGCAGCAAACACTGTCTCAAAGGTGTTTGCGAAAAGGTCACGTATTGATTGCAATGTTTAGCCTAAAATATTGCCTCAAAGCCTCTTTTCATCACATGAAACATTGGTCAGCGAATGGCGTATGTGGTCTTGTAAATCTCTTCCGGACTCATGGAATGCGTTCTAATGTGCTCATAAATCCAATAAAAAGAAGTTGGTTACATCTTAGATTTGAAGTGATGTTCGTCGGTTGGTACGGATTTAATAAGTGATCATCTTCGCAGGATAATGGATTTCTTATCATGCCTAGAAATGTGTATCAGTCACCACCTGTGCCAAATACATTATACATTTTTTTATCGTACCAAAATCTGCTAATCATAATCAATCGAAACAGTGTACATGTTCCCACTGATTCTGCTTTCTCGACTCCTTTGGCTCATGCACATTTTCCGCCCGAGCTCCGGCGAATGAGAATCGACGGTTTTTCAGTTTAAAAGTTTGTGCCCCATTCTCCTGCGCATCTTAACATTCACGCACAAGACACGCCAACCTCCGATCGTATCCTTTTTCTCATCAAGATTTTTTCGTTCCGCCTGCGTTTTAGACAAAGTAATTGGAAGTAATTGCAAGTCTGCCTGTCTGGGTCGTGACCAGCCCAACCACAGACAAAACCAGGGATCCATGCTCCGGATGCAAATCCACTTGATAGCCGAAACAATGCAACGTGCAAAAACTGCATACGACTCGGATTGTGACTGGACAGACGCGTCGTGGCTGCGGTCGACACTGCATTTGTGCATTCGTGCATTTGTACGATGCATAATTTGCCCAGCCTGATCCTGGCCGGCAAAGTGATTCCGACCGACCCCGATTGCACTGCTCCCGCCGCACCCGAGACCAGGAGCTGAAGCACACTATTACAGCCAGACGACAGCTACCACCTCCTAAAACCGCAAGTCTACCAGTGGTGATGCATTCACGATGAGAGAAGCTGAAGTGCCAAGACTCGTTCCAATACACATCAGAGGCTGCTAACACCATTCACAAGGACTATGAAGAACTTTCGAATTCGAATAAGTAGATTGTAGGTTTGTCATCCAGTGTCGTTAAAACGAGAAATCAGGCTTCTAATAAAAGTTAGATTTTGTTTAAATTAGAATTTGAAATCAATGCAGGCATCCTGTTCCCCTGTCTAAATGAGACCCTGTACTTGCGTAACCAGGAGCAATGGTTCTAGATGAACTAGTAGTTAGCAGTTAGCAACTGACCTCCAACTGCTGTCTTCAATTTGCGTTGAAGGCAGCTGAAAAGCAGCGTAGGATCAAATCACAGAACTCATAAAAACGCAACCGCATAAGAGGACCATTAGCTACTAGAATAAACGACGGGCATACAAATAAGAATATTTTAGACGTCAAAAGTCTGATGAAAACAACACACAGAAGATGATGATAGCACCAAATCGCGCCTGGTGGTATCAGAAAAACGAACAAAAGGAAGGAGACGCCATTTTTTTTAAAGGAAATGCACGTACAGCAGGAAATTGTGACTCATGCGAACAACATGATGTCGTTACTCTGAGAAAACACCTACCAAGGCACTCAAAGTTTATCAGGCAAAATCTCAAGGAAAACTTCTAAGTCAAAGAATTCCACAGATTATCAATGCAGGAAATTGTTCTGCTCATATAGAAAAGACAGGCTTCGAACTACCAGTGGATCCTCGATAATATATGACAATACCGAGCCATGTACGTTTTCTAGGGATCGCCTTGAATGGCAAGCTATCATCAAAGCGCAATTTTGAGGAAATATTAAAATAGGCACACCTTTTAAAAAAACTCTTTGAGAGGATGTGGGCTTGAAATATTTTTCTAGATTTCAAGGGTATTATCGAGCAAATTCTTCTCAAATAAACTTCGAGCTGGCCCCGAGAAATAACTTAGAAAAGGACCAAAGGTAGGCATGACTGGGAATGAGGGGCGAACAGTGCAGCATATTTTGGAAATCCTTACGAGTAACACTGGCTTGGGCTCCAATAAAACTGTACGGAAAAGACTTAACAGACGCAAGGAGACTTAGCCTACCAAGGCAACTCAAGTTCGGTCCGTATGAACATTGCAAGCTCGTGTTTCTCCGAATCAATTGATAACAACGATTTCCAAAACCTCTTAATATTGCAGAATGTTTCAAATATTTCAAAATGATTAGTAAATTTTACCACGTCGATCCTGGGTATCTCCGTTTTAATTGGTTGGGTCTAATACCAAATGAAAAGTTGACTACCTCTGACTCAAGTGATGCACAGAATGCACTTTAGCTGCATTCAGCCGTAGCATTCTTGTTTTTGCTGCACTGCCCCCGTCACCGAGGAAAATGCAATTTGTCCTGGTGCAGAGTCGATTGGCAGCCTGCCGGCACCACCACTCCCCCCTAGTCTGTCTGGCAGATTTTGCCTTTTAGAATTGGCCTAAAAAGCCGCACAGCAGCCCCTGTCCGCCAACCCTTTCCTATTCTCCTCATTCGCCCGCTCCTAATGCACTTCGCCGTCTGTGCCGTCTCCGTGGTGATTTAGTCTGGGACAGGGAGCCTTGTGGTGGAATGGGAGCAGCGCCTGGAAATTTTGAGATATTTCAAGGTCACACATATAGTACGAACACCAGATGATAGTTGAGTCTTGTGTGACGCGCAAACCCCGCATTTGTCCTTACGTTGCAATCCACCCGCCCCCACATGCACACAGAATGTAGTACAATCTCAGCTTTGGCATCGTTGCTATAATGTGTCTGTCTCGACTTGGAATTGAATCGGCGAAGTGCACTACAAACGAATTGTTCGTGATGGGTATCGGGAAGCTCACAGTTGGCCGAGGATGTAAGACTTATTTACCTCGCATGGTGTGGGAAGGCTTTAGAATTCAGCTCCAAACTCCTTGCTTAAGCCAGACGAGAAGTTCGGCCCAGTTGGCACCCCAACTTATTTTTCAAGACATGCAGCGCCGCCGCCCTCTCCTTCATTGCTTCGCTGGAATTGAATTCTGCAATTACACAAGGACTTGTATGTAAGTAACCCAGACATTCGACTGAATGGTAGGAGGGTGTATGATATCAACAGGAATTCTGAGGGTGACTTCAGGCTTGAAAGCATTCAATAAATTCGAAACATAATCACAGCTAACTGACTTTGCGTGACTAGTCAAAGCTAATCGGTGGCAATAGAAGGATATATGAGCTTTAGTTGAATATTGTGTAAAGGCTGGACGCTAAATGATGACAAATATACATTGATTCACTCCTTCCATGCGTTGATTACAGTTTAATTGTGCGACGAGCATTAATTTAGTATAGTTCATTAATTTTTTAGAAAATGAACCTACAAGCAAAAGAGAATTTGACAAAGAATACTCAATTGTTTGGGGTGTCAATTTGATTTTGACTATCGGGAATGGACTAGAGAAGATTTCCAACTTCTAGAGAAGATTAAAAATTCTAATGCTCTGAAACCGTTTCGGTAAAGTGATGAGATTTAATTGAGCCTCATCGAATAACGTCTTTATATTTCAATTCAATTCGATAGATTCAACAATCAAAGGATGATTTTCATTCTTCCTATGGATTTAGCAAACAAAACAATGAAAAGAAGTTGGCGTTGGCAGTTAGCGAACACGAATTGAAGCGAATTGAAGAACATATTCATATTTGGTGCTTACCTATGATCTTTTTAACATTCATGTACCCATGACCGACGGAAAATTTGTTAGTCTGGATTTCGTTTGAAGTCCTGAGAACTGAAATATTTTCACTCTAGGTATTGTTGCACGTTCGAGTATGACGCATATGTTATCAACCTTTGGACATGATCAACGTGTGGCAACTATATGTTAACGTATGTTAACGGAAAAAGGGTTCAAAGTTCAACTAGCACCTATTAGGAAGTTGTTGAAATATGGACAACATTCAAAAAATACCGCAGAATTGCTCAGTTTGCCAATGCAGATGAATAATTAAAGGTTTCTTGCACCAATGTAACTTCCTGCCTAACGCTGTCTGTCAGAAGATACATTGCATCGTAATGCAAAATACTTATATGGTTCAAAAATGTTTGCCTTAATCGGTGCAAAAATGTTTCTATGCCAAATGACCAAGTTTATCCGGGAAATTATTTTGATGAAGCTTCACCCTCTGATATGGGTGTTTTTCCATCAGACCCAGCATTAAAACATGTTAAAATATGCAGAGCTTCTTGTATCACAAAATTCATAAGAGCATATGAAAGTAAATATTGTTGGAAAACTAGACCAGGCAATAGGACGTGCTAAAATGCTTCAACTAGAGAACTGAATATTCGTGAAGGATATTTGACTCATATCCCGTATTAAGAACGATCTAGCACGTAAATACCATTACAAGGCCTGCAGACACAAACGAAACATTTGAGATGACAATGGAGAGAAACATTTGAGATCTGGATACTTTACGCTGAAGAGAAAGATTTACAATTTAATAATGAGCTAATCACTCATTGTGGGTTTCGCCATGAATAAAAACACTTGCCTGTAACCGAAATTTAAATATTACACGTAGAACCATTACTTATCTCAACAATACTGAAACAAAAGAAATATTTTGGTAAACATAAAAGAATCCCTTTTGAAAAAAAAAATTCCCGGTTGAACACCGATGATGATTTGTTTTTGATAATTTTGTTAAAAAAAACATTGATTAAACATTCCATTTCGAACGTACCTTTGAATTGAAATAGAAGAAAAAGTATTGAAAAGCACAGCCATAACGATCATGTTCTTCACTGGAATCGGGTGCCATACTATGGTTGTGTCAAATATCTGTCAAATTTTGTCTCATTTGTCTTGCTTCCTTGAACAGAATCGCCTGAACGTCTTCAATTGGACTTTTTTAAACTAGAAGAATCATGAATTTCTTCATCTTCAGCAATGAAGCTCATTGGACTAATAGCAGTCAGTCAACCAAAACGTGGTCGACTGATATGGATTATAGGTTGATTGAGTGACGTAACTGCAATTTTTATTAGTGAAAATAATTACAGGTTACGGTGGATGAAGTTCACTGTCGATCCACATTGGAGAGAAATTTTCAGCTCCTCCCAACTTTAATTTCATAACAGTAAAAATTACTGAAATACTGCGACCATATCGAAGAGCCTTTTTCAAATAAATTAACCCGTAACACGAAGGTTAGTAAGAATTTTTCAATAATTTTTAAGGTATATGGAAGCTAAAGTAAAATCTTTGTCCATGTAGTTGAGCTTCTTGGGGACTGCAGTTAAGGCATTCTAATCGAAACAACTAAATCGATAATTTCAAAGGAGATTCAAACAGCTTTGTCAATTGACGTACTTCTTTTTCTCAAGAATTGGCTGCACTTAGCTTAAATTACTTGCAGCCAAAATAAGTTCGGTCTACATAATACACACTAAACATAAAACTGTCATTTTAGATCCTTATTGGGAAGCGCATTGGCTTAAGGGAATAGTCTATCATGTCAAGTACTATGCATCGTAAGTACCTAAAACTTATATTGATATTTGCAGTTGTCGTAGTATAGATACTACAGCAATGGATTACCCAACCAAATCCCATTCTATCGACATTCAGGTGCAGTAACTAACAAAATTTGATTGAATTTTTAAACAAGACCCAATTGAGATAGCAGCATATATACTAAAATGCGGTCTGGTATTGAATCTGCCCAACGTAAGTGTAAATACACTATGACTTACATATAAAATCGTCAACTCAGTTTATTGCGATACATTCAATTCTATCCTCTAATCCACCTCGTTAAATTTGCCGTACTCTATCATACAGGAGCTCTCTGTATTTGCTACTCAAGATTTTTTTATTATGTTCCTCATGGTTCACATCGACTGGTGTAATACTATTGATCTACCATATGGTGGTACAGGTAGATTCGCATGTGGAAACAAGCAAAAAATCAACTCAAAATACTTATGGGTTAATTGTAAGAGTGTTCGCATTTCTATTTAGGACACATTTCAAGGATATCACAAATGTTGACTTGAACTCGACATGAAACCAAAAGCATTAATTGACTGGTTACCAATATATGTGGCTTATACCACAACCATGCGTACACATGTGACAATTCCAGCGAAAACGTTACAATCAACCTTTGAACTTTAAGTGAATGCTGCAGTACAGCGTATATTAGCATCTAAAGTAACAAATTTTGACATGGTACTGCGTTTACTCTATTTCAGTTAAAAAACTCCTGTACACCAGAAAAACGGCAGAAACGAACATATTCCACTTAGCGATGAAGTGCCTGTACGTACTTCGACCCGATTTTACTGAAGTACTATCATTTTTGCAAATATCCAATGTTTCATGAAGTCGTTCTTTATTTTTTAGGAAGTAATATTTAGGAGCTATCATGATATGATCCTGTATTTGCCTGCAATTTCAGGCGTGGAAACTGCTGGAAACCACCAGGCATGAATAGAACTCACAAGACTACCACAATCATTTCAAAAAGGAAAATAAGGCTGTTTATTCAATTAAATTTTTGAGACACAGCAACATGTTTCCTTAAAATTTACATAATCGACTTCATTTTCTGGATACTTTTTAGGAAATTCGAAACAACAATGAGTAACTCAAGTGGCCTATTTTGGACATTTTTAATTGTTAATGAGGAACAGTATTGGCTAAATAGAGTATATGTTTAACCAGGCTGGGAGCCTCCCCAATTATGCGTTTTCTTACTTTCCCTATCGACAAGACGACAACATCGATAAAGGACTTATTGATCCACTCGTGATATATGTGGAGTTTTCAAACATAAAACTGGTTGTTCAACGAAACTCTATTATATTATTAAGTATATTAGTATTAGTATATTAACATCTGCAAAGCGAAAGTTTTTAGCGCTTTAAAATGGTTTCCGATTTCTACCGGCAATAGTCAGTCGATTTGTTTCTGGAATGAATATCTCTTGGGGCAGGACGCTGGTTAAATAAAAGAGTAGCATAGAATTCAAACGATGGTTAACGGAACAATCCTATACACGATTAACATACCAGTCAAGAGTGGGAATCAGTGCAGAACTTAACAAGAGTGAAATCACAATCTACGCCCGCGGTTTCACAACCAATAAGGGAAGCAGCTCTGATATGTTCTTCCGAAATCATCTCATGTTACAAAACATACCACAGGTTTGGTTTAGTACAAACCATAATATAGACAACAGACAGCCTTATCGGAGGAACACAAAGACTCTCGGGCAGGACGGACATCTGTACACAACAGCATCATACCACAGTAGTTTAGTACCGATAATGTCCTATGCTTTTCTTCAATATAAATAGGGCACTGGCTCCTCACTTGGAAAATTCTTAGACCCAGAGCTTGCTAGCCATAAAATTTCCAGCATTGAACCAGTTTTCCCTATTATTTAATAAGCCAAAACACGAAGCTCCTTTACAGTACTACTTGTTCTTTCGCAAGGATTATTTTGAAACACTCCGAAAATATTTTTCCATTATTCTTTATGGAAATTTTTTTCTTTTTTTGCATAATCCGGCACTTTCTTGACATGATGTCTTAAAGTCGTTTTGGAAAAATTATTGTTTCCTGATGTTATGAAACAAGTCCCTATTTTCCCAACTTAAACTGCTCTTCTCGTTTTAAGATTTTGGTCTTGTCGTTATAAATACTGTCCATTGTGACCGAAAAAATAAAAGGCTTGGATTCAAACAGGTCCATTATTTGCAACAAAAATTGCTTGGAGAAAGATAGTTGAGCTCCAACGAATGTTATAGTAGAATATCCCAACGAATATTATGCTGGCAAGCTGGCGAAGTTCTCTCCTCTGAAGGATAACCAAGGCTCGTTCGAATGAGGTAATCGTTGACTCGTTTGCGTGTACGTGTAATGTATTCAAACATGGTTGCCGAGCTGTCTGCCATAGGTCTTTGCCTGGTCTCCTACCCGTATATTTTCACTGACATGCTGTGTCCAAAAATTCAACACCCCCCCCCCCCCTCAACTAACCTGGCACTTGACATGTTTAAAAGGCTAAGATATAACTTACATAATTTGCGGTATGAGAAATATTGCTATTTTAATTTGGTTCAAATTAGGCGAGGATTACTGGAAAGAGTCACATGTTTCTCAAAATATATGCATGTATTCGGATTTATTCGAGAGTCTAACACGCCATGCGCCATTACTCGACAATTTGTTTATATATTTACATAACCTATTACAAAAGAAGTGTCACCATACTAACTTGTAAATATTTGTCTCAAAAACAAATAAACTCGTACTTGCGAAAGAGAAGAACACTCGCCACAGCAATCAAAATATTTTTTTCTCCATAACAAGTACCATATTAAGGCCTAAGTCTAGACAGATTAAATTACTTGAAATGTTGTTCATTAATTGTTATCAAATTAAGTTGTACTACGACAATTGATTACTCGAAATCGCACTTCAACAAATATAACACATAACTTTGTCAGGACTATATTTACTTTTCATATTTATCTTGCATTCCTTCTATGTGGATCTTTTTATCTTTAGCACTTCGAATACATACTTCCTGTATTCGCTTGAAAATACAAATCTATTTTGAATGCCTTAGTACGAACAATATTAAGCGGCGCTAATTGCAACTTCTATTAAAAAAATTGCTTCACAAGAGCAGCCAGAAGTTTTATAGACCAGCAACAGAAAAACATAAAATCCTCACATAATTTGTATACTTCACTAAGAAGTATCAAAAAAAAAGCATACGACATAATTTGGGCCAACGCACCTTAAAATAAAAAAAACATAAACCTTACACTTTTGCCTACGCATGATCATATCTTCTGAATTTGCGTCATTTATTCGTTCGGGGCTTAAAAATACCTTAAAACTACCTTATCCACGTATATAAGGTTAAGCTTTTTGTCGTTTTTATAATCGATAATACTTGGTTTACAAAGGGTTAATAGCTTCCATTAGCAATTTTCTGCGGTAGATGGATCCACCATCATCTAAGCTACTGGAAAAAATCTACAGTTATCAGTTATTTGTCAAAGTGAAACTTCTTAATCTCAAAGAGTTCCTTGTGCGGTCATCGATTCAAAGTAGTCTCTTCTTGGCACCATTTAAAAGGTCCTATAACATAGCAGGAAGCACTTGTACTCTACCTGAATCGTTATTAAGTGAAAATCATATCGTAAAAAGTTTCGTACGTTTCGTGGGCGTTTCGTATTTTTTCCTGTGACTCGTGAACAACATGTAACAGATTACTTCACCGTATAGGTAAACACTCACTTTTTTTCGATGTGACGAACTCAGGATTCGGCATAAGGACAACGATGCTAAGTTAACATTACAGTTGAAACAATAATGATGCAGAATTTTTGTATGAGTCCCCAAGGAAAAGCGAATTGAATGGGGTCTACAAAATTAGCATTCATGACACTACAAATCCGCGGTTGGTTAATCTCATCCTTATCTAATAGATGATAGATCACAATTCCGGATCATTACCCCGAATAAGCCTGAATAGAAAATTATCATTGTCATTGTAAATAGTGTAACCACTAAACCCTAAATTTGTATCTAACATTAAACAATTAGAGTTTGGACGATCAGAAACGGTTGGAACTAGGGGAAATTTTTTCTTCCACGAAAATTTAATTTCTAGGGAAAGTTCGTCTTTATAACCTACGGCGGGCTTGAAAAACCATTTTACATTGACACTCTAAGTACACGGCAATGTGTCAAACTCACGATCACCTCTTCCCGATGTGCTAGAAATAGTTTCCGGTATCCCGAAAAATTTAATGAAAACGTAAGACGTCCTGCGGAAAATAAACAGGGATTAACATATGCTACGTAAGCTGTTTATCTTGAATGTCCCATCCAAAAATCACATTCATTTCGAAGATAAATTAAAGTAAAACCAAGTAATCGAATTTTTCTTAGTAATCACGATCTCATGAGTCAAAGATCCAAAAGCATACTCGGGTACTAATTTCATGACAAACTTTAGGAATATCTTCGAAATCCACGCTTGCTAGTACATAATTAAATTTTCTTCTGATTTCCTTTCCTCAGTAACTGGCCGAGTACTCCAGATGAGGTACTTTATTGTTTCTGTCGTAATATCGCAGTTGGCCCAGGTTCGGCAGCTGCTTCAATACTCAGATCCTGCTGTAATTTGATGATCATCAGCTTTTTCGCGATTTGGCGGGTGGTCATGAGGAGCGTCCTTTAGCTCTTTGGCTCTAATTTTGCTATGATACCAGTATGTGCATAGTTAGGGCATTCGCACAAACATCTTCCAAAAATGACCGTTTTGTATTCAAAGGATTCAAAGTAACGTCAGATCGCAACTGGTGTAATCGTTCAGAAAAGGGTAACACAGAGTTTTTCTATTTCTTTGTTTTGCTATTGTGTTGTGGAACACTTCATTACAACGCTTAGCCCGTGAGACGTGTTAACGCCACTTCCTTTTTGAGACTGAAGATGCACGAAATTTGATCCAGTCGGAATCAGCATTAACTTTGATGATTCCCTCGAAGCTTACACAACCAGAAAAAGTAAGACAGATAGGAAAGCTAATATTTCAAAACCTATAACAAAAAATTAAGTATCATGATCAGTCGCGGAACTCGAGCCTGGTATGAGTTGCACTGAAGGCGAGTACTCTAATTTTTACAATATCTCGAGGATATTCTGCACTTAACTGTGATAAATCAGAAGAAAGGAGAGAATTTGTAATATTTAACTCTGAGTAAACGTAGCAGCCTCATTCACATGATTTTATCATTTTTACCCACTTTTTTAGTTCCTCCAATGATCATTCACTATTTCGCGGCAGCCAACTTTCGATAACTAGTTCGTGGTCGAAAATGTGGGGTTTTCCCAGCTTTATAGTAGGCTAGGCTTGCTGTTTTGGTGTTAATAAAGGATGTGTTGATGATGATACCCCGTGAATTCTTAACGATAATATTGTTATCTCTATCCATAACGAAACAGTTGACTAACACTGGTTAAGACAATTGGTAATTGGATTTTGCGTTTCGAATAATCCTCACACCTGAATCTGGGCGGAAATACAAATCAAGTATCCTTAACAGATGCATCAGTTTGTCGACGGAAGACTCATGATTTCCTGAAATCCCAATCGGTTAATCAAGTTCCAGACGGCATAAAAGTATTACAAATCGACCGATTTCAGCATTTCATAGTACTTCGTGGTAATATTCTGTAATAAAAAAATCCAATAAAGACATCAGTGAGTCAAAAAAGATGCCAACATCAATTACCAGCCCCAGACCGTCGTGCGTATTACTCGAATATTATTGTGCTTATTGCGCATGCTATTTCTCAAGATCCATCCAAGCGAGTGTCATAAAATTAAAAATAATATTTACTTGAAAATCAACTGCATATCGCCAATGTCTGACATTGCCTCAAAATCATTCACTCATCAACTCGCCTGTTCGCAAAGCATTGCAAAACATACCACGATGCGTCACAAATGTCGTCGTCCCCTATTGCAATTATTCCTGAAATTGCATTGTGCAGTCAAAAGTGCAGTCTGGTGTCTGGATCAGAAACGGGCCTTGGGTGGCGTCCATATTGAGTTGCGACGTCCAGCAGACATACTACGACGCTGCAACAATAAGAGGTCGAAAGGGCATCACGACCCGCACATTATTCTGCGCTGATAAGAAAAATTGACGCAATCGTTTCCTGGCCACATTGCGCGATCTTCTGGCTTTCGATTGTTGATTGTTCTTGCTTGCTCGTGACCAAGTAATTTATTAATACGGATAACAAGATTAAACAACATTTTGTTGTGATCTTGAATTTCTGTGGAAAATGAAACCTCTGATTAACCAAAATCCATTGAAATGCGCATACCCATTTAACATTTGTTTTAATTTATTCAAACATTTACAATTTTAATTTATCTATCCCTTTTTGACACACCCGTTCCAACAATGAAGTATTTAACTTTAAAGATAACCATTGAATTCCTTTTTTTGTCCAGCAGTAAAAATATTTTTAAAGCAAAGGAAGCCCTGCATCTATCTTTGATCTCAAAAGTCCACTAAGACACTCAAAATTTTTGTTATTTTTCTGTCCGATAACAAATAAGATATCAAATTGAAGTTTTGATAAATATACAATAAGGAAACAGCACAGATTGTTCCAATAATTTAATAGCCTAAATATTACTAACTAACTAAACTAACTAACTCTGGATATGCCTCCGTTTGTGTGCCCATCTGTGACATATGTGTGCTGTTGATATATCAGACAGATACGAGGTTTGTTCAAAAAGTATGGCGAATTTTGAATTTTCGCGGGCTACGTATGTTCGATTTTTGATCTTTTGGTGGCGTTACCCTGACCCTCACTTATGTTGACAATTCCGGCCATTTTGAATATCCAGTCCGTTTTTGACAGTTATTGTGCGTGCGCGTGCTTTAGCTTGTCTTCGATTTTCGTCTATCCCAAAAAATGGATCAAAGAATTTGTATTAAATTTTGTGTGAAGAACAACTTAAAGTGCGCGGATGCATTCAGAATGTTAACGGTTGCATACGTCGAAGCTACTTTGAACAAAAGCAACGTTTATCGGTGGTACAAAATGTTCTCAGAGGGACCGAAAAAAGCACGCCAAATTCGGTCGAATGTGAAGGTTTTGTTGACAGTTTTCTTCGATTTGTGGGAAGCAATCCGTCCATAACGTACGGATTTGTGGAAGCACAAAAATTGGCTCTTGCATCATGATAACGCCCCTGCTCACACATCGCTACTTGTGCGCGAATTTTTGGCCAAAAACAACACTCTAATAATGCCGCAGCCACCGTATTCCCCAGACTTGGCCCTCTGTGACTTTATCTTGTTCCTGAAACTGAAGAGGCCCATGAAAGGACGACGCTACGCCACGATTAAGGAGATAAAGACGGCATCAAAGGAGCAGCTGAACAAGATCACAAAAAACGATGTTTCAAAATGCTTCAAGGATTAGAAATAACGTTATCACAAGTGTATAATGTCTGACGGAGATTATTTTGAAGGGGACAAAACAGATATTCATGAATAAATAAATAATTTTTGAAAAAACATGAAATTCGCGATACTTTTTGAACAAACTTGATATGTAATTTTTGAAAAAACATGAAATTCGCGATACTTTTTGAACAAACCTCGTATGTCCTTGGAACTAACATCATACCCGATTATAATCTTTTTAACATCTACCATTTGATAGAGGATAATTGCTATCATTTCGCCAGTGATTAATATTGTAATTGATTGCGATCATTTCCGTCATTTGGATCCCATTCCTCACACTTCTCACTCAGCTAATTCATGGCTGAGGTATACAAATGGATATTGAGGATAGCTTTCCTATCAAAATTATTTGCAACAGAACACCCACTAATTCCTCTATCAACAATGAATCCATTCCTATCCCCTGTACTCCTAAAGTTAATTGCGAAGATTTTTAGTGTATTGTACGGAAGTATTCCACTTCTGGGAGTCCCGGACTCAGGGCGTTAATAGCCATCACCCCCTTCCACAAAATTAAATTGTGTCGCGATACAAGCACCTTTTGAAGGAATGACGTATTGTGCTGATATAATGCTTGGAATATAGATCGCAAGGGTAATAAAATAAAGCTGTCAAATCACGTTAAAGATCACACGATGTCCTCCTAAGTACGATTTAAGACATTCTCTTTGCTTGTTGGTTTGTCAGTTGTGTTGTAGTTCCTCAGTTGTTCACCTGGTGAGAGGAGGAACGCAGATAAGTAAATGCAAAACCAATCGGTCAGCTCTTTTGACCGATTCAAACTGCAAACTGTAACTGTATCGAAGAATCTTAACGTCTTTATCAATAGGCCCTCATTATCATACACAAGGCAGCGTTCGTTAAATTGAGGTCATTTAGATCGCGACGCGAATACACTCTGCCCATCAATATAAATGCTTTCCTAAAAAAATGGATATCCTTAACACTAATCACAAATGCTCATTGGAATATATTAGAAAAACTTGGGAGCATAATAGGGTAATTAAAAACCACATCCAGATAATTGACACATGTTGTATGAGGGCTGTACTCGTCTTCGTCCACTTTGATGCAGGAATTCTTCCATAGAAGTGTCAAAATTCGTCGAAATATTTCAGTTTTGATACTCGGATTCAGACCAGACCACTTTTGTTTAGTTTTCTTCAGTAAAGTCCTTATTCTAGCGATTTTGTGACAATGTATCTTAAGAATGGCTTTTCGAGCTTTGTACCGTCTTAAGTCAAACCAGTTTACTTCTGATGGTGCTTGCTTATATACTATTTTTTTTCTCCATGAACGACTCACCATTTGAATTGTTGAATAGCATGGTTTTCCCTTTGGGGGAGGAGGGGAGGATTGGGAGGTCTTTTTGAGGATTTAGTTTGCTAGCCTGCTTTTTTGATATTCGATATTTAAATTGTCTCTTTCGTGTCATCGTTCTAACGATACTGAGACCTCGCAATGTACGAGTCTTCTCACAAAAAAAAAAAACCCGAAGTAAGTTGATTCAGTGTTTCAGAAAACTTATTTCTCACTGAAATTATAATAATAATGATGGTAGAACGCACCAATTTTTGCCGCAAACGGGGTGTATCCTTACGCATTTTTAGTAATTTTTGTAGATTTTGAAGGATTTCCTGGATTTTCCACGGCTCAGGCTTGTATATCCAATAAATCCAACATTTGAGCATAGTCAAGAAAGAAAATCAGGATTGAGAATGTAAAAGGTTCTGAAATGGACTTTCAGGGCTTCGATTCCCGAATATTTTTCTCTGCGTTTATGACGAAAAGAATTTTCGAACGTGGTGCGGAATAAAACAGGATAAACCTAAGGTTCTTACTGAGATCCTCACGAGAATTGTGAACTTGGGGGACATCTCGAAAAAATGGGATTGAAAGCAAACGGTGGGTGCACATTCTGAAATCATAAGATGAAGATCACAATGTATGTGTTAGCACATGGCAACCCACTTCACAAGAAGAGACAATCTAGCAACGCCTGAAGTGCTCTAAGTGAATCGGAAACGAAGCCACAATAAAGCTTTAAAAATGAACTTGCATTCTTCTCGACATAACCAATGAATCGATCAAGTCCTTACTGATGCAAAGCCCTATGAGGATGTCAGTTTACTCAATGATGAGAGTATAAATAACGTTCAAAAATGATTGAAGACCAAACAACATAATTTAAAAAGGAATAAAAAAGTGTCGGCAGCAGAATCCTTTTATTATGGAGAAGATATACTCGATCATCAACTATCTAACAATGCAAAACCGCAGCATCATCGTAAATGGCTAGGACTGCATTTAATCCAAACATAAACTACCTCCCTCCATTGAGTTATATGACGCCATCAACCAAGTTTACAAAGGGGAGACGATTTTCTTGTAATGCTGGTTTACTCAAAGCGGTATCAAAGTGTAAGGAAAGTGGGCATCGGCCCTAATTCCATTTATAGCTGTCATACTGTGTTGGATCTAGCTAAGGATATAGTGTATTACATGTGCAGTGACGGCTTGCAATGCAGTGAAAGCAATGAATTAAGAAATTGTATCAAATAGCTGCAAAATATCCTTGGATATTATCAAAGAACGCTCGAAACTTGTAGACAGATCGCTGCCGGAAGTTGAAAAAATGTGGAGGATCAATTTAGAATGCAACAGGAAAGGAACAAAATAGAAGGAAGCTAATTTAGAAGTTCAATTATACCATGCAGGCATTGCGGATTCAAGATTTTCCAACATTTTCCACGATATTCGGCAAAAAAACTATGAAAAACCACATTTTTCAAGTTGGCAACACCCACAAGTTAAAATTTGAACTAGATGCTTTCTTCATATACCTTTGCTCATTTGTTATTAACAATTTTCTGACGGTTTTGCAGCGAATTTCGCAAGTTTGACTTTTAAACTTAGTTAATGCTACTGCGTCTATTCACCAAAAATTAATTTTGAAAAATCCTTTGAACTTCTCTATCTGTTGTTTTGTACCAAAATAAAAACCAAGCGACTTAACATAGCTTCCACTTTTAAATGAATTAGTCTATAAAAATTTTGTATTATAGTCAATGGCATGTACATTTTATGTTTGTCCCGGTAAAAATTCACAGAAATGCCTATTTTTTGGCCTCAGGATTGGCCCAACCCCTAATACAATTTTGAAATACAACTACGCGACAACCGCTGGAACCGTGTTGCAATCTTTTTTCAAGATCTTACCTTTTAATGATATGTTTGATAACAAAGAAAACATCAGGACGCAAGCATGTTTGCCTGTTTTATCTTCTATCACTCTCATTTGAAAACGGATCCTTGTAACCTTTTGTTAGAGATGTGTAAATGTGGGAAACCGAAGTGGAAATTAATTTATCTGAGATCGAAGTATATGTTTCTGTTTTAGGTTAAATAATTTTCGGAAAATATTATTTTCAAATCTTTTGAGTATCCTTAATACTTTCAATTCTCTGCTTTGCTAGCGTTACTCTTTATTTCCAACGAATTGATTGTTCTGTTATTTAACTTGAATTGCAATACCAATCTTTTCTTTAAATAGTTTGAAAAAGTTCAAGAATTTCAAATGTGGATTAGGCACAAGGATACACTGTATTCTTTTCCTATTTCCGCATAGTAATATTTATTAGCAAACAGAATCTTTGCTCCCACTTCTGATCCTCACCCTTGGAAGCTCCAACGCTAGTTCTCTAGCCTAGACGAGAAATGGATGAATCAGAGTTGCGGAAACGATTGTGGTTTTTTTGCTTGAAAAGGCATCAGTGCGTAGCTGCAGTCATATCAAATATCTGGAGACAACCATCCGCGGAATTAATGTCGGGGTGCAATGGAATGCAATGGGGTCATGCAAACAAATAGCGTGGTCTTGTTGGAGTTCTATTGTGCCCGCTATGATCGGTATAAGATAAGTGATGTATTGAATGTTAGTCCCCAATAGAATTACACCGGGTTCGCCTATCAAATGGCAAACTTGAGTGTTTGGCTTTGTTCTTTGCCTGCACGATAGTCGACTTCGCCGAGTTACTATGACTAGCAGATAGTCCCGAAGTCGCTAAATACACTCCCCTGCGATTAAAGCTATAACCAGGGAAAAAACTACTGTGTTTACTCAATGTCTGAGAGATAATTCCATGAGTGGCTTCAACTTTACACAAAGTAGGTTACAGATACAAAGTAACGACTGTTATCATTGACATTATTTACAATCATGTAATTTCATGGGTTAGATACTTTGTTACGATTTCATTTGATAAATTGTTGTCATTTTAATCTAAGTTTTGATTAGGCAAATAGAGAGAGAGAGAAAGCGAGACAGAGAAAGCTTGTCAGGAATCCTCTTTTCTCATATCCGCTATCCTATGCATAATAGGAAATACTTTTAAAATATCATAGTGAAGTTCAAGTTTGTATAAGCGTCAATTTTTAAATTATCTTTTATGATTCCGCCTTTAAGGTCTCAAGAAGTACAAAAATATTCGGGCTCTGGGAAAGATTTCTTTAATTTGAGTAGATATTAGGTCGTCCTCAGTAATAATGAAAGTCCATTTATTTATTCTTTATTTATTAACTGGGGTCCGCTGTTGGAAAAGTGGTGAGTATCCCTCCTTAGCTCCCCGTGTATGGTGCTTTTTTCGGCAGATAGTCCATGCTGTCTTCATACAGAAGCCCAGGAAGTGAGTGTCATGAAGAGTTCCATACTTTTTACTGTGCCAGCGAAGTGAGGCGTATGTTGGCCAGGCCCAACTAGAAAGAAATGCTCTGTATTTTCTTCTTTAACGCCACAAACTCATCAGTTGTCATCCGTTTGAGTTCCTTTTTATTGGGCGTATTGAGGAGATTGTGGCCTGTTCGTTTTGCCAGCATTGTTCCAACCTCATTTCTGTTTTTCTCCTCAGCGCTAATTTATTTCCGATTTTTTGGGGGAAGCATAAAAAGTTTGGATAATACTGCAGTCATGCCTGCCATCCCAAACCATATATACTCATAGTTTCATCTAGTTTCCTTGTCCTTTGCTGCGTCAGTGCTGCTAGTGACACGTTGTTTGTGGCTATTCTAGTGGTATTTTGGCCGGCTGAACCAGCCCTTGCTAGAAAATCGGTTTTTTCGTTTCCCTTTAACCCTCAGTGCCTAGAGACTCATGTTTGTCCTACATTTAGTCGGGTTTTTGCAGCGTACAGGGCCTTCTTATAGTAAAACTGCACAGTTGGAGGCCAGTGCCTGTAGTGCGGACGTGCTGTCCAAGTATATTCGCATTCATTCGTTAAGGGTGTTTTTGCTGCTCAAATTTGTAACTTAGATTAAGTTACGGATCTGTCAAAAGGCATGAAATGGAGCACTACCTCCAATGCAGCAGATTGCGTAGACTTATTTACTGCTATGATGCCTAGGTGGGCCATTAATTGGATATGGAGTTCAGTGGTTTAACACCATGCTCATGCTTCTTGAGTGGTTGTTTGTCATACTATTGCTAGGTTTATTAGTAGGTAATATCGCGCCTAAAGTTTTCCCTACTTGTTTCATATTTCTGCTGCTGAGTGAGCTGCTGTCGTCCTCTCTTTAACTTACTACACAAGTCTAATTTTGGGTTTGTTACCCTATTTACCAAGCTTATGTGTTTTCTTCCAACAGTCATAGGTTAAAATGTTCCCGGTTTTTCGACGCTTTGCCTAGAGCATAAGCCCAGTTTTTTGGTTCGATAGTCCATTCAAATTAGCCTATTTGAAAAGCAGTGATAGTGCGGTTGGCATACCTGACAAGGTTCTCGGTAACATTTCGCTAATCTGTATAACGACATCGTCAGTGTATGCTATCATTCTGAAACCCTTGCTGGTTAGGTCTTCATATATTTCTTGAGTATCCAAAGTGGGTACCCAGGCGAGTGGTGATACTATTCTTCTTGGATTGCATCCATGTTAGGACATTTATTCAAGAATTTCAAGGCTTACTTCGACTGTCATTTTACTTGAAGGTAGTAAATCCGTCAATCGTTTGATCAGATGTTGATTAGACGATTTTTTGGCATTCATGCAATAATGGGTGCTACAAGGCTTTCGCTAATCATCGATAGCAACAAAGTACTTTATGTAATTCTCCTCTTTTGAGTGTCCTGGAAGATATGTGTGTTGGTTGAGAGAAAGTCCCAATGTGCTCACGATGCTTTTGCTACTCCCACTCGCTAGGTTTTCTACCGGATAGTTCAATACTATCCGATGCTAAATACTTATTTCAAATTTGCTTCGTCCTCTATGTTATATATCTTCTCATGCACTAGCCAGTATCAATTTTGGTTCATTAAAATTCAATCCTATAACAGCGAACCTTAAATAGAACCACTTAATATTTTCCACGAGCATATCGTGCGTGGGAACAAAAGGTTTTCTCATTTACATATGAACGTTCCGAAAACTGGTTAAATGTTGACAAGTATCAAATATAAAAGCAAACACATGTGTGATCATAATATTGTTTGAATTTTATTCAGCAAAATTAAGCATGACACTCAAAAATGCACAAATTCTTGTTATAAAAACAATCCGTCGCCCACTCCGAATCCACTAAGGGCTGACATTTTCTTGACTTGTCTAAAAGTTTCATTACGACAATATCCTTGAAATTTAAACGCTTCAAAATAATCGTTCACAGACTCAAGTAAATGTGCCATCGTCAGCCAGAGCCTCTCCTTCTGTTTTCGTCTACTGTTCATATCTTACGTAATTTTGTCAGACTCGCATCATTTAAATATCACAGTGTTGACAATGATATCATGATGATGCTCGTAAAACAATATGGGAATAACGAAATATCGATTAAGGACACCCTGTCGTCATCATCAGAAGCTCGGGCTAAGAGATGAGTGCCACCCGATATACAGGATTCTACTTCAAAAGCTTCGTATGTGATATAGGTTGAGAGGTTCTCGGTTTGTCTGAACGACATCCTTAACCAAGCACTCACTAGGCTCAACGGGTCTCTTACATGGCTCCATGCATTCCTACAATATAAGCGTATAACCTATGCCGGTATGTAGGCATACCGAATAGACCCTTTCCTACCTAGGCTTGAAGGCGGACTTATTTTGCAGGCGTGGAACCCTTTCTGCTTGGGATATGTGCACACACAACTTATGAGGGACTTGTATGTGAACATATACGTCCTTAATAAGTTTACCGGAAATCATGCGATGAGAGCATTTCATTGTATATTGATGCTCCATTCCAGGTATTTGAAACTGTTCGATCAATTATCAGGTTGCTAAACGACGTATTGAGTAGGGCCTTCATGAGAATAATTATCAAGACAACATGTTAGATGATAAATCAATGCTAGATCAATGTATTCGAAAGCCGGAACGTGATATAGTTTAAACATTTCATCAACTTATATTTCAAGAGGAAGAGTGCAGTTTTCATAACATACACCATATAATGAGGGCTATGTCTTCACTCGCCGATGCAACCGAACCCACCATTTAGTTGAATTTTAGAACTCAAGTCTATTATGTTAGCTAGGATATGTTTTTGGGACAAGAATACATTCTCTGTTGTTTGTATGTGGATACGTTTGCAGATCTCGCATGTACGTAACCAATCCTTCTGGACTGTCGCTCTTAGTCTCGCTCGGGCTTCTCAGCTCATAAATTTCTACGTAGCTCACCAAGCCCCATCCATCCATCTACTCATCTATCTGAAATGTAAGCAAAGTGCTTGCGAAAAATACTAGTAGTCACAAAAGCTAACAAACGTGACGCTGGATCCTTTTTCGTAGAGGGCTGACTGAAACTGAAACGACATGCTGTGCATGTTATGCATGCCTATCTTGGCTGAAAATGTTAAGGCTCAAGGCGCCGCGGGAAGCATTTGGATGATAAGGAAGTTTCTTTCGCAAGAACATCAAAATCGTGTCTAATATGTGTGCCACATATGACCTCGTTTTCGTTTCCTTTTCCGTGAAATGGGAGCCAACAAATGGACTTTTTTATTTGGCAAGAAACTGAAAAGAGAAAACGTAGTTCAACTAAATTTCCAGTGTGTATTGGTTAAAAACAGTTTTTCAAAGGTTAAAGGTTTATTGGCGATAAAAACTTTGTATTTTTCCAAACAGAACAGATGCTAGCATATGCATATGCTAACACTCAGTCGATTATGTACAACGACAAGTGTTTACTCTGCATCATTTGAGTAAAATCAGGACACAATGCCTTAACTTATCAATTTTCAACACTCGTTAGTAATAAAAAAATAAGTTTCAAATTTTCTGTCAGCAACCGGACTTATAACTTAGTTTTCCTAATATTTTATAATGACTTTTTCCAGACCAATTTATATCCTTAAAATAATGCCAAGTATGCACTTACTTCGTTCACAAGTCGCTTACTTTGTGTAGTCTGAATGAAAAAGCGTCTTATCGTTATACATAGCGAGTGTTTTGTGACGAAGAGGAATGGGGGTTTAGTAGACTCGTTGAAAGTGCTACGTCAAGAGCATAAATACCTTAAAAATTGCAGACATGTTGATGCTGCATGATAAATGAGAAAAGGACGACGTCCGTCTGAAGCTGAGGACATGAATGATGATTTGTAACTCCAAAAGTCAAGATTCAAAACGTTGTAGGCTAGTATCGATGTAAATAGGAATAATTGCGCACTCTAGTAGTTAGAGGGGAAGATATGTTATTATTAGCAAGCAAGAATTACACATAGAGGAGTATGAACTCTATACTTGGTACAAATCTATACACTCTATACATTTGGGAAGGATTCTCGTGAAAATCCCAACATCAAGACTTTATTTAATACGTTTCGGATCATCTGATTCGGTTCAAATTTCCACCGTTTTGAGCTATAATTTGTCGCTATGAAGCTAAGCTTCATCAAATTCTTCTGTTAATGCCAATTTTCTTAGTACTAAGAAAATTATGCAATGCAAGAAACAGATGGTAATGGCTTGGTCTTAGATCCGGACTATATGGTAGACGCCCCAAAACTTCCCAACAAAGCTCCTGATAAGTCAATATAGACTTGTGTTTCCAGGTGCCGTCCTGATGCAACGTTACACTTCCCCTGTTTACAAATTTAGGCCGTTCCTGGTCAATCACTAGCTTCAACTTTGCCAACGATCATTTTCGTATGGTGTTGCCGTGTGTGACCATTTCTCAAGTCCATTCCCAGGTCAGCGCCCGTTTACCAAATAGGTGCCACAGATGGAAATTCGATCCATTACCTTTTGGTGTTAATTTCTTTGGACCCCTGGCGTAAATTTTCACCTTTATCAAAAAAAAACTGTAAAATGTATTGAATTTTATTTTTGTTGATGGTACCAAGTCTGGAGAATCTGCTAGGCGAAGTTAAGTCTCTTCTCCGTAATTTTCTAAGTAACTATTTGCAATATCGGTCAAAGTCACGGTTGATCCTGATAATTTCCCTAAGGATACTGATCGGAGCTTTTTAACGGATTGAAATTTATTGCACTAGGATACCCAAGGCGTGATTGGCGTTCAATTGTAGAAAAGAAATCGGCTTCATCTTACTCCAGAGTAATTGGAAAGTACACAAAGTTTGAGTTCACCAGTTATCGAAATGGTGGTTGTGTTCCTGATCATTTTTGTATGGTTTTTCGCAGATATTTTCGCTTAACTGGTTTCTTCAATCCGCCGATACAGGCATTCCTTCAAACAAAGGTTAAAGTCCTTTTATTTAGAGATGGTAAGCAACCACAACCGTTTAAATTGAAACTTTCAAGAACGAATGTGTAACTCCCAAATAAGTTCTTGTTTTTATAAGACCTGCGTGAGGCCCTGTGAGAATCAATCTTTTAATTCTTTTTGATTACAATTTATTGTTATTTGAAGAGAGAAAAGAGCTTGAGAGACAATCAATGAGGCAAATACAGATAGCAACACATTATTCTATAACTAGTTATAATTTCCCGCTTTCCACTAACATGAAAATTGATTTGTTATGCTGTATGTTCTTGACATTGAAAAGACCAACCTTCAGGTTCATCAAATTAAAATCATTCTTGTGGTGATCGCAAACACTGGAAGGCATTTTTAGGAACAATTTAAATGGCACTGTCTTCTAGTTGTTTCACAAAGTATTTGACACCATTGGCAGTGACTGGATCGGCATTCATTGGTAACTTTTGTAAGTGAGACAAATATTTCTTACAAGCTCGGCAGCAACAATAAATAACAACAATGGAGAGACTTAAAGCCTTCGTTAGCACTCATTTGCAGGTCCATCGTCAAAATAAAGAGGTGATGTTTTTTTGAACAAGGGCGAAATTACGAAAATTATCAAGATTTTTTAAATGTGTGTTTCAGAAGTAGAACTCTTTGTGATTTGTGGCTTTTCAAACGACTTCCATTCCAACCTCGACATCGGTTTCTAGCAAAAGAATATTTCACAACCACAATTGCTTCTGTACAGTCCTAACAAGGTTCGTTTACTATTTCAAGCTGTTCATTAGACCGACGAATACCTTCTGAAAACTAACATGTTAAACTGCTTCAGTTCCAGAATCAAATACAATGTTTTTCAGGTTTATTGCAACCAAAATCGCGAAGTTGCACTATAATGCACTCAACTTTAGCATAATAAGAAACAGCAATAATACCCCGAATAATTCCTGATTTCTTCATATTCGACTGCAAGTACCAGCATTGCATTGGTATTAGTAAATGTTCCCTCATTTCATTCTCGTTATCCTGTTTTAGATGTTCTCTATACGCGTGAATTGAAAAAACGCAATGACCATACACAACTATCAATCTAGTACCACTTGCAATAGATTCATATCTACAAAGACAGCTATAGCATCTAATTTACGTATTTAATTTTTGTGCTCTCTATTGTACAAGAGTTCGCGTTTTTCGCAACATGAGATATTCATATCTCTTTCTTTGTGGTACGCATCGCGAGTGTAAGCGCTTTTAAGTGATTATGCTATGGATATATTTCATAAAAACGTAGACGTGCAGACTAACTGTTTAGGATATATTTTCTAATTTTTATCTATCAGGTGTTGTTCACGCAAGCATTGTACGGGCAAATGCCCGCATATCTACCGCAAGTGCATTATACATTTGTAATTAACATTTAACTAATGTCTATGGCGTAACGCAGAACGAATTAAAAATTCGGATTAGCATGGAATTTACACACAATTCATACTAGACAAGGCAATGTTATCGCGTTTAGAATAACTAACTTGGGAAAATCGTTACAGGAAGTTATTGTGCTTAGTTAATAACAAATAAGGTATAAGAATAATTTAAAGTCATAAGTGACTAGCAAATTGTCTGGTAATAGAAAAGAAAATTATTACGTGATTCGCGCTAGTATGAATGTGTAAATTTGATTAATTATATTAACAAAATTTAATCGTTAAATTAATCGCTTGCTCATGGTTATGCTCCTTGCAATGTGTTGCATTAGCCAACATTTTAAATTAAAATATTGCGAAATCAGAAATTTTCAAATCGTATTTGCGTTTTTAACGCTCCGCCACTCTATATACAATATGATGACATGTTAACAATCGTTAAACTACAGTTAAATGTATCCGGAAACTTATAGATAGATTTTGTGATATAAAACTCACACGGACATGGTCGTGGTCGAGATGTGGTTAGGGAATAGTTGGCAATTTAAAGTGTCCACTGCTATACCGTGATTATTTGTAATGAAAGAACTGAAAAAAAAATGTTTTTGCAATTGTTCTTATCACATTTAGAGGCTTCGTTTTGATTGCTGAAACCTGGTGTAAGCACAAAAAGTAGAACACTCCAATGCCGGGGTGCCAGAAGCCACAAATGGATACAAAGACAGAATGGGCATAAGTAGACTTATATTTGTATTGCGTTTTTACTCAACTCCTTTCGGGTAGAGGGGTGTTCTTTTTGAAAGAAAGAATGACAACAAAGTTTCAAAATACAAATACATTCTTCTTATTTAGTTTTAATCTCGTTGGGTCAGGAATTTGTTCAAACTGTTACCGCTTATTTTGTTTTTGTGTGTCGTTCGATGCTTGGCATTTTCAATACTACTCATTTCTGTGTTTCACAAGCAAAATAGCTTGTTTGCAACTCATCCTTAACTTGTTTATTATTTCTTAATAACTTAATTGATTGCTCTACATAAAACAGATATGTTAGACTCGTACAAGCCGTAAAAGTTTCAGTCAGGATTTCTATGTCTATACGGACAGATTTCGAGCTGTTTTGAGAGGCAGAGTCATTTCGCGCATCTTTTTAGTCGCATCTTTTTATAAATCAGCATTTTTTGTGTTCATTTCGCGTTAAAATCAAGTGGAGGTGTAGCAGATACAACTTTCAAAAATTTCCCATCTGACACCTGCCCACTTTTCTATCTTAGAGTAGGCGACCAGCCCGAAATACCAAAACGTGGATGCAAATCATGGAAGCTTAAAAACGCGACTTAGGTCACACGCCCCGCAAGAGAACAAGGGGTTGTGACTCAGCTGTCCAGCCGACTGTAGGCGGAATGCTAGGATATGTTATCCTCGTAAATGAAACTTCTTCAGTCTTTTTAGTATACTATAATATTGTAATTGATATGCCCATTCTCTGATATGTCTGGAAATACTTTTAATTGATTTTTCAAGCTATTCAAGAAATATACGAGTATATCTGACACTAGTAAAACTATGCTGCTAGTAGAATATAAAATCTTGTCCTACCAATATCATTACTTGCAAGTTTTCTTTCTAAACAAATACTTTCTGGAGTGCAAAGATTACTCTCTACAAATCTTCCAAAAAGTTTATTTTCTCGCACTAGTGCTATATAATTGCCGCCCTATTTTAAGATTGTCTCCAATCCTTTAATAGTTGCGTTGTCTTTTCTGACCCACTAACTCTCATATATAGATCATTGGTGAAAGGTTCCCCTACGCGTTAGAGTGGCTACAAAGCGTAATCTTTATGTTGCAAATACTTGATTCGATTTTCCGATTTTCCTTTAGTAGTCTACCCTCTGAGATTGTCTTTTCTAGTGATGAGCTTCATATAGCAAATCTGCATCATCGCTTCCAAAATTTTTATGAAATAATAAGACTAAACGCTAATTGGAAACCTCCGATTGTGGTTTTCTGTGATTATTTTCCTTGGCCTTCGGTCAGTCTGCGCTACGCACTCCGGTCTGAGGAAGTCGTTAAATATTTTCAACAATTAAGAAACATTGATTGTTTTATGTAACATGACCGCTACAATTCCGTATAAATTTCGTAACAAATTTCGTATGGTTTGAAAAGTTTAAGAGCTCTTTTCCTCTAGGAATAAATCAAACTGTGTTCTTTCAAGGTATAGAACAAAGCATTTAGTGGTGCAGATCAACTCGTGGAGTATCACACTAAGTATTTCCGTTCTATTATTACTATTCTCTACGGTTCCAGACTAGGTTCTCAGGTTGACAGGGGAGGTGTTTAGTGGGTAGTCCAAAAGCATTTTGCGTCTGGGAGTCCCACACTCAGGGCGTAAACAGCCTTCACGTCCCTACCACAAAAAAAATATTACTATTCCCAAGAGCTATTGAATCGTTTTAGTACTTCTGATTGAGAGGGACTTTCAGCAATTACTATATGTCACTTGGAAACTTCAAATACATTTTGTTATTCATCCGCGAAAATTATTTCAGTGACTTTCCCCGGCATATTCAAGCACCTCCTTGAAACGTAGAAAGGTTTGCCTGTACACTGACAACACTTTCTAGTTGTCGTTTACGCTTTGCAAAATTGAAAAGCTTAGGGACCCAGCACATCCTGTAGACCTGCTGCCAATTGCAATAACATTTTGATTACTCCACAAAAATGTCACGTATTCGAAGACAGAATTGTGAAGTGAAATATCCTAATAAATGAAAGTCAGCATTTATTTAAAATATTTTGAAAATGGTAATATAATCTTGAACTGGAGCCAAGTTACTGTTTTTTCTTTCTCCTGTGGAATTGCGTAGAATTGTTAATCAGACATGATGAAATCATAAGTGGAAAGCATTATCCCGGAATAAAAAGAGGGTTTCCAAGAATGTCATACAATGGGAATTTAACAAACATAGAAACACATACGGTGATCTTCCAATTAAAACAGACGTCAATGACAAGATTATGAGATCAACTAACCTAGTCCTATCTGTAAGCATTGAGTACCCAATAGTCTTGATTGATAACGACAATGTGAATGTTAAATAATGTTTCGATTAATAAATTGTTTTCTTGTATTCATATATCACCATCCCCTGCAGCTGGAAGCGTTAGGAGTGTCAAACTATGATCGAGGTGAAGATTGGAAAGTGTTCTCTCTAGCTGCTGTAATGTTCTTATCCTGGTCAATCTTTATTGCTTGAATACTTTACTGTTAGTCAATGTCATCTGAAAAGAATAAATTAAAAAATCATCGATCTTGTAATCTGTATTTATTTGGGAACTCTATTCTGAAGCCTCCGCTCCAGGACAGAAGCAGGAGAAACGTGCATGACTTTTTGTTCCCATGTAATTTGTTCCTTTTTACCAATGTAATTTGTTTTTTTTTTCGCCATTTTCTGGCATGGGAATCGCTCGCTATTTTTTCAACTTATTTGTTAAGGCTTGGAATATTGGCGCTGTGTGTGTACCGTATAAGTGGGCGTAAACTTTTGTTTTCATATTTTGGTGGAAGTTGCCAATATATGTATTGAGTAAGTTCAACAGTATTAGGAAATCGGTAGACCCTTGAGGAATTACTGCATTAATTGTTCGTAAGCTTGAACGAGAATTCTAGATGTTTACTGAGATTCTTTTACTGAGAAATCCATGTACTTTGTACAAAAGTCCTGCGATCTAGACTTCGTTAAATGCGTTTCGAAACATCGAAGCGCGTGACAAAATTCTTTGGTTGGACCCTCTGTTTGACTATCCATGAAGCTGGAGTTCTGATGTATGGTTTTGTTTGAAACATTGCAATGAAATCTTTAAGTTCTCACTGCATGTCCTAATGAATGACTTCTGTATTACTTCTTAAAATTTTCAAGTCCTCGTTGCATTATGAGAAATAGAATTCTAATAAACACATTGAGTTTAAATTCTACCAAAGCATTAAGGTAAAATCGTACGCTGGGTAGCTCAGCCCATCTTCAGAACGAGCTGAAGATGGCTGTATGCAGCCGAAACGCGTCCTCGAGACCCACGAAGCAAGGCCCGGCGGACCCAAGCTACTCAGAGTTAATTTTGGCCTGCGGCAACACCAAAACGAACTTAAAATCGTACGATTCATGCGAAAAGAAACGAACTTCCACTCGGAAGTCTTTTATTGATTGTCGGGAATAACAATCACATACCCTTTATTTCTATTGAAGAAATCTGACCAGTAGCTGAATTCACTGAAATGATTTTTAATTATTTCTCAGGCATTCAGGCAATTATGTGTTTGCTTATTTAGTGTCACGCAAATAATACTTTTGAAACCCTGTGCAAGCAGTAAAAGAAATACTATGTAAGTATGTTTCTTAGTCTCTTTAAGTGCTCCCTTTAAAATTAATCATTTGAAATGAATGAAAGAATCAACACTTTCGCTAAAGTTACCATGCTAAACAATAAATAGAACTGAAATCCTCCTACGAATTTTGTAGATCTTCAAACCTTTTTAAATATTTATCTTGTGGTTTTCTAAAATAAGTGAAAACGGCAAGAACGTTTGGGGAGAGACCAGAAAATCATATTGATTAATGCGTAGGACTTTCGTTCAAGATAAACATTACGAGAAATCTTTCAATGAGCTTCGTTTATTCCTTCCTGCTCAACCCTAAAGTAAAAGTTTTCCGAGAATACGACATAAGAGTAACTAAACTTCTCATCATTTGTTTGCCGATTTCTTTGTCATTTGAAAATATTTCGCAATCTCAATCTTCGTGAATAACATATCTCCACCTTTTTTAAACTGAGAAATCGTTAACTCGATGACAGTTCGGGGGTTGAAAACAATTTTTGCCATATTGAGAAAGGTGGAAAGAGCTCAAGCTGGTTTCGAACACGCGTCCCACGCATCAGAACTTCCGCACCCATGAGTCTTCGCTGAGTTAGCTTAGCAAGGGTATAAATCACATACAATGTTGTAAGTGAAAATGGAAAAATTGATCTACCAACAACTTCTGAAATTGAATTTTTGCTATTTGTGCACATTTCTTCATTTCCTATTCGGTGTTTATCCCAAAAGTAGTCAATCTGCGTCCATGACTCCACGTCACAATATGAGAGCGATCTCTGCGAGATATGAGCGTTAACAGTGGCTAATCGTGAACCCATCAACTGTCAAAATCACCTAACATGACGTGTTTCTTCATTTTAGATAAGCACCATGCGTTGGTTTATTTATTTACATCACTTGTTTCACATTCGTCGCTTTCATATTGGACAGAAATGATAAATAGAGAGAAGCCGCAAAGGATTAGGCATCAGATTTAGATTTTAACTCGTTAAAGTTAAGTGACAATCTTGTGACAATGCAAAAAGTATTTATGGTCGAGCGTACGGTCAAAATACAAATAAAGAAGAACACCTTTGAAAACCTTGAACCTTGTCGTTTGTTTTGCTGGTTAACGCCACGAATATGAAAAACTTAGATATCATCACTACTATATTGTACTAGAAGAAGATTCTAACCGTATGCAGGAGTTTTTACAAAAGGAACCGCAGACCCTTTGTTGTTTCCATGGCTTCAGGAAGGAAGAGTTGTACAGACGCTGTGCTTGCAATCTTAAGATGTAGAAAAAGGACTGATAAAGTAGATTACTCACTACCTAAAAATTAGCTACAAAAAAAGCCCAATAAAAGTTTAATTTTAGGGGACGCCATAAATTCATCAGAATACATTATTCTTCGGTATTAATATTACATATTTTGAACGGTGGATCATAAGACTCTGCACTTCCTGAACAAACCCGAAAGTTAAATGGAAAATGTCCGTAAACTTTTTTCATTTCTTAGATGAAAGTATTATATATAAAAGGAAATATTTTAAAATAAATAAAAGGAGCATATGGTTACCAATTTTCAGAGAATACGGAAGGGATTTTGACTTGATTGAAAGCTTTTCGAACGTTTCTTGTTGCTCGTGACCTATAAATTTTCCCCATTGTTTGCGATCAACTTGACCTCTATCTTTTTCACAGCTAATAAAATAAAATGAGTGACAAAATGCTGCAGAAACTAACGCGATTATCTTATCATAATGTAGTTTTTATCGGATGGAAGAAAGGCATCAAAAGTGTTTCTTAGACCATCAAATCAATTTATTTGAATAACCAAATCCAATGGCCTCGCAATGTTCACCCCATAATTGCAAGGTCGTTCAACAGTGTCTTTGTCGCTCGCATTGGAAGCTTACCAATGCTAGACGATTCACTCATAAAATTTGCATAATTTCGCACTGCTATCATTATGATAATGTGGATAGCGATTAAGTGACGCACTGAATGTCTGGAGGCTGTGCAAACTTATTATGACTACGAATATGTGAAGGTACTGTTTCGGCGGCAGCACAAAGCCGGCGTTCCTTATCAATGAGATGTCTTGCAATACGAATTGACTTCATGATGACGAAGCGATCTGTGATTCGTTAATTAAGAACAGGTATGTCGACCCTATATCTTATTGCTGACGTGTGCAATTGCAGTACATTTACATACGGCCGCCGATTGTTCAACGCAGATTATCTTGTGTGTTTCTTTTACTGGCCCCTATCAAGATTCCATGAAACAACTGCATTTACACACCGTCTGCGAATTTATTGCGGTCTTGCACAACGCACCAACAGATATGTAGGCAAATACGAGATCCAGCCACAATTACTTGGTAACGAATTCCTTTTTGAGCAGCGTATTAAGAAATCTCATTAATTTGTTTATTTATTAGTGCGGTCAGGACTGTCAACTATGGCATTATCTAAGTCATCTCTGTTGTCATTTTCTGCATTTCTGAATTGACGTTAATGCTGGAATTACTTAACTCCTAGTCTCGTGTGGAAAAATTCACTCTCTTTTACGTATCTTCAAAAGTTCTCTTAAGTTTAAAGGGTTTCAAGGCAAGAGGTTTCAACGTCTGTCAGTTTGTGAATTAGTTTTGATGCAAGAAGAATGTTGTCTGTTTGTATACCGAACGAAATTCCATAGTTCCCTGTCTGTTTCCTTGTAAAGGAAACAGCGGTGTGATATCTTCGAAGCCTGTTCCGTTCTGAGTTCGGAAGTCTTACGTGTCATTATTTATTAGTTTGTAGTTTACACAAACAGGTGAAGGTTCTTTTATGCAGGCAGGGAGGCAGGGGGTACTTTGATTGGTCCCACACTCCTTCGGCTGCTGTCACTGCCTGGTGTTGCCTTGGATTTCTGTATATTTGTCTTAACGACTCGAAAATGCTGTCCAAATTAGAGCTTGCCTTTTCATTTATGATTCTAAATTTTTTGAGCTTTTTTGGAGTCCCTTGCATGCTATCAGGATCTGGTTCTTATTTCACCTTCTGATTGACTGATGTAGGTTTATTGGCATGCACAAGTTAATTTATGTACGTTCTGTTTGCAAAACGAGAGCTCTTCGTATGTGTTTCTGTATAAAATTTGCCCAAAGATGCTTCTTGTCGATATATTTGTTATCATACCAGATCAGCTTCATGAGGAAACTATCTATGTGTCCAGATAGATTCGATACTAGCTTTATTACAACAAAAACCAAATTTTGCGCGAAGAAGAAAACATTATGAGAGGACAATGCAAGTTAAATTATTTTATTCTTCCCAAAACGGAAATTATTGCGAATACGGATTCATTGTGGTACAACCTTTTTTTTTTGTGATAACTTGTGGTAAGATTCCATTTTCCAACAAATTACCTCCTGCCGATATTGTTATCATACAATAGAATATAATTTTAAAGCATTTTCGAATTCCAGCTCAAGACCTGAAAAGTTTCCACTACGTTGTATCATATTCCAAAGCCAATTAAATTTGAGCCGATTATAAAAGCATTACAGGAGACATCTTAAATTCCTGACAACTAAAGATGTCAGTATATGATATTCGTTATTTTCAAGCCAGACTTTCTCAGTTGCCATCGGAAATGGTCGACAAGAAACCAAGCTTAAGAGCCTTTCTTTGCTCAAGGATATTTTCAGCGATTTCTTTATTTGGGGGGGGGGGGGGTTTCCATTGTTGCAGCCGATGAAAAGAGTTTTTCTTATAAGACCTTTACATGTTAAGGAAGTTGATTGCTCCGCTTCCTGATTCTTTCCTCTTTGCAGCCTCTTGACTGCAAGGAGAAAGGTAACTAGATATTTTATTCAACATCCATCTTCGACGACTGTGCGACCAGACGTTGTCGTATCCAGGGCAATACAACGAACAAAAACAAGCTGAATAAGGGCAACAATGAAAACAACAGCGGAAAACAAGAGCTGAAGATAATTTCTAACAAGACTATGCCACTTACAACGTTGCTTTACAAAATAAAATGAGAGGCTAAAGGATGCATTTAACGAGACCGTAATATTTAGTAATGCTGATGGTGGATTAGGGACATTGGCTCTTGCATTGCTGCATGCATTATGTCAGCTTCGCGTCCGCTTCGATGATTATAGAAGTTCCATTAGGGTCCTGCTCGCACGCTTGACTGAATCAGCGTGGGATATCAAGTAGTGCAAAAACAGGTGGAAAAAAATTAATTTCCACATGCGTCGTTTCCTTAAAGACTTCTGAGAAATCTCTTTCAAGCTAAGATGAACACAATTCTGCTTTAAATTTTACTACCGGGAAAATTTCACTACCGGAAACCTCTTTTGCAACTTAGGAATTGTTCATCCATTGTTCATTCAAGGGATGCATGGAAATTTTTACCTATTCAACTCTTTCCTCGTTTGAAAATCAGTTGTAACGCATGGATCTGATGTGAACTCTTTTTCGTTTCTCGTACTCATTGTCAATTTGTTCATCTGCAGCTGCTTTAATGTTTATAATTGTTTGCTACTATCAAGGCTTTATACATATGTGGTGAGCATAATTCCAATCAACAGTAGCTACTGGTTTTTCTCCTTGAAGACGGTGGTAGTTGCAGTCGACAATCTCCGTTGCTGCACAACTCCACGTAAAGAATCTTTTGTAGCCTGAGGCTGCCTCAAGTCAATTTAGGACGCGACAGAATAATCTAAAAGTGTAATAGCGACCATGGGTCTTTTGAGCATTTAACATGGAAGTTGGTTAACTTTCATCGACGTCGTCTGGTGTTTTCTGTCTGCTGGGTTCAATGTGAATATGCGACAGGTCACGCTAGTATGTGATCCATGTATGAAGAGAGGGCTACCGCCCTTGTACGCATGACGGAACATCGAAGTTACTTTACACATGAATGTCCCTACCCATAGGCAACCTCTTAAGAGAGAGAAAAACTCATAAAATTAAATAAAGTTTTATTTTTAGAAATATACTACAATATCCGTAACTCTGCTCCTTAACACCAACGAGTTAGGAAGTTAGCTCCTGAATTACTTTATTTGAAAAAAGCCTGAATCATTTTACTCCATGTTGAAATTAAAACAATGAATTTAATTACTTTACGCAGGCCTGAAACACAAGAAGAAAAACTCGCCGATAGAAAAATCACCAAAGCGTCCGATGCTACAGGTAGTAAATCTCTATGATAGTATGGCTTCAAAGCAGAGCGCTCCACAGTTGATGCGATTGCATAATTGATGAGTAAAGTCCACCAAGCCGGGCGAACAGCCTCCCAAACAGACAGTTTTAGAGCTTTACTGGTGACACTTGCGGATAGAAAACATTCACAAGAGGGGTCCATCATCTACAAGCACTGTCAAAATTCCAAATACCAAAATATTTCATGGTTTACCCTCAATATTTGATACCTGCGAAAGAACAGGAAAAATCGGTTTCTTTTGTATGACATTAAGGAGAATTTGTGGAGCATCAACATCACATCAATTTTTAAACAAGTTCTCATCTGTCAAGCATATCGTACGACGAACGACTGAGGCTTGAATGGTCAATTAATTCGCAATTGAAAAACTGGGTTCTGGTACTAGTCGCTGGACGCACAGTTTATCCAGCATAATTAAGGCTAGGCACATTAATTTGCCAAATTCGGGACTAGAGGACTGTAGGAAGAAACAATCAAGCCCTTGGGAAATCGAGGTTGTCGTTTTTGACACAAAAAATAACAACGCACACACAAACCCTATTTCACCCAATGCCAGCGATAAAACGAGCAATAACATTTCGAACAAACTCTCGATTGAACGGTATTCGACCAGCAATAAGTGGAATTTAATTTGAATTTTTAAAATGGCGTAGAACAAGAGTATCCCTTACTTCAGATCATTGCACAAACTACATTGGTCAGCGGAACTTCTTCTTGCCAACTCACCTTCCCCTTTCACCACTGTTCGCAGACAGAGACTAACGCTAGTTTCATATCGTTCTGAACTAGCTGTACGGCCATAGCATAAGCACAGAACAGCGACAACACGGCCAACAACAACACTGGTTTATGACAGATGGATATGGAAGAAGAACAGTAGATTTATATTTGTATTGCTTGTTTATTCAAGCGCTTCAGGGTGCTAGTTTTGTGAAATGAAATATTAAAAAATGTTTACCAATACAAATAAAATTCTAATAATTTTAATTGATTCCTGTTCGGCAGCGAGTTTTTTCGAAGTGTTCTCGCTGAATTGAGGATGTGAGATTTCCGTTCAAGGTTTCTTGCATTATTTTAGACTGCTTTGGCTAAAGAAATTTCTAGCTGGAAAATGGCGACACTCAGATTGTCATTTAAGGCGCAAATGCAAGTAAATCTCGATCCAAAACTTCCCCAATGTTTTTTCCTCATATTTTCAGTTTGTTCGGTGGTTAGTTCATACCAATACGGAAAATAGAAATACGGAGAAGTAGAGGAGTATGTCCTAATTTATCCTTACCCTTTATTAAGTCCTCATACCCAAAGGTCTCAAAAAGTATTCTAGCACGGAAACATCGATGGTGGAGAATTCCTTTGTCTACCCCGTTCCCTCTGGAAGAGAACTTCCTAAGACGCGAAAACACTATACCGTCAAGAAAAAACCTGGCCCGAAATAATGTGTCAAAAGTTTCTAAGCTGCGCTCTCCGATTGGAAGAAGAGACGTTTAATCAGTAATCTAGTTCTACTACTGGGAGTCGAATAATCAGGGCGAAGATGTTCTTAATACCCTGCCTTCAAATATAAATTTGAAGGCCATTTAAAGGAAGCAAGAAAGGAAATTTATGGTAATAATGTAATGGTTTTCTAAGAAAACTAAATGAGTTTTTTTCCTGTTGTATCATTATTTCAGATATGGGATGAGTTTCGTCCTGCAAATGCGTAATATCTGAATATTGTAGGCTCCTATCGGAGAAAATTGTCGTAAGCAACAGAAAAGCACTGAGAAGATCAGACGACAAATATTTATGATTCAGAAAGTGAGTATGAAGCTATCGCGGGGCAAATTTTTCAATTTGTCTTGTTTTCTTTTTCTTTTTTCTACACATTCATTAGAGCATGGCGGAATGTTCTTATCATGTCAATCGGAGAACCTAGCTGTTATCCGTTTGACTTATTTCTTCTTGGGCCATCGGATTACAGAGGAAGAGGAAGGAGGAGGACGATTTTTGGGAGATGAGATTCCTCCATCTTCTCCGTTTTCAGCCGAGAAAGTATGCCTTTGTTGTGAGCTGAACTTGCTGGTTGGACGTTAGTCAAAGTGCAGAGTAGACTCCACTAGATTAATTCAATCTTTGTATTTTAAATTCCTTATGGGCATTAAGTAATGAGTTTTTTTGGCTGAGTTACGCAATGAGTAATGGTTGAATGTATGCCAAGATCTAGTGTCTTCTACAATCCTAGCGAGCATCGTTGATGCTTGTTGCCCGATTCGTTATTCTCTAAATCTTAATTCTAAGTGCGAGGATACTACCAAAGTTTCTTCCACCTTTAGCTTATATACAAACAGTTGGAAAAAGTGTTTCTCAAAAAGCGTTGTTATAAGTTAGAAGGGAGAGGAATCCAGGGATATTTGATTTCGAATTAATACATCACTAGAATATAATCCAGAAAAAAAAATTCTAGGCCTCATTTATTTGTCCTCTACGGGTAACTTTACCAAAATAATGGTTACCCTGGCCAAACGAATCCAACAAAATTTAATCGGATACGGCCAAGTTGTTCTGGTTAATTGTAGGTTGGCAAGGAACAATACCAAACTGCTGCCATGTTCCTACCTGTTGCTACTTGCCATTATGAAGGCGCGGCCGGCTGAGAGTTCTTTTTGTGATTCCTTTGAGATCTTTTCAAAGACATGGACGAGTAACGAGAAAAACATGAACCTCATAAAGTGTCTTGGGCCAATTCGCGGTTGTAGTGCGACCAGTAAGAGCCAACACAACGAGGTGAACGACCCCTTACAATACAACAAATCCAATGGTCGCCGGGACGATGAACTTTATAAAGAAATTATGCCATGCTTGCCTCCGAAGGAGTTCCGTGCATGAACATATAGCAGCCGAGAAGAAGAACGCGAATAAGCATATGAAAGGGTTGAATTACTTCGCTGGAGACAAATGATTGACACTATGCAACCAGATTGGTATCAATGCCCTTTCAGGTCGTTTCGAACAGTTGGAACTAATGGAAACTAGGAATTGCATCAAACATTTGACCGCATATTGTAGGGCTGTTGAAGAACCAACAAAAAAATTCCGCGTGTCAGATGCTTCCCATTTCGCCGACTCCCGTCCCTTTTTCATTCTCGTTATATAATAATCCTTTTGTTCTCGCCTCACCTCTCGTCGTACACGTCGTGTGCACTTCTAATTATTCACCATTGTTCCTGGTCGCCAGACTGCAATGCTCTGCAACTTTCAAAGAAATCCAATCTTCCTCGCAGTGCATCGTCGGCAACCTCCTCCCTAAGCCGTGTGAGCCGCAACCGTAAATCTTAATGTCAAGGTAATTACAGCATCACTCAGACGACATATTGCAAATAGAAGACGTGTTTGCCGAGATGGCGGCGGCGGCTCTAGTAGCAGATATTGAAGTTTGCCGGCATGCCTAGTGTCGAACCGTCTCCTACCACCACCCGAAAGCTAAAACTGATTATCGATACGAGACTGCGACTGCAGTTGCAACCTCAAGGACGCTGCATCACATGTGCCCGCGACACGGCGATAGTGCGCTGCAACGCCGTAATTACACCTGCACTCGGTCTCGTTGCTTTGAAGTCGGCTCAGATTATGACTATTACTATTATTATTTTACACTTCAACATGCACTGTCGAGTGCAGCAGCCGCTGCTTTCCATTTGAATTCTTAACGGACGGCTGCGCGAGTTATGACCAGCCGCGGAGATTATTATGCAATTAGCGAATGACTAGACTGCTGATTTGCTGCAATGGCTCGGCCAAGCCAAGTTGAATTTGCATAGGTGCCAGACAATAAAACATGAGGAAGCGTGTGACTAAGGTGAGGAAGTTATGTAAGCACACTGTACTCGCGATTAGCCATGAGGGATGGATTTACGAGTTTCCAGTTATAACCCGTGTTGCGGTTGCAATGAATTTTTGCACCAGTCCTTCATTTCAAGCATTTGCTCATTAGCAGCCAATGCTTTCGGGATGTAAACTATCTTTTGCGCGCTCTTATAAGCCGACGCTTGAGGTTATCCAGCCATTTTCATGATTAATTTGTTCACCTTCTGTTTCCTTGCTTCCTTCAAATGTGTTCTGGAATGGACACTATCCGCATACATGCTGGACGGATGACTTAAGGCTGAAATTGAAAACAAAAAAGCTTGCAGTTGGTCAGTCTTCTTGACCAACTGAATATGAATCCCCTTAACCCCAATATTTCCTACCTGTTTGTAAACAGGATACACGTAATCGGGACTTCACCCAATCACTGCCACCAACGAGATATGTCCTAGTAAGCGGATGTGGCAAAACAATTTTCGTTAAAATTTAGATTTGGGAACTTTTATTAAGGATAAAACACAATTTTGCGTTATCACAAATATTAAGTAAACATATATGCGAATATATTACTTAATTTGAGATTAATTTGATAACTTTCCAAGCAAGGATTAACACTTACTAGCTGTTGATGTCGCACATTCACCTTTTGACATAGCTTTTAATGGTTTACCAGAATGAATGCCCACTTCCATATAGTTGTATCCATTGGCCAATGATTCCTAATGATAGGAACTTAATCAACAATAAGAGAGATATCTACTCGCTGAAGTTGGGAAAGCTTTTGGGGAAGGCATTTCCAGAGATAAGTGTTGAAACAACGTGCAAGGATATCATACAGTATCCGTCATGAGGCCAAAAATATTTAAAAGTTTTCTGCTTTCTTCTATTCTGAACAATAGTCATCGATGATTACAGGACTACATACCTAGTAGGCTTTGCTGAAATTCAACGCCAAGAATGTCTGAAATTTTATTTGCTCACACCGCTGAAAGGAGTAAGCCACCAGTGGCCAGAAAAATTTAAGGCTCTACACAGACAGGACCCATACAACCCCCTCACGAAAGTAAAGATACTTCGTTTAAGGTCTCGAGTGAATGTATCGAACGTTAAAATTACTAATGACCCTAGATAAAGCAGTTATCAATCTGAACAGGAAAATGACGGTGACAGATGGAACTAGGATTACAAACGCTCTCATGCAAAAGCTTGCTCCGATTAGAATGGATTTTGAATTTATCAATCTGCTCAAGCGAGGGAGAGAGACGAAAATACATGCAGAGATCGTTGAAGCGAGGGTATCCAATTTCAAGTCCATTTTGAATAAGCAATAAACCCACCACGATTCTTGATTATTCATGAGCGATCAGGAATCTGTCACATCTTGAGCAATACAAAAAAGGAAGTTAAACAGCATTGACATTGTTTGCAAGTTTACACTGCAATATTTTCCTAGGGTAGTAATTAGAAATTATCATATATTGGTCAAATACCTACTGAGTGATACATATTTTTCATAACTAGGAAAAAAAACAGGTTGTATATCCTTAAAATTATTCCCGATGTGATTGACCAACACGCTTTCCGTGATGTCTCCACTTCTTGAAGCACTACTGGAAGTTAGTTTTCGGAAACGCGTTCAGTGCATTCCTGCATTAGTTTAAACCGTCACTTTGTCATCAAACGATTTCCTTTGACGGACATTTTTAAAGTGGGAAAGAGCCAAACGTCGCAAGAATCTATACGCAGGCTAAACGAAGGCTCGTGAATGCATTATCAAACATTGATGCATAAGATTCGATGAATCGCACTGACGCATTGTCGTGGTGAACTGTCCGTTTTTTTCGAAAAAAGTGGCCGTTTTTCCTTAAAGTATCACAAAATCTTTTCAATACTTCATCGCCTTGTTTTTTAATCATCGTTTGTGACTTGGCAGCATTTCGTGGTGAATAACAAACAATTTTTAACAATTAACGTTGTCTTAACTTCTCTGCAACCGACGTGACTTTTCGGTATTGGCGATTTAAAATGCTTCCACTATGAAGAAAGCCGCTTTATTTCTTTAGAGCATCCGTAAATCCATGATTCATTATCAGTACAAATCATTTTGAGTACATTTTTGAACTCAAGAACCATTTCCAAGTTGTCCTGCTGTTCATTTCAATGCGAAGATTCTTCTCTTTTACCGTTTGACATTTTATGGTGAATTTCGTGCATACGCGAGTCATTTGCAAATTCAAAAAACGGTCGTTTTGGTATTTCAAAGCAACTTACTAGTTCGCGTTTAGTCAGCTGTCGATCGCTTTTCGTCGATCGAAGTCGATGCTCGATGTTTTCTGAGTTTATTTTGGTCGAGAATCGGCCAGAGGTAGAATCAGAGCTAACTGACAATCTTTAATTCGCTTTTTCCATGCCTTCATTCTTACTTTACTCATGTCATCCACTTGGAGTTATTTATGATAACAATTGTTTTCGAGCTAGTGTTTCCAAGAATGAAGCAAAACTTAATGCGAACTCGTTGATCTACTTTTTCTCTAGATCTAAGAAAATCTGACAAACACGAACAAAAATCTATGTTCATAAATACACGCTTTTAGCGAACTAAGGTGTCTCGCGTAAAACTGCTGCATCGAGAGGGATGTTGCAGAGTTGTTACCGGGATCTTGTATTGATACCCGGTAGAATCGCGCTCGAAGATTGTAGCCCGAAGACATCCGGATAGACTCAAGACTTTAGGGGTAAACTTCGTGTCCCAGCCATAATGCGCTCGCTTTTCTGGAGGAGAAGTAGTAGGGTTTGATTGGGACCATTTTCAAATGGCGATTCTGGGCGATGTGAAGCTTCACTTTAAGGTACTATTGGTTTTCCATGTGGGGGCCCTCGTACATTATTATAGATTGGATACTCATTTTGAGGATGAGCATTTTATTTCGAAGATTCATAGGCGACTTTTGGGACAGACTCGAATGCAACCTTAGTACTTATGGTACGCTATGGGTTTTCAATCATTTGGACTAGAAAGATTATGGATCTGTTATGGTTTCCTTTACGTTAATTGTACTTTCCTACCGGTTAAAAATACTGGTCGATTTTTCCAGGACTTCCTCTAGTTGGAAGGTTATCAGGTTCGGGTTATTGCCAGAATCAGAAAAGCATCTGTCCAATGACCCTGCTGGATTCCAGTTAAGGTTTAGGGTTAAACCGGACATGTATACATTGAGAAGTGTGTGACCTAGTAACGAACCTTGTGGAACACAGGGAGGAACAGCTTTCGTTGTTGATGTTGAGCCGCGAGCCTTACCAGGGTATGCTCTATCTCTCAGGAAGGATGAAATCAGTTTGTGCAATTATGATGGGTTTCTGCACTCTTTGAGCTTACCTTCTATTTGAGTGGGCCGTCATTCAATACGGTATCGAATGCTTTTCAATATTGAGGGTCAGCAGGTTCACCGACTGTTTTGTGTTCAGCGCTATTGTAGTCTCTTTAGAGACCCGTACTGGTGTTCTGTTGGGTAACAATGCCTGAAGCCAAAAACAAATTAAGGAGGATGTTAATGTTTTCTGCGTGATGTCATTTTCAATATGAAATTTAATTATTTCATACGAATTTAAATTTATATTTCAATATGTTTTGAGAATGAGTTGGCCAATTCCGAACTTTGTTTACTTTTTTACTTACGAATTTGGCTGAGTACCATGAGAAGGGATTTCATTTGGGCTGTCTAAAGGACGTCAGCATAGGGAGACTTGCATTTTCCAATGCATTTGGAGTTTACAAAATATTATGCTTAATTGTTTTTGCTTCAATTATGGTTTTAAGGAAAAACAAACAAAGTAAGCATTAAAAGCAACTGTTCGTTCAATTTCACTTCAATTTCATTGGATTTTACTTCGTAACGCGACAACAGCGTCAAACGTTATCGTCTTTGGATATCGTCAGGCAGTGATTTTTATACTGGTCATGAATTTCATCAATAAAACTTAATATCAATTGTGAAAGTCGACACTGAACCTGTACGATTTCTGCATGCAGAGCCTCCCAACCGTATGTGGTTTTACGGCCGCTCCAGCCCCAATTATCCCAGTGTTTCGCTAAGTACCCCAGCCCGAATTGCAACGCTCCTAAATAAAAATTTACGAGCAATAAACGTAAAAGTTTAAACTTCCTGTTGGTGCTTTACTATTACGACACTTAAGAGCAGATTGCGCGGATTTACTGCTTGTCTGTGATGCCACATTAGTGGAGCGGGCACGCGAAATGAGCATGGAGTCAACAAATGAGTCAATTACCGAGTTTGCATATGGCGGAACAATTGCGCATATGGGAGAATGTAAACGTGAGACGCTATGAAGCGGTGCAGTGGAGCGTTGCATCAAACCTCGATAAAACTATGCCACGTTTGTCCTAGGTATGTTCTAGTAACGCGTTGCGAGTGATATCATGGCTCACATGCAGGTTGCAACAATGACCGCGGAACGCGATAATCGTGACCATGTTCGCAACGAATGCATTCTCTTCGGATTGACAAAGCCCGTGTAGATTTCTACACGAGACCCGCCGGCACGTTAACATGCACCGTAAATGCCGCCTGCAGCTGGAACGGCTAAATCGCGTCTCTAAATCATGCTGGCGACCTTGCGCTAGAAACAAACCGTGGCTGTTACTAATATGACGACTGGCTGACTGGCGATGCAGCCGCCAAACTAACACTAGTTACTCACATGCTTCGAGTCATTCCTGCATGCACAACTGCATCTCGTATATTGCGCCATCGATTTAAATTTCTTTACCGATTGCTAGACAAGAAGCCTGGAAACGAGCTAAGCCTGCGGTCTTAGGTTACCCAAAGTCCACCGTTCTACGCTGGGTGGTTGCGATTTTTTGCAACCATTTGATCCCTGCACATTTATGCCATCTTCCCGTCGTCCGACTCGTCCCGGCAGCCTTATTGAGATGTCTGGATGACGGGGTGCCTTCATCGCTGGTACTGTTGCATTATCCGCGACTATTAAATCTTAATGAATATTCATAAGAATGCAAAACTCACATGTCATTGCTAAACATGATGCTGTCGTTCCGTCCATGTCTGGCGAAAGTTGCATGAGTGACACTGGGAGTGAGTTCAGGCCGAAAGGGGTCGCCTGTCGGTTCAGAATGGAGTCGAGACGAAAGTAATGAGAAGTGTCCCCGAGAAAAAGGAAAAACGCGCGAACCCAATGAACATATTAAAAAGTTGTGTATGCAACAATTTGCAGTTGATTGGTGGAAATGAGGGTTACCGATTCGTGGAACAGTGTCAGGCTCGTAAAAATTTAAAACACGAAACACAGTTGGGAAATTTGCCATTCAATTTTATTAAGCATCTCTTCATTCCGGGTCACTGATCGCGACTGAATGGAAAGTTTTATTTATAGTATGATTTCCGTCGCCGCATAACCGTTACATGCGCTTTTAACTGCATCCGTACACAAAAAATTCGGAATTCAGTTCCCAGTATTCATGCAATTTTTAATTAATTGTTATTAAATTAACATGTCTGGTGCAACGCAGTGGAATTTTACTAGTATGCGATGTTGGGTTGACCGTTTCGACTTAAATCCCCAGCAACGTTTTTTATCTTCTGTATTTCGTTCAAATCTTTACATAATCCTTCTTACCTAAAAAGTCCTCGTACATTGCAGTGGAAATATTACAGAGCATGGAAGTCAATTATACTTAACTATTATTTCTAGATGTATAAAGACTATTTGTACTGGGAGCTTGGAATCTCTCTTGAACAAGCATTCTCGGTTGCTCATTAAGAAGCCTGAAAACCTAGCCTGAAATCCTTTAACACATCTCTTCGAATTGCTTTATTTTTCGACGTGAGCTAGATGATGTTTTTCCGGGTTCTTCCAGCAAAAATGTAGAGCTTATATAAGATACTTTAAAGGAAATAAATGGTCAGAGTCCCTATCCAGCGTCACTTTAGCAGGTTGAAGTCCCCGAGCAAATTGGGAGAAAATCTTGCAAACGGTATTAGATATATGGGCTTAAAGAATCTTTTGGACACTCCACATGTCATGGCATTCCATCCAGGTGGCTTTCTGCAGCGTTATCATTTAACGCTTATAACTATCGTCCAAAATTGAAAGTGGGAAGAACGCTCCTTCTCATTCTGTCAAACGTCGCATCCCGTATCCGTCGGCCAGAATTATTTTTTTTAAACAGATGGCCAACACAACCAAGTCGGTTTTGACGTGGGACATTTCCCAACACTATGGAAATATGTCACTCATTAACCTGCAGGACTAGACTTGTTGTTGAGGATTACCAGTATTGGGACTTACAACCAACTGCCAATGCTCCTCCTTGTCTCAGGCAAGGATCCGACGATATTCTTTAATTGACATTGTCTATATCAACTTGATTGAATTGGTTACCAGCTTTCTACTTCTTGTGGTTCGCTTTCTGCGGATGGATTTTTACCATATTGCTCACTTCCTTTCCTTTGTCAGGTAGCCTAATAGTTTGCCATAGAACGCACATACGTCTGATATTCAACCGATGCTTATGAATCGTCACAATGACAACCCCATGAAGGTAATGAACAATCTTATTGACGTATGGGTCACTAATTTTAGCAGGAAGTACAGTCTCAAGCTGCAGGACCCTTAGCTGGTCGACGAATAAGCACATTCCTGTGGTGTTTTCAAAATTAAACTAGGCTCTTATCCAAGTGAAAGGTAATATTATTTCGCTTTCCCACCTTTCCCTGAGGAAATTGATCCAACATGTTTATTGTTCCTTGTTCCAATTGAGTGGTTGTATCACCTAACATCTAATGGAAAAAACACCAGAAATCGGTGCTTTTACAGCAATTTCTTAATAAAAGTTAAAATGCAGTACATCATATCTTCGCCGCTAGAATTCGACCAAAACTTTAATTTAAGAACATTAAAAACATAAAAAACAAACTTTAAAAACATCACGGTTCTTTCATAAAGCCTCAGCTTGATCGGAAGATTTTCAGAGATTCACTCCTAGAGGTTGTACAACAATTGAAGTGGTTAATAGACTGTATGACAAAATTTTCTTGCTGCCAATTATTTGATTATTGGTTTAGATGATTTACTCGAAAGTCTCACAAGAGACGATATTCAAAAATTAAGTCTCTCATCCCCTAGACCGTGATTTCCTTAGCTTATCTTTAACCCAGCAAAACAAATGCCCATCTTAATATGCATGCCGTTGACTTGACACGCTTTTGACGGACCAAAAAGGATCATGTGTTCCTACCTAATTTTACTATCATTTACTACTATTCTTTGTGTGGCTATATTTGATGTATGTTATTAAACTTCGCTACGAGAGCGGCCTAGGCCGGACGTATACCACTCTGGGAGCAACGCATAGGTGCAATGCCTGTGGAACAACAAACGGATACGCGATGGTAGAAATTCGGGTCATCTGAGGAAAGAAGCGTAAGAATTTTCCGAAGAATTCTTAAATAGGACTAAGTGGTAAAAAGCACTTGCTACCACCGCTTTTTCTTCAATTGTGACTTTGGATATTCGGGACCTTTTGGGGCATCGCTAACAATTTCCTCACATGTCTCATTTGCGACAAACGTGTCAAAGTTAAGGATCATGTATCTCAAAGAGCAGCTGATCATCACTCAAAATAAACAATGTCATGTATCACCGTTTTACCTTTTCCTTGCAATAACCTCAAGAGACTTTACCCTGAAGATCTCATTAGATGCGGATATTGCCTAATTTTTCCAGTTACCTCCATGTTCTGCTGTAGTCTAAGTTTATGTACAAAGACGTTCTTGCAGATATGGATTCCCTTCTTTCTTAATAAGTTGACTGAAAGCCAGTATTTTCACTACAGTTTCTCAATACTTCAGCCAATTCGGGAACATATGACGAAGTTTTGTATCATCTAGAATTTTGCTGATCCTATTTTATTCTTTCTTACAGAAGTTCGGTTTTCGTATAATTATAATTTATAATTATATCTATAATAGATAATTAGTATATCTTTTGTCCGGTTGACAAATTCTATATTCTCCATTGTGGCAATCAAATTCAAAGGGTAATCTTCATCATCCAATGCTTCTGATCGTGCTTCCTTCATATCAGCTTCAAAAATCCACAATTGTTGCCATGATTTGGGCCTTTTTTCGCCTCTTTCGAACTTTTTGGAATTTTGCGCATGCTGATGGACTATTCGATCAAATCATATCATAATATCAGATGATAGAATTCGAACGGGTACTAAACTGGACTAACATGGCAACAAGATTGACATCTCGAGTTTCTGTCATTGACATTGCTGACATATCATGCGAATTCTATTACAAAGCCCACGAATCTCCTCATTTGTCCTCAGAGAAAAGTAAGTAATAATAGTGTGAATTGATCATGCGTGAACTAATAAAAATTTATAATCTTTTCAGTTTTGAATGAGAACCATCAAAATTACGAAAAAAATCTTAATTGAATGCGTGGGTAAGGTTGCGACCGCTTTTTCAGCAAAAAGGTGTCGAAACCGACTATACAATCTGGTAAAAGAATATTCTAAATATAAATAAGATTATTGTTCGTATGGAGCCTTAACTATTATTACTTCTTTGGTATATAACTTTTGATAGCCTCAGGCCGACAGATCCAAAATTCTAAATCGCTTTTTAGAAAAATTCGCTTTGATCCTTCTCTCCAGTTGTTAAAATTCAAATCTGATTTTTGAGTGATTCACTCTGTTAAAATGACAACAAATATCCACTTTCTTGCAGATTATTTCGTTATAGGTATCGAATTACAATCCTTGAAATTTCTTGAACATTTGCAATGTAATAGAGTCGACTTTGGTCAACGCAAATTGCATCCTTTTCCTTCACCAGATATTCCGCTTGACCTGATACGAGCAATGGCAACCCTATGGAGAATTCATAAGGAATTAGCCTGCACAGGAGGAGATGTCTACCAACATCGACATTGTCGTGGTTGTTGTCGTCGCCAGGAGGCAACATATCACCATCAACATCGTCTTCGACATTGGTAGTTATAGTGGAGGAAAATCTTTAATCACCGATTGAACTCGAAACAAGCAAATGATCTTTTATTGCAACACCGTCTGGCCTCATTGGCGTCGCCTTGATTAAGGTGCATCCGATTGCTTCTGTTCGTTGGTAGCTTTCAGTTAACTCCTTCCAGCAGATTTTCAACGGTTCGAATGTAATTCACAGGATGCTATCCATTAAATTGAAAAATAGGGAATATTAAGGAAATTTAAAGGGGCGTAGAAGGGATGCTAGGAAAAGATTTCCAAGATTTGATTAAAGTTGATAGAGTTGTGGGAAAGTGCACCATTCAAAAAAATTGTCAAATAAATAAATCGTAGTCGTCCTTAATAGTGTGGAGACGATTTTGACAATAAGATGTTGTGTCACGCTTTATGAATTGAAGCTGTTGCTGTTTCTTGCGATGAATTTTCAATGTTTCTTTTTTATTTTTCATGGCTATGAATTCTGTATTTCATGGCCTATAAAAACTGGAAAATTTACTTTTAAAGCTTTTTTACACTCAAACGCTTATTGCTTTTGATATCGGAGAAACAACTATGAATATGTTTGTTGAAGTAACAACGTAAGGATTTCCTCAAATTAATAAAAATTTTCCGAAACACGTAAATAAATTAAGTTTTGATAAAACAAATATATATTTCGGAAGTAAGAGGTTCTCCTTTTTCAGTGTTTGCTATTGATATGGTTTAGTTACAATGATTTTGGGCTTTTATATATTCCTTACATTTTGCCTGTTTCTTTCTTAATCTTTCTCAATCTGTTTCCAAGTCCGATGAACAAAGCTTCGATTCGGGATATTCGCTATCATTCAAGGATTTGGGAAACACGAGAATTGGCAGAAAACATAGAATTTTTGTGATCACTTCGTTACTGTGGGAGGATAACGTGTCTCCTATCTCTTTATATACAGAAAAACAGAACATACTCAGCTTCAAAGAGGATGGAAAGATTCAAATTTTACTTGAAGTACTTGAACTTCAAAGATCGAGTGATTATTCTGTTATGCTTAACTACCTGAACGCGTGGTAAAATAGTTTAGCTAAAGGCCCGAATGATCCATGCCTGTACATATTAATAATTCGACACCAAGTTTTTTGCAAATAAAAATTTATTAGGCAAACGAGGCCCTAACATTTCAAAACAAACTCTTCTTCTGACTTGTGGGAATTTAATGCAAGGTTTCTTAGTAAATAGTGTAGCCTGAAAAAGATATTGAGGCCCGCTTTGAGATTTGGCCAAGCAGCAACGAAATTATTCTGGAAAGATTCGCTTGGGAAGGTTTCCATGAAGTTTCATTGGACACACTCAAACTGAAATATCCGCCTTTAAATGACACTGAAGAAAGTGCTACCGTAGCAAGCAATAAGAATGAAACTAACTATGACAAAGGTTATTTTTCATCATGGTCGCAACCCATTTAGTTTCCTACAATCGAACGAGCTGTTCCTAGGACAAAACCGCAGAGCGGCAGGTCTTCCCTGAGACCCTAAACGCTAAGTGAAAATACTAGAACTAAGAGCTTAGTTTGAAGCATGGAGGCCGAGGTTCCTAGATACTACCGACTTAGGAATATGGTTTTGAATTGTTCTGCAATACTCAATCCAGGAAGAATATTCAGGTAGCATGGCTTCCCTACGTTTGCACTACCTGTTTTGATGGGCAAGCTTATGGGGTAACCAATATGTTTATGCAAAAAACCATGCACTACATGGTCTTGTTAATGGTGCCTATACTGTTGCATGAGGATGGCATTATTACTTACAACGGCAGAAATAGTTAGGTTTCTTTTCTACCGATATAACAGTTCGAGATACTCATTATAAACGGCTACCTCATTACGCTTCAATGAGGGACGATAGGACGATACGAGTGTGAACTCTTGTTTAAAAAGGCTTTGAGGTAGGGGCTAATCAAGGTAGAGACTCACAATAATATATGCATCCACATGTCCCAGAGACCGAACCGCAAAATAATATAAAAATGTACGATACCAATTATATCGATAACACTCCATTGATCAAACACTTATACAGAAAAATTGGAAACTTTTTAATGAACGGTTTATGAACGTCAAGAAATCATAGACGGGAAGCTACTTCTTCAATTCAAGGTTGATATTCGAGCTGGTCTTATATCAAGGCAACATCTAAAGGACTCCTTTTGTCTAATGAAGACTTGGTCGACATCATCAAGGACAAGGTCGACATAACATCGAATTTTTTGAAGCGAAATTACAAAATAACTTTAAAAATTTGATTTGACTAGAAAAGTCCTGATCAAAAAGATAAAATGCTCCCTTCTTATTTTTATTATCTTATATTTGTAATAACAATTATTTTTTTATAAGTTAAAGCATTTTGTAAAAAGAAGAATATATAGAAGTACTCTCTGTTCAGTTAGTCAATTAGCCTTTAAGAAAAGCAAATACATCCATTTATCTAAGAATATCAAAAATGGGTTTTTAGACAATTTTATTTCTCAATAGTGGCTTTTTATCAGAAATTCTAACGAACTATTTGTCATTCTTGATAAATATTTCGGAGAGTAATGCTGAGAGAAAACAACGCTAAAATGGAAATATATCTCCGCATTTTTCGCGATTATCAATAAATAGCGCGAAATGTTAAACCTGTTTTTCTATTCTCACGTCCATTTTCAAAATATTGATTCATTGATTTAAATAATAATAAATTTATAAAATTAACTGCCATTGTTTTTCCTACATTTGCCAAAAATTTCCTAATCTCACTATGTTTTTTTTTGGGTTGAGGGGTGAAGGTAATTTACGCCCGCAGTGTGGGACTCCTAGGAGCGCATGCTACCAATCTACTCACTAAACACCCCCCTGTCAAGAGACTCTAGCCTGGAACCGTTTGACACATTACTTCGGGCTAGGCCTCTTTTTACTTCGCCCTAGGGCGCCGTCAGCCTAGAGAAATCTACCCCCTGCGGGAGGGGGCTGGATGGAGGAGGACTGCTGGAAAGGAGACCCCCTAGACCCCGCGCCCAAGGTTATCCATGGTACATTTTTTGGCAGTAAGTATTGCCTGAGAGTAATGTGCCACACAGGTCCATTTGTCGAAACTTTTCAGCATTTCTCCGACCAGATTGTCTGGAGAAAGCTCTCCCATCACCTCCCACAAGTCCTGCCGCATCCTGTTCCGCCTTCTACAGTTGAAGAAGGTGTGACATGCGTCGTCCCTTTCCCCTGGGCAGAAAGTGCAGTCTGGGGACCGTGATTTACCAATCTTGTGCAGGTAAGACTGAAAAGTCCCATGCCCGCTAAGAAGCTGGGTAAGGTAATAATCAGTCTCACCGTGCCTTCGATTTAGCCACGATCCCACGTCCCCTATAAGGCGGGCAGTCCAGCGGCCATTAGAGTCGCTTTCCCAGGACTGCTGCCACTCGAGTATTGTGCGCTGCCTCTCCTCTCGGTTGACAGCATATCTTGAACCCTCCACTTTTCGGTCATAAATTCTCCGTCGCTCTCTAGCAAGGTGGGCGATGGGTATCACTCCTGCGATCACCAACACCACCGATTCAGAGACAGTGCGGTATGTAGACGCAACCCGCAAAGCTCCTCGTCTCTATACCTGCGCCAAGCGCTTTCGGTACAGCTCCTTACTGAGAGCTCCGGCCCAGACCTCAGAGCCGTACAGTAGCACTGACTGTACAGCACTCATGAGAAGTCGGCGTTTGCTCGGTGTGGGCCCACCGATGTTGCACATTAGTCGACTTAAAGCTGAGACGCCTATCGCAGCCTTTTTTGCCGTTGCCCTGATCTGTTCCGAAAAGCTCATTTTGGAATCGATCAATAGTCCCAAATATTTTATTGCAAGTTTAGACTCAACAGTCGCATCTCCGATCTGCAAAGGAATTACCGTGGGAATTCTTTTCTTCGTGAGAATGACCACCTCGGTAAGCTCACCATGGAAAAGATTAAGACCCGTATTTTTGAAGGACTTCAATTCAGATAACTTACGAAAGATACTATGTACATTTAAAAATCATATGACTGAGCTTGAATTAACAGCAGGAACAATCATCGTATCAGTGATGCTAGAGTTTCTGGAAAACAAAAAGCCAGAAAATTACACTGAACTCGTAGAAGACCTCCTTTTCAATTAAAAACTCTGGTATGCAATATGGGCAAAAATTTCCGCTTCCTCCTGAGTCACTTAGACAGACTTTCAGAAAATTCAGTAGTGAACTGAATTTTCCTTTCATGACTGAAGAGCAGAGAGAGTGAATGCATCTAAGTTCAAGTCGGCAACAGGTAAAAATTTCATCAACCAAAGAGGAAATGTAAACTAAACTGAAGAGGATCTTCGTACATGACCAGCAAAATTTTTTAGCATAAAGGGGAGGATTTCTGTAGGAGAGTGATGCAGTAATTTCCAGAACGATGGAAACAAGTCATAGATAATAATATTGGTTATAACAGTATATTCGGTTAAGCTGAGAAACATTGTTGAAAAGAAAAAAAATTATTTAATTTGAAGCTGAAAATTTTTGGATGCTCTCAATATTTTCCGTGCGTTATTAATAATATTTCATATTCAAATAAATAAATATTTATATATATATATATATATATATAAATATATACACATATATATTTATATCTTTCTTATATATTTTATTTATTTAAATGTTAATATACTATTAAAATCTCATCAACTTCCAACGAAGTTACGAATTTGGTTTATGTCCAGAATTTTATAGTTCGTCTATTGCATCTTTCCTCGAGATGGTTTCAACTGAAATGTTAATGCCAAAGAAAATACATGCGAATGAAATAATCTGGAAATGTTTAGTTATCTTTCATTGCGTTTTTTTCTTTCGTACTGTTTGCACTATGTTAATTTTTCATGAGTAATTTGTGCCACTGAATGCACTCTGAGATAAGAAAGCGAAATTCCAAAAGCAATAACGCGACTGCATTAGCTGGCAGTCTATGTATAATTTTCAAGGTCATCACCACATCACGCTCAAGGACAACGATGATATTTTTGACAACATAAGCACATCCAGGCAAGCATGCTGTTGAAACGATGAAATCTTCAACTCCGGAGTACCAGACTCATTCACTGTCTAAGTCTCAGACTTGGAAATCATCGAGATATGGTCTTGCATTTTCATTGCCAAGTACATTATTAAAGTGCTATTAAGTCCAAGAGATGATGTCGTGATTATGGTTGATATTATGTTTAAGTTGTATCCTTTTCATTTGCTCAGTCTTCTCCCATTGAGCCGGCAAACAAGCAACTACTCCCCGAACGAGCACTGGAGACGGTCGAATCGCACAGCATTTGCCTTGAATTATTTTCTAGCCATGCTTGAGCTTCTGCATTTGGTACCACTTGGACTAAACTGTAGCCGGGACTTGCACTGATGCTCCTTGCGATGCAATCCGTTCATTCCATGGGCATTTGACACTACATTGAAATTGATATTTTCAAAGTTTGGTCCGCAGACCCGCCCCCGCCCCGCCCCCGCCATCTTGGATGCTGCTGCTGCTGCTGATGAAGTGCTTCTTCTCTCGAGAGATGGAACAATGTTGGCGAAAGGAGGAGGCGAAAATGTGATATGTCTGGAAAATTCAACTGACTACCGTCTATAATTGGACTCGCACTTGTTTCAAATTGCAGAATCCTGATGTGCTCTCATCACCATCATCAGTAGACCGGTCAACATAAATCATCGAATACAATGGGACGGGGTTGATGTGTTGCTCTCTCATCCGAGTGGTGCAGGATAATGGGTGGCGGGTACTGATGACAGGATCAGGTGAGTTGTGAAGCTACGGTATTCACATACCCTAACAAATTGAAGCAAGTTCCTGCCAACAGACTCAAACAAGGAGTTAAAATAAAACTATTTTCCCAATTGTTTTGTGCAAATACATCCTATAAATGTACTTTATTTTTTCAAATGCATCTCCCGTATGGCACGAACGAAGTTTAAAAACTTTTGATTATATTCAATTAATGAAAGCTAAAACGAAGGATTGTATATCGAAGTAAAAGGTTCTGTTTTCGCATCTTGGGAGATTTCGGCAGATTACTCGTCGTGCAGACGTTATTTGAATTGAAGTTCACAACCAAAGAGTCAGGATGAATACAATATTAACCATGGATGAAGATACAGTCTATCCTGTGGGAGGACCAAAGAGAATATTCGCTAGAGTGTTCTCCTGTGGCGAAAAAATTGGCTACTAATGAACTTAGGGATAAGAGTGGTGAATCCGTGGAAGCAGGCATTTTTGCTCGACGACTGAAACTACTGAGGATCTCGCAAGAAAAATCGAGTACATGGACACAAAACTATAAACACAGCAGAGAGCACGGTCTGACACATCCGTTACCGAACTATCTAAGTTGTCCTTTGCGACAAGACCATAAGCCCGAAATACATCTAGTATTTTGTCTAATCCAGTGGAAGATGATGGATCAAACCCTAAAAAAACAAACCGAATATGTAGGGACAAGAACTGTTACCTTTGGTAACTTTAGCCCCCCAGACATTCCACAGATCAGGAACGTCAGTTGGTATAGTTAGGCTGAGCTTACCAAAAATCAATCATCTCTTCAGAATGCTTCGTCAGTGAGCCGGTACCGGATATATAACCGATGGTGTGATCCCAACAAAGGTGAGAACTAGTAGTTGACGCTAAGTATCAAAGTGGTCTTGATCATTACGGATATTGCTATTGGCGCGCAGAAAATATCAATAGGGAGGTTAGAAAAGACATTGGCGTGCTCGAGCATCGAGTCCATAGAGCATTGCACTGATGCGCAATGGGTTGAAAGCAGAGAATGACCTGTAAGGGCTGAATAAAGTTTTAACTACGAAAAAGACGTTCCCTAAGAAAACTGAAACTGGATACTTACAGTTTATTGAGACGAATAATATGGAAATAAATCTGACACAAGAAAAAGGAAAGGACCTGAAAACAAAGGGAAGGAGCTTCACTTTCCTCGCTAGTTTTATTGTTCTGTCGAGGATACTATTTTTGGTCCCGCTACCGATTTCAGGATGTTTTCTGTGTAGAAGAGACCAGAAATACTTTTCAACTGGTAAGAACAACAGCACAAATCTGCCAGAAGAGCTCAGCATCTGACTTAATATTTAATCCTACTTAACCTACTTAGCCCCCTAAAAAACTTAAGCTGTGGAGAACGTTGAGATGAAAGTCGAGATAAGAATAACGAATGAAAATTCTCAGTACAAAATCTAGGAACAAGAAGAAATATTTCAACGTCTACACACGAATCAATGGCAGCTAGGGACCTTAGAGAAAAGGTCCTAGAATTAAGACGCTAATATAATCAGAACAAGCTTGCTATCTTGGAGTTCGGGGTGGAGCCCACAACCATCAGATCATTGGCCAAAATTGGCAGAGAATTAAAAGTACTAATCTGGACCAAAATCTATTTCGTGAGAAATATTGCGAATGTAGAAAAGGCAGTTAGTCTAACTCTCGATGAGACAAATAACTACGAAAAGAGGTTAATGTCTACAAATCGAAGAAACTCGTTTTCTCAGGAATGGGCGCCTCACGCCTCAAAAAGAAAAAATTAAGGTCGATTGGTTACTTTGCACAATTCATTCAGGGCAGCATTTACTTGATGCCATACTTATTGGTATATCTCATCGAACTGCCTAGAATCAATTTAAGGTTCTAAAGCCCTAAAAATCGGCTCATGCCAATTTCTGAAACCAGGAATTGCCCATTATAAAAATTTTCTATGGCCATGCTGAAAAAGTCACCATTTTGATACAGGACAACACTCCACTACGAGTTTTGTCAGTACAATTCTCGAGATTTTGATCAGATAGAGGAGATATCAACGACTTATCATGAGAACATATCACTTGAAACCAGCAATGACAGCTCTCGACGTGCAGTGATTCGGTGTCAGAGGTTGAGCGATATTCTTCTTAGGGAAAATCCCATGTGTGGACTTAAATGTTTTCTAGAATGGCGGTTTGATTTCGTGCATCGCCGTAGATGTACTGAAATCCATCATAAGTGTCATTTTTTTTTTTTTTTCCTTCCGTTTTCGGCAGAGCCGAAAAACCAAAAATTGGCCCTGGCTCTCTAGGCACTGGCCAGCGTATTCGCTTATTTATTGTGATATTTTACCCGTTGGAACACGGGGGGTAGGAAATTAGGTAAAGGTGGGAGTGGTTAATTAGGATTTTCCTAGGTTTATACGGACTTTGTATTTAAAGGATGATATTTGTGGAATCAAGGAAGCTGCATAGTTGTTCTAGCAAAAACTCATCGTTTTTGCATAATAAATTTTCTATGTTATTATATTTAGTAAAGAAATTGAAATTGGCTCTGAAAGCTTCATATCTGGTGCATCTGAAAGTTTTGTGGCTCGGTGTATCTGTCTCATTGCAGTGATGGCATTCCTCCGAGGGCGCTTTTTTAATCTTAAATAGTCTTTCCCTGTTGTATGTTCGGTTTACCATAGCTCTATTTATTGATTTTATAACAATGGGGTTTATATTTTTGTTGTGGAACCAGGGTTTGGTGAGGTGTCTTAGATGCGGGGCTTTGCTCCATGGGCTAGGTTTGAAATTTTTTAGTAGCTTGTCTGTGTTATCTAACCACTTGTCATATATTATTTCATGTATTTCATTAAGGACATCATCCAGGTCCTTGTAGGTGTGTAGGGGATTTGTTTTTAGTATGCCTTCTTTGGCTAGTGAGTCAGTTTTTTGGAGTAGCTCTATGTCCTTGTGCCCTGGAGCCCATATAAAAGTGAAAAAGACCTCATTGTGTTTATTGATTTGTTCCCATATATCCTGAATTATTCTTTTGTTATTTTTATTGAAATTAAGGTTTGTAAGAGCATTTTTGGAGTCAGTGAAGACTGTACACCTAGAGTTTGGGAGGAAGTTTGTTTCCAATAGGGCTGTGTGAATGGCAGTGATTTCAGCATTTAGGACAGAAATGGAGTTATTGAGACTGTATGAGTTTCCTGTACCGTGTAATATTTCTGTATAGGCGATGCCTGTTCCAAAACGATTTTTGGCGGCGTTGTGATAATTATTTTGTTGTTTGTTTTCCTTATTTTACTTATGAATGTGTTGAAGATGTCGTTTAGGTCTGGATGTCTAATGTTTTTGTAGTTAGCGAAAGGTGTGTCTTCTGGGTCCCAAAAGATTTTAGTATTAGGGGGTAGCTTGGTTCTTTTGATTGGTCTGAAATTTGTGGTGATTTGAGGGAATTTGTTGGCTATGTAATTATAGCTATTTAGTGATGGTACTTCTATGTTTATTAGTGTTGTGTCAATTAGATTCAAGTGCATTAATTTGCCAAGTTCTTTTGCCGTAAGATAATCTACTCTCTCTCGGGTGTTCAATTCCTTGGCCATGTCGAACGCGTAGCTATTAGGAGTGCTAGGAGGTAGACCTAGGCACTGTTTTAGTATGTTGGCTTTGATTTTATCGATGTTTCTAAAAACGTACTCCGGGGCATGGGCTATGGTTGTTATCGCGTATTCTATTTTGGGTCTAATTAGTGTCCTGTAGATGTTTAGGGCAGTTTTGGGACTGAAGGTGTTCATGGGTCTGCATAGTCGTTTTATTAAGCTGGTTTTATTTTTATATGTGTCGTAATAATTATTAATGTCTTTAAAATTTCTAGATTTATTTATAAGTTTACCTAGGTATCTAATGTTATTCATCCAGGGTGTATTGATGTTAAGTATTTGTAGGATACTTTCAGGGTTATTGCTTTTGCCAAAAAATATATTTTGAATTTTGTCTGGATTTATGGAGAGTCTGAGAGCATCACATTTTTCTAAGAATTTGTTAATTTTGCTCTGCATTGTTAAAAAGGTCTCCTCGGCGTTGTTCCCTTCATGTAATATGGCGAAGTCGTCAGCATATTGTAGTATTGTCGTGTTCCGGTCCGTAATGTTGTGTAATGAGTGTGTATATATGTTGAATAAAGTTGGGCTTAGTACGTCACCCTGTGGGAGGCCATTTGTGATTCTTATTGTGTGGTTATTTAATTTAATTTTTCTATTCGTGTACAACTGTTGGATCCAATTTATGAACCCAGATGGTATTTGTAGATTTTGCAGTGTTTTTATTAGAATGTGTATGTCAACTTTTTCATAAGCATTTGATATGTCAATTACGGTTAATATTTTAAACTTGAAGTGTGTCTTGTTTGAGAGTTTGAGCATCAGATAATTTAGGCAGATGGTGGATGATTTGTTACTTGTGTATGCAAAGGAGTTTGGAGGCATTGAGTTGTTTTTTCCCAATATTTGATTAATTTTATTTTTTATGAGGTTATTTATTACTTTAATCGGTACGCTAAGTAAGGATATTGGTCTAAAGTTGTTTATATCGTTCCTGTCTTTTAGTGGTTTTAAAACTGGGACTATTCTTATAGTTTTGGCCTCCTCAGGGATTTCACAGTTAGAAATGGCTTTATTAAATGCATTCAAGACTATATCTGGATGATATTTGTGTGCAGTTCTAATATTGTCATATGTTATATTGTCCAGTCCCGGTGCAGTGGATTTCTTGTGTCTGTTCAGTACTAAGTCTAGTTCGTTTTGCGTAAAGTTCAGTTGTTCGTTGTTCGGAGGGGGAGAAATGGGTTCTATTTCTACATTAGGGTGTTGTTTGCTCTTGATTAGGTTCAGGAATTCCCACGCCTGTTCATCGTCAAATTGTAGTAAATCATTGTTCTTATTTTTTAATTTGAAGTGGTTGACAAATTTCCATAGTTCTGTGGAATTTTTGCTGTTGCAAATTTCCTTGATTTTACTATCCCAACTGGCTTTTTTGGCTTCAGATACTTTTTTCTTCCATTCGTATTTGTACTCATTTAATATCGACCAATTTGCCATGCTTTTTAATCTGTTAAAGTTGAGATGTGCATGATTTTTTTTCCTCCAAAGTGTTTTTAATTCCTTGGACCACCAGTAATTTGGGGGGAATCTGAATTTTTTGTACGTGGTATTGTTTATGATAATTTCTTGCAATTTGTTGTAAATATCTTGTAGGTTATCGTTGATGGTACTGGTTTTTATTTCATGCTGTATTCCTAATTTATTGTTGTTTCTAATGTGTGTGTTAGGGGAGAAAGGTAATGAGATGAGTATGGGCTTGTGGTTGCTGTTGCATATATCCTCCTTTAACACTTTCCAGATTATCTGATTGCCGTTAATGTTTGTTATCGAGATGTCCAATACCGACCTGACATATGGTTTTTCAGCATTTGTTCTTTCATATGTGTAGGCTCCAGTATTAAGGATATTAAGTTTGTTCCAGCTGATCCATTCTTGAACGCTTTTTCCTTTGGCATTCGTGGTGTGGTCGCCCCAGAGTTTGTTTCTAGCATTCAGATCTCCACCAATGATTAGGGGGGTGTGAGAGGTTATTGAGTCAGTGAGTTTTTGAAGTTCAGTTTTGAGTTCAGAGGCTTTGAAGGGGGGTGGTGCATATAGGGATGCAATTATGAAATTCGTTTTTAGGTTTAATGTTTTGATCACGATCGCTTCGATTTTACTGTTGTGTGTTAGCTGTATGAATTTAATGTTTTTACGTAATAGTATTCCGACTCCTCCTCCCATGCTATTTTCTCTAAGCTGATATATGAAATTATAATTTCGGAACTTATTGTTGGGGTTGAAATTGCTTAGGATTTCTTGAAGAAGGGCTGCTGTTATATTGTGTTTGCTTAAGCAGTGCTCTAAGTTGTCTTTGTGTTTTGTGATGCTTTGTATATTTAGTTGTAGAATTTCCATGCGGTTTATGTAGTTTCATTTGTGGGTATTTGTGCATTTCTATTTACTCTTTCAGTCTGGTTTTCCAGGTTGTCAGTGATGCTGTTTAGGATTCTTTTAATATTATCTGTGCTTGTATGTATGTTCTCTTTGTTGTTTTCTAAAATATTCTTCAGTTCCTCAACTAGGCTTTTAAGCATTCTTTCCATCTCACTAGTTTTGTGTGGATTTTGTGTAATAGGCTTTGACGTGTGTTTTGTTTGTTCAATTGTAGGGAAGTTTTCCGATCTGTTGTTGTTTAGGTTTCTGTTATTTTTGTTCATGTTAGGAATTGCCGCTATTTGTGCATAAGAGTGTTTGAATAGATTTTTCCTTACATCCTGGATAGGGTTTCTTAGATTATTTCCATATGTTTTTGTGAGTTGTGGGAATTCCGCGTTGGCAATGTCCTCGAGTTCCAGGCCAGCATATCTGTTTTTACTTATTAGTATCCTTGCCTCCCTATTGGTGATATTTAATATCGAGCTTGTTTCTACTTCGTGTTTATATGCGGTCCATTTCGGGCAGTCTCTGTTAGTGGCTACATGTTCATGGCTCTTGCAGAGAAGGCACTTTATATTTGTACAGTTTCCAGTACAATTTTGTTCTCCACACCTCATGCAAGTTTTTATCTTATCTTTGCATAGAAGAGCTGAGTGTCCTAGCCTTCCACAGTTTGCACATTGTCGGGGTCTGAATTTGAAGTATTCAACTTTATTCATTATATACGCAGTCTTGATGTTGTCAGGTAGGATGTTTCCTGTGAACTTAATTTTTATGGTTGTAGTGGGTATGAACTTCGTTGGGTCTGTTCTGTCCCTGGTCGTCAATCTGTAGGCCTCGACTATCCTGATATCAAGGTAGTCTCCTCTCCTATTGCACGGTCTTGATAATTCCACAAATTCATCCATTGTCATTTCCGTAGGGATGTCACGGACTACTCCATATCTATATAGAAAATTATTTGGTATGAAGGATTTTATGTCCATTTGTCTAAGAGCGCTGTTGTTTATGCTCTCGTTGGCCGCTTTGAGGTTATTGAATATCACCTTGATCCTATTAAAACCAATTTGTTTAACATCACTTACGTCCTTTAAACCTACTCTTTTGTTAATTAGGAAAAATTTCATAGGAGTGATTCTAAATTTATTGTTATCATTATTTATGGCGTCCATGAGTACCGGGAAAGAATTGGCTTTTGAGTCTTCAGGGTAGATATTGGGATTTTGTGTTGTCATTTGTCTATCATTCAAGTTGAGGTTAGGTTCACACGTGTCACTTGGAAGATTTACCCTTTTGTTGGATTCTAAACTATCTTTAATCACTTGAATTTGTAGGTTTGGGTATTCCTCTGGGAAGCTTTTACGTTCCGCTTTGTTTTTGTTATTATCAGTTATCTCAGTGAGTTTCCTTTTCTTTTGCATCGCAGCTTTGTCAGGCGCATGGGGCCCTTCAGGGTCCGGTGGTCTGACTTTCCAGTCCTCCATTTTGCTTAACCTTCAGAATCTACACTCTTTTGTTTTTCAAATGCACCAATATATAAAGTGTTCAGAGTACTTACTTGAAAGCAAATTGTTTTATTTTAATTTTTAAACTCGTTTTATACTTGCAGCAGGATACTTTTTTATAGGAAATATTCAATGCGGTAGGGTGGTTCTTGGAAAAATGGGAACTTTATCACAAGACTGTCGAAACAACTTAAAATCAAACTTTTCTCACTAACAAACGAACTTTCTTTTTATGTCAAAAATCGAACTGCCTCCAACTAAATTCACTTCGTGACTGATCATAAGTGTCATCAGGCTTACCTGCAATTCGTTTATGTCACTGGCATTATGTCACTGTCAATAGGGAAAGCCTGCTTTGTATGGTCAGGGAAAAACGGATAGCATGGCACAAGCTCTGACATAGAGTGTAGCTAGGAGGGAGTGAGAAGGAGTGACCCGAATTGTGACATAGTGATCAGCAAGAAAATTTTTTCTGAAGCTGATAAACGAGCTCCCTTTTCCGCTTCTTACATGACCCTTCGCTAGTAGAGAGAGAGAGAGAGAAATAGAGCTTAGATGTTTGAATCAAAAGGGGATATCGATCTGTACCTCTCATTGCGTTCAAGCAAGAAATGAAATATACTATACTTACATAGGGGTGCTATACTCTAATAGTTATCCCTCTCCCCTCGATCCTTTCAAACTGGAAAACAGATCTTTTCTGATTGTGCAATTAGGTGAGAAAAAGCAGGTCTAGCTCGAAGGAAGTAACGAGCAATTCCAGGTTTGTTTCTCTGGAAGACAGGGAAAGACTTTTGTGGACGTTCCCGAAGTCTTGTGTTTTTGGAATTCTTACACACAGATTTATAAATACTCTTCACTTCTCAAAAATTCAAATTTCAATTCATTTAAATATAACTTCCAATTTCATTCATTGATGAATGTTTATGGATCGAAAATGAATGCGTAAAATCCTTCAAACTGGAGGATGTTTTTGTGTAATTTTATCTGCAGTTTCTTGTTTCCAAAAATTTTAAGTCAAAACTGTCAGTAATATCCTTCTGAATTGAATTGAATTGAAAAAGTAGCGAAGTTACATTGAAAAACAGCCAAAATGAATCACTTCTAATTATGAAAACTTAAATAAACCTAAGACTCTTCTTATGCTTTTCATAGTTTATGCTCTTGCTTTTAATTCCCTAATATTTTAACAATTTCAATCAAAACTCTGGTTGGATCATAATCAGATAAAGACATTATAAAAATTTTATATGCATTTTAGTCCTATTTCGCAAAAAAATTTTATATGTTGCAAAGTCCTATTCCGCAAGTAAATTTGTTCAGGATGTCTATTAGAAACAGTTTGAATTCTTTTATTAAAACGTACTCCAATAAGTTATTCTGTTCCCTTCTGGAGTGCTTTTGTTCATCAGGCAATGCGAACCCAAATCCTTATTTAGGTTGGCCACTCCATTTATTTCATAACAAATGGTTCGTGAATTGAGTATCATTTTCAAAGTCATCCTGGTTTCCTGGCTCTACGAAATCTACATAACGGTTTCACTACCCTATCCTCGTACTCTATTTCAGTAATGTTCTACTCTTTTATGATTAGTTAGAAACCAGGTCAATTTGATTTGTTAGTAACATTATTCCATTATAAAGATACCGTGAAACCTCTTTTGGGTCCTCTCGTTCCCTATTCATCCAGCTATGATGGTTCTACTTTTCGAAGATTTTCAAACGTCAAAACGAATTTCATCGTAAAACACGTTTCTTGTAATGGGAAACCTTCAGGATGTTCTTGCTCTTGAATTGACGTATTTTGTGTCTTTGAATTTGATAAAGTTTCAACAAAAATTTATGATAAAATAATCAATTCCTGGGACAGTTCTAAATTTTTCGAATGGCTATAAACTGACATATTTAACGCTTCACTTACAACGATCATAATATATTTAAGGAAAGAACAAATGTTGTTGTATGTACAGCAAATTCGAATAAATTTATCTTGTCTTCATAATTACGAGAGATCTCCGCAGATTAAAGCTTTCAAAAAATATTTTTACCATCCAGTCACGTTGACTTTTTTGCCAATCTGTCAAAAACATTGAAAAATATGAAATCTGCTTGTGCGTTCGTTGTCAATTTCGCGTATAAAAAAAAGCACATTGCTCATGTCGAAGGATTATAAATATGTATCAATAAAGTTTATTTTATTTTTTATTACTTATTTTCCACTGAAAAAAATTTCCATTTTGAGCTTAAAATATACGAAATGCTGAAACTAATGGCTAAATAAAATCGATTTTGAAATTTTTTGAGTAATGACACTATTTGAGCGGTAATGGGGAGAGAGATTATAGCCCTATAAAATAGTAATGCATTATATGCTTCTTACGACCTTCTCTGACTCCTCCTAGATCCCCTACAGACAATCGTGTTTACCATCAGTTTAATTTCCCGATAGTGGAGCAAAACTACTTACAAAGTACAAACCAATGAGTAGAAATCAAAGCTCATGACGCTGTCGAAAAAAAAAAATACCTCAAATACCTAAAATATCAGAGTTGGCGTATACAGTGTGGAAAATGTGGGCGAGATCTCAAGGATTGCAAGATTGTGCAATGGGCTAGCCATGTGAATCGTATAGACTAGTAGGGGATACAAAAAAAGTATTGGTTGGGAGAACTGAAGGGTGGAGACTAGTGGGGAAATCGATGAAACGCTGGAAAAATGGGCAAGCCTCTGATGACTCTGCAGACAGTCTATCCCTGTTCGGATCTCGAAATTAGAGGATGCAGACCGAAGACCGCGATTGGTGGAGGTGCACCAAAGCCTCGAGAATGGTGCAGACAGTCTATCCCTGTTCGGATCTCGAAATTAGAGGGTGCAGACCGAAGACCGCGATTGGTGGAGGTGCACCAAAGCCTCGAGAATGGTTTTAGTGCTACGAAAAAGAAGTCTGCAGACAGTCTATCCCTGTTCGGATCTCGAAATTAGAGGATGCAGACCGAAGACCGCGATTGGTGGAGGTGCACCAAAGCCTCGAGAATGGTTTTAGTGCTACGAAAAAGAAGTTTGAATTTGGCAATTATTAGTTGTTATCGAGTTATTGTGGAGCACTCTTAACATGACTTATTGAGTGCTTCTTTAAGTTTAAAGAGTATCAACGATTTAATATTGAATGAATTATTGACAAGCAAGATTTTCGAATTGCTCATGCTTGTCAGATTCTTTAAGACTATACATTTGCATTTGCAATAAAGACATTTCACTTCAATTTTTAGGATGGAAATGGCAGCATAGAAGGTGCTTATTTACTAAGTTGTGGGTTAAATATGGGGTACATAAGGGTATGACGATATCATAGAAGATAGTTTTCATCTGACTGATCATGTCTTTGACTGCAGCCTTGATAAACGTATTAAAAATATTGGCCCTAAAATTGAACCCTATGATACCCCAGTGTGTATCTCGAAGGAAGATGACAGGAAGTTGTTGATCTTCAAAAGAAAATCTCGACCTAGGATGTGGCGTAAATCTTCTTCAACTTTAAAGGACCTCAGCATGTTGATGAGCCCAGGATTCCAAGCAGTTTTAAGGATCTTTTCAATGTCAATGTTTAACACTAATATAGTGGCTAAAGCCTTCATCAAAATTTAATCTACAATAGTAAGAAATCCCATGGTTTGAACAATCATCAGGGAAAATTAATGAGTTAGGAAATATAGATGTCACTGGCAACTTCTATATTTGGTTGCCATTCGTCGGTATGTCAACTGAAAAGTTATCAGGAATTGAATCGATAGTTGAGTTTATTGGTTGAGAAGCTAATTTAATACAATGGTAAAGTTTTTCAGATGAACCCTTGTTGCCATTTCATATGAAATCATTTCAGAACATCATTTGGGGAGAACAATAGGGTTTTAGGTATCTCTTAGTATTTCGGTTTTGAAGACAACAAAGTGTTACTGAGCTGAATGAGTTGTACGATGAGTGAACTAGGGACAGGATTTGTTCAGCCTTCTTAAACATTTTCTTAAAAGTTTTGGTCCATGTTTTTTAAATTTTGATAATATTTTAAAACTAATAAATGAATGATATTACAAAGTACTCGCGATGTGAAGGAAATAAAGGATCTAAGATTGTAATGATTATCGTTATCACTTATAATAGGGAATAAGTTGTCACTATATACAAGTATACAGAATTATTTCTAAAAATAAATCAAAGTGTACAAGCTCTTCCATTACGCACTTAATCTGGTCTTGTAGCTTTTACATAGACTAACAAAACGTCTATGTAAGCATTCGATTAGTACTTAGAGGAAAATCAATAACTGAGGGTTCAATTTCTTCTTTTTTTCTATCCTGCACTGCCACTACAATTCGAGCCAACAATTCACATTCATTACCCCACATTTTCAACTCCTTACAATGAAAAAAATCATCCAATTGTCGTACCTTGGCTCAAACTCACGATTATACCCTCCAGACAGATCCCGAAAACTTAGCATCTGAATTGTTGGAAGCCATCTCAAATGCTATTCCTTCCCGTCTTCTATACATTTCTCGTTGACAATGACGAAGACGGTGAAAGATGCTGCTGTCGATGACAATGACTAGGACAATAGTTTTTCAGCCTCAGTAGAAAACGTCTGAGTATGACGAAGGTCCTTACATATAGTTGTCGAGTATAAATGTCTAATAGTCGACAGTTGGGGTTGTGGTGGTGAAAAATCTCATTGTAGCCACTTTCTGTCGCTTTTTCCGGGTCAGGGATGAATAAGTGCGTGCTTGAATAGAAAATTAGCATACATAGTACTTACACTCACGGGGGTTCTCTCGCATGGCGAGTCAGAATATTATAACTTAAGGACTGTGTAGTCGTTATGCCTGCAGCGCCTTGTTATTTGCCAGGATGTCAGGTTGTACGATATACAGTGAACGGTGAAATACTGAAATTAATACCTATATGAATGTTAACACGATTGAAATAAAGTTAAAGTTTATTTATCTTTCGCATTTACTTTCAATTTTTGTATTCAACTGAAAATGCTAAGACCTATTTCCGCGAATTTCGCTAGGACCCAGTTCGGGGAATTTAAAAAATTTCCAAAAAATTTAAATCGTCCAAATGTAATACAAGAACAGATCTCCTGTTTGTACTTATCGTGAATCATTAATATTACCGCGAATCGCAAAAATCTTAGGAGTAAGTTGAAAGGCCTCCATAAGGACGAAATTAAAATAACACACTTTGAACTTATTTATACACAATAATACGTTTGTAGACGCTTCCAATTGAACACCGATACATATGAACAAAATTTCACCATTACACAACAGAAAAAAACCCCTTCTTTTGTGCCCGTTATTCAAGGACGATTTTCTGATTTTTCTGTGGATTACGAAAAATAAGCAGGAACTCAATCCATAAAATAGCTTTTTTTTGTATTTTATGTAATGATAAATAAAAAAAGACGATTTTTGCAAAACACTTAGGGACTCCCGAGAGAGGGGGTGGGGGGGATATCAAGCATGGAACGGAAAGCGGCAGAGCAGTCACCCAGAATACTTTTAAGGGATGTGAAGTTTCAGAGTATTTTAAGAAATTTGCCAACATGAGCAAATTAAATGGACTACTTTTACTATTTAAATGGAAAATATATTCTAGCAAGAGACAAAAAAAATTGGTTTATGCACTCTTGAAAGACTGTGAAGCATATGAAGGTTATTTTAAACTTTCTTATTTGAAGACAGGATCAAATATGGCAACATATTTCTCTTGTAGTAACTGGAAAAATACTTTGAAAGGTACGACAGTCACAACATTGTTTCTTTTCTAGTTAAATATAACAGATAAAGAAACATTTCAATTGTAATCACAACATCAATTAATTAACTTTTATCATACTCTTATAAATGTGTTACATGTTTGCAATAAGTTCCATTAAAATTAAACAGATGTCATTTGGAATTCGTTCGGAAACCTTAATACCGCATCGATGTCCATGAAAATTTTGAAGATCTAAATTATATTTCAATATTCTTTCTTTATAATACCTATAATTAATTTTTACACACTGGTATCGTAGTGAAAAAAAGTATGGAATTGGCAGCTCCAGGAATATTTTCACTCCTTTTTTTGAAAAGCAAAACGAACTTTGTTATTGCAATGCCGCAAAAGGCTTGTTTGATGCCGTTGGAATCCTTTGCGTTTCTTCTGAAGTGCGTATTTTCCGCCCTTCCGTCCTCCGGTGTCGGTATTTTGATTGAAAGTTTTACAAACACCTTAAAAGCTGTACTTCTTTACAAAAGACACAATTAATATCGCTTCATCTCATACTGTAATGCTCAAAGAAAATGACCAAAGCCTAAAAGTTGGAGAAGACTATTGAAGACGTTTCAGAGAATTCTAGATTGTTGGATGTATGTACAAGGATGTACTAAGTGTCCATGCTACCGTTTTTTATGGGACAGTAGAGCCAGCTCAATTTACTGTCAGCTGCACTCATGACCGAATTTGACAGAGTTTCAGTAAGGAAAAGATAATATCTAGAAGACACCTATTGTAGACCTGAAGCTAATTCAAATGGCTCCGTTGCAAAATATAAAATCAGGACTAAAGAAGCAATTTTTTAAGGCCCGGTCCATAAATAAAACAATAATGGCGCGCGAACAATTCCCATCATTGACGCACACATGTAAAATACAGGCGTGGCAAAGTCTCAAGCCAGTGATACGTAGTTTCCTCGGCAATGAAAGAGGTGAAAATTACAAAGAGCGTATGCCTTACATGGTCGATAACTTCAAAATCATTTGTTCCAGAATGTCCCTGCAACCACATTTGTATATGCTTACTTAGATCAATTCTAAGACAACAGGAGCACTTTCACCGATGTCTGAAGGCTTACGAGCAACGTTAGCAGAGCAGTACAATGAAATTGATTACAATTAAGTGAAGATAACAATTGGGGTTGATAACGAGAAGTTAATACGCACAAAAAGAAATACCAAAATTATCGATTTCTAAAACTTCATTATTATATTTTTTGTATTCATATGTATGTTTGTTTTTATTATCTTTAGTAAATAAAGGTAATGTAAATAAGTAGATCAATGCTTGTCTCCTTTTTATAGATAACTGAACGATTAAGAAAAATAAGTAATCAAAGAAAAAAATTAAAGTATCCAAATAGATCTATGTTGGATAGCTTTTGGATTTTAAATGAATGCCCTCCAAGACATTGTGTGGACCAATTTTTTGATTACATCACTACTTATTTTAGTCCATTCTCTACATGTCCATATTTGATATTTCTATTTTACTGATTGATTGCTATATTTTCCACCATAGATGCTCAACTAGGTTGAAACCTGGTGATTGGGGTGGACTTCGGAGTCGTCAGGGTACATTATACAAAGTCAACTCTTCTACAATTCTCGCGCAAAGCTTTGAATCGTTACCTTGTTGGAACATCAAATTGTCCTATGGTCTTAATTCAAGCTCCGGCATATAAATTCCTCTTGAAAATGTTTAAAAAAGCTGTTTTATCCATAGATCTGCTTATAAAGATTTCCTTATTTGAAGTTATTTTAAAATTTCCTTCACCAACTGCTGCCATATAACCTCCAAGCATTCAGAGAACCACCACCAAATTTTCCCCGTATGTTGTAAGCTTTTTGATCAAACACTTTTCCCGAGTTTTTTCCGCACACGCTTTATCATTGATGAGCTAAAGTTTTCTAATTAACATTCGTCGCTCACTAAGATATTACTTTGCTACTTTGCGAACGTAATTCGTTTTACCAAAGAATATAGAATATACCCTGTTCACTTTACCAAGCCACGGCTACTTCGCGCATGCCGACAAGTGGCAACTCTTGCAAAGACCACTATTCCTTAGTGTTCGTCAAACAGTTTTACACTTATGCTAGTGTTTATATACACACTCCTGCAATTTACTGCGAATTTCTCTTACACTAATACTCGGGTTTTTCACACGTCTTGTAATTTGACGTTATTTTCCTCACTTTGAGTTTTTGGTCGTCCTGAACGTGGCTTATTTTCAACAGTCGTGCAGTTTTTTTAAATTATATTTTACATCATACTCGCTTCCTGCTTTCTCTGCTATCATCCTTTATCATAAAAAGAAATCCCGAAATTTCGTTCCGTCATTGTTCTTCCACGTATCTGAGGCATAATTGCAAAACAAAACCTTCTCAAGGCGGTAAAAGCATGGTACATTTTAAGTTCGCTAAACGTTCAACTCGACAACTCTAGTCCAACTACACAAAAGGAAAATTCAGGGATTTCTATTATTCTAGGAAGCATTTGTTACTGAATCAAAACTTTTGAGTGTCTAATTTCATTTAAGCCCAAAAATTTATTATTCTATTTTATGGTATTGCGAATTGTATTATTTTAAGCTATTGGATTTTGTGGTACAGAAGTTAACTTTGTAACTAGTTTCTACTATATACGAATTTTTCAAGTTGTCAAATCTTAATCACTCTTCAATTGTGTGGAGTGAGTCAACAATTTTTTGATTAACTGTGTTTGTATCTGTTTGATAACTTTCGTTGAATATTTTTATAGTTCTCACTGATGACCTTTGTTTTCTTGAAAGTTTCATATTTACGAAAACATTTCTTTCGAATACTTTCTCGTCTTGCTCCTCAGATTCCTTTACTTCAGACGTTTGCTGATCCATCAAGGGATTTCCAACTACTCACTGTCAATATTGAGTCTTCTTCGAAATTTTCGACACGTTCACAGTTGTATGTCTGAAGCGTATACTCTACGGCACTGGATGTTGATGTGGGCCAACAATCATAGTGACACAATAGCTCTTACTTCTTTCGTGTAATAACGACAAAATAGTATCTATTTTCTACCACTCGTTGATATTTCACTGATACCGCGTTCTATTGTCACTTTTGCCCGGTGACATCCCGTCCCGTATCACCTAATTCGGCTTTGTCTTCGTTTTGTCCTTGCTTCAGCCTTGATCCCTATTATTAGTACCCATTACTCTTTGCATAGTGTGCAAACTCATCAAATTTAGATCCTTCATCGTCTCCTTATCGTCTGATCCCAACATTTTAACACTGCAACACTGGTAGACGGGAGTTTGCATTTATTCAATAATTCTCAAATACTAGTCAAAGTACACAAGGAAATAAAACGTTTTCAAGACATTGTTTATATCCTTCGGAAAAAGGGAAATGTTGGAATGTTTCATGTGAAATTACAGACAAGGACTAACAATTACGAACTCTAAATAAGTCATTAAAAACCGATTTAAAGCACCAAAGGCACGAAAGTGCAACAAGGGTGCACCGGCGTGCAAATATCTAATTTTCTGAGCTTCGAAATTGCCGCAAGTGCTCTAGCGAAATCGAATTTCCACGTCAACTTGATTTGTTAATCGCAAATTCCTACTATTTTGCTGTTTCCAAACATTTTATAGTTTGCATTTCTCGCAGATATAGGACTTTTGTTTTGTAATACTTTATGCGAGAGTAATGTGCGGTATTGCTGTGCCTTCTCAGCCAAATGCACCAGCGTCGTCGTGACACGCATATTTCACCCCAATGCGAATTATCAACGTAATTCGAGCAAAACCAGCTCGTCCCATTCCACGCAAACCCCACATCGCGACAACCTCCTTCCGCTCGCGCTTGTTACTGTCGCACATTTCCAAAACTGTGCAGTAATTGCACACGGACAGAGCGATTTCGCTTCGCTCACCGCAGAGAGAGTAGAGCCGCTGTGACGTGAGTGATAAGACGTCGCTGGGTGGTGATAAGTGTTGAATTGCTTCAGCTTCGTGAGGGGCAGCGAGCAAGTGAGCGCAATGCCATGTCGCCCCTTGCACAAATTGCACACCATTCGCCTCCCCGACAGCATTCAAAACGCACTCGCTGAGCGTTGCATCCGGAGATGTGTCGACCGAATGTCTCTTGCCATGAAGTTCTGCGCCAGGGTGGAGTACCGCGCGCGACAGAACAGGGCAGGAATAGAGGCGCTAAGTGTACAAGACGAAAAGCGACAGCTAGATTGCAATTCGGTCGCTTCTCCTGCAGACGAATGACACGTGACTGTGCTGGCTCGGGGTAAAACCGGTTGAAAATCAGCGGGACAGCCATTTGACTCGCTCTCGCGACTCAATTGGAGCCCAGCAGGAGAGGATATGCTTCGAGCCAGTACTGCCAGCTGCTCGCTCGCATTCAGCACACGGTTTGCAAGTGGTTGCTGAACGTGGTTCGCAGCTGAATGTGTTTCCGTGCGATGCATCGACGAGTGCGTGCCGCCGTGGGGCCAGAAGCTGCCACTGGAGCGGTGCATGGAGTCGGCCCGCCACAGCTGAGGAGCGTTCTTTCCCCTCGGTGTGGATGCAAGGTGAGTTGCGGCCCGGTCCTGGCCGCTCGGCGAAAAGCTGATATGCGTGCTGTTGCCGCGATTGCTCGTGGCTTCGGCAACTCCGCCGCCGTCGACGTTCCGCAGCACGAGTGTCTCCGCTTTGGTGCTGGTGCCAACCATTTTCCACTGGCCACCAGAGATTTTCAGTTGCTTGGCAGACAGCAGACGAGACGTGTTATACCTAAAAATATCCGGCGACAACCACAGGCCCGTGGCGTGCCGTCTTAGTGAAGTGAAGGAACCTGAGCAGACAGTTGTGTCGGAGCATAGTGGACCTGCAACGGGCCCCCAGAGCCCAATTCGATTCCAATTAGCAAGCGATGTATCGCGGGCCGAGCTTTGAGATCCCGAGTCCCGTCGTTGAGATTTTCCGTGTCGCGCGTCGTCTGCCTCCGATTCTGTGCGCGAGTGTACCCAGATCGCAGTGACAGTCCCAAACGTCAGAGTGAAGAATTTTCGCTGGGCCCTTGGTGACATTTCTGGACTTTAATCGATTCCGGACTCGTTTGTTGTCAAACCACAGACTCGGGTGTTGTTCCCGTCGCCGCTGAACTTTGCGAGCAGCGTCATTGCGTGGAGTCGTTGCTCGAAGCCGGACGCGGCTTGCCCTCTTGTGTTGAGTTCCTGGGCAGTGCTTGTGTCGCCCTTACGCCTATTTTCGTCTCTTCCGGCGCTCCGGTGCCGGGCCCCTAGCAAAGTCCTTCCGGCACCGTTTTTCCCGTGAGCCGTGCGAAATGTCAACGACGCCGTGTGTCCTGCGGTAGCGCAGTCCAAGCCCAGCGACAAGAAGTTGTTTGTGGTCGGCCAGCACCAAGTGAAACAAGCGGTCCCCGGGCTGTGCAAGTTGACGACAGGGTGACAACGGCTGCGGACAGACGATACTCGCTCGCCACTTGCCATTTCCCGTGGAAAACTCGACGCTCCCTTAGCGATCTGCTGACGCTGCACCTCTTCTTCTTGGCCAGTTCCCATTAGAAATGCATTCGCATTTGCAACCTTACTATCCAATTGGAAAAAGTCGGATGTGAAGAGCGCGCGTGAATTTCGCTTCGACAGTGTTCTCATGTGCGAAAGAACAGCGTATTGGCCAAAGTATTAGTGGAAATTCACGGAAAATAAGAAATGTGACAAGCAGCACAAGTTTCTACTCACTTAGCTTTATTTTTTGATTTTAGCCAATCTATTTTCGTTTCTTCGTTCTGTTCCCATTTGTTTGTAAATATTCAAGCAAAAAAGAAAAAAAAATGTTTTCTAAATAAATGAATCTATTTAAAATAATTATTGAAAATTCGTAATAATAAATTATAATTTAATTGGGTGCTCGTGTTAATAAGAAATAATTCATAAAAAAAGAAAAAAGATTAAATATAGCAAGAGAGCAATAGGAAAATTCTAGTGTTAAAATTATAGTCGTAGCAAAGGAAATAATAGTATCCAAATGTTTCAAGTTGTGATCCCAAGGAGCAGTATTTCGTAGCCAACATCGTTCTATGCTTGCATGTGGCTCGAGCATCGACCACTTTTTCCAGTAAGTTCGAATTACATTTGTTTTAAATTCATTTCGCTTGCATCTGATGTCGCTACGACAATTTCATTTTTTAATCGTATTCAAGTATTTCTAATACTACCCAAGTATCTTATTTTCTCTTAGGTTCCACGCGAAGGTGTCTATCTAGTCCTACACCGGCTAATTTTCAAAGAAATGCTGAATCATTTGTTTTATTCACATTGCAGAATAAATTTGCATTTATTTTTATTATTCAGTAATGCGCCATTATCGCTCAATCCAGCGTCAAAATCGTCAAAAATTATAAAAGCAACTATTGATTTCAATTCGATTACTTTGTGTTCAATTATTCTTTATTTTACATAAATTGCTCTATTTGATATCTTTTGCTTTTCAAACATCTACACTAGGGTTTTTGGAAAAATTAAAAGTTTCATGTAAAACCGTGGCTCTATAAAATTTGTGTGCCCGGATGGCTAATTTATTTTTTCAGGAAATATTGCCTTCTTATCCTTTTGCTAGCCTTGTTCGACTTTTATGTTGAAGAATTTGAAGTTGGCCCAAATTTATCCTTCCTTATTATTGAGACTTATAGATCTTTTTTGTAAATTAATTGTTGATCACACTTTGCACAACTGATTTTCAACTTCTCCCCACTCCTTCCGAATAATTCAGCTGATGCCTACACGCGTCGCAGAATATGCAGCTGCGCGTCTCCCCATACCCAGGGAAGGGTGGAGGAGTCTAATAATATTGTCCAGCAGTCAAAGTGCCTTACACGTAAGGTGATTACCAATCATTTCCACTTTAGGTCTCTGTAAAAGTTAAAATTAAAAAAAAACCTAAGCCTTCCTGGAATTTGGTTTGAACGGATTCTAGTGCTAATGTGCATCTAGTACACCCTGTCACAATTATTCAGAAACATGGTTCGTACTTACTTTTTGTTATTCAGAGTTTGGTCAGCCTTCCTTTGCGTCATTTTTTTGTCGATGAACAGGACTAAGTTTAAGTGTGCAATGGTATGTTAGTCTTCAGTGAGAGTCAAAGTGTCAGATGCAGTATAGTAGCTTTCATGCTATGAGCGCAAGGCTTTGGGTTGAAAGGGGATTCGAGACCATAGCGGTTGCAGCGATGCAAACTTAATTTACCTGTGAGCGCATTGCTCGGTAGGTTGTAATATTTAAAATGAGTCCTGGAAGACTACATTTATGAAGCCCTACTGGAATTAACGGCTGACACTGCGAGTGAAACCGAAAAAATCTCAAATTTGAGACAGTAGACAGTTTACGGTTGACAGTTTACCACCCAGCTCGTGAAAGCAAAGTAGACCTGGTAACGACTAAATAGTCTTACAAGAGGAGTCTTAAGCTTACATCATACATCAAACGCAATGGTCTCAAATTTCCTCATTTTTTTTATTTTTGTCGATATCGGCTTTGTTTTTTTTTTCTACTTTTTCAATTTATTTTTATTTATTATGAAATATATTGAAGGAAATATGAAAAAAAAAAGAAAATATTCAAGTCCGCTATGTTAGTAACGATGCAATCTTCAGAAACCTCTTAGAACGCTTGTTTTAGAAATGTCCAGTTTTGGCTTCGCCATATCGAATAACTACCTGAATTATCAATTTGCGCTAAATTAAGAAAATTGGAACAAGCTGCACATCTTTAAACAGCAGATAATCAAATTGCCATGCCACATCGAAAAGTTTGAGCACAAAGAAAATGTCCAAGTCTAGGAACTGAAAAAACGAAGGGCAGCCAATTAACATTACAGGCAACTGTTGATGGCCAAAAAATTCAAATAATTTTAATCTGCGTCAAAATTTACTTCTTCAAAATAATATGAACAGGAACAGGCCGCCAACGAACAGCCTTTGCCTTACCAGCTCTCAAAAGTAATGGCGCCGAAGTTTTTCACAATTTGAATGTTTTTTGAATGAGAACTGAATTTTTTTGAAATTGTTTTTCTTATCAAAATTGACAAAATTTCTACTTTTTTGTACCCAACTAGGTTTTAATTTAAGCTCAACCATCGACAAAACCCAAAAATGGAAAAAAATCGTGACCTTAGACCTTCGATGATGTAAACTTCAGACACTTTGCCTAGCCACGGTGAAGTTGTGTCTGCGTGTTATCGTCACACCAAGAATATCTTGTGAAAATAAAATTATTTACATAATCTTCAGAAAATTCTGCATAGAGACTCGAAGTAGTGGAAAACGCCTTAATTCGTTTTCCCCAGATCTTGGATCCTGAATTCGTTTCTTGAACAATCTTGAATATTTATGGCAGTTTGGGATATATTAGTTTACCATCATCAGCTTTAAGCGTTTGGAATTTTTTTCGGATAGTTTCGATTCCGCTTGACAGTTATGTTAAATTTTTGTGGCAACTACAGCCTGAAATACTCCGCGGATACCCTTTTATTTGTTAGCTGATGTGGACGAATTTTTTTATTTGCTGCAGTAGGAATTTTGCTGTTAAGCACGAACTAATCAGTGGTCACTGCAAACTTTCGGATCTGCCATATTTAGGGACCTCGTTCGGATTATTGAATCTTCCAGCTTGTAGTGTCTTCCATGTCCTCTGATGAAGCTAAGTGATGAATTAGGAGTACTTCTACCGTCTCCATTTTGCGTGGGTTGCCACATCGTCTGCGCAAGTCACTTGTTGGTTTTACCAGTTTGTTGGCATGCGTGAGACAAAATGTTGGCAAAAAGATCGTGCACAAGGCTAGCAAGGCGTTCCTATTGATCCTTATTTTTCCATCAATGGTGACTCATTTTTAAATGGAAGAGGATATTGGATTGCAAAGTGTATGAAGTGTGCAAAAATCATGCAGAGACTTTTACGTCAAGATTTCGAAAATCTAGAAATCTATTGACAGCTTCAATGTTAACGGGAATTTCTCAGGATGTTGAAAAACAATTATTTCAATTTGATTGTGGATTACGGTGATCGTCATTTCGCCAAGGGTGCGTGTCAAAATAAGAACTTAAGTATTTTTATCATCGGTGTTCCGTATGGCGAAATAGTTAGACCCATTCAAGCGAGATTAAGGGTTGAAAATATTCGAAATAAGGGTAAGATCGCATTTGTTATCATATATACGAAGTTGCGAGGTGTAGAAGCTTCGAAGCTTTGAATCCTGTGTATCGTTTTAAAACGGCAATTAAATGTTCCACACTTTCTCTTTGTCAGACCATCGACCATCAGTCCATCGAATCTCACAGAACTTTTGGGATTCGAATTGGCTCGCTATAATCACTTTCATCCCTTTTTTTATAAGACATACATCATGTTTTAGCAGATCGGGGGTTTCATACTTCCTCTTCTGACTTTTTTGCACTCTACTAGTTTTTCACCGCAGTCGAAACACCGGTAAAAGTCAAAAAAGTAAAAAAAAGTCGTGGCATGCGCAAATATACAAAATTCAGACAACTCCGGAATGTAGGCGTAATATTCTCCATGATGCTTGAAAAAAGGTGTATCAAACATTTTAATCCAGCTTAAAATTTCTCCTTTCAAATTAATGTAGAGGTTACCTATACAATGATTTTTTAAAAAGGAAAATTTTCACCCGGCCAGTACCAACGTTCAAGAATATTCTCAAAATATCAAATGCAAAAGGTTTACGTAAGAATTTGCTAACAAACAAAAATTCTGATCGAGTTAACTTTGATGGTAAGAAATTTTTCAATTGTACATTGCTTTGTACTCTACTCATTTCGACATTACCATCCAAACACAAAGAAAATTAGGACATTTTTCGATAATTGGACCCATACAACATTCACCTATAAATTGAATCATCAACCTCAACATTGCATCGCCAATGCCGTTGAGGTGCAAACCCTGTTTAACTAAGAGGATGCAAACGCATCTTTTTTTCGGAAGTTTGCATGTTTTTGAAAGCTGGCCCATAAATTGTCTGCGTCTAGCTAAAGTCAGAACAAATTTTCCAGTTTCATAAATAAGAATATTCCGGCGGCCTTGATTTCTATAATAAAATGTTAATAGCATTGAAAATGAAGTAAAAACATAATAAATAGAATGCCAAATCCGCTGGTGTATGACAAGGAATTATAAAAAGCGTGAATATTAATAAATTGACATTTAAACTATACGTCAATTACAAACTAATGTTGTTGCTATTGAATGAGCTGGAAAGCGATGTTCTTTATACAAACAAGGCTCTCAGATTTCTGGAGTTAATTAAAAAGTCCTGTATCCGAACTGAAACAAACTGGGCCTAAAGAAACTTAAAATTGCATCTTGAAGTATAACACGGTTCCTTTATTGAATAACGCCAATTTTATGCACAATGAAACGGAAAGCTCATTTTCCATAGTTTGCATATGCACTACATATTTTCAAATGAACTAACGTCTAGGTAAATTGTATAAACTTCACGCCTGTAAACTCGGACATACCTAAGGGAAAAAAATGCACTTGGCTGTATGCGTTCTAGCTGTCTAAAAAAGATTTTTTTTCCTAATCCGGAAACAAATGCTTCCTCGTAAGACATTTGCTCGGTTACAAAACTTCAATCAGCTTCAGTCCAATTCTTTGCATAAATATTTTCAAGTATTTTGTCGTTGTAAAGAAGAGCATTAAATCTGGAAATGTGCATCAACTCCTTTTGAACAAAGGATCGAATGAGGAAAGACACTTTTATTGATCAGAGGGAAGATCACCAAACGAACTGCTAATTGTTTAAATGAGAGAAAATCATCTTTGTGACTTCTGAATAATCGGTGTACGTAAATATACGCATCCTTATAAAACACAAAATGGTTGAAAACCTCTTGACATGGTTATGTGCTTGTTGAGCCTAGTTACGAGTATTTGCCTGTTCTCCCAATCAGGTTAGTTATTATCTGAGTTAAAACGCTTTTTTTTATGTTTGTAACGATGCAACTTCAGATACTACTTTTCAAATTTCTCCTAACTATGGTGCACCCCAGAGTTCTAGCTGCGGTCCTCACTTTTTTTTACGTGTTTACGTATCTGTAGTGGTGCTCATATTCTAGTTGTTTACTTTTTGTTGATGAACCCAAACTATTTATATCTACTAAGAAGTCCAATGAATGATTTGCTATTAATCATCCTCTCTTATCGAAAGGGCATGATCCATTTTTGGAAAATGCACATTGCGCTGTGTTAACATCACCTTTTTAGAAACTACGCCGGCGTCTCAATAATCAAGGTCACGAGTACCATTTTCGGCACACGGAATCCACTTAAATGATTTTCTATAAATGCGTATTTTTTTCTTCTTGATATCGAAAGAGTAGATATAATTTTCATTATTATGAATTTTGAAAAGAAATAATGCGCAAAATAACAATAAAAAATCAATATATTTCAAACTGAATATTTGAAATAAAAATGATGTACAAAAGTTAAGATGTCATCAAAAGTATATCCTGTATTTCGCTTACGCTTCTTCCGAAACTTTGATATTAAAATTTCAAATATACACTCCCATTAGTTTCTGCACAAAGTTTTATTTTCTTTTATTCAAATATGAAAAGAAACCTCCTTAAATGCAAACTGGAAAGCTAACAGCTAAAAACTGAAATTTTCTCTGATCATTAATCGCCAAACCACGTGTACCCCTATCAGTTAACGACTCGAAAATTACTGTAAACATCTTTACGTCACATAAAACAGGTGTCTGAAGTTTGTATAGTTGCAAACGCAACGGTCTCGAATTTTTTCACTTTGTAGATTCTTTTGAATGATTGGGTTGACATTTTTTGTAAATTATTACCGTGATTTGAAATCATTGCGCTCTACTAGTTTTTCATTTCAGTCTGATAGACAAAATCAAAGAGTGAAAAAAATCGAGACCGTTGTGTTAGTAACGATGCAAATTTCAGACTCCTCATAAATTAACGTTACCAGAAATGAAATTTTAGATGAAAACATTTTAAATTCAATACTTCAGCTCAGCGCACAATTGCAGTTTAGGGTGTACCGAAAACGCAACACGTTGCAGGGAACGTGTTGCTTTATTGTATTTTATTTATTGTACTGTTCTGTAGACTTCATTTTCACTTTCTAAAAGGGGAAAAAGGTTGAAACTTAAATAATAACTATTAAATAAATGAAAATCTTTCCATTATCCTTATCTGAAAACGTTTGCTGATGGTGTTTGTTTCGATTTCGTAGCATTTCGTAATTGTTGTTTGACCCTGGTTATAATACGCCGCGGATACCGGCAAAATTGTTCTTCTCGGAAGTTTTCAATTTCGTTTTCTAAATTTGTAGAAAGAAAATGCATTAAATTTGTTCACCCTTCTCGGCGACAGACTAAACTGTTGCGAAGTTGTGGTTATTGCGACCAATACTAATTCATTGATTACAATTTTCCGAAATGTCCTTATCGTCACGCCTCCATTTCTGAACTTCTGAAATTCGAAAAAACTGTAGGAATTTCGCGCGTATGTGTAGGCAATGACCTTACAATCTCAAGTACAGCCACCAGAAAGTAATTTCCAAACGTGGCACTTTTACCCGAGCCTGAATTTCCTTATTATCATTAGGCAATGAAAATAATATCGATACGCACCAGGCGTCAAAAATTAGTTGTCCGTGAATAAAGTGCGTCTCGCAAGATAAGATAATAAACATTTACCAGCAGACGCGAATGCGAGACGTATTTAGGAAAGTGAATGGAAATAAATCCAAATAAAATACGAATTTTCGCGATACATTCAGCGTTGCGTATTTGCACTCCGCGCGCTGGCCCATTATTATGCACCTTGCCTAGTGCTCGCGAGGCGGCCGATAAGCTGCGTCACGTCGCGCCAACAGCTCTAATCAGGCTAGACATGGTGTCGGTCGGTCATTGTGGCCGGCAACAGTCGAGGACGCTGATAAACAGCGTGAACGACGTCGATTTGCTGCTTGTAATTGTGATTTATCAGACTAGTGCACGGCTCCCGGCTCATCGAGCCGCGTTCCCAGATAATCCTTTCATTCCAAGTGTTGTCGAAGGAAAACTAGCCAAAGGTCTTCCGGTCGAACCAAAAACTCTTCCGCTAACAGAACACCATTTTGCTCCTCGGAGCTGTAAATCAGAGCGCATCCAACTGAACAGATCCGAAAGTAAGCTAAGCGTGAAAAACAAAAATCTCCTCTCACGTGCTCAGGACGAAAATAGAAATCCACTTCAAGCTTGAAGAATTCAAGTCATGTCCAAGTGTTCAGAAATAAATAAAAAACGAAAAGTTGGAAATCAGTGGCGGGAGAAGGAGCTGAGGAGCTGGCGAAAGAGCGATTTGGGACGAGTTTGTGGATCTTGGATTTGGTTCTTTTTGATTTTCTGCTTTTTGGTTCAGCGTCGTTCTGAACCGATGTCAGCATCTCTGGGCGATTTAAGCGGCAAAATAACTCAGTAGTAATCTACGTTTTGCATAAGTAAGAAAGTATTTGTAGCACATATGGCGTACCCGTATTATGATGTGACGATACTATAGGATTAAACATGTCACACACGTACGCGTCATATCATACACCATATATTCAGCGGAGAATACACACGCATGTGCCGCGATACAACGAGGTACCGCGCTATTTTAGAGGATCTCGGTGGAAAATTTTGTTTTTCGAGTTATTTCCCGAATACTCAAAAAAGCGAGTGAAAAATTGGTCAACCGAAAGGAAATGCGAGGAGTTTTCGGATCTATCAAAGTTCTCCTCAACCAACAACATTTCAGCGGGAAGAATGATGTGAAGGAATTTGTTCACCTCATTCTTGCCCACTTATTTGGAGCGTTCCACATAACATTTTGAACCATTGTGCAATTGTCAATTGCAATTCTATGTCCACTCCATTTCTATTTGACTCATTTGTGGCTGGATTGCGTAAACATAAAATCATGTTTTTGACGGTGTTAACTCTTTTCTACGCCGGAAAACCATCGACTTTGTAACTGCTGCAGGTTGCCGTCATTCGCGAAATGAATACTTCCTTCACTTCCACTTCCCATCTGGCTACTGGTTAGAGAAACTCGCATATGAATATCTAATGAAAACAACTTAGTATGGACAACTTAGTCATTTGTTCGTTGTCATCCTTATCGTTCTAATGACCCATGAAAAGATGGGACAAAAGGACTTCGAAACGTGCTGCAGATAGCAGCTTACAGCTGTAAGGCGTCTCCGAAGCTCCGGCGAACCTCAGCATCAACAGTGTCATCTACATCTACTACTACAAAATCCAAACTATTAGCATTAATTATATTTGACTTAGGGTGTTTACAGATGGTGATTGACTGTTACGAATTATATAAACAAAAATATATTTCAACGTTATACATAAACAATAAGGAAATATAAAGGGTTCTTTTTCATCCAAAAAGTATTCGTTCACCTAAAGGATCGGTCTCACTTAACTGAAGATAACGGTACTTTTTATGCGGATAGAGGAGTCGGAATTTATCCACTAGTCTTTAGGCTTCCATTGGAATACAAGCTTCGATGCCCGAGAGTTATTTTATTTTAATCTTGAAGTACGAAGGACATTCAAATATATGAATGGGGATGATTTTATGAAAAACCGACGGCACAACCAGTTCATCCTTCGCAACGCACCAAAATAAAGTATTTAAGGAAAGAAGGCGTTCAGCTAGTTGAAATTCTATATCGATTGCATGCACAGTTTGGGGGATATGCACTTTCATGGCCACTAATGAGGGCAGAAAAAGTGCCAATTGTGAGTCACCGAGATGCACTAGCTCCAGCAATACGCCTGACAACGTTGCAGCTGTTTTGTAAACTTATTGAAAGAAATCTTCGCAATACTGTAGTAGAAATCGAACCGTTCGAGACCACCTTGAGTTTCGAAAAATACGTCTCCTTACCGCAGAACACAAAAATGGGAGAGTTGAAGTTTGTAAAAGTCTTCTTGCTTTAGAGGACGAAGAGCAGGCTTCCTTGCTTTCGTGTGGCGAAGCGTGTGTTCACCACACGTGGTGAAGAAAGGGGCAGCCAGGACCATCAAAATCCAAAAAACTTGTCGTCCGTGAAGATTATGTCAACGGTTTTTCGGGACCCTCAAGGAGTTTTACTCATTGATTCTCTCCACGATCATCGCTCAATAAACGCTACCTACTTTTGTGGCCTTTTAGACCATACTTAAATGCAATGAATTCCGCTTGAACACTTTCCTGACAGCCCCAACCTTTTCATCATGCGATTTCCATATGTTTGGACCTCTCAAGGATGCACTTGGAGGAGAGCGTTCTACAAACAATCAAAAGCTTGAGAACAGTTTGTGCGCAATAGTTTAGATACCCGCCCGAAGTCATTCTTCGAAAACGGCATGAAAAATCTACTTTGATGAGAAAAATTCATTACTAAAGAAGGAAACTATGTACAGAATAACTAAAAAGGGTATGTTCTTCCTAAATGTAAAATACATTAGTTTTGAAAAAGGCCCCTTTATATTTGAATGGCCTCTCAAAAATGTGCTGCAAATGAAACGACAGTAGAAGAAAGGAAAGTTATTATTAATCCTCGTAGCGAAGGAAAATTGTTGCGGGGAAGTCGGAAATTTGTTAAACTTTTTCTTTCAATTTAAGCATAAACAAAATTAAATAGTGGAGGATATATTTGCATTCCATGCAAACTACAGGCATGTGGAGATCAAAACGTTCTAGAAATAAATGCAGACTTCATAAAATATCAAAGTAATGTTTATTTATACATATATCTAAATATTTTTTTTCGAACTTCTTAGAAGTAGAGCAAACCAAATACAAATAAAAAATACAAATTTTATTTTATTTTTATTTTATTATCTTCATTTTCAGTATTATTGTTATCCTCACCAAGGATAAAAATTCGCCTTGTGACTTCTCTATTATGATTGCACCTTCTATTTATTTGCGATCACTTTGATGCTGTCTTAGTCGGTTAAACCCATCCAGCGCTTTCGAGGTTTACATACTGGGCTGTATTCTGCGGTGCTCCCGTAAAATATATTTTTTTTTGTGTTTGATAGTCATTCATTCACTTCAGGCACGTATATTTAGTTTAACTATATGTTATTAGTTCAGGGTCGAATTAAGTATTTCTTACAACTCATTGTATTTAATACAGGCGTAAGTACACACAGCATTAACATTTCAAGCTAATTCTTGATCTAACGGTAATCGACTTTAACGGATTGGTAAATTTTCTCTCGCCTTTGTAATGCAATATAAGATTGAACGCTCATAGCTTTTACGGAAACACACATACTACAAATATAAGTTTTCGTGTACATTTTCTATCCCTGTCTGAGAGAAGCCTACCAAGAGTTTTAGCGCTGTGTCTGATTTACTTTTTTGTTCAACGATTATTTTCCATCTAGGGTTTCGTCTTAATTGTCTACTTTCTGTCAGAGGAGAGACGAACATATATGTTTGATGAAAATCTAATTTTAAAGTCATTGTAGACGAATCATCATGTCAAGAGCAAGATCGTTTGCATTCCACATTGGTGTATTTCATCTACTTCGCATTATGACCGATCATTCTATCCAAAAAGAGGATAATTTTCTTTTTGTTTCACCAACAAAATTAGTTTATAGCGAAATGTTACTATGAAATGTAGGGTTCTATTTTTAGTTATTTTTATACAATTTTTCGTACTTTAACATCAAACAGGGCTATTGATCTGACGAATCCACGTCGTTCACCAATTTTTGCAGTAAAAACCCACTGTGTAGCTATTTTGATAGTATTTGTGTCACAATGACATTATCTGAACCTTCTGAAACTTCTAAAATAGTTTGAATTTGATGCTAAACAAATATTTACCGTCTAATATAACCTGTCAGATTGCTATTTTTATCTTCGACCGATTACACATGCCCGCAATAATAAGTTTAATTTTAAATATTGTCGCATTGCCAGACAAAGCCCAATTAGGCAGCTTTCTTGAATTAGAATGTTAAGTCAACTAAAATTAGAGTTGAAAATCACCCGGCCTAAAAATTTTTCGAGGTACGCAAGACATTCCAGGAATCATCAAAGCAAAATTAATTCCATATACAGATGAAAATATTTATAGACATGCGAAAAATGGAGCGAGTGCGATAAGAAATTATGCGTATCATATTTGATTTGAAAAATCCGAATATTTTGTTATTTTTGTTTTTACTCATTGTCTGATATGACTTGTTATCTGCCAGGAAAAAGATACCAAACGAATTGTCTTCTGTCTAATTGAATGAACAAGCACAGACAACGCTTACGCAAGGTGAATAAACCGTGGAATATAGAATGAAGCAAGGACCTTATTTCTGTTGTAATAAGTCCATTAAAATTTGTCATCAAATTGTAGCGAACAATGAATTCGACTTAGAACTAAAAGAGTATTAAGAAAGATACATATATTTTGCTCATCTATTTATTTTGAATTTCTACTGGTACATGCAATTCGTACATAAGAGTCTATCCTTAATATCAAAAAAAAAACTTTATAAAGTCTTCCCGTGAACGTGAGGGCACGTTTCAAATCGATTTTCTCGCCTAATATCCATAAAAATTTTAATCGCAAACACCAAAAATGCCAATTCGGTTCAGCACATTCTCTCTCTGCGTCCTTATCGCGTACTTTCGCTCTCTTTCTTTTGTCTCTCTCATTCTATGTGTCATGCGACATCAGAATTTGAGTCCTCCACAACAACACATGAGAGAATATTTCGCTATGTTCGAAGTTCGAATCGTTATTTCCTTCAAAAGTGTGTTCCATATTTGTAGTTGCATCCAGTTGGGTCTATGATGTATACAGAAATAGCAAAAAAGGACATTTTCTGCACGCTCTAGTATGCCCTGCCTAGAAGTTTGTTTCTATATAAATAGAACAGCAAAGGCAAAGGCATAACCAGATTTATTACGGCTATCAAAAGCTATAAAAGTGTTTTTCTTTCTAGCCTACAAGGGTATAAATGTTGTGTTTTGATTAATTAGAGGGCATGTCAAACGAAATAGCTGTGCATGAACTGTTAATATTGAAGCTGCAGGAATTGAATGAGGGAGACTTAGTTGGCCGTCGTATAATGGAATTAAGCTTTCAGCTTTGGTATGCGTTTTATTTTTATTTTGTTTCCTACAAAAAGGAAATTGCTAGTATTCGGATTCATGTATGTGTGACCCTTCATCACTCTTTGCAAAAGATTTAGAGGATGTCGATCTTTATAGGTAAAGCGATTAGGAGTAACGACCGGCAGTTAATGAATTTAGCAAATTGATTTATTAGTATGGTTAGCCTTATTAAAGTATCAGAGAATAGGAAATTGGAGAGAATCCATTTGTAGAAATAGTCCTGCAAATTTTTTTATATGCGGCAGTAGGTGTTGCCCCTTTTGAAACCAAAATCATTCGAAATTGTTTATGTCAAACAAAAGATGAACCTCCAAGAGCTACAGATCGGAATGCCATGATTTTGAAAATTTCTAGAATAACTTATAATAATAAAATAGCTTGAATGTCACCCATTTTCTTAAAATTTTATAGATAGTAAACTCCCATTGAATCCAAAATCTGCAACAACATCGGCCATAAGCTTCTAATGAAATTGAAACTAACATAAGATTGAAAAGAAATGAAGAAAATCTGAACTGGTGGACGGAGTGCTTCCGGGAATTCACAGTAGCCTCGTAATAGTTGCACACAACTCGTCATTTTTTCTTTTAACTGAATAAATCGTTAATTTTTCAGAATAATTTATTTCATTTCGAAAAACTGTAACAATTGCGATCCATATGTGTTTTTAGTTCAAATGAAAGATTATGAAAGAAAAATTTGACAAACCTGAATATTTTGGAACACTAACACTATTTGGGACCCCTTCCCCAATAAAACACCAATTTTCAAATAAGGAAAAATGATAGGGCATTAACCTTATTATATCTGCATTCTACTCAAATAATGGAAAACACATCTTTGTTTACTAAATTGGATCTAAAAATTAATTCATCATCTTACAGTTGAACAGTTTTATTTTTTTACAATTTATTAGTATATATTTTTTCGAAAAATGTGCAGGGTTTAATGGTTTCATTGTCTGCGCGATATTGAAAAAAATGAATGTCAGACAAGCCAAGAAAAATATTCCTCGCGTTTTTTTTTGTGTTCCTTATTGAATGGCTTTCCTTCCTTCTCTTATGCCCTACTTGTCTGAACAGATTACCGATGATTTACTTAGTGGTAAAATGAAAATAATTTAAAATAATTAGCAATAATCTCTGAATAGATATGAAAAATATTTTATTTAATTCTTCTTTTGATTTTATCGTGTTTATTATTTCCAACTCTATATTTAACATTACATAGACTGTCTATATGCATTTCTTTGCTAATGCCATATTTACTTTCAATTTGAATTTTATCAATTCATTCGAAAGAAGTGAAGAACTTCTGTACTTGCTCATCATTCCTGTCAGTGCTGTCCATTTGTGCAATGAGTTTGTGAATAGTTTTCCGGAGAAATTCTTCTGTTTACATCACATATGCAAACCATTTCAGAACAAAATATTCGCTCAGTGACACCTCCTTGAATGTAAAATGTAGCGAATTTGTTTTTGACTCAAGCCCAAGGCTTTCGTCCAATCGATTATGATTTACTTACATATCTAGTATTATTACTTGTGAGTGTGATACATTGTGTGTCGTCCTTCAACTCTTCTGAATAATATAAAATTATTCATATGAAGTGCATTTACAACTGGCCCAATCGAGCCCAAAACAAAAAGCTTTTGAGTTCCGTAGAGAACGGGTAAAATCAAGGACTCGCTGCGAATCGGCTCGTTGCTCCAATTATTATAGGGGTTTGCTCGCACGGGGAGAGTATTCATTTACAACGCTCTTTATGCTCGTTTTATAACACCTAGTACTTGTCCATGGTGCCACAAGTCTGTATAAACTGACTCGACCGTTTCAAAAGGCTTTGCTTCAGTAGAATATATTTCGAAATGACATTGTAGCCTGATTTCATATGTGTGAGTAATAGTCAATAACTACTGCAAATTAGCACAATTGAATATGAATGAGACTCGGCCTTTTGGCTGCATAATAGTTTTTCTCTTAATGCCTATTTTAATAGTTACCTTAACGTGAATAAGTAGTTACACGGATTTTGATTCCAAAAGCGAATTGTACATTAAAAAAGCACTTTGTACTTCACTCATCTAGCCAATTTTTGGAGAACACTCGCAGGCAATTTGACAAACGTCTTTTGATGTGTCCATAAAACATTGATGCCATTTGTAACAAATAGTTTTTTCAGGAATCCTTTTTTCGAGGAAGAAAGCATTTAACCCAGTGTCACATAACCCATTGATGAAACATCGACTTCAGACCCTGAGAGAACGGCCGTCTTAAGGAGAATTTCAGACTAAATCTTAAAACTTTTCTGGGAGTTTTTTTTTATAAAGTTTGTAATATCTTTTCGATGTATCACATATGAGTTTCATTCCATATATTTCAAATAGAAATTTCTCAGTTTTTATTAACAATCTGAAATTATGTTAGCTCCCACACTGTAGGATTTGTATAAATATATTTAAACCGATGTGTTTTCAAAAAAAATTTTATTTTTTATAAAAGGATAAGTTAACAAATTTACATATGATAAGTTGACAATTGCGTATGATTATGTTGTTTTAAAACCAAAAATATTCTTCCGTTTTCGTCATTGCATGCTTCAAATCTATAATTTCGACTGCACTTCTTATCTGGTGATCGTATCACGAAATATAAAATTGACTTGGAATTGGAGTTATCTCTATACGACCTGAATATGCTGTTGCATGATTTTTTATCAGAATTTAATCGACATCCTCACAAAGGCAGTCTCCTCTTTATGGTCTGCATATATTGAAATGTGTGGGTAAAATTGACTAATTTGTCAGTTTTTGAAGCGTCCCTTGAAAATGAAATAAAGAAAGTAGAAGTAATGCATGTTGTTCGCTTATTGGCATTTCAAAAAAGTATCTTTTCACATCGTCAATCGTTGCCAATACATTAAAAATTAAATAAATATGACAACTGACGAAATAATTCCCAGTGAAGTAAAATGCATGTTTACCTAAACTATTTCTGGTGCCAGCAGACATGTGATCGCAAACATATTTGAAAATTCTTAAAAATGTGCATGTCACTCGAGGAACACCCTAAGCAGTTTTCTCAGCATTTTACCTTCATAACAAGCAATTTTTCTCGTCGGCAAATCTCATACGAGCGAATGTAATAATGCATAAATTGTCAGACGCATGACTAGACTATTAGACATTTTTGCAATCATCACATACAGAGGAGTACATAAGAATGAAATTTTTTAACGCTAGTATTGTGTCCCGCGGACATATCAGCAAGAGTATCTTCTTATTGGAATATCTTGAGCAGAGGCCACCGCCAGCTTAGAGCTTGTGTGTGCTGACGATGAAGTCGAGGTCATGAAATCTCCTCGATCCGCTCCAAGCGTAAGATGGTCATAGATAAAAGATAGAGATACTCGTACGTACCAAAATTGCTTGAGAGGCTGAATCGCATCCGAATCGGTGTGTGACCAAGAAGCCGTACAAACTCAACACAAAGGCATTTGTGAAATCTACATGTATTCGGTGCGAAGAAGACGATAACAAACGCCGGCCGCAGAGAAATGTTTGTGCAAAATCTTTTCTAGGCCAAAGTCAGGCGATCTCGCATCGGTGGCATGTACAAGTATGTGGTAAATGTTCCCTAGACAGATGCCATATACCACGGTGGGTACGATTTTATAGATATTTTTAATAGGAACAATAAGAAACGGCTGAAAAACAAGAATCCGAAAAGGGGAGCCATGTTAATCTGAAATGCAACATTGTATCGTTGGGATAGGAAAACAGGCACTCAATTCATCAAAAACCCAAAAAACTATAGAGTTAATGGTGGCACAGCAACGCATTCAAAAAAGGGTGCGCCAACACAGCGACTGTTCATGTCAGCAAAATATATATCAAGCAATTCATCAAATTGGGCAATAATAATTATGTCGAAATTGCTGAAAATGTAGCTTGTTCCGCTGAGTTGGATTCGTGGTTCTATGGTAAAAGTGCGCTGGTTCTAACGGAAGTAGAGCATGTTTGCTTCATGTTTTTGAAATGGTCACGTCACAATCCGGATGTTGCTTTTTGCTTATAAACCTATTTTTCCAATAAAGAAAATTTCAGTTGATCTAAAAGTTTCGGATAATTCGGCCCAAAAAGTTTGTCTCCTCCTCCTCATCTGGAGTTTGCATCGTTGCTCGAATTTTTTTTAACACTTTTCAAATATTCATAATAAATTAATGTTTTTATTTTTAAGGATTTATTTTGACGTGTATGCAGTGCAACGGACTCGTTTTTCTCCACTTTTGAATTTGTTTTTTTTTGGATAATCTGAATTAAATTTTTGTAATTTCCATTCCTCATTTGGCCTAATAGTTTTTCGTTGAATCAAATCGTCAGCATACACAAAAAGAGAAATTATTTGGACCGCTGCAACTATGCAAAATTAAAACAACTCGATTTTGATGTCAATCCCTCGGTAGACAAAGCCTCTTCAATTGACGAAAAAGCACATCACACTCAGTAGAAGCTAGATTTGGTAAAAAGAGTTCACGCTCCATCAGCTGATGATGTTAACTTTATAATACACCGTTTGTCAAAATATGCATCTTCATTTTTTCATTGCATGCCATCCAGGCTTTTTCACGTTGTTATCGGTTTAACAAACCGCAAGAGATCAATCTAAAATATTTTTATCACATGAAACTGAAGCCGCAATCTTTCCCAATAATTTTCCAAGAATTTTGAATAATTTTCCTACGGTGTCAAAGTGTTGTGTTCAGTCCAGTTTGCGGTTGTCTATATCAGTTCTGGATCATACTCGTAAATCTATGTCTTAATAATGCGTGTATATCATTACTCCGCTTTAATTTGATGTTATTTTTCAAAATTCATAATTTTTTGAGTTTAATTTGATTGCGTTTTTGATAGAAATTTAATATTATTGATACCTATCTCTCAGAAAGTTAAGATTAATGGTACCCAGTCCCTAGTTGAGTTTCAATCTATTTTCCCCGTATCTATTCAACTCATGAATCGCTTATTCACTTTCGATTGTACAAATAAAAATAAAATTTAATTGTTGAAAAAGAATGAAACGAAATTTTTTATCATTTATTTTTAGTATATTTATTCCATGAACAGCTCAGTTCTGATGTGCCTGAAGCTCGCATCGGGACAAACACAACGCTGTCGATTTCTCAACAGTAAAGTTTTAGTTTTGATAGTTCGAATGAAACTTCCATGGATTTATTTCCCAATTCCAACTAACTTGCACTTTAGTAATTTTCCAATTCAGTCCAATCATCGAATGAAAGCCAAAAGTGGGAATAAATTCGAGGCCGTTGCGTCTACAAACTTCAGACATCTTCAGCGCATAACCATTAGAGCTCCCAGCTTCCTGGAACTCCTCGTAAGGTTATGTTCAACCGCATATGCACTGATATTGTCAGCCATATGATGAGTGAAATCAGAAAGATTTCTTGCGCACAGAATATTTTCCTTGCTTCCATTACGTCTATCCTTTTGCTTTTCTCTGTGGAACTGATTTACCGGGAAAATATTCTTTGTCGAATATTGTGTTTGTCTTTGAAATTTTTTCTTTAGGGATATTGTAGCTTCGGATCCATGATATACTGAAGTACTGAAAGCAAATTTCGCAATATGTTTTCTATGCGAAATCTGCCCGCCTTTGTGCAAACCGATTTGTCTACCAAATTTTTAGTGAAAATTTATTGTTCGCATCTAAATCCTTTCTTTTCGAAAAGTTTCGTTTTTCTGCTTAAAATCGAGAGCTTCCTGATATGTCACTAGGATGTGAATTGGTCTATTTAGAAACCTTACTTTAGCGAGTCGAGCTTTGCTTCCAGAGGTAATCCAAGCTTCAAACGTTTTTCTGTGGTAAGTCCTTGTTAACAGAAGCAGACAGCAGGCCCATGCAGCCTTTTCGGCTCCGTTTTCTTCTGCAGCGGAAAAAGTTTTATTCTGTTCTACCATAATCCATTCTCCGAAAATTTCCACAGTGAGACGAAATAGTTCTCTTGTCATTCTCGGAACCAATCGTAACCATGGAGCATATCGAGAGGACTCTCATGTTGTATTCATTCAAATATTCGAAATACAAACTTCAGACAAAGATTGTTAATACTAAAAAACTGGAAAAATTCCAATCAATTTTTGTATTTTTCAATCTGTTACCATCCATAAAAATACGACGAGCATTCTATCATGCGGACGCAGTAAATTATCAACAGTTGCAAGTACCCAGTATTGCTTCGGATTTTTTCAACTCTTCAGTTTCACATGCTTTTAACTCCTCATGGTAAATATGAGTGAAATTATATGCGATTAACAGCGATTAGATTACAACGGTTGCGACGCTAAACATTTTAATCACACGCATGTGCGATTGACGACAAAGACTGCAGATTTATTGTCCGATTGACTTCACAAAGTTCATTTCTCTTATGGAATAGATTTCCATAGTAGACTTTTCATTCAAAATGTGATCACACCCAGCTTTACCTGTCGCGCACATGTGCATATCTCACATTCCTCCATTGTCGAAGAATATGATTAGTCAGCAGTGCAAGAAGAGGACAGAGGGGGATCATTATTTATAGGAACCCCAAAGAAAAGTAGAGAGTGAATTCGATACAGAGTGAAAGAAAGACAAAAAATAGGAAACTTTAAACTATATTAGTATCCACACACAGTTCGTAAGAATCGATATCGAAACCACCCCATGGCTTCACATATGAGCGTCTAAGACGCAACCAGAAACTGCTGGCAGTTCTTCAATCGACATCCGATAAACGGCACAGGTAAACAATTGATTTGCAGCGATTACAAAAATAAACCTTCTTTGGATTACTCCATTCATCCCAGACTAAACATTGGCAAGCACGTGGCTGAAGATTATTAAGCTCCTGCTTAAGCTGCCAATTTGCGAATTGGTGATGATTTGGCTTACCACGGATCGGCTGTAGTGCTAGCAAGTACATACGTGATGTGTGCAACGTCTGGGTTTCTCGCAAAAAAAATCGTCTGGAATTTACGTATTCGTCGCGAGATTCTTAGAAAAAGGGTGTCAAGTTGACGATGACTATTTCGAAATGGTTTCGCCACCAACTTTTTCAATATAATTTATAATAAAATATTTCAACACGTATCTGTTGACAGCGCTGTTTTGATCTTCTAACGCTTGCGAAACAAAAGGAGATTAAACTCAAAACAATGGGACTTAAACGATTCACATATGTGAATCGGTTGCGAGTACATCTGCGAGATAAGACTGAGCTAACAGTTTGTCTATTATCGGTTTGGAACATTCCATTCCTCAAAATTGAATTTGTTTCTTCAATTCAAAAAATTCGGATATCAACATATTCTGATGAAAATAATAGTTATACAGTGGTACGATCAGCTCTTGATGGGATCGTTTGGGAATAAGGAAAACATAGATATTCTTAAGGAAGACCACAAAAAAGTTTAACTTCAACTCAATCCCAGGCTCTAACGCATTTCAAAAAAGCAAGTGTCGGAGCAAGTGTCTGCGAATTTTGTGTTCATAATAAAAAAAAAAATAAAAGTGCAGAGAAGTAAAAGCTTCTAAGGTCCTTGGGAAAGAGTGACTTCCATCGGAAGACAAATCCAACTAATTATTAGCCGTTTGACTTGCACGTGGTGCTTACGAAGCCAAAATCTAAGATTGTCTTACTTGTGGTTGACTAAATAGGGACCTTTATTTTTTCGAAAAAACAATGACCAGGAAAGATTCCACGGATATCTGGCAATTCATTAGGTTTCATAGATTAGCCTCAAATGTCTCGAAGCCGTTCATCCAAAATTGTCAGCACTGCTATCTACCAGGCAAATTATTACTACCGATGAACAATTGGTTGCAAAAACAGAGAGACGCATGTTTATTCTGTATATGCAAAATAAACCGAATAGATTTGGAATTAAATTTTGGCTCGCAATGGATTTGATGGTTTTAAAAAAGAATCTTAAATATTACTCCATACTTGGGCTCAAAACGAAATTAAACCAGCAGGAACTTCTGGGAGCGGGTCAGTTGTTTTAGAACTCGATGAGCCCAAAAATTAAATGCGGCAGGAATATTACAACGTACGATTTTTTTCAATGTTATTTTTAAGAAAAAAATTAGACTTTCGCTGGAACTGATTGTTCAAATAAAAAGGATGCACCAGAAATTTCCAAACTAAAAAAGACGAATTACCTGAGTTTTCAAGTTTATTTTAAACATCTAATAACAACACATTAACTAAGATCACTATACTAACTAAATCAACTAAGTAAATGCTTTTAGTTAGTTAGTTAGCTTTTAGTTAGCATAATCATCGAAAAATTGAACATGACCAAAAACAGTTTCCGTGCTACGATTTCATTTTGTAACAAAATCAAATATGGTGTATATATACAGGACCCAATAACTTTACCCTCAAATCAGGATCTCGGAGATTTGCTTTAGAAGTATGTTGTAGTATCATCGACCTAGCTGGAATCAACGCTTAGATTTTATATAAAGAAATAACGGAGACAAACTTCTTTATTTCAAACGACTTTTGTTTCAATAGACAGAAAAAATTCCTGAACATCAAGATTCATTCGAACCAGAAAAACAGAATAAACTACTGATGATAAATGAAAATGTTAGTTGGTCATTTAAACCAGTTGGTAGAGATAGATAAACATCAAAACTTGGCATATCTAGTGTTAAAATGATTAATAGCTTTTACATTTCCAAGAAGTGTAAGACCAGTATTTCATATCACTTTAATAGTTCAGCGGAAATTGAAATTCATTATTTCACATCAATATTTGCTTGTCATAGTTAATACAAACCAACTTCTTAGGTTCTTCTTAGGACTTGGTGTGCAAAAAAGAAGACTGAAGATAGAAGAATAATTAAAATAATGTTATATCATAAAAAAATTAGTATATACTCCCCACAATAATCAACGTTTTCATTATCTGCCTTTCTAATTCACATTCCATTGAAATTCACATTGTTAATTATTTGGCTGTTTTTTAATTTCTTAAAAATAGCTCTCTCATCATTTTCTTCCTTCCTGATACTATTTTTGCATACTATAAACCACGGTTAATCGTTATCTTTTACTGATCCGTAACGAAAAAAAGATTATTCCACTAGTTCGGAATATCATTGACACCAACCACGTTTTCAAACCCTCAAAATCATTCTTGGTGTAACTACAATATAAAGACGTACATATTGTAACAAACATATGCTTCTATGTATATATATTTATATATACACTTCCAAATAGGTTCTCTGAACTGGGGTGTAATCTGTGAAAAATGCCTGCGCAATGACAGCTAATTCAGACACAGCATCCATCAATCAATGATCGTGCAGGGTGAAGTCGAGGGTCATGTTTAACGTCATTGCAAGTTTTTACTTTTTTTTCATGGCGTGATAAAATATGCTTTTATGAAGCGACCGTGGATTGAATAAAATAAATTGAGACCAGAAGTAAAGTTTAAAGTTTTAATCTCGTGTTATCAGTGGTGGTGGCGCATATGAACAATACAGAAATTTATTTGATGAAAAATCAACAGAGATTAGTACGTGAATTTCAGTTCGTCCCACGTACCCTCCCGACTGTTGCCTGTCTTTTTATTGTAATTGTCAATATAGACGAATGTCTAGACTTGATAATTTGTTTCCATTTAATACTCGTGAATAGCTTTCGATTAGACTATATGAAATATGTCGTACATTAGCTAGCTGTATTACTTTATGTAAATCGGCACGTTCGTTAATTATTACTAAGTAGACAAATATAACCAACAAACAGAAGGACTTCTTTACACAGTGTAAAATATACTTCATATATCAATATTTGTCTGTTACAAATAAATGCTTGGTTTCACCTTGGTTTACATTGTGATTCATTTGTTGATGATGTCCATCAAACCTAGACTAAGCAGGAAAAAATTTGGTGCAAAACTGTGAACCCACTATTTTTGAATAAACTTAATAAACAGTGGAATCTACTGTGTTGCATTGCTTATTAGTATTGCTTATAAGAAAGTATTCGCGGCTTAAATATAAATCTATAATCTGACATTTTTGTTCCTGGAGTTACTAACAACAAGCTAATATGGTAAATTAAATGTATTCTGAAGCTCACACAGAGGATATATATACATATCTAAAGTAAAAACAAACAATTGAACAGACAAAAGTATTCACGGAAAATTTAGTTGAGAATTGTATTTCATTTAGCGTTAAGTGTGGAGACCACCTGTCAAACTTACTTTTTTGAGGTTGTGTCCTGTTTGGGACGAGAGCTCTTGAATTCTTCTTTCCAGATCATTCCCGAGGTGATCGATGGGTTTGCGGACTGGGGGTTGCGGCTGCATATAAATTGTGTGTAATGTCTTGGCATTCAGTTTTTTACTATAAGTTTTCCTGATGTTTAGCTACAATTTTTGAAGTTGTTGCTGGATTTCTTGAAATATTGTTACCAATTTTCCGACATTCTCGTTTAGTTAATACTGGAAGACTTGGACAGCGATTTTTACTTTTCAAATCATCCGTCGATCCATGTCGCGCTGAATTCACTTCGATGTCAAATGTCAAAATGAAATGTCAACAAACCTTATTTCTCTATTCTCAAGTTTGTAATAATTCTTTCTCTCGGGAGACTTTTAAAACCTTGGAGGTCGAATCTTTTTGAAATAAAAATTTTAATCGCTACTAAGCCTTTCGCAAATCGACACATAATTAATCATTGCACTATCTTTATTGGCGGCTTTAATATATGCCGCCTTCATGTTTTCAACATTTTTAAATGTGATTCCCAAAAAATTTCAGTCGAATTCGTCGTGCTATGATTCGTTCCATTCGCACAGCCAACCTTGAATGTTGGTTGGAATGCCAGCCTGGTACCCTAAAGCGTCGACATAACTCCCATCGAAAAGTGGTGGTCAATTATTAATAGGAATTTGCGCAAAAACGAAAAAATTAAACAAGGTTCAAATGTTGATAAAACAAATGAATTGAATTCTATTCATTGCCATCTGTGGATCCTTTCCCGCCACTGTATATCTTATAAAAGCCTTTTATCCAATAAGCCCTTAAAGCTAGTAAGAAAAATATCGATTTTGTGTATTTTTCTAGAACTTTTAAACCACGACCTTCTAGAAACCTTCCTTTCTAGAAACACTTTTGCAAGGGTCTTCTGCCCATAAATAAAGGCTCGTCAAGGATTCAAACTAAGCAATAGCTGTTCATTTACCAAACTATTTGTCGTGTATTCAACTGAGCTAGTCACAATAGTGAATGTATTACCTCGTTGAATTGAATCACATTTATTAAGTTGTTAATGAATGCTGAACCATTTTGTTGGCTCTCTAGTTATGAAAAACAGCAGTATCCATTTATTTGCTTTTCTATTGTTAACTTCCCAATATTAAAAGAAATATTTGCGTTGTCCCTGGTTGATTTGTAGAGCCTTTGTAGGGAAAATCGTTCTTGGTCGTTGACCAATAATTAACCGCGAGATAATTGACCTCGCAATCTCATCAAGTACCAAAAAATCGACACTCCAATATAATAAAAGGTATCAAAATACTGTGCAAGTCATGATTTTTTTTGCATTTACCTATCCATCAATTTCTCAACATAACAAAGAGCTGTTCAATGCACCAATTTACATTTTTATTGTATTTTTGTTGCGACATGCGCGTGTTTCGAAAACTTGCTTTCCATCATTCCGTTCCGCCATCATTTCTACTACTTTCACTGATTAGACCCCAACTACTAACCATAGCAAATCTGGTACTGTATCGGTTCAAATAATAATCGCAATAGCAATTAGACCCCCTCAAGCTAAGAGATTCACGCGAAACTTTTAAACGGGCACCGAGCGCTATTTGGATCCTATTGTGTGGAACCTCAATTACTTTTCCGACCGCACGTGTGGCACATATATCGCAAGTCATGCCTGGCTAAGAGTATCTTCTTCCCGCAACCGAAGGGAATAGGCTGCGGCCATGAGTATGTCTTCCTTGCCATTCCGTGTGACTCAAAGGAAAGCCCAAAGCCGGTACTTACATGCTCACTTCCATAGGGTAATCTTTTTCAACTAGACGTGGCAATAGTTGAAACATGCCGTAATGAACAAAAAGAAGTGGAGGATCGATGGTTTGTCGTAAGGAAAAAATTTCAAGCCTCGAGGAGATTTTCGGCTGATAATTATATTTCGGCTGCGAAAGAAAAAAAGTCAAGGAGCTCGTGTTTAACAAGTTCTTTTTCAAGTATCATCCCGTGTTCATGTAATCTACTTAAAATCAGCTTTGTGTGGATTACCGTATTCGTTTCGTTTATTCTTTTGTGCGATTTGCAACTTATGGTACGGAGGATAAATGCTGTGGATTAGCCGTGCAAAGCCTTTTGACTGAAAGAATTAAATCTACGCATAAAATTTTTTTTGAACTTTTTGAATATTAGCAGAAAGCATAAATGCTAATGGATTCGCTGTTCGTATGACGAATTTCTTAATTTAATTCCGCATCTAATCAAAGCTCCATGTCGTCCTTACATTGTCGACCCCTGAAAAGTTTGGATACTGGGTCCGCGATTACCGAGTAGGTTACATTTTAAGCAGAAGTCTTGTTTTGTCATGACTTCTAGTCCACCACAAAGCAAAGCACATCTTAATCCTTGTCCTGTGTCATGATGCCGTTATATGGTCACTGGCCGCCCAATTCAAAGTATTGAATTTCCTTGCGAAACAACCAAAATAACGCTAGAGCCCTTTCCGCTTGAGTGAGCTCAATAGACCCATTCATCCATTGCTAGCCGCGTAAGCTGCGTAACTAACAGGTTATCACAAGAAACTTGATGGTACCTTCATAGTTGTGCTTGACTACCCCAACTGGGTTCCAAATTTGTAAAGATCGTCGTACAAGGCAAAATCGCTTGATCCTGTTGTGGTATTAAATTCTTGTTTGTTTTGCTGCCGCTTGTTTGCATCTTCGTTTGTTTTTGGCTTGTAGTCAAATTAGAGGTCAAGTTCGAAAATAAGTGGAAGATGGTTGGGCTGAGTCCAAAGGCTTCTTCGGTACAATCAAGGTTAGGGGAGGTAGAGATCAATTCCTGTTAGTTTTACTTAAAAATTCTTTCCCTTCATTTTAAGTTTTTTTTTCTTAAATCAGAAACTCGATTATAAATGTTCTGGAATCACAGAAAAAATTTCCTTGAATTTTTTTTCAAATGTGCAACTTTATTCTCTCTATGACGGAGCAAAGTCTCTCTATGTCTATCTTTTCTCTCTCTCTCTTAGATTTTCCAAACAGAAACGTAACACACTCTAATATTTATGAACATAGAACTTGATTCCTTGAAAAGCTTATATCGTAATCGTTATTCTATCTGGATCGCATATTCATGAAAGAGCGTTAGTGGCCGACAATTTCTTTCTTTTTATCTTTCAGTCTCTTTTTTTTAGTACAAATATTTTAAATGCTAATTTTTGTGTTTGCTCTTCTCCATCTTGTGCACTTTTGATTGGAGTAAAAAAAACTAAAGATTAAAGATATTAAAGATAGATTTTTCTAACGTTGAGCCAAATAAAAAAATTCTTCAATATACTGGGAATGAAATATAATAGGACAAATACTATTTACGCATCTTGGCTTATGCATTTAGGTTTATTTGAACGTTCATTCCATTTTTTGTCAGATAGTGGGCTGACTATGTTTATCAAGATATAAACGAACATGGTTTTCATTATCTGAACGTTTGCCAGCCAATTTTTTGAACTCTACAATTTCTCGTTTCTCTCATCCGCGGCAAAAACCAAAAAGTGAGCAGATTCGTGGTCATTGCGTTTGCATCGATCTGACACCTGTGAACGGAGCAGATATGAATATCATTTGCATTTGGAAAAATGGTGTGAATTTTGTAAAACTGCCTAGGACTCTAGTTAACACCGTGGAGAGCAGTTGTAACTATATCTAGGCGTCAGGTGACAATTTTCGAAATGCATCCAAGTATTTGACTAGCTGACAGGGAGCAATCCTCGAAATCAATATCAATGTCCATTCCGTTTATAATGCATTAAAAAACGTTCTATCGTTCAAAGAATTCAATCCTGCAACAAGGCACATCCTTTAATCCAAAACATTGTACCAAATGGGTTTGGATTCCTTAAGCTGAAATCGATGTATACAGCTCGGTGGTCCAGGTGCTCCTTAACGTTAACTTTTGCAAATTCGGTTTCATATTGCGCCATCGTTACTGATAAGACGAAACTCTAAATGTAAATTAAGATTTCTAAAAACTACACATTAAAAGCAGTGAGTTATGCGTTCAATGTCTAAAATTGGCGCGCAGATTCAAAAAGTGAATGAAAAAAAAAAAAATTCAAAAAATCAAAGATCAAAGTGCCTGCTTGCTAGGTCTGCCACACATTTTCAAGTCCATTACGCCATATGATGTTTGATCTTAATCCGACTCCGCTGAATATCATTTCTGCCGATATCACAGCCGCTTACCGTAGCATAAAATTAAAGATACAAAGATACGAACTGCGCTTGTGTGCAGGTATTGGTTTGTATCTGATCTCGGTCAAATTTGAATTTTCAATACAATCTGATGAATAATTTGGAAGAGATCTTGAAATCATGGGATAAAGGGTAGGTAAATGTGTTTCCTTCGTGACCGTCAGCCTATTGGAAAGATTTTGCATTCTACGCTAGCAGTTTTTTATGTATGCATCTTAAGACGGTGACATACAGTTGTTTGAAAAGCCAACAGTTGAAATCAAATCGATTCCGCGTGAACTGGAAATTGTAAAATAATCGTGACAGAAGGAGCCTTGCAAGGAGTACATCATTCATGATTTTCTGTTGAAGCAAATTGTTCAAACATTTCTTATTTGTTAGCCCTAAATTCATTCACGCGTTAGTTTATCGTTTGTTTATACCCCTCGAAAGGTCTCTAGCTAAATCGATTTTATTAACAATCGTGATAGACAATGCCGTAAAGATCCTTGGGCGTAGATAAGGCGAAGAGGAAGGAGAAGGCATCTCGAGTTGAACGTTTCTTCATTTGGTTTTTTGTTTTTCAATTTTGATTATAAACGATTTCAATGAAAATCATCGGAATGAGTGCGTAAAGCAACGTTTACGAAATTAGTTTTGAAATTATTCAGAGTTCTTGTGGGATAAATGAGCTGTAGCTGGTTAGTATGTGAAAAAGGATATTGTTAAAAAGTGTATTCTGTGTGAAATTCGTTTTAATTGGCATGGGGTGGAGAAAATAGTACAAGTCGGAAGTTTTCTCTTCGGCCGATTCAGGATGTTTGAGAAACAATGCCATTATTTTGATCTATATTTTATTCAGATTATTACTTCGCGGACGTTGAACTCGTCGCTATTCGATGAGTCAAACATCACAAATCGTTCTTGATTCTGTTGCGCTACTTCAGCGTAGATCGACATTTGATCATGCACAGGATGTTTTTGTTTACGTTAGATATGAAACACGTAGTCTCATACCATTTATCCACTTCGCTGGGAATCAGATTGTCAACTCCAGTATTTGGTTCGTAGGTAGTAAATGACGGTGGGGCTAGATATTTGCTGTATCCTATTTTATCCACGGTCTCCTTGGGTTCTAAGTGAATTATAAATATATGATCGCTTTTAAGTACCTACATCATCTTCATCATCAACAACTGGGAGGGTTAAGAATAGAATTATTGTAGAATAAAAATAGATACAGCTGGCGGACATACCAGATTTTGGTGGTTGGTATGTAGTGTGGTGGTGTATACATTTGTCACTGACACGTTCTGTATTTTTTCTTGAGTGAAATTCTCTTTCGAAAAAGAAATTAATATGGAAAAATGGCTAGGGTAATTGGTAGTGATAGCTGAAATACTTTGTGTCCATTGTGTGGAACATTTCACATTGATGCTGGTGATGCAAATCCTCGGAGGCGGACGTGGAATTCATAAATTTAACACATGTGAAGATGTTTAACATATATATGTGCTTCAAACAAGAATTTCGCGACATTGTTTCTAAACTGGAACATTGTCTCGGCAAGCATATGCCTTACGCAGGAAACGTTCAACTACGGTGGACGCTCAACTCTGATTTTGAATTTAATTTGTGTTGTATTATTTATACGTATGCGTATGTTTAATTTCTATCTAAATAATGCATTCCTCCATCCTTCTCACGTTCCTACGCGTCTGTTTGCAACAATGTTTTCCGGAATGAGGTACGAACTTTGAGTTTCCATTAAAAACAAAGCTGTTTGTGTAGAAGCGCTAGCCGCCGGTTATTAGAATGTCTATACATCAGGTTGATAGACAATGTTCTCATAGCTCGAATGGTCCCCTGCTGGCTGTTGCCATCCTTGCCACTAATTAACCCACCATCAGTATCGGCAAGCAGCCGAATCTAATTGCCCACGTCACATTATTTTGAAACAGCATTCACTCCCCATCCATGGATTGGTCCATCATCTGTGTTCATCCACGTACTCTACGTTCTTTCTTCCTCATATAGCGCATACATAGGATCATTATGTTTTCGCCGTTAACTCAAATGCCTTAAACTATCTATCGATTGCTGCAATCCCTAGACTGAGCCATCCTCCATCTGTCTTGGTTGGTATTTTGTACGTTTTGGTCAGAGAATATATCCATCTAAAAATATTTTTTATGTTTTGTATCCGAAAATAGAAGAAGTATGTTTTAATTTAAAATTGTGCTAAAGATACTTTCTGTGTCTGTGTATTGTACTATTGCGCCAAACCTGCGACGGATGCTCTGATCTGCTGCTCCTTGTGCTGCTAGTGCTGGTGATGTTTTGTCAGATTCGTAATACCAGGCCACAACAAGCTTCAGAGCGAAATATACTGTTAAGTAGGAAGGGGGTGACAACAAATTGATGGGGAGCGTAGCACAGTCAGCAAGGAAGGAATCATGCCAATTGCCATTAGAATTTATACGCTGTTCACATACTATGTAAAGTTACTGTTTGTTGTGTATGCCAGGGTTGCTTTTCGTCTGTCTATTTTTCAGAGAGATTCCTAAAATAGCATGTTCCCTACGACAGTGATAATAACTTACGTTAAATTTGTGACAATGTAAGGCTTGCCACGGCTATTTATAAGTCAGGTATGTAGCAAGGTCTTTCGAGTATGCTACAAAATTGATATATTTATGCTGCGATCATTCCTAGGCTTCGTTTCATAAATCAATGCTTATTGTTTAATATAAGTGTGATGTGGTTGAAAAACTATGAAGTAGTCAAATCCATAGAGAGTTTTTATGGTGAAAAATTTATTCACACGCTTGTTTTATTATTATGATCTTTCAATCAATATAAAATGAAATATATTCCGGCTTACAACGTCATGCGTTCAATGTACGTGCATCACTTTGTGACGAATAAGAAAAACATCTCATTAGCTCCTGCAATGCCGCAAAGCAGGATATAAGTTATTATATTGCAATACGTTTTTCATGTTGAGTGAAAGATATTCTAGCGCTGCGTCGGTTTACTTAAGGCATCATATGCTCAAATATACATGTGCTTCTGTATTTATTTATTTGAATTTTTTTGAACTTTGTAGTACCTCATATACTTATTATTTTATGTATATATAAACGTATTATTTTATTTGAATTGCTATTTGCCTTATTAGCACCCTTCAACTCAAAGCAAGTCATCATTGTGAAAAGGAAGATTTTTAACTTTAAATCCTATAAAGCCCACAAAGATTTGTGTTACCTTTGAATCCAGCTGATCCAGTGTTGATCGCGTAATGAATGTATCACGTATGGCTGTTATTTTTTAATGTACTTTTTATATTATATTAATATGTCATTATTACTACGTATGTAATAACTTGAGATTTATTCTACAGAGAGTGATAAAATAAACTGTTAAAATTGTTGTCAAGTCTCAAAAACAAGAATGTCGATTTCAGGGAAGTCGAAGTTAAGATTTTCTTTACGCGGACAGCTTATTTGTGAGCTACGCTCTTAAAATTTTTTATCTCCTAAGGTATATCAGTCGGCCCCCTAAGTGAAGTCTAATTAAGTCGTTGCTACCACTAGTATTATTTTGACCACCATTTTTTTTAGTTTCATTTGGTAACCTGTTGGATCTGTATGTTAGAAACGAAAGCCATCCGTAACTACCAGGAACGTTTCAGATTTCAACCTTGATTGTTTATAAAAAGAAAAAACACACAACTTTAGTTGCTCGATTAATAATCGTTTAAATTAAAACGGTCTGAAGTTTCTTTTTTAACTAAGGACGAATTTAGATGAATTTATGCGTGAATTCGGTGGAAACACCTTACGGCTTTCATCAGGCAATGAGCATTCTATCCACATTTCGTCTATTGTCACAAGTCCTCTCGAAAATTGCTTCTTATTGTCGCGAAAAAGATCCAAATTATGTTTTGAAAGACAGACGCTTTTTGCGTTCAAGTCGATTCTTAGGAAGCGTGGTACACATCGTGCGTACAACTTTCACATGTGTAAATATTCATGAATGATATATCTAACGCGCTCTAATGTGAGACGTCTCACTCAATTTAATTTTGCGATCATTCATCACAAGATCCTTTTTCTCAGTGGCTTTTTGATGTTTTCTTCAATTACGGCTGCAGTCACTGCACATTTGGCCTTCGCGATCGCGGGGTATCGTACGGTCAGGACGAAATTCAGCATACCAATATTTAAAGGTTCACTTCGTCACTTCGAAAACTATAACTTGAAAATGAATAAACCAAATGGCATGAAATATTGAAAGGACCGAAAATAACGTTGGTATGTACTTTACGAAGAGCACATTTCAGTCAACTCTATGTCAGACGGAATACTTATCAGCCTATGTTGCATCTGGAACAGAGTTTCTAGTTCTGATTTCCATCAAAGAAAATTTGAATTTGCTGGAAATTCAAAGAATCAAACAAAAGCATCCGTGTGTGATTCATATATCTGCAATCAAATAAACGCAGATTGCAATAAAGAATTCCAACAGTATATATTTTAAGTTGACGATTTTATCCTAATTCAATCTGTTGCATGTGTGCACATCCTCTGAACCAGAATAAGTACAGTCGCTACTGGAGGTAATTGTTCGTGATGCTTGGTTTCATTTCCTAAGCAGTTAAGTAAATGAGTTACAATTCTATTATCTAACGACATTTCTTCCATATGTTTTGGGTTTTTTTTCTTCAAAAGTCATACATTAAATTAGATGTGAACGGAAATCGTCCAAGGAACAATTTGTGCTTTTCTCTAGCAACGATTGTTTTGCAATTTTATCCGTACCAAAGTGGAAGCTTTTAATACTCACCAACTGAAAAGAAGAATACGAACGTCATTCGCTTAGGCACATACTGGATCCAAAGATTCGCCAATTGACTATATCTATCTGCATGTATTTGCATATAAATATATCCATCTTCAAAAAGATGCCTTATACAACGATTCCCAACATTAAAGGTTATTCCACCTGACACACGAACCACATTAACCAATTGTTCTTTTGTCTTCATCAGAGTGTTATTTTTCACTCGTCATCAAATCTGTCAGAGACCTCACCAAATAGAGAGGTTTCATGGCCTCTCGTTTCGGGACTTATTTAATTAAAGATAATGTGGCCAAAAAATATGGCTCCATGCACCATGATCCATTCATTCTGGACTAAGAAGTAGTGAAAGAACATTGCCCGGATGTTCGTCGTTATTCGAAAAGTTCAAAGATTATTTCTTTGATGTGGTCTATACAAGGCCGCTTGCTTGTCCTCGAAAAAATTCTGCAATATCGTCTGCTTGTGTCATTACATTTATTTCTGTTCGTTGTAAGACTATTATATTTTCACTGTTCGTGTTCTATGAAAGATCCCAAGGAAAATATTGGTGGGAAATGCTGTAATAAGTTTAAACGAAGACCAAAGATTAACCGCTTGTTAATCCAAAAAAAAAAGTGGAGTACCATAAAACAGGAGTTTACTGACCTGATGCATTAGATTCATTGTGTTATTATAAAGTAATAAATTTGGTTGGATTTAATTGCAGAAAGAATAGAAAAAAGATAGATTGATATGCTCAGATAAGCATCTGCAACGTGCCATGATTTTTGAGGCTTTGAGAAGTTTGTTCAGATGGTATTATGTAACTGTAAGATTCTTCAAAAACAATTCTCCGTGGCTTTTTGGTATCCCCTATTCAAAAAGCTGCTTCTTATCCATCACATATTCCAAAACTGAAAAGAAGATTGCAAAGTTTAATGACCAGTTACGCATCAGTGCATGGTGAAGTTTTGCTTCATGATAAATTTCAATTAAATGTGATTTTCGGGTGTTTTTTACAATTTTGTAACCTTCAGAATCATTCCAATGGGGGATTCAAAAGATATATGAAGAATATTTGTATCTGTAGATTTTTTTGATTACTTTAGAACTCAGAAAGTTTATTAGAAAATCGATTGACGATGAATAAATTGTATATCACGAGGATTATGAAAAGCATACAAATTTTATTTTGGATATAACCTAATGCGGACACAAATTGTTTTATTCACTAGGCTAAGGGTACAGATTTTTAGTATTTAGACGTACAGACCGCTCGAAAACAGACAAACGGAATTGAACTATTTGCATTTGTATTGATCGTTAATATGCTGGTCATTCACAGGACAGATTTGGATTTGATTACGTCCCAATGTTTCAATTATATCCATCTTACGACATCTTTTTTGAACATATAGCATTAAGCAATAACTATTGCTAATAATATAACTATATTAACTATTTTGTTTGGAAAAGTAGCTACATGCGATGGTTTAATTCCTATTTATAAACGGTTTCATGCCGAGAGAGTTGAGTGATTAGAGGCATTTAGAGTTGGCTAGGACATTTTGTGTGGTGGATTTTTAGTTTCGATTTAGAGTTTTAATTCTTGAATGATATAGAAGCGTGTTTTTATAGAAATTTTGATGAAATATGTTTTTTTTTTTTGGAAATTTTGACAAGTTTGTTTATTCAAAAAATGTTGTAAGTGAAAGTTGAGAGACGTTAGAAAAACAGAGGAGAAATAACATGGTGACTAGCTGAAAAGCTTAAAGAGGAACCGCAACTGAAATGGAAAGATAGCAAAATGTAGTTAAAATTTTTTTGAAACGAAGAACAGAAAATTATGGACAAACGAAATCATCTGGACGTTCGCCAGATAATTCACCCTCTGTTAAAGCATAGTTTTAACGAAATTATCGAAACAGGAGCGTTATCATCATAAATTGGAAAATGTTTGAACTTGTGATCCCAATTTAATGGAAAAAATGGAAAGTGTTTTCGGGAACATTCAAGTATCCAAAATGTTTGCAAAAGCCAAAATTAACGAAACGACACATTGATGCAAGACTGCAATTCGCCGAAAATTTTCTACAGAAACGTAATATTTGTGATCATCTGATCTTCAACGATGAAAAAAAATTTGTTCATGTTGGACCAGATAGTTTTAATCATTTATGGCATGATTTGTGGTACGAACGAAGAATCAGCTGAATATGAGCACGTGAAGATGTATTTTTCTATGGTTTGGGTAGCGTTCAGAAAAAGTTATCGAATCAAAATATCCTTCATAAATGGAAGAATTTGTGTTATTCCAGGTGCTTATTAATATTCATTACCAGGTATTACTAGAGGAATATCTAAACTTAGTTGCTGGTCTACGGAACCGATTTGCTATCATGACCGTCCTATAAGTGAGTCCTTAAAGTGAATCGGATCCAATCGAGGCGAGGAGTATGATATTGAAACTAAATAAAATGATCACTAGAAACTGTTTCCCCTTCTCTGAGTATGAAGAAAAATAGGATAACTGTGTTCCATTCATTCTGAAATATACGTTATAAGATAATCTATTCAAAATGTTAGCTCTATATCTCATACAATAGATTCAATAGGTCCTATTTTGACTGAAGGAGTAAGAACACTTCATCCAGAAAGAAAACAATTCTTCCGACAGCAATTCAGCCGACTTTTTTCTACATATTTTGATACGCAAAAACAGCTCGGTGAAAAGAGAAGTTTATCGTTGAAACTGTTGCCTGTTCTGTGTACTATTCATATCCTACTTCCAGACCTATTAGGCTATTAATTGACGAAGCCCCGCAAAAATATTTCGAGTCAGGAGGCGATTTAGTTGCAAAGAAAACCTGGTCCTTCGAAGGAATAAGTGGACGAATACCATAGCATTAATAACACTTGTCATCATGTATCTGGTTTTTTGTCTTCTGTTGAATAAGCTACAAATCATTCAAAATCCATTAAACTATGTTAAATGTGTTTTGTTTTTGTTTATGTTTGTATTATTTCACAGCATCATTCATATTTCCCAAAACGTTCTCATTTCTAATGTTTCTTTTTCTTCCTTTCAGGTAAGTCATCAATGCTACTGTGGTTGTTGCGCAATGCAACACAAATCTTTGACATATTAAACGTAAGAAAAAATATTGAACTTTGCTGTTGTTCTTTTATTGTGAACTGCAGGCAAAGCGCCTTTTGACGCCGCTTGCATGTAAGATATTGATATATTAACCATCCATGTGTAGTGAATGCATTTCACATATTTATAGCTTTGTTACTGGGTTATTAAACTTGAATGAATTCCATTGGCATATATAAAATCTCTGATTTAAATTTAGGATTTTGCTTATATTAAAATCGAGAAAAAACTAAATCTACCTACTCTAAAAATATTTCAATATAAGGATAAAAAAAAAATCAAAATTATGGTGATTGATTACATCGTTTCCTGTCGAAAGCTATTTTGCTTTCCTTCATCCCAGCAATATGAGTTGATATAAGTTTCACGTTGAAAAAAAAAACTTCTGTCGAAATAAAGTAAGCAAAACATGTTAATAATGGTATGATGTCACAAGATGGATATTACTTTCGAATGCGAACATGGATTTGATTATTTTGGTTAGCAGTTTCTTTGTTTTGATGGTTCAAATTCTTTATGGCTCAACTGGGCTTTTTTGGATTTTGTTTTTCTAATCAAGCCAATCGATCAGTTACATATGCTAATGTAGTGATGAATATTTAATGCGAGATGCCAAAAACAAAAAAATTGTGTTTTTGCAATTTGCATAAGCGCTGGCATGGATATGTATGCAGAAGTGAAAAGGCGAAAATGCGAGGCAAATATGAATGGATGTACGTTTGTTTGATATCGATAGAAAACATCGAACATCTTTTCAGAGTTTGGCCTGTGTACCGACACAGAATCACATGAGTTTTGTTATGATTTGTAGAGTTGAAATTAACATAAAAAACAAGTATGTTTGGGCGCATTTGGATCGTTGCGTCAAATGTTTGGAACTCACTTTGGGCTGCACTAGCAATACACTAACAAAAAATATTCAAGCTAATGAATATTCATCTTACAAAATTAAGGAGAATAATCCAAGCTATTTAAGCATGTTGCTTGCGTCTCGTAAGTGGACCATCATCCGTCCTATACGCATTAGTCTCTTCAAAAAAACGCCACTGGATCATCTGAAACTCATTCATTGAAAAAACGTTTATTGTTACCGCATGCTACACAAAGAAATTAGCCGGAATACCATCGATATTCACGTTGTAGATGATTCTGACCAACCACAAAATTGTAAACATTGTTGTTCGAAATTCAATCAAAACTACTGATTAAAATACAAATGACTTGTGGCACTATTAATTTGGTTTTTTGTCAACATCCCGCCACTATGGCATGGTTAAAATAAAATAGTCCAAGATACGGCAGGTAAGCTCGCTTAGAGCGGATAACCCACATCAACAATTTTGAATGCAATATTGATCGGATTTCTTTTCGTTTCGGAATTACCTGCCAACCGTCTTCGTCTAATATGAGATGGCACACTAAGCTATTGGGGTTTGACAAAAATCGAAACATGAGTGAGAGACAATGTTGCATATTTGCTATATATGTTCAGGATTAGATGAGATGTGACGTTCCTGAAAAAGACAATATTCAAATTTCTATATTGAAGTCCGTTTGAAAAAGTGACATTTAATAATCAGCTATAGTAGATATTTATTGCAATTTAGTTGTGTGAACGCGGAGGTGACTTTGGATTTTTATTTGTTAAGATAAGTCGGAGCGGAAAATGTGCTTTGAACGATTATTAAAAGTCTTTCGTCTAGACTGTTTTTTATCAATGTTACGGATTACTGTTGAGGACTTCACTAGATAAAATTCTTGATTCATTCACTGTACTTGTGAGCGAATCGACTTTCTTTTACGTTTTCGATTGCTAATATTTATGATGTTGTATTGGGAGTTAACAATAAATCACGAATGATCAACCTTAAATAGAATTTATAAGATCAAAGTTATATAATTCGCTTGTTCTCCGCCGATTTTACTTGAGAAGCTTCGAAACAATGCAGATTTAATATGTAATAAGGAGCACACGTTTTCGGGAAGCAACGAGGACCTTTGAAATAATTATTGTAGAAACCCCGATTTCTAGTTGTAATTTATCTCCGGTTCGTAAAAAGTGGGCTGATAATGCACATTTAGATCTCCTAGCAAGAGAATTATAACTTCATTTTTGAAGAGAAAATCGAGATCTTCAGTAAAGTTCTATTTATTTGTAGAATTGGATACATTAACTAGCAGACCCCAATAAAAACAACAGATTTAGTTTGGGATTCGATGGTCGACTGATTCTGATTTCATTATTATGATTTTAAAATGTGCTGATTGCCTACATTTCCTCTTATTAAAATCACCATTTAATCTCATCTATCTATAGCATGCTCTACACTTACTCTAAAACTACTTAATTATCCTGCTATTTTTATTCGTTAAACGACGCTATTTCGCTGAGATCTTTCACATCCGGTTTTTCATTTTTATTCAAAATCACGGGGTCCATATGTGCTTTGATTCCTAAGATACTGTAAGCCCAACACACATACTATGAATCTTTCAAATTATCTCTAGGATTTTTACTATTATTTGATTTCATTTAATTCAACCCGCAATTCTTTTGTCCTCGAGCCTTCCATGTAGAACCCTTATGTCACTGATTGCACTTTTTTCTAAATGTGTAAATTGTTTGTTGTTTCAATTCCCAAAGGAAGTTCACGCATATTATAATTCAAACGACCACGTTAGCAACTCGAAGATGGCTAAAGATCTTCAATAAGGACAGAAGACTATCAATATCTTTTCAATCAATAGATTCAATGGACCTAAACTTCCATCTAAGGTATGTAAGAATTGGTGGGACCTCTTTGGAGACAATCACTTTTATCAACAATATTTGAATTGTTTTAAAAATACCAGAATCCTCAAATTTATTTGAAACGGTCGCGACTAAACTCTTGAGAAAATATCGGCGAATGTATTGTCCCACACGTTGACGCATATTCGTCGCTTTAATCTTTGCGAACTTCCACATGAGCAAGTCCTACAATTAAAGGGAATTAATCCTACAATTTCTCTCAGCTCTTTCCCAGCTACGTGCTTCTACTTTACAGAATTAACCTTGTCTTAACGTCGAGATACGTTTTGTGTATGGTAAATATTTGTTCCTTTTTCCATGTACTGAAATAGACCATCTCATGTAAACATCTTTATGATATTGCTAATATTTCCGCCATTATTAGGTAACACATGGACACAAGAAATGTTCAGAAAACTCAATATTAAGTGGATTATCAGTATCAGCACATTCCTCCATTTCTTCATCTTAACTTTCATAGCCGCGAAATTGTAAAATATGCTCCCGATTTCTTGTGCGTTATTTTCACCGTCACTGAAACCACTTTCTCTGTCAAATTCTCGCGAATACTCTTCGGCAAGCACGTCCCTATCATCCTTAAAGTTTTCAAAATCTATTTTAAATAGTGTAATTATGTATGTATTAATTTGATTTTTTTTTTAACTACTTCACAATTAAAGCTCAGAAGAGATGAATAAAAAAACTTGAGAACGCCAAATTGTAAAAAATTTGTTAGAAAAAATGCAACAAACTGTGGAGCAGTTGGAAAGAATCTGCCTGTAACCTGAAGAAATTACCCTAAGGATATGGACCTCGAACAAATCCAAACGTGCATCTGGATTGATTTTTTAAGGACAAAAGTACAAACAGAGATTTATGGTATGCCTAAACAACCTCACAAAGAGTGCCATAAATTAAAATTTTAAATAAATGGGACGAAAAAAAACCACCATTTAGTATTTAACAGCCATAAGTGTGTAAGTACCACTTAGCGTACGTTCTGCATAAAAGGCAATAATTTCCTTCCCACCGATAGTATGCTGATCTCACCCTTTTGCTTACAATGAATTTAAAAGACGCTCTTAGCCTTGGAAAACTGCTAGCTCCACCGGAAAATCCCAACCGATACCAAAAAGGTGTCTATGTTCTGAACCAAATGTTTCAAAGCGTTTATACCATTAATGGTACTGTCATTTTGGTATTATTTCGAAGTATTTTCATGTTTCTATCATCAAAGTTTTCTTTTCTTATTCAAGTTCAGAATTTATGAGCACAAAAAGTCGAAATATATAACAGCAACTTAAAACTTGGGGAGTGTTGCTTTCAAACCCATTCCAATCCTGCAAACGAATACCAATCGCATTGTCAATTGAATATGAGGCTTTCTGTATTCTCGTAATGTTTTCAAACTCCGTGGAAAATTAAAGAGATTTACTTCTAATTAAATAACTTTTTTGTCTGAATTTTACACAGCCAAAGATTTTGCAAAGAAGTATCTACGAAAATTTAAAATTCAGTTTTACCATATAAAGGAAAAACATTAAGTCACAATAAAAATCTAATAAATTGGATATCTTGCTCGATGTATTAGTGACTATCGGTTTTCAACGTTGAGGAATAGCGTTTCTAGATATAATTTTTTTCTAGGGTTCGAAAACAAATTAGAGTGAAATCGTGTATTTTGAAAAGTGCAACAATCGTTGTCCTTGAGCGAATGAATAGATTAGAATTTCAATTGAAGTTTTCGAGTTCCGGAATGTAGCACGGATTTCATTTTTATTCTCAGCATTAGACACGCGGAAAATTTTCCACAGTAGGAATATTAGAAATAAGTTCAATCGATATTGACGTAGGTGTTTGTTGCTCAGCTTTCCAATTCAACTTTAAAATGTTATGAATGGATCTACAGATCATACAGCATCTACAGATTGCGTTATTTACGTACTATTCTCCTATCTTGTAATTTTTTTCAGAGATTCCGGCAGGCCCAGAGTTTATAGGGCCGAGTATACTCATCTAGTGCACTCTGTTCGAGTATATATTTGTATTCTAGTATACTTATGAATTGAAGTCCAGTCATTTTCAAGACATTCTCAAAATGTTTTCACTTCGTTCAATTGCAAAACAAAGACAATATTTGATCGACATGTTAGCATTAATTTTATAAATAGATTCAAGGAGAAGAGTCTTTGTAGGTTACTTTAAAAATTCCTAAAAGTCACATCAAAATTTCCAAAATTTACAAAACACATGTTTTAAAGTATTGACTTTGTAAATATACACACAGACCGACAGATTCAATCATCAGAAATCAAGGTTTCAAAACAGACATATTCACTTCAAATGAAGTTTGTTTTTTTGAATAAAACATCAAGATCCATATTCTGCCTCATTTTCGACCATACCGAGGATATTTAATTTTTTTTTGAACGTATTTCATGTCTTTCGATTCTTCTAACATAGCTCATTTTTCTTTTGCGACTGTTGTTTGTGCTGTTACCATCGTCTCCTTCATCAAGAACTATCAGAGTTGAGTCTATTCTTCAATTCTCCCACCCATATTTAAGTACCATCTGGTAGTACTAAACCATTATTATGAAAGCCTCATAAATCGCTGTCTAGCCATGTCACAAAAGAAAATTTCTTGGCTTGGCTTTTTTTGCCCATTTCGATTTTTCTTTTTTTCTTCTTTTGCTTTATTTTCAAGCCACTCCAAATGTCGTTCCTGAACTTCCGCACCTCATCAACCCATGTATCGTGGCCATGCCGTTACGAAAAGTAGCAGAAAAGCTAAAGCAATGCAAAAGAAATCGCTAAAGGATTTTCTCCGTGGAAAGAAAAGTCTTTGCACCCGACGTTTCCTTCAGTTTTCTGACTATAACGGAAAAGACACCACTTTATCATAGCTTGCACTATGGGCTTCCTATGAATTTATCTTTAAGTATAAACTCTATGCTAGGCTTCATACATGCACATTATGTGCATACCGTTTTAGAAAAGTTGGTAGGCTCCAGCTTTGACGTTTATGTATATGTGTGTATTGAGATTCAAAGAGCCTGTGAATATTTGTAGATACATCTGTAGGTTTCCGAAGGGTTATCACGACGATTGGAGCGCAATGATACACAAGGCGTTGAGAAGGAAAAGCAGAAAAGAAAATGTGGAACTTTTCTACAGCCGTGCTGCAGTGGATGCAACTTGGAATGTCAGGACATCGGAGCCGGTGTTTTTGTTGTCGTTTAGGGAAAACAGAATAATATAAATCTGATCCTAGTGGTAACACGCACCTCAATGCATATCACATCAATATCGTCTGAAGTCACTGTGGGAGTCTGAACTTAACTGTGGGCATGGTGTTAACATTGCGTTCTGATTTTGACTTTACCAGATTGCACATCATTCGCAAATGTATTTAGAAAAGTGGAAGTGAAAAAATCCCGAGAGATGAGAACCAAAAAAATTGCAAGACCTAATGGATGATCTAAGAAAACTGTAACTCATATCGAAGCAGAAGATTAGTTTACTTTTACTAATTATTTTCCTTCCAATTGCATCGGGTGATTGCAAAACCACCAATTGAGTCCATCATTGTTCTTCAAATTGAAAGTCAACCCAATAATAATTGCTATGAAGTGGAATTTTCGCTTGCATTCCTCCTGGCAACCCGAAGTAAGTCAAACCACGGATTGCCCACTCCTCCTCCTATACCAGTTTGACGAAGGAGTCAGGAATTCCCACCTCTTTGCAACAACGTGGTTGCTGCTGGCAGCCAGATGGGTTGCATTCACTACTAAACCATATGCGCTTTACTGGCAATACGTATCATTAAGTCCATGGTGCAATGTGGTCTAGCCTGACTCTTGCTATTTGCTTGCCTTAGCAAAAGTATGACACTGTATGGGAAATCGATAAATAGGACATGAGGAGATTTTCTCGCCCCAACTGCACTAGTAAATGGCATAGCATGAGTGCTGCACTTTTCTCAGTATTGATTTTTCAGAGTTTCTTCCATCCGAAATGGAAGTGTACTTTTACAAGCTCTAAACAATTATGCGAGCTTGCTCCATGTAATTCCAATAAGTGAGTAGGAGGGTGGGGACTGGTCAATTCGACTGGGAAGAGACAGACTTTTGTGCTTATAATAACCCACTCGGCATGTTTTATGCATGTGCGCTTGCAATTGATATATGTGGGTATCCTTTTTGGCGAGCGAAATCTTTTGGATTGTGCAAGCACAACCTAGTTCTCCGTACATCTATCTGCTCTGAATAAGGTCACAAAGTAGCCGAACAATATAGTATAGAGGTCAGGTGATACGAACAAAAAGTGGTGGGGGTGGGCTTAATCGAATGAGCTCGAAAAAGGAAGCGGACAAGCGCAAATGAAAACGTTGTTTGAATAAAGCCGCCGCTATAGCTTCATCCTATAGTTTGCTGAGTGGGAGGAGTGGCACAATCACCCTTGCAATGAGCTTCGAGATCAGACAGTTGAAATTAATAAGTGCCATCTGTGTGGGGCTTTACATATTTTATTTGTTATAAATTGCCTGTAAAATCCAGTAGCACCATATTTCACTGGATTTGGATTAAAGGATAACGTAGACATAGTTGAGTAGGCTTTAGATGTGTTGAGAAACGCATTGAAATTCAGTCGATATGAAATCGTAAATCATTGATGTGACCATTGTCCTTTGGTAATATCTGTGGAAGAGCAGGAATGTATATGTGTATCGAAATGTAAAACAGTATCGCCACCTCACCACGCTAAAGATATATGGCTACACCTCTACCCAATTCTATTAACCGAAAGGATGCCATCCATACACTGAAGTTCCACATTAAACTTTGCAATATATCATTATAACAGGATCCATCGGAGACAACAGTCCTTTGTTGGTCGCACCCAAATTGGACGTCAAGCAGCACCTTAAAGGTCAGAAGTTGTCAATTTACTACGGAACGAAACCCAAGCATCTCCGCATTAATTTCAAAACTTTGCGTAGAGATTTGTCTCTCGACGATTCCAGTGGAAGGATTACTGTTGCTAGACTTAATTATTTTTGAACAATACAAAAGTCAAATATTTTAAGTGCAAAGTGGAGATGTTTAAATTAGTCGGGAAACGTTGAATGGGTCAAATGTCAAGAGAGGGGAACAGGCGTATCCCTTACGTTACTTTGTAAATAGGATTAACGATGCAGCGTGAGTTCACGACAATTTTATGAAAATAAGAATGAGCTGCTCCGAAAGAAAGCTAAAATGTGGGCCAACGCAGCGAAACTATGATTTTAACTAATAACACGTAAAACCTCTCACGAATAGACCCAGTAGAATAGTAAAGTATTCAAATCTCAAACAATGGATTTGTTCGCAAAAGAGAGCATTTTTGAAAATCCTTTCCAAACTACAATTATTCCGCAACTACTGAACATCATCCTCCCGAATTTCTCATTTTGAAAAAAATTAGGTTCATAAGCGCATTAATCTTGTGATGACGTTCTCTGCTTGCTGTTGAGCGATAAAGAATTAATAATAAAAAAGACAATCGCACAAGAACACTCAAAGATACATTATCAATTTTTGGTGTTTCGTCCAAATTCATAGTGAAATACATTTCCTTTTAATCTTTTGAGGCCGATTCGCCGTTGTGGTGGCACGTTTATCGCTTTATCATCATTAAAGTTTGACTGATTATGTCTGGGCTTTTTTTTGCAAGACTCCTCATCTTTGAACGTTACTGTTCATATGCGTCTTTTTCTCGCGGGTGACCATTTCAATCTTATCTAATGAATATAAAGTGATAAATAAGAACAATGTTGCAATTCTTGCTTCGTGACACGTGAAAGCTATTTAATTCTAATGCAGACACATTTATATGGGTATGTCTATTAAACTCAAAACACATCCTTAACTGATAGAAACCGAAAAAAGGAACAGATGCATTTTGTCATCAGCCGATTCTAAATTCAATAGATTTTTATTGGCGGTAGTAAATGTCCATCATCATAGAAAAAGAGTATAACACACATTGCATATGCGCGAATAGTGTATGCATTTTGATATAAAAATTCAGAATAATGGCGGCATTAATTCAATAATCGCCAATTAAACTTAGACAGCAGACACATTCAGTGACTGAGTGTCAAGGTCTTGTGTCGTTGTCCTGTTTTGCATATTATATCAAATTCATTCAAATGCATTTTACATTGTGCTGATGCTTGTATCTAAGATGCGCGAATGATACATATGTGAATTATACATCTTTATGGACTCTTAGCTGGCATCATCTTCAGACCAGCAGCAAGGTCTTAAAAGATGAAATTGATGATGTGTTCTCAAGTAGTTGCTAGTGAGCAGAAACAGAGTCGCGATAAAAAGACTTTGAGTGGTTATGTTTTTCTATAGTGGCATTAACTGTTAATGTGCACCGAAGGTCAAGATGAGGGCTGCCAAGTTCCTTTGAATATCCTTAGCTAGAGTAGAGTTTCATTTCGATTTCGCTTTGAATAACTTATCACAACTGATTGGTTATAATAAAGCGGGTTGTAATCAACCATATTCGTTTCTTTCTATCTCAGATGTCAATAATTCATTTATTCAGAATAAATCCCCTTTGCGTTGGCACCTACAAATATAAACTTCAACAGTGTTCCTGCCAAATTTCTTTATAACCGTGATAACTAATGTTCTAAGATATTCTGTCTTCATGATTTTTAATGTGTCTTCTTTTTCTATTAAAAGTTCCGCGATTCATCAGCTATATGAACCACATCTTTCATCTGTACTACATGTTGTTATCCTGTCAGTTACCAATACTACCAGTGGCACCCCTACTGAGGCATTGCTGTTGCCAGCAAAGCTTATAAAAATACATTTGACTATGATAATTGAAATATACGCTAAAATTTGAAACAAATGTTAAATAAAATATGAAAATAAATACAAATTGTAATATCCAATTTTTTAGCGGAATGCATTGTGTGCATGGACCCGTATACTTAAACCATTATTATTTCGGAAAACGAAAAAAAAAAACATGTTGATGAATGTGCCAGCGAAAGTAGGTTAGCATATATTAAAGATTTAAAATTCAATGTGTGAAAGAGTGTAGTTGTTAAAATCACTAGAATAAGTCGAATCGATAAAGTTTTTCTTGTTGAAAATCATGCAATGGAATCGAAATCAGAATGGAAATTACGTCTTGCATTAGTGCAGGATGCAATTGCTTCAACGCTTGCTTCGTGTTTAACATTAACTTCGCGGTTGTGTAACGTTGATGAATCAGATTTACAAGGACTTAACTAGAATAAATACTAAACAATAAAAACAGAGCTTTTTGGAATGTGATCTATTGATTTTTCGACTAAAGGAATTTTCATATTTAAAATTTGAAGACACAAATACTTTTTGCTTCCGTATTCAGGCGTTATTTGTACACGTGTCATACATATATGTCATAATATAGTGCTGAACTATTAAAAATTATAAAAATCCATGTGAACTTCATAATTTAAAAACAAAAAAATGTAAGCACAAAAAATTAAAAAAATATTTTCTTGGAATTTTTATTATTTTGTTTTTTTATAGATTTGTAAATTGATTATAAGATGAAATTTCATTTAGTTCACATTGGTCGTTGTACGCTGTAATCCATATTACCTAAAACGGATCTTATTCAGCTGTGCCATATTTGCAGGATATGAATATTTCCTTCTTTTTGAAATGTGTGAACACAAAAAATAGAAAGAATAAATTATTGAGAAGTATTGAGAAAATGTGCTTAGAATCTATATCAAGTGCTTGAACACAATACAAAGAAATTAACTAAGTCAATCTCATCTGTCATTGCTCAAAAACCTTTTTCCGGTGGTTATTGTTTTTTTTTTTATGTAGGTCAACGAGTCGGTATTAGAGAGAAACACAGACAGTGTACTGAATATTGAAAATTTGGAAGCACTTATTTCGAAAAAAATTTGTGACATTTGAGCCCCTTCGCTGAAAATGATTTTGCATAAAGCAACACTATGCACATGTTCTTCCATAAGCCTTTGATTGAAGTCGGTTTTTGTCCTGCTGTTCTTTAGGCTTAAGATTTTGTTGCATTTGCACTTTATATGCATGGATGTGCGATTAATTGTAAACCACGGTGTCAAGTTCTTGTTTTTCGACTCTAAGCAACGTTTCCAAAACTTTTATTTTATACATGAACAGAAACCACTAGCGCCACACTGTCAGCACTTCGTCGAATATTTAGCGCAAAATTCATATGTGGCATCGGTTTCGGTTATTGCCCGTATGCGCCTCAAATTACTACTGCTGTGCTATGAAAATACGCAACACTTTCAAAAAATTTGGAAAAGGCAGTTATTTAATTCAAATACAATCCAACCAATATACTGTTATAATTTTTGCCAATTAAACTTTAGACAAATTGGAGAAAGCGTAACAATTAAACCAACTGGATTAGCTTTCTTTAAATATGAGAAGCCAACTTTTTATGTTCTTATACATGTTTAGGAAATATTCGAAATATAGTCGTTAATTTCAAATACGAAGTAAGGTTGAAAACGTATTTTTCCTGCGTCATTACTCTTCGTCTCTTGCGGCCGTTTACGTAAGTAGGGCTAAAGATAATCAAGATATAATTCGAATTTAACTTTTCTGTTTGCTATATGTTATAGCAAATGGTGTTATATGAAATATATCCATAGTGGGAAAATGCATATATTCAGTTACTTATAATTATTTTGGTATATTTCAACCCGAAAATTTTAATAAAATTGAATTATAGCGCGATTCTATTTCTATTTGTTTGCTTTTAAGTTAGTCCGGATTCGTTGTATATGAATACCTGTATATTTCCTTTTAAAATCATATTCCACCTTCTCAGCGCTTGAAGTGATAGAAAGAAGAGACAATTTACAATGTGATTATGTCAACAGGAAACTCAAATTCAAAATTAAAATCAGTTGAATGTCTCAATCTCCAAATGTTGAAAATCATTTCGATTCTGCATAATACACAAGGCCGTCGCTAAAAATACTTGGAAAAGCACTGAGCAACAAATAGTAAGAATTCGATTCAGTAGAATCGTTTGGTTTATGGAACGCTGTGTTTGATTCTAATTCTTTTTTTAGAGGCGGTCGCATGAATAATTAATAAATGCAAAGAACGCCCAAAGGGAATGTAGAGAACTGTGGCGATTATTGAGCATAGCCGAAGAATCACGCGATCTCAATAGAAAGACATTTCGAAGTCGTTTTGAAGCATCTGGCATTATGGTGGCTCTACTATTATGTCAAAGAAAACTAGTGGAATCATGTGTTCAAAGTGTAGGGAAAACGCTGAACCAGTCGGACCAATTTAGGATCGGCAACTCCGTTCTGCAGGCACCGATGCTTGAATTCTGCACTGAACTTCCTGTGCCAATCCATTATCTTAAGTAAAATGTGACTATGCTTCAACAGCTTTGGTCGTTGAGCTCTGTTGATAAGATAATTTCGCTAAACTGTTTATTGAGTCCCTCTGGGACCAAGTGGTTGTTGTCCAGCAAAACAAATGATGTCAATAACCAGTCGTTGCCAAAATAACACTCTATGCGCGAAACATGACAACTATACCAAAAGAATGGCTCGGGAACCTTTTGTCCACTTGGAAGAGCATTCCATGTTGTTGGGAGAACTTAGAAGACAAAGAAACAAAATTCTCGAGCATGTGGAAGCAGTGAACACTGCACCAATTGTTTGTTGTTTGTTTTCGAGTTCAAGGCTCTGTTGCTGAAAAAAATTGGTTTGCCGAAAGTCTAAGTGCAGTCCAATGTCGGTTCCGCCTGGCTGCAAACGTAGAGCTGCAACACCATACGATGCTAACTATATCCTCGATGGCCTCTAAGGTTCATTGGGACTTGGACTTGAAACATTGACCATTTCAATGGATAGCCTGAATTTTTGAACAATGCTTTGGCCTTAGATTTAATCAACGCAAATTAAGTACAATACTCTTGTCAAATTTCCGTTGGTTACCAACAGCCATCACGGCGTTGAACAATTGTGTAAATGTGGCGAAGTCAATGTGCTGCTGGCACTGTCGTTGGCTTTAGAGGGTATGTAAATCAAGAATGCATGAATATGAAGTGTGGAAGGAATGGATGCTTGTCGACCAAGGCGTTTCGTTGGGGAAATCATATTACGGGCTAGATCACACCTAACACACTTAGAGCGACGCATTGCCAAATAGCTGTTCTTCCACGTTAGTATTCTTCTCATGCCAAGGAAAAAATTTTCGCAAGGAAATGAGTGGAGAAAACGAGTGCATTGATCTCACATTTTTCATCCATCCGAATACATGTGCTTCCTCAACTCGCATTCCATGCAATGTGCGATTCACACCATTTTAGCCGCACCCTCACATAACTTTCGACTAACTCGAAGCTAAGGTGACAATAAATCACCATCTCTGCAATATTTGCTGACGGTCTGAGGAATAAAAAATTTCACGGCGAATAATGTATGCTCGCATCTACACAATATCATCTCGCCTAGTTGTCTCCAATACCACTCTGTACTGAATTTAATGTCAATTATAAAATTTACGCGCGTCAAAATTGCAAATTTATGACCATCATTTAAATGCTGAAAGGAAACGAAAACTAAGACATTTCCTTGGGAAAGAAAATTAACGACACCACCCCAACGGTTTGGTATGTGTTGGAAGAAGTCATTCTCTTGCTGTTTGGGAGATCCTATACTGACTGAGTGAGGGAAAGAGAAATGAAACTTGCTTGACCTCAAATGATGACGATCTGAAAAAATTAATTTCATTGGATTAGTTATTATTTTTAAGAGTGCAATCGACATTGCACGAATTTATCTAATAAAGCTTTTGAAGTGCTTCTTCTCGGGTTTCAGAACCTATGAAGTAAATTTTCATTATCTGATAACATAATCACATAAAATAATGCGTTAAACTGGGCTTCGAATGTAAGACTTTATTGAGTACTTGTTGGTGAAGTAGAAATAACGTTCCACTATGAAAAAGGGAAGCATGGACGCATTGTATAACATATGGACTTTGTAACACGAACCAAAACTGGCGGACTAAATATGTTCATCATTTATAAGTTTGTATTTTATCTCGCCCGTCACGTTGGTCTTGCAAAATTAGATCAAATAGGTGGAAATCATTGGGGAAAGCTATGCTGCATAGGATAAGATTCAGCTATAAATTAACTAATGTAGAACCCTCTCTCGCGGGCGGTACAGCCGCTTAAAATGTCAAGGCGTGGAATTTATTTTATTACCTTGAAACGAATACGCCGGAAATGCGAAAATATAATGAGTTCTTCTCATTAAAAATGAGGTTGCAACCTTTTTAAATCACATCATCCTGATTTACAGAATATATATTCGTGACATCCAGGGTGCATATAAGTCATTATTGTAAAAATATTATGATAGCCAAACTATCACAAAAAATCGAAACCGTTAAGTTTACAACGATATAAACTTCAAAAACGAAGTTTAAGACCATTTCCAAATGTTGTACTGAATTAAAATTACTCAGGATCAAATCGTAAATCTGACCGATGACAACTTCAATCTAACCTCAGATAGAATAGCAATTCGTCAGCCTCTATAAGCTATATCAAAATCATTTCCAAAGGAATGATAGCTTTTATTTCAAATGAAACATCGTTTCAAGTAACTTTTTTTCGTTTGGTTTCAATAGATTTCATGGAGATTGATACAGTGCCGTATCAATATCAAAAGGATTACAAAATACACCAAATTGCAAATGAATCTTTTACTTGGATTAGTTTGTTCAACGTTTATCTAAAACTATGATTGCTTACGAAATAATATGAAAATTCTTACTTTTGGAAATATAACATAGAATTTTGAACTAACTATTTTCAATGGCTAGGTCTAACTAGAAAAGGAAATTTTTTTTTTTCAAATTTATAGAACCTCTTTAACCTCTAATTTGTAAACTTTTTAAAAATATTTTGAAGACACAAGTTTTTGCAATTTTTGTTCTGCAATTGCTAGACTAAGGGGGCTCCTACGCTGAAGTTGCTTATATCTGCATGCAAGGGCTCCTCAAATTTATTATTCATCGGGTTGACTCGGCCATATCAAGGACTTAAAAAAAGGAACAAAAAATCTTTAATAGTATAATTTTCGATGTAACATGATTAATGCTCGGAGATTAGAAGCATCAGAAGGTTTTTATCAAAATTTAGGATGCCACAATTCCACCAAAATGATCTAACGCTTATGACGCTTATGAAGTTCTGAAGGGCTTGGACTAAGTGCAAAATGGTATGGCTCCTTAAAAGAGGCCACAATAGGTTAGACTGGGTTATAACATAAATATAGCGTTGAATTCAAGTTCAGTCTGCAGGAAAAAGGTTTCTAACAGTTAAGACCGAAAAATTCGAGGAAAGTCAATAATCATTTTTATTCCTCTCTTTAAATTCCTTTCTATACTTCGCCAGTGAATCAATACTGTTTGGATCCTTAGGTAAAAGGGGTTGAAGTGGAGGCGTTGATGGCCTCACTAAATTAATTTATTTGCTGCGATTATATAAGAAACTTCGCTGACAATTTGACACAATGTTGCAATTTAGATTTCGATATCTGTGTATTTACCTTGCGGTCAAATAACTTCGCGAGTTACACGCTAGGATTTCTTGAAAATGAGAAGAATTATGGCGACATAACTTGCATGGATAGCTTCATACTAATACTCCCGCTCATGTCTTACTGTTTGACTAATAAAGAAAAAGCGTCGTGAAGTTTTGAGATTGCTACTTATTAGATGTGTGAATTATTCCTGTTCCCGAGTCGATAGAGTTACATAGTGGACAATGGTAGAAGGATAGAACATTTCTCCCTATTGTTAAAAGAAGGAACGTGCTCAAAGAGCTGAACGTCCAACGCATATTTAATTCTAGAGATGATCTTAATACTAGAAAGGCTGACACATGTTTTATGTGTCCAAAACGATGTGGACTAACGAATAAGGACTATATCAGAAAGGTAATTCAAATGTGAAAAGTATGATGAAGATGATCATATTGCAAGATCATTGAATGGTATTAAGAGTGTAGTTTCATTGTTTCCTCTTGTCAAAGGCAAGAGAGAACATACAAGCCTTATTTTGATTGGCAACATTATGTGTTAAATGTGGTACAGATTGGCCTTACTTGTAATGCAGTTTGGATTAAACTATATCAAAGTATATTTATTCGTATGTATGCGTGATTGCAGGAAGACTACTTGTTGTTGGAACATCTGGTACACTTTGGAGTAGTTCTTAAGAAACAATAAATGTAAAATGCGGCTCGACCCTCTTCGGACGTGGCTATTTATCTATGACAACATGGCGATACCCAAACATCTATCTTAAGCTTTATTACTATAATCGTTTTGGGAGCTAGCAACATGCGGTAGAAATTTTCCGTGCATATGTTCGTCGTGCTCGAAATAATTTCAAATCAAATTGCTACCAGTTTGCTTGCGCTTCCCATTTGACATCCATATACCAAATAGAACACCATTCAATTATATTTTTTTTCACTTTATTTTGTTCTCAACGAGCAAAGCTTTATCGAAATAATACTCCTATTGCCGGCTTGGTTCAAGGCTGAAAGATATAAAAACTTTGCCCTGCCACACGACACGCATTGTCGAGGTCATTGTCATCGCATCAGTAAGCGCACTAAGTGGTGCTCCCGCCACTTTTCATATCTAAAAGTGCTTAACAAATGTGCACGAGTATGTGTTCCATGATAGATAGATTGGCAAAAAGTATCTGACAAATAAATAAAGCCTATATCTGGACCAGATACATAAGTGTCAAGTTTTTCAATGTGTACGGAATGCTCTGGGTCGCTTTCGATTCCTTTTCCTTCCACCTCTTATCTGTGAACTCTAGAATTGGACTGAGTAAGGGTTTTGTATGCAATTCCGTGAAATTTGCGATTTGATCGCATCAGAATTGATTTCATTTGAATTGGTGATCAGTTGGGTGTTACAATGCACGTACAAGGGTTTAGATTTATGTGGAATTTTGCGTTGGTTTTTCTTTTTAATTTCCAGTCCAAAGTTCTTGTCAAGATATAGATTATTGTTTGTATGAGATCAATGCTGTGGTATGGATAAGGAAATAACTAGAACGTTCGCAACCAGCTCACCATGAAACGTTTATTCGCAAGGGAAATTAGATAATTGGGAAGATGAAATAATACTTAATGGTCCAGGAAGTCTACGTTGCGTTTTTGTTTGTGAACAGAAATCACAAATTTATTTAACAAAACTTTACTGACTAATAACTTTTATTTAAAATGACATGTCCAGGATACTTACTACAATAAGTGACTATCAAATGATCTCTATGAGAGTTAATTTTCTCCACATTCGAATATGCTGTAAATAGTGCGAAACAATACACTTGAAAAAATATTCATATCACACTACTTTTGTACTTCTAATTTATTTTTCGAAACACTTCCGAAGAAAGGTAGTATCAACTAATATCTGGGGGTAGGTTCTTGACGCAACTCAATTTCCTTTTCAATTCGCTTATACAACAACGTACTATCTACAAAGACTTGCTGCCTTTTTTCCGAGTTTGCGTTGTTGCTCGCATTGTCCATTGGCCAGTCCAATGGACTGACATTCAAAACAGACTCTTGGACCATCCAGACTGTATAAGATACTAAGGCATAGGTGGCTGAAGGTAAAGCGCGAAGTAATACCCATGTAGCGGACCGAAACGCTTTTAGTACCCCTGAAAGGCTAGCCGGAGCCCAATGGAAGACGACGAGAACTAAAATACTCTTTCTTTTCGAGGCCTTCGATGGATCCAATCCTGTATAAGAAGTTTCTCAGAACTTGGTCTCGTAAAAAAGGTTGCAACACAATAATTTCTTCGAAGAAATGAAAACCAAGAAAGGCATCAGACTGATGTAAATAAACGACAGCTTTGACTCCTAAGACAAGTGCAATGGGTAGCGAAAGTGCTTCGAGAAATCAGGGGAGGAATCAAACCGAACGAAGTCCAAACCTTGTGTGAAGTACGTGATATAGAAGAGGTCATCAAAGGACAATCGTTAGTATATGATGTCGTCTCATAAAAAAGATAGGGCGCATCCCATGTTTGTCGTCAACCTTACAACCAAAGGAGCAATCTTGAGCAAGGATAAAATAAGAAGAGACTAGTTGATCCGTAGCTTCTCATATTTTTTGCTACAGACGGAATCATTTCTAATATATTTTTTGTCGTCTTCTGTATTTTCTTGTGACTGGGTCCATCAAATAATCAAATAATTACTCTCGAGAAATTACATTGCAATCGATATGATAGCTTTTTAATTCACTCATCAAATAAATTCAGGTCGTTCTTTGGTTTTTTATGCATGCTGTTTTTTTTTAATTATGTCATCACAAGCCCATTTGTAATTTGAATGATTTATTCGAGTTTATTTAAAATGCAAACAGCTTGTAACGTGAAATTAGAAGTCTAGTTATTCTTAATTATTTCATTTGGTCGTCGATTGTACGGTCTTGGGAATTTTAGACACTCTTTGAACCCAGAAACTAAACTTAATATGATTTCATTAACATATCTTTGCAAAGTAAGTAAAATTAATAAGTCAGAAACATTGTTTTTTCTTTCTCATCCCTTGTTTACTTCCAATACTTTATTATTTGGGTTTCTACTGTATTTTGCTACCAAAAGACTTACTGACGTTTGTTATGTACATATTTCATCGGATATGCGTGGCTTCAAATCTCGAAGAAATTAAAAATTTTTAGCTAAAAATGGTTAAAGAACTTTATTTTAACAAAAGTAAAAAAAATATATTTGTTATCGAGAAACTTCAAATTGAAAAGATGGCAGTTTTTATCCCTTTTGTGAGCGAGAAAATGCTATATGATATTGCACAATTCACGGCTTTTTCTGCATAGAAATTCAAGTGTTGAGCCTATCGAAAAAAGATATTTTTAATCGTGTGCATTCTTTGTGTAGAGTTTAATGCACTCATTGGAGCCGTGTAACAAATAAATATATATTGATATATGAATTGAGAATACTCGAAGTCGGGGGCCTAATTCAATTTAACACGCCTGCAGCTGAAAAAGGTTACTGAAGTTACTGAAAAATAGAAAAATTTTTTGTTTTGCACTCTTTTTGCATATTAACAACAAACATCACATTTTATTTCAATTATCCCAATTATATAATATAGAAATTTTTCTTCCTTCAGTTTTCGGCAGAGCCGAAAAACCAAAAATTGGCCCTGGCTCTCTATAATATAGAAAATTTTTTATATGTTTGTTTTAATATGTGAATTTCGTCCTGACGCAAGATAAATCATTTTTATTGTTTCCATTGCTTACTGCTCACAAAAAATCTTATACAACTTATTTGACAGTATTTTATCGTTTCTGTGGAACATGTTCTGTTGAAAATGTTGTTCTTGCAAAAGTAAATCCAATCAATCCTTTTGCATACTAACGATATTAGTATCTTACGATTATGATACAATATCGTCCCAAAGAAGAATGATTTCGATCAGGACTAGTTGGTAACTGGTGCTAGAGCGATTGTGGACTGTAAGCATTCTGTGGGCTTAATTTTTGACCTGGAGTAATGTACGAATCACCTACCGTGCGGTAAATAGATCACTAATGTCGATTTTTGTAGGCTTGACATACCTCCTGGGATTTCAAAAAATTCTTAGGCAGGTACTATTGGGATGTTGACCTATTATATCGAAAAGTTTCAACTTTTCAGTTTCAGAACGTTTCCAAACATGTTGGTCTCTACTTCGACGTCTTATTGCTAAATGTTTTTCTAACGTAATATTGGATCAAGTGAAATCATCCTATAGCATTGTTTAGAATGGCTTCAATCGCTGGTTATCTTCAAAGTTATTTTCACTTTATTTATATTATTTTTGTGTACTGAAACGCAGATGAGATATTCTGAGTAAAGGTCACTTAGGCAACACATTTGCAATAAATTCATCATAAAATTGTGCATGTCTCCACATGGTAATTTGAATAGTTTTATTACACATCCGAGAGGTACTAATTACTAGTATTTGTGGGGAAGTTTAGTGAGGTGTAGGATGAAGGATGATTACTTTCCTAGAAGTTAACTTCTAGAATAACTTCTGGATTTCTTGCTTTGGCGGCAAAGGCGGTAGACTAGAAGATAAAATAATTAGATTATAAAAAATATCCAGTGGCAGCTTTTCGTTGTTTTTTGAGATTTGAAGATGCCGTCAAATTTCAGTACATCTGTAGATATAGGTGCATTGCATTCGAAAAACTTGCTTTCTGGATGCATAAAGTGGAAATAATTTGAACAATTATTTATCTGATGTAATAGATATATGTCAAGACAAGTAAAAGGCGAATAATGGAAGCATTTGAATTCGTTCTCGTGGTATTCGAACTACTTTTATGTCACGCATCCTATAAACCCAGTGTTGTTCAGTTTTCCTGGTATTACTACCAATTTCATTTGCTTGCGAGGTATTAACTGGTCGTTGAAGTCCGTTTATCTAATAAAAAATGAAGTACTGAGTATATACGGAAAACTTGCGTTTCTTAGACTTCTATACATAAATGAATGAAAGCGAGTTGATTACGATACGTGAGGCTCGTATCAAAAACTAAAATATTTGCTAACCCTTTTGCCAAATGCCCAGAAAAATCGCTGAACGTCCAAAAATAAAAATAAAAAGAATAAAAACCTAAATTGAAACCAATGATGTAAACAAAAATGTATGTAGCTCAAATTTGTGTAACAATCGCGACGGCAACATTGTTGCATCAGTTTGCCAGGCGGAAAATACAGCAAACATTGCATCTTTGCATCCACTCAATTTAGTGAATGCGTACTTGAATCAGTGCTGATTGGGCTAATCAATTCAGTAGTCTGCTCGCGATATGGCGTGCATATATCTATTCATATGTGCACCATTCTACGTATGTGCAATCGTATTATAGCAAAGACGATACAATTTGCAAAAACAGATTCTATAAATTTTGTTTTTGCCTGATCGTCTAGCAAATTAAACGACAAGTTGTTTATGTCTGCACATTACCATTTTGTTGTTGCCTCATCACCTTAAGCGCTAATATAATGTTATTTTTTCGCTGACGATAATACTTTTAATTACCATACATTGGACTAAATGCAATGCCAAATATCTTCAAGTTTTCAGTTACATCAAAATTTGATCGGTGTTCTTAAGGTATTTGACATACACAATAAGGAAATTTTGGTTTTTGTGTCGTGTATTTGGGCAGGAACAAAAAAGTTACGAGAAATTGAATATAGTAATAAACAAGATAGAGATTAACAATGTGCTAACAGATGTTGTTTTTTTGGGTTTTTATGAGAACGTTATGGAAAACTATTCCCATTACAAAAACATAATTTAACAAAAAAGAAATTATAAAAGAGTAAAATTCCCTAGAACCCGCGACTCAATTGACATTTTGAACCAAAAAATATAAAGCATGCCATCTACCAAACTTTAATCATATAATTTTTCATATAATCATATCCTGTGAGTTCGTTGCATCCATAAGATAAATAGTCACGTAGGTATATTTCGAACAAATTTCATTTCAAACTCAGGTTATTTAGCCAGGTTATTTCCATTTAGACAGGAAAGGGGTCAGCACGATAAAAATGAACGTGTTTTGACGATTCAAAATATTTTTTCATTTTCAAAAAATTTTATTCATATTCCGTTTTTTCAAAATTTAGTTCATATATCTGGATTTATTTCGTAGCAACCTTAATTGTATAACAATTGGCATATCTTGTGATTTTTCTTTATGAAATTTTTTTAAGGAAATAGGATGTGAACTAAAAAAAACCTTATTTGCAGTCCTGGTGAAAATTTACCACTCAAGATTGTGTTAAAATGATGTTAATGGTACTTTAAGGCGAGTGTCAAGACCAAGATGGTACTGCGATCTGGAAAAAAACTTGTCCTATGATGCTTTTTTCATCACGGCAGTGATAAAGTTAACCTATGCCGTGATCAATGAGTGTGTGCAACGTCTTGAAAGCTAGATCACAAGTTTACGAGAATACATTTGGTTGGCATAGGCAATCATGATAAATTGATACCAAATTGTCAGAATACCAGGCACAGTCGGCTTTATCTCCTGGTATAAAAAACGGCGATCAAACAGTAATCAGGAGAATCAGTGGGCCTAATCTGTTTTCAACGTAAGACAAAGTCTGAATTTTGATAATTTTCAGGGAAACGAAATTTGAGTTGGGAATTGGATAGTGCTTACAACTTGAGATAAGCACTTTCTGCGGTAAAACCTTCCTTAAATCAATTTATACTATTTTCTTATTTATCAAAAATGTATTACTGGCCTAACTTGATTGGCGTTCTGATCCTTCGGTTCACAAAATGTTTTGATTCGTATAAATAGCTTCCCAGGCTGTTCTAATATTAGTCGTACAACATTCAATTTCGTACTCATTGGATATATTTGTTGGATATTTTCGATAAAGCTATTTACTCTATTTTATAGAATAAAGTAAATAGCTTTTGTTTGTTCGATAAACAAAGTCAGACGTGTATGTCCTGAGGTGCTTCCCTATTTCTTTTTGACTGAACCTAACATACCTTTTCATTGTATTTTGAAACTTCAAAGTGAAAGTCATTGATATAGTAACGTTGCAGCAAACAACAAACAACATTGGAAACTTTTGTTGTTGTTAAATTTGTAGAGCCTTCTTATTAGTCTATTCAGCAGCATCGGTATACTTAGTTGAACATGTTGAAATTAGCATTTCAACTTACATATCTTGATATCAGTATCTTTTATTTAGTCAGACTTTTTTATTTATTAGAGTTTGAATTTTCATATGAGCTTTTGTTTGCAAATTTAATTTGCGAATACACACATATTTACGCATGCATTTTTCAATGATTTACTTTAATTAGTTTCAATTATGTTTTACAATAGTCTACACATTAGTTTTCTCAGAATGCAATATCTGTTGAAAGTAGACAATTAATGGCAGTTCCACATAACTCAAGTATTGCTTCCGATATATCGTGCTGGAAAAAATGTTGCTAAATCCATTATCTGTCATATAAGACTGCTTAAGCGTCTGAATTTTGCATAATTGCAAACGCAACGGTCTCAAATTTCATTTTATCAATATTTTTCGACGATTTTACTGAAGGAAACAACTAGTACAGCGACTATATAGTTTAAATTATGAAAATAAATAAAAAAAAAATTTCATTTAAATTATCAAAAAATATTCAAAAAATGATGGTACATCACCGAAACGCGTCTGCAAACATTACAAGAAAATTAACGAGGAACGAAGGATTTTCGAAATACGAAACGATTGTCCTGCTGCTTACTTCAGAACACAAGCAAGAATGACTTTGCAGTTGTTTGAGCAACTTTTTTTCCAGCATTATATCATTTTTTCATTTGTATTGTTTATCTCTTACATGCACAAATATCACCATGGCAAAAACTATTTACACTTAAAAAGTCTCAAAAAATTTGAGAAACTTTAATCCCAGCGTTTTTGTTATGCTGCATCGGGTCACATCTGAAATCTCAGTTAATATTTTACGTTGCGTCATGACATTGAACAAAAAAAGATATTGCTATGAAAGTAGAAAAATTCGAAGACGATGCAAGAATTTTTTATGAGCTTATGAAACCTACCCACATAGAATTCCGTAGAAATTCTGCTTTTTTGTTTCCAATTTGTAAAAAATCGACATGGATTGCAACAATTGTACTACGAGACGGCCAATGATTTGTTTACCTCGACCTAGTTTTAAGTATAGCAATTGCACCTGCACAATAACTAAGAAAGTGAAAGGCAATAACGCCATTGTTTGGATGCGTCTGGATATTTAAAATGCGTCTGGTTTTGAGTCTCACTTTTATTGGTATCCATTTTATCATTTGTTGCTCGGAATAGAATTGCTGTTTTGAAGGCAGCATTTGCATTTGCACTATTGCATTTCAACAAATAATGTTTAAAAAAATTAATTACTAACAACTGTGTTCTAGACTTGATCAAGGATTTTAGAATTGATAAGTTAGCTTTTGGTACTCTAATATTTCAAGTGGATTTCTACAATGTAGTCAATGCAACTTGAAATGGATTATTTATATGAGTGTGAATATGTAAAAGCGAAGGATTAATACTGAAGTTGACAGAAAAATACTTTTAATCATAATTCCTGTAAAGAAATAATTCCGTAATATTTAAAAAGTTGTGAATGTTTTTTTCAAATATAATTTAATGGATGCTTTAGACTTGCTTTTTAGTAAAAACGATCTTCATGTTGTCTCTCGGTCTTCATGTTCAAGGATCTCATATCATTTTCTTGACTTGCACAGTAAAAAAAAAATAGATACAAACTCCTTGGTTTCATACTTGTTCACAATTATAAACTTTCCTTCGGTAATTTAATTCAATGCGCTCATCAATAAAGTGCCGCCTTTTAGAACGTCAATATGTTGTGATATCTGTACGTTATGTAAAATTTAAACCTTCATGCATAAAATAATCCTTGTAGTTCTCTTTGTAGATATTTTCTCTTACGTATCATATAACTTATTCATAGTGGCGGCATTTCAAAGTGACAGATCTTTTTCGAAGGAAAAACAGCTTTTTCCATGAAGCCGAACCATCGAAACCCAAACATCATTGGAACATATCATATCACACAAAAGAAGGAATGCATGTTTTACTTATTACAAGTACATCATAACATGTCCGTCCATTTCTATATTAGCGCATGCAATCTTCTCCGATTTCGTTCTGATGATCGAGTTTATCTGTCTTACTAGTCGTAATAAAAAAATATTGGACATGTTAATAAGAACTCTTGATGCATACACGTCTGGATAAACAATAAACAGTTCTTTCTTCAAGAAATTGATTTAGATAATTCCCGAAATAAAAGTATGAAATATGTAATTCGGCAAAGATATTATTCGACACATTTCTGCCATGGTCGGATATGTACAGTGTTAACATTGAAATAATGAGCTGTTCATGTAAAAAGTCCAATTAAATATAAACAAATTTTATAAAATATGTTCAAAATACCAACTTTGTGACACACTGATAGAAGGATACCTCATAGTGTCATATTGACGGTTCTTGATAGAAATAGCAACAATTAAGTGATTGGTGTTTTTCAGTATGACTGGGCAAAGTCAAAAATTGACAACTGCATTTAATTCAATCAAACTATTGCTTTAAATTGAAAATACGTTACCAATTTTTTCATGAGTTCTAACATTTCGAAGAACAATTCATGCGCCGCCTGTGACTTGAAAGTTTTATTGCATAACAATGGCACACTCCTTTTTCCTCAAATCAATTGTTTTGCAAGCACATACGTATTACACGTTTCAATATGTGGCCGGCAGTTCAGTCTCACGGTCTGATTTAAATTTTTAAATTAATTCGTTACCAAATTTGTTTTGAAGCTACATATTTCATTTCATTCCCCTCCCCCCGTCAAGTTAAAATTATCAGCTAAGCTAAATAAGACTATGTATTAAAAAAAATTTAAAAAATCAGTTTTTAAGCTTTAAATTTCTTCCGCGAAAAACGGTCTATTCATGATTTTTCGAAGCTTATGAAACCTTCGATGTAAGCGTCTAACTGCTGACATTTTGAATCACATAAAGAAAATGGGTTCTTAACGAAACCACATCAAAAGCCAAAAAAATCACTCTGGAAAAAGTTGTCATATATGACATTAAACTGGAAAATTTTCAAAATTTCAAAAACAAAATTTTCAAAAATTCTTTCTGAGCATGTGCTCTTTTTGAACTTTGACGATATAACAATCTAATAAAACTATAGACGTATCGAAAATTTTTAAATAACTTTAAATTTGTTTTTTTCCAGGATATATTTTCGCTATTGTTGCAATATTGCTCACTGGAGCCCTTGCAATTACTTTGGTCGAACCTGTACGTTGCTTACGGGCAACACGTCGAGCCGCAAGGGCTCTGGCATTACCAATACCACTCCTGCCAGAAGATCGTACACCTTTAAACGCGGAGCCGGAACATTCTGTACCCGTAAGTATAGTGGACAAATATTTTAAAAATTCGCACCCAACAAAAAAAATTTATATTTATGTATATATGAAAAGCTACCATGATAATCTGGGTCTTTTTAAATCTCTGAGAAAAAAGTTTAATAAATAACTTTTTCCACTAACTGACATATAAATTAAATCTGTTTATAAATTGGAAGCATTGTACTGATATCATTCTATAAAGTTAGACATAAGTATATCTCAATTCACTCAAATTGACCGGTTCGCAAAGGCTCCCAGGAGTATGCTTGTCTATTTTCAATTTTCCAATGTGACCTTCATTCCTTATTTCGTAGAAAATTAGTACTTTTGATTACTTTCTGCGAAAAAACGGAATGGTATAGCGTCTTAAACTTATATACAACGTATTATAATACTAATACGTATTATAATACGTATTATAATATATAACCAGAGGTTATAGTCTATTTTTCTTTAGGTATCTGAAATTTGCATCGTTGCGAACGGGCTCGATATTTTACACTTTTTGACTTTCGGCGATGATTGAACTGTAACCAAAAATTATTTAATTGCAAATAATTCAAGTTACCAAGCATAATTCACAAAAATTTCAGTCAAATTATTCAAAAGAAAATTAAAAATGTGAACAAATGATAGACCGTTTCATTTGCAACGATGCAAACTTCACACACCTTTTTCCTTTGGGTTTTTGTTTCAATTTCCATTTTCTTCCATTTTTCGTGTAATTTTCTGTTATATTAACCATGAATGCATAAAATTTCGTTGCTTTTCCAATGTGTAAATGTTAGTACGAATTAAGAATGTTGATTTTTAGGGCTTGAAACTTTGAATTTCAACCAAACACAAGAAAAATATCTTGGCGCTAACGAATATGTCGTCATTTGTAAAAAAAAAGAAAATGTTTACATTAACGTTTAAATATTTCTTGCGTAATATTTTTTCGTAGTATTTCTAGTCCTTTTTTGTATGCTTTCAAAGTGATCTCTGTAAACAAGCAGCACCAGACGTTTCTTTGAGTAAATTAATTAAATTACGTAAATTAATTGCATGACATTTGGTCTTGTCCTTTTAGAATCACATATCGCTGATGATCACAGACTGTTTAATTGAGCGCCAGAAAAGTCAGTGATCACATCTTCAAGCCGGTCTCTATAGGCTGTAAAATTTTATCATTTCACTTTATAATTTCATTCAACAATTTTTAACTTTATGGCGAATTATGATGGAACTTTATTAATCTTAGTTACTTATTTACAATATTTAAGCAATTTATATGTTTTGAAAATATGCATATGAGAGAAAGCTTGAGGAAAGGCAAAAGACAAAGAGCAAACGTAGTTTCGAGATTCTAGAAGACTCTGATGTACATAGGTTTGTATACTTCAAATCGCGTAATGGGTTGCGATTTGGACACTTTGAACATGGTTTTCCAGTAACGAAAAGGCTCCTTGATATAAAAAACGGGAAATAGTTACAAGCCATTACGTATGTTTTGTTCATCCTTTGAAGTAGAGAATGTTAAAACACTAGAACGAGAAATATCTGTCAAAAAATTACCGCACCATTGCACATCCTACGCGCGAGGTTATAGAGCTAACCAATTGCGTAAAGTTATTCCGAACTTCAAAATCCCCTTCTATGTTTCCAAAATGCCCCGGAATGTAAAAAGGCTCCTCCATATTAATTTTCTCCATATACCACGTCCTTATACATGATTCCGCAAAGTTCACGGGGTAGTATAAGCTTTGAGTAGTCGCAAAGTTTTGATTGATAAATCTGTACGCACTTTCCTCCCCTTCGTCCGCTAAGTTTGGAAAAGTGAGAAGATGTAATGAAGTCCTGCGACGTTCAACATGCCCTTATCGTACTGGATGTGACAGAAAGACCGAATATTTTTCACGTAACCAATACATCATTAACTTATGAATTTCAAAATTTAAATGCCCCTCCGTCGCCTTTAGACCAAGTAATACTGGAAAAACTTCTCCACAATTGCTTTTGATTAGTGGATGGTAAATTATAATAAAAGAATGTAGATCGAATCTCGATGAAATTGCAACTTCAAGCAATTTTTAAAGTATGTTATATTCTTAATTGATTTTACTATCTGAACTAAAAGAACTTGTAGTCAGGAAGGTGTATACTTGCTGAACGTTAAAAAAAATATACCTAAATTTTGAAATTTTCTTATATTCTACGATGTCTTAACTCCAGTAGGAAAAATTTGCTATGATGTATTTTAGACGAATGAAAAGAGTACTTAAGTGCTGAATTACTAACAATCTAAAGGATTCTAAAATTCTCCATGTAATAATTACTTTTTACATACCATCATCATCTCCAGAGAGATTCACGCACGGATCCACCTTGTAAAGATTGCATTTTCGCAACCAATATTTTGCCATAAGAGCTAACTCTGAATCCCATTTCTGCATAAGATACATATAATGTAAGAATTTTAAAAGAAAGATTGAAAAAATTCACCATAACTTTCATGTCAGCAACCCATAATCCAGCAGCTATTCTATTTCGAATTCCATTGTGACCGTCCAGCATAATATTTTTAAAATCCTCATTAATTGGGTACTCGCGGAAATCTTCGCCGCATTTGAGTTTGTTTGGCTTTTTCTGCGAGTAGATGTAATAAAAGATTGAGATCATACTCATACACATATGTATCTTACCGGCTTGCACAATGTGTGGTCATCTTCCCCACATTTCAATTCGCAATAATTTTTAATTTTGCCACGAATAAATATTGATTGCGTTTTGGAGTAGACAGAACTGGTAGTGAATCCTGCAATAACTGCAAAAATTGTTAGGGATAGCAGTGTTTGCATGGGATTAATAAAATTCTGATAACAACTCTTAAGAATGTTTCCACCGTTCAAATCGTTTTGACGTTATTTTTGAAAAAAATGACATGATGACGTACTAATAGGATTCTATGTTTTCAGACGTTTTTTGTGACAGATTTGACGTAACCAAATCTTCAAGTGAATTAAAAATCATGTTTAACAATTAAAAAAAATGATTTTGGGAACGAAAAAAATTATACCACATTATTGATTAATTGTTTTTCGAAGTTGGTTTCAAAAAAGGGGTATTTAAAAATATAAGACACCACCAAACATAATATATTATTTTTCCAGTGATCACTTTGTAATAAACTAAAATCCTACAAAATTTTTCATATCGCCGCTTAGTCCAGGTATTCGGGTATCTTTCACGGATTGATATGCAGATTTTGTTGTTTGAAAAATCCTCCAATTTGTCATTTACCAAAAGAGAAAACTCAAAATGAAGACGCCGGCGTTGACATTCTGCTAAAAATACCGCCCTCGCTGTCCTAGTGTCCTGAAATACCAATTTACTATTTTCAGAAGGCTAACATTTGCAGAAAATTAAAACTAAGTCTTAAAATTTTTAAGATTTGAAAATTATTTTAATATAAATTTTTTTTAATTTAAAATTAATTTTATTAATTATTTATTTTTTAATATTTACAGAAATTCTATTGACTTAGTTTCGCACCTAATAAGTTGAGTAGGAATAGTATAAAAAATAAATCAAATGCAGTTTTGCATAATATCCTTGAAACTTATCATTCGTCATCAATATTTGGCATTCTGGTTAATTCCAAAATATTTAGATTAGACTATTATGCAATAATTAAATTTTATTAATAATAATTTCAATGCGATACAATACTCCAAGCGACAAGATAGAGGACAACCATCACTTTTAGGCTGCATGTGCATGCATAGTGCTGCATCAAATTCAATCGAAATTGACCTCACCACCCCTAGCAAGGCCAAATCTATCATAATACCACGAGCCAAATTTTCACTAGTACATGATTACTTGTTTGTATCAATGAAAAGGCGAATGTATTTGCAGAGGAACCATACAACTGTTGATAACTCCTGAGTTTTAACCTCTAACGAATTATATGAACTTTTAAAAAATTTCATGGATTTTTGTCATAAAAATATTTAAGGTGGGAGAAGTCTGTAATCTTGCATACGTAAAGCTGTCCATTTCTTTCAAATTTTTGATTATTTTTCTGGAAAGTTAGACTGATGTTCTATAATTTTCTTTTTGTCTTTTATTGCAATCATCTCATCGACGAAATCGAAAATAGGGTAAAGATACAAAATGATTTATTTTTTCTTCCTTTGATGCAGTTCTAGCTGGAGTTTTAACTAGTCAGAAGTAGTAGTAGTAGTAGTAGTAGTAGTAGTAGTAGTAGTAGTAGTAGTAGTAGTAGTAGTAGTAGTAGTAGTAGTAGTAGAAGTAGAAGTATTAGTAGTAGTAGTAGTAGTAGTAGTAGTAGAAGTAGTAGTAGTAGTAGTTGTTGTAGTAGTGCTAGTAGTAGTAGTAGTCGTAACGGTAGTAGCACTAGCAATAGTAGTAGTAGTAGCAGTTGAAGTAGTAGTAATAGTAGTAGAACTGGCGGTGGTGGTGATAGTTGTGATGACACCACTGTGGGATGAAATTGCACGCATCGCTATCGACGAACTACTTTTGCGAATAACAAAGTATGGAATCTATGCATCCATCTATCCATAATCTATGAATCTATCCATCTATGAAAGCCTTTGCCCTTCTCGAAATTAAATGGCCTGGAAATGTCTACTTATTATTTATATTATATTTAGAATTGCTCAAGTGGTCCTACTTCGTACTGAATTTGTTCATCCCAGAAAAATTTCAAAAAAAAAAAAAAAAGACAGAAAATACGTTGAAAAATATTTTGAAGAAACGTATTTTTACTAAATGTTGCCTATATTTTATTCCAAGATCATAAATAATAATAATAATCATCATTCGGCCGCTACCAATCAACACTACTATTCAAAAACTCTTAGAGTTAGTATAGTAGAAAAAGTGAGCTGAAATTCCACATGAATTTCCGCATTTTAATTTTCTTCTGCTATTTTTAAGCACAAACTACCACCACACATTCACTTCATCTTAGACACTTGTATATATGATCTTGTCTGAAAGCATCAAGATGATGTTGAGAGACTGATTCTTGATGATGATTCTGAAGCTTGATGATGATGATAGTGAATTGAATGTATTTTTATATGCTGCCAGTCTGATGCTAACAATGTTGACGATGATGAAAATAAATAAACATTTGATGACCATGATCGGTAGTCTGATTCCCATTATAGCAATTAAGTCAAACGTTTCTGAACTGAATTGAAAGTACTATCATGATGATGATGATGATCATGATCATGATCATATGTGAGCATGAGGATTTTTTGGAAGTTATTTGCAATAACGATTAAAATAGTGGATGGATGTCAAGTGTTTGGAACTTATTTTCGCAGTATTCGGAGATATGGCGAAGCGGGACAGACTTTTTGCAACTCTAAGAATTCGCCAGAATGGCGCGTCTGCTCCTTTTTTCAGTTCAGGGTTAGATGTTCAGACGCAAAATATTTGGGCCCTTGTCGTTGAAATGAAGAGATATTCAAACGATATAATTGCATCAGAAGTAGGATTGACTTTTACCGTCAAAATGTCTGGAGATTAATTTGTGTCAAGTTAATTACTAACTTGTCTCAAGTGCGTAATTGATGAAAGGATACACATTCATCTAATCAAATGTTGATATGGCTGTTGCTCAACAGAATCAAGTGCTTTGGTTATGACATTGTCAACGTCTTAAACACAATTGGTAGCAAAAAAGCCAAAAATTTAAACCATTTTCGGGTAATAAGATGTGCGCGAATTCAATTTGGTGCGAGGGTTGAGTAAAACTACAATGACTAATAGAGTTTATGAGGATTGAACTTATGATATCATGGAAAAACAACATTGTGATATCTAAATTATTACTTAATTCAAGTGCTTCAACCGGTTTACTCCAGTAAATGTTTTTTATAAAATTCGAGACATGATGTTAGTGAGTTTCACCACGTTTAAGCCAACGATATTTCTTCTTGGCATTTACGGACTTGAAAACGATTGTGCTGGAAAGACTTCTCGTCATTCGAGCACAATCTTTTATTTAATTCCAATTATTTCATTCAATTCAAATTACAGTTATATCTTATGCAGCTGGGGGAGGGGATAACCTTAAAACCCGCGGAGACAAGTCTTCTTCATAATTTGATTTTAGGGATGGTGAAATAAAGGTTCAATTTTAAATTCGGTATGTTACATTATTCCATTCTGAAATTTTTAAAAAATTTTCGTTGCTTTATAAAACAAGGCATTTAAAATATTTCATTAACGGCCTTTACCAATGTTAACATGTAATGAAAAAAAAACGACGCTATAAAAATCTGAGTAGGTAGGTCGTTGAAACTCTCGACGTTATTTTTGTCATATATAACCCATCTTTCATTGTAATCATATAACATCATACCGATAATGGTAAAGAAATAACCCTTTTGGAAAATTTCCATTGCAGTTTGATGGAATGATTACGTATGAAAGTTCAAAACGAACATGAAAAAACTAATTGTTCAATTTATTTGCTATTCAATTTAGATCTAGGCGCATTAAATGGACAATCAGGCTCCTTCTTTGAGCTGTTTCTGTTCCATTTACTACTGATTTTGGGCTGCATGATAAGCTTTTGTCTTAGAATTATTCATACCGCCTTAGTTTATCCATTGACTTTGCACCTAGTTCATGTTTTTTGACAAAAACTTCCGACTAGTTGCGAACAATTTTATTCTATGTTTTCTTAATTTTCAGTCCGGAAATATAACATGCATTAAATCTCATAAATATAGCATAAATATAAATAACAGAACACAAATATAGCAGCAATGTAGAATGGTATTTCAGTTTTTTCTTGATTAATGGTCATCTGGAATACAAGACATTTTGAGATAATTGTCAAACTGTCGTGTAAAACCTTTGGAAGTGTTTATACAAAAAGTATGGGAAGTCTAAACTCTGCAAACGCAACAGTGTTAAACTTTTTCACCTCTAGATTTTTTTAGGATAATTGACCTAATATATTTGTGAAATGTTTTCCTCATTTTGTCTTTCTTTTTCGATTCTTGACAATTATCGACAAAAAACCAAAGAGCTTGAGGGTGCATCGTTTGAATTGATGCAAACTTCAGACATCCCTCGTTCAGGATTTTTTAAATAAATCATCCTTGGATACAACTTTCTTAAAATTGTAGGAAAAATAGTTCAGCCCTTATGATGTAATAATTAAATAAGGCCTTCAAATGTTGGGTATTACTTTTTACGCTTTCTCTTTGTGGTCTCTAGTTTTATCATTTTTCAAGACTGTTCCCCATCAATCGAGTTCTAAGATCGAATGTCGATCGACAAGGCACAAGCTATTATTGAACAATTTTATAATATATCTATCGGAAACACGTCATTTCATACGGCCCAATGATTATGCAATATTGAATATACGCTGGTGATACTAACATGCTATCAGCCAGCACTGTATTCGAGGTGACTCGAAAACTGACTCGGAGTCAATTCATTTCGTCCACTTTTGATTTATTTTAGAAATGTCAGATTTGACGTAGCAATAAGCGAATGCATATTTTCGAAACATAAACGTACTAAGATAAGGGTTTTGTGGATCTTAGTAGTCTACTATATTTCCTTTCTAAATTTTTTTTCTAATTTCCCAGGAATGAAGTTCGTATTTAGTCCTTGAACTGAGCGAACTTACATTCAGTCACGAAGAATTCCTTTTGTTTGATTCACTGCAAAATGTTGCTTAGGGAAAAAGCTCTGAAAGCTTGAAAGTCCCTCACATTGGTTTTGCTACCTTTTCCGGGAACGAAGAGAACGTTTTCAGTTTTCGACGTGAACGCACTCTCGCTTTTATCCGTATATTTTAAAACGAACATGATAAAACAAGGAAAAGCTTCTAACTTTGTCCTACTAGCATATTTGCAATGCTACACTAACTTCAATGAAATGCTATGTATTTGCAAACTTTATTACCAGTAGTATTTTCCTTTAGCGGCAGAATTTCCACCCACACGCATTAAAATTCACTTCACGTATATTACAACGCTCTGTCAAATGGGCAGACGCGGAAAGCAAGAAGCACCTACAATGGTGCTGCCGGGCTAGGACTTCAGTAGACAAACAGCAGGTTTTGCCAACTTATGAAATCTTCTCAGCTATTCCCTTTGTGTTCGATGAATCGTAAGCTTGAAAGTCTCTGCGCTGACGTCGGGTCGTTACGTAATCGATGCCATACCTATTTTTACTTCTCCCCTCGCGTCCATTTTCTTTACCTATTTTCACAACTTCATCCTTCTTTCGGTTGCCTCTCTTTTCTCCACGCTGAGCTCACTACTGGAAAAGTGCCATCTTCAAGAGCAGAAGCCGCGGAGAGAAAATTATGGAGCACCTCCTGGCTATGTCATTTCTGCCCATCCTCGCTTATATTTCCTTCATCCGAGTACACTGACAAGGAAGACGCCAACGACAAATATGAGGGTTTATGAAATGCATTGCAAGTGTGAGTTGAAACTCTTTCTCCCTAGATTGTCGCATGTTTGACCTAGTCCAGAATTTTTCGCCGGGAATATAAATCTTATTTGTTTTTTCTGTCCGGCGTTTTTTATACTGCAATTCGAGGCAATCTCTTCTTAGCTCGTTTTCATTGTCCTGGACGGTTCGGGATGGAAGAATAAATTGCGTTTCATCTGTGGGAATAGACTGTTGCTAAGGTTTTTATTTTAAGATCCTTGGTGATGAAAAAGTTAACCTAAACCAAATGGAAGTCAATTTATTGTTTTCGGACTTAAAATAACCGAATGCTGGCAAGCAGTATTTGACATTAGCTTTAGGCAGTTTTTGAAATTTATAAGAATGGTATCTTTTATCGCAAGAGGTCTCTTATTACCAATTATGGCAATGTCTTGGAGGGTTTATTTTTTTAAATTAAATTTTGAAAGGAACCTAACAACAGCAGCGTTTTTGTGTAAATTGCATAAAAATTATTGGGAGTTACATAAAGTACAAAGACGTCATTTTAAATTTTAAATTGAAACAAGAAACTTATTGGCTGTTTTGACTTCAAACAGAGCAATCTTTTACGTTCGCCTAGAAGATTATTTTTCGCCTCAGGATTCAAGCGAAATACTTTCTTGGTCTTTAAGATTCAACGTGAAAATGTTCTTAAACACAGACAAGATATGTAGTTACAAGCAAGTGAAGATAGATATATTCGTAACTCTTATCCTTCTCAAATTAGAAAAAGAGTTTTTTTCATAGCAACTGGTACAAAATTTGGAATAAATATTTTCAATATCCTTAGTAATTTACTTGCAAACGCGTGAAATATATTCCAAACATAAAAGGAGCAATCCTTGCACCATATTTAAGTTAAGTTAAGAAGCAAACAACTGACGCGACGAAACAACACGGTTTTAATGATTGAGGATGGTTGTGCACCCTTAGTTAAATGCTATAAATTTTCCTTTCAGGAAGGATTTCTTTGCGTCCATCTTTTTACAATGCGCGAAGGGATGTGTAAAAAAACTTCACTTACATTCAAAACATCTACTTCATCTGGTATTATTTCGATCAGAATTAACATTGTATTGTTTCTGATTCAGTTTATGCACGCTGCACTGAATTTAACTGAAGGGAGCATTTTCATTCGTTATTGGGGGTAAGAAGATCTTGTTCAGAGATCTTTGATTCTAAAAACAATCGCCTTACAGTCACTACTCCATTACCTTGTAAAATATGATTTTATCGTGAATATAAGAAAATCCGAAAAGGCATATTTGCCATGGCATGTGTGATCCTTCTTTTGTTTCTTGTATTCCTGTATACGTAAATGTTCAGAAGCCTCCGTTCAAATCTCAATGCTTGCCATTGAACTACCATTTGCAATGTTTTCCGTGTAACATACGAATAAAGGACTGAAAAATATTTTTATTTCAAGAATCGAATGGTCTTTCTGTACATTAATCCAAGGACGGAAAGAATTAATGCTGTCCACAATGTCACTACTATGGAATTTTTTTTCATAATGTTAACGTAATACATAAGAAATAAAGAATGAACGCTGCCGATGGCTAAGTGTATGTAGTCTTAGTAAATCGCACTTGCGTGTTACACAAGATGCACTCATGCATTCGCAGTTGTTTTATCAACAACAAGGATTCTCGCTCTGGGAATCGGATGGCGTAAAAGTTGCGAAGGATTTAATAATATAATGTGCCTGGCGAAAAAATAAAATAAATGGGAACTGTGAATTAATTCCCAGCACTTTTTGAAAGATACAAAAAAAAAATACATTTTGAAAAATACAGCAATTTTCAAATTTCATGTTGATGGCGATAATTTTTCTTTTTAACTGTAAAGCTAGTAATTCTGAATGTAAGAAGTTTGCAAAACGATTGAAAAAAGAAGGATATGATTGCTTTCAAATGTCAAATTAAAAGTCCGATACAGAAAATACATTTTGAAATCCGTACATGTCATTGCGAATTTCTGGGTGCCAGTTTTGAAGCAAGGAAGTCCAGGTCGACTTTGATCAGCGGTGTTAACACTTGAACACGTTAAGAATGTATATATCATATAAAATACATAACTTACAAAATCAATTCTAAAGCGTTAAATTGAAAAATCATATGAACAATTTTTTTTGAGCCGGGTTTCTAAACTTTATTCGGCAGAAATGTAATGAGTGATTTTGAAAGGAGAACGCATAAGCTCGCATTGCTTTTTCAACAGTTCATGGGCAATACGCGAGGTTTATCCTAAATGCAACCGGTCTGTGTTTCAAACTTTACATTATAACCTACCAAATGATGTAGGAGACGTTTGGAACTAGTGTGTGGACCCACACTCAACAAAAGAGGTAATATCGTAGAGTACCGCGTCGAAGTATGAGCAATTCCAAGTCTATGTTGATTGTCTCTTAGTTATTGCATAATGACGATTCGCATTGTGTACATTTGCGTTAGTCATCAAGAATGTCCTGCAAAACGTCACACTGTTACGAAAGAGATTTGTCATAAAATTCAAAAAATTTCGCAATGCATTCTCGAAAAATCGGTAGAAATTTTGAGCCCGATTATGCTGGAGGTAACTCCGAAAAGTGACTAATACATGATCTTTAGGTTATGGCAGCGAATGAAGTAGCTCATTCTATTGTCAAATAAGCACTAATTGCCAACAGTCTTTATTTCGGTGGTGAAATAAAAGATAGCAACAATGAGTTGTAACCGAAGGAATGAAGTTTTGAAATAGATCATCAGAGGAACCGAGAAAATTTGCTTGGGATAAGAAACCCAACCGACGAGGGAAATTCCAAAGCAAAGTATTCTGACTAAATTTATCCATCACGTTGCTTTAATAATAGCGTTTAGTCCAGAACTGTCATTCATCACGTACAATCGGCCAATTTCATAAATTATTATTTGCAGCAGAAAGTAACTAATAGGATTCCATGGATAAGAGTCTGATACAACAAAATAATTGTGTGCATGAAACTTCAGATATAATTCAGGAAGGAATATGGTCATCAATCAGTTTTGGAATACATCAAAGTGCAAAACTCAATAAAGCACAATAAACTGAAAGCCTCATTTCCCTAAAAAAGAAAGAATCATACTTCTTACCGCCTCTGTCAATCAGTTTCAATCAAAAGGTCCTTATAGTAAATTCTTGTATACTTAATTGCGGAAGCAATAACACATATCAACTGAATTTCTGAAACAAACTTCCAGCAAACAAAAAATCCTTTGCGAAAATTCATTGACCTCTTGATGGCGTCATTCAAACATTTACCATGGCGAACCCATTCGAATTTGCACACATCTATAAATTGCATAACCTAAACACTTACAAAAACGCAATCAATACGTAAAAAGGAAAAGGGGAAGTAATAAAAGGAACACGTGTCAGTGTCAGAGTTCAACAACACACCAAACGCACATTCATTCTAACTGCTAGGCTACAATGAGAAATTTCGAAAATCGTATCCTTGGAAGAAACCTTGCCGGTCATTGACCCAGTACGAAAATGAAGCAAAAAAAAAGACATAATATATATTTGGGCTTTTCAACGACCCCGGGAATCAACATCCTCTTATTCGCAGAATGTTTGCCTTCGTTTCACAGGCATACAGGCATAATGAATTGAAATGCAAAAAGGAAGAAGAAGCAATGAAATCTTTTTTATGATGGAGTTGTTGATGATGTTGGTGTTAGTAGAAACGGCATGAAATTGGTAAATGGATGCTGTTGAAAGGATGAGGGTTCAAGCTAGGAACCAGTGTTGTATGATGTTTAGCTGGGCAAGTATATGAATGTATTTGCTGTGAAAATTCACTTAATCTTGGGCACGTGTAAGCCAAACGTCGCTCAACACAGTGATGATGTCCTTCGCAGAGGTTTTTAGTCTTTACGGAATTTGGACCAGCAGCGCAATGTAAGAATCAAATCTGCGAAATATGAACGCTCATAGCGGCTCCAGAACTTACCTGCGAATTCTTTGATATATCTGTCTATCTATCATGTTATAATATAAATAAAGCCTGATTCAGATTTTGTGGTAAGATGATATATTACATGTGTATTGCCAGATAAAGATATCATGATTTTAATATTGCGTAGATGCTTGACAGGACGTAGAAGTTTTGGATTTTCCCCTGGTAATAGGATGAATTAACTGGGCGGAAGGGAAAATATGTCGATAAGTTCAAAGGTTCTTGGCGGTGGGTAATGGTAAAATTCTGAAATTAGCTTTATAAAAAGAACATGAATTAGATAAATAACAGGCATTCTGACTGCCGCTTTCGGTAACATCTTTTTAGTCAGTGTGATTGCCCTCTAACTTTTGATCATTGTCAGTCTTTCTTAAAATTGAAGCCCGCATCCGTTCAGCGACGCCTGTTTAAATTTAGGGATGCTACTAGGTTTCGAGATGGCTTCAACATGTCTACTTTGATCTTTTTTTTGCCTCTTATTAATCAACAAAATGGTGGCATGTTTTTCAAGCCGTGATTCCGATTTGAAAGTTTCCTCTTTGCTATTCGTCATTTTATCATTTGTTAAAAATAAAAATATTTGGGTAAATTTTCTTCCTTTGAATGAAATGTGTTCTTTTCTTACATTTTCAATATAGTCTTCATATGAAAGACATAATTTATTCATCGAACATAGACATTCATCTTCAAATAATTTCCTGCGTTTCCCATTCGCCATCTATTGTTGCAAATTTTGCGATCGAAAGCAAGTTACAAAATTACACAGTTCGAATTTTTTTCTAAAGAGTGAGCATTGAATAAACAGATAAAGAATCACCAGACTTTTCGTTTGTGAAAGTACCTCAAAAGGAATTTATTTAAGTTTATGACCAGGCTGGAGAAGCTACTCAAAAGCATCCTTGTACATTACAAATCCACAAGCAATTAGAAATTGTTTTGAAAACTATTAAGACTTTTTGATTAATGTAAATTAAAATCCCAAATTAAAAAAAAATATTCTTTTTAATTAAACACATCCTAGAATGCTCTAACGACAAACGCATAAAAGATCGGAAGTCTATGGAATTGAATGTTGGAAATGCGAAGAAGTCTACATCGGGTAAACAGTACGACTAATCAATACCAGAATATACGAGTAAATAAGTGAGAAAGCAACAGTAAAATGAATCATTAAGATTGATTAAGGATACAAGAGATTCAAACGCCCAGGAACGCCTGACGATTCCAAGAGAAAAGAACACGGCTCTCGGCTTCTCGGCTTTTTCGGTTATTCAATTAGTTTTAGAACAATCGCCTTAGCCTTCCGCAACCCATAACCACAAAAGTTACATTGCAAACCATGTGGAATTTCTCTGATTCCGAAAACTATCAAGGCAAGGAGTGTGTAATTTGTAAATATTTGTTTATTTTACTAAATAAATATGTTTTTTTGTCTATTCTAGGGAAAATATAAAACAAAATAAAATTAAATAATCGCCACTTATTTTTGCAACATTGTAACAGAGGAATTTTCAAAGGAATGCACGAATTTTTGTTTGACTGAGATCTATTACACCTCACATGGTTCCCGGAAGGATAAAAACCCTTACTTACCTATGTCAAGCAACCTCACTATTTACATTACTCCAGCTATAGATTATATATTTTCCTTTAATTTCATTCAAACATTTTTGTCCATAATACAGGACCTTCGCAGAGTCATGATTTCCTGGGAAAGTAAAAAAAAACTGATTTGTTTTTGGGAACGTTCCCAATGAAAATAAATCATAATAGTGGCAAATTCAATTTTTTAGACACTGCATCTTCCAGATGTCTTCCATTTTATAGTATGAACGACCGCAATCTATTTATCGCATTCAGTGCAACATATCTGAGTATTATATACTTGATGGCGCAGCGCATATGTTGGCGGTGAAGTTCATCGATATTCTATGGAATATGATGTTAAGCTTTCCTCTCAAAGTAAACAAGTGCATGGCGTCAAATGTGGTGACGATGGAGAGCCTGCAATATAACCAACACCAGCGTAAAGAAATGTATTGGGATCATAGTGGCTCGGATATGGCTCTGCAGAGTGTGAAGTGGCTCCATCCATCCATCCTAACCCCATTTTGTTTGGAGCTGATCTTTAAAATAAATGGATAGTATGCTCGTATGCCTCACTATAGCAGTGGTTATTTAAACTCTGGAAATAAAAAACAATTGTCTGATTTTTCCGCTTACTGGCAGAACAGGTCACGCTAATGTATTTTCTAGGCTGGCATTGACATGTTTAAAAAAGGCAATAATTTTATTTATCCACATAGTATAATATAATTGGGTCGTCACGATTGACAAAACCACTCAAAAGAGAAATTTACTCTGCTCTTTCGCGCGCACAAATCTAACGGGTTTTAAAATATTCAAATTTAAAGTCCAAACTATGCCGTGAAACGTCCTTTATTATTTTCGTCTGATTTTACGTCCCACCGTTTCATCCGTGACAGAGTCGTTACTGCTTCCTTCTGAACTGCTACTGTCGCCTCTAATACAAAATCGTCCTTCTTACTTTTCAGGCAGTATTGCGTCGTCAGTCTTGATAACTCTAAATATATTTCCTTTCTCAGCATTCGCTTTATCCTGGTTTTGAAGGAAAGAAGAAGTGAATACTAATATATAACATTCTTAATTCTAGACTAGTATGAAACCAAATTGTGCAATTGTGAAGTTCTTTAAAGGATGAGCGGTGGAATAGGTGCAGCGACCGTTTGTTCTCCACTAAAAACGAACAATAGACGAATTGTGAAAATGTGGAAGTTCGTAACCCTGTAGTATTACGAAGGCATATATTGTGCCAGAATTTAATAGATTACATGCGTAATACGGTCGATAAATCGCCAAATGAGGACAAATGTTGTAACGTCTGTTGAAGCAGAGTTCAAAGTTCTAGATTTAAGTCCAGATTGCATGGTATTGACAGATTTAATAATAGTAAGGGAAGAACACGAGTCACTGACTTCATTTCCCCGTTTGGTACGAAATAATTTTTGTAGCTTTCACCAGCACGCATCGGAATTTCACATGTTGTCAACATTCCTATTGCCACTCTTTGCCCAAATTATTCATATTCTTCCAAGCTTGAAGTTGTTCGTTACAAAGGCTTCAAATTTGGAAATGTGGGAAAAGATACATGCCTAATTAAGAAGTTTATCTGTCCAATCTAAGAACTACGTTGGGACATTGGGAAGCAGCCAGAATAATTACCGTCCCATATGCTTCGCAACTTTAGCCGCGTCGGTCGGTCGTTCACAGCCAGCCAAGTCAAAGCTAGTTGCCTTCCCATAGACGCGAATAAAGCTGCGGAATTACTTAGATATCATGGTGTCTAACTTTATTTCTTAGACGCATCAAATACAGTAGCTTATTGTATTAAAGACCGACCTCCGCGACACCACCAGTGGTGTCAATGTCCGTTTTGCGAAATTCAAACGAGGTCATAATGCCACTTACGAAAGTACCAGCGGCCGATTTCAAAGCTGCTTTTCCCACTGCTGCGAGTGTATGGGTTTTGTTAAACTATTACCGCCGTGTCAGCTAAAAATATTTTATTGTGTAAATAAAGATATAAGTAAAGCTTGCATAAAAGTATGCCCCGGTAGTAAAAATAACGAAAAAAGCGCCGTGAAATATCCGCGGTGTGTTTGTACGTTGTTGGGTTGATGGTGGTATATGCGGCTAATGGCTGGTATTTTTTTCGCTCGCAAGGTAAATATGATAAACAACCTGAATGTGTTTCATATCTAATGTCTAATTTTGCACATCGTATTTTATGGTGTACAACGAATACGTGACAATTTCGCACTTGCATTCTGGAGAGGTCTCGTTTCAAAGGCATTTCCGGAGATCATATCAAATATGTAAACTTCGTTGGTTTACTTTTACGCGGAGGAAATTTTAGACTTTCTAAACATATCTTTCAATAGTGTGCGCTAACAAAACAAACATTAATCGTTTTGTTTGCTATTCATTTTGAAGATATGTCACTATTTGGGGTGATTGAAGATTGTCAGTTCAACGACTCTCACGCAAAGTTTATCGAGTTAATAGAAACATTCTCATTCTCATTCAATAAAACTCACTTTACACTGCTCAAGTTCACTAACATTTTATCCAATAAACCGCCAGTGTCCATCGGTAAAACATTCGAAGAAGCATAAAATGGTAAGTTGTAAAGTTTCATCGAAGACCACCCATTTGTTTTTCACACAAAGGAAATCGTATTCGAATTTTCGGAATACCATCATCATTTCTAAATTGATTTCTCATAAATTGTCTGTACTCACCTGACAGGTGTCCCTTTTAATTCGCAGCGACGTTCATGGAATATTTAAAATTCCTTGCATGTACCGATTTAATTTTGTAAAAAGGTTTATGACCAAAAATGTTTGAGATTTGAACAAAAAGAAATTGCAAAACATACAAAAAATAACAAAGAAATTGAATCAGTCGTTTCAGCTGATACGTTGAATATTAAATAAATCTACGAAGAAAGCCTTTAATCTGCTGCAGTGCATATAATATATTAAAGTGAGTTATAGTGGATGACCCAAGCAATATATCTTTGGCAGAATAATAAACATCCGCGACTGTTTGGTATTCGTAATACGCGTCAACATCGTCATTTATAAGTGCATATTTTCTTTCTTTTATGGCTCAGCAGGCCTAAGTATGTGGTCTATCGAAAATCCTGTATGAATCAATCACACATTGTTGAATGGTTTGAGGTGTATTCAAATGGCATTCAATTTGTTGCCGAATAAAAACGCATGAGGCGAAAACATCTCCAATTTCCATTGGCACTTATACACGCCCACTTCAGGTTTTATTGTTAGTATTATTGTTATTACCGTAAATTATAATTTCATAAATTGCCTTTACGGTACGTGTAAGGTGTGGAAAATTTTGCATTAAGTATACACATATGGTCGCTTAGTACCGTTTTTTCGGACTTGGATATGAAAAAACGAAAACACATCAGCATTGAAAAATGCAAAGTGAAAATTGTGACCATTGGCGACTGTTTTTATTGCTTTCTCCATGATAAAAGGTTTCTTAAAAGAAACAGAAAATGGTTTTGTGTGAATTAAATGAGTGGGTTGTCTAAATGAAGGTTTGACTCTCATTCGCCCAGCACTTCGAGTTGATCAGGTGTCATGAGAAAATTGTCCTAAAATGAACGAAGATTTCCTTGAACAATAAATAATGAGGCCTTTGAAACGCTCAAGCTGGAAAGTAAATTTAAAGTTTTATTCGTTTAAAGTATGCGCAGTGCATTGATGCGATGAAAACAATATAATAATTGACTTTTCTGCCTTTAAGGTTTCACAGTAATGTAAAGGTTATTTATATTTAATTTATGGAATATAACTTTGAATTCAAATGAAACACAGGATGATAGTTTGAGAATTTGAGTTTGAAGTAAGCCACCAACGTATCGAATGGTTACTTCCAAATTTTCAGTCAGCTTAGAGAAAAGCATCAGATACCAAAAAAAGTAATATTTAGGTGCTGTCAAATCGAACAAACGCGGTGGTCATTTGACATATCCTGTTTGTCTGTGTTGGGTGATCCAAGAGTACTTATGGATTTTTATCGTTCCTTGAAGTTGCCAGGCTAGTAGTTTGCTTGATATTTTATAAACGAATGTTGGTTCACTGCTGGTTGTTGGTTGAAAAATAACATGCAAATATTGCGATCATACCTAATTACTTATCCTGCGGGTATTTTTGTGATATACCTGCCGGTAAATGTTATTACGCATTTTAGGTGTGCAGCATTCAAATATCTTTCTTGTTAAATTGAGCACGAAGTCACCTGAAATAATTTTGTAGAATTATTAGGTTTCGGATTATCTTTTTTGGCCTAGGCATTGCCTTTTATTTTGATTTAACTTTCGTGCTGCAACCCGACTATTTATCATTGTCACGTATTTATATGTTCCTTGTTTACAAATACTTATTTGTCTGGGGGACAGTTCGGCACGTCTTTTTCACACTGATTTACTCCCATGTCTCCGAGTTATAACTGCTTAAAAATTTCCTACGTCATTTGCAAACATTTCCACTTGTCCTTTTCTCAGTATTACCACTAACTCGATTGAAAGATTGCAATGCTTCCTTGTTCTAATTCAGATATGAAAATTGATAATTGGACGATGAAAATTGTTGAAGCATTCGAACTTATTTGATTTCCATGCACACCATCATTGCTTACTTCTATTGTTCATTGCCTGAAGAGGCGAAAAAAATTTTAATTATAACTCTCTCCGATTATTCTGTCGAATTGTAACCGATTCAGAAAGAGCATTTTGATAACGAATTTGTCGCTGGAGTGTAGTAGCATGTCAATGTTTTATCCATAATTATTTTTTCGTATCGTTTTCATATGATATTTGGATTCGTTATATTACATTCGAATGTAATTACTAGTAATCAATGTTGTAAATCAGGTAGTCGATTCAATGAATCGTTATCTTGAAAAGCTTGAAAAATATATCGTAGGTTTTAAGAAAGTATTTGCGTTGCAAGGAATTAGCCTAAAATTTAAAAATAAATTTAAAAAAAATCCTCCGATTTAACGAATTTTGCCAAGCAGATAATATTAATGATAATATTATATGTATTTTATTTGAGCCTACATAAAAGGTTCATAGCGATGATTGGTCATTCACGATTTTATAGCCATTTTATCATAGATCTATTTGCTATCCGAGCTTAAAATGGAAAATAAAATCAAGTGTGGTTTCCTTGCATTTTTCAGATGCTATCGGTACAGTCACCCGGCTGCGCGGGAATGGAGCGGCTCGGCGTTCCGGCCCGCAGTTCTCTAGGTTCGCCCCCACATGATAGGTAAGAAGTTTTTATCAAAGTATTTGAAACTTATTGTACAAAATATGTATTTTGATTTACCTATTGCAGAAATCATGTCAGCCGGAGAATGCGTGTTGATTCTAGACGTGATATATTAGTAAGAGATGCAGCAACACTACTTAGTGATAGACAAATTAGGAATAATCATCATCACTCCTCCACCACAAGCACGACAAGTAATTATCATTATCAACAACAGCAACAGCACCAACAGCAACAATTGCATCCAACTACAGCGGCCACGTCCACAGCGACGCCGATCAATTCATCGACGAACAATGATAACGCTTCAATGTCTCCTAGCAATAGTCGAAGTCACAGCAGTAATAATAGTAGCAGTAGTAGTAGCAGTAGTAGTAATCATGAATATATAATTACAACGCCTGCATCAACTGGTGGAACGACAACAACGACATATGGGAGTGTAATTGACGGCAGTAGGAGCAGTAATGACGAAGTAATGCGATATATAGGCGGTGGAGGAGGCGGTAGCGGTGGAGGAGGTGGTGGTGGCCACCACTATCAAAATAATAGTAATAGTCGAATAGCTAATAATAACAATAATAATAATTGTCGGAATGCTGTACATGCAAATGTGATACGATGTCCGCATCATGTTCCATTACCGGATAGTGAATGGGGACAAGATCGTGGACTGCAAATTAGGACACTATATCAGGTAAACATTCAATTTGTACGTCTAGAATTATCGAACCTGTGAAAGAGTCAAGACACCAGTGTTTAGTATACTGTTGCAACGAGTTGGGTTTCAATACTGAAGAACAATCTAGTACACCAGTTCGGAGTTCTTTGCCAAAGCCATCCTGTAAATGGCTTCTGGGTTCATCTGAAAAATCGATCTGCACCACTATCTGCCACCATAAGAGGCACGATAATTAAGTGTTTCTTCATCAGTTTACTATCGTCGCCTATAGTGTCAAAAACAACAAAAGTGAGAGTTTTTGCCAAATCAAAATGCGCTTCATTGTGACATTGATCATGTGAATCGTAATTTATTTCGTAGATTGATTTCGTAGACCGTCCCTTGTATAATATTCGGTAAACTGCGTTTGGTATTTGAAGATTCATTCTATACTCCTTCAAACGTTTTCAGAAAGTTGATTCTATTGACAACACCCCTTTAAACGAAACTTGTTCAATATATTCTTTCTTAAGGACGATTTAGACACAATATCGACATGACTACTTAAGGTATTTGCTACAAGGAATAGCGTGCGTATGAGCACGGAAACTCGCAAACATTTGTTGAAAATATGAGTTACGGACTTAAACTTAATGGTAATTTCAATGGGACATTCACGAACATGATGAGATAACCCCGTCAAGCTCATCTCCGGGCCTGCAAGACTTACGACAATATTTCGAAGTGAGTGTATTATTTCGCTCAAAGCTGTAGCTAACGATGGCTTCTTCCCGTTTCTTGATTTTTAATATGTGTCGATATACCCTCTCCGAGACTTTGAAAAAATATTTTCACTGTCCTTCAATTCAATTTCAATACTGCTTGTTTTTCAGACCCTTTGCTTAAAATTGCCCAAAATTAGTTTATAGGTAGGCTATCATTATAACTTGGTTAATGGTAACTTGTTCCCAAGAGAAAACGATACATTAGAGAAATTAATATTTGACACAAAGAAATCGAAGAACACGAAGAATTTTAATTAAAGAAAATAAATCACAAAAAAAAAAAAAACAAAGGTTTTAGGCACGTCAATTATGTATCCTTAGTATGTTGTCTCAATTTTTTCGAGGTTTCATCGTCTTAAACTTCGTAAAGTCCACCTATTAGATATCAATCAACTGATCTTATAGGTAATACATATTCTGTTGTAATCATTGAAAATGTCTGCCTCATTGTTCCATTAATCTTTGCAGCCGCGTACGTTGCTGTAAAGATGAACGCAATGCCCGAAAACATTACAATGCTTTTAATCGGTTTCCTTGCAGCGCCTTATCAATTCTGTTAAAAATTTTAACAAATTTGAACGCCTTCGGAAGGAAAACTCTCAAAACTGATCCCGCCGATTATTTTCACTACAAAGAATTTGAAAACTTCAATATTTGATCTGTAAGGATGGCTGTCAATGACCTGATATCGGTAATATTTGCTTAGCTGTTATAATTTGAGCAATGCATTTGTTGCATGGGTATTGTATCCTAGAATACTTCTCTAAAGCTATACGTTAAAGTAAGTACTGCTTAGGGAAATAGTAGAAGTAATGTAGTACATTGCCAAAAACCAGAAGAGGAAAACCAAGAGGCAATAATAGAAATAAAATCGTTAAAATATGGTGTCTTTATTCTTTGTTTATTTTATTTGTTATGCATTCAATCCTTTTTCGATTGCCAGATGATATAGGTAATGTTTTTCTTCTTCCAGCAAACTGAAATAACGCGATCATATATCAAAGCGCCGCCCAACCGATCAGTCTCAGACGTTCCAGAAAAATCAATAAGTCCCTTTCCACCATCATCGCCAGCATTTGGTATGGCCCCACTTTCGTGCAATCTTGGACCTCACCATAATCAACACCATCATTCACATTCTAATCATCATGTTAGTCATCAGCAACAGCAACCTCCACAACAGCAAAAATCAAAACCGAACCCAATTAGGAATTTTTTTATGAAAATGAGCAGTCCCAAATCTCCGTCATCCTCATCCTCGTCGACTTCGACCAGTCCATCGTTATCAACGTCTTCGTCATCATCATCCACATGTTCGTCATCATCATCCTTAGCGCCTGCCTCGGGTCAGTCGTCACTCCCATCGACGACCATAAATTGCAATCTAGGATCTAGTACAGGATCACTAACAGGGATTCAAACGACGCATTCGGCGGCTTCAGCAGTGTCGGCCGCGCTTTCGACATCAATATCTGGCACTAGCAATAACCATAATAATCAACAATTCCATCAAGCACAGCATCAACCACAACAACAACGTCTAGTTGGTAGTACAAATCATCATAGTTTAGCGGTAGTCGGTAGTAGCTGTACTGTGTCGTCGATAGGATCGCCATCGTTATCAGCGTCATCGTCCAGTTTAGCGACGGTCACGCTTGCACCCCAGTCAATTGACTGTTGCTACACACAGGCAACAAGTGTACGTCCTAGGACGCCCATTATAAATAGCAGTAGTAGCCAACCTGCCCCCAATCCAAGCGAGAATAGTCATCATCAGCAACAGCAAACGCATCGAGAGCGCGATGGCCACATTTGACATAATTCCTGCGTTCCAATTCCTAGCTGAAATCCTTCAATCGAAAATATTTCCGTTAATACAATCGTCCTTTACTACTACAGAGAAAAGAAAAATATTATATCATAATGCCAGTCTCTTAGAATCTGCCTACTATAAAATTAGCAACAACTACTACACCCAGCAACCAAACAAAACAAGAAAAAATATCCATATACAAAACTTAACTAAGCGTAAATAGTAAATGAGGATGTTTTCTATTTCAAATCGGTTACAATCGCAAGTTGCACGGACACCTACCACAGCAAATAACCCACTCACTTCCACTGGTTTACTCTAGAAAACATTCTAAATTATAATAAACATATGTAATATGAAAACAAAACGCGGGATAATGTCCTTCTCGAATACCGTCTGCTGTTCCAAAAGACTCCCCTCCCACTCGCAAGCGATTTTGACTCCTTTGAATTGGGAACCTTGCATCTGTAACGAGTTAAGGCGTAGGTAAAATAAAATAAAATAATAATATTCCAAACAAAAGATGCGAATTTAATGGACTTTAAATTCCAGTACACTCTATGAAAACAAACTGCATTGACTTTCTATGAATATTTGTTCTACATGTAGTTAACATAATAATAAACATAAATGCTATATTTAAATCAAACCTGAAAGGAGATAAGTGTAATAAAAGCAAAAGCAAAAACAAAACAAACGTATAAATAAAACGAATAAAAATGGTAAATATGAGATCAGTAAAACTAAGTAAAATACGACACAATTACTATTTACATTAATAAACGTTGGCATGAAGCTGAATAAAAAAAGTTACAACCCACAAGGAACAATTTATTTGAAATGGACAATGTAACTATTTAAGAATGGCAAATATGTAACTATATACAAAATAGAATAAAATATTAAAAACTATGATTAAAGCAAAAGTAAAACTCAATTGTAAAAAAAAAAAAATAAAACTAAGCGAATACATGCCCACTGATATGTGCACGTGGTCATGCAACCGCAAAATTATAAATAAATTATTTAAAGCATTGTTTATTTTATACTATTAATTTAATATTATTTCCAAAGCAAATGAAAATCCAAATTTGAATGGTTTCTTCTTGTATGTCACTAGCAAATTAAACGTATGGAACTGTTGTAATATATTGCAAATAGAAACAAGTAGGATGGACTAGCGCTCTGACTCCAAATAATAATTGAAAGGTCGTAACGTAATTGCAAGGAAACGTGTATGCAAGTCTAAGGAAGAAGAAGAAGAAGAAATAAGCAAATATATACAGAGTGTGTGTTTATGCACTCGAATAAATTACATTATAAATAAATAAAATTTTTAACAATGTAAAACGTAAAGGAGAAAACTACAATATTATGTTAAATTTTTATTATATTATTTTATTATTTTTTATTTTAAATTAAAAACAAATTAAAATATTATTTAAAAAATATCAATTTTGTTCCGTTTTTTCATTTCGGTGCTATTTTGTGGTCTTTTGTAGTTAAGATGGAAAAGAAGGATGGAGTAGTAGTCACATTGTTCGAACTGTTTTGAAATTGTAGTTCAGTTAAATGTGCGTCTATTTAGTGAATTTCCTTTGTGCATCATGAACTTCTTTAGATGTTAGAAGTTGTCTTGCAAATAATAGTTGCTTTGCAGATTTTAGATAATCATACGATTAAATATTTAACGTTTAGATCCTTTATTGACGTCTCTCTTCAAAATTATTCATTGTTAGGTGTTTCGAGTGTTGACCTATTGAACGTACTATTTGTCTGCAATTATTGCATAACCTAGAAATAAATCGGTGAAACAAATGAAACGAGGTAACTTCTAATTTTCATGCACAATAAGATAACTCTAGTTTGGATATGTTGTTTCGGTCGCGGTGAGATTGAGTTTCAGTAAACTCAAAGAGTATTCCCAATATTGCACGATTCTAAATTTTCCTTGATATAGCGTTGAGTAGTATTGCGAGTTGCAGTAGCGTTAAAGTATTTGTTGAAATGTTGCATACACTTAATTTTTGCGTATAAAAGAAAAGTTCCCGCCAACCCAAAAGTATAACAAATATGTCATGATTTCGATTGGAATTATATCATTGGAATAGTTTCCAAAATTGGTGTCAAGTCAAGCACTGCGAAGGAATGCACAAATTTCCACAGTGTATAACTTTGTACTTTGTAGGTAAACGTTTTGGCTGAGCAGTTTGATAATATAATAATTTCATTTAGGCATTCATTTGCAAAAATTTAGTACTATCAAATTAGAAATTAAAAATTAACGTTGATGAATATTGAAACAACATTCAAATCGGATTGTTTCTGAAGCAAATAGAATCCCAACTCGTGCAAACCAAATGGATGCAACTTGTTTCATCAACCGACAGCGCTTTAATTTATTTTTGTAAAAAAATTTTAGTCTCATATAGATAAGTCATTTACATTTGATTTTAGAATTCTTATGACTTTTTAGATTTGTACGTCTGCACTTTGTCGAGCGTAAAAGGTAAGCCGCGCGTATTCGTACGCTTTCCACGGAATAGTTTGTTAGGAAACGAAAATATCGACCCCCCTTTCTTCGATTCATAAAAATCCACCACGATTAATTAATATACGTAGGAACATTTTGAAATATCCTTTTGTGCTTGCATATTTTATTTGTTTCGCCTTATCCAACGTTCCTCTGTTCATCGCCGCGCTTATTACATTAAAGATTAATTTACTTGGCTGCAATCATAATGCCTTCGTTAAATTTTTAAGTTAAAAGAAGGGACGAGCATTTTTCTTGCCTACGGAATATCGATGGAATGGTAATTACCATTTTCGTTTCTCATTTTTGGAGAAAGCACCACATATACATTATTATTAGTGAAGCAAGGTATATGCTCGGCTTGTTCTTATGATAGTTCTTTTTGACGACTCGAGAGTAAGTTAGAAAACAAGAAACGACGCTAAATATATCCGCCATCTTAGAAAATCCGATTTTCTTTATTTTTAAAACAGCGCGAACGGATTGTCTATGGATTCCCGGAATATTTTCCTCATGTGATTACTTATTGTCGTCATAATATTCCGATAGACTTGTTCACAATCAAGAAGAATCGAGAATCATTTGAATTGATTTGACTTCTTTCTTTTTAAATGATTAAAATATTTCATTTTAATTTGTTTTTAATGCGGAGTAAGCTCCTCTGTACACTGCCAAGAGCGTCATGAATCCTTACAAGTAGTATGAAAACCTGAACGACATTGTCGATGTCTTAGTCAGGACTTTACATCTTCATGAAAAGGTCATCATTTTAATGAAAAACTTCGTACCAAAACCGTCATCGATGCAGCGACGGCCCAAGTCAGATCTTGGTGTCAAAAGGTCTTCGAAACAAGAAGAAATCATCAGCGCGCATCTTTGCACTCCGTGTGTCGTTGCTTATAGGAAGCTCATTCATGCTCATCGTGTTCCTTTTGATTCCTCGGCCCCTCATGCGGACATTTACGTTAGGCTTTATTTTCTGTCTTAGAATTCGTTGGTCAGTTTTCTTCTTAGCTCTCTATTTCGATACTCCATTGCCGCTGCCGTTATCGTTTGAAGAACCTTTGAAGGATGTCTTTATCGTTTGGCACAGTAACTCATCCGTTTTTTTCAATTTTTTTAGGTGTAAGACTTGGCCTCTTTAGATCAGATAGATTTTGATAGATTTGACCAATAATTTCTACATTCAAAGCTTATTTACTTTGACGTACTTCTAGGCCAAAGTGTGGCTCATAAAGCTTAGTTATATTTAATGGGAATTCGTATGGCGGAGTCTAAAAAAAAAAAAGAAAATAAGAGCACATAAGGCAAGCTTCGACTTGACAAAGAACTCATACATGATGTCTTCTGCAGAGTTTCTGAAATAATCCATATTTAAACTAAAAAGTATAATAAAAACAATGTAAGAATTTTTTTGCATTTATTATCTTACTATAAATTTTAATTAAAATATATCTTTTTACTACAGCTGTATAGGATAATTAATTTTCTTCATTATCCCTAATAACATTTCGCTGTACTCACAAGCCTTACTACCAACTATGCTGAGCTTCTTAGTTACTTGGCTTTAGCTTTACTTCCAATTTAAAATTTATGAATGAAAAAATTTGGCATTTTGGATGTATGAAGTTTGGGAACATATATTTAGTACATAGTAAAATTAAAGTAAGAGAGTTGAGTATCCGGGGAAGGATGTTCACAGGGGCGTTTGTTTTCACTATAAATTTTACAATAAATTCTTGCTGGATTGGTTTGCTTACATTTTTTTAGGTTTACTTAATTATTTTGACACACATATTTTAACAAGTTTTGACTGTGGCACTTTTCTGCCTAGAACACAGAAAGAACTGTGTTTGAGAACATAATTTTGTTCGTGGATAGTAAAAAAAAATAATTTTACAGCCAGTAAACTCTTTGAAGAAAAGTTAATTGGAATTAAGAGGACATGTGTAAAACATATGAACAATTCGAAAACATCGGAAACCTCGTTGATAATTTGGAGCTGTGTCTGCAAGCAAACACACTGAAAAATTGGATACAAAAATTAGTTTGAATTTGATTCAATTATTTTTTAATGGAATACTTGACTTCAAGTGATTTTCAAACTATAGGTTAATATACTGTTTTCGAATGATAATCTTGATATAGTTCTCATTTTTGCAAACTTTTGTAATGTATAACCTATTTTTCCACTTTTTAAGTGCTGATTGATTAGTTGTCATGTTGATGCTCGAACATTCTTAAACGAGAATGTTGAACTTAAAATGAAAAACCATTAACTTAACTACAATGACGCAATTGTGCAAAACTCATTCAAAAAAATAAAAAAATAAATAAAGTCTCCAATAGGTAATCCGAAAAAAGGACGAAACTAAAGGTAGCAGCAAAAGATGTTTACTGAATAATTTTTCCAAGTGCAATTTTCATCTCTGCCCATGTTCATAATAAAATTGCCCGAAAAGTTTTTGCAACTTGCAGTTACTTATACAACCTGTTGAAATTCAGTGTTGGAAGTAATCGACAAAAACAAAACGAAATCAATAATAAATCAAATAAATTAAGATATAATAAAAATAAAAATTAAATAATAACAATAAACCCTTGAAAAGTATATATTAGTGAAATTTTTTTAAAAGCAGAATAAAACAATTATATATATATATATATATTGAAAGAAAAACTCAAAAAAAAAATACCAAAAAATTATGACTTCTATCTAATACATTATAGTGATGATGGGATGATGATAATAATAATTGTTATTTATTTAAACTAATTTAAAATTAACGCTAATAAGGACAAAGTGAAAATTATTCATGACGAACGAAGGTGATTTCACATATTCCCCCAAAAATTTCGAAATTAAAACTAAAAATGAATTTACAATATAAATATATATGAAACAATGAAACATTATCAAACATGAGATTAGGATTGGTAACGAAAATGGTGCAAGGAATTAAAATGCTTTGATGAATGAAAGCCTGGCAAATAAATTTGCCACACATAAATTATTTCATCTACATTTGCAATGGCTCTGACGGATTTTTGATAGTGGACAAATGAATGAATAATCAGTATGAAAATTTAAAAGCAAAGGTCGGAAATAATCAATAGTGAAGGTTTACTTAATATTTATGTAATGGGTTAGGCAAAAAGGGCTTATACCGATTTTAAAATGATATAAATGGAACGATGTGGTAAGGAAAATTAAGTCAAATGTGAAACTAAACATTCTAAGCAAATAAATAAATTGAACTATTATGAAAAATAAATTAAATGACTTTTATTTCCTTTTCAAATGAAAGGTTTTTGAAATTGGGAGCCGTATTTAATAGGAAAGAACTTGCTTTAGTTGACGCAAGGTATTGTTTGATTAACCTTGAAACTCGTGCATGATAAGATTATGCAAAAAAAAATGATAAAGATTATGTAGGACAAAAGAGATGTAAGAAATCATTACCAGATCTTCGAGTATATTTCATCTGGTTGACAAGCTTCCAATTCTTCACATTCGAAGTACTAATATTCCGTAGAAGTAGTTGAATTCTATAAAACCGCCTCAGTGTTAGGTCAAACCCAACCTAATATTAGCATTTCGGAACCATTTGTCCAGTGTCCCTTACGTTTGGATGTGTCCTTCCCCGTGTCAAAAATTTTCACCGTGACAAGATATGCAACACCTCTAGTTCATACGTAGATGAAGGCGGACGAGGCTTACGGTGAGAAGTTCTCCAAACTCCTGATTGAAAAATTCTCCAGTTATTCAATGAAGAAATAGATGATTAAAACTTAAGTTTACGAGCTGCCTTTAAGAACAAATCAATAGGGACACTCCAGCCAATTTCGATAATCATTTATAGAAATCTCCTCGCGCAAGCTACCTAACTTGATTCAGAGTTAGTTGGCAGCAACGGTTGGAGGTACAGGAACGTGGATCAAAAAAACATGGAAAACGACCTACCAAGGTCCCACGACCTACCCAAAACATCTGGTCGCAAAAGGTCCCAAAACATCTGTCTCGACTCACTTTTAAAAGAAGATGTGAATTGACAAAGGGTTTGAAAATAGACGAGAGGTTTGGGTTTGAAAATAGACAAGGCTACGCAATATAAATTCAAGGACAAGTTGACATTCGGTATAAGGAAGAAAGAAGTAAATGTAGTTTTCCTAAATGACTAAGTGATTTTTGGCCTTGATATTCGTCTGTTGTAGTCGTTTTCTGTAGAACCTTGTAAAATCTCATTACAATACACATCGAGTCTCTGCAAAAATATCGTCAGAAATAGGGCCCCCAACCAATTCAAAAACAAAACAAAATCAAACACACGATCGGAGATTCTGTTTCGTGAAACAAACATCCAGTCCATTTTACATAAATATTCACATATATTCTAAAACCATGTTTGCCTTTCTCTCCTTCCATGCTTCCTTCCATGTAACGACTAAAATACGCTGACTTACGATCATAAGGCTCCTTTCAATTCAGTGGTAGTCGAAAATTTCTATGGGGTTAATTTGGTAGTCTTAAGCCAAAGATACGGTTAATGGCACTTTTTGGCAGTAAATTTTTTGACAATTATACAATGTCAAATAGTCCAATATAAACATATCAGAAAAGTAAACCACGTACGTACAAAATTTCAGTACATATGTTGTTATGTTGTTAATGAGGTCTTAATAGATAATTCCGCTCTTCCAATTCCCATTTGGCTCTGCGCCATTTGATCGCGCCAAAAGTAACACTCGTTTTGTAAAGTTAATAAAAATTATTAAATTTTTGATTTATTTTAACGAATGTTTCACGTTATTAACAAATTCACGTGTTGAGCACATATCTCTACAATTCAATTTACTTTTCTAAATGAGTTCGCACATTAGCACGGCACAGCATCATTTTAATGAAAATTGTTGCTGAGCAATATTTCATAGAGAGAGATAGATAGAGAGAAATTGTACCTCTACAGCAATCGAAAGGGGAAAATAATAGCAATAAGCTCTCTCTCATGTAAAGCTCACTTTATTTGCTGCATGGGGTAATCAAACCGCTTGCGCTTTATATTGGTTTCACTATGCTTGAAGTTTGCAAGTTTTCCAAAGGAAAATACCTTTGAAATCTTAATGGCTTAAGGGAAATACGTAAAGTGTGTAGAGTTTTTTGTTCATACATTCATTTAAAAAAAAAAATGTAAGTGATTATCTGACTACGTAAATTCAAGCATTTTTCAATATCTTTTCCAGAATTTGTTAGATGACATTCGTGTTATCATTCCTGCGAACATTCTCCACCATTTCGGTAACGTATTTCAAATTAAACGTAGTTACCGACTTCACGTGCGCCATAATTAAACAGAATTTTAATTAACATGCAAATGAAAAGCATCCAATTTATATATGTTATATACACATCCTGCACAAAAGCATAAAATAATCTAGCAATGAGTCCCCCATGTAAATTATTTAAGCACTAATTTGAAGGATACTGAGTTTTGAGAGTAGGACGAAAGTATCTCCTTTCTTGCCGAACGAACATTCCAATTAAAATACTAAATACGAGCACCAACCAAATTATCTTTTTCATTGTACGACAACGATGTAGAGTGTTGGGGATAATTGCGAAACCTCTTACGACTAATTCTGACTTGGAAAGCTTACATAATAAAGGATTTAATAGTTACAGCGCCTTGGACTGTGTTACGTTTTGTACCGAGTATTTAATCATTACCCTCATAAGGAATATTTGAATGAGGGAAATGTTGTATAAATTGATACAATTTCTATAGGAGTCATTAAAATTATAAATCCATCTTACCTATGTGCATGGAAGGATTTATCAACACAACACCGGACTCAAAAACCTATTACCTTTAGTTGAATATATATCAAACAATAGTTGAATGATTATTCCTGAAATGTCTAATAGATAGAAATATGTTTATGATCGTTTGCTAATGTTTATTAAGGGTCTTTTGCGGGCATCAAATTTTGTAGGACTTGCAGTTAGGGTTCTGAGTACTTCGCGCATGAGCTCCAGGCGGGAGTCTGAAACATAGCACAAATAGCATAATACGAATAATCACCCTTTCGATGAAGAGAATCATGTTTCTTGTCGCAAGGAATGATTTGCGGTCCGCGAAAGGGTATAACGCCTGTCTTGTCCTTGACATTTTAGTCAATTTCGATTCGATGTGATCTCTGAACAGCAGTGAAGAGTGAAGAGTGAACCCACGATATATAATTTGATTTGACACACTTTCCTTTTCTTTGCAAGGAACATATCTTCTTCTTTCTGGAATATAAGTTTAAATTTTCCACTGATGAAAGCATTGGTATTTTTATTACAGCAACACCTCCAAGTTACTCATAATTTCCTTTGGGTTTGTACCGGGCGTGTCGTCCGCATAAGTCGGTTGTTTACACATTAGAATATGGTATGCCTGAGGTGTATTCATTGAAAAGTAATAGGCTTAAGCATGAACCTTCAGGAACTCCAGCAGGCACACTGCGAAAGTAAGATAAGGTGTCAGGAATTCTGACACCATATTTTTGGTCTTATAAGAAGGATCTGGTAATGTTGAATATGGGAGGAAAAACGTATTCGATTGAGTTTCAGGGAAGGCTATTGTGCCTTCATATCAAGGGAAGTTATTCCTACTGACAACGTCTCCTTAAAAGAACCTTAATGTTCTGAGTGACACGGTGTTATTGCTGTTCGGTTGAGTTCCTAGGTCGGAGAACGAATCGATTGTTAGCAACAATGTTGTGCTGATCAAGAAACCTGTTCATAACCATACAAAATTGCATACAAAATTGCATACAAAATAGCATACAAAATGTTGATAAGCAACAAATTTCTCCAGTACCTTTCCTATGATTGATCGTAATTAGCCTGATTTGTTTTTATTTAGCTCGTATGGGATCAGCCAAACCAGAAATCGGATTGAATTCACCTGGAGTTCTGCATTTATCTTGTCATGATAGTGCACACGAAAAAGGATGTGATGGCTTATGTAGTCACCGCATCTGCTTTATTCCAATATACAGACAATTTTTCAGGAATTCTTCATTCCATACACTGTTCTGGACAATCTGTTTCCTACTTTATTTACAACTCTACACTAGTCAGTCACAGAAATGTTTGGGTTCATCAGCTCCGTTCAGAGCAGACCATGCAATGTCTTCTTATGCATCCCGGAGTGTTGCAGAATTTTCGCTGAAGGATATATACGCGAGAGCATTGTGCTTCGGAGTGGCTTCTAATATTGCCCTTAGGAAAATTTCATGACTGCTCCAAATATCTCCATGGAAGTGATAAACTTCTACCGGTATGGTGGTTGCACACGAGCGATTCCTAGTTGAGGTCGCAAATGTATTAAGGTTTTAATTAAATTTTAGTCTTGTCCTGTCGGCCATTAGGCGATTCTATTTAGCTCTTCATGTTTTGCAAGAGACTTTATTTATTTATTTAATTAATTAAAATACAAATAGCTTATAATTGGAAGAATTGTCTAAGTAACGACAGAAATATGTCCACTTGATATGAATTAAGAATTGAAATCATCTTATGAGCTCTTCTTTATGGAGCCAAAATTACAATATAACATAAGAAGCCACATGCGTTCCAATTTTAGTCTATTCAGAGATAAGGAATGAGTGCATGTATAAGATATGAAGAATAATTCATATTTGGATTCAAGGTTTAAAACAAGATCAAGGATTTTGAACCATATCAGATGAAAACCCGACAGAGCAATGGACAAAGAGACAATCCCATAAACATGCAAAGGTGGCACGAAGAAAGTTACTTCGAAATAATATCGCCGTTTAAGGCGCTGTCTTAACAATTTAACAAGAAAAAAAACTTAACAAGGAGATATTTTGAGAACCATAGAAAATCTCCGCATCGTAGAGGCATTGGCCTAGCCAAAGGGTTTAAATAATTTACTCATCAAACCTCAGATCAGTGATGCAAAAAATTATCGTCATCAAACGAAAAGAAATCATAAGGCTGAACAATAAAATGGGCCGGCTCTTCTTTTCCCGGTATTTTTTAGCTTACGAAGGATAAAGTTTTGAGCGTAAAATTTTTGCCATGAAGCCACCGATGAAGCTCCAGAGAACCGAAATGGAAGCCATCAAGCCAAAGCTTAGTGAGTGAAAATCGAAGTGTAAAACAGCAGAGCCCGTATTGTGAGTGGAGTTCTACGGCGAAATGAAGTACTCAACATCAGAGCTTGTGCCACTGATAAATGAAGGAACTTCGGTTGCTGTGTAAGGATTACGAGCATTGTTCTTTTGAATTCGATTTCCGCATAAAGAATTTGAATTAGTTGAATTACGTTCTTTTAGAGGGTGCGTTAAGTGTTTCGTTCGGTGGTACAACTAGGTGAATTGCGGTGACTATTGAATGTTATTTTACAAACTGTTTACGGAGGACAACAAGGGCATAACTTTCCACTAAATAATTTTGCAGAAATTTTGATCCAAGATAAAAAATAAACATTCCCCAAATAACAAATCGAATGTTTGAAAATAAATGTTTTCGAAGCAAACAATTGGAAAATTTCCTTCAGGATATTGTCCTTATCTGTGGTTTCCAAAGTTTCCAAGTACCACCATTTTGTAGAACCAATTTGAAAGTCTCGGGCATAGCTAATGTAAGAATGTTTTAAGTTGTTCCGTCCATTTCGCTAAACGTTCATAACGTGCAACAAAGCGAGATTAGTGGAAATAGTATTCCTGCCTATCTGGCATATATATTTGACCACTTTACCAGTGTATCAAAAATAACTAAAGTAGGATAAAAAGGTCGCAACACTCCATCGAATTCTTTGCTATGCAAGGGATTTTGTGTTTTAGGCCTGGTGCCCTAATATGTGAGCGCTGCTTTAACTAAGGTGGCGCTGTTAACAGTTTTTTAAAATGGGCTGTAACTCCCGCCTGTGAAGTTTGAGACTTGGATATCATCACCTGAAGCACTGCGTAAGCACAAAAGAGGGCGACAACTTCGAATAAGCTTCTTATTTAATATGATTTGACCAAAAAATGTCATTTTATTTGGATTGGTAAATTTTCATGTGACCACAACTTTTCAATCATTTTTACGTCAAAAAGAACCATCCCTTTGAATGCTTTTGCATATAACTATCTACTTATGCTTTTTCTTTCTCTTTCTATGAGAAGTTGACCGGGGGTGTACACGCTGGTTGTGCTTACATAATGATCTAAGTAGAAGTAGATTGAATATCGTTTGTTTTCTATGTTTCAGACCCGTGGCATTCGATTCACGGACCAAAGCATGGATCGTGTCCCGTACCATTTGCTTCTCAATAGATCCATCTTCATCGCCAATTATTTTCATCAACAAATTTCGTCCGAACATACAACAGTATAGTAGTATGTAGGCAGGTACGTAGGTCCTGTCGCTATAGTCGGCCCAGGGCTTTGAACCATTACCTATATGTGTATGTGGAGTAGCAGAATCCTAGCTTTCGTACCAATAAGTTAGAGTTCAGGATAATGCCCTCGTCTAGTATAGAAGCCCACATCTTACTATCGTACAGCAGCTTATGAATGTACTCTTGTGTAAAGTTTACATTCTAGGGGTAAATTGCTAGTTACCGCAATCCTTGTTTAGCGCGATCTCATGATTTTTCAATGGGAGTATTTTCTATTTTTCATCAGCTTAATTATTTGCTCTTCTTAAAATTAAACATTTGTATTTCGATTTAAATGGACTAAGCTCAATGTCAGGTTTGTTAGTTGCATGCAAACGTGCAAATTTGTCGCACTTTATACATCTGCCGCCCAGGAGCAGTGTCTTCCAAAGGACTAAATGAGAGGCTGTTTACTGAACGTATTTTTAAGTGCACTTGTAGGATTGCACGCTGATGGTTTAATACGTGGACGACATTCTGTTGTGTTGTTTGCCGGGTTTTCAATTGTAAAGTGATGATAACTTTTCACCATCGAGTTTGCGTTTTCATATAATTGTCTGAAATACTAGCATGCAGGCTTACCTATTTATTCACTACCAATAAAAGTCTTCCTAAATGCATTAAACTAGACAACCCTCATAGATTTTCCTTTCTGAATTTCACTTTTTCGTCCCCAGTTGCATATTATGGCAGATAGACAAGCGTACAGGTCTTTTAGATAAAATGCACCACGCAGAATAGTAAAGGGAGGATACAAGGCTGTTTTCAATTTTGAAGGAGAAATTCACTTGGATCGATTGCAGACGGCTAGACTGTAGCGACAAACAGGGATAATTACGGCAAGATGACAATTGCTACTCCGTTCGCTGCATGTCCGTGCAAACAAAAAGTACCAGGAAGAAGATGAAGTTGAGTTAAGGTGATAATAATAGCCAATGTGCAAAGGATTCTCCAAACCTTTGACTGGTGCATCTAATTGACTCCACCCTCCAGTGAATAAAATCTTCGAATACAACTGGGATAGTCATTTCGTTTTATTTGTTCAATGTTGATGAAATTTCCATCAAATCCTATACATTGTATCGAACTACGGCATACTGTTACTATAAAATCGCTGATGGACTCGTATTTTCACCACGAAATCCCTTGTATTCGCTCTCCATGGAAACACAATTTTCTCGTCCAACTTCTTGCATCAAGCGCTTCCCTTCGACTTTACCCCAATGGAAGGCTTTTCTGCTTGAGAGGAGAACGATGAAAATTTAGAGTTGCGAGCAGACCTGTTGCAAGAGTAACTTTTCAATAGGAAATAATGACATCTTAACATGTCCTGGCGTGGCTGGGTGGAAGGCTGCGTGAGTAGAATGGAGAACATTTTGATGGGTCATGTCTGGAAAAATCAAAACTTTCCGTTTAAATATTCAGACACGCTTTCAGCGCTGAATTAATATGTTTATTTTAGACAAAAGTTTTTCATGGACACTTCGGGGACAGGAACTGATAAGTTGATTGAAAACCTTATAAATGCTGAGGTTGTGAGTAGGTTTAACTTTAAGGTAATATCAGCTTAGTTTTTAGTAATCTTCCAAAGTCACTGTTTTTGAATGAAATGAATAACATTTAGCTAGAGTGTAAACTTTAGCTATAAGTGTGACTCTCACTTATCTTGATAGCTTTCGGTGGACGCTTGATTAAGGATCAAACTCTGATCAGTATTTAACAGCAAGAATAGTTAAGGGAGGATAGGAATAGATACCACTCTTATATACTGATACTGATCCTTTAGATTCGCAGCATTGAATCGCGCAAAGGAGGATTCGTTCGGTAACGTTTTATTGAATTTATTTGATTGAGGACTATGTCTAACTAAGGATTACTAAATCGAATTTACACTATCATAACTCTTCAGCTACTAAAATTAGAAATAGTTACGTATAGTTTGTATCAAAAGTTAAATTGTTTTTAAATTTTGTGTCTCGACACTTGACTGCTCTACGCATGGTTCTTCACTGTATTTCGATTAATTGGATTATTCCGCACATACTCATAATCTTAAAAAAAAATCAAAATAAAACTTTAACTTTGTCTGTTTTGTTTGAATCAACTGTCAAATGATATAGTCGAAGTCGAAAATGTTTGGACGGCTCGCTGTGCTCATTTTAAGTGAATCGACATGCGCTGGCCGGAAGGTGCGAGTTGATCCAAGCCCACCACTTAGATTTCTGGTGTTCCATACGGCACCTCCCACTCAGGTTGTAGCTTAGATGATAGTCCTTTCTTGGACATTGAATTGTGCATTGATTGTGACTTTGCGTTGTGCAACCTTTTGCAATTTGCCTGAAAGTGAGACTGATCGTTGACTTTATCCCTAATAAACTATAAGCGATTTATGGCACCATGTATTCTGTTCAACAACTGCCTATAGCATTCGAAGCAATCTCCCTCCAGATATTTGAAGTCCTCAAAAATAACAAACTAACAGCGGTTCGCCAATGTGTTCCAACGTCATCAACGTTTATCAACGATCACTCCTGAACGATGGAATTTTTGAGACTTTAGTTTTCATTCTGCGCAATCCTTATGATTTTCATCCACAATTTTTCTTACATGCTATTCAAAAGTTCAAAAACTGTGGACGTCCTGGTGTTTTTCGCGAACTGAATCAACTAAGTGCACCAGAAGTAACGAGTACACTTAGTTGATTTTTAAAATGATTTTCTTTAAATATTTATCGACATTTTGTATTAGTAAGCATCATTTTCTTACAGTCACCCCAATGATACCCCTTAACATACCCCTTAAGACAGTTTAGATGTGGACCAAGACTTCGTTGTCGTCATTGATTTTTAAACAATTTTTGCATACTATGTTTGCAAGTAGGACGTTTGTACTTTGTGGTTTTAGTGGTTTCATCTTTTGAAATATGACATTCTGCGTCAGAAATGTGACACTTGTATTTTTTCGGCTCCCGGCCATATTCCTAATCTCAATTTGCATGTGCCAGATAAAATAGTGTTTCTCACTATATATATCAGGTATTGCATGTAAAATTTTTCAGGCAATACCATCATATTAGGGAATCTTAAGTTTCATAGAATCAGCTTTTTTTATTAAGTGCACTCAACACATGAAGATTCAAGAGATCAAATTATAAAAGAATAGTTTAATATTCTGTAAGGATATCGCTCGTCGTGCTTCCTAGAAACGAGTCAGCTAGCTCTTAGGAGAGCTAGAGAGGCGTTACTTTTCTTAGCAGTCAGGTCTGCAGGTGAATTTTCAAGCAGGCTCCACGGCTTCTAATAAGCTCGTGAATGTCCTTGTTCACTTTTTATAAAAGATTTACAGCCGAGGCACGAACGTGTGTTGTATACTTCCAGGGGAGATTCAAAAAAGGCCAGCAATGTGGTCAAACCTAAGACCTCACTCTGCTCTATCAGGAAATGTCTATGGTCTTGTCTTTGGTGGGTAACGCTGACAATGTGGCGATAAACCTAACTACGTCAGTAGACTCCGTTCAAGGTGTTGGTGAAGCAGTGGATCGCAGACAATGGATTCCAGCTGGCGATCACTAAGGCGAACTCTGTTATACTGACAAAATTTAGACCTCTAAATCTGGTTCCCGTCAAATCGAACCAAAAGTACTAGGAAATGGACTTCTATCTTTGTCGATTCCGTGACATAGCGTATTATGAAACGGGTACAGCCTTGTATACCTCCTTTATAAAGATTTAACACTTCATTTTTATTGTATTTGTTACATAAGCTGAAATATGGGATAAATTTGGTAAATGTTTTGTTTGCAACCGGTTTTGTGTAGAGTCATCTCCGGAAAATCCGGTTGATAATCTTTGATAGCAATAAGAGCTACCCCATTTGGAACTTGAGGTTGTTTAGAGCCGTCTTATTTCAATACCAAAGGTGCACAGATCGTGATTTGGTCGGAATCCCGCTTGATCTTGATAATAACAGAACTAGGTGGGCTGATGTTTAGACGCTGGAGACAAATGAAAATATCCCTGTTACCAGTGGAAAGCCACTTGCACGGTGGGTATTTTAACTACTTAAACAGCTAGCTAGGTAGCCATTATCCTAGCTTGATCGTGTAATCAATATTGTGAGTTCCGAGTGACCGTAGCATAGCTATTAGTTTTGCTTAGTCGGTGTCCAAACGGGAACAAGTAGGGTCCTGTCTTCAGGCTTGTAGAAGAGCATTATGTGATTTTATCTGGATAAAATCCTCTTGAGGAGCATTTTGCGATTTTATCTGGATACCCGTAGAAAAGTAGTAGTAGTAATAGTACCAAAAGCGAAAGGAGAGGTATTATCAGAAGCAGCACTGCTGGTAACAGTGGTACCCGTAGTAGTAGTAGTAGTAGTAGTAGTAGTAGTAGTAGTAGTAGTAGTAGTAGTAGTAGTAGTAGTAGTAGTAGTAGTAGCATTAGTAGTAGTAGTAGTAGTAGTAGTAGTAGTATTAGTAGTAGTAGTAGTAGTAGTAGTAGTAGGATTAGTGGTAGTAGTAGTAGTAATAGTAGTATTAGTAGTAGTAGTAACAGTAGTAGCAGTAGTAGTAGAAGTAGTAGTATTCGTACTAGAAGGGGCGTTTTCGTACTAGTCTAATATTCTATTAGACTAATTTTATTTTTCTTTAGAAATTTATTCAGATAACGTAATGTGGCCCTGGAAAACTAATCTTTATGGGGCTCCCACGGCATCCGAATCTTTGTCTTAAAAAAACGTATTATGTATTATACGTATTATTATACGTAACATGCAAGAGAGACATACAGCAAATAAAAGCTTAAATTCAACGCTTAAGTATAAAATGTACAGGAAATTATGATTTGCATGCAGGATATGGACATTTGAATAGTAAATGTGCGACTTTAGATTTCGTATTCTATGTCATGAGATTTATGGTAAGTCTGCATAAAAAATGTAAAGAAATGCCACTAATCTGCCGGGAAAAGCTTCGTTGTAATGTTGGTAATCCGGCGACTACGTTTAGAAAAGCATTTTAGTGCCAGCGCATTAAAAATTCATTAGGAAACTTGTCTACACAAGGAGCAGAATGAACATTGCATCTTTGTTGCATGGGAAATACTTCAGGCTGAAGTAAGCCAGCCAGCCAGCAAGCTATTTTGAAATAGTACATTTCCCATTTTGTCGTGTGGATTTTATTTGAATTTGAGGTTTTTGCTACAATTGACTTTTACTTTGTTCAAACATTCCAGCGTGCATACCATTACAGCCTTTCTCTGCATAAAAGTATGGAATCCATTTAACTTTTCGACCATGGACACTTTCAAGACTATTCGAAAATAGTTTCTACTTAATTCAAATTCCAGGAAATATTCTGCTGCAATTTGATGCAATGAGAGAAGCCACAATGTAGTGGTTAGAGTGCAAGGCGAAGCTTATTCTGTTTCACTTCAGAAAGTAGTTCATGGTTCGAGGAAAAGGAATTCTTCGGAATGAGAAGCAATATTACACTGGAGTGGTTAGAGTCTCGAATGTATGCATGCAATGTTCCCATTTTGGAAACAGCAAATGCTCTGACGACACTATCTACGGAGCCATTAATTTTATTGGTTTTAATTAATGCATTCATGAGTGGCCTGCATATCCATCGAATCCTATCTTTTGTGAAATTGATTTAGTTGCTTGGTCAGGCGAGTTTAAGGTGTTTGATAAAAGTATGTATCCAAAAGGACACACATAAGAATCGTTCCAATCAGAGATGAAAATCTTATTTTAAATTTAGAAAATTAAAAAAACGATATTTGGTGCAATATTTGATACTTAGGCGCGAATTTGGTATTAGGTGCAAAGGAGCACATCTTATTCGGAAGGACTTTAGTCAACTGGCTATGAAATTTTGGCTATCAAAATCTGGCTATGGAAACGGAATTCAATATAAAGCCAAAAACATTAACATCCTCCACGCGAGATCCAAAATATGAAGACGCTGTTAATATTCTCATATCCCTTTCAGTCACCAGATGTTATAAAAGCGTCATGTTCAAAAGCGAGTACTAAATGTTGCATGCATTGAAAATTAACATGGGTAGCAATAATTAACGTATGTTTCAACACACAAGCATAATATGGTACTGAGCTGGAATGGAATGAATTTAATGTAATAGTTAAGTTAGATGAAATGGGATGACAAGGGTTAAGAACGTATGCAGTACAACACTTGACGATACTATCAATCTAAAAGGATAATGAAATTGGAATAAATGAATTATGTTACAATTATACATCCCTGTTTGTAAATATGTATACAACTCTACAACGATGATCATCGTTGTTCTTCGTCGGTTCGTCCGTCCTTCGACTGAATTTTACTTCAAAGTAGACCTTCCTTTCCCGGCCCTTTATTTTTGTGGAAGAAAGTGAGTATTGAATTGTATTTCTGCATTGTAGACTTCATTTAAGATTATAAAACCTCGTAGCTCTGTTCGGCCACCTTAGAAAGCGTTATTTGATGAGGCAATAAGTTATTCCTTCCTTCATAGCAAAGGAAAGGCAATCAAACTTTTTTTTGGAAGTTATGGAACGGTCATGCGCCCCTTTTTTCAGAATGCTACTTAAATTTTGGATTGGGTTAAGATCTGGAGACTGAGGGGCCGTTGCAAAATAATAACGAAACCAAATCACAGCAACTCCAGACTTACCACAAGGTGCGTTGTCTTTCTGGAAGCGGAGCTAAAGAAGGTTGGGTGCCGGCTCGAAGAGTGCGTTTCCAAATATTGAAATGTATTTCTGATATGCAAATTTCGTACTCCTCTCAAAGTCATGCAAGTCTGAGCCATTATGCTACCATCTTCCTGATTGACAGTTGGTACCACAGCCTGTAGCTGTGTCAGACCAACTTGGAGTGTGTGGTGCATGGAGTTAGTGCGATTTAGCACTTTGACTCTTGTCTGTGACATTATATGCCCACTAAACCTATCGCGGTCTGTCTTTGTCAACTTGAAATATTATTCTATAATCTGGCGGATATTCGGGTATTTAGAATTTTGTTTTGTGTGGATGGTTCTTAGGAACGCCATGGTACTGTTTTCGTGGTTGTCTATTGTGTCCAATAGCTTTAAAGCCTTGTCTCGTACGTATTTTTTGACTGTCTCTACTTTGATGTCTTTGTATATGTCCGTGTTTCTTACATACCACGGGGTTGCCAAGATTTTCCGAATTACTCGATTTTGGAAGGATTGGAGTGCTTTTTTGTTTGTTTTTGTCGTTTGGTAGAAAGCGGAACTACCGTACAGTAGCGTCGGTCGTATAATCTGTTTAAAAATTAGCACTCTGTTTTTCAAGCTAAGTTTTTTCGATGCCAGAAGAGGGTAGAGTGAGGATAGGAGGGCTATGCAATGTCCTCGTTTGTTATGTATGTGCTGTTTCCAAGTAAGTCTGTCGTCGAATGTAAGTCCGAAGTATTTCGCCGTTCTGTTCGATTCTATGGGTTCGTTGTCGATTGTAATTGTATGTGGATTTTGTCGTGGGTTCCGGGTTATGAAGATGGCTTTTGTGTTGTCTGGGTTGATCTTGATTTTCGGTGAGATGGGTGATCCTTGAGGGACTCCAGCTTCAATGGGTCGCAGGGTTGATAGGCAGTTGTCAATTTTGACGCGGAATGTTCTACCTTGTAGGAAGGAGCCAATGATTTGGGTGCGATGTAGTGGCAAGTCGAGTTCATGCATTTTGAATATTAGTCCTGCATGCCAGACTTTGTCAAAGGCTTTGGCTATGTCAAACATAACCAGTCCTGTTGACTTCCTGCGTTCTAGACCTGTTCTTATGTGCTGGACCACCCTTACGAGCTGGAGCTCTGAGGAATGATTAGATTTGAAGCCGAATTGCTCTTCCGGTATGATATTTCTGTCATATAATGCCTCGGTAAGACGATGCAAAATCACCCATTCTGCAATTTTTGCAGTTTTTTAATATTTTCTGGGAGCTCGTAGGGATTCGTTTCCCTTCTCGGAGTTATGATCGTGTTGTCCTCTTTTGCCTGCATAATTTTATCTGCTAGAGTTTCTATTGTTTCCTCTATGTCGTCAGCCGTTTCAGGTGTTTGATGTGTTTCTTTGGCTTTCCAATCCGTTATTGTTTTTTCTCGTATGGGGACATCTAGAAAGATGTTTCTTACTCGAAATAGAACCGGCTTGTGGTCTGATGATAGTTCGTCGAGGACTTCTAGGCGAACATCATTTATGAAATTACGTGAAATAGCGGTGTCTAGTGCGAGGCCGTGTATTCACCCATAGTGGGTTGGTGCTTTGTCGATATGCAGGCTTAGTTGATTTGCTGTGCTGAACTCTGAATTTGAACTGTGCTGAACGATCCTAGCTTTGTTACTTCTCACAGCTCTCCAGAGGCGATGTATGGCGTTAAAGTCGCCGGCAATGAAGGTTTCAATGACGGCACCATTGAAGGACATCAGTGCCTTGACGTCATCGGCGTGGAATAGGCATTCTGTTCTGATGGGATTGTAAGTTGAAATCACAAAGAATTCCAAAAAGTCAGTTCGCACCTTTATAACCGTGGCTTCCATGTGTTCGAGGTGTGGAGTGTTGATGACATTGTGGCTCACATTTGGCCTCACGAGAATTGCCGTGCCTCCTCCTCTACCCGTTAATCTATCATTTCTGTATGAAATGTAATTAGGGATGCGGAATCGGTTTCCCGGCTTCTGGAAGGTCTCTTCGAAGAGTATGATGTCATATTTATGTTCGAATATGAACTCTTTCAACTCACCAGAGTTCCGAAGCAGGGAATTTGCGTTCCATGTGAGTATGGAAATGTGATCCTTTGATGTCATCAATGTTTTTTGTTGCAGTTTTTTGTGTGGCGATGATCATGGTTTGGATCATGTTTGCCATCATTTCCGGCCACATACTTTGGAACTGTGTTTGCATTTCAGCGAACATTAGTCCCATATCTGGGGTGTTTATGTTTGAGGCTGGATTTGGGGTTAAGGGTGGTTTTGTGGTAGGGGGCTGTTTTGTTTGTGGAGTGCCTGATTGTTGTGCGACAACTTGTGCGAACGACTTTCTGATGTTCTTTGGATTTCTCGGACATCCCCCATAGTTTGCCGGTTTAGGCTTTTCTTCTGCCTTTTCAGGGCACTCGGAGAAGTGGTGGAGCTGGTCGCATTTGACTAATAGACCACCACACTGCAAAGGTTAACATATGAAAAATAGTTTATTTTCCATCATTATCAATCCTATATCCGGCTTTTTACAGAAGTTGTCAAAAGCCATTTTATTGCAATGAGTACAGCCTCTCAGATGAAGATTAGCACAGATGAAGATCAATTGGGGAAGGGTCGCTATCGCTGTATTTTTCTATGGTTCAGCCGGGTACAATGGACTTAGCACACGGAGCTGATAAGCTGGTACAACTGAAAAGAAAACGTACTTTAAAGCAAAGGAAGTGTTAGTTTGGAATTTGTAGTCTGTTCAGACGTGCCATTGAGGAATGTGGTCGGTGAGCAAAGATACTAGGAGGCTCGAAATTAAGAAAGTCGAGGTACGAGTTTAGTAAGTACGATGTTTAGGCGTAAGCCAATTTCGGGTGCACAGTTGCCTTCTTATTCGTTGGCATAAGTTGACTTGTCACCGTACTGCAACATGAAGGGTGTGGACCTTTCCTTTTTCCCGGGATTGCAGACATTTTCAATGTAAAATTTCGTTCATTAATTTCGAATTTATATTTTTGATTGAAATCTCATGGCTCGTTCAATGATGGTAGAAGAACCATCAAATTCTAATGTAAACATTGCCGGGATTTCTATGATTACACCATTTGGTGTGCTTGGTGTGTATTCATCCATTGGGTTGAGTATATGTAGGCAATACTGGATTTATAGTGATCCATTTTCATGATCAGTTTAAAAACTAAAAAATAAATTAATAAATATATAAGAAGGAGGACAATAAAACAAAGCAATAACGTACAGAAACTTCAGGTTCCCATATGGAGTGGGAACATTCAGCTCCCATATTATCCTTATGGCGTCGGCATGTATCTAAGCAGACATACAAATAATCAACTTTTAAAGTTTGCAAGAAGGAAAACGTAAAAAACTTTTTTACGCTTAACCGCTTCTTCGTCGACAACCGGTCGGCTACGCAGCATTATTTGTAACGATTCTGGAACATAAATAAATAAATCATAAAATGGCGAAAAGATAATGATTTAGGGGTGTAATTTATGATGACAACAGTTGGCCATTCCCGAGAACTCTGGCAAACATTGCTTGTTACAATTTACCTACCTACAGACATTGGTTGTAGTACGTTGCCCGCCTATGGAACTGGATAAATTCTGGAAGAGTTTATGTGTTATGTATACACTCTACGTTTTCGACATTCATATAAGTTTGTATATGAATGGTAATAGTTGTCGGGACGATACGATTCCATTTACTATTTGGTCTGCGAAAACAAAGAACATTCGTTCTTCGTGTGTGCAATTGCATTCAACATCATACAAAATTGCATTCTGCACCCTATCTCTAGTACAACTTTTCGTTCTTGTTGGGCTTACGTACTAAACTTCCCAAGTACTTGTCAACATTTAGCAGAGGGATGTTGAATTTTTTCCAAGTATTGATATCAATTGGGAAATGATTTCAGGTTTATTTGATGGAGACCTGCATTGCTGTACTCAAAATGTTCTAAAATTTTAATTGATGCCTTTATTAGGGGCAAGGAATTGTATTTGTTACATAGCCATCAAACCACAGCCGAAACTTAAAGATTCGAGAATGAAAACTCTGCAAGGGTGGGAAACCGTTATGGATTTAAGGACGAGAAAAAAAAATAAAGGTTTATATGCCTTCTTGCCTCTTTTGCACCTTTATAGGTTTATGTTGGTGCAATAGAGGGAAGCAGGGATACATAGCAACACTCGAGGATTATCGAAATTCGATGCGTTCAACTACTATACAAAGTAACTGGGATCATTGCTCCGTTAAAAAAATCACTAACATAAACCGCTTTACGTATCGAAGTGCGTACTATGCGTAGTTACATGCATCCTGACACACGACAGGAATGCAATATAAGATCGATCACCATTTCATAATATATGTTTCACATACATTAAGAAGCATTTAGGAAGGATTGCTGTTTAAATATTCAGGATTGCTGACAGCAGGATTTAAATTTTATAGCCGACGCGTCACATAACGTGGTATACAATGAAATTATTTTCCAGCAGTAATTTGAAAACTTAGAAGCGAATGTAACTTAAAGTATTCCTTACACCCTCGTATTATGGGCATCTTTTTAGAAGCTTACTACAAGAGCAATAATGAGCTTAAATTTAATTTTCCTTAAGTAACACATGAAGAAACAAACTTGAATATTTAATTTTCAAGCATTCAATGTTCAAATAAATCGTCCGACCCTGAAAATGAACGACTATCGATGGTAAAAATTAAAAGTAAAATGTTTGCTGTTTTGGAGGTTTTTAATAATATTTTAATAATATTATTCGTGCCTTGGTCCAAGGAAGAAGCTAAGACTTCTTTCATGAAAAGATGAAAAAAGAGAAAACTTTTTCCTTTCTCTTCTTTTTTCGTTTTCCTTCTCAAATTATAAATTTAAGAATAATTTTTATATATATGTCTAAATTTTTGTCCCAGAAATAAGTTCGTATTCAGCATGTCCTTGGAAGCCAATTATAAGCTTTAATTATTTCTTGTTTATCTCGGAAATTACAGTATTACTGCATGAACCGGTTGACAACATTACGAAAAAAAAGTTTATATTCAAAATATTTGAAGAGATGCCTCATTGACATTTGACATTCGTTCTCGTTCGTTGAGTACTGCCTGAAACACATTTCGTTCGATTAGTTCTGTCAAGATTTCATACTTAAAGAATGAAATTATACTATGTTAGGTAATATATGTATTAAATTAATTAAAAAATAACCTCACAATATTTTATATTTTTTTATTAAAATAATATGGGGGGTATCGAAGACAATGTGATTAACAATGATATACATTTATTTTATTGTTTGACAGCACTAATAATATGGCTTAGGCCCTATATTTTCCTTGTGGGAAGGACACACGCTAAACAGAAAAATGTTTTAGCTTGGCAGTTATCATCTCGAAAATTGATAAATGATGAATAAATAATAATCTAATAAATAAATAAAATATGTGACTAAAAAACTAAATGGTTGAAAATAATTATGATATCTTATAATAATAACAAAAATTTGTGATAAATAAAATTTTCATAAGCATCGATTGCCTTTTGGTACGAATCAAATAATTTTGGACAGTCTTTAATTTACATAATCCTTTTGTTAGAATCTATCTATGGATGGGTATTTGACTTTGGTGCTGCTATTAATGCTTTCCGTCGCGTGGGTTGGTAAGGACGATTAAGTACGTGTTTGCAATTTTTCACATTATTCCATAGGACTTGCATTGCTGAAGATTATCTATTTTTCTTGTTAGTCGTTGAGTTTCAGAGCACGTAAGCGAATGTCCAAATAGGGTTTTTATCCCACGGTTAAATGTACACGTTACGGATAGTTTGTGAACCTAAATTGAAGATGATAGCCCAGACCAGCTAATGAAATATAAAGATATTTTATGGACGAGAAGTAAGCTACCTAATAATAATTAGCAGAGTATTCGTATCAATTGTCTGATATGATCATGTATTTTCATTTAGTCTTTCTTGCAGATGATAATGAGATTATTCCTTTTGTGGCCTTCATTGTATGGATTGGACGGTGATTAGTTTCCTGAGGACAATCGTCTATTTGGTTACACAAAAAAGATGTAGTTTTCGATATTTTTCTTGATTTTCGATATTTTTTTTTTCTTCTTTTCTTTTAAAACTGGTGTGGATTTCAAAGTTCCATTACTTTTTGTTATTTTTTGTAGGTTTATATGACCCTAATCGAGTCGAAGGCAGCCTAGATCATCAACCAGAAACACATCTTTTATATGTTTTCAAATACTAATACTCAACTAAAACTCTCCAAAACAGTAATTTCGAAGCTGCAGAGTTGATGTTCAGTGGTTAAAGTAAATTCAAACTTCAGAATCGCCAAAATAAAAGGCATCCAAAAACGCAATTGATCCTTTTCTAAGTTATTTTGTGAGTTATTATTTTGGAAGCACCTGAAGCAGCCATAATTATCAGTTAAAAATTATCCTTCGCAACTTGTTTTAAATTTTATTTTTTTATATATTTAATAATTTTAGTTTCATTTTAATTTTTCGTTTAATTAATTTTTATTTGTCTTATGCTGAACTTGTCAAGTAAGAACTCTTAGAAATTCTCAAAATGTCCCGGGAGGTATTTTGATAATAAATTGCAATGGATTGTACATCTCGGTATAAAACAATTTTTTTTTATTTGAATTCGAAAACAACTCAATTTGCAGAAATCGATAGTAGATAAAACCCAGCTCAACTTTAAACTCAGCTACTCGGAGAAGTCGATTCAAAAGGATGCAATATCTGCGGGGGGGTTGAAATGACTAAAGCAGTAAGGTTCATTGCTTGCAGTGGGTTTTACAAAATTAGCGTCAAAGAACAAATGGATTGGCTTAACATATTGTGTCACGCAGGATAAAATAGCGAGACCAGTATTTTTATCCATTTTTTTCTTGAGAAAATATGCATAATTAAATCAGAGTCTGTAATTGTAGCACTTACAATGCTTACGTTCTACAATAAGATTTCAAGGTATTTCTAAATAACAAAAAGTATAGCAATACTTTGGTTTTTATCTAATTGGAAGCCTTTGGAGCACTCAAGGTTCGTCCCTGTGAATTGAATCGTCAATAAAATTGAATGAGTTTAGGATAAGGATTTAGTGGGAAATGGTTACAAGTGATAGCGACACCGCGTTTGGCCAGGTAGTGGACAATAATGAAATCCATGTAAAACCGGGAGTTGGCATCGTAAAGACGCGAGGACTGCGCATGCTTCTAGGACTTCTACATACATTGACTCATTGGAACATTTTTTGGGCAAAAGAAGCAAGGTGCAAACCATTTGGCACTGTGCCACTTGGATTCCGAGTCTTATGAATCAATCCTCTTCTCAAAACCTGCTGCCAAAATGTCCTTGATACCATCGTCAAAAAATCTCAGATTAACAGCAATCTTAAACAGCAATCCTTGAGTCGAACACAAATTTGTCTTGCGAAACGCTGCTGATATTAACGATATATCTTCAAAATCAGACGTATCACTTCAACAGAGGTCAAGCCGAACGGTCAGATACATTGAACAAACGCTCGCATGCCACTGGTGCAGATATCTATTCGCTTCACTAGATTCCCTTCAACAATTCCCGCCGCTTGGAACGCTTCGGTAGTTCTTCCTTTTACAGGGGAGAGATCATTCTACATTATCTTTGGATAGACCCAGTATAAATGTTTTTTCTGAAAAATCGTAAAATAATTAAGTAAATAAAGTGCCGGATATAGCTTACATACTATATTCTAAATAAAAAAAAATACTGAAGGATAAGACCTATATCAGCTATCTATTTTCCTTTCTGAAAGTTTATTCGATGGTTCTGGATAGGATTTTTATGAATAGTGTATCAAGTTTGGACTAGTCTTAACTAATATAATAAAAAAGAAATATACTCTAGAATTGCACGAGTATCCTTTTATAAAACAATAAATTGTATTTGGTACATTATTTTAATCATTTCCCACTGACGTAAGACAGCTGGCAAGAAACGTGGCCACACTAATTATAATTATATGCCCTCTTAAATGAATGAATCATCTGAAGATTTCATCAGAATGTTTCTATTTTAAGTCAAATTAAAAAGTTTACCTACCATTTTGGTTTTTCTTCGTTTTCTACAAAACATGAAATTTTCGTTCACTTTATCCAAGGTGCTTACGATGCAATCGAATTCCACCATTTTGTGTTATCGCGATTCTTTTGTTATTTTCTTAAATCGAAATCCTATTCCAGCAGATTTCAAAAATTGCAAGGCTGCGAAGTTTCGCAGGATGCCAATTGCATAGAAACTACAAAATTCTCGAATATCAACAGAGAACTCGCATAATATTCCCATCATAAACTTCTAGAGGATTCAGTTAATCCTTTCAGCAGACAAGAGTGTCTTCATGAGTATACAAATGTGAAAACTTCTAATGATGTGTTTTCTTCTGTTTCAGTACTTTTGTAGTAAATAGTTGACTTCTAGCACACATGGTCGACACATAGCCTAACTGGAATCAAGCAGTAACACTCGCTACAATGTCGCGAAAAAAAGAGATACGACAAAAATTAGGTAACAAGGGGGCAGTGTGAACAATGTGAAAATGCGACTGTAGATACGTAGAGAGGGCTTCACGGATAGAATATGAATGTGAAAGAATATTGAACAGGAAATTTTCCAATGAAATCGTATGTGTAAACCATACTGCACGGATTCAAGTGTAAGAAAGCCCTTATGGGTATCTCTCCGCATCTTTGCTTTTATCCGCAGCTCGCATTCAAATACAAATGCATCTGGTGGGTCCTCGGTCGAATGCCATTGGACCGACAATTGCTCACATGTGTTAGAACTTGTTCGTAGTTTCGCTATTGTTGGGGATTACAGTCAACCTATAAGCTGATTTTCGAAAGGCCATGTCCATAGATGGCGTGGTAATAAACTGTTTTGACTAAGCGTAGATTAGGTAAGCATAAATAATTATATTTATTTCTGAAATTATTTAGAACTAATCAGAAGGCAAAGTAAAAATTCATCTATTTACATATACTCAGGTGTGGCATGTACGCGGAAATTGGCATGGGAAAACTTTAGTTGTTTATCTGAATTACATGCATATGAGCTTAGTAGGAGTGCAAAAATATTTTGCAGTTGGTTCCTGGCCCCATCACAAGAATTCATGATGTGAACTTCTAGTCGGGATTAGCAAGTTCACATCAGTTTATATTTCATGTACTTGTAGACTGCCAACAGCTGTAGACTGGATATGAAGAGATACAACAATGTAGGAGCATTAGGCTCAGGGAAGAAAGTAAGTTCGGCACAGTTGAGACGTTATTATTTAAATTAAACTCACATGAGGAGAACACGTATTTTGCATTCATGTGAGCTTATTTGAGCACTTTTGAATAGTTGCGAGTGTGTGTCTTTGTTTACAAATTTTGTGCTTCCAGAAGTGCAAAACATGTTCTCTCCGATTGTTGAACAAAATATAGAGCTTGGTAAGCAATCCGATTATCATTAAAACTGTTGCCCCTTAAGTCGGCCTGCGATATCGGGTTGGAAAGATTTCACTATCAGAAGAGACGTGAAGACGGAAAATTGAGTATTGATGGATTCACCCTTTTCCCTCTGCTCCGGCTGGCAAACGAGCTCAATATTCCCTTCTTTATATTCAGAAGCTCAGGGCATAGTGCCTCTCACAGTTTCAGTTATCCTTTGACCTTGGCATTCATCCTATGATCCACTAAGCTATTTAGAGATGGCTCGGCTTTTCTCTTCCCAAGATGTGAACGTTATCTCTGCCACCTCTAGCTAGTAATCATTCGAAATCCTCGAACAAAACAGGCCAACAGTCTCTCCTATTTTGTGTACACAGAGCTGAAGATCGCCGTGCCGTGAATTATTATAATTATAAGTGTAACATATAACTTTTTTGTTCCGAAACGACAAGCGACAGGGCTTTTTGCAGAGCCTCGAACAGGGTTAGAATGACTTTTGTATGATGTCAAAATACTTCCACATACGGAATAAGGTATTTGTGTCACCACTTCACGGTCTGAACGGCATCAAATTGAAGAAATCCGGGCAAGTGAAAGCCTTTGCAGACACGCTGGAGCTGCGATTCCGTGGAAGTTATTTTTGGGATGAAGATCTTGACGAAGAGGACGCAATATTAAAAAAGTAAAAACTTCTTGATAAACAGGTAACGAAAGACTTAATCCTAAGTCTTGATAAACGAATAGAACCAGGAATCGAAAAACTGACTAATAAAATCCTGAAGTTGCTCCCAGACAACACTTTAAGTGTCTTGATGGGCACAACTAACATAATTTTTCGTTTATGGTTATTCCCTAGCTGAAAAGGTGATTAAATTAAGCGGAAAACACATAATTCCAGACAAAACAAATATGGACTCGGAGAAGAACATTCAACCACAAAACTGCATCACTCAGTTGAAATAATGCAAGAATACCTCCGTAAATGGAAAATTATCACAGCCGAGCCACATAATATTGTTTCGAGTACCTTTATTGGCAGAAAAAATTACTTTAATGACTTTTGTGCTCAAAAATCTCTTCCTTTATTTCTTTTACTAAAAACAGCATCGATTTGTGGAGTGATGAATGCATAGAATAATAAAAAATGGTTTTTCCTCTTTTGATTAAAATTGAATATAAATAAGGAATTGTAAATAAGGAACAACAGTTTTTATTCGAGTTGATGGCCGACTTTGACTTGATGTATTTCAACAGCTCTGTTAAAACTTTCAGGCCAGCGTTGGTTTCGATGAATAAACACGCGTTTTGCAACAAGCTAATGACAAGACGCTTGTGAACTCAGATGAAATGAAAGGACGAAGCTAGACACTTGTCTACTAAAGCTTGCAAAGTAAGAAATTGTTACCAATCTCTGCCTTCTACTGAAACATCCTACAAGACTTAGTTGCACAAGTTGTTTGATGTTATTGTTGATCTCTCCCTATCACCTTCTCTACATATGTGTGTAATTGATGGTACTGTGTGTACAAGTTTAATGTTCACTCTTAAGTAATTATGTATCCGTTACACAGACTTCTGACTCCTGTCTAGACTAGACATTTATTACACATCGTTTTATGGCCACCTTGCCTGCCTTCATCTCAGAACTACTTCATATGCTTTGTTGCAGAGCGTTGCAAGATACCAGTTCTCTGATAAATTTCTACGTCGCTTCATGACTGTCATACCCGTTTATGGAAGGCAAAAGCAGGATATCCTTTCCATTGCACGAAGTATGTTTGCTACAAGTGCATCGTGAGCATAAGTATTTTGAAATGGGCACGGAGACAATTAAGTAGAACTTTGTTTGCTAACGTGTAAAACTATGCAAATCAAGTCATTTATTTAATAGGATAAAACGCGAAAACGCTATGTAGCGCCAGAAAGGATTGTTAAATTTAAAAATTATTTCGTCAACAATGCCGTCTCGTTTTCAGTTTTTGCAGCCTGCTATTGATATCCAAAACGAGGGAAAACAAATTTAATAGTTTTGCGAATTTTAATATTTTTTCGTTTACGCTATAGGAACAAGCACAGCTCAACCTCTGACCAGAGGCTACTACCGTAACTAATTTGGCAGAAGCTTCCTTGTACATTTGAAGATAATGTGAGAGCATCGAAAAAAATACCAAAAAAACTTCTATACATGTGTGAAATGTAAAAAAAAAACACCAGATCGATTTTGCAAATTACTTTTGAACAAAAATCGAAAAATGTGTATTCTATGAAAAATGTGAAAATTTTTCATAAATTTTTCTTGTTTTATAATTTACCTTAGAAAATCCATTTACGATCGTGCGCGATCGGGTTTTGATCGGGATTTTATTTCATTAGCACAGAAAAATCAAAAAATTATGCTCCAAACATCCTAGCCAAAAATAATCAAAAGGATTATTACAGTGTCCTTTATTCGCAAATATTTCAAAATACTTCTATGGAAGAAAAATATTTCGTCTTAATGATGTTTACTTGGGGGAAACGGTGAAACACTGTGAATTCTCCGTGTTGAAGGAATTCAAAGACATGGAGAAAATCTTTTTGGCAGCAGCTTTTCCTCATTTTCATGCTCAGTAAGTGGTGCGTCGTTAGCAGGAACTTTGTGTATGTTCTTTTTAACGATATTATATTTAGCCCGGTCACATTCCTGAAGCAGTGCAATTATTTGGTTACCGTATGGTCTCTGCAACCTCGTTTTAGATGCCAATCTTTTTTTGTGTTCCAGCTAATGCATAAAAGATACATTTGCCGAGATAACATACAAAGTAAATTCATTCGGCTTTCATTTTTGTATAAATGTTTATTTAAATCAATAAAATTAATTCCATTTTAATTATCAGATATGGTTAGGAAAAGGTTTATATACGATCAGAAAATTAATTTTCAAAAATTGACTAGATGCTTCTGAGAAAACAAATAAACTAATGTTTTTTGCTTCAGATATTTCCACATGATGACGAGATTTGTGGAACTAAACGTTTGTAATTTAGAATCGAAGTAAGATACACCGAAAGCATGAAGAGTTGTTTGTGCATTTGTCAAGTGGCAGCCTGTACCGAAAATCCGTACAAAAGTGTTCAACCAATAAAAATGTTGCTATAAGGATGTGCGTCAATCTTGTACCCAGGCATATCATATTTTGGGGACGCATAATGAGTACTCAATTCCCATTTCCAGTAGCGATTAGGTATTCTGCCGATTTCACCTGGAGAAAGTTGATATAATGTCCATATTATAATTACTCAACAAAGTTAATGTATAAGATTTAGTAGTATCTTACTTATTCAACGTATTGGAATATCAATGTTAGAATAAATCTCACAATAGAAATTCATTCCAACTTGGTAAATATTGACAATAGTTTCAAACTACTCAGCAAGGCGAGAACTATACTTACGTGATGTTGTTTGTGGAAATTTCGCATTGGCATCTGCAACGACTTTACTTTTATCAAATAGATCACCAACGTTTTCATCTAAGCATTTATTCTGCATTTTCTGCATACATTTGATTATATGCATATAGGACTTGGGACGACCACATCGACATTTTGCCACCATTGTGTTATACATATCTTGGGAAACAAAATACGAGTCGCCATGACCGGTATACTCGTAAGGACACTTCTCTGTAAACAAGATGCAATTAACTACCGAACATGATTGAATACGCTATGAATATTGAATGAGTGTTTATAAAGTTATTGAATTGTTTTCTACCCAATTTTTGGGGCTACTATACCTTCGAAACCACTCTGCACTATTTCATTCTGTACTTCCGATTGATTGTAGAATTTGTTCATATCTTTGTCGGAAAGGAATCCCCATTTTCTTTGGTACTCTCGTCTTGCTAGATTTTCACGACTTACATTCTCCTTACTGAAAATAAATCGTCGTGCCAAATATTTGCTACTGTTCAAAGGTTACAAATGTTGACACAGTGTAAGCTTGGTCAGGTTCGAATGCAATTTGAATCCTTTTAATAAAGGAGTCTTTTCATTATGTCAGAATTACACGTGGGCTTGCTGAACGGAGTTGGCAGTCTCAATTTATTCATAATGAATTATCTTGACAACATATCTATAAATCTAGGTTTTTTGCTATTGTATTTTTAGAAATGCCGTTATTAGCACAATTCCACATGAACGTTAGTTACTTTATGTTATGCATTTTGCGTGTTTCCTCCACGGAATGCAACGGTTCACGGTTTTCTTTTTCAACCGTCTCGAACATCGTGTCCGTTGTCGAGGACCACAGCGTAGCGTAGATACTTCTAGCCCTTACAGTTCGAATCACAGCATAATAACTAAAAAGCTCTAACCATCTAGAGAGGCGTACGTGAGATACAAATACCCCAAGAAACAAATACTGCGAGCTTTGCAAGATAGGGAGCTTAGAATTTTGACGACGTAGTTGAGTGGAGAGACCGTGATGCTTATTTTACTGAACTTAGGTTTGTGAGACTAATTTTTCGAGTAATTTAAGACAGTCATAATCTATTACAACAAAATTTACGAGAAAATTAGTGCGTATTACAGCACAGTTTTGTGTCTATGTCCCATCCCTCAAAAGTGTTGTTTACAAATACCAATGCTTCTAGAAAATTGGAGTCGGATAGCGCTACGTTGAATGTTTGGTAGAAGTATCACCACCTGCAAGTGATAATGCTTACGTGGGTTACGCTTACTCGTGATAAAGCCTAATCGCTAATAACTGCTCAAATTTCCCAGGGACATCCGAAAAAAGAGAAAGCAGTTCCCTGTGTAGCGAATAGTGCAGGATTTGCCAGATACAAAGCTTGTAAATCAAACGACAAAGAGATAGCGATGTCTAGCTTACTAAGATTAAATGTATTATTCTCATTATATTATTTGCAGTTTGATAGTATATGTGAATCGAATGGTACATGTGAATGAAAATTTGAGGTAGAATTAATTTATTTATTAATTTCCTTCGCACCTTTGTCTCTAATGTTATTCCGTACAAGTTTTCTGTACAAATGTCAATACATCCGGAATCTAAAAGTTTTAGGAATCTTAAAAGGATCTAAAAGTTTAAATTCATTTGGACTGGAAAATTTTTTCTGCTTTTCACGTAAAATGACAAAACTCCTTCGTAAAATATTGCACAAAAGCTCAAAAGTAATTCTACTTTTGCTTTTCCTATCTCTGTCATAGGGAAGCCAACCGAGAGTGTTATAGCTGATTATGACATTATTTTCATATTTCAGTAAAAATTACAAAACTTTGTACACCCGCGGAGCATTCACTTATTTGGATTCATTATGATAATAAATTTGATCGTCTGACGATTTATTGACTTATTGGAATGTTTGATTAACTAGTAATGCTCACTTACTGATGTCTTTCCTCCATCCTTTTTCCGGATTTGGCGTCTCATCTTCGATGATTACTCGTGTGGAAAGGGTTCCGCATAAACATTGATAGGGTTTCGTTTAGATTTGCAATTTAACTTGTGCTAAGTAATGTATCCTTTCCTTGCCCTTTTCCTATTTACAATTTTGTTCACTGGCCTCATAGTATTTTCAAAGACTTCATGGTTAACACCAACAATCGCTTTAATTATGTAGAAAAAACAGTTTTTCTACTTTATTTGCATGTGACCGAATAACGATGTCCTTTATTTGATTCTAACCAAGTCGGAAGAGCGAAGAGAGGAAACGTTTTTGGGAAATCTAAGAAATCTACATCGGTTTCGTCTGTGTTTGTGTTTGTTCGTTAACCAAGTTGCAGTGTTTAGTCGAAATCAAGTAAAAAAACATTAATTAACTTGTAAGCTCTTTAGTTGAAAATTAGATAGTTATTGAAAGTTCTTTTGGGTATTCTTTGTTTTCTCCGTTCCTGAGTCTGAGGTTCCGCAATCTTTCGACAAAGAAAATCAAAAATTTATTAAGTATGCGATGTCCTCTGGACAAGTTTGAATTAGATTTTTTTTTGAAAAATGTTTTGAGAAACAACGGTAGAATTAATGAAAGTTTTGTAAAATTAACATCATAGAATGACATTTAAGTTTGTCAAAGTGTTCTAATGGAAGTTTCAATTGGGTTTCAGCACTATTTATCACAAAATTTACATATTTGACCACTAAGGTGTACTAAATCCTTATAGAACTTGCACAATCTCAGTAATATCTACTGTCGATTAATAAAGTTAAGACAATCTACTTACATGTTTACATACTGTTTGAGTGAATCCATTTAAAATTGAAATGAAGCAGAACCAAAAACAGAAACCGTAGATAAAATCTATTGAAAGGACACGTCTTTCGAGAATACTTCGCTCGATGTGAAACATAAATTATTGATAAATTCGACCAAACAATCTAATGTGGGAACATATGTTGCCCGTGGCAACATTTGGCAAATATCGAAAATTAAAGGGGAAATTGACTAAATATGAAAAACGAGAAATTATTCCTATTGTTTTCAATATTCACTTGAGTGAGAGAAGCTGTCATTGACCACAACATTTGGAGAAGAGAAGAAGGAGCTTGATTTTGTGACAGGTGGACTACACGTCTTATCAGTTACTATGGGCCGTGAATTGATGAGGAGAATGTGAGAAAACTGATCATTGAATGAGGGAAGTCCAGAGGGCGGGTTATGAAGGAAAAGCCGTCTCTTGCTCTGCTTGCTTTCCTGGAGATCACAGATGGTACCTACCTCAGCTCCTGATAAAAAGAAAAATCAAAAAAAATTTTGTCTTATATCAAGAAGTTTGTATATAAGGAGGAGCAACTTGTCACATGACATGCGGCTGTAGAGAAGAGTCGAAATGAGATTTTTCATCGCCATATTAGAAATCTGTTACCTTTGGGGTCGTCCCAACTTAACGAGGGATCTGTGAACCAACATATCCTTAATCACAGTGACAAAGGTATGTGACAAGGAAAATCTAAAGTCCACAATCAGTGTTAGTCAGTCTCATCAGCGTAAGCAGCCTTCACCTCCTTACTGCAAAGCGAAATTAATACTCTTTAATACTAAATGATTTCAATTTCCAATAAATCTAGTGATTTCTATGACTGTGAGCATATTACATAAATTTTGCACAAATGCATTGTTTTAGTTATATGATATAATAACATGTGTATGAATGTAGTCCTTAATTTCAATGACGCAATTTGCAGAATCACGAATTATTGTTCTACTTATGAAGAATTGAATGTACTGATTTGTATAGATTTCCTTTACGAACTTTTCAAATTTTATCCCGCGTAGGGATAATCATTTGCTAAATAAGCTTCGTTTGTGGAAGAAATTCACTGACAATAAGTATCAACATTAAATGCATCTATTGGACTAATGCTAATTAATTAAAAAAACAAGACCACGTGCGCCCTTGGAAACTCCAATTTTTAATGTATTTGAACGCTACAACAGAGCAAGGGAAATCCCTTAATTTGTGGTACACAATATCAATGTATGACTCGAATTCGTTCATTCAAAAAATCACAACTATATCATGTAATGAAAAACTCACTTCTTGTAATGATGTATTGTGAGTAATTAGTAACGATTTCATAATTACAAATGTTTCATACAGACAAGTTTTATACAATTGTGGAAAAGTCTATTGAGAAACTAATTGAAATTAGCAGAGCATTATTGCAGAAATAAACGCGGGGTTTTTAACATATTCGTTCTTTTATTTGATAAATAACGAAACAATAATCAGAATGTTAATAAAAATAGCGGAAAAGTACTTAATTATCGAGCCTATAAATAAAAAGTTGAATTGCTTCACCCGGACCAGTAGTTTTATGTGAAAAAAGCTTTTGGGTTGTTAGTATAATTACTATCCGACAAATTTACATCAATACGTCATGACAAAAAACAACATTAGTATTGGAAAATTTCCATTAATCTAGGTTAGTAGAACTGACCTGATTTATATTTCTAAGTAGGTTAGTGCTTTCAAGGTACGAGAACTTCTAAGGCTAATTAAGTAATAAAAGGACCGAAACTTTTATACGAAAAATAGGTATATAATAGGCGAAATAGCTGTTTATTAAAGTAAATAATTCGATCCCTTATAAAATAAAATAATTACACACTTATTTACTTAGACGAACCAGCCTGTCTAGGATACGTTTTGATATGAAAGATAACGAATATATGATCCCATGCATCAAATTAGTGCGTAAATACCATCCTTCTAAAACAAAAGAGTAATAAACAAACAAAATAAACATTTAAGCAATAAAATGAACGGGTCTTTTAATGTTAAGATTTATATTAGAAATTGAGGTCGTGCTTAATTTTAGACAAGTATTCACTTAAGTTTTTAGTTTGAATTTTTGTTTGAAATCATAAATTATTTTTTTTTAAATTTAAGTTAAAAAATTGTTCGTACCTAACAAACTTCAAGGGACCTGCAGATTTCGGGTGACTTAGTCGATGTTTGCTTGATAGGCACCCCGACAGAAAACTATGTGCAGGAAACTCTAAGTGAACAAAAGTTGTCACGCTGGTGACAACTTTTGTTGGTGTTTATTTAATGCCTTAATCTCAAGCTTTAAATATGCATTAACATAAGCATGTCAAAATTGCTGTAAATGTATTTAATTGTTTACTTTCCGATCATAACTATGTTTAATTTATATGTGACTCGACTTATACGATGCTTTTTAGCATATCGGCTGCAGCATTTCGAAATTGCAAAAATAATCGTATCATGTGGAAGTAATTGTATTGGACCCTAAGGCTCTATGTAATCCTATTCGTCTTTATCACCGTTCGTCGTTGCTACACTAGATAAAGTTCAGATACAAGATTCATCGGTCAGAATTTTGGTCCTGCTAATATCCTCATCGATTCGAATATACTCACTTATTTCTATTTCTGTACCAGCACTCATAGTTGGGCCACCTTTCTCAGACATTCAGCATAAGGCATTTCAACGTCTGCATGAAATTCTGAGAGCTATAATCTTCCAAAAATCCAGTATGAGCGAAACCTTTTGCGATTGCTTGTAACGTAATTTTTTTCTAAGCTACGTGAAGAAAATTGATAACATGCAGCAAGCTGGTACTGAAATGATCTTTATCAGCCTCGATTGAATCGATTGACTTCACGACAGAAAAAGTATTTCTAGTTGATCTATAAGTAGAGACTTCGAGTTGATATTTGATGGCATGAATTCCAATTCAATGCACTTCAAACCTTTCACACCTGGACGAGCAGGACAACTGCCAGCCACTAATAAAACTTTCCGATTCGATCTACACAATTCCTTATCCCACGTGCCGTTCACAGAAAATATCAGCAGTCTTCCATGCCTTTTGATTTCCTGCACAGTTCACGGCACTTCCTATTTTCAAAGCAACTCTCCGAGTTTTTGGTTACCGAATTACAAGCAATTTCCTTATTCTGCTTCTTCCAAGTTTGCTGCGGTTGAATTGTGATGCATTCTTTTGAAAGATTTCCATTGATCTTGAACCGAAACAGCAGTCGATGGCATGGAAGAGACCGGCCTTCCCAGCCCCAAAGAAATTCAAGACAAAATTGTCTGATCAATTATCAGACTACATTCATACACAAAAAGTTACAAACTTTTCATTACTTTCAGCTATGTTATATATGTTATATGCTGCCAACACCACTGTGTATTTTCCTTAATGCTAAGACATCCAAAATATCAGCCTTGTGAAGGCCACATTCGATTCAATTAATGTAATAAATACGATAAAATCTCGAAGATCCTGGTAATCATTGGTGGGATGGTGAAATAAACATCATTTGTCATCATATCCAATAACCCTGTCTACGACGAAGATAATTATACTTGTATTATATCCGTATAGATTATTTGGAAATTCTCATTGAGTTGATATGATGCAATTCGCCGAAAAATGGCAACGAATAGTTGAAAATTTCATACGCATTCTACAGCGCATGTTCAAACGGATGTTCAAAAAATCGACTGAGCACAATATTCAATTAAATTTTGGCTCAAGTATATTCGTATTTATATGGTTTCAACTGCTTAGAATGTGACAGCATCGCAATAATATGCAGGTACATCATAATCTAATAACAAGAAAGGAATCTCGTTTCTTAAGGCAATCCATGAGAAATCCAACGTATTTAACACGTTTGCATCGATCTAGTTCATTGAAAACATTCAATTAGTCTATTCAAGACATCAACCGACGAAATACCTGCAAAACTTTCAAAAAATAAAGAAAATTTTTTGGCGCAGTTTTTGTGACTCACAAAAGTATTTACAACTGATTGAAACCTCGACAACAGAAAAAATGAATACCTCACGACATGCATAAAAAACACACAACCAAGGCTCATGTAATCCGATTAGTGGTTTTTACTAATTGACATCGGTTTTATTATAAAACATAGTAATTTCTCCGTAGCGGAATTAGCGCTAATTACACGAAAGAAAGAGAAATTGGCTGGAAAGCCCATAGAAAATCGACCTTCTAATTTTCACACTGCGGGATATGGAGTTTCCAGGTAATGCGTGATATGCTGGGTACAAAAAACCTAATGTCTAAATATATTTGACTTTAGTGCATTTACGTATTCTGGTATCGGAATATATTTTTAAATATATTCCAAGAACAAGATTTTCTCTTTCATTACTCTGATGCTTTCGGAGCTTTTGACCGGATGAAGATCAAGGTTTTACACTCGCGATCGAAATGATGGTAGATCAAGAAAATAACCATTGAATGTGGAACATGTTTGACTAGTAGAGAATAAAGAATATTTTGATGGCTAATCAAAAAGCTGCCGGAAAACAACGAAAGAAAACTGTCAGTCTCGTATATTTCAATATGAAATATTTACAGCACGTTAAACTTAAAAACCAGCTTAGCTAAATGTGAATCGTTTTATGTTTTCCTAAAAGAATTTTCATATATTCAATCCTCAATTTGATTAAACTGGACTCCCTAGTACTGCAGTTTGAACTGATAGAAACCAATTTTCAGTTATAATTTACGCTATCATAGTTTGTATTTAATATCATAATTTGAACGCGTAGAACCTTGATATGGTACACGAATATTTCGAGTCCTTCGCTTTTTTCTTTTCTCCTTGCGTATTTCTTCCCATGAGTGAAAGGAATCTCTTCCCAAGAAAGACAGCAAAGTCAATTTGTTAAATCGAAATATTCCTTGTAGTTTCGTGTCGGAAACGTGTAAAAGGTATGAGGTAGGGTAGGAGTGAATTCCTTATTAGAATATACGGTTTTCGCATATTTGGCCCATGTTCAGTTTCAATCATTACCTTCTCCTATATTACACAACAGAGAACAGAAAGAATTGATTAGAAAGAGAAAAGAAAGAAACAAAAATAAAGATGCAATTATTTGCGAGAATAATATGGAAGTGAAAATCGCACAGGAGCGTTCCATTTGCATCTTAAGAGCGTTGGACAGCTTTCTATTCGATAATAACCTGAAAATTTTTTAATGCCCACAACTTACCTAACACAAAATTCATAAGAATCGACCATTCAATTTTGGAAAAAATTAACCATAGCAAAGGTATCTAAATTTCGAAAGACTGCACTATAATTGACTTGTAAAATGTGATCAATTAAGAAACTGAAGAAAGTTTGAGAAGTTCAATAACGTCTGTCTCTTTTTCCGTTTCAAGCAAATGCACAGGTATCCATACCCGTTCAATATCAGAATAGCATCATAACTCCATAGTTCCTCTGAGGGTAGCCTTATTGTTGGTAGGGCTCAGGAGAACAGTACAGAACTAGTGCCGAGAGATGTCTTAGAGCCACTTAATTTCAAATCCGAAGATACATGAGAAGGCTACGTAGTCAGAATAACGTTTGGCATCGATAATTTCCACGAAGGTACCTATCACAGTCAGGTGAACTGATACTTTAATACCAGAAACACAAATACTTCTGTCGTCAGTGGAGCTTTCACCCGGTATGTATTACACAGAAGTTGAGTACTCTAGCTACAACACCATTCGAAGTAAAGCTAAAATCATTCGTTATTTTCGTTTGCTCATCCCCATATTGAAGATCAGGATTAAATAATGTTATGTTACTTATATTGAAAGAAATTATCGAATCCTACCCAAATATCCATTCAGACAAATCTATTTTATCTTTTTTCAAAAGATTTAATAGAATTTAATCCCAATCTTCCGTCTTACTTCAAAAACGACCGAAACTACGTAGCCGTAGCGTATCTCCAATAAGTGTTTCAGTCTCTGATATCCGTATATTAAAAAACGTTCTGTCCCAAATAAGGGTGCACCTTTAGCATATGTGATATACAACAGAGACACTAGGAGAATCAATAATTTTTGTGTTACAAGAAAGCTTCGAAGAGAACGGTGCCGCAGTTGAGTGTTTTCTTAAAATCTCTGTATGCAAAATAGAAAGATTGCAAAATTCAAGGATCATAAGTCCTAGGATAAAATTTATTAAGGGCTCCCTAGTTGATCCGACGATAAATAGACCAATTCTTTTCATCTGGTCAATATTAAACGTCCTACATACTGTTTAAGTAAGAGTGATTAGTAGACTGGTAAGACAAGTTTATTCAGAACAATAAAAGGTAATAAATATAATAGATATATAATAAAAGGTAATGAGCAGTACCTGATTCAACTTCAAGAAATATCTGGGTTGAGAGTATTTCCAGCATTTTTTATTTTGCAAGGCTCGGGTCTGAACGAACCCAAAAATTATTTTTGTGTTTTGACCAAGTCATTTTATTTTTATTATTATAATTATTATTGTTATTGTTATTATTATGATTATTATTATTATTGATTATTGACTTGGAGAGGCCATCAGAACTGTTGGGGTTCTATCTCCTCGGCAGTACGCCTTCAGGGCTGGTCGATCCACGATCGGTGCAATAGCAGAGGTCGTGAATGTGGTCCAGCGGGCAGAAGCCCACAATCACCACTCGAGGCGAAAAGTACTGCTCATAACACTCGATGTGAGAAATGCCTTCAACTCTGCTGGATGGACAGATATTCTTCGTGCTCTAGAATATTTGAGGGTGCTGAGCTATCTGACGTGGATATACAAGGACTATCTCAATAACCAGAAGCTCATCTATGACACATTGGGAGGCCGGCGAAGAATTGATTTGACATCAGGTGTGGCGCAAGGTTCCGTTCTAGGCCCGGACCTCTGGAATGTCTCGTACGATGAGCTTTTGAGGTTGCAGTTACCGGGGGAGTCGCGCCTGGTTGGCTACGCAGATGACGTAGCAGTACTAGTTGACGGACGTACTGTTGGACAGGCACAACTCAAACTGGGTGCGGTAATACGTCGAGTGAGCGAGTGGATGTCAGGCCGTGGGCTTAACTTAGCGCTGTAAAAGACCGAGGTCGTCGTCCTGACCAAGAAGCGGATCCCTCGTGTTATTCCCGTTCGGGTAGGAGAAATGATCATCGAGTCGAAAGAATCAATCAGATACCTTGGCTTAATGATTGACTCGAAGATGAGCTTTCTCGAGGAGGTTCGAGCGTCAGTGGATAAGGCTTCTGCGGGAGTATCGGCTCTCAGTCGCCTTATGGCCAACACGCGGGGACCAAGCTCGAGCAAAAGACGTCTACTGATGAGTGCAATGGAGTCAATGCTCTTGTATGGCTCCGAATTCTGGGCTGACGCTCTTAGTAAAGAGTCGCATCGACGGCGTCTGGTACAGGTGCAGAGGCAAAGAGCTTTATGGATAGCGGCTGCATATCGCACTGTCTCTGAACCTGATGTGTTGGTAATCTCGAGGGTGGTCCCTATTAAGTTACTTGCAGACGAACGGAAACATGTATACTTACGTAGAGGGGAGTCGGCGAGAGAAACCGTCAGCCGAGAGGAACGGAGAAGGAACCTAACCGTGTGGCAGCAAATATGGGAAAACGAAGTGCGAGGCAGGTGGACCGCACGCCTGATTAGAGACTTGGGGCCGTGGTTAGTGACAGAATGCATGGTGAGACTGACTTTTACCTGACACAAATAGACACTGGTATTTTCAGTCCTAGCTGTATAAGATGGGGAAGTCACCATCCTCAGCTTGCGTGTTCTGCCCGGGGATGATGGATAACGCCTGCCACACATTCTTTACGTGTGCCAGATGGACAAGGGAGGCGTGCTCTTCCCAGAAAATGTAACAGGAAAAATAATGCAATCAAAAGACAATTGGAAGTGTATGTCGCATTACGTACGGACAGTTCTTCTTATAAAGAAGGGCATGGTGGATCGCTTGGCGAGGGAGGGGGGATCTCTCTGACAGCAATCCTCTTCCTTCCTATCCATCCGTGCAGAAAGAGGGATTCTCCGTAACCTGAAGACGCCGCTAAGCGATGATTAATGAGGCCTAGTCCGAAGCAATGTGACAAACAGTTCCAGGCTAGGTTCTCGGTCTGAAAGGGGAGGTGTTTAGTCGGTAGTCCGGTTGCGGGAGTCCGACACTCAGGGCGTAAATAGCCTTCACCTCCCAAAAAAATTAGAACTCATTTCTGACTGGTCGACGTTTGAACACCGTTTAATCACAGTATAAGTACACATAGCGCTAACATTTCGAACAAACTTTCGATCTAAGGGTATGCGATAAAAAGAGGGGAAAACAATTTGATTGGTTAATTTCCTTGCATCTTAAGGAAAAGCAAGAATTGCCCATTCTAAGGTTTTGCATAAAAGAAGTCGCCTGACAGTGTCAGCGCTGCATGTTCTTACGCTATGCTATCACTATCCCTTATAACTTGTGGTTTTATGCAACCCTTCTAGATTGGTATGCTTAGAATACAACTTTATAACATACATTTTCATAGAGAATTACACAGCTGATTTGATTATAATCGGTTGTAATGAGAGGCAGACTAGTTGCGGGAAGGAAATAGAGTTTTTAGCACCTCTTCAAGGTTTCCAACATTGCTTGTAAACTTTGCTATTATGTGAATTTAATGAAAGTATTCAGGTTGATCGCGATGGTGGATTCTAAGCTGGATGTTTCCTCATTTGAGCACATGAGATGAAGTCAGGGAAGCGTCTAATATTTTTATTCCTTTTACTGAATTTGGGTAGTGTCTATATGTTTTCCAGTTCCCAACAAGCAAATAATCTGTTCTTTTATGATCGTGTGCGACGGCTGCGGCTTTCCAACTTAAAAGTCCTTTTAATTTTTACGGATCTCACTCTCTCTTTCACTGAACCTTTCTTACGTCAATCAGTCATATTTTAACCAATTTTCTGTTTTGTGAAATGATTTCTCGTCATCTTATTTTTCGGTTGTAAATCAACCCAAGTTTATTATTTTGACCGCTAATGTTGATATATCGAAGTCACATTGACCACAAACATCTCATAGATCGACCCAGTGCTGATTCATTTAGCAGAACGCGTTTATTGATCCGAACTTAGTGAAAAAAAAGACACGTTAAAATTTGCTGTCTTTTTAGCGTCACTAGACCTCAGTACCACCCCGCGGAAATCGAATATATCATGGCTTTTAAATTGCGGGTGGTTAGTGTGTTTTAATCTACACATATGGTACAAAAGCCCGGTGAGCTGGCCACAACAAATCAACCTGAACCTGTTCTCAGACATCCAACGTCTTAAATAGACTTGAACTCGCTTGTTTACAAGAAAGTGTTTTAAGATCGTGGAAGAGTGCGTACGTGCTGAAAGTGAACATTTAGGGAAAATATTGTTATTTTTAATTGATTTAGTGAAAATGAAATTCTTATTAATTGTTTTAGTTATTGGTGAGTCCAAATAGTGTTTAATAATTAAATAAATAAAAATAAATTAAATAAAGGTCGGGCTTAAATTTTACCCTCTCAGTGCCTGCTTTGGAATTTACGGGCTTAGAAATTAGCCAAATGTTTAGTTAGTTTAGATGGTTTTTGTCTCTAGTTTGAATTTCGTCAGATTGTGTGTTGTATGTGCTTTCGCATAAGACTTTACCGCAACAACCATCTCAAATGTTTATTTCGTCTTAACATTTCATTATTGAATAAAGATTTTGAACAAAGTGGTGAATTGCCTATAAACTATGAAAAGGCTCTAGTTACGCGAAATATTGTAACGTTCCAACACACCAATTGAAGTAACTAATAATTCTTCAGATCATTAAATCAAACGAACCCAGTCGCATCCTGGTTGAATTTCTTCGAAGTTTTCGGCTAAACTCAAAGCTTTGAATTCTACATAGATGAAGATTTATTTTTTTTTTTGTGGAACCAAGTTAGTATTTTTACATATGCATGTGCGATTCTTATCGAACTCATCGAAATAGAACAAGATAATTAATTCACATATAAAGTAGAAAATTTTGTTCTTGGAATGCTGAATCACAAAATTTGTTGTTGGTATCATTTAAATCTTGTTATCGGCTAAAAGCATCTCGATTATACTAATGACTAGTTGGGAATAGTCAAAAGAATTTAAATTTTTCGCAACGCATTTCGAAGTGACTGTTCATACATTCTTCTTCGATAAAACTGCATAGTATGTGGACATATAGTAATTGAAATAAATTGTAATTTGAAGAAAACAAATGGCTCACGTTCCCAACCACAATGTGATTGGCAAGCAAGAATGTAAATATATTCAAATGCATGACCTTTCCCTTTTGATAATAACTCATATATTTTTTATAACATTGAGTTCGTGTGAAATATGCATGAACCCGGTAAGGATTGCAATATATTCTGGATGAATATTTATAATTTTTTTGTCGATGCATTGAATAATTTCCAATATTTTTTGAATTGGACATTCTGCCAGTTTTGAAGATAGGTATAATCCTGCTGAGTTGAACTTGAACCGAATTTGATGTTCAAGAGGGAACATTTTATTTACTAAAAAACGCTGAATATATCCATTGATTCTTTGAAAATCGAGCAACATTTATTGTGTCCACATTTCGAAGCAGTCGAAGTTGCATAGAGTGGCAAATGAAAATAGGAAAAAATGTCATCGAAGTTTTTATGATGCTCTACACCAAACAACACATTCTAATTTTTCACAGTTTTATAATTCCGAGATAAGCTAAAATTGATTTTTTACTTGACTACTTGTCAGTTTTTGTAGCAATAGGCGATTTTTTTGGAATATTAAGTTTATTATATAAATGGGTTTCAGATTTTAATTAAATTAGATTCACAAAGTTATTTAGGTAAGCACTTGCATGTTCCACGTGGAATACAGGGAAGATGAGAGAAATACGTGTTTTCACTTTCACTTGATTAGGATTAAAGTCTGGGAAACCGAGTGACGTCTTGTTCTCTACCAAAAACCAGAAAACGTCGCACTTGTGATTCAACTTGCTTCCCGTTGACTACATCTTTGGCAAAGATTTGACTTTATTCTTCTTCCTCTTCCGTGTGCAATCAGAGTACAAAGGATGTCGCAGGGCGCTTGAAAAAATTAATGATTTGTGTCCTTGTTCTGCCATGTAGACATCGTCTCTGAAATCATAGAACGTGAAAGAATTCAAGTTTTATCTGTTCAACTTGTAAGAAGACATCGTTGGTTGTTCACTTTTCCAAAGTTCATGCACACTGTTTAACCTTTCTTCTGAATATTTATTGAGGTAGATTAGTTTCACCGGAGAGCGATAGTACTTTTGCTTTTCAAAAGAATGACCTTATAATTGTATTTAGGATTCCTATATAAATCCAACAGGAATTGAAACGTGAAATACAACGTTCAGGACACGATGAAAACAATTGTAATGGTAACTAGCCCATTGACTTTATTCACTTTGGCGGTTATTTATTTGAAAATGTTATCCCAGGATGTTTTTGTTTTGACAAAATATAAAAATTTGTCAAATTTTCTGATGAGTTATTCAGATATTTTTCTTTGTTTTCCTCGATTCTTGCTGAAATCACGCAGTTTATCAATAATAATGGATGATGCATTAGGGCAGTCTAAAATTTGAAGAGAAAACCTGTTAGAGTGCTTGTTACAACATCAAAAGTTTAAAAACAAGCGAAAAATTAATCAATCATTATTATTATGACTCAAGTTCAAATGTGTTTACCAATACAGGCCGATAGTCCATAATTATTAATTAGCTCAATCGCATCATAAAGGTGTTTTTATTAACAGTATTTATTTCGTTTGGTTAAATTTAGAATATTAACGTCATTGGCCTGAATAATAAGATGCATTGCATTGAAAGAATAATATTTTTCTCCCATATGGTGTGCACATAATCCGTTTTGATTAAATGATGATGAGGAAACTATGCGGATCAACGCATACATGTTGTTAACTTTCGAATAATCCCTGCAGGGATTATATTAAACAGCAACACATACCTTAAGTGGAATTGTTCAGTGAAAATCATGCCGAGATTAATGTACTATCTGCAGTAATGAAAGAATTGTTTCGTTTTGAAAGCATAAACTTATATTAATATTATGAGTATTTTGCGGCGTTTTTGTCCGTTTCTTCATTCCTGTTTCATTTCACTCATTTATTATTTGAGTTTTCATCCAGATGCTTCATATTGATGTACATATGTGTTAACAAGACTTGTAATATGTCAATTTTTGAAAGTGTGATCCTTACGTCTTAAATTACGGATACCTAAGGTTGAATCTAACGACTTCCGAGATTATTTCATTGTATGGGATTGTCATCAAAAATATATTTAAGTATAGGTAATTTGAAATGCATCAATGAACACAGCCATCCTAATTACAAGTTCAAATTGCAACGTAACATTCCTATTGCAAAATACTAAATGAAATGCCAACCTATCGCTTCCTAAGCCTTAGTCTAGTCTGTTATTGACCTAAGATTTGAATACATAAACCTTAGGCTGATGACTGGGAATCAGACTAATTTCTTGATACTTTGGTACTCTGTCACAATTGTATTGTTGAATTGGTTTAATCTTTGTTCGTTGGATAGAAACCGAAACTGCCGTAGAGAATCGTTGGTCATGTAATCTTCACTTTAGACGTTTGTTCTTGCAGTTCAGGTAGTTGTATTTTAAAATGGTGTCCTTTTGGGATACCATCCTATGCAGTAAGTTGGTTTTGATTGTATACTTTTATCTCGTTGTAATCGATGGTGAAATGCTGGTGCATTGTAGATTGAAGCCCTATTCAATTCTCTCAATTGTGTTAGAATCTGTTTATAACGAAGAGCGTCGTTGTCTCCTGAAAGAAAACTTTATGTCCTTATTAAGTTCAATTTCTTAAAAATTGAAAAATGGGCGAGAATATTGAAATAATGTTGCAGATACACATAGCATTGGTAGTGGGTATGTTGTTGAGACTTGCTGAGATGGGTGATCCTCAAGGAATACCTGTATGAATTGATTGCACATAGAGTGAACTGTATCGAAAAGATTATGATTTAAATGTGCGCTGACACTGTTTATTATCTAAGCCAGATCAAACCACATGACTTCTTACAGCTCATCCTATTTCTAGTACTGGACCACACATGTAAATTGAGATTCTGCGGAATAATTTTTCTTCTATTACATGAAGAGAAGGTGGGGCTCTGATAGGTGTATAATTCTGTGGAAATGTAGAATAGATGGGTGATTAGATAATTACAATTATGAACCCATCCCATTGTGGTTATAATCCGTGGCAGGATTTTTATCGTCTCAGCTTGATTTCTCCAAACAACGGTCAAACGCTGATGATGTGCCTGCAAGTCTCCTGTAATCAGGAGTAGTCCTCGAATTTTCAATAGAGTATCCGCAACCAATTCAATGTTGGGATTGTTAAAATACAACACATAAATCATTTCTTATCTATTTAAACAAATGAAATTATAATCCATTCAAAGACAGAAGAAGGCCGTCCTGGGTACTTGCCGGCCGGTTAGTAAACTTTAGACAGAAGTATTTACTAAATCATACTCCAACGACTAAATGTTAAAATTGGGTCAGCGGTCAGGACTTCCAGAGGGCCAACTTTTAAAGGCCAGAAAAGCAAGGTCATTGCAGTACAGGGACTTTGTGTGGTTGGTCCTTATTCTGCAGAGGCTGAGCTCTGTTGAAATATTCATTGCTTTTTGGCGAATAAAGCTTGTGTCAATGTGTCAATACTGCTTTATGGGGTCCTTATGTACCTCAGATCGTGTATAGATGTGGTGGACAAAGTTTTGGCAAATTTGCGCTATTTGGAATAGTTCGTACGATGCACATGGTGTACGGCAACAATTTTACGACGTATGTAAAAAATTTAATGTCTTAGATAGAGCATATTTTGGTGCCCATTAGCCCCAATTTATGCCCAATAAGTACTACATTAACAAGTGCTTCCCTTTAAGCCATTTCTTTGTGAATAATTTTAAGTTATAATGTAAAGCAATTAACAGAGATACCAAAAGCCAAACATTAAATATTAAAAATCACGACATGTATGTCCTTCAACTATAAATTGTAGGAAGAGTTAATCAGAATGATTCAAACGGCTGACAGGACATCAGAATTCAATTCGCTGTTTAATTTCGATTCCCGCTGTTGAATTTATGAAAACATATTAGCCCTGCCTGAAACCTTTACCAGAAGCGATACACATGTTTTTCATGAAAACTTTCCCTGAACCCTTAATTAAGTTGATGTTATTAATGGATGATGCATATGAGCCTTTTTGCCTTTAGGAATCACATTTCCATGTGCTTCATGCAATTTTATGTGTATGCTTTTTATTGATTGTTAGTTTAATGAAGGCTCGCTACGATACTTATTGTCAAGTGTTAGTAAACATGAAGTGGAGAGTTTCCTCGTGCATGTGTTTTTCCAAAAATAAACGTTGATGAAATACAAACCGCTGTGTAATTTTGCGCTAATTCAAATATTTAGTAAAGTAATGAGCGTTTTTTTTTTCATTCAGGTAAAGCTCCCACTTAATAACGTTGGAAATGTAACCAATTAGTCAGGAACGAAAAAAAAACAACACAAGAATGCGATAAATGATATTAATGAATGAAATTATTTGTCATTTTATCCGGTTGCTATGAATTAATAATAGCATTTTTAACATAAATTTATACCTGCATATATTTCCGTTTTCAAGCGAATGAAGGTTGATTGATTCACATTTAGGCTGGTAGTGTAGGAAGCAATAAGCACAAAACGTTGGGTTTTTTTTCGAAAAATTTGCTGATTCATTGCTCATATGTGCCACATGTGCATATGTCGAATCAGGTGCTCGTAGTTGAGAGTGCAATAGATAGCTGTTAATGCGCGTAGATTAGGGTGTACGAAGGTGATGTTGTACCGATAACTCTTCTGAATATCGTTGAATGCGAAGAAATGGCAATTTTTTACAATTACATTATATCACAATCAATGTAGATGTTCCGAATAAGAGCAGATATATTTGTTAATTTCTCGTTCTACATTAATTAAGATATTTCAATTAGTTTGCATTACCCATGCATTATATTTACCTGAAGAAAGCGAATAAACAAAAAAATTCGTTTCTGATATTTTGAACCAGCACTGTACTAATAAATCTATGTTTATCATTTTAGTCCTGATGGCCATTCACTCAAATGATGGATTCCGTATCAAACGACAAAACGATATGATATTCTTCCCAGATTACGATGCGATGGGGCCAGCGGTGGGACCACCCATTCGACAACCGCAACCAAATCAAATAGGAAATGGGGGCATGCCAATTCAACCTGAGCAAAACACTACTCCTGCGTCCAGTACAGCCTCCCGAAGGACAACACCTTCCCCAGAATTTCTACGATGCATGAAACAATGTCCTACCACTACTGAATATAATCCTGTTTGTGGATCAGATCAAGTGCAGTATCATAATGAGCAGCGACTAAATTGTGCGAATAATTGCGGAGCAAGTAAGTTCAATGGCAGTTCACCAAATTAATCGAATTTATATTAATTCATTATCCTTTTTTAGGAGTCCGATTTGTGAGACGGGGGAATTGCGTGGGAGTACTCGCAACAAACACTGTTAGATTTAAATGAGCCAATAGTTAAATTAAATTAGGTTAAATAAATGTTTTTATAAAAGAGAGTGTTTCAGTTTGCAACGTTGTATGCCTTCAAATATTCGTGAATATTTCAATTTTGTATTTAATTGTCGTACATGCTGAAGATATAGTTAAAGTTAGACTGTACCTTTATATAAGAAAATAAGGCTTCCAGTTTTGTGGTGGATATTCTTTCGTTTCTGCTTTTCAGTTGCAGGAATTCTCAAGTGCACTTTCGGTAATCATTAGTACTTCATGAATTTGAAAAACGAGCAAAATGGACTTCTGCACCGATATTGTATTGTGAATATGAGGATTTTACTTACTGACATATGGAACTCGACTATCAAGACAAGAGTGCATTGATCAACTTAAATCGACTTTCGGTGATGACGCTCCTTTTTTACGTACTTTAAAAAAAACTGTTATAACGAATTCGATCGTCGTCGCAATTCGCTCACTGATAAGTTTCATGCAGGTCGTTCAAAAACAGTGATTTTGACAGAAAACATCTATGCAGTCAGAACATGAATCTAGGATCTCTATCCATTAGTTCCACTGGTAAACATAAGATGGAGCATGAACATGAACATTTGGCAATGAAACAGATTCCTTCACGTTGGAACCCACATAATTTGACAATTGCTCAAAAAAATACTCGTGTCGTTTCGTGTAAAAAATGTTCAAAAAATTGAATCGCGTTGCATCAAAAGACGTTAAATGACAGATCATGAATTCTGGGTTTATAAGTATGAGCCTGAAAAAGAAGAACAGCAGTCGGCTGTGTGACTCTTTGAACACGAGTTGTTCATACAAAAAGCTCTGCGAAGCAAATAGTCGTCTGTTTTTCTTTTGGACTAGCATGGACTAAAGCATGTTTCGTATCCAATCGGAGCCTTCACTCTATATTTGTTGTTATTTGTAATATCAATCTATGTTTATGCTTCTCTTTGGGGAAAATTTGTAACGTTTCAAAATTCAAGTAAATACCTAGAGTGAGCGCTCATTTTCCAATGCTGCCAACCTACAGTTGTTTCATCGTTGCCACATTACTTGATCTCACAACTTATCACAGAAGTAAACTTGACCATTATAAGTTGAAACTTTCATTTCAAGAAAAACATAACGGTCCCCAGAATCCTTGCTTTGCGAATGACGGAGCAACTTACTTATTCACTTTCATCTGAGAGTGCTCGCAAATGGATGAAACTTTGCAATCCTCCGACATATCTTACTTACGAACTTAAATCTCGTGAGTTCGGCAGTTGTTGGTGTTAGTGGGTGTTTTGGCGTTGCAATTAATGTTGATGGCTTTCCTCCCTACAGAGCTATACAGCTAATCCTGATGTATCTTAGACTACGACTAGACGCTTTTGGAAGAATGCAATAAACAGACAAACTGATGAATTGTTTATTTGTTAGAATGAAATTCTATTCAATTTTCTTACTGACAGACTATTTGGTGATGAGCATGCTGTTAGCAAGGAGAAAGTTTCAAATTTCTGAATAATCCTTGTGCCATTCATGAAAGTTGTTTTCTTGCTCGTAGGTTCGTAGGTCAGATTTGTATTTGCTTAGTTTGTTAATGTTAACGTGATTGCTCAAGTAACAGGTCACTCATCGTTGCTGTAAATTTGGTTTAATCTGACAAACACTCTCTTCTGGAATCAATATAGGTCTGGTGAGAAATGCCATCGAAGAATGGGCAACTTCTAACATTGTATGTTCCACGTCTCAAGGCTTTTATGGCGAATGGATGGATGGATTTCAAGGCGTCAAGGCTCTGGTGCACTTATGGTTATGTCTTTATATATTTTTTTGCGACGGAAAAAAGGATTTCCTATTATTTTGGAATATTTCAGAAACTTTATTTGTGCAGCTCCGATTTGAAGAATGACATTCAATAAACATTCAATAAACTTGAAAGAAACACTTTTGATTTTAAAAAAATGGAGTAAAATGACAAGTAAACTACACCTTGAATCACACCCACTAACTCCTTCACCTCCAAGGAATTATCGTGTAGTGTAGCATGTAGAACTCAGCCTTATGTTAAGGAGTTCTTTTTTGTTTTTAAATTCAAGCTCAATCAACTATGGATTCGAAAGTGTGCCCGGTCCTTGTTTTAATCAAAGCACAACAATACATTACTTGGTATGCTAAAAATAAATGTCGAGAATTATATATTAATTATTATATTCCCATTGAATAGCCTGTTGGGAATTCAGTCACTGCAGAACGAATCGCGAAGTGTACATGAAAAAGTTTTGCACACAATCAGCTATTGTGCGTAGAAGATTCTGTAGTAATCGATTGCTTCGCTCCTTAAATAATGCGATAAGCATCCTTCTCATTCGCAAATGCGTCAAAAAATTTGAAGAGACCGTTTCAACACTAAAAAACCGCTGCTAAGGCCGTCAAGAATGGAAGAAGACATGAAGATTGTGATACAGTCTTTTCGTGTGGTTCCAAATCCGTCAATTCGAAAGCGCACAAATGTTTAAATGTGCATTGATCACAATGACAGCACATTTTGCACAAAGATCTGAAACTGCGCCTCAGTTTCAGTCAAATTAAACCTCAGAATGCCAGTCACAGGGTTGATTTCGTAACCCTGGCAATTGATAGCTTTTCCTGAAAACAAAACTAGCGCTAGTGGGGGGGCCTCGATTCTGAATCACAAGCATGAGAAGCCACTTCATGGACTAAAAGTGAATGTATAGGCTGTTATGTCAGCTTGAGGAATTATTGGCTCTTCCTTGTTTTGGAGATTCGAGAGGACGTGCGGGTATAGTAAATTCAGGGCGTTATGAGGGAATGTAATACAACTTGTTGGTGCCATCACGCAAAAGCTTCTCTGGTTTTAACCAAAGATGATGTTTTCAGCTGGACGGGGCAACCGTCACACACATCCAATACGGCTCAACCGAGATAGAGTACGATAAAGTTGGCCTGGCAAGTTTATTTACAGAAGAGGTACAATAAACAGGTCTCTTCGTAATCCTGATTAAACTCCTATGGACCTTTCATTGTATGGTTATCTCAAATTAACAGTTTATAACAATAAACCGACCGAACAAGGCACTTTTGGAAATTGATCTGTTCGACAAAATGAACACCCTGAACGCCAGGGTTTACATTTAGACGCTTTGATTTTTAAGAAGTAAAATCTCAAATACTGTGCGTTTTTATATTAACGATCTATAATATATAGGCAACCTATGCTTGACAAGGTGATGCTAAAACAATATTTATTCATCAGAAAAATTGTAAATAAAGTTCCCAAAGTCTCGTCGATGATGTAGGCTAGATCATAATCATTCTGACACTTTTGGATTTGCCGGGAATTTTTTTGCATTAGTTTTCGTATGTCCTATTGTCTCGTATGAGTGGGGTCGCAGAAGAAAGCTTTTGTAATAAAACTATTTGGCCAATCCTTCGATTAATTCAGAGCAGGTCGTATACCATCTATCGCTTTTCCCTGATCACAAAATTGAGTGTAGAGCAAGGTTTCGACTTTTTTCTAAATATCAGAATAAGTCGCTCTTTCCAATGGTTGTTCAATTAATCTTTTAAGTTACACAGAAATATTTGTACACTTCTCATACATGCTCAAGGATCTAAGAATGAAGATGAGGGTACAATGGACAGTCTAACAAAAATAATTAAATAATTAGCCCATAAAGTGGTAAATATAAATTGCAAGTATTAAGACAAATTAAATAAGTGATCAAATCAAAATTATTAACGTGAAAGCAAAGACGAAAAGCCCCGAAATTCAAAGTAATAAATGTAAAAAATTAAGGAAGTGAGGAATTTTAAATATTCGGATAATACATGGAAAACCTGAAGTGTTGAGAAAATTTAATTATTTATAAATAAATAAATTTAAATTTACTCTACTCTCTAATGAATTATCATTTTTATCCAATCAACCAGCTGCGCTGATATATCTGTGCAATGTGTTCATGGTAGACCATTTTTCTTTTGAACCCTTTTTTCTTTTTCTAAGCGATTACACTTTTAAATGGTGTGCCTAATCTATGGTTTGGTACGTTTTCATCTTAATAGATAGGCATAATCTCAATAGAAATGGCCTGCTACTACGTACACATTCAATTCCAAAGAAGCTTCCTACATACGAGTTAATTTCCCTTTCGTCCATCATGTTTTTGGCTAAAGAGGACGGAAGCACTTTAATTTTATCTCAGTCACCTACGCTATACAAAATTACTGAATAATATTAAAACTTAACAGCAGAGATTTGATGTAGTATTGACGTGGGCCTAACTAAATGGCAGTTCTAGTGCTATATCCCTATATTATACATTATATCCTTATATTAATATACAAGATCGAAACGAAAAGGTTGCAACCATAAAAAGAGAAGAATCTAGGATAGACGTAAGAGCTGACGATATAATTTCTAGGTTCTAAGACAATCGACACCGAATTTTATTAACAAGATACAAGGAAGAACTAAAAATGCTCCAGCATCGTTAGGAACCTCATAAATTGAGGGCCTCATATAATTGATCAAATAGGGTAATTGCCCTTAATATGCCTGTTGGATTGTCAAATCTATTGTAATTTTACATTTATGCGTAAGTTCTAATGAAGATTATTTTGCAATAAAACTAAGTAGAAGAATTGTAAGTTTGTGTAATTTTAAATGTCATATGAATAGGAATAGGTTAATTACATGTATGTATATTGACTTGATATTCACAAAATTAGTAAGGCTTAACTTAACTCTTAACTACGCAATCTAACTATGACTTAGTTGTTGGTTATGTTGCATGTTCCTCGTCGAACAGTTTGCACATCTGAAAATTGAAAAATAAAACAGATAGTAATAATGATGAAATCAAATATTGAAGTTGCCATACTTATTCCGCAGCGCCGAGCACATTCTAAACGTTGTTCGTTATAATAGTCCTGTTGATCGTTTCCACAGACTGGGTTATACTCGTTTGTCGTTTGACAATCACCCATGCAGTTTTTATAAGAGGGTGAATTCCTGTTGACTTGCTGTTGTCTAGCCACTTGCTGTTGCGATGGTTGTGGTGCAGGTTGCTGTTGTTGTCTTATTTGAGGGTTGTTAGCTTGGCGTTGATTAATATTTGTAGATGCTAATGGGTTAAAGCCTGTCGCACCACGGTTTACTGAAACGAAGTTAGGTCGAGGTCCTCCGAAATTTATTGGTGGTTGGCGGAAATTGGGTGGTGGACCTGCCGGTGGTCCGAAACCTGGAAAGTTCCCGGGGAAGAAATTCGGACCACCAAACGGGCCTCCGAATGGCGGTGGTGGACCCCTAGTCGGTCCAAATGGGGTGAGTACACCAAATTGCCGTCGAACACGTTGTAATTGAACTACGGCGGATTCGCAAAATGCTATGTAAGCTTTAAAAATAGATATCAGAAACGTCAATATCGAGACCAATTATGAGAGCAGAAGAAAGAATATATATATAATGTATAATTGTTTACATATTAAAACGAATATTATCTTCTAGTATAGAAAAAACTGTATTATTCTCTAAAGAGAATTTCTCACACCATTTATCGACTTAAGGACTATCTGCTGGTAAGAAAGCGATAAATTTCATGTAAGTATTCCGAAAAATTTAAATTTCTTCCTTTTCAGAGTTATGAGAATAATTTATTTCGTTTAGAGAAGATTTAAATTACCGAAATATGATAAAATAAATAAACTCGTTTTTCTTAGTGTGATGTTGCTCCTCCTTTCGCTGAAATAGCTGCGGCAACTCTCCGAGGAGTCATGGATTGTATGGATACAATTTTTCCAAATATTCTCCTGAAATTTTCTCGAACCATATCAATTCAATCAAGTTCTTCGAGTAACTAAATGTAGACAGCTTATCGGTCTAAATTCTCCTTCCCATATGAGCCCACAACATTCTCAAGATCAGATGTCAATTTAAGATCGGAAACGTTACTCAAGGGAGTGATTTAACTTCTAAACTTCATTTTATTCGATTACAGACAAAATGAAAACTCATGTACAAACATAGAAAATATGATATTGCAGCGGAAAAGTTTGAATACTTACAGATTGAGCACGATGACACTGACCTAGTCATCCTGAAAAATATAATCTGGGAAATCACTGCATACTCACTCTAAAGTTGGAATGTCACCACTGTTTATTCCGCTGTACTTTTCAGTGTTCAAATACCCTTGGAGAACAAGTTGGGTGCCAAATCCCTTCGACGTAATTATTCCCCATACCATAATACTTCACTTTGGGGACAATACACTTATCTGAACCTCTTTCGCCTTTCCCTTAAATTTAGATTCATCTTTAAAAGCTACTTTTCCCCAACCCTCAATTGTCAAATTTTTATGTTGCAGCGGCCATTCTAGGCGCTGCTTCTTAATAGTTTTTGTAAGTAGAGTTTTTTTGGCCGGCATCCATGAAAAAAAGCCCATTCCGTTAATACTTTGCTTTTCTACTTCAGTGATTTATACTTCCAGTATCTATAATTAGATACTGGTTCTCCTCTAATTGATGACGCTGACTTAGTCTGGCTCGTAACGCTAGCCGGGTCAAATAATGATCGTCACTGCGAGCTATACATTTTCTTCTACCAATACAACTTCTTCGCGCTAAACTTCATCCGTCGAAATTATTTTTTCAAAAATCTTTGCTTTGTTGACTCCATCCAGTCCAACACACGCACAATTCTGGGAGGTTCCTAATGACTCCTACCTACATCGTCATGTTCTATACTGTACTGGTTGGCCAAAGAATAGCTTCGATAATGCCTGTCATTAGTAAATAATACTATCCTTTACATTTGTATAACTTGTTTTTTTTTTCAACATATCGTCCCTCTGAGGACTCTACTCAAGTTCCCTTTATTCGAGAGTTATTGTTTGAATTTCATATTTATAATAACGCTTCTATTATTGACAAATCGCAGGTATCTCATAATTTATGTATTACTTATAATTTAGCAATTACAATTTACTATCTTTATTCTTACTACTACCATTACCACTACTGCTAACAGCTAACACAAATGCAAATTTACTGTAGGGAAAAAGCCCCTAAGAAACGAATGTTTGAAGTGAATTTTGAATAATTTTTAATGTCACTCACTTTGAACTTATAAAATGCATTCGGGTTTGAAAAAAATTTATAAAAAATTTACACCTCAACCAAAAACAAAAAACGACTCTTTCAGACAGTATTATTTTGTCTGATTTATCGACTGAATAGGCAAAACATTTTACTGAATAGTCTGGCAAAAAGTGTTATCGTTAATTGATTGATAGCATTGAGTTAAGCTGCCGATGTAAACAAACCAATGGAATACAGTGGACAGGATTGTGATACATTTAGGAGACATCCAATGAAAAATGCCATCAAGCTTGTACTAAATTAGAGCGTATACAAGCTGACCAAATAAAACATTAATCATTAAATATTCAAATAAATAACCATCGGTTTCCAAGATAAAAAATTTGCATAAAAGACTTATCCAACTGCAATACTAATTTGCATTCTGATCTTTTGTCGCAAGGAATCGGCAGATTTTAGCACATTCTGAAGAATTTTCCTACGATGACGTGCGGTGTAAGCTGATGTAATGATGAAGAAAAATTACTTCAAACTTCATTACAATTATAAAGATTTTTTTCCTACATGAAACACAATTAATAATGAAAACGCCAAATATATCTAAATTGCATAAAACTTAATTCTATTTATTCTCTCTAAAAAGAAGATGGCCGTCATTTGCGGTGACGGTTATAATTTTTCTGGGGAGATAATCATAAGATTACCAGTCATTTTGATATCGTGATTGTTGTTAAATTGATTCACTCGAAAAGTGATTTTAGAATCTGGATCGACGATTCTAATTACCTGAGAACATTTTATTGAATCTTGGTTTAATGAATCATTCAATGAATACAATCCTTTCAATATTCTTTGTTTTTCTTCGAGGTTTTTAGTTTTTCACAATGTCAATAAATTATCAACTTAATTTAATTTGATCTGCATTGATAGCCACCGCCTGTTTTTTGTAGGAAACTTGAAATCTTTCGAATCAGACGCTGTCCATTTCGTGTACTGATTTGAACGAGATGAATAATTTATTTGATTACCTTGCTGCTGCAGTGCCTACAAGATAGCATATCCTGTTTTGAAATGTGTAAAAATGTGCATCTGTCGTACCTGTTTCTATATCATGTTCAGCGATTAGTATTATTCGCAGCTAATGGAAATGAAAAAAGAAAAGAAGTTGATAGAGGATGCCAAACAATTTGCCAAATTTGACGTGCAAGATCCTTGTTTGGGATTCTTCCATAGAAGCAATGTCTTTTAAAAGACAAAATTCATATTTACAGCGTAATACTATTTGAGGAAAACTATAGTCTGAACCAGCATAACCGAAAATTATTTCCTTACTTATTTACTTACAAACAATAAACTATTTTCGACGTAGTTATACTGGAAATTCAAAGAAGGACCTAACACACAGTATAAAAAGCTTCCAACAAGCAAGGGGAATAACAACGGAAAATAAATTATATTCGATCCTAAGTGTTAACAGCAATATTATCAACAAAATCGGAACAGAACATATGAATGCGATAATCACTACATTTTTATAAAAAATCAAAAAACAGCCTTCCCTTTCATAGAACGTATAAGTGTGATTAGTTTGAAAACAAATTTGGAATCAGATCCAGTAGAGGTAGAATTATACCTTTAGGATATAAACAAGCACAAACACGTTTGCCTACAATATTTCGCTAGAAAACTTAAAAAAATATGAATGCTAGCGTGCATAAAGTTGGTAATAATGAAACTGTTTCCAGGACAGTCACACTAACATTAACGAAGGTTAAGCTATAAAAACTGCATCCAGAGATCGTCCTGCGGCTTCTCTTTAAGGAACATTTAAACTTCTATACTTCTTTATCAGTGAATGAACGAGAATAATCACGATAAATGTTCTGCAATATATGTTCCTTGAATAGTTGCAGCAAGCTAATATATGTAATATTTGTTATTATAATATTTGCCGATTGATTGAGGACGTGTTTCGGCTTCTTCTGGCTTGCTTCTGGGTCCATGGTAGAGGTGAAAACAGCTCAAACCAATCACCTCGAACGCAACTAAAGAAAACTAGAAGAATCCGAAAGACTCATTATTTAATGCTTCAGATATGAAAGCAATTATTTTCGAAGAAAATCCAAAACGTACACTATTAACTTTAGCAAGGACTGCGGATAAATTTTCAATTTAAAATAGCGCCCGCAAATTCAGATGGGAGGGAATTATCTCTTTTAAATCAGATAATCTAAAACTTAGATCTCAGAACTCCGAGCTGACGTCACCAAATTCAGATATTTGGATCGAGATTTGGTGGATTTTGGCGGATTTTGGCGAGATCGGGTGTTTAAAACAAGGTTTTCAGCATTTCGTGTTATCTTATTATATCTGCTGGTGCAAAGATGACGTCGAAAACTGAAGAAGTTCTGAAGAATTCCATAGTTGAGATTTACTACCCGAGATCTCGTTAATTTATGAGACTCAAATTTCCCTTGCAATCGAGTAAGGAACTTCTACTCAGAATGCATGTAGTTCTTAGCCTTCCATAGTTTGCACCGTCAATCCTTTCACTTCCGAGAAGTGAACCTGGCAAGCGAGAACTGAAGCCTGACAAGGACAATGCCATGACTGATGATATCGACATAAGTATCCTTTGACGAAATTTCAAGTTTAATGATGACTCGATTAAATCCTATGGCAAGATTAAAATAAGGTTACAGAAGTGATGAATGGGAAATGCACCTATTTTATGTGTCCTGAAATTCGCATGCCTGAATCCATACACCTCTCCTGAATGAGGGATTGGTGACAGCTCTGTATAAACAACTACTAGAGAACAGCTCGGGGGATAGCCTATTTCCAAAAGTGGGATTTAATTATCCCCGAATCGGCGTACTGAGAAAACAGATTAGTTTCGTTCCGGCTAGCAATTGAGAAAGGAGTTGTATTAATGGATATGTTTGAGTCTGAGATGAAAATATCAAAAATTATTATCCTATACATCCAAAAATATTTATTTCAATTCGATTGTATTTAGTAACTCCTTCAAAGCTCCAAATCTTGGGGAAATTTTATATTTTGGTTGCTAGTAGTTGTTGCGATTGAGTGTGTCTACTCTAGGCTCGTGTAGAGTAGACAACATTCTAGACATTTGTTCATAGTTTATATTTTACATTGAAATTGTTACCAAATCAAATACTGATCTGTTTCATAATTGAAAAAAAGGAAATTAAAGGATTTTCAGAATGCTATTCAGGCTTATCTCTTTTGTGCCTAACGAAGCCAAACTACCATTAAGAAACGTTGGTGGTTTTTCCTAGCCCAAGTTCCCTGGGCTTCAGAAAAGAATATTATGATGATAGTAAACGGGGACACGGACCTCATTTATTTCTAAGACAGCCAATTGTCATAAGCATGTCCTTTTTATTTGATTATTATTCCTGTACACTATTAAGTTGGCCAATGTATGTTATGAGTTTGTTGCGGTGATTGTTTCCTGTGTTGATCCGAATTTGGATTAAAATAATATGCTCTAACATATGTCTTTTGAAGAACCTTCAGGGTTATCAGCATCTACAAGATATCTTGTGTACTTTTTGCAACTGGTGTTTTTTGAACTTTTTGCATGTTAATATTCCTAATGTTACTATTCCTGTGACTTTCCAGTTCAAAATCTTACCAATGATCTTTACCTACAGGTCGAATGAACAGCCTATCTCTGTAGATAAAAATGTCTCGAAGAAGAGTTGTTTTTTTTAAATTATGCACAACTATTCTAGTCCTTACAGAGCAGATCTAGCTGCTCTTTGGTCACTTCAGAAAAGATAAATTCATGAGGACTTGAACAAAGTTTTTGTTGAAATATACATGCAAGCAATAGTGAACACTCACTGGTCACCAATAGCACCTAAAAAAAGAAGCTTTACCACACCAACTTCCAGCAACTGACATTCCAATTAAAGCCATAAAATTACCCAAGCTAACTTTAAAGAGTAGAGGAAACATAACGAGGATATACATACATAAATTAACTTAAGACTCAAATGAAACCGACAGCAAATCCCATGTCAGGCGTCAAAAAATTGAGACCAAGGTTGTAGAATTTGGATTTCTGTTAGGTACTAAGCTATCTTGATTCTTTATTTCAAAAAAAAGTGTCGAATCCATCGCCAGGTATGCATTTGTTACAAATAGCATCCTGAACTTTTTTCAAATTTAAGTATGATTAATTGAATCTAAGCTTCATTGTTTTCGGACTTTCCTCCTTTTTATTTTCTTTCATTGCGCCTTTTTAGTATCATATGATTTTCATTAAATTCAGCATCGTATCGGAGTTCACGATTGTTGCAAAAGAGTGACATCTTAATATTTGTCTTTTCTGTCACACTGAGCCCACCATTCCTCACAGGAGTTTAAGCAGATTTTTTTCTAGCTTAGGCAACGAGAAGAACCGACAGCAATGCATATATGTTAAAGCAGAAGTATGTTATGGTGAGGAACCCAGATTTTTCGAATCGGTTTTTTTTCAACCAGTAAAGTCATGCCTCAGCACGAACTTGCAACGACTTACGCAACATACCATTAAGCTACTGATAAAGGTTGAAATAAAATGAAAATGTTCAACTAAATAATGAATTTCTTTTATTATAAATTAAATTTTTTTATAATTAAGAATCAATTTAATTTAATCAACATGGGTAAATTTTACTAGATCGAGGCTTCAATTACTGTCTGCTGCTATAAAAAATGAAACCCTTCTTCTTAGATGCAAATAATGGTGTATAATGAGTCTTGATATTACTAATTGTATAAAACCAGCCTTTCAATGCGCGATTTTCTCAAGATTTTTGATCGCGGATTAAAAACACATTCTTCATTACAAGGAGAACTCCTAAATAGATTCATCTTTCAGAATGGTTTATTGTGTATGCCAATGTGTTGCTCGCAGCTTTCTATGCCCTTAAATGAAATCTTTATATTTAACTATAAAGATTCCATCTTATTTGCCTTTTCTCATGATTGAATTGGTCTGATTTAGTCTAGGAGATAAACTGACGATTTTTTCTCGTAGTTGGGTGTTTTCGTTCTAGACTTCAAACGGACTTGGAAAGACGTCAAAGGGGTGTTTACTCTTTTAACGAAATAACATTTCAGACTAAATAAGATTTGCAACGAAGTTACGAATCTATGCAAATCAATCAAAGCGAGATTCCTGGAACGCGTCTGTATATACCATGCATTCAACACTACCATTAAATTCAAAAATTTAATAAAAATTAACTCAAAATATTGCGCAGGTCATATAGGAGGTCGAAAAAAATATTTTTTGAAATCGTTATCTTGCTTTGTGATTTTTTTTTTTTGGAAATTGAAATACGACGTCAGGACGACAATAGATTCTATGAAATATTATGCATAAAAATATATTTCAACTTTATGTCACATAATATATAATAAAATGATGAAGAAACTAAAATAAAAAACGAAAACATACAATAAGGAACTTTGCTTGTACACAATCTGGTCGGGATAGAGTCTGGTTAGCATGTTTTTGATGCTCAGTAAAGTTTCGGATGCTGACAATTCAAATATTCTCTTTCTCAAACATTTTTTCCAAACAGAAACAAAATTCAGTCGGTAATGTTAATGCATAATTAAATGTCGAAATTGAAATGAGGAATATTTTAATAATTTCAATGACACGCAAATAATAAGTTGGATGTGAATGGAACTAGAGTTCGAGTTTCTAAATGAGATCCAGATGCTAATTCGTTTCTGCGGAAAATATCGACTTTGGCCATCTATTCACGTTTAATTGAATCCTATTTTTCAAGCAGGAAAACTTTTGTTATAGCCAATCAACACATGCCCGGTATTGTTGACTTTTAGAAGTTCAATTTAAAACATTAGCATTTCAACTATTTGAGATTTTCCTATCAATGCAAATAACTTGATTATTATTAAATGTTGCGGTTTAACTTTAATCTAAATCAAAGTAGTGTGTTTGTCTTCATATGTTCAGCATGCATAGTCCATCTATCTAAATCGGTTTAACGGAGTAAATATAAACAATTATATGCATGTATTCAGAAATAAATAGTTTGACTTTAGTTGTTGATACGATCCGTAAATAAAAGATACATTTTGAATGAATATCTCCCCGATTACATTAGTTTAATGGGGTACCCGCATTTAAAGGCTTGCATAACACAAGTGCGGTTAATATAGTCAAAGGCTTTGTCTCGTCACCAGGAAGGAAACGCAGCTTAAAAGCTTTTGAAGGTTGATAATATGTATTCATTTGGCTTTGAGCATATTATTATACAAATCCTTGAAGTGAAATTCCCAAAAAAGGGAGTTAGGTGAATGGCGAATGGATACTAGTGCCATTAAAATCTCATACGATCACATCTTCATATATATACATTGAAAACCCAATTTTATAGATTCGATTAAATGCTTTCCTATTTATTAATCCTATTTGTTTGGAATGGTTTATGATGTTTTTGATGCTCAGTAAAGTTTCGGATGCTGACAATTCAAATATTCTGTTTCTCAAACATTTTTTCCACTTGCTTGGAAGGAAGCTGGAATTGCGCATTACAGAGGAGCTCTCTAAGAGGACTTATTCGAAGTAGTGAGACCGTCTACAAATAAGCTGATTCAAACTTTCAATAGTAGACAGGAAACCCTTTTCTAGTTAGGACTTAACTCTCGCATGTCACCTTATGATTTTTTGTTATCTCACTTTATACAGCTGAAGCAAAAGTCATTGGACGAACACTCCCCGCAATCTTGCAAACACTGTCATAGAAGGAAAAATAATAAAAACAAGCCAAAAAATTTCCAGTCTAAAACATCCTACTGTAAAGTTTGAGAACATTTGAAAATAGGTCAACCATTCAATTAATTAGCAATCCTAGTTACAGCATTCGTTGACGTTAGTGTAAAAATAAATTTAGGCCCGTGAAGGTATGCTAATTAGCATTTGTGAAACAGCAAAAAACAACCCATGAATTCGTTTTATTTGACGTAAAAACTCCGCTTTTTTTTGGAGAAACAAGTTTATTGCCAAATAAAAATTGCAGTCAAATGTCGAATTTATGTAGATTTTGATGGCGGTGCTACGTGCAAAATGCCTGATTCAAAATGTGTATTTTATCTCTTTTTCCGTATTCAATGAAGAAAGAAAATATTATCTAAGCGTGATAATATTAATGCATATCATTTTTTGAAAACTGACTTAAAGTTCATAGACCCAATTTTATATTCACTGAATCATACGGAATTTATAATCGTAAAATCACACATTATGCAAAAATTTAAATATAGAATTTGTCTTTGAAAATCTCACATTATTTGAGAACTCGTAAAAATAGAGCTTTGACTTTTGTTCAATTAAGAAAACTCTCCTTCAGGCTAAAAACTTTCACCCAGAAAGTCAATGTCCGCGAACATCCGAGTATATTCTTAATTTATGCATCGTAAACAAAGATAACAGGCATCGCCGACAGAATACATTCGAGGATAAAAATATAAGGTAGGCGTACCCTAATGGAGTTCTCGCGAATCATTCAAAAATATTCAAAGTTGTAGATGGTATTCACTTTGAAGATCACGTATACTTGCGAAATGAAAATAGACATCATCCTAAAAAGCAAGGAGGAGTCGTCCTTACTTCTTATGTGTTGTTCACTTTTATTGAGGAAGTAATCAGTTTTCTCAATTTAAGTATCGGATATTTTATCTACATAGATCTCTATAGATAATACGGGCAGCATTTTTTTTTTGCTTCTGCCTTTAGATTGGTGCTCCACTTTGAAATCCATACAAATAAGTTGCTACACATGCTCTGGTTGTGAGTCCTCCTGGTATAATATCTGTCGAGTATGTCCTGGCATAATTCTCCGCAGGGGGTTTTGATGCATCTAGTGGAACCAACTTATGATCATTTTTGCAAATAAATGTTCGCAGCAGCAACACTAAGCCGGATGTATCTCACCCACTTTTAGAAGATAACATCCCTCTATTGCATTTTCATATCTTATTTTATGTTGTTGTAGTGCTACTGGTAACTTCCCTCTGCAGTTGGTTAGAAATTGAATCTAGTGGACCTAGACCTGAAACAGATGAGTTCGTGTTAGGGTGTACCCATCTGAGTTCATATATGAAACTGACAGATGATCCTAACAAAAGGTTCTTAATGTGGTTTGCAAGTTGTTATGAAGTCGCAGTGAACGTTGGCAGCAAGTCCCTACTTACTATCAAAGGTCAGAGAACTGGATCACGGATTTCCAATTTGAGGTGACTTATTCCAAAAACTTAGCTCCAATACTGGATATAGGCACTGGATATAAGCACGGTATTGACGATGATTTTTTGCGATTCTAGTCGAATGTAAGTTGTTGGATTCAATCTCAGTACCAGTTAATCGATGTGCTTATTATTACAAGAGATATATCTGAAACTAATTCATATTGCTTGTGGGGTGAGACTCCCAGAAACTCAGCGAGCCAATTTGAGTAAATTCTGTACTGCTATCAATGAATCTATCTTTATATATCTTACATCTTATAAGTTAAGTAGGTGTTATCTTCATGTCCCTTTTCGTGTCAGTTCTGTATGCAGCATTGTGACAAGTAAGTCTATGAACGAATACACCTACTTTTCCTTTTGCTCATAGCAATTCAAAGGGAACATAGGCTCATCATTTACGGAAGAGGTTCAAGCCTAAAGTTACTTAAAGAAGGAGATGGTTCCGCTGTTCTGTGACATCAACTTATAATACACAGTTCTGATTGGTATACCATCCATAATCAGCCAAACTGAATTAAATTTATTAAATAAGACATATAATAAAGTTTATACTTTCGATAATAATTGTTTGATTTGCATAAATGATCCTGATTCAACTAAGATATAAACTATTATTTATTATATGGATACTTGAAAAGTTTGTTGTTATGTGAATTAGAAATGCTATTGCTAGGCAAAAAGAATAGTTAAGAAGGTTTGAGGGAGCTCCGCGAATATTAATTTATTAAGCATTCAATCGAAGAACAATACTAAAGATACATATTTGATGCGTATTTCGGACCCGGATCACGAAAATGGTATAGTGATACAACTTACTTTAATTAACAATCAACAGAACCATTCTAACTGCAACTAACTTGTAACTAACAAATTATTTTTTTGAAAAAGTTACTGCAAAAAAACGTTTATAATTGTTAGCAACTAATCACCTATGCGCAATGTTTTATATCTACTAATTGTTAAAGTAATTCAAAGAACGTATTTTCCGGAATCATAAAAGATGATAGCTCCGATAACCCTGACCAATTTATTTCAAAATAAACAAAACCAAAGAAATAAATAGAGGAATTATGTTGGGAATCTGTATCACTCACCAATAACGAAAACAAAAACCACAAAACTTCGCATCTTGACTTTTTTTCACTGATTCCACTTGGAGCACTTCTTCACTTGGATAACTTTTGACCACTAATACGACAGCTTAGGCGCTTTGTCAGATCTTTATACCGTTCTTGAGTACTTCATGAGAACTTTCGGTTTCATTCGCAAACCATTTGTTACTGATGGCCGGCTAAGTCCAAGAAAGACCAATCTTTGCAAACCAAAAGACTTCCAGTCTGAGTTTCCAGGCTGGCCTGCACTCTTAGTCCAACCAATAACCACTCAAAGCTTTTTGTGCATTCGTTCGTAAAACTAGTTCCGCTAACTTATTCAGCGTTTCGTCGAGCTTTTCCAGCAAAAAAACACTAGTGGCTCAATTTAGTCGCCGGTCCAAACTAGCATTTTACTAACGACCATTGGTGTAGGATGCATGATTTTGATCTTGAAAAGCCATCAAAGTCGGACTGGAGAATCTAAGCTCTAAGTCACCAAGCTCCTAGCCACTAAGCTTAAGTTTATGCTCTATTGTACAAATTGTAAAAAAGTTTAACAGCCCGTTAAGTCTTTAATTAAGAAAACTATCATTCCACTCTGAAGATGATTCGCGCAAGTTTTCGAGTTCAATTGCCTCACCTGCCATTAACCTTGTTGCAAACCTACATTTCCGGTTTCGTAAATGATCATGAATAATCACACGCAAATTATAAACTAATGTGTGTTGTTTTCCCCTGAAAAAGGATACATATCTTAAACTTAGCTGTTCTGCTCCAGACAGACAGATAGACACATTTGTGTCTGACGTTTCTTAGTAAATGAAGTCAAGGACTCAGCAGCAATTGCAATAGTGCGCAGTTGTTCCTTTCATTTTCAGATTCCGTTTCATTAAAGGAATAAGATAAAATTAAAGGTTATGAGCTATTGACGTCTATCTCCATCTAGTAATTTTCTGACAATCAAAAAGTAGAACCTTCGCAATAAAAGTATATTGAGTTACAAGTGTAGCTGAATATGTTTTTTGTTTAGTAGGTTCTATATTTAACTTTATTAGATTATCGCAGATTAATTCTTTGAACATTCTTTAGCAAAGAAATAGTAATTCACACGAAGCCGGACCTAATTAATAAACCTACAAGTCCCCATCTTTCATTTGCTTTGTGGAATATTTATTACTTCGTGTGACCACTAAAATCATCATCGCGGAAATGTCATTTCCGACATTGCAATTTTTTACACTTTCAATTTTTAGTTTTTCGTGCACAAGGGAATAAAATATAGAACCTATTTGAGTACGCCTTGCCAAGCAAATTTTCACGACAAGTAAACCTACGGAACATTGAAAATTGATCTATAAACCGATAGTACGATTGACAGTCTTTGACAACCCAAATAAGGTTATTCCGGCTGAATGCCGTTCCATTTGGAGTTTCTTCGGAGTGCTTGTAATCGTTTTAACTGGATAAGGGTCACATTGTTTGGCTTTTATTACTGGGATGCAGTGGTAAGCAGTAGCTTATTGTTCCGCATTTGATTTTTTATCAGTTCATTCCATAGTTAGAGATTTGATCATAATCAACTAGTTTATACGGAGCAACAATTTTCTATATAACTTAAACATATTTCTCTTCATAACAAAAAATGTATTATATGATCATCATCGTCCATAATGTGATAGCCAAAGGCGAGTCTTGACCTCCACGATTAACGTTCGCCAATTTTCACAGGGCTGCGACCCCGTTCTCCAGTTGTTTGCTGCCAATAAACGTTTCCTTAGCGATGTCCCCTTCAATGTCCTTTTTGAACAGTCGGTTTTCTCCCATTTTTTCTACATTGCCCACCAATTGAAGTTTGTGTAGTTTACGTAAGTATTTACTCACACAATTCATCGTTGTAACGCAGTCACCTTTCTGAATCTTCCTTCACAGGACCGTAGATTTTCCTGAACACTTTGCGTTCAAATGTGTCCGCTGCCTTTCCAGATTCGCTCGTCAGGGTCTATGCTTGACTTGCAGGGTCTTTACTTCCAGCAGTACAGGTTTCAGATTAGCTAGTTTTGTCTGCATAAAAATTCAGTCCTTAGAATGGGAAGTACGTGCCCCATCTCGTCTTTTTCTATGCCTTTATTTATGCAAGTCGGCTCTAATATACACGCCCCAAGTTATCAAGTTTTCCAAAACTATAGTCTGGTACCATCAGGTTCTGCCTTAGGAGGCTACAACTACCATCCTCCTGTACACTGATTTGGGACAGTCATCGTAGACGCGCTCAGGAGCATCTGTTTGGTGGAGTTGCATTGTAAATAAATGAAAATAACATAAAATGTATTGGGAAATAAATCGCAGAAACATTAGATTCCTAGTTACTTAAATCTATCTTTCAGATGAAGAACGTCGTCAATCTTTGAAGAAGACAGGAGTGGTCACTTTTAAGTACTCTCGAAGTGTCAAATTAACTTTTGACTTGTTACGTATTCCGAGGTGTAGGCGACATTCAACAAACAAAAATATATATATGTATATATAAATAAATGAATAAATAAATAAAATAACTATTAATTTTGCATATAACAATTAATTGTTTTGGTTAAGTTTTTATATGTACCCATATTTTTAAGTGAAAAGAAAATTATACGAGATGAAATAGAAGTAAGAATAAAATTAAAATAGAAACATTTATAGTTATATTTAGGCATTAAGTTAAATAATATTGATAACAAACAAAAAAAAAATAAATAAAAAAAGTCTCAGTAAAATTAAATTTCAGAAAAAAAAAGTGTCAAAAAAAAGTCCAGTCGCAAAAAAAACTAAAAAAAAAATGTATTTTAAAAAATACATAACAGACTGCTTCTGTCACTTTTTTTACGTCATGATAAATGGTTTCTGTCTTCATCGCTTATCCCAATCATTGAGAAACACTTAGAAATATAAATTAAATTCCTATTTTACAAATATTTGTAGCATACCAGCAGTTCTGTTCATAATCAGACCCTGAAATTCCGATATTTCAAAAAGAGATATTTATAGTAGCACCAATTCGGCGAGATACAAACTTTTAATATCACTATAAAAAGTGCTTATCTACTTTTGTACCTCAAAAATTTTACTTTATTGAATTTTTACATAGATCGTTTAACTAACTTACAGAAGTAGAGCTGTGAAAAAAACCAGTTTTATGATTTATGATTTTACACGGCATAAAACGAATAGTTTATTTTTAATAAATTACTGTGCGATAAATCCCAGCCAAGAAAAAAAGCAATATGGAAAAGGCAACTTCAAAACTCTAATATAGGTACCACGTTTTAGAATTATTTATGTAACCAACAACGAAACTCGTGTAAAAATGACAAAAAGATATTTAACACTTTTAACATTATAATCAAAATCTATCTGTAAATACTCTAAACATTTAATATCGATTTATTTCAAGTTAACTTGGGACCCTAGAGTATTCTCCTAAATTTAAGGAAATCAGGTCTGTAAGATTAATGATCCAATCATGTCTAGCCAGTCGAAATTTCGTTTTATATGGAATCGAGGACTTCATTGCCCAAAGCACTGAATTTCATTAAACTAGTAAGGGACCGATCACAGGATGGGACGCCGTTTATAATTTCTGCATGCCATTACTAAACTTCACTAAAATGTCTTATTTGAACTCATCAGACGGCAAGACGAAAAGGAAGCATATGTGCATACTATGTATGTATGTATCCACGCTCTCGCCAGTAGACATGAGCTGATGCGATAACCAACCATTGACCAAAATGATTGGACAATTACTGATGAAGAGGATTTCATGAGTTCAGTGTTAAAGGACGACACGGCGTTGTCTGCACCAAGCGCCACAAAAGAGTAATAGATGTTTATATATGTGGAATTTACATTACCTTCTCCATGGCAAGTCAATTGGGTGCATTTGGTGCGAGACTTCGTGCCGCAGAAATTTCCGTCGAACAAAAGCCCAAATTAACTGCTGAAAACTATAAAATGCAGCAATTATGCAAAAGGACTTTTTTCTTGAAACACAATTGTTCTACTGTTCCGCTCCCAGAATTCATTAATTAAAACGGAAGCGAACGAAGTTCACATGAGCATGAAAATAGTAATAGTGTTACAATGGCAGTTTCACCACACTCACTGTCTCTACATATATACCAAACCATTTCATTAACTGTTGTCTCCCGTGCGAAGATACAGTATGATTCGAAATAACCTCTCATCGACTTTTAGAGGGGAGATTTTGAATTCAAAATTGGTTGAGCAACGATGATGCAAAAGCAGATTGGTGAAATATTTAGATTTTAGATTTTCAACTATCTAACTCGTCCTAGACAACTCATAAATTTTGGGTTTTTCCTTCCTGGAGGTCTGCATTTAATTGGCGATTCAACGACCACTACTGTACTTTAAAGTTAGTGAAGTTAATTTGACAGCCGTAATTTCTGGAAAGTATGGGAAAAATCTGTGTTTTGACTTGGGGTTTGACTTATTAAAAGTTACTGAAATGTCAGATATTTTGCTCTAATATGTAATAAAGTCTATGAATTAAAAATATTAACTGCATAATACTGCCTCATATGAGCTCGATATGCTATTTTTATTATTTCAATTGTATCTTACTATGTAGCGTTACACATATCAGAATATGTTTGACAAAATTAACTTGATATCTTAAGGGCATCCGACGGTCTAGCGCGTGTAAATTTAGGACATCTTAGGTTTTTTTTCGGCGTAAGTTGCAAATTTATTGATCCTGTATTCTGTATTCACAGTAAATCCTTTTTTTTTGAAAATTATTCGGTACAAGAATTGTTTGTCAATATGACACCCTCCAAAAAAACGGACCCGGGTGACAGCGATAATTTAAGTTCTGTCAGTCATTTGAAAAATATCAATGAAATAGAAATTAATGTATTGAGTGTCGAATATCATTGAAACGGACCCATGACAAGAATATTTTTTTCACAGAACGGGATGCTTTGAAATTTGTAAGAAATGTGACTTTTTTCTTTCCTTGTTATTGCATAATCGACGTAGTCATGAGTGTTGATGGCGTTATATAATTTAGTATCCATTCTTTTAGAAATTTGTCTTTCAATTTTATAAAGTGGTCCTAGCATAAGCTTATATACATTTGTTATTATTTATTTTGTTTATAGCTCATGTATATTCATTATTAATTATTTGGTTTGCAAACTCGGACTCCGTAGCCGCGGCTTGCTGTCATACCTTCTTGCAGTGGTCCTAAATCTTCCCGGAATCGTGTTTTTCATCTTACTTTCTGACTGTCTAATATGGGCACAAAAGAAATTCTCTGTTTGACGAGAGTATGTCTATCCTCTTAGTATGTATTTCTGCGTATTATCGCTGCTTTAAAGTTTGTGAGCGGTAAGTAGTGCTTCCTGCAGTAAATATAAATTAGTTTTGTTATTGGAATAGGCCAGTTTATATCGAACGTTGATAGCTTAAAAATTGTCCTTCACTTTGTATAATTTACAATTTCAATCGGCTTGACAGTCTTCACTCCTTTGCAAATTCATTAGAGAGGTCGAGATCGTCTGAAGCACTGTTGCAAAATTTTTGGACAGTTTGCATCCTGGAGTCGGGTTGTGATTAGTTGTATGTGCCTGTGAGTTTTTGGTGGCTTTTTTCTAGCCACTTTCATTTCAGTTTGGTGTTTGTGTGTAGCAATTTTTTCGAACTTTTCTGGACTTCATCTCCTCTATGAGTTTTCCTGTATTTATAATTTATTCTTCCTTTCTAATTTTTACATTCGTGTTTCAATAGTTTGCTCTTTTTGTTATGACATTATATCTTTTTAGTTTATTTCTAAGGGTTTTTAATCTTTCCACTTCCCTAGCGCCTTCTGTTTTGTGTTTAATCTCTTACAGAAAATTCGTCGACATTATGTCTGGCCTGGTTGGGACTTGAACTATACACCGAAAGTCTTATCATCTATTCGAGTTATTATCTGTTGTTGCAAATTCGGAACTTATGCTTTTCTAAGTTTTTACACTTTCATCATGGCTTTCGTTAAGTGCCCGATGTAGTGCGGGTGCGGTATACTTTTATTAAAAAAAAAAATACTTATATTAAAACAAAAATTTAATAGTTTACGCTGAGTAATTTTTCTTTCTCTTTTTTTTACAAAATATTTTTTGTAGGTTTGTTGTTTTCGCTCGGCTAATTTGCTTAGATTTTTGTTCAAGAGTTTGAGCTTTTGTTCCATAGCTCTTGTAACCCCTATCATGATCGGTCAAAATGAAGTATTAGTTCAATGCAAGAAGATGAAGATGAAGATGAGTTTCTGTTTGTTTTCTGACGAAAACTCTGTAATGATGCTCTGCTATTATGGTTGGAGCGCTCAGTCAATGGATCAAGATATTTTAAGGTGATGCTTTACTGCATTTCATACTACTATGCAAATCTAATTCAGGCTTGATGAAAACATTTCTGTTTCTTTAGATAAAGAAATACCTTTTCAAAATTTAAGGTACTTAGGATTGCCAAATATTTCCTCGTGATAGTTTGACATGAGTAATTACCGTTAAGCGAGTATGCATTGAAGCATTGTTTTTTAATTGTAAAGCACATGTTCTATGCATGCGTTTTTTCTGTGGTTGTTGTTGGTTTTCGGAAAGCCGAAGCAATCAAATTGTGTTTTTTTGTTGTTGTTTTTTGCCGATTGATATGTATCTTATTTCGGGTTTAGTTGTGGAGATATATTCAACACTACAAATAAAGATATCCAATATTTCCACATTCAGACTGGCATTTAACGAATTTATCAGAAGTGAATGTCTTTGAAGATGTTTTTAAAAGCAATTGAAAGTATTTCAACTAAAATGAAGCACATGTTTTTAGTAGATATGCAACTACGGCCGTACTTACCAGATAGGATAAAGAAAATTGTGCATTTAGCGAGATGAATAAACAAATTTGAATATTAATTTTAAATATTTAAAATAGATAAATTTATTTAAAATACGAATAATATATAATTTTTTTTTCTTAGCCTATTCATGAGCTGTTATGAACTCTAGAAATAAACTTAAATATAAATAATAATAAATAAAGTGGAAGGTAGTATTTAGCAATAGATTACACAAGAAATAATGAAATAATCTCAGATACTCTTTGCAGGGAAGGACAGGTCAAGGTGTACTAACTCTAATAATGATTTGATATTGCCTAGAGCCAAATGCAATAAAGTCGGAAGAATTCTTCGACCTGTCAATCTTGCGATGATAAAATGAAAATTAAGTACGTCTATAACCGCATTTCTCCGATTAGTTCAAACAATCATTTTATATATGTTGCCGATACGGAACCACGAATCCACAAAACTGTTTACATCGTAATAACCAATCTCGCCATGAATGAAATTAAGGACTTTTGCAACTTTCGATTAACCATTTCGATGAATTAATTAATGCTTTTTTTTTTTAATATAAAATGGAATTATTTCTTATTTTGTTCACTGTTCATCTCAAAACGACTCGCATTGCAAATGTGTGCACTCGAATCGAGAACATCACACCCTTCACCATGGTATAGTAAGTTTGCAATTGGGAGTGGTAATAAGAGGACGCAGTCGGCAGGCAAGTCCTTATCATTCCATTCGATTCCGTATCCGAAACAATGCCACGAGCGAGTGTAAAATCAATTTCCGTTTTATTGCCTTTGCCGTGATGCGTTGGCAAACAACAGAGTCGAGTTGAACAGAACAAAACGCTATTTTTTTAATTTGGTATGAAATCAAACGAGCATTGCAAGGATCTCTGCATCAATCTGTAATTAAAATAGAGGTCCTGTGGCCTGTTTGGATTTGGTGTTGAGCTAATTGTCGGTTATGAGCGAATGAGAGAGAGCGCATGATATCGTTGAAAATAGCAGTCTAATTACATGGTCCTTGGTAGTCCATTTCCGTATCTGAAAATGGAAACGTTCAATTTCAATTAATCGGTTGTAAATATTTAACAAAGTGTAAATTAGTAAAATGAAAATTTTAACGATGTTTAACTGTTGAATATTTACGATTGAGTTTTGATGCCTATTAAAACTACTTTATTCTATTCGTCAAAATTGTGAGGCCTACGGAAGAGATCATGAGCTTCGCGTTGCGTGCAGAACACTTTCCATCTACCGGGTAATGAATTTCCTATTAACCCCCAACAGATACAACTGCAAACCTTACTTACCACTGTGGTTCTTAAATTAAACTCTACTTATAGCACATATACAGTTGAGTGGGAACTCACTGAAGCGAATAAACGACATCTAATTAATTAACAAAATTTGAATGTGAATATTTAAAATTTGCAACTAAACCCGTATGATAGCATATTTGCTAGACGATTGGATTATCAAATAATAAAACACTTGAACAGCAGTTTCAGCCTCATTGTAAACTGAAACATGTTTAGCTCCGCATTAGGATACACTCAAATGATTTCTTCCTTAACGCAAACATACTAATTACAATGAGATTTCTGATGGAACTGAGTAGCTGTTGCATGTCAGAATACGCGATATGTTGCGGTACTGCTTCACGTTCGGAGATGATAATTGTTTAACTGCAAATGGATGAAAAATAGTCTTGGCGGCGGATTCAGCTAGAAAAAATCGAGCGAGCAATTATCTTGCATGAAAAATCTATCTATGCTAACCAGTTAATCTGCAGATAACCGAAATTCGCCAATCAAGGCTAAGCGCCATCGGGGGCGCTCCACCTAACAAGTATTTTATTGCCAACAGAACGCCAAGAATTTACTTGAGAGCTCTCACGAGAAACTTTTGGTTGCATGGTTGCTGACTTTGATCTTAATTACGAACCACATTTACATTCGCCTGCTAGGAATAAAGAAAGTTTCAATGGTATCTCCGATGTAAAGATAGCAGTTCAATGGCGTCAAGACGTTTGCATTATGGTCAAATTAAATCAAATAAATAAAAATCAATTTTTTTACAGTAAAGTACGACAACTTTTTCTTCCCGTAGGTTTCATTAATTATGTATTTTAAGAGCCGCACATGAGTGAGAAATTGACTCAGTGAGAAATCAGACATTTGAATCAGCTACCTAAGAAAGTGATCTTTTTTTAATCAATTTCAATCTAATTAACCTTGTTTGCATGAAAAACCCACAGCAGCCTTTTTTAAGTTTGGAGTTCAGCCAAGAGTCGGTGAAACTGCTATGAAATTCAAAATGTACAAAATTTAATTTAAATTATATTATAAATGCATCAGACATAAGCTCTGGCAGCATGTCTTGAAATAAAACCAAAATTCCTACATATGATCACAAAATACAACGTCAAACGACAAAAAGTTTTTCCAAGTTTGCTATTTTTATGAAAGTGACTTTCCTGAAAAATGTGCATTGTTGCAGCATGGGTGTCGTTTGTGTGTTGCATTAAAAGCATGCTTCGGTGAAATAGCAACGTAGATTCCTGGTTTTGGTGCGTCAAAACATTATAGATATATGAACGTGTTAAGCGGTTGTTTACTATTGAAAATCACCGATCCATTGCGACTCATAAAAAGACAAAAACAGAATTAGTCGTCTGCTATCGCTTTTGTCAAGATTTCTGATTTATTTCTATTCAAACGACTGCAGGAGTTTTTCTTGCTGTGCCACGAGAGCAAAACTCATTAAGTACAACGCGATTTGGAAAAGCATTGGAAAACGCACAAAAAAATGTTTAAGAGAATATGAGGAGTAGTGCCTTAAAAACAAGTTTCGTTTCGTAAATAAGTTTCAATGAGAGATAAAACAAGAAAAGTTTCAAGTTTCAAAACTATTAAAAGAAGCTCGATGTAAGGGTCATTCAGTAAATTCTCCGAAAAACCAAGAGATGGTAGTTGTAGTGGAGGAGTTTTTCTTTTTTTCGGTTATGCTCATTACACAGCGGCTACATTTCAGATACACTCATTACATTCCTGCGGTGTAAATATCAATTGATAATAAACTCAAACAATAAATTCAACTGTGAGTTCGCTTATTTGAACGCTTTCTTGGGTCAATTCTGACAAAACCGTGTAAATTTGCGATTCATACTACATCATTCGATGATGAGTGCATGATAGTGTGAGCCGATCTTATCAGTGGGAAATAAGAACCTAGTCCTTAAACTACAAACATTGTAATCGCATATGTTAAAAAGGGCGGGAACGAGGCAGATTAGAAATGTTGGTCCAATGGGGGCGTCTTTACGACGAATATTTTTCTAGGTCCTGCATCGTTCATTCATCATTACCTTTCATTCTGCTCAATCCGAACTTTTCCCTTCTAATTAAAATATATATCTGGCAAGTGGGGTGTCCGAGGCATTTCTGTGTACGAACTTATTAATTTTCATATGTAAATTGATATTGATTCCTTGCAATGGTTTGGTTGAAATGGTTTTGCGCTGCCGTACCATGGAAATAATACTTTGTCAATCGTTTGGCTGACATCCTTAGTAATGACAGTCTATTGACGAATAAAATAACTCTCGATGAAGCACTTGATTTTCCCAACAGCGGAAAATGCGCGCAACGCAGTCCTGTTTGGACATACTACTGTGTCCAAAAAATAAGGTGACATTTGAATTTAAACTGCGCGCGTCGAAGGATTTGCAGAATTATTTTTTTTAGGTTGGTAGTACTGTCAGTGATACGCGTCCTTTTGTGAGCTGCAAAAAGTGAGTTTTTCGTTTTTTGCGATGTCGAAATTTGTTGAGCAAAGAATTTGCATTAAATTTTGTTTGCGGAATCAATTTTCTGCTACGGATACGTTGAGGATGGCGCAGAAAGCCTTTGGTGATGAGGCTATGTCAAAAAAAAAAATGTTTACAAGTGGTATAGTGAGTTCCAAGCCGGCCGTGAACGTGTCGAAAACGAAGTGCGTCCTGGGTGACCATCAACCTCAAACGACGAAGCTCATGTCCACTAAATCAAAGATTTGGTGTTGAAAAACCGTCGATTAACAATAAGAGACCTTGCTGATGAGGTTGGCATATCGAAAGGCTCGGTCAATACCATTTTAAAGGATGTTTTGCGCCTCAAGTGCGTCAAATCTCGACTGGTATCGAAAACATTGAATTTTTTGGAAAAAAGGCGTCGCGTTGAAGTGTGTGAAACGATGCTTTCTGACTATCAGGACAAGATGGAACGCATTATCACTAGAGACGAGACTTGGATCTATGCTTACGACCCTGAAACAACCGATCAATAGAGCGAATATCGTGCCAAAAGGGGAGCCGAAACCAAAAAAATCGCGCCAAAATCGCTCAAAAATCAAGGTCATGTTGACTGTTTTCTTCGATTATCGTGGTGTTGTGCATTATGAATTCCTTCCCCCGGGCCAAACAGTCAACAAGGAATATTATGCGTCGTTTGCGTAACGCTATCCGCCTAAAAAGGCCAGAATTGTGGAAAGACATTTCTTGGTTTTTACACCACGATAATAGACCATCCCATACTGCACTCGTAATTCGTGATCATTTCGCCAAAAACTCAACCCATATCGTTCCGCAACCACCGTATTCATCTGATCTGGTACCGTGCAATTTCTGGCTGTTCAGCAAGCTCAAAAGACCGCTCCGGGGACACCTTTTTTACACGATAGAGGAGATGCAAGCCACAGCGAAGACGAAACTGAAGGCCATCCCGGAAAGTGACTACAATCAGTGTTTCGAAGATTGGAAAATCCGTTGACATAAGTGCATTGCATCCGGAGGGGATTACTTTAAAGGGGATGAAATTGATTTGGAAGAATAAATAAAGAATTTTCAAAATAAATACAACGTCACCTTATTTTTTGGACACAGTAGTATAAAGGCGTTTCTAGGGTTGTTGAGGTGCCAAAAGTACATATTCTGATTATTCACATGACCATTGAAACCAAGGTCTTCTTCGTCATTAAATAATTCACAAGCGTGCGAAGTATTTGAGAATATTCCAGGAATGTTCCTGTGGTAGTTTTTGATAAAGTATGGTTGTTTTCATTGAGTCCATATACAGTTTGCTGTTAGTAGCGATGAAACTTTTTATTTTTTTAATCATAATTTATATTTTTCTATGCGAGTTGGGACTGTATTAGCACCGTAATCTTCTGTCTTCTCTAAGCTTCTGTTCTTGTGGACGTTGATGGTCAAAGAGGTGTTTGATAGGTAACATCTTTCCATTTCTAATTCTTAGTTACCACGATCATATAAATTTTGGGTCTGATAAAGGAAGTTATCAAATATCGACAATAAACCCTGAACGCGCAATATCGGCAATAGTACAGAAATGACAACACACATGAATCAATAAAACCTGCGAATGCTAGTTGCGCTTCCCGCAAATGACTCCGATCGACAAGTCTGGGAGTTGCGGGCAATAAACAATTTCCCTTACAATACTCGTTACTTTGCTGGTTTTTGTGCAATTATATTTAATTGAAAATTTTCTCGATGCACTCCCAAGGTAAGGACAAGTGAATATTATTAAAGCAATCGAGTGTGAAAGATGGCGGCGACATGGAGAGGTGAGAGATTGGTTAGAACTTTTCCGATCTGTAAAACACCGACTCGACGGAAGGTAACAAATAAAACTGCCTGATTTGAGCACGATCTTTTCTGGCCAGTAAATGCATGGGAACACACCTTGACGGGTTCTATGTATGGTCAAGATTACGGAAATAAAATTAGATTACAATATTCCAGCATTCATTCATTAGGCCACGTTTAAAATCTTAATTTTGAATTTTTTCATCTTAAACAGCCTAAAGGAGTTACCTGAAGGTAAAGTCGTTACGAATTTCTTTACGTTTTGAATTTTTTATGGGTAGTTGAACTGATTTTTTCACAACGTTGACTTATTTACTTTTTACTAGTTGTTTTAGTCCAATCATTGATAGAAATCGAAAAGTTAAAAACATCGAAAACAACGATCCAAACATAAGACACCACTAAGCAAAATTCTGATGGATTGATGCCTAAAGATAGTTGAATCAACCAGACTAGCATATCAGCGTAAATTATATATATAGATAAACAATTAAACTAAGTACTACGCTCAATTTTTTTTTTCGCTTTATATTGTATATAATCATACTCGCATCAGCAAATCCAACAATGAATACTTCTACGCATTTTCATTACTTTACATTGGTCTTCAAGGACAACAACGCGGTATCCAGAAATTATTAATTACTTTAAAGTTTTTCCACATTCAAAATCTGACATTTTACAAATAGAAAATAATTTTCGATGTCTTAACGAGTTAAATCCGAATATTTCCATCATATCAATTGACGTCATACATGTGAAAGAATAGTTTGATGTGTAACATATTCCATTTTCTCTTCATTAGCAGTGACCCCAAAATCAAATTTTATCCGGGCCTGTTATAAGCATTTTTACCGGTCTTGTTGGGTTACATTGGTTTCTTCACCTTCATAAAGTTTGCAACACATTAACCTGGAATTTGTTTTGGTGCTAACATTGTGTGGCATAAGTTGATTTGTTTTCCTTGGATTTCCTGTTGCGCCAAGCTCGGCACAACCGAAGCAAATTGATGAGATTAAATAGATAGGCGTCAATAATCAATAATATTGGATAATTTCGTCTTCACAGCTCACTCATAAATAAATAAAATTACTTTACAGTAAGGTTTCGGATAATGAGAAGAAAGTTTTCTTGTTGCATGAAACAAGACAAGATGAAAAATCAACAAACAGAATAAATTTTATTATCGTGTTGTTTCATTCAACACGATAATAAAATTTAAGGATAAATATGGATAAAGTTATAAATTTACGGATAAATTACACGGAACTGTGATATCAATTAATTTGTCCAATTTAATTGCTTATTAACAATGTATGGTATCCTGCACCCCGAAAATCGTTGCTTCTACTTTCTAAGCTGGTTACTTTTTTATCTTCTTGACAAAATTGAAAGGAATATTTGGATAAAAAAAACAAAAACTGATCTGGAAAAAAGTTTCCAAATTGATAATAATTTGATGATAAATACGTAAAGTACTGACTGTCTGCCGCACACCATATGGTTTGGTATTATACGAGTATATTAGCTAAATTCTGGAGGATACATTTAAATTTCGCAAGATAAGACTATCGCCAGAATCAGAATTATTTTCAATCTTGACTATGTTTGATGTTTCAATAATCAACAAAATAATCTTGAGTCCTGCACTGGCAACCGACATGCATCGTTGAGTGGATTGGCTTATGTAATGCATACCACATGGAAGCAAGCGATCAAATATAAGGGACATGGAAAATTATACTTTTTATAGAATAATGGATCAACTATTATAATGCCCTACCAGAGTTATTTCTCAAAAGGATATTGATACGAAGCTAAGTTCTCAGATATGCAGGAACTATTTAGACCCGTATTGAGCTGCCCGGGTTACTATATTGGAAGATGCGCTTGAAGTAAGGAATTGCTGGCGGAACATACTGAACATCAAGGATTACGATGACTATAACTTTATCAACGCGTATAGCTTAGCTTTGGTGATGATATCGTTGATTTGGAACAAGAAGAGAAATAAGAAAAGCAGGAACATTACACAACATATCCGGAGAGTTAGTATTTTTGGGCGTTTTGAATCACTTTCCTGCTTTTCTTAGGCTGGTTTGACGTCAGATCTTCCTTTAAGGAGACGAAAATTTTTTGGTAGAATGCTTAACAGAGCATTCCAATGTGTTGCATTCTGAAACCGAATTACAAAATGATGTTCTCATCTGATACGAAAGGATGACGTAAGCATCTAAGGAGTAGTACCTATAGCTATAACCTATTAACCCATTCTTTGCCTTATTACGCTTGACAACCCTCTTCTTAAGAAGGGCAACCACTCAACAGAAATAAGTGCTAACCTAACAGAAATAAACTGCTCAACCTCAACCGATGCGACAAACTATTCCAAAATGCCTTCGCTGAGTGACGGGCACGTGTTCAAAGGTTATTCAGTGAACTATGTGTTTCTTGAAGACGAACACAGCCCGAAAAAATTTGCTTTCATTATCATTATTATGATGTTTTTAAGGATAATATCAGCGCCATAGATTTTTTTATAAAGATTTTCAGAAAGAACGATGGCTTCAATATTGGTTTCAATCTTCTCGCTTTGGCAGTTTCGGTGAATATTGTTTCGTAACGACCTTCATTGTAGTTAAATAAGGATCACACCAGGTCCAAAATAGCCAACAAAAAGAAACCGCTCCCTTATGAAAGTCATTAAAATTATCTAAAAAAAATTCGCGGACTTCTCACATAACTTTTTTGAACAAAATGTCTATGACTATGTGGCTCAATTTAAGAGAAAGCCTTTGTTTAAAACTATTTCATTCATATTTAAAAACCTAATTCTTGTAAAACAAAGTACTCCCAAGTTCTCTTTTCATTCTCTAATTGTCCAATAAAATGATTGGACTCCAATAAAAGGATTGGAAAATCAAAGAAAAGACAATTAAAGAAAAAATTGACACTGAAGAAGACACTGAACAACTTACTTCCGAAATAAATATCCGTCAAAATTAAAAACATAGCATTTTCGAATGGAAAATCAAAAACTAGACTCTAATTTAGAAGGGCTAAACACGGGAAAATACACACAATTTAAAGTTATCTATTTTATATTGCATGGTAAATAATAAGATTCCCTTTTCTTTGTATTGCTGTTCACATCTGTAGGCTTAAACGCTGAAAAGGCTTTTATTTTAAATTTAGAAAACTAGGTTAAAATTTAGTTAATCCACGTATTATACTCAAAATAATGAATTTTCGGCCAGTTTCCATTAACTTGTGGCTGCATATTTATTATTCGAAGCTATTGCTTTCACATCTTTGTTCCAAGCAAAAACATTGAAATTTAAAGTCTGATGCATATATAATGAATTAATAAAATTGAAATAGAAATCAAAGCCACTTTACATATGATATGACTAACTAATAGTGTAACAACCAAATCTATTGAATCTTTCATTTTACTAAGTGATCAAAATTAAAGATTGCTTAAAGTTCAATCTAATGAATGGAGAGAATTAATAACTTTCCACTTTTTTCGGGGCATCATTCGAATGTTTGTAGATTTTATGATAATTCTCAATGTATTTACGAGGTTGTTTGAGGTGCTTGAGGAAGAAATACTATGTCCGCAAACGATAATGTGAGTAAGTAATCTTTTGATGAGTATGTACTCTTCAGCTCAATGAAACGAAAGTTTACCAGTTGTTTTTAACTCGTGTCATTATTGGCGTTGCTAAAATAAAGCCAGATTTCGTCAAAACGTCTGACTCCACATAAAGAATACAACTGTTTTGTAACGTTCAAAAAACCAGCATTCCACATTTAATCCAAATATTGAGTTTTTATTATAATTGCAAAAGCGGCTTGCACAGATCTCATGCCCTTTTTTACATAATCCTTTTATTAGCTTTGACTTTTCCAAGAAAAGTAAAAAACAAGAGGAAGGTGTGTCTAAAATTAAGAACATTAACATTTTCCTTCAGAAGACAACAAATGATTGAAAGATTAAGAGAAGACTCGAAGCGTTAAACATGGGGATAAATAAGGCTCAAAAAATTATCGAGAATCATTGTAAATAAAAAAGGAATGAGGAGATTTCCATTTAATGTTTCGTCGTGTCATTTGGTTTCTTCTGAAACGGAACTCTTGAGAACGGCTCTGTCATTATATTATTTAATTTCATTTATAAAAATTTATTTGAAACATTAAACAGGTGGTTGAACTTTTATTTGCTTACTGTGTTGCCTTCTTTTATAAATGAAAGAGCTAGTGGTTTAAACCATCTTAGCAGCACCGCGAATAGATCATACATCGGGCTCCGCATAAGAACCTCAGCTTCAGGCACAAGCTGTGGATGCTTGCATGGAAATTTGATGGCATGCGATATCAGGGCTGTAAAACTCGTGGCGTAAGTGTGGCGATAGAGTCAATGCTTCTGTACGGCTCCGAAATTAAGGATTACGTTCTTAGTAAGAGATCGCACTAAGGGAGTTTTGCACAAATAGAGCTCTGTGAATTGCGGCTGTACATTGCGCTGGATCTGAACCAACGCTGCTGTTCATCGCGACAATGGTCTCTCGTCGATGAACGAAAGAGAGTCTACTTACAAAGGCGGTAACCGGAGAGAGAAATAGTTAGCCGAGAGAATAGAAGATCGGCCCTAGCCGTAGCGTAACAACAAACAGCGATAACACTCCGACCATCGATCAATCTAACTGATTTTGCAGAATTGTAGGAGTGTTAGTAAAAATATTTATTTTTTGCTCGTTTTGTTTACAAGCACAATGTAAACAGATAGACAAAATAGAGAAAAACAAACATTTTTACGAACACCAATGCAATCTCCAGAATTTTTTGAATACCGTTAGATCGGTCGTTTGTTCGGAGTGTTAGCGCTGTTTGTGTTTACGCTATGCCCTAGCTTTGTGGCGATCGTGAAACACGAAACGTCACAAAGACGCCACTGCTCAGTTGGCACAGTTATTCGCAGTCTCACGTTAATAAGATGGAAAACTCGCCGCCCACAGATTGATTATCTCGCCCGGGGATCACAGATGACGCGTAGAAGGGGAAGATGAGCCGGGCACTGTTTGCATCCTTCCGATAGGTGTGCTCTCTCCAGAAAATATAATGGGAAAGATGTTGACATCAAAAGACAATTAGAACTGCATGTCACATTATGTATGGATAATGCAGAGGGAAAGAAATAGAACTACGTCTAAGTAACAACAAAAAGTATTATACAACACAATGTTATTTATACGAAGTTTTGAACTACATTCCCACAAAAACTCTTCGAGATGTAAATACATATAAAAACTATATAGTGATGGAGTAGAAGATGAAAGTTATGACGCTGTAGTACATGACAGATGTGGCGCTCAAAAATGATAGAACACAAAGGCCTTATATACACCTTAATATGATATTCTTCCAAATCACGTTTTACCTTCACCTCCCTAAGTGGGTACCTGTCATAATAATAACGTCTGCTAGTTCGACATCAGACGAATTTATTTTATTAACGCACCCACTATAGGGACTGGAACTTTGGACTCATCGTAAGAGAAAGCAAGTGTTCTTCTGATAACATTGACGCGATGAATTCGAAATGCCATCTCATCGGCATTCTAGAAATTTTTGGCTTTTTTGACATGTTGCATTTTTTCATAGTCGATACAACTTGCTAGGTTTGAGCGCAGAAAAGATGTTTTGAAATGCCAGAAACTTTATCTCTAAATTTTATCAATTACAGACATGTATATGTGTATGTGTAAGTTAACTGAATTTTAAAACTTTTTAATACCAATTCTTCAAAGTTCCCATATTTTTGTAGTGTTTTATTGAAATCACAAAAAATGAGTATGCAACTCTTCTAAAAAACTAAAGTTCTAAGTGAAGTTTCGGTGTTATTTGATTTTTGTGATGCAGGCGTATACACTATTATGAAAGTTAGGTTACATGTAAAATTAAATATAGTAGAACTTCAAATATTGCATTCTCACATCACGCTTCATGGACATGGACTTCATACACTCAAAACGAAAATATATCGAGAACTAAAAGTCATGTTTGACTTGCTTTGGATACTTTTCAGCCGCAGGATACACGACGCACTATGCTGCCCTGAATTCTAGTCCGACGATAGAACTCAAGGTAAACATCAGAAAACTTAGACTTAGTTCACTTTGAAGATATGATAATTAAAAATTTGAAAAAATGCGTCTGAGCATTCAATAGATGCATTCTTTTGCAGATTATAGTTGGTGAGGTATCTTGAAAATGAATATTGTTGTGGAATTTCAATTGACCCTTAAATGGCTAAAGTTATGCCGACCAACTCATCATATCAAGTATTGCACAATCTAAAACTTTGAAAATCTAAAACTTTGAAAATATCCAAGGATCAAACTCACCTGTCTTCCTACATCTTGACAGACACACTAACATTTCCTCATTCAAATAAGTCCTTTCATCAGTACCGCACACTGGGTCATAGTTTTTCTTATTTTTCTCCAAACAACGACTCGAGCAATCTCGCGGCACTGTATAACGTTTACTTTCTAATAACCGAATCGCGTCTTGGGTTGAATAACCCTTTTCACTTAGTGCGGCCACACTGGCCATACTTGCACTGGCATGACTGCCACTGTTACTATTATTATTACTACTACTGCTATCGCTATCACTGCTACTGTTATCACTTTCATAAACACGATATTTAACAACTTCTTCGGAACTGGTTAACGGCGGAGGATGCTTCCTTATAGCATCCTTAGTGGTAAACTCGAAATTCTGAGTGGTGAATGTGTGGTGATGCGCTGTTGATTCTCTCCGTTGTGGTTGAGGCAAGCGAATCTGAGACATAGCCGTAGGTCGAACATCATGCTGAGGATGTTGCCTGACAAACTTATATTGGAAGTTACTGGCCTCGGTATGATGATCTGGCTCCATCTTTGGCAGGAAGTATTCCGGACGTTTCATAAAGTTCGTGTAGGCCTTAACTTTTTCATTGAGCATCATTGTTTTCTTTGGCAACGATGTCAGGAAGAACTGAGGCGAATAGGTCAATTTTTTCATAGATTTATGCATACTCTTCAAATCCTGGTAGTTGGTCGCATTCTCGTTCGGCACATCTTCCACCGCTTCTGTTACCTTAGGCAGGTGATAACTTGCTCCCAATGTGGCCTGTGCTATAGGCTTTGCTGCTCGTGCCGCTGTATTCGATGGAGGATCATATATAAAAGGAGACGCGACAGGACGATTTCCACTTGGTATTGTATGGGGGATTGGACGGGAAGGCTTAAATTGACTATCATAGTTATAAGGAGATGCTATTGGATGGTTTGATTCGACATTCGTGGACAAAGGTTGAGCTCCGAATGACGCGAAGGATGACTCATATCTTTTGGATGAAGCGCCATGTCTAAAAGATGATGGTTTGTTGACGGGTGGCCTTACGATCACTTCGCCTGGATGAAGCTGAACTGATGGTATAAACTTCTTCTCATTTTGTCCATTTTCCTGGTAAACTTGTAAAACCGGCTCCGGAGTCGGGCGATCGTGGTTATTTCGACTGAATATGTAGATTTTATTCACTGGCGCCTTCACTTTCGACATAAGAATGGAGTTAACCAACGCTCCCAGTGACTGAGTTAGTTCTCCTGGAGAATAAACTGTGCTAGCGTGGAACATTCCATTGCGCGGGTGTGTGTTGTAGACAGGATTAATCGAATACGTTTTCATTTCAACGGGCTGGTGATACATATGGCGATAAGGCGCACTGTAAGCGCGTCGTTTGGGCGATGGGTCTGTAATAGGTTAAATGTGTTTTGAATACGGTTTCTCACGGAATGATAAGAAAACTCTCAATCTAATTGAAATACCTGGTGGCTTGTCTAAAATAGTGGCCGTTACTTTTGGATCGTCATCTTCCTTGTCGATAATACTGATTTTAAGTACTTCTCTGCGTGAACGCGCATCGTCTCCTGTGCATTCTCTCGCTGCTAAGATACAAACGAAACGATTATGGATGTAGTAATGATAAATTGCAGATAATATGCTCACCATTTAAGATAGCTAAACTTAACAGCACAACAACCCATCCGTTCATTTCGCAATTATTACTTTTTCACAACTTTAAACAATGGCTGCTCGTCTTAGCGCGAACTTCTTTTCAAGAAAATTAACTGCAGTTTGCCTAATGCTGTTGTACCGCTGAAGGCTCGTGGATCAATGATAAAATTCGTATTAAATTCCAACTAACATCCGACCACTTAAAATGCAAGAAATTATCCAAAAGACCAAAATCGACCAAGCGTACAATCTCACGCTAGCCCCTTCCGCTCCATTCTGATGAGCAGCCACGAATAGAGGCGGACAGCTGGAATACCTTTTTGAGCTACGCCAACATTTTCGAGATTGTAGCTTTACTCCAAATCGTAGTTACAAGTCGTCGAACTAGCATTCATCAATTCCGATATCTTTGATACATGTATCTAACAAATTACATTCATGGGGACTATCCCGTATGTGAAATAATGGGATGGACGTTCTAAGGTGGGAAGATAGATGGAAAAGATATTCTATGCTTGGATGCTGTTAGAATCTCTTTGATGACATATTTATATTCACAATGTAACCCACTTAGTTTATTTAGTAAAATCTTACAAAATCATTAAAATTTCAAAAACATGTTGAAGAAAAGAGAGTTCAATATTTGATAAGGTTGATCTAGATTTCACTGCATCGACGTATATTTTATGTGACGCCGAAATCTAAGACAATCTCTCCAAATATGTAAGATTATGAATGGTTTATGATAGCCGTACAATCGTCTTCAATTAAGCATATGAGTGAGGGTACTTCCGCGATAAATAAACTCTCCGTGTGACGATGTCTCTTATATTTGTTTACATTCTTTAGGTAGACATCAATGCGCTGTGTCTTCATCGGCAGCGATATACCTCGATTGTGGCCACCAACAAAAGCATATTTTGCAACAAGACTCTTCGAAAATTGTTTTGTACTTCCTGCTGAGGAGCTAATACGTGTTGAAGTGCCCTTTGTTGCAGCTGAATGGACGGAGAACATCAACTCATTCCAGAATAAGAAAGAAATGGTTTAAAAAATAAAAAAGGCGCCTTCCGAAAGAACACCCGGCAAACAAGCATTTCTGCGTCTATTTCCTGCCTTCTTCAGTGCTTTCGTTTCTTCCTATTTGGGAATAATTGAATTTTATACAGCCGTCATTTTGTGAAACTCGCTGGAATTGATGAGACCCAGCAGAGCTTGTGAAATATACTTGTAACAGGGCTTGAAACGCTACCAAAGAACTTGTACAATACATCTGATATCAAGAGCAGATGTTGCTGGAGTTGTGCCAACTCTTTATAATCCCTTTTCATAGAAGAGGCGACAAATTGTAATGTAAAAAGTAGCATACTCTACTATGTAGAGCTTTCAGAGTCGGTTTAGTTTACATTCATTTTTTAACAAAAAAGGCTTCAAAGTTTGAAAATCGCCCAAATTGATAGGAACCAAATCATGCTCAATTTTTAACGTTGATAACAAGAAAACTCCAAGCGAAGATATTATAGATGAGATAAGAAATATCGTTTACTGATACCCTTAACACAACGATTGAGGAGAAGCAGGGTGATGGGCTTAACCCACTGCTTTTAAACCTAGCCCTAGATTATGTAATAAGGAAACTTCCCATTGATATAAGAAATATTATTCACTGGGTATTATTAACTAACGATGACATTCACATCTTAACTCGAACCCCATTAACCATGCAATAAGTAAAAAAACCTGTAGGGTTTTAAATTAAGAAGGGTAAAAAAAGGGAACGAAACCTTACCGGGATGATAAAATGTTGAATGATCGAAGAGTAGAAAACGTAGACGATTCCCATTTGACTTGTGAATTTGTAGAACTTTTGAAAAACGGCAACGATCTAGCTGAAATAAATAGAAAAAATAGTTCATGTATAAGACATTCTCCTAACTAACTTCTAAAGCCACATGCATACCCCAAAGAATAGAGCTCGAAAGTTGTTGAAATAAATTGATAAATTATAAGTTGTTAAAATATTGAAATACAATTGAATTTTTGTTCCTTTAGAAGCAAAACAAGAAGGAAGGAAACTCAATCAGACCTCCTTCGATCAAATAATGGCATATAAAATACAACCACGGGTTGTATGAGCTTTTTATCAGAGATAGTCCGAGATTTCTAAGATTATATAACTGCGTAACTCCGAATGGGTGTAGTAGGTGTATGTAGCGGATAAATGAAGACTGGAATCTACGAAAATATCTGCAGGTTGGCCCGAGGGACGAAGAACAGAAGAAGAAGAAGCCTAAGAAGCCAACTCGATTGATGGGGATGTCGTTGTGTACGGACTGAAGTTTCAAGCGAATATTAATGCGTATCTCATCGCACCTTTGTCCTTTTAACCTAGCATAGCCTCCATATCCATCTTCTTTTATTTACGAGTATTAGTACATTTGGGAGAATTCGCATTGGCACAATAGAAGATCTACTACAAGGATTTTAATCTGGTTCGGTCTTTTCTTGCAATTGAAATTAGAAGCTATTATATTATTCGCCTTTAATAAGATTACGTAATCCTTACAATCATCTTCAAGTTGAACCTCTCCCAACTAATTCAGCGATACTTAAAAAAGCATTCGAAAGATGAAATGTGCGTTCATATTTATTTCTGTTTTTGTTTTTTACTATATTAAGTAGTGTGATTTTTCATTTTCGTAGCTCTATACAAACATGTTGATATGAAGTAGATAAACTAGTGGTTTTCCTCAGGATACGATCGAAATGAGATTGTAATAAAGCCCTAATCTGTCACTTCAAACAGAAATGTAACTTCAAATCAAGTGATCTTGAAGATTTTCAAGTTTTATATCGGAGAATACGGAAGGTAGATATTCCTACGGTTGTAAGGGATAACTTAAGGTGTCTTAATGCTTCACCAGCCAGCCCCTATTAAACCAGTAAACTGGTCCGATCATACCAATGGGGAACAGGTAATACCGGTAACTGATAAATTCATTGGTCCATTCAGACCACTACTGGTCATCAGTTATCCATAGTTCCTGGATATACCTCCAGGGTTTATGTTTGAGGAATGACTGAAAAAGATACTTCACACTGAAGTGTCTAATAGGCACGCCCATAATGCTTTGAACTGAGATTCTAGTTCAACTATTTTTAATAAGTGTTTCTGCGGATTCCAGTGAGTCCGTCGGGCACACTGGAATCAGAATTGAAGCTCAGCATTAAGGAGGAATCTTTTTCGAACTAAATCTACCCGCTAATCCACCCGAAAATACTGATCAAAGTTTTTCTGGTCCGTTATGAGTATCTTCTATAGATTAATTAAAACGATCGAATTCCTAAAGCTATGAAGTCTTCTAAAGAAAGTAAATTTAGCCCATTGTCAGCAATCAGTTGAATTTCCTCCACTTGTTACTTTCAATATTCATGCTAAATACCGGAAAATCACTTCCAAGCGACTAAGCTAAGCATATTATTGTGAGTACTTCTTAATACACAGTATATGTAAATAAAATTTACAATGCAGTTTGTATATGAGTGCGCGATTATTTACCTTTCGCGAAAATCTGTTCCAGTGGGTTAACAATAGAAGTATACGAGCAATTTTCAGTGCGTATCTCCGCACACGTTAAGACCATGTAAGTAATTTCCATCAGCTTTTCTCCGTTTTTAATGATTATTCTGGTGAAAACTAGCCGTTGATTAATTCGAATTGATAGTGTTTTGTTTTATTTGGTTTCTTATAGGTACGGATCTTAGCTCCTCAATATTTCTCAAATCGAAATGGTAATTTGGTTGAGAAATTCAAATTACTTTAGTTTCGAGCGGAAGCGGAGCGATAAAAGAACTGAAGGTACTCCGTCTTGAGATGGTCTGCGAAAGGTATTTTCCAGTACAGTTATCAGCCAGGTGATCGACACCTTTCTCCAATTTGCCACGTCCAACTGAATTAGAATCAAGTTTGATCTGATGCCGGAAAAATGTTTGTTAAGAGTTTTTGTTTACATCTTTCCGATTTTCTGTGCTGGTTGGACACAACAACTCTACACTAGGGAATGGGAGGTAGTCATCTTCGTATGGTTCAATTTAAATTCATGTTTGTAGGCGAACATTGTTTTGTGATGATAGTGGCCGAATTTTCTCTTTCATTTTCATCTTAAATACACACCGCAGCGTCACATGCTCTGGCTGTAGCCGCGGCAATTTGTGGCTCATTTAGGCCAATATTATAAAATAATGCTGAAATTTATTCACCATAGACCAACAAGAGAAGTAGCCAGACAATAAACATTTTATATTATTTCCGAGAAAATCATACAATGAAATAATTCAGGAAGGAGACTCCATTACAGAAAACGAAAAGATTTGTTTAATTTACTTTCATGTTTCTGTCGACCTCGAAATAATGTAATAGCATCATTAGCGTCTCCCATACAAAAGCGATGTCTTCATTCTTAAATTACTTTCCATTTTCAGGTTGAAGCGAAAATCTTTTTGAATTTCTTTCTGCTTAAAGGCTAAATAGTAAAAAGAAACCATTGAATTATGGTCGCTACGCTAGAAAATAATTACAATAATTCCGGCATAAAACTGAGTTGAAATCTGCTTAAATGCGACTAATTATCTGTGGTAAATCAATCATTTGCTTGTAAATAAAATGAAACCTTGAACGTGAAATTGCCATACTCAAATTGCACTTAGTAAAGGTCAAAATCTAGAACTACCACATTCCGAATTATATTCATTCAGCCAATATCACCTAACCTTTCTGATAAAAATTATATCACAAGTTCGAGATATAAGGTTATCAGATCTGCTCGAAAAGGGTTGTGAAAACAGAAAAGACATCATTACAGCTCGAAATCAACAACACATGAGATTTTCCCATTAAATATTTGATAGGAATATTGTAGTTATAACCTCGGGTAATACAAATTGTGCAGGCCTAGCAAGATAATAATAAAATAATAATAATGATAATGAGAAAACACAATTTGAATCCGTTCTATTTCATTTTCCAACATAATTTCCGCAGGAACCATAATAATATTATTCTGAAGAGGTTGTCGAGTAGTTCCATTATATTGACTATTCATGGTGGGAGAGGATTATCTCTTGTTGTTCAGGATTATCTCTTGTTCTTCACGCAAAATAATAAATTTAAGTAAAGTCTACCTCACATAACCTAAATAAATGTAGGTTATGAGACAACGCCTAGAACTGATAAAAAGCATCCAAAAAATATAGGTCAACATATTTTAGCAATGGTTAGACAAAGGCACTAACAATCTTGGAAACGTGGTATCGGTTTTCGCAGACCCTTAAAAAAAAGTACTGCATTTGGTGTTTTGGCTAACACTTCATCTTCACTCCTACATAACATAAGTTTTCAGAAAAATTCAAAAGGTACTCATAATTTTTTCTCATAAACTCATTCTGGTTGACTGCCATATCCTTGTTTATATTTTCCCCAGCCATTATGAAAACATAACCTAAATCAATTTGAACACCCGTAAACCCAGGAGTGAGCTCCTAGTCAATTACAAAACAACGCTAACAGTTCTAACAAGCTGCCGTTCTAACGAGGTTTTCTCATCCCATTTTGATTACTTCGTTTTATCAAGAAAAATACTCTCAGAACGTTTCAGTAGAAATTCGATGCAACTATAAATCAACTATTTGTTGCTCTATCTCTTTCTTCGAGATACCTCTCGAGAGTGCTATCACTGTATTTTCCCTATTGCGTCATGTATACTACGCCATGAAGAAGTGTACGGTGTAACACGCTTTCAATAGTCGGCAGTAGTATCACTTTGGTTACTTGCTTTTAAGTCAAAAAAAGCATTTTAAACCTTTTTTCCACATCAAACCTTCTGGTTGGCCTTTTGCATTCTAAATGTGTTCTAGGAGTTTGATATTGCTCATTGTTCCTGGGAATCCCGACACAGTAATTGCGATATAATTGCGTCTTTTATTTATTGAGCATGATTTTTTTAACAATAAGCATAGCAGTTCTTGCATGTTTAGTTTATGGTAGTTTACTTCGTGGACGTCATAGCTCTTAGTCTGCACAAAGTTTTATCAATTTATTTTCGGGCCATTAAAACTTTTAACTGACTAGTATCAAGATCCCGGATAGTGGAATTTAAGCTTGATTCGTAATACATTGCCATGAGTTAACATCCGCACAACTTTTTGTATGTTAACTTTTAATTTCGTTTAACACAAATACTCCTTAATGCACCAAAGCTCACATGATTTCTCTTCAACCGTAGGAAGAATGCAACGTGCAACACAAAAAGACTGTCATCAACCGCGTGTGATTGTTGACATGTTAACAAAACCGAAACACTTTCATGATGAGTTACTTTCCCACAATCATGAATAAATAATTTGTTCCGAATTTCAGTCAGAGATTACAGCGCTACATCAATGGTCGGAACTATTAAGGTCATGGCTATGTGCGACCTTATTAAGATTATAGAAAAGAGTTCACTGTATCAAAACCTGGCATAGATTCGTTGAAAATATTCTGAAGATGGCATTCTTATTGATTTTCGGAAGAATTCCAGCATTGATCAGTTTTGATGGTTTGGAGAAATTTTAGAATATTCGTTGGAATTTAACCTGCTTTCATGGTTTGTATTACGATAAGAGCCAACAAAAGCTACTGGTCCCATCGAAGTGTTCATAAGCATATGATGATCTTATTTGAAGAAGAATACGATTTGGAGGAAATATAAATTTAAAAATTGTTTGGGGCATTGTCATGAGTTGTACTCGTAAGGATTCAAATGTTCGATTTGCAATTTTGAAAGCAAACGCTTGCAAGCGAGTTTTGATGCGGAGATCCGAATCATTAACATTTTTCAGTATCAGAAACGTTGAAAAATCAGCAATTGTAAAGGATATACCTATATTTTATTTTTCAATGAAACCAAGTTTTCAAGGCAATTTTCTTAATTAAGGATAAAACAAAGTTTTAAGTTAAAATTGTGAGAAAATTGAATTGTCGGGAAATTGTGTGAAAATCAATCTGCTCAAGTTTCAATGACTGCTATGGATTATAAGCTGCTTGAAAATTTGTACAAATAGCTTAGTTCGATAATGCATTCATGATTTTTCATGATTCGATGCACACTGTTGCAGATTTGTGGCTTAGATCCAACAAAAATCTTTTCGACCACAAAATCTGTGATTTACAGAAGAATAGACAAATAGAGTTAAAAATTAAAACACGCTTTTTAAAGTAACTCATTTTGGGGATTTATTGTAATGAATAAAATTATCTAGCAACTGGATAGATTAAACGAGAACAACAAGTCGCTTTCTATTTTGTGATTGATTGGGCTTACTAAGTGCCCGATCTTATCAATTTCTTCGTACCGAGTGAAAAACTTAGTTTAATAACTGAATTAATTTAGTAAGGCTTTTTATTTCTTAAGTGGAATACAAAACTTTATCTGCTGGGGTCGAACGTAGATGCAATAGGACTTAAGCAATTCAATCGCACCCACACCCACCCACACATGGCCATTTGTACGTTGACTAGGTGCGGAATTTTGTATGGAAGTCCGGATTCGTATAAGGCCGCGCGTGAAAACAGTCTGTGAAAATTAGCGATATTTCGGATTATCACAAGTTTTTCGGAAACACTTGCCTATCGTGGACACAGCACACTTCCGCAAAATTTATCTTAAAGCAAATGTGTGGCGTCATGTGAAAATTTATCGTTTTCTAACATTCCAGTCGTACTTATGAGCAAAACGTCAAATTTTCCCGATTATACATGTGACTCTTGGCATAAATAACATCTTGATCTCACCTAAAATGGTCCCAAGACTGGTTGGAGAGGGAGAAGGAGATGGTCAGCTGAGTGCTTTTTGTTCATAAAATAACAGAAAAGAACAGAAAAGTACAGAAAATCGCACTTTTTGGGGATGATTTTTACGTGAGTGAGACTTCATGCCCTCCATCCAACTAAGTTAAATATTTCAACTCGAGTTGTTTCTGTCTTTCTATTGCTGGAACGATAAGGTCACCTATTAGAAACATTAAAACTCTCTTCGACGCAAAAGCCATCAAAAAGAAAATAGAAAATAGAAACACAAATCCTAGCTAGCTAATAAAGCAAAGACATGCGAGAAAGAGCGTGGGCAAAGTAAACGACGAGGTGAGGAGAGAGATCCAGAGCAAAACTTTTCCGGTGAGAGTTTATATGTAAGTCATTGTCGTATGGTATAAACAATTTAAAAGAATTTTAATACGCAGCTTCGTCAGCATGCCCTGTAAACTATGTGCTTTGTCTACAAATTAAGGACGCACCAGCCGATTTTCATTGGTTACCTACTTATAGGCTTCAACACGACACTAAATAAACAAATTTCCCACTAATGAGAAACAGGTTCGGCTTTTTATTTTTCGTTATGAAAACTGGAAGAGTTACTATACAATACGGCAAGAGATTGATTATCATAAATTTTTATATCGTTGAGCTTAATTTCAATCCAATACTAGTCCCAAATGGTGAAAAATAAAGCAGAATAAGGTAACATTCGTTCTCATATGTTCAACCCCAATTGAAATCAAAGAAGATGCAGAATTGTTTGATTGAACCTGCTTATAAGTTTAAGGTGTTGTTATGGTGGAGCAGTTAATTTGGAACTTTACATGTGAGCCAAGCTAGAGCCATTTTTGTTTTCAACATCTAAGAAAAACGAGGTGGTGAATTGCGCTTGACCCTGATATGGATTTGGGAGCTGATGCTTCGATACCAGAAACATCAATTTAACTATCACTGTCACCAGCAACACTCAAAACACACATCTATTGCAAAGATGGCGAGTACTCTAACTACAACAATAAATCCGTAGTACGACCGTCTAAAAAGCCCCAGTAGATGTTTAAAATATAGAGTCAATCTGAAAAATGCAGCACAGTCGCAATTCTTAAATAAATTATTCAATAAGAGTTATATTTTACTGTCCGTCATCTATACGATAAAGATAAAATACAATAAAGTGCGCAAAAATAGGAAACTCGATTTTTTTATATTTTTCTCGGAAAATAATTCACAAAAAAAACGATTTTCCGGCCGTCAGAGAAACATAATCCCTTAAAGCCAAAACGTCCCCACTATGTCCTTTACGATAGACCAAGTACATCCCGTAGTTTGGAGAGCTCATGTCTTAATCCAAGATTTTCTTGCCAAATACTTGAATTCTTTGACTCGAAAGTATTGTTCCGCAAATATAAATTCGCTGGATAATGTTTCATCTGTTTACTTTCGAAGAACCGATAATCACTTTAATAATCAAAACTTGCAAGGTTGGTAAAGATAAATGCATCTTTTCTATAAATGCACAATAATCAACATATCTTTAAGATTAAAAATTATCACGTGCCTAAACATCAGTTAAACCAACTGAGATTACAACAATCGAATTTATTGTCATATTGCAGTTTTAACGAGGAAACCTCATTTTTTGAATTTTTAAATTTTGACAAAACTTGAGTTCGCAGAATTTAAGTTCTATCGAATTGATTTCATCGTTATCGACTTCATACATGCAGATTTACTGAGACCACGAAAATTTACAAGCATATTAAAATTCAAATTTTTCGATGATACGATTCTTCGCATCAGCGCGAAAATTGTAATTTAAGATGACGATTTCGTGCAAAAAAGTAATAAAAGTCCTGTATAAGCAGGAACATTGCCTTCGTGCCGAACAAGTAAGTTGTAAAAATGGAAACACAACTGGCGGTAATGACATTGAAATGATTTTATTGAACCGCGAAAGGTTTTCGAACTTAATCTCCGTTTGCATATTCAATAATTTAAACCTTCGGCCAATATACCTTTGAGTTTGGCCAGTCGAGCATCATTAAAAAGTTCGAGCAAGAAGACTGCGAAAGTTTTTTGGGAAGATCACTTGCGGCTTGGTTAATTCAATGGTTTACATTTTAAACTAATTTTCAACTCATTCGGCTACGCGGACAAAGCGGCTTTTTTATATAAAGAATTTTATTTTATGCGATTTTAATTTGATACCTAAAAGAAGTATTTGCTCAATCGATACTTTTTTTGCGTATTTTTAAATATAAATTAGGAAAACTGAATTTATGCTGTTTGAATATAATTATTGTCACTAAATTCAAAGTCAATAACAACAACAAATTTCATTTGAAATTGATGAAATCTGGTAAGGTACAATTGTACATCTATAAAACATTTCGGGACAGCATTTTGGTCGTGAGATGCTCATCTCATTAACCCTCATATGTGTATATCACACAGCCATATAGATCGAGACGTTTTCGTGCTTTTTTAAGTTGGTGGATATCTAATTCTATGCTGACATTTTAAGTAGTTTATGTATAAGTGAAAGCTTTGTTACCGCCTCAAATAAAAATATCGAAAATATAAATGCAGGTTCAAATATAAATTTTTATCACCGTAAATTGCATCAATCGTGCAGACTGTGGACGAAAAATATCAGTATTCAGCTTTTCTTATCGGAAGGTAGCCCATAGGTGTAAAAAGTTCCTGAAAAAGCAAAACGTCAACTGTGTATACAGTTAACTTCTCAAAGGCGGTAAATGTGGAAAAATAACAATATTCTGCTTAAAATTATGTGGTATTCCATAAAAGCTCGGAAAAATAGGTACAGAAGCAATACATCTGTCAAGTAATCAACAGATAGTAGTGTTACAAAAAGATTGACAAAAAAGAGTTCATATATGCAAGAACGTAACTGAATTCAACAAGCTGAATCAGAGGAGATTCCAAGTGAATTAGAGGAGATTCCATAAATTATTTAACATTTCCACACATATGAGAGAGCATTAATGTACTTCTGTTTTGAATCATGATATTAACAATGCTATCGTCCAAGTTTTGTTTACAAATACAAATAAAAATCGAGTGTTAGCTGTTGAATGACATTACATTGAAAATTTGTTCTGGATTCACCTACTAACATTCTTATAGTTTGACCCAGACCGTAAACGTATTGATTACTTAGGCCTACTTTATGTGAAATAATCGATTCTCAAGTATGTATCGTGTTAACTTCTTATGTTCACAAACCTTTTCACAAATATTCAAGTGGACTAGGAAATATTTTTTTAATTTCTCAGGATTGATATATAACTAATGATAAGATTTTTGTGGAATACAGCTCAATCGATAATTCGTTGGAAGTGCTTACGCTGGCTGTAGCTACGTTATGTTCGAGGCTAGATCAAATGAATTAGGTTGGGCTCTCGAGCAATTTTAAAGGCTGCTTTTCTGATTGTGTGATTGAATTTCAACTGTATGAGAGGGGGCGTTGCTTTTTTACGAAACATATCTCTTGCCATTTAATCTATAATGATCTTCCGGACGGATAAAAATCGGACGCAAAAGCCTTTTATGCGAAACTTTCAATTTTTAGCTTGTATGTGGATAATGTTTCCAAGCCGTTGATCATTGCTTGGGTAACCTGAAATTTTCCAATATTAGCCTCAGAGATATAAACTCCTCTCTTTTTATGCTTCTCGTTAACATGCTTGATTTCAAACGTTTCGAAGCCTTTTCATGAGCGATACGTATTGAAGGACTGCTTGTGAACGACCTTAGGATCTAATGTTCATTTTTAATAATCATAACTTGAGAAACCAACCGTGGAAGTTATTTATGTGAAAGGAAGAAATGGTGTCAAAGGGCGACCTTCGCAACCTTCATCCTGCTTGGGTGTTCTGCCAACTTGAATAACTTGTTCCCGTGTATAATTGTAGAAAATTTAAAGGATAACACACAAAGAGTCGTTGAAAGTTTATATGAAGCTAGCGTATGAATTTGATAGATATCTTTCCAAAAAAGATATTACATATCATTTTTATTTTTCATCTTCATTATTTAAACGTTACAGGTTCTACTGCAAATATTGAAATGCATGAGCCGTCTCAATCAGATGATTTGTCTGACTTTAACACCGTGAGCTCGTGATGTTATTTTTAAGCTTGTATTCCTTTAACGACCATCATGATTTGAGCAACATTTAAACAAATCAGGTAAATCAAGGCTTTCGCACCACTGCATTCGTTTTGCTAAGAAGTAATAATTTCATAAAACTGTAGAGCAAACGATGTTGGAAGAAATATGAGCTGACGGAAATGTGAATCTATTCATCAGCTTCTTTGGTGAAATAATCTAAGATATAGCCTTAATGATTCACAGTGGTTCTAACTAGGTATTGCAGTTTCCGTTCTTGCACAAATCAAAGACACGCACCTCGAAACTTCTCGTGTAAGTTTCGCTATTTTTCTCATGATTGCAAAGAGATTACGCTAATACAATATTTGTCAAGTACTTTCGACAATGTCTTTAATTTCATTTCATTATGTGATAAGAAATTTAAATCAGAGATTGTCATTTATTCGCTCCAACCAAGCGTTGACAGCTTCACGCCTGTTTGTCGGTTGTTACTGTCAAATTCCACTACTACAATTGCACAAAGAAAAAATAACGCGTGAAAGGAGGACGACGTCGAAACGTCGCAGGTGAAATTCCTCCTATTTGCATTTCGTGCGGTTGTCGGTTTTCGCTGAATTTATGACTAAATTTGTTCATCTAGTCCGCATGTTTTGCTAGAAAACGTCCCATCCAACGGAAAAATGTCCGAAACTAACGAGCAGCAGGTGAGCGAGTGTTTCAATTTTAAGTGAAAATGTTGCGATGACAGTATGGAAACGACATCGCGGAAATCTCCGTAGCCAAGACGTGATTTTGTAGCAGTTGCACACAGGATTGCATCAGGAAGTAAATCGAACAAAAGCCGACATAAAGGATGATTCAACTAGAAGCCAGCAGCAGGTTGGGCCGGGTGCCTTCGACCACTGGTGGATCAATGGGAATTCAGTTGTCGCATTTGTCATTCATGATTTAGCTTTGTTGTTTTGTATTTACGTTGTTCGATTAAAATGATTTGATTTGCGTAAATTATTCTTTTTATTTTTAGACTGATATTTAGTTTGTCTGTTGGCCAATTTTTGTTTACGTTTCTTATCACGACGTGGGGAACGACTTTATTGTAGGGGGCTGTCACTCCTTGTCCCGGACTGGCGGAAAGCTGGTTATCTCCCGGAGCCTTATCAATGTTTTCCAATGATGTTTAATCGGAAAGTTGTCTCGGCTCGCCAGTTGCGTACGGACTGCATGTTTAATAGGAACACGGGTCTTAGGTTTTTCATTCTTGTTCGATTCGCTTGTTTCCGTTTCTCAAGTCAAACGGCTGTGTCCAACAGTCCAATCCGACTCATTTTCCTTTTTGTCTGGTTTCTTTGTTGCTTGCAATCCTGCGAATCTATCGGTCATTGGGTGGTGTGTTCACAGGGAGGCAGTGGCGACTGTGATATGCACTTGCACGCGGAAATCGAGGTGCTGAAGCAGGCGTTGGTCGACAAGCAAAGCCAACTAATTGCCATGGAAACAGCTTGTTTACGGGAGTCGGATCGCCAGGTGGAGCTTGAGGATAGTATTATCGCGTGGCAGGATAAGTACGACCGTCTGTATGAATCGCACAAAAGGGTACAGAAGGTGAATCAGACACTCGAGGATAAATTGCTCAAACTGGTCGACAGGAACTCTGGTGAGCGGGCACAGCTTACAAGCGACGTCGCCACGCTGAGCGTTCGCCTGGCACAAGCTAACTACAATATTGCAAAGCTGCAACACGAAATCGTGAGTACTTACATTTAGGATTGCATGCTTCCAGATCATTACTTCTGTAGATGTTTATCGAATCGGGTCTATTATTTTGAAGTTCTCGGTCTTATCTTCAGAAAAGATATCGATGATTCCTGATTGGAGAACGAAAGTTCTCTTCCTGATCAATTTATCACCCTCGAATTGGAAACCATTGAGGAATTCGATCATAAATAAATATAATTTCCTTCTAAATGGATTTCATTGAATTTTGTGTCGGCACTTTATGCTTGACAACAGTTCCGTAGCCAGATACCAAACTCTGGCTACCTTTAATCCTTTCATTTGACAAACAGACAGCAAAGCATACTAATAAAATCGAGAAAGGAACGCGGTAACAGTGCTAAGCCCATATTCTGAAAAAAATAGCTCAATACTACGTTACAGCATATGTTGCCACTTCAATGACAAATTTTATACACTTGTTGCTTCACTATGAGTCAACAAACTTTTCGAAGTGTTTCAAGTTGATGTTTCGTCCGATTTGAGATTATGCGACGCTATCAGCGGGGTCAAAAGTTGGTTGTGTGGCTAAGACAGCTACAGCAGGAAATATTTCGTAAAATTCGTCCACAAAGCGATAAAGGCACTACGTGGAGTAATGGTAAGTAATCAATGAAATCGGCATTCAACGTATTTCGTATCTCATGGCTTCTTATGACACGTTTAAGTAATTTCTTTTTAATTTGTTAATGCTTCGAACTAAGATCGACCCTCATATGAAGCTTCGTGAAAATTTATGTGGCACTAGATAAACGCTAAATTTTAGATCTTTATATAAGTATTATATATTGTAGAATTGTGTATAAATCGTTACTAAATCTTATTGTAATTATAGAAATACAAACGTTATTGTGTGATGGTACGAAATTGGTAAAATGTTAGTCAATGCGCAGTCTCATTGGGTTTTGTGACTATTCTTAAGTGTTGGCAGCCCAAGATAAAGGCAGAAAAATTTCAGTGATTTCCACCTTTCGCCATTGTTCAACATTTTCAATGATGTTTTATGACTTGTTCATTGCTACACTATTTCTGTTTGTGTACTTTGCAATAACAAAAATCATCCTGCGTGTACGTCTAAGTCGATTCAACTTCAAATCGCGCTAAAGCCTTTGACTTGTTTTTAATGCACTAAAGTACAGAAGTGAATTTCAGTGTTAGAACCTTAATTCGTTTCGCTCGTTTCTACAATATTGCTACATTTGGTCAACTGGCTATTAAACAACAAACTGGCTGCCAAAAAATTTTTTTCTTATTATGATTATTTTGGGCGGGGACGCTTATGTCTTTATGATTACACTAGGATGTAAATCCGTATTCAAACAGTAACAAGTTGAAGGATTTTCGTTCGAATTGCCTTTTTATCCACAGGCAAGTCCCGTCTTCACACTCCTAATGACTGGTTGAGGCAAAAACATAACTCCCTTAACATTTATTAATGTTTCTAACGATATTTTTTCCATAATCAATAAAAGGATGCTCTCATAAAACACAAATGTAGAAAGGTTCATGTATTTCCTACAAGTATTCCCTACAAGAATATTCGCTGCACTTCTGAAGGTAGCCAGGGTTTGTTTCACATCTTTTGTGACGATATAAACCAAAAGCAAGTTATGATTTGCCCAAGAAACCCAATATGTTTAAATTTAGGGTAAGACAAGTGTGAAAGTTAAAAAAGGTGGATTACTTATTAAAAGTACTTATTAAAATTAAAAGTGGATTACTTGTTTACAAGGGAAGACAAAATAGCAGCGCGCATGAAATGTCCATCACACGAATGTCATTACGAAAAAGTGCGATTTCTTTGGTAATAAAACCACTAAAAAACGTACCAGAGCTCCTCCCTCTTTTTGTTTCAACCGAGTCTGGAACCGACTTAGACGAAACTACGGAGTTTTTTATGACAAGAGCCACACGTATTCTCTGTTCACTCATACGTACCAGCGAAACGTTAACAATTCACAAACTTTTACTTTGATTACGTACGAACGATCCGTTGACAAATCACAAACTTTTTACTTTGATTCCTTACCACTAACCTATTTTGGTGATAATCACTTAACTTTTTTGACAATGCAAGTTTACCACACGCGTGATGAACCACTTGTTTGCAAACTACGTGATCTGCCTGCTTAGGGCCGTGTGTGTAAGAGTGCCAATAGAGATTATATCGAATTTGAAAAACTAAACTTAAAAAAATAGGAAAGTTACGAACAAAGGCATGAATGAGAATGGCAACGGATTAAAAGTATTGAAGCGTTGATGCCTGGACAGGCGACTCTATTTCAACTAGTTCTTGACGTCAGAGTCAGAAGACGTCAACGTCAGAAGAACATTGGACGTTCATTATGACGTAAAGAACTAGCTCAAACGGCGTCGCCTCAGCCAAGAATTAGGAAGCCAATTTTAATTGATTGCAATGCCGAGTATTTGGCGAATGCAAGGAATCAGCCAAAGCTTCATAGTATTATGTAAGGAATATCCGAATTTCCCCAAGAAGAAAGAACAAATAGCAACGAGATGTAATATCCATGTAATCTAGGTCATCATTGTTTGTGTCTAGAATATAGAATGTCTATATATTAAATGAGAAAACATAGAGCTTGGGATGTATAGCGAATAGCTATACATATAGAATCTTTTTGATACTACCGACTATAAATTGTGATCGGCCACATACTTCCCTTTTTAAGTAGGTATTTGCGACTTGACATTAGGAAAATACGTTATGCTCTAATTGACGATGCTAAGTGAAACTTATTTAAAAACCAGATTTTCTAGCCGAACTTTCAGCCATTTTCAAAATTTGGGAACATGTTTTCCAGTACCCTTCGGTTCATATTTTCTGCTCCCCGTTAACAGTCCCCGCAAAATGAAAGACAAAACCATTGAACGAGTCGACCGAGACGTAAATAATACTCCTCACGATTTTTGGCCTACAAATGAATTAAGTGCTTTGAAATCAAACATAAATCTTCCACAAACCTAATCAAGCACCATCACTGCAACGTTTTTTGAGTTACGAGCAAAGTGCCAGGAGCTTATCATCAGATAAGAATCCATCTCTTCAAATGCGATAAGCTTAAAATAAATAAACAATTATCTCCTCTTTGCTTTGAGAAGTTGCTCACAAAAAATGGCCTGTATTTATTCTCCGCTAACAAATAGAAATGATCTTAAAAATTTGTCTGTTTCACATTTATCCATTTTCTTTATAAGTTAAGTAAACGCACACGTTACGATATGTATATATTACAATATATGTTTTTGCAATTCTGAATGACCATGGTTGCTCAAGTGGTGAATGCGTTACATTGAATTTCATAGAAAGTTTGCAATGAGCTTCGGAAGTATAAAACTTCTCTCCTAACATGAAATACTTTTTTTTACGTTTGAAATAGCGTTTTATTAACCCAGAAAGGAATCGTAAGTTTGCTCATTACTTTATTCATTCCCTCCGTATGAAATTTGTTCATATCAAGTAAAAGAAACTTCCTACTAGAAATTGCATGTAAAATGCTGTTCTCAGCACTCCGGAACAGCTTTTACCCACGAGCAGATTCAAATTGCATAAAAAAGAAATGCATGTCTAGGAGTTTGTTGAAGCCAATCTTTATAAGGTTTAGACAGTGGTAAGAAATTAAAAGTATGTGAGATTCAAATAAATGTATTTCGTTAGCTTCGTTCAATTTAGAGGAAACTGGGAAAGTGGAAATTTGAAGTTGTACCTTGAAATGATGTTCTACTGTGAAATTTACAAGCGCTAATGAAGATTTAGAAGACACATCAATTGTATTTATATGTTTAACTATCCAATCTATACGCTCTTTAGAATAAAGGACCTAAAGTGACAATTACATTTTTATTTGCCATTAGCTATTAGCATCTTTCAAATATGTGTTGACAGAGAAGGAGTCAAATAGATATAAGGTCTACAAGTGCGTTAACGAAGATATAGTCAAAACATGGAATATGACGCATCTCGCTTACGTTCGAATACCACGCCAGGATGGTTAGGTTAGCTAGAACATCCATAAGCTTAACCATTATTTTGTCACTCAATTGCTAGTGCCCGAAGTTATCTTTGGGAAGTGTTAATGCCAAAACCAGCATAATTTTTTTTACCTTTATGATGTAATGAAGTTTTGCCTCACTACGTTGATGTACCTTCATCAACGTGATGAGACAAAAAAAACAAATAAAATCAAAACTTCAATACGCCACCAACGTCAAATAAATAAATAAACAAGTTGCCGGTATATTTATTATGCTCTATCGTTTGCCGAAGACGTCTCTATGAATCTCTATGGCGAAAGAGGAGCAAGGAAGAAGAAATAAAAGCAGAAACTGAACCGACTTATAAAAGGAAATACATTCAGAAGAAGAAAGCCCCTTTATTTTGACAACATTGACCGTCTGGGTAAAAGTATGTATTCTGCAGTATTTAATTGGGCTATAGTTAGACCAGGCTTAGTTTATTCAATATGTAATCTGCTGGGTGCAAGGAATAACATCTTATTTTCGATGCGATGAGGATTCTTGTTATTGCAAACTCACAAAAGAAAAGGCAAACAATTGCATTCCTGCCTACATGGGAGCATGAAAATGAGAACGTGTGGATAAGTGGAGAGATCACGATGGCTGGCTATGCAAATTTAAGTCTATCATGAGTAGATATTCACATCTGATCTCAGCTTCGTCTTTCTGTCCGATCTCTGAGCCTTGTGTGCAAGAAGCCCAGTCACAAAATCGGATATTATGTCTGTTCTCGTAGTTGATTCATTTAAATTTTACCTTATCATCCAATTACAAAGTAGAATTAGAAGTAGTGATAATACTAGAATATGACAAAAAGTGATGAGTTTAAATTAAATTTAAATTGGTGTAATTCGATTAAAATAAATAAGTCGCTTGACCTAGGCCTAAAAGCCAAGTATGAAGGAGGAAAAGGACCAAACTCGAGGTCGTTATGTTCTTGGAATACTAACAATTGGTGTAAAATTAAAAGTAGGAATTGATGCTCATAAATTGTACCACAAACAGATTATTTATTCGCGAACGGCGCTGAATTTGTCAAAAGTACGAATTGGTGTAGAGCCGACAATCAATCTGATGGTGAAAAAGTTGTTACCGAAAGCACAGGTCTAGGAATGCGACGAGACTTCAATGAAGGCAGACGTAGAATAGTTAAACGGGACGGGAGTCATAAGGTTGATCACGTATGGCCTGCTTATAGATCACGAAGAGTGTAAGCTTACGTTAAAGGTAATCAATCTTCGAAATGAGGTAAGCTTAATTGGGAGACCAGACAAAAGAACAATATTACAGGATAGGGCATACCTAACAAGTAAACAAACGTACCACAGACGTAGGGTTGTTGAATTTAGAATGAAGCCAGAGACTCTAGTTGCTCGAGTAATCACATTTCGGACATGAGTGTCAAATTTGAAGTTTTGGTCACAGATAAATCCTAGACTTTTAAAATTGGCAACAACAGAGACAGTCTGTTATTTCAACATGAACTAAAGAGCATTGGTAAGGTTTTAACGTCAGAGAAAGTCATTTTGTGGCGCTAGAAATACAAGCACTTAAAAAGCTAGAAAAACATCAGTAGCAAAAGGAGTACAAATCATCTCGTAGAAGCACAGAAGCCAGTAGTGACCCGATCGACAGGTAAGTTTTTAAACCGTCAGCATACGAGAGGCAGGGAGTGGAGGTTACAGAGGGAAGGATATCTATAAAAAAAAGAAGAGAAGTGGTCCAAGAATAGGACCCTGGGAGGGGGGGCACCAGGCGAAGAATAAACGGAGTTGAAGTAAAGTTGTAGTCGTGTTATAACAACAAGGACAATGGAAGCAATAAGGCTGAATCCGAAAGATAATGATCCAACATAAGAAGAACTTCTCATATCCAACGAGGCATATGGTTATTGACAATAGCAAATACATTGCACAAATCCGTGAAAATCACATCGACTTGGAACTGCCTGTGCAACACTTTATAAAGGTCATTCGTGAATGTAATCAAGTCAGTCATGCTGGAGCAACCTTGGAAGCTTTGAAGGAAGCCATGTTGTTAATGTGTATACTCCGCAACGACACTTAAGACCTTGATGGGTGAACGGATTTCACTACTCTAATCCCACATTTCAACCGCCATTTCCACGCATGGGACTTGTCAGCTTCATCGGCATGTAACTATTGCAAATTGTAGGCCATTTTGGAATGAAAAACACAGCAATATTTATCGTACGTGTATCGTAGGAACCTTCAGACTCCCAAACGGATATCGTCAGCAGCCATCGCTGCATTCACGCCCCTCAGCTCGGTGACATTAGTTTAATTTTAAATAAATATACGAAAAAGCATATACAGGAACTCTTGCGTGTCTATAAAAACATTATATTAATTTGAATCGAGCAAATAGGGCAATAAGGAAAAGTTCATAGGTTAATCATTTTTCATAATATCAAATTATAAAACTTCAAACTATTAATTACAAGGGCCCTTAACTACAGGGCCGCTAACGTCATTTAGGGAATTTTTTGTATCAGGCAATTTTCTGCTAGGATTACGAAACTCTGGGCGATAAATAAAAGATATTAGAAATGGAACTGATTTCGCTTAATCACAAACTCCAGAATGGTGGCATGTAGCCAATTTTTAGGGGTGTTTAGAAAAGTTATACGACGCGGTAGAACAAAACGCTTGAAGGAACTTTTCAAACTAAACACTTCCGAAAAGTGATAGCACTTCATTCTTATTTTATTATGTTCTTCGATTAAGATACCATTTGGTTAATTATGTGCTTACGGAAGTGCCTGTCAGGTGTTACAGAATCGATAATCGAAACAGTTCCAATATTACTAATTACGTACATCAAGCAATGGCAGCAGTTGAAAAGTTTCTTGTTTTTGCTTTGAAATCGTTTTATTACGGCTTAAGGATAAGCGGAATAATTGGGTTTTCGTACCAGCCTGTTAAATCTAGGTTGGTTGAATCGAAATGGTCCAGAAATTACTGTGGATTTACCGCACTTGCTGCCTTTTTATTCGGAGTGGTTTATGTGAAATCGGTATTTGCGGCAGTCAATTCCGAGGAAATGGACACTTTAGTTGACTTTGTATTTGGTACCAGGCTCATCGCGTATTACGTCGGCTATTTTTTGGCAATTCAAATTCAGTTTTGGAAAAGGCGCGCCCTGATGACGGCACTAAATGAATTGATTGCCCTTTTCGCAATCGTTGACAGTTGGGGAGCTCAAAGTAATATTTTCTGCTGGAAGTTCCTGCGCTTTATATCATTCAAACAGATCTGTTCGACGACACAAATAATAATTCACATATATCAAATGGTGACAACGTTCACAAAGTCACATTATCGATCTTTAGAAGTTACTTATATTGGATCTATGTCCGTTGCCGTCGCAGCTCTATCAAATGCAATTTATTACGGTCTTACACTTATGTCATTCATGTTCGGAGCAATCGTTGAAAATCTCACGTCGAAGTTGAAAGAAATGCAGTTTTTGTCGAGTGCCAGCTCGAAGCATGTGTTCAAATGTGCCGAGATCAGGAGCGAAATGGAGTACGTCTTTCAAATTCACTGTCGACTCCTGAAGACTTCCTATAAGTTGGTTGCATTTTTCCAATGGCAAATTTTGATTATGATGTGTAATGTAATGGCAAATATCGTAACAAAAGTATTCAGTTTCTTTGCATTAGCAGCAGGGCATGTTACGATCTTGTCCCTCCTTCTATTGACTTTGGAGCTAATTGACTTATTCTGCTTGATTTTCGCTTCCGACCTTTATAAGCAATCATCAGGACGAATAAACACAGCGTTCACGCCAATGATACGTCTAGGTGGCAACGATTCAAAAACACAGCAAATGGTAAGATTATTTATTTCTACACCTCCATAAAAGAAACCGTAAACGCAATTCGTATGTACATGCAGTTCTCCCGAAAATACATAATAATACTACACACTAAATTTAGTAATATTTAGGAGATATGTGTACATATATCGAGCATACTATAAATGAGAATGTTTAAGCTGTTTATTATTATTAGTTTGTTTAGTATTTTTATTTATTACTAACAAGATATGACCGTTTGCTAAAAAACTATTTCAAAATGGCTCCCGCTCGATTTCTCCCATTTCTTTGAACGCTTCTGTCATGCAAGACTTTAATCGGAATCTGCTTTGCTTTCTTCGCTTAATCAGCTTTCTAGATCTTACTATTTTGAAGAAGATCAGTGTATACTTTTTTTCTAAAATTTTCTAACCATTCAAGATTATTGAACTGAAACCTGAGCATACCGATGGGTTAATGTTCAGCTAGAATGAGCTCTAAGCTTATTAGTTTTGTTCTCATATTACTTTTTATTATATTGCTGGTAAAAAGCATAGGCTACCATGGTCCCTTTTCAAATCGTACAACAGGGTTCAAAAAGGTTCCCTTATCTCTGTGGTCGCGAAGCATTCGAGTTCTGTAACGTTAGTACTCCTCAGCCATTCGAGGCCAGTTGTTTGTTGGCCAAGTTCAAGGAAACCCTCTGTACTTTTGTCTTCCTTTTGATGTCATCCGTTTGGATTTCTAGTTGTTTGACGTGTTGATCTAAGGGGTTTTCGCATGGAGTATGCTGTATTTAGGAGTTGTTTTGTACTCATTTTGTTAGGGTGTGGCATAGGCGTTAGAGTTCGGCTTGTCCTGTAGTTATTTCAAATTTTCCAAGTGCATTCTTTGTCTTATATATATTTTTCCTGAGCATTTCAGCTGGCTCCTTTAATTCTATTGCTAGTGGTATCTTGATGATGTTTATTTCAGATGACGTTGGGAGGCCGATTCTGTTCTTACTATCAATTCTATTAAGACACGCCATGAACTCTAGTAACACATAATCTTAAGTCCTATTAGCTGAAGATTTAAGCTGAAGTTGTGAGAACTTCTCATGAAAGTTGCCAGACTCCACCTTCATTAGAACGTTCACTATCAACAATTACTGTAACAAAGCGGTGTCGTCTTTGAGTACGTGATGTTTTTTCTGCAGCTTCCTATGACCTGTGAATCCTGTCATTTTTCTTGTTACATTTATCCTCGTTGGTAAAGACTTGCGATCCGCAAAAATATTTTGTGAATTTTTTTCGTGTTTCCGCTCTGATGTAACGAATATCCTTAAGGATAGCAAAAATTCGTTGTCCATTACTTGCATGTTAAAAACCGAGCCTCAAGTCTTGTTTTTAAGCTTGTATATTGTCCTGCCAATTTTTTTTTACGTCGCATAACGTTTTGTGTACGTGGTGGTCCTTATTCTTAGCGGCTTGGACATCTTCCAGCACTTCGAATATCAAAGGACGGCACCGTTTGCTGGATAATTTTCACTAAAGTCCAATTATATCTACGGCTATAAAATAAAGGGACGCATCCCTTAAATGAAATAGGGTGATCCATTGGTGCTTTCCAATTTGTAGTTCAACATAAGTACGAATGACCATTTCCATATTGGCAATTGTTATATCACTCTTTCGTAATCAATTTGTATTACAATAGCCTATATTAATTTTAATCAGTTATCTATTAAGCGAAGTGCAGGCGTGAGTTTGCTAGAACATAGCCACAATTTAATCAATACAAATATCGGTCAAACGAAAACGAATTGAACGTTGGTGTGAACCATTTCGATATGTAACAAACACGCAGTTTGCTTCGTGTCATAATGGCATTAAGTCGAAAAATATTTCGCTTTACCATTAAATATTTTTACTTCATCTTACGTATGAGCGGTTTGATTACGTTTCGTTACAGTTACAAAAAGGATAAATTGGTGGAAACAAAATGCGCAAAGTATCATTGTGCCTTAGTAGTCTTACTTTCGATCTGGCTTGGGGCACTGTCTGTTAATGATATAATCAGTAAGAGTCACAATCCAAACGTGGAGTCCCTTTTGTTATTTGTTTACAGCGCGCAGTTGCTGGCTTATTACGCTTCCTATTTTATCACCATACAAATTCAATTCTGGAAACGAGAGGAGCTTAAGAATCATGTCAACGATTTTTTCGCACTCATCAGTGTAGTACGTGGCTTATATGCTGAGAAGGATCTGTTTGAGGGTGATTATGTAATTCGAATAGTCATCAAAGAAATACTCATACTGGCCCATGGCTTCATAACCTTATATCGAGGAAGCAGTCCCACATCTAACGAGTTTTTTGAGGCAATTATCACAACCTCTGTCGGCACCATGTTTGCCACACTATCGATCCTTTCGAACGCCGTGCATAGTGGCCTAGTGATTGCGTCTTTGTTATATCGTGTAATAAATTCGAAAATAGCTGAAAAACTGGAAGAATCTCAGACCGTCCAAAGTATTCGATATGCTAGATGACCTCACGTGAAAAGAAACTCCGAAAGTTTCAAGGATGTTGAGTATTTGATGGAATTACATTTTCGTCTGAGTTCTATAGTGCACGATCTTTTGAAATTTTTTCAATGGCAGCTACTAATTGCAACAGCCAACGTCATGAGCAGCGCCGTTTCGAAAATTTTCGCGTTTTACATAACATACACCCAAGGTGTAATTCTTCCGTCTGCTCTGTTTCTGTCAATGCTGGAAGTTGGCAACATATGCCTTATGGTATTAGCCGCTGATCTCATGATGAGGGAAGAACAAAAGACGAATGAATTGGTAAACACGAACGGAATCCTTTGCGATAGAAGAGAAATCAATGACAAGAGGGTGAGTTTCCAAAATGTTAGGTCACATAAATTCCACTTTAAAATAGAGGACTTAGGAGATTGCATGAGGAGTAAAAGTAGTTACTGGTAGCATGAATTTTTAAGGACGCTGAGTTCGGATTTTGAAACGTGAATAAGTTGTTCTGTTTCGTAGCTATATAATCAGAACAAACTTTCTTATAAATTAAATTGAGGCCACTATGAATTAACCACAGCCAGTCATCTAGGAGATAATGCCAAAAAGTTGGGAGGCAAAGATAGAAATCAAAATGCGAAATTTTTTTCTATGTTCTAGTATGTAATATAGAAGCTTAATTTTTATCTCAGGATATTTAGAGAAGTATTCTAACAACTAGGTCTTAACAAGTGCAGCTTTCATGTGTCACTAAAAAACTCATTTTATTCAATGTCCTGAAAACAAGTCACTTTATTTAACCAAGTAGCTATTCACTCAATTCATGAAAAAATTTCAGTATAATTAACACAAACACTGGTTCATCATCGGTCTACCATATTTTCCTGGGAAAATAATAAATTTGAAAATACAATTAAATAATTCTCAGTAAAATAAAATATCTTGTGCAATGCTTCACGTTTGTTTTTATAGATTGAAAAAATAACATTGTACCTGGCGAGTAATACGAATGCCATCAATATTTGTGGACTATTCGATGTTACTTGTAATTTGTTTTTGGGCTTTTTAGGCGCTGCTGCGAATTATATTACTGTTCTTATACAATTTCGGTAAGTCGGTGGTTGAAAATGATCATTTTCCTAGCCAACTAATATTAACTTTTCCTTATAGATTAGTTGACGATTGAAAGAAGTTCAAAAGACTATTAAATTCGAGTCTGTTTATTCCTGAATCCAAGCTTCTATTAATTGATTTTCGTCAAGTTCGACCAAAGCAATTGTAATAGGAGCAGAAAAGAAGTAGTAACATGCACTTAATAAAAAAAGACACCTTTAACAGGAGTTACAAAATTGTATAAATTATATAAATATAAAATTTGAAAAAACATGACAATCCATTTGACATTATTTTCCTTTAGAGTATATAATAAGCAATTGTTCGAGTTTCAACTGTAATTCAGCATTGCCAAGAAGCCTTTTCCGTGATTTTTGTAGGTTGCAAAAGTAATATTAGCATTAATTCAAAGTACATATAAGTAGCATTATTTTTTCAATTTATCGGGACTATGTCCGCAAAGTAGTTTCCCATTCTTTCGTAAGAAGCTTCTCTGGAATATATCAGTAAGTAGACTACACTACACTGATTTTTGTGCTTTGTAGACTCCATCTCTTTCGCTTATACTCACGTTTCTCTTAAAAGGCCACTGCATGCAGTCATCAGTTCTCATCCTGAACTCTTTCATTCTTCATAGCTTAGGTGTATAGTGTCTTATTGGATTATAAGAAGTTTGTATATTTTTCAAAGTACAGAAATGCGAAGAATGAACTACGTGCGTTTCTTTTAGAGAAAAATCCCCTTAGGACTCATTAATATAGCTCAATTCATTCATCCACCATTTTAAAAGTAAATGAGTCTTTGCTTCTTCAACGTTGATAAACCTTATAGCAGATTGTTCTCGGTTCTGGTCGATAACCTGACAAAAGACCGTCAGATTCAAAACTAAAATCATTCCTTTTTGAATGCACAAATGTCAGTTGGGAAATAAAGACAAGTGTGTGATACACTCACCAGTTGATCAGCCATCATTAGTAAAAACACGTTTCAGTAGATTCAAACAGTTCCGAAATGAAGGTGTTTTTGGTCAGAGTTACGCAGCTCACATCTAATTCGGGAAACGATGCTCGATTCTATCTTTTTCAATAGTGCTTCCATTCTATATTCTATTAAGCCCAAGAAGATATTTAATCTGAAAATGCTTGAGATGTTCATATATACTGTCACACACACCCAAATGCTAATGCCTGGTCCTACTAAACACTTGAAACTGTGAGCTTTGGCATTTTGGTTAGTATATTTGTTATAAAGAGTCGTCGAAGGCGCATGCAATCTTTTTGCGATAATCTAAGCATGACGTTACATGCTTATGGTGGTACGTACACTAATCTACATGATGACCAAGGTATTTCCAAAAGGGAAAAATTCAAAACCATTCACAAGGCTGTGAATGAAATAAGATAAAACGTAGGCCCAAATACTCTTCCTCATTATAAGTCGCACATACATTGAAGCGTAGGCCTTTCGTTTTATCGTTTCAAAATCATCCCAGAAGAGCCTAAGGAGTAAACCATCTAATCATACCGCATCGAATAATCTATTTGCTGCTTTATGTTGATTCAATCGGACCTAATATGGTTTATATATACACTGCTCATGCATCATGTGTTGGTCAAAAACACACCGAAGGCTACATAATACTAGCAGATCATGGACTTGTTTATTTTGCAAATGAAATCAATTATTCGTCACTGAATTTTAAGGTCTATAATGAGCAAGGCAGACTTCGCTAATATGAAATTTCACTGAGGTTGTTTCCTTTTTCCAATCGAATTATTTTTCTGGGAAAGATATAGATAAGTGGTATTGACTTGCATAACACTGCTGTGGAACCGATTGGAAAACCATATGTGGCAAGTTTTCATTCGTGACATGTTATCACATAGTTTTGAAAACTTTATTCCCTAACCTTCATTATAATGACCTCAATTTTGAAACAGAGAGTTCATAATTATGGAAGATTTTTATGTTTTTTTCAATGTTAACACAGCAAGGTTCAAATTTCAAACACAAAATTGTTTCCTATATTGTGGGTATTTCTACGTTCTTGCATATCAACTTAGAATGGGACATATACAAACCACATGCATTTCTTTGTTTTATTTGGCGATCGATTTAAATGTCCTTATTGAATTTTATCAAATTGAATTAATATTACTAAAAAATTTACAATAGAAATTAACAAGGAATGAAACGCTTGCCGAGTCAAATCGAAAAGTCCACAAATGTTGAGGCTGACGTTCTTATCCAATAATAAAATTGTTACTCGGTCAATCTGTAAGGATATATTTTAGGCAATTTAAATTAAGTTTTCAATTAAATACCGTTCTGCTTAAACGCGGATCATTCCCTCTTGAGTATACGAGCGACATAAGAGTTGCCCGTATCGAATTCGAAGCAATCCTCAGCTTATCTGCTTCATTGATTATCAAATAAATATCATACACTTCGGAGAACACATGTATGAATTCGAACGTGCTATAATGATATTGGGTATACAGAAGAAACATTCGAGCGACGACATGAATGAATGAGTTCGTAATGGTAATTAGAAATTGATATTGATATAAACTTTTTAGCTCTTCTGTCACAATGCTCAAACGTATATGCATATCTACTAGTTTCTCAATTTCATCACTTATTCCACAGAAAACAATCATTTTCCGCGAGTCCTTCTCTATTTTGAGTTGCTGGGCACGTTCGATTCGATGAAATAATTGCTGGACTCGAGTGTTTACAGCTTCAAACATAAATGAAATAACAATCATTCCAATGAAGAACGCATTAGAAAGAGCCCAAAGGACATAAAACATTAAGCCCCAGTATGTAGTAACAAGCGTGTGGGACACTGTTCGTCTTTCCTTAACTGCTTTAAACATTTTGAACAAAGCATGGAACATTATATTGCCAAACTTTAAGAACACTCTTTTCAACAGCCTGTTACGCAGTATCAACGTCTTAACATTCTGGATGGATTTCACTGAATTAAACAAGGCCAGGAGTTCATTGAGGGAGTCCATCAGCTTTAATCTATTTGTAAATTGCACTAAAACCGTCACCAAAAATGCAATGCTATATGTAACGAATTGAGTACTTATCACCAGTTTCATCAGGAAATTTTCTGAACCCCGCTCAAGAGATTGCCAAATTATATTCAAATAAGCGATCGTGAACAAAATCGCAATGAAAGTACACAGCTGACAGTAAAACGTGTAAAACCGCGATTTTCGAAAACCTTTCAGCACTGGGTCGTAGCGAAATGTTATGAGTCCTCCAAACAGGCAAAAATAATAGAAAATTTTTATACATATTTGTAATGGAGAAAATTGTTCGCACATTGCACAAACGTACAACTCCGAACGGCTGTGTTTGAAATTCAAATAAAAACATTAAATCGCTGCTCCCATTAACGAACAAATTCAATTATGCTAATGACAAACTATTAATAATTCAAAATTGTCCTTGACCATATACGGAAGATACTCCATCCTATAATGGACAAGAAAATATCAATGAAGAAAGTGGCCAGGATAGTTGTATTAGAGTTGGGATGACGTAATATGCTCCTTGCGTACTCATTAATATGATTCTATCTAATTCTGTAGTGAACATTCATACTTTGCGTTTACCGAAGCTTGATTTCGTTCAAGACGATATTTCTACAAAACATTTATAATGGAATAGGCTGATATTATTGATTTCATCCTTTTGTTTTAAGCCGATCTAAATCCTAGTCATTTTCGTGATTGTCTCAGAACATGTTATTGCTTTCCTGAGTAATTTCAATAACGCATTGACGGTCGCATAGTCATTGGAATCCATAATTGCCAAAAAACTACCATCAAAATCTGGTTTGATGGTAAATAACAAACAATTTCTGCTCCTTGACTGTAAATGATTTTATCCCCGCTTGCATATATCAATAAATAAGGGAAGTTTTTAAACCCATATCTGGTCAGAAACTATATACAGAGAAGTGTAACACATAAAAAGAAACGCATACGAAAGGGAACTCCCAATGGAGTCTATTGAAAAAACTTGCGTTGAGATATAGATGTTACAATAGTAGTGCCTGAATAAATTGTTTTGATATTCATCAAGCTCTCTGTTTGATACTTTTTAAAAAACAATTCAATTATGCTCCTCTCTCAAAGCAAGGGCTCTGAACATGTTTTTCAGTTTAGATTGAAGAGTGTTGCAACTCAGTAAATGTAGAAAATATATTCAAGAATGTATGTTAAAACTAAGCCACCAATTCGTCCTGAACCGCGCCCAAAAGGTTTTAATTATAGTTATGAATAAGAGTGGAGGTAAATAGTGTCAAAAATTAAGAGAACCTGCCAATAAATCTATGTGAATGCATAATGAGATACATGTGAAGGATTTAAACCAAATTGTGGGCTTCAACAACTTGAACTTCATAAGACAGTTAGCAGCTTCTGTCATCCAACCTCTAGCTGACATTTTCTCGTCCTCATCAGACATCAGACCATTCAGCGGCTATTTAAGTATTTTGAGTAAAGTAGTATTCAAAGAAAAACCTTACATTTTAATGCACAAAGAATGCAGTTGAACTTTTCCTTAAATTTTTGAAGAAGCTTGGGTGGTTGTTTTTAGAAAAATGCGACCCACCATTATTTGCGATATGAGATATTGTAAATCTTACAAGATATACTCACTCGGGTAATGCTATAATTGCGTTTCTTAAAAATTATTGCAATCCTGGGAATGTGTTCGGGAGGGAGGGAATGCGTGAGATTTCAAGAATAAACAAACCATTGTAAGTATTCACAAAAAATAAAGCAATATATATATATATATATATATGTTTGGGATTAATTATGAACTATTAGTCCATTAATGCTGAACATTCGCCTGAATTTTGCAACGAATTGCGCTGACTAAACATACCCGGAAATGAATTACGTAAATCATGAAACAAATTTAATTACGAATTTTCACTAAAACAAAATTTTTGCGTCTACACTACATGCTCATCGATTGGGACCTACATAATCAAGAAATAACTTGTGTACTCTATTGGACTGCTGGCTACAAAATAAATCAGGCAGGCTCTATTAAAAGCATTAACAAAAGGTTATTATAGTAATCAGAAACAAACGTAACAAGATTTAATAAACTAATTGACCATATACATGTCTATGGTATAAATAAATGGTTAAATAGAACGGAATAAATATTACAAACAACACTGATAAATGCTAACAGAAAAACAGACTTTACACGAAAAATAATTATGAATAAAGCAAATAAAGCCCCACCTTAGAGCCGTAGTTAAAACCTTTTAACATGTGTAATCATCTGATTCACTAATTCATTATGTGTTTAATCAATATGCAAGCATAAATTCAAAATGAATACAGATTTACTTCAGATTACTAATCCATTCAGAATCAATTTGTTGAGAATACTTCACTATTTTATCAAAAGTGTTCAGGAAGTGAAAAAAAAATTAAATCCGTTTAAATGGCGGCGCATCAAAGCTATAAGATGAAAAGAGAACTGCTCATGCAAACATTATTTTATGTGTCCAATAATTGGAGGTAATGGTCATACTTTCTTGTGTATTAGATGAGGAAACGCATGATTACGGACATTGCCAAATAATAACATCAATTTTACATTAATAAAATGTATTATATCAGTTAGAAAATCATATATTTGATTGCATTTTACTTGTATCATCGGTATGATTCCTTGCAGAACTTTTGTCTTTTTTCTTATTGCAGATCTTTTATATTCTTGTATATTTTATATCTTTTAGTTGCAACAGTAACATGTGTTTAAGTGTCGTAAGCGTTGTAGTTTAGATTATGTTTTATGTTTAACCGACGGGAACGAAAGTGAACTCCTTTGTTTCTTAATTTTAGCTCAAATGTGCATACCTGTATTTGTATTGTGAGCCCTGAAACATTGGCATAATACGAGATAATATATATGAAAAGGGCAGTTTTTCAATAAAAGTATTTATGAACCTAACGATAGTATTATCTCTTGTAATAAGAGTTTGTTTGATACTTTGATCAGGCAATGAAGATAAGACCTTGATAATATTGGAGTCAAACTTGTGATAATATTGCCACCATTTTCTTTTAACCTTTATTATTATTATTATTATAGTTATCCTTTTAATGATATTTTAATCATTATTTTAATGCAAAACATTTTCGTTTTCAGGAACGATATAAAACTGATATCAATCTGGCAATTCAATTGCTTCAATGCAAACCGGATAGTTTCGTACCCCAAAAAGTTTCATCTGTAAGTACAGGTTAAATAGAATAATTTATTTGATTATCAACTGCAACATGACAGTTGTATTCAGCATCTCATTCATTGAAATTAAACTAGAATGAAAATTCGCACTTCTTTCTAGCTTCCTGTGGAAATTCAATCAAAAGTGTCATCCTACATGCGACTCGAAACGAACTCACATTCCGATTCGGAAGGTAGTACCAGTGGAGTTGGTCTTGCTACTCCCGGATCCTATAAAGTACTTCCAGTATCAGATTCCCCTCCCCCTTTATGTCCGTTCCCACCCACTGCTATGGTCTACTCGATGAGGGGACTTGGTAAGTGTTAGTAGCTTTGTGCCTTTTATTCTTGCTTTAACTTTTATTTTAGCTATTTAGAATTTCTCTTGCACACGCTTTGATTTCTCCAGCACTATTACAAATTTAAGGCGTATGTGAATGGTAGCAAGTATTTCTTAAAAACTAAGTTATTAACTTTTATTGGCTTTTCTGTTTACTGTGCAATTAAATTTTTCAAATTTAATTGTTCATGTATTAAATTAATGAAAATTAAATCAACTAAAAATCAAATAAAATAAACGCATTTTTTCACTAGGAATAGGAATATCCTAGTCACTAGAATGTTTCGATAAATTCATACATGTGGGACCCAACACAAAAGCTGGATGCATTTTAAAAAACAACTATGCTTCATCATCACATTCAATTTTTTGCCAGTTGTTACGGTCCTTTAATTCGAGGGCTCATTCCAAGTTGTTGGTGATTTCTAGCTAGAAAATTGTCATGTATATTACCTTAAACTCTTATCTAAACCCTACACGAGATCTACGAACCCTTCTATTATACTTCCGTGCTAAGTTTGATTGCTATAGCTCAAGTTTCTATCTTTATGAAAACTAATAAACTCAATTTAAAATCCTTTGTTAACTATCGGGAGGTCTTTAACTGTATTGAACTAAAGTAGTTTTGGCAAAGACTTCTCATGTTTTATCGTTAGTAAAGGGTATCTTTCTTTTTAAACTCTAGTGAAATGTATAGCTTCTATATTTAACTCGACTCTATTTTTGACTGTTAGCCTTAGTAGCTGATCCAGATCCCCCACTTCCGCTTGGGACTCACTCCAGTGTGCACGTAAAACGTATGAAATGATATGCGTATTATTGAAACAGAAAAGCCAATACTGTATCCTATTTAGTTTTAATGTATCTGTGCATGTTTTATAATTTTATTTGTAGCAAGATTTAACAAACACAAGGTTAATGGGAAACTTTTAAGAATCAAAATTTTTGATGTACTTGCATTTAATGCCACTATGCAAAATCAATCGCTTGCCTACCCTACCAGCAAATCGTTTATAGTTCTTCGACAGATATGCCAGTACTTTTGAATTTGTTGCGTAATAATGCATCTGCTAGATTTGAATGAAAGAATCTTTTAAAAAGTGAAAAAATTAAAAAAAAGACAGTGTCAATTGTGTCAAAAACTTTGCTAAATGAGTAATGGAAAAGCTGACTACAAATGCACTTTTGATAGAGGATATTTCTATTCATAATTAGATATTCATCAAATCTGAATAAACGCGAATGTAATGAGACTAAACGAAGAAATTTTTCCTAAATTCGGAAATGTCAGCTTTTAAATTACTCTTATTCAAAATGTCTCACTACTAAATTAGATCATCTTTTAACCTTTTCTCCGAAACTCCACAGATGCCCGAAACAACTCGGACTGCAATGGCAAATCGGATCAAATGATTTCACCATCAGCGATGGCCAAATATCTGCAAGACGAGCTCAAAGCCAGTGAAATCAAACATTGTGATACATGCAATTGCTCTCCAAAGGACTTAACCGTTCTCATTGACGAGCCAAAAACTTACAACGTAGGCACACAAACTATTGTCCAAAGTGAAAGCGGCAATTCACTTTGTCTGCGTTGCAATAGCAACCTGAACTCACCATCAAGGACGAATAGCCCTTACATCATGAAAATAGTCAAATCAAGTGATTCTGTGATCTCCGAGACAAAAAGCAGTGTGTCCGATCTCCTCGATAATGAGAAGCTTTTCACGCCCGCGAAAAAGGACGATTTGATGGTAAATCCAATTTTAGGACACCACCGTCTATGCGATAGGACAGTAAGTAAGCAGCAACAGCAGCAGCTATGTGACACTGCCAAATACATCGTCGAAACGCAAAAGCTGGAAAATGAAATTGCAGATTTACGAAAATTCAATGATAAATCCCCGAAGTTGACTCTGGGCGGAGAGCTTTGTAGCACATTCAATAGAAATTTGATGGCTGCAAAGGAAGTCAAGTTGGTCGAATCAAATGAAGATGTCCGACAAAATGGTTCAGCGACGTTAATAGCGAATACTGGTCATGATAAAGAAACAATTGAAAACACGGAGAAACTCATCGCTGAGAACTCAAATTTGCATCATCAGCAACAAGTACAGGGTACATGCACAAGCGTCAAGAGTGATACGAGTGATATAACTAGAGATAAAAAGCCGGAAAATAATATGCAGGTGGAAAATATTAGTCGACAAGGTAGTACTGATAAGAATATGAATAAAGCTGGGAACACAATAACAGGAAGCACAAATAGTTTATGGAGCAAAAGTAGTAGCAGTGAAGGGGCGAAAATTTTCGAGAACTTCAATAGGAATCTCATTAAAACGATAAAGGTTTGCTAACAGAATATTTTAATTCGTAATGATATCTATAAAGACTATACTAGATTATTGTTAACTTTTTCGATAAAATGAGTCCTAGTTTAGATTAGTATGCGACTTAACATGATATATTCATCATAAAAGTAACAAATGTATAATAATTGTTATTAAAATTATACCTTGAATGAGTAGGTGCGTTTACGCCGCGAGTGTAGGGCTCCAAACAGCAAATGACATCCGAGTTTGGCCACTGAGCATCTCCGCTCTCTAGAGCACATAGTCCGGCTATAATTGGCACACTTCAAGTTGCCGTTTTATCTTTCGAGTAGTACATTCAGGACTAGTCTTACTGAATAACTTACGATTTACGAACTAAGCTCATATGTAGAATTACTTCTTCTCAAACTTTTTAGTTTACAGACTACACAGACTACACATTTTTTTTAACAAAACACTTTTGTGTTTTGTTAAAAAAAATGTGTAGTCTGGCATCATAATAAAAGTGTTGTCAATGATCGCAATCAATATAAAAAAAGTGTCACTTTGGTATCTTAACAAAATACATCATTTCAGCATATGCGCCCTACTCACATGAATATAATATAATAATAATAGTAATAGTAATTAAAAATAGTAATAGTAATCAATTTGACTTTCGTTTTAGGCTGAGAATCCGTCCCATAGGGGACCTAGACTTTGTGCACTTCGCATCCAAAATGGATCAAACAACATTCTGCTAGACAATATCGACTCTGAAATCACTCCAATTGTATATACTCGGCCCGCACGTTTTTTGGATGAAGAGCTTGACGATTCTAAGGACATAATTACTTCCAAAATATCTATGTTGATGTCGAAACGCAATAGTCAATCAACTGCTTCTTCTCAAGTGAATTTAGTAGTAGTAGGTGAAAATGCTCCCAGTTGCGGTCAACAACACTTAGACTCTTCGTTAGGAAGCACTTCCAACGATGTAGATAAGAAAGTGGACCGCCCAATAGCCACCAATAATGGAGACATTGATTTAACGCTAATGAGTAACGACACAAGCAGCTATAGTGATGTTATAAACTCAGTATTTAAGGCGGAAAACCTAGATGTGGACGCAGAGAACCCGCAAAATAAGCAATTATCCTCGCTTCAGCTTCTGCAACCTCAAACGAGCTCCATTGCGTTATCCGGCACTCTGGGAAACGACGCAATGAATTTCATTGCGAATATTGAACTTGGAAATGGCCGTGAGCATCTTTTGTCTGCATTTGCTGCATCTCCCTCCAGGCAAAACAGTGATTATCCTAATCAGAACCAAAGCTGGAACGGGTTGATTAGCGACTATCAACAAAACTCAAAAACCAAACAGCACTATGATGTGATGGTGGTAGGCGGTGATAACTCCTTAAATTCAAGCATTAAGAATACTACCAGTAAGTCGGGAACGCATTCGAGCTCAATGTCGAGTAGTGGAGTTGATATTGATGTACAAGAAAGTGCACTTTTAAGGCGTCAACAGTTAACAAGGGTAGCAGAATGGGTGCAAAATAATTCGCAGCAACAACATCAGGACCTCACATCAGCATCCTCAACCCACAACTGCAGCAGCACTCATCTGATTGGAAGCAACCACAACTGCACCACTCTCTCAAAAGCCTCTTTGTCTCGCAATAGCAATAATTCGGTGGAAAAGTTTTCCATTTCAGATTCCACGAGTTGTCGAGTTGCTCCACCAATTCTGCTCAACGGCTTTCAAAGTACGCTTAACAATAATCATCAATTTCACAGCAATTTATCTCAGCCGCAACTACAGTTAACTAATAATAAGGATAGTAAAAGTCTAATAAATAATTGTCAAAATACACACGAATTAATTGCTCAGGACAGTTATCACACATCTTTCTGCCAGGATGCTGGCTTCCAATTTAAAAATCTACGTGCAGACGCTAGCGATAAGCCGATTTTGATTCAGCCAAGAAGTAGTGAATCGATGAGAGGTTTACAATCGCATTCGCATGAGCATCAAAGTGTTGATTTAGCCCAAATGGAATACAATGTCAAGCAATTTTTGCTCAAACAAAATGAATGGTCGATTTTTAATGTTAACAAATCGCTTAACTCGTCTAGCAACAAAAACACTGCAACAAGCCCCGATAAAGCTACTCCTGCTACCCCTAGAAAAACAGGTAACAGCAATTCGAATAGTAGTTGTGAAAAGACAACTATTGCTAAAAATCATCCGCTTCCACTTAGAACTGAAACAAATCTTTAGATTATTTAGTTAATATTTTTTTCTTCGTTTGAAGTATTTTTTGAGAATGTGGCTGAATAAGTGATTAAGAGAATGTTTGATTGTTATATGTTCTTTTTGTAAGGTTAAGTCATAAAAAGGGTTTGTTTTTGTTAAAACTGTGAGCCAGAGATCCGAAGAATTAACCATTCTAATCTGGAAGAGTACACTAGAAAGCATCTTGGACGTTTGTTCAAACTACTACAAAAGTCTTTTTCTGTCTACAGTGCCATCCCTCATCAATATTGTAACATTGCCAATTACGCCTTTCAGTAGTAGGTCTCCCAGTTTCAATAAATGAAACTACTGTTAACGATTCGGCGAGCTTCGAAATGAAAGTCAAAAATCTTCTATATTCCATATGTCTTTTCGCAATTACCCTGTTATTACTCGAAATAATCATTTTGAATAACCATTGCGTTTAAAAGCGTTTAATCGGTGATCATATATCAGGAAAGCTAATTTTTATGTCGGGGTTAAATTATGACCTTTACAACTAGATTTGCTTGTTAGGGAATAGTCTCCGTAACGTTTTCTATTCGTTACTGCGATCCTCTCCACTAACACAGTTCTGCCACCATTATTATCCTTTTAACTAACTTAGCCCTGCCAGCTTCGTAGTCTCATAGAGTTACTTTATTCCTGTTTATTCTTTTTAGAGTTTAGTTTAGTCCTGACTACTACGAAAATTCATTGCACACTTCTTAAATATTGGAAAGAGCTGGTGATATTCATGAAAAACTTCGTGTGTCCTAGAGTCTGAATATAAAAATATCAGAAATTTCTTACGTGGATTTCGTCTGACCAAAAGCCTGCAGAATAGAAAAATCATACCAAACACGGTTGGTAAGCATTCATTCGTTTCTTACTTTTCTTAGACAATTACTAAGGAAACTAAGACGAACTGCAAAAATGAATTTCTTCTTTAGATATTTTGTGAAATAGTTTCAAGAATATTTCTCAGCTAAAACATTTAAATTTGAAGGCGACTTCAAAGTCTTCAAATAATAAAAAACAATTACCAATAGAAGTATCGTTCCGTGCACTGATATCACCAAATACATAGCTCACTACCTTGAATCTCTGTTCCTTTTTGAACAAATTTTAAAAATTAGAATATTCATTTTCTACATTATTATATTCTTTTCTCTCAAAACTTGCTGATGCAACATCTTCTGTTATTCTCCATAAAATATCATGCCATCCTTAGCTGAAATGCTTGTGGTATTGATATTGTACGGTCATCGTCTCCTTTTAATATTTCCAATAGATTATTTTTCTCTTTTGAGATGTACTCAAAAGCCAAACGCCAAATTATGATTTTTTGACCTAATGATTGTTATACAAACAAACTTACAGCAGTTGAATAAATTTTAGTTTATTTTTAGCAAATGAAATAATGATAATTCATAAATTACACTGATAATAAAACATGCAACATGTACCTTTAAACGAAGATGTGTCGTAAGTCTACTGAAATCAGAACGACTGGCCTTTAATTTTATTTATTGTCTCGTTAGGGAAAATGAGTAGGAGGACGAAACTTAATTTTCATGGAGAATATAGTATTCTTTTCGTCTGCAGATTTCAAATTCTCCGAGGAACTTTATTTCAAATGCAATTGTAACAACTTTGACATTAAGTTTATTTCACCTTTATGATATTTTGTATAGGTGTGTACACCTAATAATTACTTTTAAAAACTTAGATGGTAGCTTTATTGTTGCAAAGTAACATTCTGAACAGCGAAAAGTTAAAGTTCAATGGCAAATGTTCGTCATGCATTGTACTCCAAAATGATTAGACGCTTCCTTGCAAACACGAATCTCTCCATGCACGAACAAAATCTTCAGATCTCTGCTTCACAAAAATTTTCCAAATTTTCTAATTTCATTATAAGTGTAGCCATTTAATGTTACTGAAATTATTTATATAATGTCAAATATTTTTAGGAGTGGTAAACTTAAGAGATCAAGTAACGTATGATAAATTATATCTACAGAACAAATCATTACGTATATTTAGTTTACACAACAAGCGAATATTATTTGATTGTAATTTATGATTAACATTCAAGCAGAACGGGGCTCAATTCAATTTACATTACCAAAATATATATATTACAATCAACGATACTTTTGTTACGAATTATCTCTAATCATGCTTTTATTTCCTAAACGCTACAGACATTTCTATCCATATATTATCTAGATTTATTAATTCTCGAAGAGACGTTAAGCTTAAAGCACTATAGAAAAATTAAGAGCTATATTGAAATATGAATCTCATAATTTTTAAGAGTATCATTATATTGCCATTTGAATAAATCAATTTGAGTTTTTATGATTAAAATTCGATTCATTTTTTGACAAAGTTTCTTTTGTTTGAAAACGAAAACGGTACCTCAATTCAACTTGTTTTCTAGGAGCCAAGTAATAATTATGTTATAATCAGATATCTTAGATGTCCTGCAACAGCAATAACACAAACACGTCAATACTTTTTCTGCCCTTTACTTGCTTTCTTCTCACGTACTTCGATAATCATGAAATAATCCTGTAATAACGCTTGTTGCTTTCGATACGAATTGAATACCACAATTAAATGATTTTCCGATTACATTTCTTCATTGGCGTTCTAGCAGTTTTCAATAATTCAAGATTCCAAAGACTAATTTTGATTGAGGCGTCTACAGACAAATCCAAGTTTCCATCCAAGTGGCTCTGGATGGAAATTGACTTGCTTTTCATTTCCATCTATTTGAATATGATTCCCTAGAAATTGTGACACATAAGGCATATGGCCTTAAAACCGAAATTATTATTTTTTTTTTTTTTTTGAAGGGAAGAAGGAATATGAAGAATATAACTTTTATTGCGCTATGCATACAGCTCAATGTTTAGTTGAGCATTTAATAAACATTTCATTAAATATTAAATTTAATTTTCAATTGAAAATGGAAATGATCAAATTAACTTTTGGATACAAATAAATGCATACAAAACTAATTCGCAAATCACAAAAACGGTTACTTGGAAAGCCATGAATGAGCGCCGGGAAAATTATAATGAACCCATGAATGGTATAATTTTTCCATTTGACCAGTCCACTTATGCCTTGTCTCAACAAAATTCTAAACGAAACGAAGCAAATGCTTAATTTCATTCTTATAACGAATTTCTAGGACGTACGACATTCTCTGTTGAAGCAACCTACCTCGTATGTTTTATTTGCATGTTTGCCGAAAAATCAACCATCATAGACATTGGTTATAAGCAAAAGAAACGCACAAAGTAAAAATGGCTGAATGTTTCCGCGGCATAGTCAGCTATAACTAGCCAATACTGTAAGCCCATCTTCATTTTTATAGTAAAAAATGAGAAAATCTTAGATATATTGTTGTGAGATCCTGGAAATTATTTGTGTCGTAGCCAAAGCATCCAAAGTTGCATAACAACAATTAACTACTTTTTTTCTGCTGATTTTAATGTTCTCAATTATATTTAAAAAATAAATGATCTAAAAATAATTTCATACTAAATAAAATTATATTTATAAAAGTATTTTCTTCCATGAGACAGCCATGCCTCTTCATTTTCTTCTTTTTGATCCTTCCATGAGACAGTTGTGCCTCTGTTTCTTTCTTCTTTTCCCTGAGGGCTGCATGAGAGCAAATCAAATTACTCACGCACCCTCAACACTGCCTGGATAACGATACCAAGCAATGGAGATGCTGCTACGTTTCACACACTTTTTACAAGTTTTGCACTTACTACCCTAGTTGAATGAATAAAATTAACACATAAATATTTGATAGATCTATTCCACATGATCATCAATTAAGTGGCAATCGATATCGAATAAAACGATAACCCGTCTTTTCTACTTATACTCCTTAAAGTGTAGGAATTAATTGTGAGAATTCGTTTTATTAGTTTATTATTCACTTCATTCTCATCCTGTTTATCCTCACGATTATAGGGCCTGTAGGAACTTGGTTTTCAAGGATGTTGTTAGATCAGATTAGTCGGATTAGTAATCCGTCATCAGATTAGTTGGATTAGGACTTTTCCTACCATGAGCCAATTTTTGCAGTTAGAACATACCATTTTGATACGAAAAGTTTCCATACAATTGGGTTTGGTTTTGGCAAAACATTACAAATGGAGAATTATCACAACAATATAAGTGATACTCTATGTACTCTGTATGACTCTCTATATTTTCTCTGCTTTACCTTGAGAAAATATCCTGGCACCTTTGTTTCATTGGGTAATATTAAAGATAGTTTATTATAAGCATGCTAAAAAAGACAACCTTCTAAGCTAGAAGTCAAATAACAAATATTCCGTATAAGAGAGATTTAACTTACAACTTATTTTTGAAAAATTCATAAAAACGGCTTGCAGAATGCTAGAATTATTATTTGAATTCAATAACTTCCGCAATTTTTTTGCAAATCTTTTATGCTACTCGAAATTGAAAGACAGGAGTTTCACCCTTTTTAAAGTGTGTTAACATTTATTAATGAATCCAAAAAATTCAATACTTATTTGCTGCTCAGCTAAATAATTACAGAAAATTTCCTTTAAATTTCGCGCTAGCAAGTATTTGATATTGAATGAGCAACTTCCATGTTTTCCAACTCTCGTGAAAGTTTTCCTTTAATTGCTAGCCAAAATTCTCCTTTCTCTTCAACTATTTGACATTTAGCCGGCGCGGTATTTTTCCATAAAATATATACATCAGTGACGTATTCTAAGTAATTCTTAGTAATTCAACCTAGTTCGCGGTTGATGAACAATACTTCTGAACGAGTACATTTTAAAGTCTTCATCCAGAAATACATCTTCAAGGACAAGCGTCTGAAGGAAACCCATGTCTGTGGATGGAGTTAATAGTACATAACAAATTTCATGAATTTGTTGTGGAAAATCCATGACTCGTTCACTGCAAACTTCTGAGGCTGAGAGTCGTATTAAACATTTCCTAATTAAAACTTTATTCTTATTGAATAATTATCATATATTCTAAATCGTGAGAAGATTTGCAAGCAAATGCAGTGGATTTGAGATGTCTTTATCTAATATAATTCACTTTGCGAACACTTGATGACGGCTCTGATAACTCTTTGGTAGAAACAGGTCTTCTGAACTACTTCATTTAGATGATGTTTGTCAAGCTGTGCAGGTAAGGACATACTAACTATATTTCTCACAAGCTTCAACTTTTCGTTATCTTACCCGCATTAATGATGTAAACGAGCTTATAGATATATCAGCGAATACAAAATTCATTCTAATAATTAGCTTGGCGACTAGACACAAAAAAATATTTAACTACATCAATTTCAAATAATTAATAAATATTTTCGATTAAGATCCTTTGTTTTCAATTTATACTTTTTTAAAAAAAGAACACAAATCAGTATTAAGTATAATATAATCGCTGCGGTTAGCAGTTGTGCAAGAAACAATGCAAATGCAATTTTATAAATGGTTCTATTTAAAACTAGCTAAATATTTTGCAAACTTATTTCTGTTGTCAAATATCGAATATGTATATCTGTTTAGCACAAATTGTATTTAAATGAAAGTAAACCTAATACAAACTGTATCTATATGTATTCACCCACCGGCTTTACATATTTTCGAAACGAAACGGACAACATATGTACCAATATAACAAAGCAAACTAATCTAGCTTATGTACGAAACAAAAGTTTCCTGTTTTCATTTGATTTTTTGCAAACATATCATATTCAATTTCATTACAATTGTGACCTAAAAACCGACCCAACATTATTCCTCAATGATGAAACCAATTCCAAATACTAAAATAAATGATCTGCAATATGTTCAATGTGTACATGCTGTTGTTAAACCCATTGTTTTATGCGACTGAAGCCCCAATGTCTACTGCGTTGACAAGTATTACGAAGACGCAATGACATGTAACGAAACAAAAGACCATTCATCAGCAATATTTATGCTCTTTTCGCCCATATTCTGCCGTAAAGGTATGAACGCTTCCTTGTCTGCAGTATCTACAACGCGAAAAAAGTTGAAGGCGGATCAATAAATAAACATTTATCATTGAATTATGACAAACTACCAATAGCATAACATTCACATTACGCATTTTGCATTTAATCAAATCAAATGAATAAAAGGAATAATGATAACGGATAGTGCATATTAAGTTATTGGAAAATTATCACAAAAAAAAAACAATATAAGTTTACATATGTAAGGCAGAATAATCGTAGGAAACAAAAAAGTAAATATATTTTATTATCAAGACGGATGGAAATATAGTATTAGACTAAAAGGATGCTACTGGAGGATATGATAAAACAATTTTTGTAACTTTAAATAAGCTATCATGAAACTAACTACGCCTGGCTTAAAAGAGATCCTTCTAGAGCGAATGAATGATACCATTATTTTAAGTTAAACAGTCACAAATTAAGGATGCTTATATGAGGCAAGGTGGTTGTTAAATTAATTAGTGATTGGGTTCACGAACTGTAGCCCTACTTCAAAATAGAACAGACGCATAATAAAGACTCAAATTATCATCAAAATATTCAAAGAGTGTTATTGTGGGACAGAAATATAGAACTATCTCCAGCAATGTAATTAATGTACAGAAATACTACAGCAATACTTCATATATAAACCCAAAAACTGAATATAACCCAGTTTCGAAGGGCTTGGGACTCACAGCTGATATGTCAAACAAAAGCTCTTGAAGAACAGAACATACTCTCGTGTCAAAATATTTCCGACTTTAACGAATAAAAGTAAAAAATCATTTGAAATGTACAATAATACAAAACTTGACACTAGAAAACCTTTACATATTTATTGAAGAGCATTCAGTTTGGGCATTTATATTGTTCTTTTTCACCAATACTGATGGTTTTTCCGAATAGATTCTAGGGACTCATATTGTACATTAACGCTTCCAGCTTCCAGCTAACTCGCTTGAAGCTCTTTCCGCAGTATCCGTTCATGATGAATATACCATCACGTAAGGATCTACATTTCATCTTTATCCTTATAATTCTGATAGAATGCTTCACAGTTTGCAATCTATGAGCCAGCCACAAACCATGACTCTCATTGACAGATTTTAAGTAAGTCTTTTTGCATAAAATCTTCCAATTTCATGTGAGAATAGTGTCAGTGTATTCAATAGTTATTACTTTACGATGGCTTCTTCTTTGACTTATTCCTGAAAATTTCTACAGCAAAGTTATCTTTAATATAAAACGTTAACTACCGTCTCTTGATGAATACTAACAAAATTTATTGCGACCTCTGAAATTATTTATTTCTAATTTTCTCAAACATGCAAGACGCCAGTTGACAGAAAAAATGCTTACAAAAAGAGACTCTTTTTTTGGTCGAGTATTATTATTTTGAACAAGCAAATGTTTCGGCGCCGATATACTCATCCTCAATGTTATGTGTAGTGAAGTACAAATAGACCAAGGGGTTTTTTATACCTTAGATATATATCTTGCACTTACTGCAAAAGTAATAAAGGGAAAGTTATTGTTGGAAAAATTTCTAAGGTTACACACATTCACAGTTCGATTGCTTATTTGTAGCTCAATACACATAACAGTGTCGAAGGGCCATATCGTCTCTGAAATCGAAGTTTGCTCAAAATAATAAATCTCAACCTTAAAAATAAAAACTCATAAGAATTTTTTTTATTTTTGAGTTAATTATTATTTTCGATAGACTTTTATTAACCCATTCATTATATTTGAACAGTTGACACTTAATATCGTGGAAAATCGCATGTCTAGACTGTGTTGTAGCTGAACCAGTCTAGTATGGTCATGCGTATTTGTACGTTAATTGTTCGATCTGAATTTGCTTATTCAAGGTTCTTCTATATTTATGAAGGAGTTTTTCAACGTTCAACGCAACTTTTTGTATCCAGTGAATCTTCATGATTTCATAGTCCTACTCCCATTCAATGATTCACTAAACTCATTTTATTGTTCCATTTTGACATTATCTTTGTTTGGGCTGTATTTAGCCCTGCTTTTATACTCGTTCACTTATGTAAACTCTACGTTGAATATGATTTCACAAGATTAAGTTATGATTAGCATAATTCTTGAATACAGCTCCCTCTATCTTGTTTATTAAATTAACCTGATTTTTAATTCAAAGGTATGAAACCGAATCATAACTTTTCACTGCTTTCATTCCTACCACTATCTAGACATGACACCATTTCCGAACCTCAAATATTGTTTGATTGCTTTTATTTAATGAAACACTTCTTACTCACCTCATTTTTAAAGGTTGCTTTTACGAACAAATAAAAAAGTTGAACGCACGACATAAAACACGGGATCTTTATAAATGGATTTAAAATTTATTTACCTACTACGGAATCAGATAGTTTTTTAACAAATTTCTTTTCTACTTATGATGCATAAGCACCTCTGCTCACTTTCTCAATTACTGATTAATTTACCAACCACCAAATCACAAATATATACTTTTTGTCCACTTTTCAAAGCGCTTATCGAAAATTTATCAATAAAATGCAACCAAATCAAAGGCAGCCAACTATAGTCACTAAAACAATTACATTCACTAATCCATTCCAGCCCATATGAAACAAATTATATCATTATTGTATGTGTTAGCTAGTTAGAATATTGAAAAAAAAAAAGAATCAAGTAAGTGAGTGTTGTTTATAAGGAGATAATTACTTATTTATGTTTTATTTGAAGCATATTTTGATCTAGTTCAACATTCTCTTTCCAAGACCAAGTGTACGATATTTTGGAGGAAAAATGTTAAAAATCGATTTCTACAATTGTAACAGTAGAAATTACGAAATCCCTTTACTCAATTCCCAGAAATAATATACTTTCCTTGCCAAGTACCCCAAAGTTATTCCTTGACCATTTTTCCACATTCTGCGCGATGCACTTTGATCATACCAAAAATCTATGTAACGCATACATGAATATTTCTAGCACTAAACAATCACCCTTTAGCGCCATGTATCGCTAAATGCCGATGAACATACTGTGAACATACGTTTCTAACAATAATGAACAAGCTAGTAAAATAATAACCTAAAATATTTGAATTTTAGTTAAATGCTCACGAAAAACTGAATTATGATAACGGAAATTTTATATACGAATTCGGATGTCTAAAACACTTTTAAGTTTTCCAAGCTTCTGTTGATGAAATATGTAAGTACTCTCCGGCTGCAAAACTGTATAAGTATTCAAACTATATTTACATACAATTTTTCGGATAAAAATTGTGTCAGTTACGCTATCTCTATTTTATTATGTTGAATCTATATATCCGTAGTTGTTATAGTATGCAAAACGTCTAAATAACTTTTGTATGTGTTTCAACTCAAAGCTCAAATTTTATCAATAAGTCGCTTCTATGTGCAAGTTTATTTGTGTTCATTTCAATTAGCAATTAATGCTACAATAACATTGTAAACATTGCAAAGAATAAAATCCAATGTGTTTAAGCCGATGTTTTCCTTTGGGGATACGATCGAAATTTTGTTTAGGTTTGATTATGATTAAAAATATTATCGAACCGAACTGATTGCAAGGACACTCCAACAAAACTTCAGGTAGTTGTGAAAAGTTATGGTTTCTAATACTCCAATAGATTATCATTTTAACGATTTTACAAGTGAATATTGCATCATAAACAATCGATAAATGCACAAATCAAAATATGAGTAAAAATATCACTTGCAAAAACACATTGTGTGGTTCGCATTCAACGCCTCCTAATGGGCTCCTGAGGAAGTCTTTCCTCTTCAATGATCGACGATGGCTTTAACAGGTACGTAACGTAACATAGTCGCGTTCGTCCTATTTTTTTCTAGCATCCGAGCTAACTGGGCAGAGCTCGCCTATTCTCTCCACACCATGTAAACTTTTCCTCATCATACTTCCACATGTAAGAAAAACTTTGACCGACATCATACGCCATCGGTCGAAACAAACCTAGCAGATCATATCCATTTTCTGCAGATCAAACTTATAATATCGGTGCCTACTGAGCAGCTACATTAGGTGGTAGGCCGTCTTCCTTTGCTTCCGATTGGACCATGCGTTCAAGTCTCTGAGTGGTGCAGTCCACCAGCCTTGTGATTCGTTTTTCAACAATTCCTTGTGATAGTCCTTCCTTTCTCCCGCAAAGTACCAAAACCCGCAAAGTACCAAGTTCTTGCACATGGGCTAGTCGTATCCTATCCGACTCCTTCCTAAGAGCTTCAATCCAAACCTTGCAACCGTATAGCAACACCGACTTCATAGAATCTACGAGTCCTCCCGACTTCGGCCATTAGAAGCCTGAGAACCGATAATCTAGCCGATCTTTTATCCACCGACACTCGGATTTTATCGAAAAAGATTATCTTATCCTCGTAAAAGATTTTCTTAAATCCTCAGTTCTGAAGCCTTTGTCGTCTTATTGGGATCGATGCTGACAAGACCACGATGAATGGGTAATCTACTTTTTGATCAGAATCACAATCTCAGTTTTTTGAGGGATAGACTCAACCCATGTAATTGCCACCAGCTCAATTAAACAATAAATAATGATTATTATAGAAATAACAACAAAAATGTTTTCATCGTTATTGTTATTTAGCGGGCTGGTTGATTCGTCTGAGTTTGATACTGTTTTCAGCACCAAATTTTTTTATTTGTTTTGGGCCTTTATTTTCTTTCCTATTATTTTGTTTCCTTAATCTGTGATTTGCTTTATTCTCTTTTAATCAACAAATAAAAAATGAATGAGAACTAAAATAGAAAAAAATGAACTTATTAACCTTTTTTGAGAGGTTTGCTGTAGCTTCTTTGACTGTGGATTGTCCTGGCGCTACTAGGATACGGTTTCTTGGGTGTCTAATTAAAGGCAAATCTTTTCACCTAACTATGAACCTCGGTACAAGACAAATACAAATACAACAAATACAAATACAAATATATCAGACAAACTTGCAAAACATATTGCTTACCTTTATTTGGTTAAATTACTTAAGATTTATTATTTTAATAATGTGCCATTAATTTCGACTACTTCCCACGTAGTACAATTTTTCATAAGCGTAAAGTAAGAGAAATTTTAACTCAATTTCTTTTTATCAGAGTCTTTATAAGCTTCGAATATAAACCTGCAACAAATCGAAAATAGAGGCAATATTCAGAACGACTTTGGACACGACTGGCAATCATTTATTGTTCATAAAAGCAAGTTTTCCCTACCGAAACTATGCTCGTTAATTACTTGCATGCATTTAAATAACTTTATGTTTCAGTTTTATTGCCAACCCATAAAAATAAAATTTCAGTACGAATATAAATTGTAATCTGCATACATGGCTTAAGGAGTAACACCACTCTATATTTCTTAATTTACACTGAGTGGCTGGGGAAGTACGTCCTGATTTTTTTGAAATTGATTTTCGTAGAAATTGGGCACTAATTATAAATAGATTTTCAACCTTACAATAGTTTAGAAAAATAAACATTTTAGCAAAAAACGGCTACGTACTACTATCGAAAATGTTATTGTGAAGCTACTGTTAAATCCAAAGGAGGAGCTCGAGAAATCCTTTCCTCTATTAGTCATAGGACCACTTATTATTTTCAAAGGTTGAAATCACTATAAATAAGATCAAATGCATCTGGGTTTATGACTATAACGCACATTTTATTATGGTTAAAATAAATGATGTTTTGAAAATGAAAAGTGGTGTTATACCTTAACATTTGGACTCATCAGGATCACTTCTCATTCATATCAATGCAATTCAGCAGACATCGATCTAGAACAAATTTGTTCCCGGCACCAACATCAATCTGCCGATATTTAACCAATTAGGTCAAATTGAGTTTATCAATTTAGTTATTTCTTTATTATTTTTAGTTTTGTTTTATGTTATCATAGATAGCTTCAAACAAAAATAACATCAAATAAAACCAGACGGAAAAGAGTAGCAAATACTTCAAGGAAAAATTCATTCACTAAAATGTGATGCATGTTTGGAATATTAAAAAGAAGCAAACAAACAATGTCTAAATTTGAATCTATGATGCTTAGATCTTGGTAATAATATTAGTATAAGACTCACATCCGGCCTGGCTTCAATAGCAGGACCTAATTTGAATGAATTAATAAATGATGAGGCACGTACACCAAAAGATTATTGACATAATTGTATTGTAGACCACATTAAATTGTTAAAAATTTCAAAAAATCTAACATTCAAGACATGTGCCTTACATTCTCGAATTTTAACTGTTATTGGCGCTTATATGTGTATAATTTTAAACATTTTATTACTTCTCAAATTTATCAATCATCAGATCAACATGTATCAAACTTGAGTTCTAAGACAAAGTGCAAGTTATCGTTACGAAAGCTCACTCATGCATTATCATTTCATTATAGTACACTAATATTTCACATTGGAAAATAAAGATTGATGTAGACGAACTATAGCAATATCTGCATGCCCAGACGTAAGAAGCACAGGCCTATCTTCAACACAGTAATACCACAGGATTCGATCATGAAAGTTGGAAATACAAATTAGCGAACGAGGCAATTTTCCATGGAATATTGGAATAAAGTAGTTATTCTACAATAATTTTTCAACAATTAATGTTTCAATTGTTTAACAATTATGAAAAATGCAATTAGTATTACCGGATTAAAATATTGCCCGGAGTGTATGTGGTTTTATTACGTATAAATGACTTGTTTTCCAATTTAGTCAACCTCGTCATTGTGGCAATTTAAAGAGCTCTTTCGAAAGAGCCCCAAATACCTGCACTATTGGTTTCTTCCCCTATTGCTAAACAATAATTTACTTACTTCCACCTCAAAGCTTTTGGCCACTATACTGATCAAATGCACCCTTAGCGTTCTAGTGGTTGCATCCCTGGTAGTGTCAATTGAAATAAGCGACTTTGAGAACACTCTGCGATTCTGCAAAATGGATGTTACGAATTAAATTTTAGCATACGAGCGAATTGCTTCAGATTTCACACGCCAATTACTTTCCTAGCAATGATTTTTTTTTTAAATATGAATCATTGTTTTTATTTCGGTTTATTGATCCATAGGCAACGTCGTTTCGTGTTACAAAACGTGTTTTGTTACATAACAGATGTACGCACCCGCATCACAAGACAAAAGACCATTGTCTTGAGATGTTAATAACACAAACAATTTGCAGCACAAAACGAATTTCAATTTCGCTTGATCACCTTCCATCAAACAAACTTTCTGGCACCATGTTTGCCACGAGCCTACTTTGTATACAATCCTCGCACTAGCATCATTATATTGTTAATATTCAGTTGGTGTTTTCCATTTCTTTTCCATTTCACTGGTTGGCGTAGTTGACATTTCTGTGTACGATACCTTCATATGTGGGCAAATAAAACGAATATATTTCACCAGTTCACTTAACTAGCAACTCGTTAATTGATTGAACATATTTGAAATTGTTTAGTTGCACTGAAAATTTCCCTTTAATGGATTTCACTTGATACGGTCAATTATCGCAAACGAGAATTGCGTTTGGTTGCAAGATGATTTCGACTATGATACAAATAAATGGAAAGTATGATAAAATAATCCTAACATTTAAATAATGTATTTATCGTACACAAGGAACTGCACCCACACTGCGTATAAAATTGTGAAGTTCTTTTTATCGATCAACTTATGTCATTGGAGCCTTGTGGAAACACAGTGGCGAAAACTCCTTATATACTGTGTTCAAACCTCCTTATCGATATTCAAAGTGGAAAGGAAAGTTCATAGAATAATAAACAATTGCAACATCACAATTTCTTCAATATTTATTTATTTGCTCTTATTGCCATTACGTATATGTTTTGCTGGAATTCTGCTTTAGTTTTATCGCTAGTTATGAACTGTAAGGACCGCAAAATTTCATCGCGAAAAGAAATTTCTAGTAATGTCTCAAATTTAAAATTCAGCTAATATAAAAAATATAACAAATCGTGCTCGGGAATTGTGAATTACTGGCACGAAGACGAACTTTCGTGCAAGCAACCATCAAACATTTTGAAAACTGTGGGAAAATTGAAATTAGCTGCAAACTGGCTGTTGCACAGGGCCGTTAGTTACATTTCGAAAGAAGGGAACAATAATCTGAAAATATGCGCTTCATATTTGGCAAAACAAATCGCTACGACAACACAAAAGGATTTCCATTCAAGATAAGTCACGAGAGCTTTAAATTTTGTTATGTTTCTAATCATATTTCCAGGCGAAGAACCCATTAATATCCGCCAAAAACCGAATTATGCGTCTACAGTTTGCCAAGGTTATGCTGGCCAGGACAATGATTTTTGCAATCGCCTCCTCTTCACCAGTAATCCTTAATAGACTGTAACCAGTAATTGATGTTCAATTGATGTTCAAGCGGATCCAACCAAATAGTAAGCAAGAAAATTTTTTGTGTATAAGTATGGCAACACTGCCTGTCGTAGAATTCAATTCAATCATTTTTTAACGAATTTCCCATATGTTTATTACGACAAATATTTTCATGATACTGAAAAATGTGCATTAATCGATTTTTCAATAGAGCTTCCAATAAACCAACTCTCAATACCAATATAAGTTAGTTTTTCATTCTGTACAGCTTTTATAATATTAAGCTATGTTCTTTTCGGTAGCATACTATATTTATCCAGATAAGAAAAGAAAGATTGTCAACCGTATGGCTAAATCTACGAAAATAGGTTGCTCAAGGTGAGATTTTCATTGCACATCGACCGCAAAATTTCGATAGTTACTAATTAATCATGCAAACAACCGTAAAGTTTGTTTGAAACCAGATATTTTCGGATGTAGAGATAAATTGATTCGAAATAAGGATTACTTCTTTGATGACTACCACGGTTATTTTGCTTCCATCGACTGCAACTTCAGTCCTCCAGCTTATGGATCAGAAAATTATAGCAACACTCAAAAAAATATAAGAATACAAATTGGAGGAACATATTTCATCAACATTTTTCAAAGGATTGAGCAAATTTATTCGAATATTTAGGCGGCATAATAACAGTTTTGGAGAGAATGCTTATTGCTACATCGTCTGTTGCAAAACTTCCCGAAAAAGGATTAAGGAAATGAATAAATACGCAGGATGCAATGAAGACGATACCTTTTCAACTCATATGATCACAAAAAACAGTTCATACATTCATATCGTTTGATGATGAAGATTTAGTACTATTGTAATTGGAGACTTGAAATGCAACTTCGCAAGTCTTACTTGTAATGTGGAACAGTTGGCCTCACGTTCACAGCAGCGTAATTACAATAAACGAAGACGAAACTGTCGAAGACGAAGAACCCAGTGCAGCAGTCGCATTAGAAACTGCAGATTCCCTATCTTGGTTTGTTCATAGATTTTTTGAGCTTATAAGTTTAAATCAAACACAAACACACTTATTACTGATTTCATTTATTAATATATTTAAATTAAAATGCATGTACCTCAAACAAATACTTTTTACATAGTATCTAGTCATATTAAACGAACAATGTTCGTAATTGATTTTGCGTGCTAAATTTATCATTTTTCGTAATCAATTTTCGATCTGTACCTAGATGTGCAATTACTTGATTTTACTTTGAAGTTCAATACTACTTGCTTTTTATGTTTTTCCATAGATTTGAGCGCAACCTAATATCCTTATACATAAATACAATCAAATTCTAATTCATGGTGATAAGATTTCCTTCAGCGCCTGCACATGGCTTGAAACAGAAGCCTGCGACGCGATCGCTATTAAGATTCATTTCGTTGTTCGAAATTCGAAATTGCTTCATTCTGGGTTCATAAATGTTAAAAAAAAAACTTCTAAAGAAATCAAAAGCTTGAATATATACTACACCCAAAAACCGACAGTGTTTATTCTGAAAGAATTGTAGTGATTACTTACTTAGTGATGCAAATATTTAGAGTGATACATTCAAGTTTCAAATTACCATTATAAAACTTTGATGTTCATACATCCTCCAAAGAACATTACATCAAAAAATTCATCAAATCAAATTCAACAAAATTGAACATAAATAATTGTAGCATTTATTTCTCTGAAAATCACACACATACATCAAATTAATACATATCATTCAAACTATAGTAAAACAATAGTAATAATCATAATAAATAACTTCTTACATAAATTATAAGCTAAAACCTCCTAAAATTAATTTCGTACTTCAATCAATTACGTGAAAATCAGATGGAAATTCAGGCTCCAATAGTTAGGATTCATTTTCTAAAGATGATTCTTGTGCCACCAGCACCACCGCCTCTTCATCTTGTTTTTGTGTTTCAGATGCGGGTTCGGCTGCTTGAGCTGCTTCCGCAGCGGCTTCGACTACCTCTGATGATGCTGCAATATTATCCTCTTGCACTTCACCACTGTTCTTATTGAACTCGACCTTGTCGTCAACTGGTGCACTTACTTTTTGTGGAGCATCAGATGTGGAGACCTGCGCTTCATTCGGAGCATCGCCACGGTTACCATTTAAAAAGTTCTGCACGTTACTGAGGACTGCTTGCAATGGTCCTTGAGGCTGAGCTCCGGCGGTAGCACTTTGTTCAGGGTTCGGTCTGAAAATTCCTTGAACTGTATTTTGGAAGTTTGTCTGCAGTTGCTCGAAAAAGTTCGGTGGGCGCACCACGGTTCCACTTGGACTCGACTCGGCGGGCTGTACATTATTTTGATTGGGCGGGATAAAAGCACTTGTAATTTGACTGCCAATATTTTGAACTCCTGCTTGAATCTGCTGAAGAATGTTGGCGTTTGTCGTCGTTTCTACGGCAGCTTGTTGTGCTAAAGGAGCTGTTGTAGATGGTCGTCGAATAGAATCGATGAATTGTCCAAACGGATTGTTGCTAATAATCTGTTGAGCCTGCTCCAATAGTGAGGGTCGAGGCGTTGTAGAAACTCCCTGTTTCAAAACGGAATTTACTTGCTCCTCATTGTAAGCTTCACCTACAGGACTTTCGTGTTCCGGTTCATTCACCTGCACCACATCGTTTTCAGAATCGCCTCTGAGTCCATCTTCGACAACAGCAGCGACTTCTTCGGCCTGTTGCTGTTCTTCTGGTTGACTTTGTTCTTCTTCAACTATTGCTACATATTCCCCTTTTTTCAAGTCGTCCTCAACCACAATGGTACCTGGGACATCAACGTCTGCTACGGGTTCTATGCTCTGTAAGCTTTCGACAGGAGCCAAGAATTCTTCTTTTAATACAAGCACGGGTTGCACATTATTCAACGGAGTAGGTCCCGGGAGTTCTTCTTTTAACTTAGCGTTTGTGTTTTGCTGCACAGATGCATCTTCACTTGCTACTATTTCCCGTCCATCGCGATAAATCGATTTCGCATTAACATTGACAGCGACAATAGACAAAATAACTAAAACCACTGAATAATTTCGCATTTTTATTGAAAAAAAATTAAACATTCACGATTATGAGTTTTAAACACCTTCACTTTATAAAAAAAGGTAGATAATGTGATGCAAAGAATAACGCGGCAAGATCTAGAGCGACAATTGCGTAAGTACTTGACAAAGTCGCAAACAAGACTGTTCGAAATTCGATTAATGAGACGACTTTATATATGAGCTAGTGGATCGTAATGGTGGACTGGTAGTTTTACCTATATGCTAAGCCAATGACCCGTTAGTCTTCTCTCTACACTGGTAGTATGACAAGAAATGTGCACACCTATAAACTCTTCACCCCATCATGCGACAAACATTTGCTTCCATGCCATCGCAGTCCACTCTTCTTCATTCCATTACCGGCTCTTCCAATATTTCTTCGCGGTTTCTTGATTTGTTCCCACTATGCAGATTGTCGTCAGACTTGGACTACAGAGAATGGTAGTTAAAATATGCCATCAAGAAACCTATACAAATGCCTTCGAATCAGATAGGCCCAACGAACACAAAACACCAAAAATATCGGAAGCATCTCTATCTTCTGTCGAATGCATCTTTGACGAATGTATCTTTGACGAATGTATCTTTGACGAAATCAAGAAACTAAATTATTAGAATTTTATCTTGGAGCGTGTTAACCATCGAGATTTGAATATGCGTGTCACTGCTATCGTTCCCAGCTCGATTGGTTATCAGTTATCTACTCACTGTGGGTTATTGCTGTCGAAGATATGGAAATATAGCACTTACTGTCACCTGTTACCATTTATAAGGAATGATTCTGTGGATGCAAATATAAATTAAATATCTCACGAGAAATACAACACGTTGTTTTTCGAAGTTTGAGTAAGGAGAAGCAAGGAGAAGGGTTGGATAACTTTAGCATCTGATCTCGTTGAGCATTTACTATAGGTTTATAATAGTAGGTAACCGCAATTCAAGTTCCTCTGGAATGCTGTTTATCTCATAGTTTGATAGAATGTTTGATATGTAAACCTGATATCTGCTTAAAGGAATATTCATCATCCCGCTGTAACTTTTCATCATTGACTTGGAAACCCGGCTTTAGTAGGGGGATTATTTTTAAACTCGTTGCCACGTTAGCGCAGAGTTAGATCTCTGGCTTGAACTGTTTGTCTCAGGCAAACAATGTTAACAAAGGAGCACCTTAACAAAATGTACTTTCAAAGTCCAAGCAGTCAAACTTAATCGTCTTTGAGTTGCTGGACTTGTCGAGGATGGTAAGAAATGGCGTACAAGATAAGCTGAGTAAATATATGCTTTGCGATATTGAGTGTAACTAATGTGGTCGTGATAGCTTATGGTCATTGTCAAGTGCAAGATTTCATGTTGCGTCCCTCCTTTTAATAACCATGGAATCGAAACAGCTTTGCTAGGCAGTCAATCATGTTTCCCGGTACGGGCAGATGAATTTAATCATGTTGATTAACTTTAGAGACAATCCAGAAAGAGCGAAACTCAAAAGTTTCTCCTTGCTGGGTGTTCTTCTTTGAGGCTACTACGTGAAGTTGTGATAGAAAATTTGTTAAAAAGAAAATTTCTTGAGCTACTGCACATTATAACCCAGGTTTTCAGATCCGATTCAATCTGACAGACTTAATTTTTTCAACTCTCCTTGGTTTTCTTGTTTGTTCTTATTGAATACGTAATATCATGCAGTTATCCTTCTTTAACCGAGAATTTAATTGTGACTCATATAAGTGTTTCGATTTTCACATTTGGACTTCTTCATTTGTGATCTGCTTAAACTTATCTTAATCTTTACATATAGATCTTAATAATTATTTATTACCTTTACTCTTACACATCTACAATTCCCTTTTATTACGAATCCTTTATCACCACTGATTCCGGAAACATTCACGAAAGCCTTGGAAGAACGAATGAACAGCACGATACCTAGATTTTAGATTGGGGAAAACAAGATACAGCATCAACTGCACTTCATGAAAAAGTTACACCTGCAGATTAAGGTTTCAGTACAAAGAGTATATAAGAATATATCTAAGAGTAAAAACACCCCCCCTTGGCTCTAATACTGATCAGAAGAACCAACAGGATAGAACTTGCAATAACTAGAAAACCTAGGATGACACAACGGACTCTCCCCGTGTCACTGAATCACACCAACTACAACACAAGCTGGCAGCGCTCCATTGTGTGATAAAAAAACGATACCAATTAAAAGCGAGGATTACGGGAAATAATTGGAATACAACACAGCAAACAAAAATGGATAAAGAAAACTCTTCTCCGAGCAAATCCTCAACAAAAGAAGGATAAAAACATAGCTAAAACAGCACACAATGGAGAACAAACACCGGAGGAACGCAGGACGCAGGAAATAGTTCCGAAAAACTTACAAAATTCATTAAATTATTATATCATTAGTAATACTAGGGAACGGTAAATATCTAAGAGTTAAGGTTATAAGTAAGAGATAAGTGCTACAAATCGGTAAGAATGAAGATTAGTTTAAATAAATTACTGATGAAGTTCAAGGGTGATAGACGAAACACGTGTATGAAGTGTCACGATACCGTTGTCGCAGTACGAAGTTCACTTATTTTTTTGTACGAATCTTATTAGTTCATAATTATTGTTTTCGTTTGTAATGAATCAAATTGTAATGGATAACTAACTATAGTAAACTATTCAAAGCTCAAAAGAACTGGATCAAATTTAAAAGTGTGTTCAAAATTTCGCTCTCATTTTCACATTTATACTAACTCTTTATTTGGCTTAAATTTGAATACGTCCTTTCTGGCGGGGAACTATAGGACTGCGAAAATTATATTCGTAAGATCACCGTGATAGTGACAGGCAGGTAGTACAGAGTGTGTGGTTTTTTTTTTGAGATATGAACCTTTTAACTGAACGTCTGGTGTGACAGCTGCCATGCGTTTCATGGTATGTTTTGTTTACCATTTTTTTTGTTTTGCAGGGGTTACTTCGAAAAAAAGGCCGGTATATTTGAAAAAATCATCGTTACATCACTTTATGGTCGACATTATTGTTTTCGCCCGGATACGGATACACATACGGATTGTTTTACTCACTGCAATGCATCCATTCACACGTTGTACTGTGCGTCATGAAGAAGAAAAAGCAGCAATTCGATATCGTGCGCAACAATTAAACTTGTGCCCATCCACATAATGGACGATTTCATCGAAGGATCCTGGTTCACATGCTTACAACACTCAACTCGTGCAGCAATTGACCTAGAACGACCACCGGCATGGTGTAGATTCGGTATATAGGTCCAAGAGCCAATTGCTGCAAATCCCGAATTTCATACGAACATTTTGTTTAGCAATGAGGCTCATTTCTGATTGAATGGCTACGTCAATAAACAAAACAGCCGCATTTGAAGTGATAATCGACCGCAAGCGGTTGTCCAAACACCTTTACATCGGGACAAAGTCACTGTTTCGGGGGCGCTGATTACTTCCGCTTCAAAATCTTTACATTAATAATACCCAAGTTTAAACGAAGGAATGAAAATTCAGGCCCATCATGCGAACATTCTAAAACTTTCAAATGAGTCTCATTCATTCGTTTATAGATAATCTTAGAAGGAAAATATTACTTTCTAGAAGGCAAAGCAATCGCGTTTCGCTGCTTATGCTATCGTTACTTAACACGAAATTTTTGTATTTTAGAGATTATGTCACCATCATTGCTGCAAGATCTTCATGGTTTTTGACACATCATCACAAGACACAGCAGTATTTACAATTCGAAATGGAAATTCAGTTTTTCGATGATAATTACGATTGTATCTTCTGTAAATAAATATCTAAATCTATTCCGCGGACTGAACCGGCCTGAAGAAAATTCCAAGAAGAGATCTTCATTGGAAGTGAAGTTTTCTTTTGAAAGCTGTGATTTAACGGTCTTTAAATTTTAAGGCAGGTATGATGTGGATCCAAGCTTTACAATTTGTAAAATTTTCAGTACTACAATTTAGACGTATACTAATTGCACCCCAAATGAAAGTGCCCATCACTCTCCCTCGGCTGTAAATTAACACCTTAAACCTTGCCCACACGCATTTGCTAAGTAAATTAAATTTTTAACAACTACTTTGCTACAGTGATTACAATTCACACATGACTATATGAATTCGTATTTTACATATATATGTATGCAGATTCCGCCATTAACTTATTTTTTGTAAACAAGTGAGTTCATCCACATGGCACACGTTTATTTTATTGACCAGAAAGTCGACAGAAATCCGACACAATTGTAATGAATGAAAACAAGCTGAGAATGTTATCTCATTACTATCAGTATCTGGATAAATAATGTGGACATACAACTTTTTAACTTCTTCAAAATCCGTGTTTCGTACTAGATCACTCGAGCGCGAAAGACGCCACCATTCCAAACAAAGTGCATTCTACGTTAAGGCTGGCTTTCGAGAATATTTTTGTAACTTGCAACCATGGCTCAACAAAATGTAGATTTTCTAGATTTGTATATCATCAAATGTATTGGTACAATCATAACTGAGATATGAAGAATAACGCTGAACTGTGCCATTGGATTGAAGTAAGTAAATTAGAAAGTTCAAATAAAATAAAAGACGATATGACCACCCCTTAAGCTTGATATGATGCACTTTTCTTATATGTCCACCAATGTCGATCTGAGGTGCATAAGATGTAGTAACTGAGATTCTGGTGAATACATTAACCGCAAAACGGTTCTTCGACCTACAAGGAAAGCAGATGAGAATTAAAAAGACATTAATGAATTCATCAGGAGGCTTGCATTCGAAGCATGTGGGAGAACAAACAGTAGTACCTGTTTCTTACCTTAATTGCGCCATATCACATACTCGAATACATTCACTGTGCTACTTTATGCGGGACATGTAAAATTGATAGTGACTGAAAAGTGCTTGTTGTATGAACAGAATTGTGTTTTCTCTCGTTTTGTTCCAATATAAACCATAACTAGTTTACTTCCTGGTACATGTTGAATGAAAGCAATCGTTCAATTTCTTTGCAAAATATGAAAACGTTCAGACAACTCACTCCATTATTGATACAACACATTCATCAGCATAACGAATACAAACGTTGTTTTAACCATTACAATTGACACACACACCCCCACACCAGGATAGAATATCCTCCAAGTGACAATGGTTTTCAAATATTAATACAGAACAGGTAGCAACCAAATGTCTCGTCCACAAAATGTTAAGAATAATAAAAGTGAGCATTCCTATTAAAATGTTATAAAGCAGTTTTTGAAGGAAGAATATCTTTTTGTTATATACAATAATTCACCTTTTGTTGTATCCCATGCAGTGGCCCTGTAGCCATACGTCAAAATGACCGTTGATCACCAAAACTATCGTTCAAGTTCACGTCAGCAGTTGGATATTTAAATGATTTGAGAAATTTTCCATCATAAATAGTTGATAAACTATATTTGGCACGTTGCACTTAAATATCGAACTCGTTTCTGCTTTATTGGCAGTATTCAAAACATAGGTATTTACTTGAGAAATTAAAAGTCCTTGACAACGCTTCGAGAATATTGTTATTATTACCTTTCCTAAAAGCGAGATATAGGAAACATTATTCCGTTTGTTTCCTCTTACCTCAATGTTTCCAGGTAACTTACTTATTTTGACCGTCAATTTCGAATGGAAAAGGTGAATATACAAAAAAGAAACACCAGATACGTACTCACTGACTCTTCGTTTATTTCATAAAGCACTTTCTCTGCTTGAAACGGAATAGTTAAGCAATAAGTAAAAGTAATTGTGAACAACTTTTGAATTATGATTTTCAGTTTGCTCGAGATAACAATTTCTGGAATTTTATATTTGGATGCAATACTCGCCATCAGCATTATTTTGTAATCCCTCGAACCTTTCAAGTGAGTGATTTGCTCTGACAACAAATAATCATGAACCTGAACTTGTTCCATGTTGAAAGGTATTTTCATATGGATTTCATATGTGCAAGGTTGAAGGTGGTAGGAAAGCAACAAGTTATACTACCTGTTGAATTTCAATTAATTTGCTCGCCTTTACTTTCCGAAACAATGATTTAAGAGGAACCGTTGAAAAATAGAAACAATTACAACTTGATGAGCATAAAGTTTAAGGTTTTTTTCCAATAATATGCAAAGCTTCGGTTCAAGTTCCACGAAATCGGTTCTGAGTTGCATATCAATTAAATTGATCGAGCCATTCATATGAAATGCGACTGTCCGGTGAACGCAGCTTTCGGGTTTATTAGATATGCAAACTATTTTCTCTGTCGATTCGTGCTTGGAATCGTTGGGAAATTCACAATAAAATGAATGGAATCGAAAATCCGCACACCGAGTATCAACATTACTAGTACTACTAACCTCAGTACTAACTGCATTGGCTTGTGAAATCTCAGATGAGGAGGGAATGATGAGTACTTGACTTCAGACTTCACAAACTAAAGGACAACTGACAACTCCTGTAACATATTTCAAGGAACTAGTATGCGCGAAGAACGAAACGAACCTCCGAAGAACAGACATATGTTTTTTCCACTTATCAGAAACGCACAAAGAACACGAATAACAGCATGAACGAAGAAAAAATCTGTATCATAACAATTGCAACAATACTTATTACCACTGTAAGTACCTAATAGAACACAGAAATGTCCACAAATGAAAGAAAGGTGCTCTTGCCACCACGGCAGTCAGGTTAGCCTAGGTTGATCGCTGGGGATACTGCTAAAAACAGGGGGAGAACTCTTTCCTACCCCCCACGATTATGGAATGAGTCCTTAAATTTCAGCGAGATGAGTTCTGCTTGGCAAACTGGGGAGGATAAGAGTTAATGCGAGCACTAGACGCAGAATGTTTTAGCTTACCTTATCGAACGACGAAAACACCACTAGAAAACTGGACCCTTCTTCGATGTGCACCAATGAAAACCTGGATTGATTCCTGGAACCTATTGTAAATTACAACTAACTGAATAGAAGATGGCTTAATTATTTGATTATACGCAATGCTATGTATTATATATAACGTAAACAATTAAGAAAACCACTTGAAGTCCTTTTTGAAAAGGACTCTGAGCATTATTTTTGACGACTGTTTCGGGGATAAGAATAACTTTTGTTTGAGAAAAGCCTTTCTTATTAGCTTCCAAGGAAACAAGTAGGAACATAAGAGTTTAGTCAGCTTTCTCATTGAGCTTTGTCCGACAGACAAATTTCCCTAAAAAAAATCGACTACGATAGTATCCTCTACAGCTCTTTAATTAAATTGTAATTTAGAATTAAAAAACATAACAGATACCGGTGCGTTATAGACCTGTCCAATCTATAAGATGCAAATTATACCAGTAGCTTCGTGGGCTCGTTTGTGATTCTCGATAAATGTCAGTTACAATAAACATGATTGAGCCAATAAAGATATGGCTCATGCAAATACCTGAAGTATAACACATATGTTGTGTTTTTTCTACACTCATCAGAACTGGTGTGTTTCGCAAATTGACATTTTTTCTTAGAAGTCCACCGACTCGACGTCGAAAACTGTTTATGCGGATAAGGTGGTGGAAGACTGAAGACTATTTGCAAAGACTGACTACCAAAATAACTTTACGGTGTAGAAGCACCAACGAAAGCGCGCTTATGAGTTGATTTTGGGGCACCGTGTATGAGGTACATGCTAAATTAGTACTAACACTCATGGAGTGAAGCGAGTAGAGCGGGATTCCTTCCCGCTACTTTATATTTATACTCTCAGTAGCATAAAAATGGGAACTTCTACTTAATTTCAATATATTCGAAGCTGAAATTTTCTTAGACAATTCGATGTAGTTCCATATGCAAGTTATTATGAATGAATGGATACAATCTTCAGGAGAGAGTAAATGGTCATCTCACCACTCCTCCGTCTTTGTGTCCTTTCTCCATCAAGTTTCATCCAGAAGCGTAGAGATGCGGAGATATATTGCGACGAGAAATATTCCAAAATATTTACATTTTTAAACGGATTGGAAAGTGATTCTAAACTTTAGCGCTTGTTGACCGTTACCCTATGAATCAGAACTACTTTGGTATATTACTTGAGCACGATGACGAAGAGTAATGCCTGAACAAAGCTATGAACTTGGGTTGGATTCTTTTGAAATACGCAGCGTACCCAAAATATCGTGGTTTGACACCTTCAACCACTTAAGAAAAACTTTCTAACCATATTGGGGGGAAGGAAAATAACGGATAAAATCTCTACAAATTTGGAGATTAAATCAGTTAACAAGGTGTTTGATTGAAAATTAAGAGACACCAGGACTGACAAGGTGTTAAATGAATTAGATAGCAGTCACAGAAATATTAAAGCGTGGAGAAATTGACGAGCTTCTAAAATTCTCTTTGAGGAATATCTCAAATACCAAAATTTAACGAGCTTATTTACCTCTGTAATTGCTTATTGAGTTTAATTTTATTTTCATGTTGATTTGAGTTTACGTAATTTTATTTGCTTACTCAAAAGCTTTCATACACACAACCATCTTTGCCATAGTATATATTGAATTCTTAAAACGCAATTAAAGCTTCGACAAGATTCTTTAATTCTTAATGTATTTATTCATTCTTTGCAAAATTTTGCATCGTTTTATAACAGTTTTATAATTTATTCTCAAATATTTTCACTGTCTCAATATTTATCTTGCCGATTACTGCTGGGACTTCTCTGAGCATGTTTATTTACTCATTTTATTAGCTCATTTGAGTATCATAAATCTATATTCCATGAGTCGGATAGTCAGCGGATATAAGAAATATCCGTGAAAACTAATAAGAAATAACAATGCTTAGTTATTGTCTGGTTTATAGCAGTTAAGGAAATATGAAAATCTATAAACCATATACATTTAAACTGTTGGTTTCAGGTGTAACTGCCTAAATGACTAGAAAAAAACTTGAGTTTTTATTTATCAAAATTAATCTCAAAACATTCAATCCTTGCCTTTTCGACTACCATGAAAAAAATAGCTGGTAAGCATAAAGGATAGAATAGTTTTGAAGGGTATGTAAAATTTAAAAATGAATGAATTAATTCCTTTGAAATATTTGAATGATTGAACCTCAGTCAATAATCCATGTACAAGAAGCTCAAAATTTTTTAACATATGGCGTCCAAATGGATTCGAAGTGACTAACACCTCGTCATTTGATGAAAACACTTCAGCAAATCTGAAGAGGAGCTAGAGAAAAATCTACACCATGTAAACTATATCCACAACTCCTTTGTTGGTTGTTCTATGATGAAACAGAATTTCTCCCGAGAATCCTCATATCTAGCATCGATTTAAAGATTTAAAAAGCAAATATTTTACAAACAATCTTCAGAAAACTGAAGCTTTCCTCACTGTCATGTTCCCTTTGATAGCTCCGAAAGAAATACATCAAGCTCAGTCTAATCTGTGAACACGAAAACTAAAAACACTGAATAACTCTCTGAATGAAATAACTTCGACCCTGAGTCTCTAAAGCGGAAAACGTTATTGAGTTCTATGTTGTACAGACCATACCGTGTTTTCATTGTTGGAGAGTCGTATACCTCATAAAAATTTTGAATTAAACACAAGTTTACATCCTTCAATCCATTGAATTGAATAATTTATTCAAGAAAATACATTTGCATGAACTACAACTATCTTTTAGAATACGATTCATAAGCGTATTTTTTTTAAATAGACAGGAGTTTGTGTTACACAAAACGATGTTTGAAGTTCTTCGCACCAACACCGCCGCTCCCAAATAAAATTAAATTTAAATGTATAGCAACTGAACTCATTCTTCTGACGGTGATACTACGGTTTCTCTAGCTTCGAAAATTGAATATGAATTTTGATTGATGAAAACAAAACTGCATAATAAATAGAAAATAAATAATATTTTTGATATTTTGCCTTCATCACCTCAATTTTAATTTATGAATTAACCAAATGAATGGCTTCATTGTATCCCTTATTTATCTGTGATTTCAAATGAGTTGATGAAAATTTAGTTTGAAATTATTTTAAGACTGAAATACTTTCCTCCAAACACTCTCACGAACCGATTATAAGAATTTGTTTTTTCTTTTATAAAACTGAGTTGCATTTGAGGATAGTGATTAGCTTTAATTTATTACAATTTCGTGGAAATGTTTATGTAATAATTTTTTGTTAAATGGATATTCGCAATAACATGCGAATATCCCAAAAAAATGGGGATATTCGCCCTATAATCCCAATTACTTTGCCGAATTTGTGGATGGCTTGTTATTTTAATTACAAAACTGAATGTCTGATTGCATCCCGTAGTTAATATTTGACCCACTCAAATGTTTGTTCACATCGTTTAAAAATTTAGGAGAATTAAACCTCGCACACGGATTGAAATCTCAGACATACAATAAATTCAGTTGATCAATGCCGATAATCTATTCAACCGTATTAACCTGCATTTCACTCAACAGGTATATTCACGAACACTAAATTTTTATGTCTTGAAAATTATCCGAGGTGCTAAAACGATTTACTTGTTAAATTTCATCTTTTTCGTGGTTTCTGTTTAACTCGATTCCACGTGGTCACTATATATAATAACACAAAAGTGCCTTTTATGTAGACCATTTTGAAATTTTCATGTTTTTGAACTAATATGTTATTGTTGCAGCGGCTTAGAGATGAGAAATAAACGAATAAATATGTCACTGGGAATTGGTTTCCATAGGGCCGCTGAAGAGTTTGTTTTTCTTACTAAGAAACTTCAAATTTCCGTTATAGATATCTACCGATACACCTTAAAGCATAGTTTAGAAGTCTTTCTCGCGACAACTCCCCGTTCAGCATAACAATGTTTTCGCAATCACGAATTTCACGGAAATGTCTTTCGTACATCGGCCACACGCACATTTCAAAGTAGCCAACTACATCGGGAGGATTGTAAACTCTTGTCTGTCGTCTTGCGAAACACTTTTCGTAGGGTAGATGCAGGTGAAATTTAACTTGACACAATTGCATCAAGTGTGAGTGGTTGAAAATCAGGAATCCTTCTAAGATTAGAATGTTTATTTGTTGTTGGAATGCGGGCCGCAAGGCCTTGTCGTAGATTACAAAGTCCGGCTTGAGGATGTCGCGAATGTCCGATAAGAGTTTGTCCATGTCAAGCGATGACATGATCTCCCAATTGATGTGCTTTAGTTTTGGCACCCATTTGTGGCGGTGATCATCTTCGGGCAGGAAATAGTTATCCTGATTAATAACAAATGTTTCACCAACTACAAGATTTGTATTTAGAATGCATTTGTTTTGATTGCTGGTGAAGAAGTTTTGCAATCCTGCCGCAAGGGTCGTTTTCCCTCCGCAAGTCACGCCGGAAATTCCAATAACTAGCCACTGGACCATTTTCTCCGGTGGAGCAGGTAACGTTTGCCGATTACTACTGGCTTTAGACTGTAAATACGCGTTACAACGGACGCGTTGCATAACAAAACTCCCAACAGCAATTCCACCAGAAATCACTGTCAGCCTTTGCTGTTTTTATTATCCCACTCCAAACGGCGATAAGATACAGCAAACATACAGCAATGTCCCTCCTCCTGACGTTTATAACCGGCGTAACTTCTCACGGTCTTACTGACGTCTATCGTTGCTGTTTTCGCCTTTTTGCGAAGTCGCTCTTATGACCTTATGATAATGTAATCTCTTAAACGTAATTCCGAATCTTCACAAGTGTAAACACCGACAGACCGCCGATGAATATAACACCAAAGGTTGCGGGAACAGCGAAAGCATATTGTAGCGGCAAGAAAAGATCGTGGATCCAATTGTCTGCAATAGATTGACGATTCAATTAGCGTTAAATGTTTTCTTTGTTCAGTGATTTACAGACCTTCTTCAATCAGCATAAACGGCAGCACAGACACCCAGAAGAAGTAATACAGAAATATGGTCAAAGCTACGCCACAAATTAATTTACCGACCAATGAATTTGACGCCATTCATAGCAGAATAGACTAAAATGTTCCGATGAAAGTCAATAATCTTCTTCAACTGAGATCGCTGTTTAATCACGCCTTCAAACGCTTAGCTTCTAGCTTATGTTACTAATTTTGCAAAGATCTCAATGCTTATAACAAATACACACGGCAAGTTTTTTAACCTGTTACACTAATCAAAAGCAAATTTTACACACCCACCACTTGTCAGCGGATTGTTGTGACAGCTCTAATGTGCTTGACATTAACCTTATCAGCTGGTAACGAACCGATTTTGTCTATTCACAATGGGAGCGACAGTCTCATTCGTATTTGAAATAACATTCTGGTAACACATATTTGGTGATCTCAGTTTCATATTTACTTTAACAACTAAATACGAATTCTTGGATGTGGTCCGTATATCTATGCTGCTTTCTCTAACCAGGTGACTAATTTATATTAATTACTGCTTTGATAAACGTACGCGCTTCGATTTTGCATCCGCAGTTTTGAGGTATTTTATTATATGTAACAACAAATATTCACAACACATTTGTATTGGTAAATTTGTCTTAAATTTACTTCGCTCAAGTTAAATTTTTAAATAATTCAAAAGAGGAACTAAATTTTACTATTTAAGATTACAAATTAATCAAACTTTTTCAGTTAACGTTTCAGAAATTTTCAGAAAAATCAAATTGCATATTTTCAGGCAGAAAATATGTAATAGGCAGAAATATGCTTAATGTAGGGAAAGAACATTGAACAATAAAGTTTTACTTTCTGTATCCGCCAGGGTTCGCGAAATGTTGGGTGAGGAGGCGTTTCGGCTTGTTCCAGTCATTCTCTACCTCGTTTCCTCCAAAATACATCTTTATCGTAAATAATAGACGCAAAGACCAGGTCTCCATTAAAATGTTGGCGAAACCTCATCGGCCAAAGGAAACCATCCGGACATGGATGTTCGTCGTCGTTAAAAAAAGACAGATCTTGCGCAAATTTATCTTCTTTCTTGTCATTGAATTTATCCTTCACTTTAACTAGCAAATTTACGTAAAAATGTCCTGTTCAAAAAATACTTTATTTATAGTCCATTGATAAGATAAGTCTTGTAAACAGGCATACAGTATGTAGTCGGTATTACTTTTACGGCCAGTTGAGACGCTTTTTTATATTTTTAAGGAATAGTTGTACCTATTTGTTGCCATTCAATCTCATTTTCACCAAGAATCATGATAGCGTCTTCAGTAACCGAACCGAAAGGATTGAACCGTCTCCAGTAACATTCGGCGCCATTTCGTCGCTCTTAAGGCTTTTAATACTGACTGGAACAGGGCGCTGGTACTTTTGATGTGGCGTAAGATTGACTTTCACCATTTATGTTTGGATGATGTACGAGGACGTTAAAAATCGTTATTGCTGATAGTGCTAGAATCTTTTCGAGTTGGTTCCTTGTCACAAGAACATCTTTCAATTGAAACTTTTTTTTCGGTGATTTGTGTCGTAATTGCATCTATCGGCGGTTTCTATTTGGGGGTCGTCTCCAATCGAGTCCCTTCCTTAAATCAAAATATTATTCCACACATACACAGCGGCTTCATTAAAAACAGTTCCCGTAGTCTACTAACATCTGCTGAAAAATTGTCTGGGTAAAGATGGGGATCTTACCAGATATTTTGTCGTAGTAATTGTTCAAGTCAAATTCCATTTGTGTACCCGATATCAAGGTGTAAAAATAAAATTAATTTCCAATCAAAACAAGTATGGTGCGATACCTTCTTGCCCGTCCAGTCCTTGGTATCATTGGCACTCGCTACTAAAGAACCACTTGACAATTTTGTAGATAATATGAATAATACAAATAGCAATAATGAGCAGCTATCTAAATCCACCTACAGCTAGAATATTTTGTTTAATAATTTTAATGATTTGTTTTCATGCTTCAACTTTTACCTTGAACTTGGGTCAAAACAATTTGTCATCCAGTCACATTCCTACGGATGGGCTCCTTTTCATCTTGTTCAACGTTAACTCTATTGTGACTCCACATCTAGTAACTATTTCCTTGAATTTGTTGTCAAGCAAAAGCCCGTTATCATGCTTCTCACTGAAACCCTCTAAATCCGTAGCATTACAGGATTTCAAATTCGTATGAAACGATAGGGTGACCCGTGATGAGGAGGTGGCACCGGGATATTGTTTAGAAGACCTTTTAGATTTCAAAATTTCAATGGAGTTGAATTCAAATCCTTTAAATTTATAGAAGTGTCCGTTATCATAATCGCGCTGCAAGATCGCGATAACCTCTTCATTATCTTGGTTTCTATGCAACTGATCGATACTTTTCCAAATTCAAAGAGGAGCTCGGATCCTAGTCTGCAGTACTCGAGCTGAACAGAGTGAGAATTATTTCATAATTGCCAGTTATCTGAATGCCCGACATACTTCATAGCACACCTTAGGGGAAGTTCATATTTGGACCCCAGCATTGCTGACGCAAGACTTGAATTTTCATTTAAATATTCTCAACAGAAACTGCGATTACTTCCTATGATATCGATCGTTACCCAATTGAAATCAATCAATCAATCAATCATCAAAGGGACCATGTCTTCCTCTTCAAAATAAACTAAAGTTTTTAAGGCACTGGCAACTGTTGCCCAATGTTTCCTTTCCAAGTTGAAAAATGACATTGTAAATGATAAAGTTAAGCAGCTATCAAAATTAAATCTAGAAACAATATATGAGGATATGTTCACCTCTATCCAAATTGCGGTCTTACGAAAGTCTGTGGTATGAATTGAAGATGCTAGAATCGTACATTGTCGTCAGATTTCCATCTGCAACATGAAATAACTTGCCGTGCAACTTGGCGACAAAGATGCCTGAGAAAACTGTCCTGACGGAGTTTAAAAATTGGTCCACCCAACCAAACCATATCGAAGAGTTTCTCTATATTATATAGTTTTGCAAAAATAATTAATCTTGAAGTTACGAACTTCAAAAATTACTAATTTTTTTTGAGAATTATTTAAAAAAATTAAAATACTGCTTAATTTCGTGTTGCAGCACATTTCACGCACTTACACTAAGATCTTAATTTAATAAAAAAAAACCTTAAATTTTAAAAAGAACTCTGTACTTCGTATGACACCCCTTTGTATCCTTAAGTCTGTTTGGCATGGAGCCCAAAAGTTTTTAGGTTGTTGCTGGGGAAATCTCCGTCCATTACTCTAAATAAGGCCTATTTTCATTGTTCCTTGTCGGGAGTACTGCGTTTCCGAAAATTATTTCCTGAAATTGCCTAGAAATTGTCAATTACATTCAAATCTAGGCTTTGTGCGGGCGAGACCAGAATATTAGGGCAGTTTAAAATCGGCTGGCTCCACAATCCTAGACTTATGCTTGGTGATGTTGGCTTGGTAGATACGAATAGTGTTGTATATTTCAAGACTCATTGCTCTCTTGAGCAAATTTTATTTTGAAACATTGAGGCACATGATCCTGTCCATCTTACTTTCCATGAACTCTAAATTTCGAATCGCGGCCGCTTATATACAGGCCCAAACCATTATTTTTCTACCGCTCCGCTTCATAGCTTTTATTTTTACAGCTCAGTATTATGTAGCTTTCCGCCTTATGGATGTCATGCCATCAGAGACATAGATAATAAATTCAGGCTCGTCGGTGAGTATGATAAATAACGCAATTTTAAAAGTACGAGTTTTTGTTTGCATACTCATTAGGAAAGACAAGTCGCTCCATCTGGTTTTTAACTGCTCAATAATTTCTTTTTTCTAACTACGTGACCACTGAAATTGTGGTCTTAGAGCACATGACGAACAGTTTCTGCACTGTATGACTCACCTAGTCCTTGATGTATCCACCGGAGTAGTTTTGAAACCGAATATTTTAGGTTCGCCTTGAATTCACGCGCAATAAATCGTGTTTCGACGGGTGAAAAGTTTTGATTGGACTGATCATTTTCACACAAAAAGCGTTCAATGACACTTTCTAAGGCGGGCACTGTGTGAGTCAAATTAAATATTTTTTGCTTGGATGGAACGTTCTTGAAATGGCTCATCACTTTTGCTCGCTGCTCAATTGTCCTTAGACGACTTTTTCTCGAAAACCGATTCTTGACTTTCTACGTACTATGAGTTCCACGCTATGAGTCCCAAAGAGTCGAAGAAATACATATATATTATTATATAGCGCGACATAGTCGAACGACAGTGGAGGTAAGCGTCTGTACGAATTAAGCTGGAGCGATTCTGTTGAAAAATCGAGGTTTTCAGCATTACGTTCTTTTTGTTAATTTTTTATTTATTGTAATCAATAGGCATGCTTTTCTTAGTCTACATACAATTTATTATGATTTTCTTATGACATAAATCTTAAGATAAGGCCTTCTTAAGTTTACTAATAGCACTGCATGAAATAAGATGTGAGTCGCTGTAGATATTTTTCGGAAGTAAGTTGGTCCTTTCGTCAATATCCATTAGCCCTGACAAAGGGAGCAGCTCAGTCGGAAATAAGTCAAAAAGACAATATTAAATAGCCTTTTCATTGAAACAACAAAAAGGCAAAAATATTATCTCCCGAAGCGCTCAAAATATTAGGTGCGCAACTAAGTTTTCGCTTTTTTTATGAAATTGCCACTTTATTGTGAAAAAATGGTTAAAAATGAATCATTCAAAATATTGCCCGTCACTAGCAACAACTTTTTCCCATCTTTCTGGCAGAGCTCTAATATCGTCACGGTAGAAGTGTTCGTCTTTTGAGGCTGTCCACGAATCAAGCCATTTTGAGATGTTTTCATATGAGTAGAACTGCTGATTAGTCAGACCATGTGCCATCGAACGGAATAAGTGATAATCGGATGGCGCAATATCTGGGGAATATGGCGGGTGGGGTAGGACTTCCCATTTGAGCGTTTCTAAGAAGGTTTTAACGGGTTTAGCAACATGAGGCCAAGCGTTGCCATGCTGTAAAATGACTTTTTCGTGCCTCTGTAAGTATTGTGGCCGGTTTTCGCGCATTGCTCGACTCAATCGCATCAATTGAGTTCGATATCGTTACCCAGTGATGGTTTCGTTCGGTTTCAATAGCTTAAAAAATATCAATAAATCATCATCATCAATAAATAACACCGCCCTGGTCCCACCAAATACACAGCAAAACCTTCGCAGTGTGAATATTCGGCCGAGCCGACGACGAAGAATCATGACCAGGCAGTCCCCATGATTTTCTTCTCGTTGGGTTGCTATAATTAATCCATTTTTCATCACCCGTAACGATGCGATGAAGAAAACCCTCCTTTTTTTGCCGCTGGAGCAGTTGTTCACAGGCGAAAAAACGGCGCTCAACGTATCTTGGCTTCAATTCATAAGGAACCCAAGTTCCTGGTTTCTGAATCATTCCCAACACATGCAAGCTCTTGAAAATTTCATGGTGGGTAAGCTCCTGTTGCATTTGGCACGGATCTCCATCGAGCAATGCCTCCAATTCAGCGTCTTCGAAGGTTTTCGGTCTTCCTTCACGCGAACGGTCTTCAGTAGCAAAATCACCGTCTTTGAAGCGACGGAACTTTTTGTAGCTCTCGATGAGCTTCAGCCACCGTTTTCTTTGAATGAAAGAAAAAAAAACATCACTTCCCGCAAATGACGATTATTTGGCACAAAATTCAACATTTTCAACAAGCAAAAGTATATGACCCAAAAACAAAATCACTTTCGTGTCGAAGCGGTCTTTTTACCATATGTCTAAGCTTGGTGCATGCCGATTTGGTTATGTCACAACCAACCAGCACTTACTACTGGAGCCATCTCTTGAAAAACAGCGGGAACTTAGTTGCGCACCTAATATATTCAGAACAAATTAGTAGTACGCTATATATACAAATCACCAGATCTTTTAATAATAAATTTATTTAAGAGTCAAAACTTTAAGTGTAAATGTATCAAATATTGAACAAATACAATTTATTTAAAGCCTCATACGTTTTCCTGAGATATAGTGGAGGCTTAGTGTATGAACATGAAATAGCAGACCTCTGCCAAAGTTCGTGGAATTTTGTGGGCTGCAATAGTGAACCATTTAAGATTTATCCTAATATCTGTCTACATTTTTAAAGACACTGTAAGCACGTAGTAATTATGAAATTTTTATTTATTTTTATTTATGTTTAATAGTTAGCAAAGGACAAATGGATCTCGTTTAGTTTTCGGAGTTGAAATTGAGGAAAATACTTTATCTTTGTTTGGGATATGGGCGGGACTCTGTGAACATAACCGCCAATAAGCTCATTTCAGTGTTTCAAAACAGACGTCCAATTTATAACAACCGCACAATGCACACATATAAGATAAAGCACATTTGTCAAAGAATCAACAATAAAAAAACATCCACGTAAGAGAGACACCAGCTTAACAAAATTTTCAAACATTTGTAGAAATTGTCAAATTATGTATCGGTTCCAGTTACATGTATATTTGATTCGGAGCTTCTATTTATTCTCCTGTTCCTGTCTGATTCATCGTGAATCTTGCCGTCGGCCAATAGAAGAATCAGAAGATCGTAACAACCGCCCATTGAAGCGGGTTCAACCCCAAACAACCATTCTAAAAGATTATGCCATTGTTTTCTTGGAATAAAAGGCAAAACAAATAACATTGGGTGCACAACTTAGTTTTCTTCGTGTCTCACTGGTATTTGCTTGTTTTTTTATATTACGCTTACATATATTATACTTGCGCATATAACATAAATATATTCACCGAAATATAACGAATACATGGTTATTTTTGAGTATTAAACGCTTACACTCAAACAATATCAGCCCATTGTCCTATATCAAAATTACAAAGAGAATTTACCCCGGGATACAAATTCTTCTATCTCCTTTTATTTAAAATTTGAAACAGAATTTGCAACAGAGAAAAGACAGCTGAAGACAACAAATATGGGAGATCCTAGGATCCTAGACTTCTTAGACATTATAAAAAAATGAAGTTAAAATAGCAATAAAAAAGTAATAAGGAGTTAGTAAGCTGCAGCATTCATTTTTCTACGCTTCGTTGAGCTTTTCCGCCTTAATACGATTATTAATTCATGCAAGAAATATAAAATGTTTTCTTTGATAAATTTATTTCATATTTTAAAGGTACAAATTGAGAAGCGTCCCGAGTTACGACTGGTCCTATGCAGTTTCGATGTCAAGACATACTTCATCTGTATTGAATAATATTCTCTTTTACGTCTCAGTATCCTTTTTATTTTATTTCTATGGGTTTTTGAATTTTCGTGGAAGCAGATACAACGCTTCAGTTTATAGTATCAATGAATCTGTTTATTCTTAAAAAGGATGAGTTTCAATAAGGAAGGTAAATTGCATCTTAGCAAAGGCTTGCTTCTTATTTACCTTCGCAGCTTCACATCAGCTTTGTTTGACTGTGGTAGTATTATAAGATCCTTATATTGTCTGTCCAACATTCCTCGAAGTCACATTACACAACTGTCCCAGGAAAAGGTATTGACTCAACAATGGTCTGCTGTGTTCTCGATGATATTTTGTATGTATTTCACCAGAAAACTCATCTCTACTCTGAAAAACGTTCTTTTAAATACCATCATCGATGAATGGGTTCAATAACACTATTCATCCTCAAGAACGGCCTTCTTAATGGCCCTTCTTGATTCTTGATCGTCTGGCTGCTCCAAATGATACTACTCACTAGTGAAACTTGTGAAATAGGACCGTTCAGAATCATGTTGAGTCATTGGTCGCGAGTTAGCCTCAAGGGAATTTCCGTTTTAAATGGGTGCATTCGCGAAACTCGTGTATGACGATTCAAAGAAAATGCATGTAACTCAAAATCGGTGCCTGAAATGGACCGGATCTTTTTATAGTTCTTTTAGCTACTTGCCGCAAGCGAATAGTGATAGCCCAAGAATTCTTTCCAAAAAACTGTCTGCTTCAGCGTTTATGGCTTGACGTCTGAAAATAAAGAAAGATGTATCATGTGCAGAGAATGTTGGGGTAACTTGGACAAACATAAATCACTGATCGTGCAATTCGTTTGTTCTTTTTCTTAAATACTGAGCCTCTGATTTATTGCTGTAATAATTCACAATTTTTTTATTTATCAGTCGTTTATTCTGAAGATTAGAAAGAGAATCAAAAACACTTTTGAAGCCTTTCTTTGTTCAATTTAAAAGATTTTACTCGGTTATTCGCAGAAATAAAGACACATATTATGGAGTAAGCAACATAGGCTCATATCGAACCTGCAATGTGATGTACCTTAATGCAATGAAACAACCCGAATCAAAGATCAGATTGAAATTATCAATGAGTATATTACTCTCATTGTCCTTCCGCTATCAAACCACATCTTCACCAATTTCAACCGTATAATTCATTGTATAATGTATAAGGCCGTAAGTAAGCAATTGGAGACCAAAATCAATCGAGTCATTGCCAAATACCACTCCAGCTGCCCCAACGCATCATGAACGTGTCAATCATTCCTCACTTCTGAAAGAAATAATCTTCAACAAACAAATCTAAATGTTAGTATTTACTTTGCATGACCTTTATTCAGGTTTTTTTATTAGAAGCAATGTTAAAACAAAGTAGAAAATGCCATTTCATAACCTTTTCACTTATTTTTATCATTTGAAATACTGCTGCGTCGATACCTCCTCTTCTAAGGTATATTCGAAACCGCTGAAAACTTCCATGAAACGACTAAAGCCGCATTCATGTGCGCATAATTCCATATATATTTTAATGATGCCGCATAAACTAGCTCTATTTCGAAAAAATTTGGCTATAAAATAAAGACATGAGAACCGTCCAGTTTCAGTTTTTTCAAGCCCTTATTAATCTCGCCCATATTCGATTTGATTTCTCTTGCTTTTCTTGGGAAGTTCTATAAAAATTTGTAGGAGTCTCCTTAAAAGTGAGGGCAAGAAATAAAGCATCCATAGTTTTGTCACTTTGCGTCTAGCTCAATTATCCTTTTCATTGTATGGAACTTTTCGAAAGTTTCATTTACGTTTCAATTTATGTCCTAGGATTTAAACTCACTTTCTTCCGACGCTTCTGTAATGATCATCTTATATAACCGTGCGACGGACCTACGATGTCGCTTCCTCTATTCAATTCCTTCCTTCATTTTACTTCCAACAACAATTCAATCAAAAACATTCATTGGAGGACTATAAACAATACACTGTAATTCTTTTCTGTAGATGACAGGTCAAACAACAAGAGCTTCTGGTAGCAGGACCTCTAAGATAATTTAAAAAACTTATCTCTAAGATAAGAACGATTTCAAAATGTAGTTTTTTTTTCTACACTCAATAAACTATGTTAGCCATGCGTATCCAGAACATATAACAAGTGAATTCCCATACAATCCTGGTCCTTACTCAACCCAGAATCGGACAAAATCAGGTCTTTTAAACAGTTGTTCTTGGAACATTTCACTCTTTTTCAGTAACGCCGGAAATCTAATGCTCTATAGTAAATTGAATATGATCCTTCAAGTATTTTTTAAATGCATTTTACTGAATTTCGAACAGTATCTAAAAGCTTCCTCAGCGCCCTTTGTCGAAACTAAAGTGCTTCACGCTCCTTATAAGAAATTCTAAGAAATTGCTTATTTTCAAAACCAATTCCAAAGCTTTCTGATTCGAGATCGTTTTTGAATTAAGAAAAATCAGGATAGCGAGCTTTGTCAATAATTAAAAACGCGTAGAACTTCGGTTTGCCTGATTTAGGCATGGATAAATGTATTCATTTAGATATGTTTAAAACCAAACACATTGATGACTCCGTGATTGAGGATATGATTTGCAATAGTTGAGCTAGTTGTTTTTAGAGAAATGGGAAAATGTTAATAGGTCCTGCGGAGCCGTGTTTATATGTCACTTTAAACTGATTGCGCAATTAAGCTCGGCGTTTGTTTTGCTTCCAAACCTCATGCGCAAACACAATTGCTTTCAGTTTTACTATGGAAATAGCTGTTCGCCGAATTGATTTAGCAGATGGAAGGTCAATGCTAAACGTCAACTTGAATCCTGTTGTTGAAATCCTCTTATCAGTGAACGTTACTGTTAGCAACTAGTGTATTCAATATATTATCTATGAATCGTTAGTGTATAAAAAACTGTTATTGTTTATCGTTCTCATAAGTTTGTTTGACTTTTTTATTTGTATTTCATGAATGCTTTCATTCCATGCTCTGAACAAGGGTACATGCAAATTCGTTGCTGACAAATTCAACGTATTTTCAGCTTCCCTTGTATAACGTCGAATTTGGTAAAATTAAAAGTTATGGGTCCGGACCCTTTTCGCATTGGCAATTGTTTCAGATGCTAGTTCAACTGGTGGGTACTCATTTGGTTATTCAGATGTCTGGATAGTTGTCAATAAGGAAGTTGAATCTACAACCATGCACTTCGTTTAGTAACCAATCCACTGTAACTCCACCAGCGAAAATGTGTTTGTTGAACTGAAGGTATCTTAAAATGTGTTCGAACATGTATTCGATTCCGTTGCATTAATATTTGTTTAACGAAAATGTTCTTATTTGCCGAGTTCGCACGTTCCTTCAACACAAGTAAGAAAACATATAGAAATGGCTTCACTCAATTTATCGTCGACATGCTCATGTGTAAAATGTTCGTATCTGTTAGGTAAGCTTTGCAAATGGAATTTCAAATGATTCGAATTCCCGCATGGGATGGTTTGAAGCACGATTTTGTCTCCTGTTCGGATCACGTTTTCCACAAAACTCAAACAACATGATCAGCAGAACTTTGAAACTTCTCGATGCGCCATTGGCTTAGAGCACGTGCTAGCAAAAATCCTTCATTTTCATCTGCAGACGTCAGAGTGGCCTTGACAGTATCAGATATTCCGAATGATTGCTTTTAAGACAATTTCCGCACATTGTACAAGATTTTTGACGGAGAAGAACGGTGTGATCTCCTCCCGTGATCTGGATCACAGGAGCAGCAAAACGTGACCAGAAAACCACAATGTATATTACATTATATAATTTGAAATGCTTTGCAGATATCTCGGCAAGAATTGAAGAGTGTTCTTATTGGGACACTTGCTTGTTTTGCTCGAGAAATAAGAAGATATTTTTGAAACGCAGAATTCTTCAAGGAATACGCGAAGACATGCAAATCTTATTCAAATATTAAATTAGTGCCATTGAAAAACTAAGCACTGAATCAGAAGTTTTAATTCAAATCCACTTGGACCGATCAACTAGGAAATAAATATTTCATTTGATTTCGATTTCAACGTGACCGCGTATTCCAGAATTGAAATGAATATTATTATTATTTGAACTTTCTTTTTTTGCAAATAAACGAAATTCTGGAATTTAAACCAAGTTTAAGATCATGAAGATTGCAATTATTTTTATGATAAGTGTGTGAATTTCTATACATAAACATTTAATTCGTCGAGACTAAAACGTTCTCATGTAAAACTAAAGAAATTGTGTGGTCGGAAATCTTGCTTTTACCCAAATTTATAGAATCCTGGAGTATAGGAGAACATAGAAGATATTCTTTCTTTCAAAATACCAATGTACCAGTAATGCTAGATAAAAATTCATTCGATCAGAGGTCTTAACACTATCTCTTATATATATATCTTGGGTCTTAACATTATCGCTTACATCATGATTGCTATAGGTTTTAATATTTCCATACAATATATGATAAAATTGGATTTAACCGAGAGATGTTTCTGAAAGAAAGCTTTCCTTAAGCTTTCTTCCATAACCAAAACCATAACCAAAATGAGTGGAGAAAGTATGGAACGTCTTTTGGAAACACCTGTTCTTCAAAAGTGAACATCATAACAAGTATCAACAGCATTGGTGTAACTTTTTGCTGATTGTTAAGTAAGGGATGGTCATAACGAAAACATTTCAAAGATATTTTAAGAGGTTTGAAATGGTTTCTGAAACTAAGTCGATACTTGCAGATAGAAATTACTAAAAAACAAAGCGATAAAGCAGATTTCTGGCTGGAAACGGGCCAAAGTTGGAATGGAATAGTAAAAGCGAACTCACTTTGTTATTCTCGAGCCATGTTAAAGGGACACACGGAATATATTCCGCGTTCATATATCTGCTGAGCAAGACTTGCCTTCACTTCATATGCAAAACTAACATGGCTTCATAAGCCAAAGCCTGTGTTGAGTCCAAGAAGCCCCTTTGGTTCAAAACCAATAAAATATCGGGACGATCGAAGTCAAGAGATATAATGATAATAAAGTGTAATTTAGTATAATTAATGTTTAAAAGGGCTTAAACGAAAAATCGCTTTATGCTGGTTTAAAATGAAAGCAATTCAATAAATCTAACGTTGTTATATTGTACTTCATTTTTATTGGAAACGAATTTCTTCGAATTTTTCGTTTTTTATCAATTAAACATATTACTGGTAGAAAAGCTAAATAAGGTAGAATATCGGTTACCATGGTTACAGCTGGTGCTGGTGGTTCATATTAGAAAAATGGTAATGGACATTAAGGAAAACCTATATTGGGTAAATTTGTGGTTTGAGATGCCCAAATTCAGTCCAAGCTACTATTAAAATCCGACCAACAAGCACTGCAAATGACATACACAGATTTGAGCCTCCTGAAAATTAAAATTCCAAATTTCCATCATATAAACAATTAAATGATAGCAAAATTTTTTCTTTAAGAGTAAAGACTATGGATGGGAATAAAAACCAGAGTTTCCACTAGAAAATCATACGCTCCCAAAAATAAAATGATTTATTTATAATTCCCACGTTTCCTCTATTTTTTCACTTTCATTCATATATGTGCTTATTTCACTTTTGTGTCCACTGGTCAGTTTCTTCGTGGCCTTCTGCTTCACGATATTTATTTCGTCATCACAGCAAATATTTAGTACCACGTGCTTGATCCATTCCAAACTTAAAGAAATACATATTCATGGCTAGAGTTGGCATGATCGGCTTGCAAGTGACCATTGAAGGGGTCAGTTCTCCCAGACAAAAGACAAGAAAACCCGTTGTAAGATGTTCTGTTGAATATTTAATGAATGAACGTTTCTAATCGCGGAATTGTTGTATGGGCTTTATGTCTAGTAAATTAACTTCGGAGAATCAAGCCATTAAAAACAGGCTCTTACTCACCTAATCTTGAAGCTGTTAAAGTTGATAGACGTAGACGCTCACAGCGACAAGTAATGATTCACGACAAGAAAACTATTTAATGCTTCTTCCTTTTTGCATGCAAACAAAATATGTATAAAGTGGTTAAAGGGGGCATTCCACTCGACATCATTGCTGAAATGGCTTAACTTGAGATACCTGGTTACATGCATATAAATTTGCAAACTCATTCATCGAGGGTAGTATGAGTATATTCTGCATTTTTTACTGATTTACCAGGACAAAGATTCGAGCGCTTTTGAATTTTCGTGGCTTTCTTGGTGGAGAACTTTTCGACCACGTGACTTTTATATTTCTAAAATATTTATTTAATTATATTCTCTTCTCGCGTTCCTTACTCTTTAATAAAGTGTTCTATTTCTACGAACGGCTATCATAAATTGAGGTCCTAAACGTATTCATAAGGAATCGTTTTTTCACTTGTGTCCAATAATGAGAACAATGAAATGATAGAAATCATATGTTATCGTAGATTTAAAATCCGGATTTCCAAGAGCAAAAAAGTTTAACCGATCAACCCATGAAATTAAATTAATTAACATTAATGGAGTGAGCTAGGGTTTTCTTTTCAGTAATTTTTAGTTAATTTGCATCACAAGTAACAAAATACAACTAAGTACAGATTAACGTAATAATCGTCTTGTGCAAAGTATTTAAATGTGACTTATGCGATTACGTTACTTTTGCAAAGATTTGTCCCTTTGGTAATATCCACATCCTTATCCTAATCCTATCCTTATCCTATTTTGTAAACTAGTACAAAATATAGCAAAAATAATCCCAGTACTGAGAAAAAACCTTGGCTGAATATAATTGTGTTTTTTTCCTTAAAAGATTTAGTTTTACTAACAATCCTGGATATAATACTTTTAAACTCTCCAAAATTATCACAGTCACTTGCGTCTAGTACTCGAATAATAAGCCAAAAAATTTGAGCAATATTTTCAAATTTTTCAAAGTAATAATTTTTTTCTAACGCAAGAAAATTGTCCAATCATAAACTTATTTTTTGAAGAAAATTTCATGATCACAAAATTTTCAGACATCATCTTTCACTAATATCTAATTCACAATAAACTGTAGCACGGTAAGAGAAGAAATTGCTATTTGGAGTTTGTCCGCTTACCCCTCACATGGAACGAAATGAAGAGTTTGTACGGCTCGAAACCACTCCATCAGACACTGACTTTATAATTCTACGGTCCCCACAGTTAGATTTTTCGGTGAAAAAAGACTTTTAGGTGCCGGTTTGCGCATCCTGAGGGCAGTTTGTGAGCCTAACTCTCCATAACGCAATTCCTGAATTTTTACGAATTGTAGTCGCTGGCAAACTTCGTAATTGGCAAAGAAAATATTTTTCCCGTACGAATTTAAATTTGATTTATTTATTTTAATTTATTAAACAAATTTATTAATTTAATATTCTAATATCATTTGTTAATTCTCTATTATAAACAATTTTTGTCTTGATTTTTCAATGAATATAGTTCTATCTACTGTGAGTTATTTGTGTCAGTAAAAAAACATTTGCAGATGCTTTATTTGATATTGTTGCTCTTGAATATTTCAGTTCCAACGTTGATTATTGATGATTGAATTCTACCATCGATATCTTCCTTTGAGTTCCAAAACAAACAGAAGACAGCATTGCTTTGAATAATCTTAGATAGATTGTGGCAAAATTTCCAAATCATGAAAAATCCTATTGATCGGCGCGAATGTTTCCGGCCTTCGACATGATAAATCAATCGAAATGAGCAATTATCTTTGATAAATTCAAAGCTCTCTGCATAAGGATAAAAGAGAACTTTAAGCTATGATACTATTATTTGCTTAAGGGTCTGTTAAACCCTATGTCTATTCCATAGTAAAATATACCCACTCCTGCAAGTATGTGGGTAGTTTTTTGTTATGCGATGTAAATCGTGGTGAGTCGAATTGAGAAGTTATAGAAATTCATCGATCTCATCCTTGAGATTCAGTAGTAGTAACAAATGAAAAAAACACCAAAAAGCCAACGTGAAAGAAATGAAAGCAATAATACTATTACATTAAGCAATTTCGTAGCCCGTATGTCTAGGATTGGTCAAGCTGGCAATTTACCTAATATTAGCTCCATTTTAAATGTGCCACCCAGTTAGAAGAGAGTTCATAAAAATCACACAGATACAATGATTGGCACTCAATGACGGTGGAATATCTAAGAAATGCATTTGAAAGCGTCCAAACTCGAATTTTGAACGGTGTAGGATACTGAGAAGCGCAGACTTTATTTTAATGTTACCTGATATTATAAAACTTTCTCACAAAATATCAAACTTTTGCGTCACCCTGTAGTAAGAACATAATCAAAACACAAATAATAGATTACATACTTCAACTGCGCATATGAGTTACCTACTTTTTGAATATAGCACAATTAATATTGAAATGTGGACAATTATTTTATGATAATACACGCATTTGGGTACGTTCTGTAAAGAAGTTATCAAGTTAATGATAAAGTCACGAACAGCGATTTACCTACCTCTATTGTTTTACTAGTTTTTAACCGGAGTTGTAGATATTTCACTTGCACAGATCATCTTTTGATATCATTATTTAGTTTTTCGTTTGAAGTGCAGTCTAGGGAATTCCAGTTGATCTTTCGTTTTTATTAAAAAGTACATACGCACTTCATGGCGGCACGTTTGTATTTGCCAACGTGAGAATCGAATTCTTATTTCCGGAATTCAAACGTACGAAGATTTTATTTGTGATTTGCGTGCATGAGAATATCTGAAATTTTCTAAATTCTATTGCGACACACGCTACTCGGAGCACATGGTGTTTATTGTACTCATTGCTCACATTTGAATGATACTCTAGCAAAAGTGACGCTCTAAAAACGTTTAAAATGGCTCAACGTCTTGTTAAAAATAGTTGAGCGATCAGCATGATTAACTCGGTGAGTGGTAGCTTACTATGAAGAAAATTATTGTAAACAGAAAATATTTAATGTTTGAAACGCATTCAAGTTTTTTTTATCTAATATAAAACTTTCAAACGAGATCACAGAGTTAAGAAACTCGCAGTGTAATCAATTAAATCAATTAAATTTCAACAATCCCTAACGCAGATACTCGCGAACAGAAATATTGTTGTCTTGTGGTTGTAAGGTTTATCTTCAAAGTATCAGAATTATTAAAGTTGCATGCAGGCAACTTCTACTATCAGGTGTAAAATATTTACAATTGTAAAGTAGAACAAAGACGCACAATGCGAGTTTTAGTGGACGCTACTCGCAGTTATCAGTTATTAAAATATACGCTTTGAAAATGCTTCAGCTATTCTTTTGCATCTGTGGTGACTAAAATCACAAGATTTAATTTTGTACTCTTCTCCTCTTCCGTCTGTCTATACGTGCTAAAATTCAAAAAGATTAAGACATCAAGATTAAAGATTAAAAAGACATCAAAATTCATATGGATATTAAAACGGCATCGATAACTTTCAAATGAGGATTATGATGTTTAGTACTAGAATACTAACATGGAAAAGTTACATAATTTTGTACAAATTTGATATTGTTTTTAGACATCTTATTGTCTAAAAAAAGACGCACATAACTACAATACATCACACCACTCATCAAATGATAATTCCGGTTATATTTTTAATAACATTAAGAAGAACTAGTAACAATTTTTTTGTTGGAAGGTGACTATTACCTGCATCCTGAGCATTGGACTCAAAGCAGTCGAGAGTTCTGGACAACCTATTAAACATTTTCCTTTTAACTAAAAAGTTTATCGCGAAACTGTTTGTAACATAACTTTGAGTTATGCCTATTCTATGTTACCGCACATCGTATTAAGTTATGCAATTCCGCTTTTCTTCTGGAACAAAGGAGGGCATACAGATAACTTTAAAGGTTTTCGCGTACCCTTTCCTCGAGAAGCTATAGAAGATGCTCTTCGGGAAATGCTCCAGACGCTGTTGGACCCATAGTTCTAGTTGTCCTTTGATACTAGTATCTTAAGCAGCAAAAGTACAAATAATAGGAATTATGATAAGAATAAAAAATTTTTGTGGCTGTAAAACTCTCGCGGACTAGCAAAGAAGAGGATACATCAAATCGAGCGAAGTTACTGAAAAGGAAAGAATTGTGAATAGGTTACAAAAATTCCTTGGTAGGTTACTGTTGATATTTCTGGCTTACAAATTTATAGACAATAATTTATCAGTAATATCACTTTATTGTTTTTCAAAGTATTCTATGGAGATTGATACAGTTCTCCGGGCGTTTAAACCAATTCTAATAGCATCATTTCTACTTGGTTTTAGAAACTTACTTTCGAAACATGATTTTTGATCGCTTCAAAGGCTTCCATGGGAGCCGAAAATCGTTGTGGAAGAGGAAATCGTTCTATGCCATATCAGGACTGTACGACGTACGACTCATCAATTCGATGTTTGAACGAACCAAAGTGTTAATTGTCTGACGAGATATGTGACAGCATTAGTATGGTAACAAATGATTCGACGTCGCCTGTTTTATTTTTGACCATTTCAACAAATACTTAGAACAAACAAATGGTTGTGTACCTTTCAGAATTGACTTTTCTACCTTGCTCTACTGTAGTCACATGACCAGTTGGGTTTAGCTCGACTTGAAAGACCCACACAGTCGACTTCAGTTCTGTTTCAGAATAATACGTATAAATTTATAATTCGTCATTTCTCACGATCTTATAAATGCCTTTTGAAGTAACGCAATTGAATTTTTTGAGCACTTTTTAGACGCATCAAATCGAGTATTAATATGAGCGATTGACAAATTATATAGGATCCAGCATGTACAAATTATTTTCATGGCCAAATTTTCATTCAAAATGTTATGTTCGCCCTTGGACTTAGTGCCCATGGATGCCTCAATCTCACGGTATACCACATGACGATCTTCCAAAACGTTCTGAGTACGTATATGTTAAAAATTTTGTCGAATTTTACGAATATGGGAATGATTTGCTTTGGTTAAGACTAGTCGTCTAATAAGCCAGAAATATAAAAGATATCATATTCCGGATCTAAATCCATTAACACTTATCCTGGATCATAAAAAGTGTACATCCTTACCTTGCTAAACAAATAGAACCCATTTAGATACAAAAGAAAAAAAATGGTAAAAATAAAAGTGTAAAAGGTTTGCTCTTACGAAAAATCAAACTGAGAAAAATGGCACACTGTGTGGTTGAAGGAAGGCTGTGTGCGTATTATAAGCATATTTCTATTCTTACTCCTTTCCGATCAAAGAATCCAGAAATTTTATATTATTTATGAGTGTAATCATTTATTCTGATGTTTTACAACCTAATACTGAAAACTAAGTACACACTTCAGAAAAATTTTATTTTTCACTGTTTTTTATCATAAAAATTTTAATACCTTTACCTTGACCAGACTTATTAAATTGTTCTGCGAAAGTGAAAATTTACCAAGCTCAAATATAAAATAAATTCATTTAAATTTTTTTTTCTATTCAGTTATTTCAATTGCAATTGTGGAATGGATTTCCGATACTCGATAACCATGTGCATATGAGATAATTTTTATTTTTATTTCAAAAGCAAAAAAATACAATTTCATGGTTACTTGATGGTAATAAGTACATAAAAGAATTTTTGCAATAAGCAGATAAAATCCCTTTCACAAACGCTCTAAGATATTTCTTTTCAACTTGTGAAAACATTGTCTGTTTTTAAACAGTATAACAACCATGTTCAAAGTCGGTGAAACAGCAACAGCAAACAGCATAGGGAGATTCGCGGAGTTCGTCCATTATGACTTACGTTTTATAAATCTTTTATATTTTCATTGGTTTAAATACTTGAATTAATTCTTGAAGGAATGCTAATTTGCGCGTCATTCACTCCGTTTTATGTTGATAAATTCAGTTGCTCCTTGTAGCAATGTTTCTAGTGGTCATCCATCTTTAGTAATTATATTTTCATAAATACTTTTGATTCAATAATAGTAAATAGCATACAGTAATCAACTATTACATAATATTCTGAAGATTCTCTCAGCAAGTGCTTTGGCACATCTATTTATTTTTTCGTCATTTTGGTTTTTCGAAGAAACGCTATCCTTTCTTCTCTTTATTTGTATATTTATGTATTCGAATTTCCTTCAACGCATTTTGAAAGATGACAAGATCTGCTACCACTTTCAGGCACATATTTTGAGCACATCCCTTGAACAAAGAATAACCAAATCCTTGCATCGAATAAAGAAATAGATGCATACACATGGAAGATATTTAGCTAGACCATATATAATACATTCCATTTATTAACACAAGTATTAAAAATATCCTTTAGAAACTAGAATATCTGAAATATATCTGGAATATAAATATCTTCAATAGATTTTGAGAAGCTTAGGATAAAAAGATGTATTAAACTTCAACAGACTACTCATGGTGGTACAGGTGATTTGATTTCACTTGACTTCCTGACACTTGAGCGGGGAGAAAATTTTCGAATGGCTAGCTAATAGATGGCAAAGATGACCGAACGCCGAGTAATGAATGATTCCGACAAATTTTCGAACCATAAATTTGCCGACAATATGCGTAATTCAGCTTCTTTCTGACCAATTTCCTGAAGGGTGTGGGTACACCTTGGAATACTTCCATAGAAGGGGATCTCCCTCATTATTTGTTTGCAAGCGGATCCTGTACCGGAGGCTCTTGTTTCTACCGCAGGTCAACTAATCCTGATTCAATCTTGGAAGCGATTTTTTAAAACGGAGATACCTGCAATTCAACCGATACTCTTACTTTGTCCATTTTTACGTAGAAATGACACGAATCCTGTTGATCGGATTGGATGTATGTAAAAATTGAGATTGAAGGAAACGATATAGAAGGAACTCCACCCTGAAGTAATGCTAGACCGGTCCAAGGATGGGCTATACGCGATTGAGCAATGAAGGATACGTTAGTGAATGCGGGCTTAAGCCTGCGACAACAAATCGGAGACGGGTAACGCATTTTCATTCGATCAACGTGGAAATATTCAGACTAGTTTAAAACAAACGACTTAAGTCAGTAACCCTTGATTACCAATGCAGTACATCATTTTCAGTATACAATATGCAGTCATGAAGAAGGCTATCTCTGACTAGATAACTAGGAACACACAACAAAACACGAACGTGGCCGAAAATTTATTGCTTCACAATTTTATGGCGGCCCAGCCTAACGCCACAATATACGTTCCTAATCTTGATGCAAAGAAAAATGCTAATAAGTTATTTTTGCAAACCCATTTATTTTATTTGATTGGTAAGACGCACCACTCATCGGAAAAAAAATCAATGGAACATTTTAAATTTACATAAAACTACATATCACATATCACTTGACCTTATTCAATGAAATCATGAACAAGATTTAGCGACGTTGTAGGCTACAAGCACTATTACCTCCAACTGAAATCAACTTAACTTCTACGTATATTTAGATTATGGTTTAGGAAGTGTTTATTTTACAACTACTGTACATATGATAACAAAACTATAAGCTAATCTGATCACTTGAAGTTCCGCGAAGCCAAGCCGCGAACTATCATCAACAAAGCAACAACCGCGAATGATCATTGCTGTGATCAGCTCGAAACATTGGAGCTCGATAAAGTCGCACTAAAGTTGTGAAGAGAGTAAATCTCGAAAAGTCTCCAAATTTTTGCATCATTTTGCATCTTATCTTGCCATTGTTAAATAACTAACCTCTCACTGTTTCTCTTTGCACCAATCTTAAGCGCGCGGATGTATTGTAACGAAAAGAAAAATCCCCACTCAGCCACCCTCACTCTCCCTATCAATCGATACTTTACCAACCACCGTTTGGGTTGCGAATACATATACCTGTATATTGTTAACATTTGATTCAAAGAAGCTATAAATTATTACACGTATTACACGTATAAAAGGAAGCAATCCATCTTTTTAGGTCATTTAATAAGTTTAACTATTATAAGATAGTGGTGCGCAACCCTAGTAACGGCCAACATCCAAAGTAATCACGTCTCAACTTTCGATCTCAAAATTTGTCGATAAGTTTTTCAATTTCGAACTTATTCCTTGCGTTTTTTAAATTGTGAATAATAAACTTAACTTACTCGATAAGATCCTGCCGCAGTGACTTTAAAGTGCATAGTACAAAATAAAATCTGACAAAGTGCAAAATTATTGTCAACCTAGTGCATCCGTTCAAAATACCAAAACTCCTCCCAAAACTGTGATATTCGAAAGAATTTATTTAATATTACTTATTGCCATACAAACGAGGAATAACAAAAATGTCTTGTAAGGTAAGTGGTCAACGAATGATCAGTGAAAATTCAAGCATTGTTGAATTTCCGTTGAAGATAAGCTATGCAGAATCTATAACAAGGCGAATCTGCAATCCATTTGCCTTTGATTTGCTATTGATCTTTTGAAATAAAATTGAAAATTTAGTAGTTTTTGCCTAGCAACAGTTTCTGTGTTCTAATGTACGGTGATAATGTTCAAAAAATTAGCAACGTGTTTTAAATACTTAATGCCACTCCTTAAAAGAATACAAATCACCCACCCACGCAAATCATTCAATAAATTCAATTTCTAGTGTAAACTTTTCAATGTGGATAAAAAGAAGAAGTGCTATAAGAGATAAATTTTTTTTTTTAATTTCGTGCTTTGGTTAAAAACTACCCAGAAAGTCTCTTGAACTTTTGTAAATTTAGTAAAACACACTTTTACTACTCCCTGTCGGTTACATTCGAACTACCATCCGAAATGAATATAAAAAGGATGCGTACCGAGAATTACTGTTTTGTGCTCAGTTAAAGATTTTGAGTTACAAATAGACATTTATAGTGTTCTCTGATAATTTAAACAAAATCATATTATAACTAATGAACGTGTTAACAAAGTTTTGTCCATCGGTGCCGATATTTCGTCTCAGTTTAACTATCCTTTCAGTCAGGATTACCACAGCATAATCAAGACGTGGTTATTTGCAAAGATTCGCTCTATCGTGTCCAGTTTCAGAAAAATAACTTTTAAAATGAATTTCTGCGTGAATATATTGGAAAGATATTTTTTTTAAAAACCCATTTATTACATCATTATTCATTAGATATTCTTTTTCAACCCATTAAATTTTCATTCTTTCACAAAAACCCGAGAACTGGGTAGCTCTCTTCGTGTAGTATAAAATGTTGTATAAACTTTTTCCTTGAGTATCTGCGGTCAAATATTTTTTTAACCCTCCAGATCTAAATAACGCACAATAAATCGTAACGTTTGCATAGTTCCTTAACTCTAACTAGCAATATATAATGTTCATGATTTACATCTTTCATTTGAAAGCTAACTCTTATCTCTCCTATCTTTCCCCAAATATATCCAAGATGAGGATTCAATAAAAGTCCTTTTTCAACAAACATTCATATGTTCTACGACATAGCCCCACCTAAAGTTAGCAAATATAATACTCAAACGCTTGATACATTGTAGCAAATTGAGAAGTAAAATGTAGAAAACGTAGCAAAATGTAGATTGAGTAAATTAAAAGCAATTTTCAAGGTTTACAGGGAACTGTCATTAGAGCTTCATAATATCATTCTCAAAATAAAATTAAAACTATAGTTTACACGTAATCTATGAGATGTTCTAGGTAACTGAAGATTCAATGTTTTTTTCCAACATTTTCCCGCATTCGTTCCAAGGGAAAAATTGCCTTTGCGTTCTGTCAACTGGGGAATTTTAGTCAGAGATTCTCCTTCGTAAACAAAAAAATGGAGAACGCTATATTTAATATCATATACGTTCGTGAATATCGCACTCATAATACAATAAGAAATTCTTTCAGAGAACCTTCAAAATGTTGTATCTCCGACGGAAATAGAAATTCTAACTAAATATAGGGATTACTGTGTCCTTATAAAATGTCTTAAGTCCACGAATACAATGCTTCAATTTTTTCCATGCTAGCCCCTCACTATTGGTTGCAGTCATCCTGCATGGTTAACAACTTGGTGCCTGGTAACGATCCTGGCAAAATTATCAGACAGGCAAAACAATAAACAAAACTTAACCCAACATCCTCTTTGCAAACGGGAATTAAACTTCCCGACGGCTTTCCCTTCATTTCTATTTCAGGAAACTATCAAGTCCATTACACACAACTTAAAAAAGTATTCTTTATTCAATCAAGGCTTGTCTATATGAAATCATACTCATGGGTGCATTCGGTCCCTTAACAAAATTTAACAATTTAAATACTCAGGGAAAAGTCACAATTCTGCTAAATATTGAATCCTTTTGCATATAAAATATAATATAAAAGTATTGAATCGTGTGTGATCCGTTTCGAAGTCTCCGGAGTAATTTCGAACCCTTGACATACCTGACCTCGCTTCAGGCACGTTTTGAAATGGGCGTTCCGTCCGAAACTTTCAAAAAATCTCAAAACGCCTTATTTTTCTATTAGAAATTCGATTTGTTTGGCTAGAATTTAATTTTGCCATTTCTAACCTGGTTTCCAATGTGTGAATTTTCCTCTATATGGTTAAATGTATGTCTAGCTCTTTCATCAGGTAGTAAAGTTATATAATTGTGTAACATAAATAGTTAAAGCCAGTAACGATTTAGGAAAATCTTTGAAAAAAGCAGAACATAACACAAACGTTTTTAAGTTTATGTTCGCAAAAGAACTTTCAAGTGTCGTAGAATATTCCTTTTATGAAAATACACTTTTTTGAAGCTTTCTGGAAGTTATGTTATGTAAAAGATTAGAACTAACAACTGCAGGTTTCACTAGAAACGATTGGGTAAGCAGAAAAACTGACAATGTTATATTTGTTTGCAAAAAATCAAATGCGATGGAGTTTTTTTTTTTCCTTTTTCACACCTTCTGCGCTTCAGAAACATTATTGTTCAAAATCCAATCTGTAAAAGAAAAGTTGGTAAGAATGCAAGCCAACAATATAATCGATTGACTACTACGTTTGAGCTTTTTATGTTGCACCAAATTATAAGAAAACTGTGGATACTCTGCAATTATTTACATCTTCCTTCGTTATAGTTCCAATTTGCTCTGGTAATGGATATTCATTGAGGTTTCGTCAACATAGCTGCAACCATCGAAATCATCTAATTTGATACCACAAGGCTAATGGCAGTATGTAAACAGGTATCAAGGGGTATCCACCCAGAGCAAATGCCAACAAAACAGGAAAGCAAATAATTAAGAAGAAATTCGAAATTTCAAAATAATTCAATATGTTGGAATGGCATCCGATTATAACAGGTTTTATTAATGGCAAGAAAGCTACTTTGAAATAGTTTTACTAATTGTATAAGGAATACAATGTGAACAATGGTAGAAACGGAATCCTCAATAATTAAATATAAAATAAAACACATCAAAGCGAAATATTTAACAAAGTGCTCTCATAATAAATTGTTTTTGATTATTTTTAATCTTTTTTTAAATTAAATTTATTTTAAGATTTGTAAGAAATTCAAGTTTTCAGGTAAATAATGCTCAAAATCACAAGCAAGGATATCCAATAATGACAAAACAATGCATTAACAATGAAATATTCAAGCAACTCTCATTATTTCAATATTGTATCTTTGGTTTTATGACTTATTTCGTAATATTAATGCCGGCAAAACACCAACATACTTACATATGTTAAGCTTTTAATTGTAAAGCGAGTGATTTGATATCCTTGTAGAGTTTCTAACGAACTTAAGGTGTTGAAGAGCACAAACTAGTTGTTTAAATTTTTATTCTTTGATTTTCATTAATTGAACTTTAATTTTCAATTAATTTACATTGAGAATTTATTTGTGTATTGGATTTATGCTCATCCTTTCTTCCAATTAGTGAGTGCTGTTGCAAAATTTTGAAACTTAATGATTCGTTTAAAACGTCTTTGAATAGAGTACGATATATTTTAGAATTAAGTAAACTTTTCTTTTATTGAAATTTCTTTACCCACTCATTGCATTCTACTATTATAAACCCTATTAAATATACGATCGCCATTCACTACTTGCCATAAAAAGAGGAAAAGGGTTCAGCTTGAATATACCACGGTAAATAGCAGTATATATATATTTATACATACATATATATTAGCAGTAAAATTATTGAACTTGATGGGTGATTATTTTCGTACTGACTATAATTATTTGATATTACTATGAAGTCTCTCGTTATAGCAAGTAAGTGTGGTTTTTTCGTTCTTCTTCTCTTCTGTTTAGGACTACTTCCCTTAACGATCAACTGATGAAAGCGAAATTCTTTGTCAGTCCCAATGAAATAAAATCTACATGTAGCAGTAAGGCGAAAGTTAAGCCCATGAAATGCTGAGTTTTTGATTGACTCAATATCAACAAGGTCCTAACTGCAGCAAACGTGTATCATATCTATAACCGAACCTCCTATCTACTTTTTTATAAATGCCTCGTCGTATTGCAGGACTTCCTACTGTTTTCAAGGTGTATATGGTCCAAAATATGGTCCACGTAAGACACAAAGAGAACCATCATTTGCTAATTGATATTCATCGCTATCGGCCGTAGCTATAAATACTGTGGTCGCATTTTCACTTATTGTTAGTCTGATTTGGGAAATACAAAGTCTTTATCATGACAAACAATTTCAAAGACGAATCAAAGGACAGAATTTGATTTAAATACAAATTGAATATATTATCGGATTGATTTCCATACGCTCCGGTCAATTTTCTGGATACTTGTTAGCTTTTTCCTGCACACCCGTTCAATTGAATTAATCAAATCACTTTTACGGCTCAATTTCTCCAAGTGACAAAAAAGAACAAACATCTAACTTGTGTGGTTTACCTGAAAATATTTATGTCGATTACAGATAATATGGCAAAGATTTCCAGATTGTTTCGAAGACGCATGACATAAGCATATTATTTCATTGGCATGACCACAACTAGTTCCAGTAGCACGTGCCAAATGTGAACTCATCATACACAATCATGTTCCGAGGTGGCGCCAAGTCGTATCTTTTATTTGATTTTAACAGTAATAGGAAGTGAATTAGTAAAAAAGCATTCCATACGTTTTAAATCTTATTAGTTTGATCGGCGAATACAAAGGAACCAATTCAGTAGGCAATTTGGAATTGCAGGAAATTAATATTTCGGTCAAATACATTGTTTATTTGTCTGTTTCTGTATCAAAAATTTTTCAGAATCTTTCAAACACTCCCTAAGTAATAATTTCCATGCAGTTCAAATTGTATATGTTTTAATTTTACAAATGAAAATTAAAAGTGCACGTCGGCAACATCAGTTTCAGTTGTCTTGAAATTCAATTTGCAGCCAGCACATTCAAACTATCTTGTTCGTACGTTCTAAGAATGTGGGAATAGTCTTTTCCATAGAATTTTAGACAATTCGTTTTTTAACTTCCAAATTACTACAAATTACTCATTGGCGACGCGTTATATCAATGAAACACAATTCCAAGATATATGTCAGCGCTCCACTTTGTTACGAACAACACTTCCTCAAACGACAAACAACAAAAAAGCCAAGAACATGCGTCTACGGGAAGTTGTCACTCCATTCTTCGAAAATGTCAGCTTCCGTGTCAATCTAGTTTACAAGTCAGTGTTTAATAGACATTATGTTCAATTAAAAACTCATATATCCTCTTGCGAATGTCGAATATTTTTAGTAGATATTTTAAAAGAGAGCATCGCTATCGGCACGAGTTGACAATCGTTACCGCTTATGTCGTCAGAAAATATGAGTTGTAAGGAGAATTTAATGAACAGGAACAATTTCTACAAAGTCATTTTTCTTAATGAAATATTCAATAAAACTTCTTGGAAACATTGCCAAAAAACAATGAATAAGCCTTTCAGCATAATAATAGTCAAATAGCATATTTGAGCACTTGGAATATGAAGTTAAGTTCAGAGCGTAAATGGTTTAACAATAAAGCTAAGGTGAAATTTATGAGACAAAGGTTCCACAATATACAACGGATGCATAAACGATATAAGATTGCTGCATGCAGTCGATGAGTTTTGAATATTTTTGTAATAACCTGGTGTGTATTTCAAATTTATAACAATAAAATTATTTGTCCTGTAAGGGCTAAGACATACATCAGTGTGAAGATTAAAAAATGGGTGAAATCCTATTGCAATGTGCGCAGCGTCCGTTTAGATTAAACTGCAACCTAGTCAGCATAGATCCCTTTATTTCGACCTGCTCCATTTTTAACAAGTTTTTCTTATTATCTTTATTTCAATCAACCTTATTTGTCAATCGTTTCGTTTGAGGAAATGCACAACGAATGTAGAATTTCTCTACGACTTACTTAGCTTTGATATTTCAAATGACTGCAACTATAACGCTGATTACATGATTCTCCATTTTTGGCCTAGAGTCATTTTGAAGTTTGAAAATTTTATTAAATTATTATTGATTGAGTTTAAGGAAAAATTTTGAGAGTTTTAAGCTCAAATGCAATATTCAATGGATTTTTAAGCATAATTACTTTTCGCTATAGAAGTAAACTTAAATAGTTTTTAACTACGAATTACTCCCTAAGGATTTACATTCTAATAAGATCAACCATTGAAAATTTAAAGCAAATCAATTCAAACATAAAGACCCATTCGTGTGGAATGCTTAAATTAGATTTTCTTCTGCTTGTTCTTGCTCTTGTTGCATTCTCACAAACTCCGAAATCATGGATGTACACCATTTGATATCTCTTTTAAAATTTACATAAACTAAACCGAATTTAACCATTTTCGTTTGAGTTGGCTAATTCTGTCTATTTGATTTTTAAATTTGAGCCACATTGAAATGTAAAATTTCCATTTGTTAAGAAAAATGTTAATAGAATACTTCGATACCATGTCTTAATAGTGGCATACTCCGCCCAAATGCGATTGATGCTTTATTAAGATTGGAAAAGGGATTCGCAATACCAGCACAAGGAAAATTTTCAAGAAATAAACAATCTATTCCTGTTGAATTCTTATAGTTCCATGAGTTTTTCAACTTGCTAAACATATTATAATTGATTCTGTTGAACAAGTCACTCCTTGAACACAAAGGAATTACTTACTAATTTAGACTCCTAAATTACACTTGCCTAGAACCATTTCCTGTTCAAAATGATTGGCGTCGAATAACTTACCTACACGGCAATTTTTCATTCAATGTCGCTTACAATAAGTGGAAGCAATTCAGTTTCAACATTTAGTCCAAAAATAAGAAAAATTGTCATTATTTATCACCTGAAAAATAACAACGCCTATCTAAAATTTTTAGGTTAAATGAGGAAAAGCCTCGGTTATAGTTCGCACCGTGTATGCTTACTTTTCCCATACAATATTCCGGCTAGGTTTTGTGTACATATGCATGTACTTGGCTAGAGAAATCAAACTACATTATTTTTAAAGATAAATTTGTAAATCATAAATTACACTCGTAAATAGATACTAGGTACATATGCATGTATGTTTGTTCTGCTTTCATGAACGAAAGATAACATCGGTTAATCTTCAATTCAAATTTTAGATCCGACTTACCCGGAATCAGGAAGGTGGAGTTTAGTAATTCTAATCGACTTGAGGGAAGACTGTCTTAAAAAAGTTATTCAGTACAGGGGAGTATGTATGAAGAAGATATCCGTTGAATATTGAATGAGAATAGTCAACAGTGGCGCAGGAATAGTCAAAAGTGAATAATTTATCCTGAGGAACTGCCTAAATTTGCCTAGCTCCAGACTGGACTAGAAATAATAAGAAAAAGTAAACACTGAACACAGCAAATTTTTCGTCACCAATTCTTAGCGAACGGCGTCGAAATCAAATGGGGAAGCTATTAAATTGCCGAAATTTAATACCATGTCTGTGAGATATTTTCATGCACTGCAGGTGTATTTTACAGTGGATAAATATCCATTGTTCCCCCTAATTAAGAAATTTTTATCCATGCATTCAAGCAGCGCAAAGTGCACTTGTCTGCAATAATAATCATAAAAATCGGATGAAAAAATTAACTTCTGCACTCAACCACGTAACCACATTCCCATGATAAGCAGAAGCAAAAAAGCAAGGAGAGAGCATCCTTTGTTGCAATCACTTCATCGAGCCAACGCAGCCGGAGGCATCGGCCGAAGTAGACAGACTCCCAGACGAGGATTGCGTCCAAAAACGGCCTTTACAGGCCGGCAGAGCTCATAAAGGACAATGTCAATTCGGCAAATCGTTGAACCTAACCTGATCTTTGTGCAAGAGCCGCAAAAGTTCATTAGCCGACACCGATCAACTGGTTTCGGTATATCTTTGCCCCATTTGCTATTAGCTTCCAGTCAGTGTCTGAATTACGGGAATCATGTTTTATACAATTGGTTATATAAAAGATCCACAGTGTATGTTTCTGAGGTAGACGTACTTTTACACGTTCCACTTTAGTCTCTTTTCCTGTTTCTTAGTCCAGGTAGGTTTTAACGTAAGAACAGGCATACCTCGACAGGCAGGCCGACGTATCGCCTTTTCTTCTGGCAGCCACCGGAAGGTTCAATAGAGACGTTTTTCCTCCATGGTACGAACGATACGTCTTTCAAGGAAATCGCCGAGATAACCGGCGCGCTGATTCATACCGGATTGGAATTTCTTACATGTACATATATCAGACGGTGGAAGATGTTTGCGAGAAGAGATCGCGCCTTTAATCATCGAATTACAATCGATTCCGGCTATTCACAGCGCGGTTCTGAATTTTGAGTGACACCTTATTGAATAGTTGGTATTCGAGACGACACACTCTGTCCCACCCGTGCCTTAATATAAAAACTACATTAAGTAACGCTCAAACCGACGACCAGAGTCCTAAGTACGAGTATTTTTATGTAATACTTGGCAAAAGTTGATTTAATATTTCATTTTGAATTATACAATTCATGAAGCGATCGAGGATATTTTGTGCCGCGATTGCGATCAGAGGTGAGAAGTGTCTGTGTACTAGTGTGTGTGTTATATGACGCCAGATCTGGTCAGCTTCAATCTAGGATCCAAGTTTTTTAGCCAATGCAAGGTTAGTGAATGATCAATTTACGATAGCCTTAACTACCCCCATTAAGGTTGTTTCTAGAGCATTGGTGTGGCAACATTTGGGTGTCACATGTACAACATATGCGTATACTTGCATATACCAGTTGATTTGATGACCTGTTAACATAGAGAAGGTCTACGGGAACATGTAAAGTGTGAGGTGAAAAATGTGCATTTGAATGGATCAATGAATGGTGTACCTGCTTGATCTTTAAAATAGGTAAATTTATTCAAAGAACGCATCAAGGAGACTCGAATAGTCAAAGTCACATTGGAACTTCATTGTGAAGTAATATACATATGTATGAATTTGTAGAATTGTTGACAGACTTTCTTATGAAAACATAATGTTTGCGTTTGTATCTGATAGACTAATTGCAATATCCATCCAGAGTTGCTTATACGTCTACATTTCCAAACATCTTGCGCATTATTTCCCATTGCTACGCGTCTAATAAATAAATAAATAAAAAATTTCCAAAGTATATTTAGCTCGACTAAGAATTTTCCTTTAAAAAGAATTTAATATAATAGGTGTATAAATATGAAATGCGGATATTTTCTACTTGAAATATGTATTTATTTGAATAACAGAACGAATGAATTCAATAATCAAAGTATTAGCCATCGTTAGCTACGACTTTTTCCCATCTTTCTGTCAATTGATGGATTCCGTCCCAGTACCACTTCCCTTTTTGAGGCTAACCACTCATCAAGCCAATTTTTAGCTTCTTCGTAAGAATGGAAGTGCTGTTCCGAAAGTCCGTGGTGCATCGATCGAAACAAGTAGTAGTCAGAAGGAGCCAAGTCTGGCGAAACGGCGGGTGGGGCAGAACTTTTCAATTAATGTTTCCGAAGTAGTTCTGGACAGGTATTGCAACATGCTGCCGAGCATTGCGGTGTTGATAAATGACTTTATCATGTGTTTGGTGAAATTCTGGTCGTTTTTCCTTAAGTGCGCGGTTCAATTTGATCAGTTGTTGTCGGTAACGTTTGCCAGTAATAGTGTCACCACGTTTCAGCAGTTCGTAACGCAAAGGTCCCTTACTATCCCACCAAATACACAGCAAAGTCTTCTTTCCATGAATATTTTGGACTGTTTGTGATGTTGATGGCTGGCCTGGGTCTACCCATGATTTTTTCCGCTTGGGATTGTCGAAATAAATCCACTTTTCATCGCCAGTAACAATCCGATGCAAAAAACCTTTTCTTTGCTGTCTGGCAAGCAAAATTTCACAAATGGTTTTTCGCCTTTCGATGTCTTTTGTCCCATTTTGCATTTTGTACCATTTTTCAGCTTTTTGGATCTTTCCCATGGCTTTTAAACGTTGTGAAATGGCTGCCTGAGTAACTTCCAACGCTTCTGCCAACTGTTTTTCAGTTTGTGTGTGTTGTCTTCATAATGCTTGCAAATCTTTTTTTTTCGATTTTCGAATTTTTTTGATGGTTTTCCACGGTCTTTGTTGCTGACATCGAAATCGCGTCTTTTAAATCTTTTAAACCATCATTCATAAGTGTCTTGGCTAGGAGCATGTTCACCATATGCTTCCACTAACAATCGATAAGTTTCTGTTGCTGTTTTCTTCAAATGAAAGAAGGTTATTAGACTTCCCCGCAAACCGTCTTTTTGTGGCACGTAATTCGACATTTTTGAAGCGAAAAAAAACATGTTGTTTGTACAATCAAAACCTATGACATACTGGAATTTGTTGACAGATGTTTACGCTCCAAAATGTCATATTAGTTATCCCCGACACAAACCATATGTAATGGTTATGCCATCTGTTAGTAAAATCCGCATTTCATATTTATACACCAAATATTTCAATGAATATTTTTTTTAGTTCAATGAATATAGCATTCACAATTGAATCGCTCATTTCAAGCTACACAAGTTCAAATTTACCTAAATTGAGTTTTTATGGTAAAAGTTCCTGGCGTGAGTATCTACACATAATGGGTAAATATCAAAATAGTAACACCTACTTTCTTTCGTCTCAAGAGCCTTGTTAGCCCACGACTTATGTTATTTTTACAAGGAAACAAATTTCATAATGAGATTGGCGGTGAGCACACGACCATTATCGGTTTCAAATCTGACACACAAAACTCCAGTAACTTGAGGTGAACTTGAATTCTCGATTTTCCGCGGAAGAAAACACATTATTCTGGTAAGGATATTGAATACATGGGTGCGCGGTAAAATGTTTAATAAAATACGAATTCTTAGTTTGGCATCATCAAAGCTTGAAAAAGTATCATGAAATGACAGTTTGGTCCTATAAGACCTATATTAAAAACGCTTGTTATTCCAACAAATAAATAGATGACAAGAAAAGTTTCCTTAAGTACATTTACTGAGCGGAAATCGAAGTCATATAATTATTGCAGACAAAAAATCACAATATCGCGAGTATGGTAGACATCATCATGAAATCATGACTTTAGTCCTATTCCGAGACTAGGTCATATTATTAACCCTTCATAGGTCAATACTAAGAAATTAAACAAAAGTTTTGTATTTCCTCAAATCACTAGTTATCGTTGGATAAATACCAGAAATTAAATTTTAAAATTTGTCGCTTGTGCTGAAAATCTTCAAAAAATATAGATCAAAAGCATACTGTCGCCTTATGAGAATAGAACTTGTCCAAAATGTTCAGCAGCATCACAAGTTCCATTTGTTGCGAAGAGTTACCTCAGAAACATTTTCCATCTTTATATTTTATGATTCAAATGTGGCTGAAAATCGTGTGACACTTTAAGTTTCCAGACCCAAGATGTGACATAAATAATAGAAATCAATTTCAGACGTTTTTGGTAGATAAATTTTTCTATTTTCACTTACAACATTGTCAGTGATTTATACCCTTGCTAAGCTAACTCAGCGAAGACAAAGAAATAAATAGATTTGGAAGTATTCTTTGTGCAGGTCAAAACTAACAAAGTCAATAATGCAATGAAGATAAATATAGGATTTTCGTCTTGCAGCTGTCCTGAGTCTTGGCTCCGTGTTGTGTCGAAATTTACGATTCATGACATATATTTTAAAGTCTTCGTCAAACTATAGAATCGTCTTGTAAACCATTCAATTGCAATTTATACGCTGTTCTGGGGTACCAAAATTATTTCAATTATTCATCATAATTGGAAATAATCATACAGACATGATGCATGGAAATAAAATTTAAGTGGTGATCCTTAAGCAAATAATCCTTAAGAGCAAAGAATTTATTCGTATTTTCATTGATTGACTGAAGCAAACATATGTTACCTTGGTTGAAAATCTAATTAAAAGTTAATATAAAGGACATCTGTTAACAAACTGTTCCGAAAAGTTTGATCATAAAATTTGTTCTCATTTGTTCTGTTGGAAAGGCTCTGAGACGTCAGTAATTTCCATGAGTTAAATTCTATGCAAAGTAAGAACGAATGGCAAAAAAATGGCAACGAGTCACGAAGTAGCAAAATCGGTATTGATGGATTCACCTTATAAAATGATAGAGAAAAAATCGTCCCCCTTAAAAACGGTGACACGCTTTCGAATACATACACTGCATCCTTTTCCATACAATGCGCTAAAAATCAAGTTGAAAGTGTTTATCCGATGCAATTCATCTTAAAGCATTTGTACGAGAGTGTCTTCATTTAAATAACTCATCAAATTTTCTACGTCACTCCGATTGGGTAAATGATTCTCTTTGTATGTAACTCACATATACAAATAGGTGTTCCCGACACTTTCAACATTAACACGTATTAAAAACACATTTTCGTTCGCCCACAAATGAATGCAGTTTCCTGTTTCAAAAGCTAAAACCGATTCGTGTTAATTTGTCAATTTATTTCACAACATTCCTATAAAAAGAAGAACATTCAAATGAAAACAAAACAAGACAACTACTACACATGACCAGACTCTCCACGAGCTCATGCAAAATTTTTTTCGAATGATTCATAAGCTCCTGAAAGCCATCACAATATTTTTCGTGGCACTGGTATCGAAAATAATCTGTATATTCACACTATTATCATATTAATCCAATAAATTTAAATTTTGGGTCAGATACCCAACTACACCGTAATTTTATCAGATTAATTACATCATTTCATTGGAACTCATAAATCATCAACTTTCTCATTTCTCCTCATTTACATGAAAATATGAGAAAAATTTTTCAAGCTGGAAAATGTAAAATTGCATAATTTTTTGTTATGAATACACTTCCTTGTGCTAAGTATATCAACAAGCACACAAACGGTCATATGTTTTCAATTGGAAATGATTTTATCGTGCGTACAAATTGCAACGAGCCTTATCGAATTCAAAATCGAAATCATCAGAAGATTATTAAGTTCACACTCTTATACTTATCAATTATCACTAAATTGAAAGCAACGTCCATCCCTATGATAAAATTTGAATATCTGCAATTTCACCTTTTGATAGACACCAAATTGAACTGCAGTTTCTAAGACATTTTTCTTGCCAAGTTTCAAATGTTTTCACTTTTATTTTTGGGTTCATCGGAACAGTAAAGTTTTCGGAACCATTACTATTGAGCTACTATCTTTTTTAAAATTTCGAAGGTACTTTGGTTATAATTTTCTATGTATAACACTTCGTCGAAAGGATACTCAAGGCAGATTTGATCGTATTTAACATAAAATTGTATTAAACTGAGAGCTAAATATATGTACATATTTTGCTAATTTAAAAGTGACATTTTTGATTTCTATTTTTCATTAGTTTTTACATTTTATTTTCAGATTCACCTGAGAATTATTGTTGCAATGAGTGTCATCACACTAAGCTTGCAAAAATCGGTCAGCGCCAGCTCCGGCAAGGCATGCACACTGGAAGAGATGAGAGAGTTAGCTGCTAATGCTTGTATCCACATGGTGATGAGAGAAAAAAGACAAATTTCAAATGCTCTCATTAACTCTTGGGACGTTCCAAAAGGTGAATCATTAAGCTTGTTCACATACTCATTGTTAAATTTTTTTTTTTGAAAATAAGTATATGATAATAAGGGCAAGAATCCAAAAATATGTGCTTACACTATTGTCGTTATAACGTCAGCTTATAACATCTCTATCGAACAAATCTAGAAGGTAGCTGGAGCAAAAAATGCAAAACGTGTTTGAATCGCGTGTTGGAAGTTGAATTTTTATCCTTGCATTAAATCGCACAACACTCGGTAAAATGGTAACCAGCAGACCCGATGAACGCAGTGAATAAACAACTTTTTCTAGGCATAGCACCTGTACTTTCAGCGATGGATAGTAGGATAGGATCTACTATTTTTTGGTCTTGCATTTTCCCTGATCATCTTAGTACTGCTTCAAAACCTACAGTCCTCTCATTATTTCTTATTTTTCTATATCTAAATGCTCGCATAAGTGGTTCGCCGTTATCGTACTTTTCACAAGTTAAATATCATTTAGAAGGCATGCCTGAAATAAATATCCAACGTTCAACATAGAGAAAATTTCCAATTGTTGGTTCGGATGTTTGCAACCTTCTAAAAAATTAAAAAAATTCTTGTTAGATTCCATTTTTAGGTTGATATTTTTATTTTGCAACAGACAGCTGTTTCGAGGCCGATATGGTCCCTTCTTCAGTGTTATGTCTATTGCTATGTCTATTGCCAATAGACATAACACTGAAGAAGGGACCATATCGGCCTCGAAACAGCTGTCTGTTGCAAAATAAAAATATCAACCTAAAAATGGAATCTAACAAGAATTTTTTTAATAGAGAAAATGTTGACGAAACCCCCTCAAATATAAGGTAGTCGCAGACCGTCAAAAATGAACTCAACATCCATAATGAATATGTGGATAAAACAAGAGGAGACAGATAGTGTGTCATTGAGAATAAATAAATTATAACCGCAATGGACCATATCCTGCGGAGATGTAAGACATAAACAAACCAAACAACCGACGAATCAAACTTAAAATTCGTAAGAGTTTGCAGGCCAATATCTTCGAATTTATGGCATCTTCTTTGGGTGAACAACACATTAACATTTGACATAAAAAGTAGTTAATTTTAATCATTTTCACTGAGTATCTTAGAAAGTAATTGAGTTAATATAATAAAATATACGTAGTTAGAAATTAAATATTTCTGGCAGCTGGAAATATATCCAGCACATAGCAAATAAAAAAAACGGACAACATCACATCTGAAAATGAAATTCTGCTTCCTACTTGCACAGTTCACATACCTAAAAAGTTGGAAAATCAGAAAGACAAAATGTACCGAAGATGACGAATTACCACAACATGTGTGTAATAAAAAACACAGATAGTGACAGTGAAAGTCTATTGGAAGAATCAACGTAAATGAGATAACACATAAAAAGTGCCATTTTTATATGCTATGCAATTAAATTATGGAATCATTTTACTTCATATTGAAGTTTTGTATCAGTCAATCTATCTTCTAGTGGGAAATACTCTTAAGGGGGAAAAAATAAACGTTCTGATTGGAATTTAATAATCACATAAAAGTTCTAATCCTTCGTCATTCGTTCCCGAAAACTGTTTGATGTTGAACAAAGCTATTTAGGCTAAATTTATAAATTTATTTTTTCATATGTTGGCATGGTAAGTGCGCAAGTATAATGTAACAAACAAGAAGATATTGGGTCTCACTTTAGGAATAATTACCACAAATTGACTTAGTAACTGCGTCTACTCACACTCAATAAAACAAGAAAATATTCGGCGAGAATCAAAGTACGCTATCAAATCAAAACTAAAATTATGCAACAATAACCGATAATGGAAAGAAACATCACCAAAAAAGCTTTATAAGGGACAGTCCTACCCGGATAGTAGCTCGCACTCCTCATCGAAATAAACAAAATAATTTGTCGCCCTTTGGAGCGTCTTGACCCGCTCCGCCACCTTATCTACTCGTTCTGCAATGATAACTGGCTTATCGTTTCCGCAGTCTTCACAAGCTCCTCCAGGTGAGTTCAACACCTCTTGCCCATGTGGAGGAATAACCAGAACGTGTTTGCGTCAGGAAAAAGCCGCAAACAACATTGTCTAAGGTCGTGGTCAATGAAAATCGAAAGTCATTCGCACTCGCGCTCGAGTGCAAATTGACTGGATCGTCAACTTATCAATAAATCCACCGCCAACGCTCCGATTATGCAAATCGCCGATATTCATCAATAAAATTCTCGTAAATCGAATGCCATAAATATTTATAAATAAACAAAAGTGGAAATATCTAAAATGTTCTAATCGCCAAACAATTGACGGCGTAATGTCACTGTCTGACGCCGGTAGACCTCGATGTGGTATTGAACTTCAGCACTTGTTTCCTTATTGGCTGATTGCTACTCGATACTGGTAGGCACCGATTAGCATGCATTCTAAGGTTGCAATAAATTCTGGAGTGGATATAACTCTCGACGGCAGGAGGGTCGGTCAGCTGCTTTTTGGCGCACCTCGAGACTGTCTTCCTAGGTTGTTTCTGCGAAATGCACTGCCACAACTTCAGCTTGCAATGCAGAACGGGCGAAAATCTGGCGAGCCAGGTAGTAAGCACCGCTCAAGGATATCAAACCACCAAGCAATTTAGGAAATCCCTGAGTTATTCTCTGAGTTATTATTATATGAGCGTATTCTTCCTGTCAATACGGCATTCTTAAGTCAGTTCCTCGTTTCCTTACGTAAACAGAAAGAAAGGCAATATCGAGTTACGCAAGACAGTAAGCTGCAAGCTTAACTTTTCCATTTACCACTACGCGAATCTGCGAATCTACGAGTACGTTTACGTTAGCGTACGCCGCGCCGGCTTTTGTCATTTCCTTGAACCACCCGAATGAACGCCCGTGTAAATTTATTACCCGGCGATTGGAGATCATGTATTATGTATGCGAGCATTGTCGAGAGCTATTTCAGTGGACACTTAATATTGGATTATGATCATAAATAAATCGGAAGTTGTGCATAAAATCTCTTTGCAAACACGCATAACCCGGTTCAAAATTCAACGGCCGCGCGGCTTCGACCGTGACCAAGGCTACACTCGTTTGTTTTCGCCAACAAGTGAATATTTTCGACTTTTACATAATGACCGTGCGTCGTTTGTGAGCGGATGAACAATGCAATTATTACAAATACAGTATCTATAATTTAGCAAACTTTCAAGGCTCTCGAATTTACCGTAAACATATTAATACGTTACCTTCTTCGTTGCAGGAATAAGCAGCGGCCACCACCTGGGCAAAGGAGTCAGAGTGCGGCGCCGGGACTTCCCCGAAGGCGGATACCTAATCATGGACCACAAATACGCCAAAATCCTCAGCCAGCGAACCCTCAAGCCAAAGTACCATGTCCTCGACTGGCATTCGAAGAAGTACGTTGACTACCGCAACAAACGCGCCAACATCGACTCTATCAGCGTCACGTACTGTTGCACGCACAAATGCTCACCCCTGGAGATGTGCCTCGCCAGCGGCAAATAGCTTAACTTTATTATTACCTAATTTAACGTAGTTGTGTAAGGGAATTCGGAGCGAACACGAAAGGACAATATTTATTGACATATTTAAATTAGCATATGGCAGTATTACGTACGATAGATAACTCACATGTCTTAGGTTTCATTTTTATACGAATAATTCCAACTTACTTTTACGGATAGGTGTAAGCAACTTGAAGTGTTCTAGGCGAGGTTTCAAATTTGTGATTTGAATGATGTACTTAATTTTACAAAGTGCGATGCCAGAATCAAACATTATGAATGAATCATTAAATTGTGCAACAATTGCGATCGAAGGATAAATTTTGTGTTTTAATCGACTGCCGATGTTTGTGGTGGAGACGTCTAGGTCTGCGCTGCTTTGTTATTTACTTTCCAGTTGACGGAAGTTGTTCCATGCCAGCCTTGAGTTGAAACCTATTCGTGCATGATATATGAAGGCCTTTCGAGGCTACATCATAAAGTGTCTATTGCTCACGAATCTGAATTTCATCAGAATATCGTCAACACAATCAACCACATGCAAAATCAACACACATGCGAATGATTGTATATTGTGTTTGAGTTGCTCATTAGATGTTTGCATGTTTCAAACGGAGTTCTTTATCTAGCAAGGAATGTACGCTGAGAGAGCAGGATCCCTGCAAAGGAGATACCGCGACTGAACATCGCAAAGATATCCACACTCCGTGGACCATAGGAAATTTTCCTCCACAAAACTCCACAGGAAACTTTCAATATGTTGAAGTTTCAAAAGTCGGGGTCACCTAGATGGCCCTGATCCTGGCGCATTCCGCGAGAAACACATTAAAGCGACTGCACAAACGCAACCAAATAACATACATTACGAATACAGACAATCCCCGATGTGCATCGTACGTCCGTATTACGTTATTTCACATATACGTCGTTTTCAAATTAACAAGTTCCCTGTCCAATGCATTACATTGGATGGCGCAATTTTTTTACCAACACCGGAAAATCCAAGAGCCTTAAATCATATTAGAAAAAACCAATTACCAATCATTTGGCTTGCGAACAACAAAGGCTTGGATGATGGTCGCCTTATTTAAGGATTGGTTCCATTTATGCTTTCGCCCCACAGTGAATGAATACATGATCGAAAAGAATTTATCCCACGAAGCTTTGCCTTTTCTTGGTAATGCTTCAGGGCATCCAATAAATCTCATTAAAAATGATTTTTTAAAATTATATTTTTATCATCAAACACAACGAGACTATTATGTATACCACCTTCATCAAAAAGTTCCCGGAATCTCCACCGTGTGGAGCCCTCAGTCATCCGATTTGAGTTCCTTTTTTTTTTTTGAATGATGCCACATCTGTCATTGACATCCTATGAAATTTTCAGCTTGATAGCTTGACATTTGTAAAAGTGACGCCGTATTGGGTACAATTGCGATTGTGCGTGTTTTCGTTTTGGTACAATTCCAAAAATGGAATTGAATTTGCAACAACCTGTTTGCATTAAATTTTGCATTAGAAACGGTTTCAATGGTGCGACAACATTGCAAGTGTCAGAAAACTGTTTTGGCAACGATACTCAGAAGAAAACAGTCGTTTTGTCTGTGGTACGAACGTTCCGGATGTGACGTGGAGCTACAAAGCTACAAAGCCGAAAGACCTGAATTACATTCGAAAAAGGGGCCGCGTTGACGTTGCAAAAGACATGATTTCCAAGGCAGAATCCGGCCGGTTGAACGCGAGATGTGGATTTAATGAGCATGACACGCAATGCCAACATCAAGTGATCGAATTCCGTCCACCGAATGAGCCGCGATCGAAAAAAGTCGCTTTCAAGGGGATTACTTTGAAGGGGACACTAACGGTTCTGATGTATAATCTTGTATTTTTAATTTCCTGAATAAATTCCGGAAAGTTTTCAATCATGGTGATTTATAATAGATAAATATGACAAAAACTGTTGGAAAAAGTTATGGCCAGATATTATTATAGAAACAATCGCATCAGGGGATTTAGAGGGCAGGATAAAATCATGCCTAACGTTGAACTGTTTTTGATAATCTTTTTGTTTTTCCAGAATATAAAATATTATACAATAACAACGCTACCATAAGAAATGAAAACAGAAAAACAAGTAACAATATTACAACTACTCAAACCAATGACTACAAACAACTCTGGTCTACGCCTCAAATTCTTTATTTATGTCCTGAACATCTTACTCCTTTTTTCCTATTAATCACACATTTCGGGCTTATACTGTGTACTGATTGATAATTTCAGTCAAATTCATCCAACTACTACCGTCTAACAAAAGTCGAACAGCCCGTGCGATGCGCAACTAGCAGGGATCAGAAACATCACTCAAAGTTTATGCAGAATGTTCCGCCCCACAAACTGAGAAACGGATTTGGGCGTTTCAAGTGAAATCTGAAATCTTCCTAGCGTTTGTGGGAATAGAGAAAGGGAAATTTCGCAAAATCTTCAGCAGCAACATTCAGGGTGTAAGCGAGATTGTGGACAGCAAATAGCATAGAACGATGTCTTCAGCTATTACTAAAATAACACTTTCCTAATTCAACTCTTTAAGAAGGACATCCCTGAGGCAAAATGTAAGCGCAAGAAATATCCAAAAACCACAAGCAACCGACACAGTGTTTTCGATCATGCCGATGAAGTCAGGAAATCAGAATAATAACGTTACCGATGGAAATACAAGGAGTATTATTTATTATAGTATATTTATTATAGTATTTACTCAAATAAAAGTAACCTGGAAAGAGGCAATAACAGTGTTCATAATAAAAAGGGGGAAAGTCATCCATCACAAAACAAAAAACTGCCGAAATCTCGGCATAAAGTATTTCATGCTGAAAACTCTAGAACAACTAGTGGATTGGAGCAAAAATAGTAAAGCTTTATCTAATCAACGCGTACCCTAAAAGGTAGTATACAAAATAGAGAAAATCCTTACCACCAATTCATGAATAACGATTATGATGATGAATAACTATGAGAAAGTATGAAAGAGATTAATATCAAATCAAATCGATGACAAAGCAACTAACAAAAGGAAGGATAACAACCGAGGAAAGGGCGTATATATGAAGAAGCGTAGCAACAACAACGTGGCATTGTTTCACCACAAGCTTGGATACTAGTCGCTAAGAAAATATTTTAAACACTAAAATAGAAATTTTTTCACCACGAAAGCATTAACTTTCGACTGTCAAACTGACAAGTGAAGTTTCGCACTCTCTCTGCTTTAGAAAACAGCAAAATTAATGGGACTGTGTATCCATGCTGATGAAAGGGACAACCCCACACTGTTGATGGAACATTTTGAACCTCGGTAAACAAGGAGCAAAACTTAAAAGTAACGTTTTTGTGGTAGGGTTGGGAAGGCTATTTATGCCGGAACATGAGACCCCACACGAGCAACACTTCTGGACTACTAACTGAACATCTCCTCCGTCAACCTGATAAAGTAGCCTAAAGCCGTATTAGGGTTAGTGATCATATACATTAAGGTGCCTTCAGATTCTAGGGAGCCCTTCTCTCGTGGAACAGAAGGGAGGAAAAGGAAACGCTAGCAAAGAGATCTTTCCATCTTTGACGACTCCTGTCGCTCCAGTATCCCTTTTCTAAGTGTCACGACAGCCCGAGCGAAATGTGCTAAGCGATTCGATTTGTCAAACATCGTTGTAAGCATTTCTCTGACTACAGTTTTGCGGAAAGGCTCTCGAATTTCCAATCTTTGTCAGGACGACTACTTCAGCTTCTCTCAATGTCAGCTTGAACTCATGAGCAGTCATTCAGTCAGGTAACGCTGTAATAGCATATTTAGTCTGACTTTAGAAGTAACCTTGAATGATATGTAAACTTGCACTCCATGCATAACGAAAAGTCAGAAGGAGAATCACAGCAGCACTATTCACAATAGACAAACTAGTGACAAAAACATCGGGCTTCAGCTCAAAGCCGGCCACAGCACTTATAAAATAATATACAATACAGAAAAATGCACAAAACAGTAGCAACATTAAACCCACTTTTGTATTATACAGTATTGGGCCAACTGCTATGCAACTAATGACCGAAAGAAATGACAGAAAGATGGCACAGTTGGTACTCACCCTTCGCCTCATAGTTTTGCAACTAGTGCAGGATTGTAGACAGGCCCTCAAATCTGCATTGACTCGAGCGAAAGCAAAACTAACATGAAGTGATAAAAAATGGTGGTTACATTATGGGCTTGCTGTGACGGTTTTGTTATAGAATGTGTGGCGACATCGTCCTCGTTTTTAACTAAGCAAAGTCTATTATTTGCGTCAAAAATTTTCTAGTTCTTTACAAACTAAATATAAAACTATCGCCCCTGTTGAGTGATTAAATACTTTATTTATAATCATGCATTTGTTAGTTATTGTCTGTTCATTTTCAAATTATTTCATTAATTTGACAAATGTTAGAAAAACTAAAAAGCTTTTCAATCTCCTTTGCTTGCGTTAGAAGTTGAGGGTTAATCGACATCGACAACAAATTTCTATCTTGCATACATTTGGTAGTATAATTATTTGATCATTACCGCGAGTGACAAGTTCTGAATGAAATTGGAATTTGATAAAGCGTTTTCTTTATCAACAAGCTGCGGTATAACAATGCAAAGAGCTTTATGCAAATGTCAACTAATTGAAATACATTGACAATTGAGAATAAACTTGAACAAAATTTAGTTATTTAAACATGAGTATCATACAACGATTGTCTTAACCATGCGAAACTCCTATCTTACTCCCTCGTCAGTCAAAACGATGTTAATCATTTGAATGTACCTTGTATGTTGTTTTAAAGATTTTATATAAAATTGCATATGTACAGGAACTACAGAATTTATTATAGTGAGTGAGAGATTCAGGAAAACTTGCATATCTTACTTCCTGTACTTATGCAGTTTCCTCCTAGCATGGAACATTTCTTAGAAAGCTTTACATATCTGCTACTGCTTATAAATGAAACATCTCACCTGCTACACATTGTATTTTATTTAACATTGGATTCATAAAATAGTATAGAAGACATACTTATTTATGCTCTCTCTGATGAAGGCCCTTATTTATGTCCCTCAGTCACATATTTCAGACTGATGAAACATAGTTTAAGGATTACAAAGAACAATTTGTACGGTCTGACTAAAAGCTTTCTTCTTAGCATTATGGATATATGGATATACAGTTGTCCGCGGTAATCCATTTGACGTCTTTTCTATTGGTACAAGTCGCAAGAATTATTATTCAGCGGTCATCAAGCGAAATCAAAAAGCTCCACCAAAAACTTCTGCAACTTTCCTTGTAGGGGAACTCGTGACCACCGGATTTGACGCCATTGGCCTAAGATTGCGTCAGGCAGTTTTCCCATAATTTCTTTTATATGGCAAAGGCGGCAAACACACGTCATATTATAAGAGCTGAACATTTTTATTTAGGATTATTGTACAACTAGTAGCATCGTTTCGATACTATAAACTTTGAGTTATGTTGGATGTTGTGATGTTGTGTTGATTAGTTAGTTACAGGTTCATGAAGACGATAAAAATTGTGTATAAACAAATTAAACAAACATCTATTAACGAAAATGTTTATTAATGCACACACACTAATACCTTTATTTATACAGAAAATAAAACAAACATAAAATTGCACCTTTTGATATTAACAAAGTGAGATTAAAATAACTGTAACAAAATATACTCAAGAGGTTTCTTAAAGCAAGATATTCGTTCTGTTAAAATGTTTTCACGTCGAAAGATCGAAAATAACTGATTTAAAAATTTTGAGGAGTTTGTCAGGAAGAAAATTTGGAAGAGAAAAATAGTAGGAGTTTTAAATTTCTTATTGGTTGAGAAAATGTGCAAATGATGAAAATTCGAATGATTGGATAAATCATGAAAAGATGGGAATTGGGGAGGGAGCCTTGAAGTTTTAGCAAATAGGAAAGGAAAGTATTAATTTGCCTGCTTTGCGAAGGACTGTAATAAATGAAAGGACGCGAGGCCAAAAGAACCGTCATAAAAAACTTACAGAGAATTTCCCGTCATTTGGAATTTCCGGATTTTGGGTTTTTACGTGTGTAAAATAATAAATTTTCATAAACATTTAAAGAAATTTTTGTACTGTTGATTTTAAAGATTACTGGGTTTTTTCGCAACATAAAGTATTGTGAAACAAAATAATATATCATTCGAAGAGTAAAAATAAAATTTTACGGATTTAGTAAACGATAAATAATTTCAGAATTGTTTAATCCTTAGAAATTTGTTTCGGAATGGAACAGGACGTAACATTGGCTTTGAGGAGTCATTGAGGCTTGAGGTGTTGACAGGTGTCAAATGTCTGAAGTATTGCACATTAATAACGTCATAGTATAAATCCCCAGTTTTTGATTTACGACGGCTTACAAAATCAACCCAATAAATCATTATTATTCGATCTTTGATTTTCTGATTTTTATTCACAAAACATGGTGTCAAAGATCTGTGTCCAAAAATTTTCCCATTTTTTATTAATGGATTTGCTTCAAATTTCGCATGGTTCTTGATTCTAATAAAATCCAGTGTTTAACAAAGCATTTTTTGATATATTTACATTTTCGATTTCTAATTAAGAAAAATATCCAATCCACAAGCCAATTTTCGAAAAAAAAGCTTTTGACTGATATATTTTCTATTAAAAATCTCACAAATTTTCTATTTGAAATAGTCCACCTTCAAAAATTTAAGGACTGCAGGAGTGTTACGTTTTAAAATCGCAACAGCCTTTTTTCGGCTCCCGTGCTAGACGACGACATTACTTTTAAAACGAACTGTTTAACCCCATTAACGCTACAAAAAGGTTCACAATTCCTATCAGTGCTTGGTTAATTCCCGTCTCTGTTTGTAGCCGAAATATCTCCAAAGGAAATAGGAAGCTAGGCCAAACAGAATCGAAATTGGGCAATTGATTGGCATACAGAAACGCAATAATTGGCTTATACAATTATTTAAGATGATGACTTAGAGGCAAACACAATGCTAATTCATCTTAAGCAAATAATTCTAAATTTTTTCAAGTTATCTTTTTCTGAAAGTAAAAATTTCACATGAGACACACAAATTCATTAATCTTATATTTTCACCGCCTGTGTAGGTTTCCGATTCCAAGCAAGTTAAACGACTAAACACGATTTTCTGTCTCTAGAAATTATAATAAGGTAAATGAAGATTAAATACTGAAAGATATGGCTGCATGTTGACCTAAGTTTCTGACAAATATGGGCTCTAATTGTTCGGGTCTACCAATTCATACTCGAAAATCGGAGATCAAACTTGATACGCAATATACCAATCCTTTGCAACTCCCCTGTGATCCAAACTATTAAGCATACCTCGAAGATAATAATGTACTGCAATTTGCAAACGGAAACAACCTTCTGTTCGAGTATGGCCGCGTTTAATGTGATTAATCTTAAGCTAAATAGTTAAAATTCTAGTCGCAAATTTATCATGTACATGTCCAATCCACTCTGTTCCCACTTCAGAAGAAACTAATACTCGTTTCTATGGTTAAAATTTAATGAAATCATTATCAGAATTTTGATAAGTATTAATATTGTAAAAATTAATGCCCATAAAAGACATTTGGTGTGTGGGAGGTGAAGATTCAGGCTCCGAAAAAAAGCACTCCCAGTAGCACAGCCGGGACGACTCTGACGTTAAGCAACTGCGTGAGGTAAAAGTCAGTCTCAACGCGCTTTTAGTTGGTTAGGGTACCTGGTCAGTGATAGGGCCGCCAATCTACCTACCACACGTTCAGTTGCATAGTTAGAGTCCTTCTCCGCCGTTCATATAAGTCAGCCTCTCTGCCTTTCTGTTTTTCTTTCTGTAGATGCAATTTTAAAGCCAATATGACCACTTCAGTTTTTTTCAACGCTAGGCTGGAAGCACGGAATAGTAATAATAATATTGCTTATGTTTTGGATGGCGTAAAACCAATTTATTTCAGCAAGAAATTGACTTGTTCGGCGTCACGATTGATCTTGATTATTTCCCTGAATATTACTTCCACCTTCATGTGTGCTTATTATCTCACACCAAAATGCACAGCCCCAAGTACCACTGCCTCCATGGTGCCTAAATTTAGGTTTTGCCACAAAGAAAATTAGTATACTAAGAACTACATTTGCCTACATAACAGGTACAATTCAGGCTTCTCAGACTGCTTCAATTGAGATAATGCTCAACCTCACACCTCCCAACAAATTCGTTTTCAGAAAAGCAGCACTGTCGAGGATCGGATTAGCACCAACAACTAACAACCCCCCAAATTGATTCCCTATACATTTTGAATCAAATAAGCAGAATTGCTCCGTCAAGGAAAAGGAAACAGGATAGAATTATATACAGTGACCGCATACTGAATTGACAAAGTAACCAAAGGAGGGTGGGAAACGGTGCTCAACTTCACAACTGGAAGTCAAATAGTGATGTACACCGATAGTGCCTTAATAGATAGATAGAACGGCGCAGGAATCTTCTTCCAAGAACATCCACGACAACCAAAGTTGAACCGTATGAACAATATTACTGGGTCCCTAGACACAGTGGTGTAGAGATAAATGAAAGGATGAATTATCTAACTAAATAGAACCTAACCTAAACTAACCTAAACTGGATCAGCAAACCAAAATGCAACTAGAAAAACGATGTAAGTGCCACCAGCAACAAAAATAAGGGATGTCGACGAAACCCTCTCGGAAAAGTTAGATACAACTCGAATGCAAGGTAAGCTAATCGCTTTGGCCTAACCGTAACAAAGCTAAGCAAGAAAAATCCGGAAAAACAGGGAAAACAGAAATATTGTAAAGCAATAATGCATCATACGAATAGCAATCTTAGAGGATGGCACCTGCAATTTTGTGGTAAGGACCAAAAAGCACAGAACACTTCCTTCTGGATTTATTTGGCTGAATAGTATTAATGTAACAGAACTGGAACGCATGGTGATGACAGAGCTAGGGGACGTCCTTTGTTTCTGTGGGACAATAGGAACGACCCGTCTTAACAGTAGTGGAAACATTAGAGCCGATGCTGCCCTATACTGTTTCAAAACAGTAAAAAGTAATAAAATAATAATATAATAAGTATAGCACTATTCGAACTGCGTAAAACAGTTCGGAGAACTATAGAAATAGAACGAGGTGCGTTCTAAATCTAACCTGCGTTCGGTATGCGTTCCACCCCCTAAAAGCGAGAAAAGCAGTGCGAGCAGGTTCTCAGGAATACGATACCAATCCGATGTGCGACGTGTAAGCTGGCACGCATCGTGTTTTTATTGCGAGGACTATTTTAAGTGCAACCGATTATCTTATCCGTAGAAACACTAGAGAGATCTGACAAAGCTTCATTCTTCACAAATTTTGACCGGAAAAGTTATTAAGGCTCTACATACCTCTTTGTGACTTGCAACTGTCCAGAACATTAATAAATCCACTTAGACTCATTATAATTAATGTGACACTTGTACTGAGGGATATTTTGAAAATGGATTTCGATAATTATTGCAGCATGTAGAAACACGGATGTTTGCTTGTGAAAAAATGTGAAAAAAGATTAATTTGCAGGATGTCTTGAACAGGATGATGAAAGATAATCTCAGCGGGAAGCTATTATTGCAGATCGCATCCTTATATATTCACCTTTTCATCATATTTTGATAAAATTTTATGATCACTCACTGAAGTAACCTTTAGAATATGCTTCCTGGTATCTACGACAATTTTCATAAACGTTTGCTATACAAAATAACGTATTTATGCATATTTCGTTAAATTAAAATTCAAATCAAAGCATTATCTCGCTTATTGGCCTTGGGTTGGCTCGCTATCTTAATTGAGTTAGTTTGCGTGCACACTTTCTGGGGCATCAGCAAATGCCGCAGTCAGGTTTTCCATTTCCACGTCGAGTCTCAATGAGCGATTATTGTGTTAATATACGGAGATTTCAAACTGAGGAATCCCCAGCGATGATGCATCACTACGCAAGACATATCAAAACTTACCAGATTTACTTTAGCGGTGAATAGGAGCACGGCAATAAAGAAAAGATACGCTCAAATACGTCTCTTCCGGGCATCTGGTCCATTGTTCACATGCGACTAACATTGAGTGAATCATTCGGGGAACACTCTTTTTTCAATTGTTAATTTTAATTAGCATTACATTTGACGTCGTCACACATGCGACTAACGTACTACATATGTAAGCACAGGTGAAAGGTGAAACCTTACCAGCTCATTTCCACCGTCCATAAGTTTGTTCTTGCTGCACTAGTATCTCGTGACTCAGCATTTAAAATATCTCTGTTAATGGGAACTTTCCGAATTGATTCAAAAGCTGACGTTTTGGTAAAATTTGGCTGGGTTTGAAAATGTTGCATAAAATTAATTGTTTTGGCCATTTCAGGCCTTAACATACCAAGTCACAAAAGATACTCCCATTGCTCATGCCTAGGTTGGCAAATCACAATATATTCTGAATAAGTTGAATAACTCCGAAAAAAAACGACAAAAATAACAACTGACCAAATATAGATTACATTCATATTCTGGATGTTAAGCGAAAAATACAGAGCAATAAATAATCTGGACAACAAGATACTCGTAATTCGATTCGAATAATCTCAAAAGAGTACATAAAAAGAAGCAAATCAACCATGAATATTCGCTTGGTAGTGTTATACTAACCATAATTACAGCAGATTTACCATATTTATTAAATATTAAAGCATGTTAAATACATGATAAATACATGATACAATTTAGATGATTATCGCGTGGAAAGAAGGGACGTTCTCCCAGTTATGATAAAATAATATATTAGCACTCAGAGTGGTTAGGAGCCAGTTATTATTTATTATTTCTTTGATTTGTTGATTTGTGGTTGCTCGTTTCTCAGTGGACCTGTGGGCGTTGTAAGTCTTCAGTAAAAGTATAAAGCTTCACATATATTTCATTTATTTTCTTCACCGAATTTGTTTAATTTTACTAGCCAATCAAAAGGATGACTCAAAATACTTACGAGTGAAGTGGTCCACGTTGCGAAATGGCATTTACAAATTATGTAGATACAGTAAATGAAGTTGATAATTTTCATATAAGAATACACCTTAATATTCACTGCATTGGCTGACAAAAGCTACGTCCCGATTTCCTGCAAATTAGGCTACAAGAATGTGTAGTTAGGTTCCATTATTTACAATTGCAATATTTAAGTACATTCCTACGCTGATGCTGAATTTACTTCAATATAACTTTATATGTAATAGATGCTAACTCAATGAAACTTTGTTCCTTCACTTATCCTTGTAGAGTTTCACTGTACTTACCCGGGCATAATCTGAAATTTCATCGTCAAACCTCATTTTTATGCATATTCATCCAATAACAAACCGTCCTTCCGGTGAGTATGGGCACGACTTCTTTGTAGAGAGATCCACAATTTAGAATGTTCGGGCTGGGTTGGAAGGAGCCTCACTGCGATCGCTTGTTGTTGCTCACCAGTAATTATTTATCAGATGTGTCCACGATCCGCTTAAGAGGACTTAGTCAACGGCACAGGGCCTGTCTTCCTTGCATCATAAAAAGTGCTAACTGATCCCAAGCTACTATGAAATAGCATATGCTGAGAGCTGCGTATCGAAGAAAATATTTGATTTGAAATATGACCACTATTGTTAGCTTCAGCAACAGCCATTTCAAGCAAGACCCTTCGTACGTTAACATAACATAGTATTTACGTTAAAAGTATTTTAACACTGCTGCTCTGATTAATTCTGGGCGTATTTGTACAACTAACAACAAAACCTTGAAAGATTTTAATATTTCAAATTCAACGTAGTGGAGGAAGATCATAAACCGCAAGATCTCGATTGGTCAGAAATCTTACTGCCGAGCCCACCAACACCTGAAATACACATAGTGGATGGTTCTGATTCGGGCCGTTCGTAATACTAGGTCTTGTAGCTCTTACCTTTGATGGAATTAGCCCCCTTTTCAGCCCATTTGAGTTCCACAAAAGACAAAATGGCAGCGCCCATGAAATCTCCATCACACAAAGCACAATTTTGTGCATTTTTCGGTAACCCGGTAAATCATTTAGGTTACGATCATTTTCAACAACTTACTTAAGCATCTCCCTCTTTCTTTCAACCGATCTAGGTACTGTCTTTTGCGAAACTACGATGGTATTCATGGCAGGAACTACACGTTTTTCCTGGCCCCTTTAACGTTTCCCTTAAAAATACGAGCAAATTAATAGAATTAAAATTAAATTAAATTACCGTTAATAAAACGGCGAATGTTGAATCCAAATACTTGCCACGCATTCAGTTTTTCACTAACCTATCCCTGTTTCCATTCCATTTTCCCACCTTACCTCAGTGTCTTACACCCGCAATTGTTACCTGTTTTTTGAAAAATAAGATGTCCCGTTGGGTTTCTTCCTACCGTACAAATCACGAACCTTTCATAAAAAGGCATGGATGTGAGTGGAAACTTCAAAACCTATAATTTCTTACAGCCTCGTTCTAAGGCGGAGTTCATCGCACATAGTCCTTCATACAAAAAAAAAAGAAGAAATTTGAGTTTTTTTGCATTATCATGAAGAATCTGTATTAAAAAGCTTTTTTCCATTCCTAATAAGATTTGTAAAAATTAGACGACTGGTAGTGGCCATGAAGTACTCATCAATTTTAAAAGGAATATATACTAGGTTTTTGTTTTGATGAATACAATTACCTTCCAGCGCCAACACCTGACAACCTCGCAAAACAACAATCGTGCCAAGGGAATCAAGATGCGACCAGTCACTCGCAACAGCCTATGGACGATCCTTTATGTGATTCCTCCAGGTCTACAAGCTCCAGGATCACTAGTAAAAGTTCCCCTGTCACTTGTCAGCGACTAAATGCAAGTATCTATAGTGGTTTAACTCTACTCTGGAGGTAGATGATCCACGTAAGCGTGGCCGTGCGTCGACGGTTGAGTATCAGAGACGTTTAAGGTGCTCTTAATGGTCTTCGTGGGCATTCGGTTTGCAGTGAATCATCTTTAAGTTTTTGGACAAAGGAGTATCACCTTCTGCCTTGACTTTACTCACCCCTTGGTGCTCCTTTTGCAAAAGCGGTATGTGCTCTGTAAGGAGACGCAGTCACTCCAGACAAACAATCTTACCAACTGGGCTGTAGTAAGAAGGAGTAAATCCTTTAATGTAATATTTCCAGTCACAGTTCTTAGAACAACAGAGTCGCCGAATTGAATCCATGAAACCAAGGTGGATATGATGCACTATACATTTTGAATAGTTGCAAGGACAAGCAATTTAACTCCAATTCTATCTTTGAGCACTAACGTTTGTGATTTCCCATAAGTGCCTATTCCCTATGATATTTGTTTTGATTAACGTTAAAGGTGGAAACTTTTGCGATGATCTTTATCATTGATTATGAAGTAATACTACCAGAAAGAAATCTGATATTTTCAAAGATCTGCAATCTATTTCTAATGCTAAGCCTGTTGGATTTAATTAAACGAGATAAATGACCAGTAGTGTCTTCGCTGAAGGCTACTTTCAAGTATGAGTCCAAAGAACTTCGCTATTTGTTGTTTCATTTTTCGCCTGTTAGCTGAATTAACCTGAATCTTCCATCTACAAAATATCCCAAAAATGAATTTTCGAAGTACGGAATTTTATGAGGCAATGTTTACCTTCGACCTTTAAACAGTAACTGATAGGTGCAGTTTATAGACCGATTGGGCGATCATGAAGCACTCTTGAAGGCCGAAATACAATACTGCGAGACGGCGATGCAAGAGCGCGACGAGAGTCTCGCAGCAAAAGTCAAGCAGTTTTCGTAACATACATTTGTATACGACAACGTACAATGATTGCGATGCGTCGATGCGAGGCGAGAAATATTCGGTAAAACGAAAATTCCTCGCAATGAGGTGCGTGACGTTTGTCAGATGCTCTATGGCGCGTAAATGAAATTTGAAATTCAAACGCCTTTATCACTTTTTAAGTACGAGGGTTATTCGGAATGCATTTCGAATGAAAATTTCGTGCATCCTTGTTGAGGCTATTATTCGCCAAACGAAGGAAAATTCCAGATTCAAATTTTTGAAAAATCAAAAACAATTTTAATCAAATTTCATTTGAAACGTCACCAATTTGACATTTGCTATATGAACATTATTCTTCCTCGCATCGCGTGCATTGTAAATTGAATGCGTTGCGCGACGACGAGCGGGAATCGCATCGCGCTCTCGCATCGCCGTCACGCAGTATTGTATCTGGGCCTTGAATCTCCTGAAAAATTGTTGTCAGCTTTTAATCCGCAGCACTCTGCTCTTGAAAAGGAGCCAAGCAGAAGCCCTGCATTGCACACATTATCAAGTTCTTTCGTTTTCAATCATACAAAGCCTGTAGATTTCCTGCGGTTTAATTGTGATCTAATACAAGAAGATACTAATACTAATGCAAGAAGTTTAAATTTGATATTTCGTGTATAACGCTAACAAGTAGAGTAAAGTTGATTTAATTTCGATTTCTAGTTCGGGATGCCAGGTAGTGTGCTTCATGCTGTATGTATATTTTATAAATCACTATTTCAATGGCGTCTTCGAGAAATGATTAAAAAGTATGATTTTACTTGGGTAAAATGTTCAAAAAATTCCCCATGCTATTCAATTCTTAATTTAGCCCAAACATACAAATATTGATTGTGCGAATTAACTTCTTGCATTTGTTTTCAATTCCGCTACCTTAAATAAGGGTTAAAATAGTAATAAAAAACAGGAAGCGTTAGAGTGCTAATGCTAAACATCGCTAGACAATTATTTTGACTACAACTGAACATTTTTCTGCAGCTTCTATTCCGACTACCAAAATATTTATAACTTAGACCATTAACATGACACACGAAGCTACACGCGTACCGAAATGCCTTATATACTGTATAGGTCCAGTCCGGCCATATATTGTTGAGCTCCATTAAACTTCCGATTTTATCAGCAACATGTTCTCATATAATCACTTGTATATAATATGAATGTGTGTTTGCGAACCATTGTTGAACACCAAATTAAAATTTAACTTGGGAGAACCCACCGGCTAATTTAATATGAAATGAGTCCCTAATTTCCTTGAAACGTGTTAAATTGTTGTTAATGTCATCCATGTCAGCCGAAATAACGCTTTGGAAGTGGTGTGCATTATTTCAATTCACAAGAAAATGTTTGCGTGTTGTGCATTTCCCAAGTAAATAATAACAACTCATAGTAAATGAAAATAATTACTACCAGTATTGTAGGGGAGTAGTAGCGTTTGTTGTTAGTCATTCATTTGTATTTAATATGTATATTTATACAAGTCTCTTGATGTGTTTTTCGTTAGCCAGGCGTAATTAGATTATAAAACTTCTGAATTCGTAAGGAAGCCAGCAGACTGCAATTGACACATCCAAACACAGTATACTCGTAGCCTTTGTAGAGATTATCAGCAGCGACCATTTTCGCATCGTCCTAAAAAAACCAGAAGCATGCCGTATCAAACGGCCAAAGCTTGAGTGTTATCGCCCATGACCAGTGATCTGCATGTGTGTACATATGTATTTTAAATATATATATTTGAAAAAAAATAACCATTAGCATAGTGGGCACTACCCAAAATACCACCGCGATCTTTTCTGTGTTGGATCAATACTTGCCGACGCCACACAAACTTCATAAGAATCTTTTAAGAAAAGCTACGGATTAAAGCTAAGATCAGTCTTCATCGAGATTTCAACTTCGTTAGTGGATACGTGTCCACGCTGAAGAACTTGCTTTTCTTTCGGACGTTCGCTATATAATCCATTCTATACATAATTAAGAGTTCAGTGCCTGTGAGCAACCGAATCGATAGTGAAGTGAAGTGACGACTAAAATATTCGTGCAATTAAAAGCTTTTCAAAGAAAATTGTTGCAACGTTGATTCGAAGTGATTTATAGTAGTATCACTTTTTACAATAACTTCATCTTACTGTATCCAAAATGGATAGAAAAGACGGACAAATCGCAATCAATATGTCACCGAATGGCGATAGTGTAAGTACATGTTCTTTGTTAGAACGATGTTTAAAACATAAATAAATAAAGTTGCTATGTTTTGTGACTTTTTTTGTAAATTTAAATACTATGTGCTCAATGAGGTCAATAATATCGAGAAATAATCTATCGCCTTCTACAAAAATTGTTCAGTTTAGCACCCCTTGCGACGTTTAATTTTGCATGCTTCATTTTTGCCAGTTAACTATAGTATATATAGTGTCTTTAGCAAATAGATTCTTAAATTATGCGCTTCAACTATAAATATTTATTGAAATTGAGCAAATATTCGCAGAGAATCGCCAGTGGAGCAGTTATGTTTCAAAATTCATTCAAAATTCTCCGTTTCCTGCAAAATTGTTGTAAATTCCCTTTGTAAATCATTTAATTTGACTGCAGTTTCACATGAATCATCATCTGAGTAGAAGTTCTTATTGATGATTGTAATGCATTAACACATTCGTACTTTTTTCTAACCAAATGACACAAATTAAAAGAATACACAATATTCTTGCAGTGAATTTACTTTTTATTGTATAAAATTGTGCTCAACACATTAGCAGTAAATTTAAATTCAATATACCGTGACCATTTTAACTCTTTGCCTGTTTGAATTAATGTGCGAATGTTTTTACTCGAACAAAAGAAGACCTTGCTTAAGTTCTGTTTCAGGTCATTTTAATTAGGACTGTACCAAAAAAATCGTAAAAACTATATACTGTAACATAATTAACAATACGATAAATACAAAAAATACAAAAAGCGTAATAACTAAATAAGTTGAATGAATTAATTTTTATTCAACATTTAATTGTAATGTTTGTATTTATATTCATATATTTATTCTCCTATTGCTCGTTTATTCCCACAAATAAATTAAATATAAATTACACGATTTTAAAGTCAAGGACATCTTTAAACGATCACCTTAAGTTTTTAGTTCGTATCAGATTGCTGCTTTCTGATTCAAGCACACAACGAGCGTAAGCTTCCAAACACTTCTGATCTTCTCCAAAAAAATTATTGGTATATTTTCATGTATTTATCTCGCACTAGCATTTCCAAGTTTTCTTTCTCTTACATTGATTAGAAAAAAGAAAGTTCTTACCTGTGCTGGAAAACTATTGCTAAAAATAATGTTACTAGAATCAATAATCTTCTTACAACCAAACACTATACAAATAGTACAGGCATTGAATCAAAGGCAAATTATATGAAACAAATAAACTTGAAATTGAAACAACTGCTGTAATCTCTCGATATTTATTATCACATCTCCAATCTCGATTATTTCACATACTTCTTCGCTACTGTGTTTAGTTTCTTTTGCTCTGACTGATATAATTGAAACTTTTCTTACCTTTATCTTATAGACTGTAATTGCTTTTGAGTGGATACAATTTAATTACCTTGCATCCCTTGTTCATAAGTATATATATTAAGTGCTAATGGGGTATTTCTATCTTAAGATCAGGATTCCGTATAATGTGTTCCATGTCGGGTCCTCCATATAAAAAATTACCTTATACAACGTTTGAAGAATGTCACAAATCTAAAGTAGTGGCTAAATATGTGAAAATGTTTGTACGGTGGAAGTAAAATGCCAGTTTTACAATATATGGAAGATTGAGCAAATTTATTTCAAAAAGATGGAAAGCATGTGTACAAAAGGTGATGCTTGACGTACTTTAACTTTATCTGCAATGGTAATCGAAGTTTATGCATGTATTCATGTAACTATGATGAATTTTTAAATCAGAACTGAAAGGTAACTTAACCAGCGCTCCAACTCATTCAAACTGTTGCCGCAGTATAAAATTTCGAATATATAAGGAGTATATTATTTAGAGCGTTATCTGCCATATACTATACGAAAGCCAGTAGTCTCTGAAGCACCAGATACTGTTCAGTCAATAGGGACTAGGACCAGTTCTGACCAGTCAATAGGGACTAGGACTTTGTCCCCAAAGTAATCCAAGCCGTAATAATAACCGAAAACACTAAGTGCTCTGCAGGACCAATAGATTTTATTTTGATATTCGATGTGCCAGATGAAACCAAGTCAGCGTGAAATGGACATGTATACAGGGCTACCTCTCAGTAATGATGTCAAAAGTGCCACATCCTTATATGTAAGCCACGAGAAAATGTTGCTCATTGTATACATTTGCCAAGATTCAAGCCAAACAAGTGCACCACACATCTCAAACACAGATATGCAATATAACCGTTATTTGGAAGGAAGAAAGGTACTTAGTGTGTACCAATGAGAAATAGCTTTCTATCTGTCTGGGGATGGTGTTTAGAATCTGGTAGTCATGTTGCTTCTCAATACTAATTTCGATTTCAAACAGCTTTTCAACCCACATTTCTATTTTAAATCGCAAATTATCTCTCGGTGTGATTACAGAAAAATTGTTGCAATATTGTGCGGCTTATTCATTTCCCTTACACATCCCATCCTGTGTTTAAGTACTCTCCATCTAGCAATTTGTCCTTACCATTTTATGAAGTTCCGATTTATATATTTCTTTGTTCGGGAGGGAGATTACATGTAAGAAGGGATGATAAGAGGACAGTAAGCCATAAGGCTGCCCTTTGCAACTAACGAAGGAATAAGAAAACTCACTTCTAAAGTGTAATCATATAATTGATTTTCAATATATATGTATCAATATATATGTATCAATATATATGTATCTGTATCAATATAATTGATACAGAATATGTTGCATCATAAAATTAAATTAAATTTGATTTAGTGTCAGATGATAAAGTACTCTTTCCTACTAAGCAGATCGTGTTGAATTGTTAGCATGCAATAACGCATGTTTTATTGCAAATATTATCGTTGTTTGTAGTTCCTTTGAATTTGTTGTAAAATAAACAATTGTCCCTGACTAAAACACTTTTTTATTGATTGCATGGACGCATTTCGGCATTTGAATCCTACTCCAGAGCTTTTGTTTCCAAACAAAGTGGAGGAGGCACTGAAGAAGCAAACCACCGAAAAAGGAAGCGAGTAGCTCCCTTATTAATGGGAACTGAATTGATGAAGTAGATTGTTTAATTATCTTCTAAAATACATTAGAATGCAACTTTATTATAACAGAGAGTACTGAACAAATTTTTGAACCCTCTTTAGTGAAAAGATAACTTTGATTACTAGCTACTCCATCTATTAGTTTTCAGTTTATTTCATCTCATTTCATTTTAGTTATGTCTAACATGTGTACATAAAATTGAAACATTAAATTAAATAGATAGCTAGCTAAGGACAAAATGCGGGGTAACTACTTATTTTTTACACATTGGAAGACAAAGAAAAACCAAATTGTGAAATTAACACACAAAACAAATTCCAAACACAGACTAGGGCTAAACATAGCTAGCCGCGTAGCAAAGCAAACAGGACTATTCTATCAGAATTTCTAGCAATAGGATACACACGAAATTGTAAAAACATTTCGAACTAACTCCTGATCTAACAGGACTTAACCAAAGTTAGTAGAATTTCATTTATATTGGTAATTTTTTTCTCAACTTTTGGTATAGCAAGACTCACTTAAATCTTCTTAAATAAATCTTCTTTTTTCTGCATGCTCTTTCTCCTTCTGCCAGAAGCCGCTTGGGAGTATGCTCGCTGTTTTGTTGTTACGCTATAGTTTAGCTATTAAAACAAACATTAGCTTGCCGTATACACATACAACATAACGCACGCTGGTAAATAAAAGATTCAACAACAGTGGGAATCGTTGAAAGCACAGTTTGAGTGAAAGTAAATTCATACGAAGACACTCAGTGAGCGACATTTGCTACAATATTTTCCTGCTTCGGAAAATTATATTTAGATTTCCGCGCAATTTAAATATAGACCATACATCAAAATAATACGGGAAAAAAGAATCAATCTCATATTTTTTCCTTAGCAAATCGAGGAAGAAATATTTAAGAAAATCCTGTCATGCAATTCCCAAGAATTCAATAGAACGAGGAATTCATCTGAAACTCTAAATAAAAATAATTTAATACAAATTCTGTTTTAAACATTATGTAGTCATGTTCATTTCAACAGTAGTCCTCAGATTAAGAATTCATCTCTATTCAGAAAAGAAAGAAATTTATCTAGGATACTAAAGACACAGATTTAGTTAGAATTAATGAGAAAGAATTTAGCGCATTCTAACCTCCCTGCGAAGGGGATAACCATGAATCATTGCTTTTTTCGCTATGAATGCAGCAACCTTGAATTACAAGCCAGCAGCTAATATGGATAACATAGAATATATGGGCATGCATTCAAGTCTTAAGTTATGTGTATATCTATAAAAGGAAACGCTTCTTATAAGTCGAATCTCAGAGATCTTACATCGATGTTCTTATTGAAAATTAATCTGCTTTAAATTATTTACAGTACTGATAAAAAATTTTAAATATCTCATTTGATCTGGTCTGTTCATTTGTTAGGAGAGTAAATTATGAATAAGTATTGACTCATGCACACATTCTTTTTTCGTACTCTTAGCCAAAGATTAGCTAAACATACATTTATTACAGATAACTCATTTTTATCATGCTACTTGAAATGTATCCAGACTTTCCGTAAAGAACAAAAAAAGAGAACTCTAACTAAATCTCTAGACAAGTAAAAATCCCACAGTAAAAAACGCGATCTGCTAAAATGTAACCAACAAATTAATTAGACAGGTTGATACCTGAAATTTTAAATGAAAATCGGCTCACGGACCAATAGGACATTAAATAATAAATTAACGCGAACCGGAAAAGTTGCCCCTCATTTACATAAGCTTTAATGATAAATCCAACAATCTTATTCTTGTGAATGTTAAAAAAGTCGCAGGCAAGACGTTGAATTAAGACTATTTCTAACCGCAAAACCAAAGCTGCATATCTTTTGAATTGCTGATTCAAAAATTAAAAGAAAACGTGTACAAGTTCGAATTTCACAAGGTCAGAATGATTTAAAAACAACAAATAAAATAATAAAAGAAATTCTGAAACTGAATGTTAGCTATATAATGCATTAACGTTGTTCTTGAAATAATGCGAGAAAAAATTATTATCGAATTTATACAATTTTATTTGAGGTTGAATTTTATTAGTTCTAATCCGGCAGCCAATATGCTGCATATATGTTATTTATTCAAGGTGAAATGTTAAAATACATAATATGAAAAATATAATCGAATCGCGTTGCATTTCAATTCGATATGAGATAACAAAATAATTTATTATATTGGATAGTTCGGAACTCATTTTTAAAATTTTGAAAAGTATCATTCTGATAACCAACAATGCATTACATATTTTGAAACCCGTCTATAAAACGAAATTTTCAGGTTATTCTGGTCTGAAGAGCCGTGCTTTACGCGTAAGAACAAGTTGTTGATGGTTACAGATAACCGAAACACGTCTTGGCGAAAAATAAAGTATGGTCCGCTGAACCCACGGATGATTTGCGTCGCTAAGATTTCTTTCTTTGACGGCACGCTTCACTAAAATAAATTTCTATGAAAATTTTCATTCGCTTGGTGTGAATTTTCGTTTTATTCAGTATGTGGAGTTTGCATTGTCAAAAAAAAAAAACGCGGCGGTCTTGGATTTCAACATGTTCGAATTGTTCAGTGGAGTGAAATTTTGGTAGATTTTGATTCTATTGACATTGCAGTCCATTCATCCGATTAAATAAAATAATAATTAATTAAAAATAAAAATTGAAAAATATAATTTTTCATTTGCTCTACATAGCATTCGAAATATTTACTTCTATCAGCCAGCAGGCATTGAATAAAAAAATCAATTTCGTCAAATTTAGGGTTTAGAATTGATAGTACTAGTAACACGAAAATATCCATACATAACCATTTCTTACCAAGGAACTATGAGCGCTAACAAATTATGGGCCCTAATTATCAAGCGGGAATTATCCTTTTGATCTATTCATATCTTTTAGCATTTTTGTTTTTTATATGCCAATTAAACTATTATTTCCATAAGAAGTTTCGGCTTATTATTGCCGTTTATAGTATCATCGTCATTCCAATATTCCAAAAAATGAATTAGAAGGAGATATTTTAGTAGTCAAAGTACTCTTAATAATTTTGTAAACTATACCAACATAGACAGGTCCTATTGTAATTTTTGTTTATTTGATTCTAGTTGAGAAATCCAAGAAAAATTTAATTTCTAAAAAAAAACAAAAGAAAGCTTAATTGATCAAACAGGAAGAAGCAGTAAAGTTATTTTCGGTTATTTTATATAAAAATACAAAAAATTAATATAAATAAATGATGTTTATACATCTATACGACTAAACTGCTTACCAAAATTGATGTTTCATTCTTCCTTACACTTCAGTGCTTGCTTAATTCAGGAGGCCAAATCCATTTGTCAGTTGTACAGTGTAATTTTTGATTTGATTTATGTCATCATTTAGTCCAGTGAATTCAATTATATCACAAATACTCACCTAAGTTTGTTTTTCCAACTAAGGAATAATTTTAATGAATGTTTTTCATTCTTTTTGAATTTCATTCCCATAAGGAATTTCATTGTGATTTGATCGTTTTCCAATATTCGCATTTGTTAACATAATTATATAGAGCATAGTTATTCCATCATTGGCTAAGGTGTTATAGGTAATATATAGCTTTATTAGACTGTACGGGTTAAGACAAGAACAAGTAGGAAAACTTTTTAGTAGGATTGTTGCGCTTAAGCTACGTTACATTTAACGACTTAAGCTGAGAATACAAACACCATTATAGCCGACAGAATAAAAGCCTCATTCACTAGCTTTAAAGTCCTAATGAACAATTGAAATTACTTCTTTAATTAAAAAGACGGCGAAATACATAAAGCCTACAATATAAGCACATATGTCTATATTCCAATTATCATTAATCCTGAAGGCTTCAAATTATCACGTTGAGAGATTGAATTCATTTCCTAGCATATGGCTCATTAGCGCCACTTCTTTAAAATGAGTCACTTTATTTCCAATGTTCAATTTAATCGCCCATCTGAGCCGTCGAGACACTTCATTTGTTAGATTAATGACAAATTCTCTTGTCCAGCGGCTTTTATAACCAATTTAACTTTGCAATAGTAAAGCTAAGAAAGCCCAATTATAATTAAATGGTTCAAGTCTGAGTCCATCATTGGCATTCAAAGAAATGTTGAATTTAATCCTTTCATAACTATGAACTTTGTATCAAAAGCATTCCATCTCGATGCCTGACCTAATGGCAAATTATATCTTTGAATTAAACGATAACTTAAAATATGTACGAAGTCTGCATTCAGTTGTTAAATTATTATAGTTTCTAATGCATTAAATATTGATATGACACAATATTTTTTGCGATTAAACCACAAATGAAATCATAAGTGGACTTTTTGTGAATAATTCTGAATAATTCGCAAACAAAATTAAGCACATTTAAAGTGTCTGAAGAGCTTAATAAATTGGTGCACGCTCATCTTGAAGCCGAAAGAATCATTGCCTTGATTGATGTATGTATCCAACGATGAATTAAACCGTGGTAAAGTAAAAGATAGTAATGTAGAGTCCAATATTAAACACATTACTATGAGAACATCAAAACAAGAGATAACATGATCAGCAAATTACATGCCGTATGACTACTACTAACTAATAACCTACCTATCAACCCACAAAATCAATATCTCAGCAGAAGCATTAAAAAGCGATAACAATCCCAGCCGGCTTCTGGCAGAACGCTTTTCAGTCAAATAACTATTTTAGGAGAGTCGTCTGTTATCAGTGAACTGAGGGTCGTCCATATATCGCACAATTTAATTACAGCTGGGTTTTTAAATCATTGTTATTTGGCGGACCAACTTAACTTAGGACCAAGCTTATGAAAATTTATCTTGCAGATAAAAAGGTGTGCGACACGATGTTAATGGTCTCAGCGTTGTGTGTCTTTGTTGTCAACTAGAAGGTTCTTTATATCGTACTCCAGTGACAAATTAAAAAGATGAGGGACCAGCTTATTACCCTGCTTCAGCTCAACTTTTGTTTCAACGCAAATGTTCACTTCAACAAAGTCATCTAAGTGAGGACACGTTTTGTTTTGTTCTCGAAGTCATTCATTATTTTGAATTCATTCATTATTATATTTCCTTGAAGCAAAAAGCGCTGATGTTGAACTCCAAAAATTTTTCCACGAAAAACGTGACCATCAACACTTCGCCACTGTTGGTCATTTTTGTAATAACCTCCATAGTATTAACAAATAGACATGTCAGCATACGCACTCGTGTTAAATTCGTGCTCGTCTTATATGGAGGACATTCAAAGTAGTAACCTCTATACTTCTTACATTACAATGTTTTTTCATTTGTTTTTTTTTTCCTCTCCTGGGGACAAATGGACCTTCCAACGCAAAAACCTTCTTAATGTATGATGTTGATATGAGTTCCCTAGGAATGAGGCCAACTTTTAGCAGAGCTGAGTGATCGAAACCAGTCGCGCAGGTAGTTCAAAGAGGGATTCAACACCTCAATAAAATATGGTAATTCTTAGTTGTTCAGGATCATCTTTTGATGATGATCTTACCATATTGATCTGACCATATTACCTTTGTTAGAAACCGCAAGCATTTATCACAAGGTCCACTAATCCACCGCGACACTATCACATAATAACGAATATTTCGAGCACGTAATCAATAAACAAATCAGCTAAAGAAAATTGACAATAAATAAATCAGAATAACATCGAATTGTTGACGGGTAATATTTCATTTCTTTGGCTCAAGAACTCAAGGAAGAACACTAAACTTTACTAAGCTTCTATCAACTCTCTGGGAAATTTCAAATATCAAATGATGCGAATATTTTCAATCAGACAACTTAAACTCTAAAACGATTCTCATCTGTAGGCTGCATTAACTTTTCTAAATAATTACAGTGTAAATCAATCTTCCTGGTAATTCGAAAATGTCGTAATCATTGATTTTCAATAAACAGTCAATAACATACTTTTGTGTGGATTTAGCATACTCTTAGTTTCATGAACGTAAGAAAGAAATGGTAAAGAATCCTTTATCTAATCGTTTAAGAGAGGAACGCTTCGTCTTTAAATTTTTTCTTTTTTTAAATGGTTCGTCTTTAAATATTTACAGCTTTTCTGCGTTCTTATATTTTTGAAGTTGGCTTCATTTTGCAAGATTATTAATACATATCAGTAGAAGAAATAACCATATCTGCATGCTTATCTGTACTTACAAATAAACCCAAAGAATCATTTAGCAAAGAACTTGTATAGTTTATCGAGTGTATAAAAAATTCAACTTTGGTTAAATTTGCCAACCACTATATCCTACGGTACTAACTCATTTGTGGTTTTTACAAATTAGAAATGCAACGACTTGGTATTTTATTGAATTAAAACACCAAATAAATTTTCAGAACGTCGGAAAGCAATGATAAGTGCATGGGAAAGCATTTAGCAAGTATGTGCTGATTTTTCTCTAGCAACAGAGTTGTTTGGCGCTTATCGAAAATTTCGCATTTTTTTTACAATTAACAAAAATAGAAACATATGCGTACATAAAAAATTGTGACACTGATTAAAGCACGCCAAATTGCGAAGTGGAGGAATTATAATATCATAATAATTCTAATTACTAACAGTGCTATGCATGAAAATATCAAGAGTTATAATCAATCGTGTTAAGAAAATATGACATTCTCAATATATGACGCAATATCCTAAATCACATGCACGTGTATCACATCTTTGGTAGCAAAAGGCTATTCATACATAACCACTTAACGAATTAGTCACTAATAATTTAGGTTAAAGCTCTAAAATATTCAAACACGCAATGTGTTGAATTTGAATTCATCTTATATCAGGCTTGGCTAGTTCGTCTGGAAATTTCAGTACAACATATTTGTGGCGTTTTTGGATAGTGCGAGTTACCTGGTTATTTTAACTATGTAAAAACCAAATCACCAAACGTAAGAATTTATGGAAATCGTTTTTTTAGTTGACTATTGAAGCAGACCAACTAGTTGCAACAGTGCACAATATAAATGTATTACCATATTCGAATTTTATGCTATGATCAACAACTTTTATGATCCGGCCTAATCAATACATTCTCACGCCACTGGTGGTATCCACAGGTGGTTAAATATAATCAAATTACACTCATGCTTTCGTAGTTTTGCAAAGGTAGTTTAGCTTCATGTACGCATACCATTACAAAGCTGGTTATTGTTCTAAGCTACGACAGGAATTCCTGTGATGTGAATAGTTGTAAGAGCCCACCAATTTATCATTTGATCCACATAGTGATATGTGGATCAAATATTGACTTTAATTGGCCCTTACTTTACACTTATATCTCTAACTGTCTTCGATCGGAATCGTGAGGTTGCCATTGCTCCTTTCTTTATTTAGAAAATTCTCCATTCAAATCCACGTGATACATTTTGATAAAATTTTGTAAAATGTATCCCGGTAAGCTTGTTTCTACTCAAATCACTCTTAGAAGATCCTTGATCCGTTAACGTTCGTGTTAATCAAATTTCTTGATCAGTAAAAATTTGTTAGGACTCTTTATTAATAAATTAGTTGTTATTGTTAATTATAAATAATCTTATTTACTTCGCACTTTTTACTTTATTCTTATTTGATTTTACCATTATTTACTATTTATTATTATTATTTACTTTACTAATTTTTTCTCCACAGACGAATCGTCACGGACGAAACATAGAACTATCAGAGAGAGATGCAGAGCCTTTGGTGCCCCATGTCAAACCGCCAATAGCAAGTGAGCTACAATAAATACTTCCAAACAATTTGATCATTTAAATTATTTTTTAAGATCCTGAAAAAGAGTCTGATGATGAGGGCGATGATAACCATCCCTTTTCTCCATCTGGACGACCAGGAGTTGACGATGGTTTCTTCTTGAACGGCAATAATATGCCACCTATGTCACCTTCACCGGATAGTCCTGATTTGGATGACCTTCCAAATGGTATTGGACCACGTATCGGAGGAGAAGATGATAACAAAGGACCTGATCAAACAGATGCGAATCAACCTAGAAATCCATTTCCATTTGCTCCAGAGTTTGGACCTAACGTCATCAATATCAATGGTGTACCTACAGTTATTCCTGATGTGAATGTTTATCAACATAAGAAAACACTGGCTCAAGGCATGATGGATTTGGCTCTACTGTCTGCGAATGCGAACCAACTTCGATATGTTTTAGAATCATTCAAACGACACCCGTACTACTATGCCAGCCTAACCTTCATCACCCTGAGTATATTATTTCAGGTGAGTCAAAAACTCATTTTTTTGTAGACATTCTATTGAACCTCAATTCGGTTGTTTGTATATGAGTTATTCTGGAACCAGCCGGATTAACTTTATGACCTTAATAATAATGGGTGCTACTTGCACAAATACGAAACATGAAAATAACAATAATATACATACTGATACTGTCTCGTTTTTAATGCATCACAAAGTGATTCAGAGTGGTGGACTAGCTCTTAGAGTTGATGAGAGGATAATTTAATTGTTATTGAGACATACATGTTTTTTTTGGTTTGAACTTTCTTACTATTCCAAATCACATTTTATTCCTCACTTATGTACATACTTATAATGAGTCTTAACTACTGAATTCCATAGTAAACATATGCATATTCAAATGATAACAATATTTGAAGAATCATACCTGCACTGACAACTTTGATCTTTCTCTCAAGCGTAATACCAGTTACGCACATTTGACATTCCTTTCGTAAAACTACATAAAACTTTAAATCCTCCCGCACCTAAAACATTAAAATTCTGACTTTAACATTTCAGATTGCTGTAGGCGTTGGACTCATTCTAAACAGCCGATATAACGTGAAAGACAAAAAAGAGATATGCAAAGCAAACAAAATCAATGATTTCACTGTCATTGGAATATTCATCATAACATTGGTGAATGTTTTCATTTCTGCATTTGGTGTAGCCGATCCGCCACAAGATACTTCATAAAATATAATAGATATTTATTATATAAAAATACATACCATTTAAGGCTCAGTTGTAAGAAATAAGAAAAACTAGTTATGCTAACAAAAAAGCATCATTTTATTTAATTGATTCGATCTTGTGAACAGATGCTGTGTGATATCTCATTTATATTTGTAATGCATTTAAAAATAAACAATCGAATATATTTTTATATTTAATTCACTTTGAATTGGAATAAAAAAAAACTTTTTTCAAAAATCTCCATTTCTCAAGTCCCTCATTTTAAAGTAGGTTTTTTTTTTAGGTCGAACTATATTCAAATGAATCTTTTTCTAGTCGATCTTCTCTTGTCGCGAATGTTTCGAAAAGATGTCAGTGGCAAACGGTCCCTACACTCAATATTTTAAGATGGCGGTAGTCACATCCATGCTTGAAAACGAAGAATCAAATATGTTTTATAGTTCTAGCGGGGATCATAACTTTCATTAGTTGTGCGAAAATATGGCCCGTTGAATACATTTTCTACCAGTAAGGCTTAGTCTAACATAAAACCATTCGATTCAGCAACTGAAGGAAAATATACATCTAAGGTGGTACATAAACTCAATAAGGGCTTCTAATTCATGCATGAAGAATATTTCTATTTTATTTCAATAAGTTCCAGCAAATTGCTTGCGGGTTCATCAAGTGTTCAATACTTTTGATATACAAGTGGTGCCGTTGAATCTTCTGCAGAAACAAAGACACAGCTGTTACATCTGAAATGCACTTGAATTGCCGTCCTATAGCACATTTTTGGAAATATAGCATTAAACTTACAATTTGTTCGCCTTATGGCACATGTAAAGCACATACGTAACCGAATTTACTTATTCGCTGCGATTATTCTGGAATACCAAGAAGATATAATAAGCAACGGACAATTCTGTGACATGCAACTGGCCTACACTGTACATTTGAAGCCTATTCAAATAATCTGTTTCAAGGTGGAACGCATTTTGGTAAATTTTCCGCGAACACCTTAAATAACTACAAACGGAAGATGAAATCTTCTTAGATTAGTGGCTGATGAAATTGTATTTTTAGCTGTTTCACCCATTACAGACCCCATTGCCATTATGTCATCTAGCTTGGCATTTTCCCACCTCAACTTTTATCAACTGCATGTGGTATGATCAGCAATAGTTCGAATTTCTAGTTACTAAACGCATTTATTCATAAAATATTCCAAAAAAATTTTTATTCGGAATTAAGTGTTTCATGATGATCCACAAATGAAACGAACAGATCTACGTGACCAACGCAATTCATGCAACTAGCTGAAATTATCCTTCAGGAGGATGAAAAATATTTATATCTTTTCATTTTCAGCACAGTAAATCAGTTCCACTTTATTCAGTTCCATTTTAATCAGTTCCGTTTTAAAGATTCTCGAGCCTTATTTTATTGCGTTTGGCACCTCATTTATTAATTTTTTGGCTTTATTTTTTTTTGTTATTTACAACTGAATTTTACATTGCTGAAAATTATCAAATTCGTTATTGTTATGACAATCAATTTCAAAAATTAAATTTGCATTCTGAAAAGTGCAATTTAATCATCACCCTACATCTGCGCAATCTTATAAGCTTCTTGCTAACTTTTAATCTTGGGCCACAATCTCAAATATAATATTTTGGAAAAAATTGAAGAGTCATGGTTCAAAAACTTACTATGATTCAAATAATTGCTACAAAATAAAAAATAAGTTAATACAGAAAAGAAATTATAAACCTCAAATGAGCTACCGCAATTGAAGTCATTATGATGAAAACATTAGTGCTTCTGATATATTCATTAATTTTTCGCTAAATATTAAATACCATTTTCGATGATCCACATCATTTAAGTCATCTTCTACTCATACAACTTCAATTAAATTATATCCGGATATTCTGAATTCTCCTTAGGATAGGGAATGAAACCTTCCTTCTTCATATTCATCACATAATCCCAGTGCTTGCAATTGTAGTGCACAATGGATTTAAGATATTTGCACTGTATAAATGCAGCTTACGTGTCACGAGTTCATTTTTGATGCCATAGTGAAATTTATAGTGAAACGTAAAATAATTTCGTGAATGGACCTACATCCTATCTGATCAGCTAAAAATATTCGATCGGCCCGTACTACTTGTATATCATTTAAATGTTTTAATTAACTCCAATGTTATGGAATATTAGTGAATATTATATATTCTATGATACTCACAATTCACATACAATTCTTAAAAATCTACTCACGCAAAGCATTAAATTTTAAGTATAAAAAGCACAACAAACACAATTTTTGAAAAGTTAGAAAGCTTACTGTCACTAAAGGAATCGTAAATAATCATCCTTTCCACACACACCTGGTTCGAGCGTTGCAATTTTCAAACAGAAGAAAATAAGTGTTAAGTTCTCAGTATACACTAAATGATATCCTGTTTGCACATGTTGAAGCATTGGTTGAATGGAATTTGCTTGAACACAATACCATAATCACACGTAACAGCCCTGTCTGAGAATGCCAGAAGAATACTTCACTAAACTGCTCTGTGAACATTTTACTACTCCCATGCAAACCACTTCAATTTGGTATCTTGTGGAATTATGTATCAGTGATAATTCCCGGCATTCATGCAAATTAAAAGTTTCAGAATTAGAATCATAATTTATTTTTAGCACTCGCCGCATACTAACACATTCACAACCCCGATTATAAATTTTTTTTCTTATAACTGCGTCAATGCCAAATAATCTGAATTAAATCAAGTTAAAAATTCGTCTTTAAAAAACAAAAAATTAACAATTCCTAATTTCCCCTCCTTATACCGCAGTCCCTCAAAGACTTCACTTCTGGATGAACTCCGATGAGGAGAAATTGACCGGATTTCCGGCCTACAAGTGAGACATGTGGCGGTGCTTTTCAAAAAGGCATTATTATCTTTCAAAAGTTCATTTTTATTTGTTCGAAAATTACAAACTGCAAAAAAGGTGGTTTATAGCTATTAAAATATTATACGAATTACATTCGTCATTGTTTCATACACTCAATAAGTCTTCCGTAGCAGATAAACATCACTTATATCACTTTTCTTGTGGTACCATCGAAAGTCTCTCCTTCATGAAAAAAATCGTCACATATCAAATATTTCTGCTAGGAATAAACAAATTGCTCTGCATGGTCGTAGACGACAATAAAATTTTTTGAAGTTCCAAAACTTCCATCACATGATCATTAGTTCGCGTGAATATTCACATCTACGAGCTACGCGCGTTTGTTTTTTTACATAACGCGGCTTAAATGGGATCTTGCTTGTGCTCACTAACAATACAGCACTAACATTCTACGCCAAATCCTTTCGAATCCCTGACTGTAAACTTCCTTGGCCCGCAGCTGCTTTCATGATAACGGTAAGACTCCCAAGCCTGTGATGGTTTACATATAGCCAAGAGCTTGGCTGATAAGGGATGGAATATAAAAGAGAATGCCAGGAGATGTTTCGTAACCAGTTTTAGTTTTTTAGTTGAACGCGACATAGTGTTACGGAATTTTATTTAGTGTAGGGTGTAACTAAGTGTGAAAATGCAGAAATTGGCTGTAAGTCAACGGACTAACGGATTTCAATATTAAGGATCAACTAACGTGGAATAAATTGTGCCTTTCTAGATCCTCATAGTCATTGCAGTGGTGACTGTCGCTTGGGCGGAATTCTGCAATATTTGTCATCCTTCAGGATATGCATGTGACTCGGAAACCACGTATAGAGTGTGTACCGGAGGTAATAATTCGCATCAGTTTGGTTGATTTTCGCTACACCCTATTTAAACCTGAAACCTCAAAAATTTATGACGACACTTCGATGAAGGATCTCAATGAGGATAATAAATTTAAACTCCGCACACCATTGATCCACGATTTTAACTGTTTTATGAATCTATTCTTAGATTTTTGTAATACGTAAAATAACTTTTTCTCTGGGAAACTGCTGCACTCTGGCCTATAGATAAAAACATAAAATTGACAGGACCGCAAACTTAGTATTTCATTTTTAGGTCGTATGCTTGGAAAGTCTATTCCTTGTGAGTTTGGATTAAACTGCACCGACCATCCACAAATTTGTGCAATTGGCAGACCAGCGTGTACTCACAAATGTGGCAAGTGCAATGAAGAACGTACGATTGCTTGTATGGGCCCAAACAAATTTGCACTATGCCATGGCAAAATGATACCCTCCAATGTAATAATTGAATGCCCCGGAAGCGGAGTGTGTAATAACTACTTAGAAGGTGATTTCTGTGCTCCACCCACTCCTGTAAGTGTCAATCGAAAATTACCAAACTTTTCAAATCTAAGTGTCCACGTATTTAGGGTTACCGAGAGGCGGTTTGTAGGACTGATGTAATACCAACTCCTCCCGCACCACCACCGCAACCGATGCCCCATCTTCCATCTCCACATATGGGACCACAACATGGTCAGCAGCACCCGCACCATCCTTCCCAACTGCCGCCACCAGTTCCCCAGCAGCCACATCATATGCAACCACACCAAGGATCACCATCTTATCAAATGCCATCCCATCAGCAGCCTTCTCATCAAATGCCACCAATGCAGCAACACCAACCTTCCCACCATCAGCACCAACAACTGCAGCCGTCTCACCAATCACCACACCAGCAGTCTCCATTTCAGCCGAGTCAACCGTCACATTCGTCTCCCCACCAGCCTCCACAACAACCTCAACATCAGCCATCTCACCAACCATCTCATCAGTCCCCTCTTCTCCCAAGCCATCAGTCCCATCATCAGCCGTCTCACCAGCAGTCCCATCAACCTTCTCATCAATCACCCCATCAACCTCAGCATCAATCTCCCCATCAGTCTCATCAACCTCCGCACCAACAGCTGTCACCCTCCCATCAACAACCTTCCCATCAGCAACCCTCTCACCAGCAGCCTTCACATCAACAGTCTCCTCACCAACAGATGCAACCCTCCCATCAGCAACCATCACACCAGCAGCAACCTCACCAGCCACAACCACACCACCAAATGCCAATGCATACAACCCCTTCTCCACCCCAGCAAACCACCCCCCTCGGATACCCAACCACCTTTAACTACCCCCAAGCTCCTCCCGCTCCTCCAGCTACAACAACTGCCGCCCCAGGTCCTCTGACTCCACAACAAAATTGCGCTGTAAGAGGAAGGCCAGGAAGGTACCCAGTCGACTCATCAATGTGCCGAAGGTAAGCTTCGGAAATTCTCTATTCCGTCTAACGCGCAACCGTTTATTCTGGTCATACTAACTGTTGCTTCATTTTTTATAGCTACTTGTATTGCTACGTAACCGGCGGCTCCTTGACCGGACAAGAACTCAAATGTCCAGGCACAACCATCTTCAATCCTGATATCCAGAAATGCGTGGCAGCTGACACATATTCATGTGCAGGCGGCGGTGGTGGCGGAGGTGCTCCAGCTGGGGGCCAATTTCTTTAACGCTGAGATTGCCAACAAAAGAATAACAAATTAAGTTAATGAAATGTTTAGAATGTATTAAATTGTTTAATGCAAATATTGAATGTTAGTGTAAAAAATAAAAATATTTTATGTACAGGAAGATTTCATAATTACGAAAGAATGCAAGGATTAAATAAATGAGTAAGAAACTAAGACTATGCGTAGCGTATCCATACAAAAATGTTGATAAATTGTTTTGTAGATAAACTTGTATTGTTTGATGTTCGCGTTTATATTTTACTTTGTAAAATTTTCATTAGTCCATTTATAAATTTCATTATATTTAGGCAACGTTACTGCAATTTCCATAAATTCTGTCTTCATTGTAATTTTTAGTTTATAGTGCTACTGGTTTTCAAATACTACATGCAATCAATTTGAAATCATTTCATGTTCCAACCTAGTTTCAATAAGGAATAAATCTGGGAAGGATCATTTATGTATATTCCAACATTTCTCGTGAAAAGGCTATCAACAACGTTAATACAATAAAAATTGTATAAGCAGTCTGAATGTGAAAGTCCTGTATTCTGATTCCACTTACACATTTTTTCGCGAGTAGATTGAAAGATTGCGAATATTCTTGGATTGATTGGAAAACTGTCTTCTGAAATATTTTCGTAGATAAAGATTAATGAACAATATTCGCCACGATGACACGATACATATCATATGTATCCACGATACATAACATACATGTCAAGATAAATATTATAAACTTACGAAGACGTTAATTAATGGTCACTTTCGCACTGTACTGTACTTTTACGGTGACACTTTCTTGCCAGCCGACATTTACTAGGAAAACATGCTTCCGCGATCACAATAGATGTATCAGGGAGATGAACATTTCTCAAAGTTACGAATACAGACATTTACTAAAACTTGAGCAGTTTTCTAGCAGTTTTATTTTTATTTATTGGCAAGGGCATACGCCACAAGGAATTTAAACATTTTCACACGATTAATAGTCCTTTTAATAGTGCCAAACCGTCCCCAAGAATCTTGATCCGAGACGGATGAAATGAGTCTCCAAATTTACGACAAATTGTTAATTTTTAGAGTTTCCATGTATGGAAAAACAAATAAATTTCTTGTAAGCGCGAATCGACAATTATAAGCATTGCTACTCACAAATGTGGTTAGAATAAAAATTGTATGAAGTCTGTAGATTTGGGAGTCGGTAGGAGTATGCACACAATGTTTAGGGAAAAGGTCTCACGCTTGGTGCTACTATCGAAATGCTGTTAAATCGAATGGAAAACTTTCCAAATTGCAAAACTACACCCAAAGCTTATAATTTGTACGCTTAGTGCAATTTTACCAAACTACCTTATAAAGGGAAATTAATTTTTTAATTTTTTTGATCGGTTGCCACTAAAAGTTTCATCCATATAATGCTATCAACATATTATCTAGTACTGTGAATTCTGTTTTCTGTGAAAAATTATAAAAAGAAATTGTATACGGAAATAATTTTGAAAAGATTCATACAAGTTTAGTACAAAAATTAAGAACGCATACATGTACTGTGCTAAATCTATCAATTTTCCTACACCCACTTATGCCATTATAATCGGCAATTGGAAGCAAAAAATTTGGAAAAAATTATATGCTTTTCAGGCAACAAACTTAATCAGATGAGAACCCAACCCAGAATGCATTCCATCTTATTGTCGAATCCCAATTTCCAATTTTCCACTCAGTTACTGAGCTGCTTGAATCATATGCCACACTAGACGACAAATTGCTGTCATAGAGCAGACAGATTTAGTCTTGTTGAAATCAAATCCAATCCAAGTTTACTTTTTATAACGCCTTTTATGTGTGTTTTATTTTAAATATCTTATGTTAAACTTTATCTAGTCGTTTATTCGAATCAGTTTGCTTTAACATTTAATTAATAGCTAAATTAGGTTAGTATCTCACATTTTTCGTACAAGCAGTGAAACCATCTCCAATACATGAAGCGTACGCTACAATATGAGGTATTACATTTTGTTCCATGACACCAGAGAAAAGATGAGCCCAGGGTCCAAGAGCAAAGATGCCCACATCGTCTCCACCATGAGTTTCAGATGGTAACGGCACCAAACTCGGATATTCAAACTCCTTGTTGGCTAAATTAGTTATGAATTTTAAAATTTCGCATTAAAAATACCCTTCACAAGTACCTACTTAAGTCTTGTCGCCTCAAATCCTGTCGCCCATTAACTTCAGCTCGATATCCTGGACCATTTGCATATGAGAGGGTAGCGTAAGGCAAACCATCTATCGGACTTATTTCAGAATTAATCCCCAAAATATCGTTACCACGGAATGAATAACCAGCCAAGGACATACAGTGAGCGTGGTCAGATGTAACAACAATCAATGTATCTTCGCTGCTAGTCAACTCAACTGCACGATCAATAGCTTTCGAAAACTCGACAGTTTCATCCAAAGCCTTTCTTGCTTTCGTTTCATGATGCGCATGATCGATCCTGCCACCTTCAATGAATACAAAATATCCGTTGCGGTCTTTCTGCAACATTTTGATTGCTGCTTCTGTCATTTCCGCTAAGCTGGGTTGATCCGTTCGAGCAGTCTTATCTAAATTATATTGCATATGACTTGCATCAAATAAGCCCAAAAGGCTGTCTGTCAATTCGAAGTTAGTGCTTAATAATCCTTGTCGGTTGAACACGTACTTCCCACCGCGGTGTTGTTTTTGCCATTTGGTTATTAGATTGGCACCATCTTCACGTTCACCAGTATTTCCTTCCTCATCACGCAGAGTTTTTGGAATGAACTTTGTTCGTCCACCGCCAAGTATCACTTTAAATTGGCGACCCGTAGTATTGGTGACTAACTGACTGGCAATATCCTGGCAATTGGCAGGATTTTGACCATATTGTCTGACATCCGCATCGCACTCGTATTCTCGGTTAGCTACGTGCGCGTAGGCTCCGGCGGGACTAGCATGAGTTACTCTTGCTGTAGTTACAATTCCTGTACTCTTTCCAGCTGTTTGAGCCCAAGCTGCAAGTGAATCAACCTGATTGAACGGTCTACTTTGGGCCGCGCATTCATTATATCTAACTCTTGCAGTAACTCCAATTGTGCCATAATTTGCTTTTATACCACAAAGATACGCAGTAGCAGAGCAAGCAGAGTCGGCTACTTGACGATCAACACAATAGGTCTTTAAGGGAAGTGATGAAAACTGTGAATAATCAACTCTTTTAATCATTATTTATTTTCTTACTTACCTTAGATAACCCAGTATGCGGAAATTTGTCGAAAGCCAGTTCTGACTCTTCTCCTTTGCGCCTTGCTTGCTGCCCCATATAAGCTCGACTTGCAGCATATGTTGGCACAGACATCCCGTCTCCCAGGAAGAATATCACATTTTTGGCAACATTCAAATTTGCTGCTCGAAACACTTGATTTTTTAGCCTTTGCTGAGCTAACGAATTCCAATAACCGGCTTCAATTTCTTCATCAGCTGTGTGCTGCCATCTCTCGGTAATTAAAACTGAACCGGATGAATCAAGTTGAGGCTGCAGGTGGTAGGGATCCTTTGATACTATAAGAATGTTAGAAGTTAAAGTAACATTTGCTGTTCATGTCGAGGCGCATACAAAAAAAATGTGTTATGCATTGAAGTGTATTACAAGTAATAATTACCAAACAAAAACATACACTCATCAATAAAACTCATCCATACTCACACAAAGTTGTCAAGAGTATGTTCCAGCAAAACTGTAAACGCATGTCCTTGTTCCAAGTAAATACCAAACTTTGTTTCAGATAATTAAATATTCGTAATATCAGTTTAAGTTTGTATTTATATCGAGATTCTTATACCGTATTCGCTACACGCTTCATGTGAACAATCTGGGAAGTTGCTCTAGGGAAGGGAGTGAAAAAACCATCGAAAAAATACCATATGCTTCATACACAAAAAAGAAATAAATCAATTTTAAGGTGACGCTAAGATCAGTACTGGACCTGGTAACGATCGAGGAAAAACGAAAAGATAATATTTCAAAGCGTTGTTTGGAAATGTTGAAAATGGATACGCAAAATTTTGAGTGAAAATGCGTATGAATTGAATGAATGAATTTAACATGGATTCATCATTACGTACCCGATAAAAAACCGTAGGTAAAATAATGGTAACACTCCGGAACAGCCACGAATTCAGCAACCAGCAGCTAAAATTTCCGTATCTCAAAGCTGGTTTAAAGTAACGATCACTTACACAAATCTTCTTCTTTCAACCTCTTATTCATAAAAATTAATTTAAACAAAGCCAAAGATAAATACATATACGACTCAAGTTACACATATTAAAAATTACATTAAAAATTAATAAAACAAATATAACCAAAACTAATAAATTGTCCCTAGACAGCCTTCTACAACTCACATTCTCCTCCCGAGCGTTTAAATGCAACCAAGCCGATATTCCTCGTAGTATATACCAACATGTAATAATTGTAAATATAAGAGGAATCCAGAAAACAGTTGGCTCTAATCCGGCTTCTAGCTCAGGTTTCAAAAGTGGACTAAATTGCCATTAATTAATAATTTTGTTGAATTTAATCACTTTTTATCGAGTACAAAAACAAAGACGAGATCACCATTATTAAATCAAATATTTTTAATGTTGTTTTGCTTTCAGAAATAATTTATCTTTTGTCTACTTACCAAATCTTTTCGTTTGTCGAGGTTCATGATTTGGGGACGAATATGCTACCACTACACATCCTAGGTATAAGCAAATGCTTCGCATTTCAACCCTCATATTGTATTCACACTTCACTCGGCGCAATGAATTCCACTGACAACACTATTCTAACAACAATTAAAACACTTCAGAGCCGAAACCTTTAAACAACATTTGATCAAGGCGAAGTTAAATAAAGTGACATTCAATGCAAAACTGAATTTAACTTTTATAGAGACTATTGAACATACGCTACTTGCTGAGGTTATCGACGAGCTTATTTTCGCAAAACAAAACTTCTCGCCGATGTGAGTGTTATTAATTTCTCGGGGAATTTTCAAACAGCTGAGATTCAGTGGAAATAAGAATCGGATTCTCTAGTTTTCCACACATGCGCTTGTTTTCCTGATTTGCTATCAATATCGCTGCGCACAGGTGAATCAATTCGGAAAAGTGCAATGAAGTGTTGACATTGTATTACAATTCACCTTGCTCAACTTAACGTCTCATGCTCGCATGCAAATTAGTAACGACAGGCTGACAATAGTTAACGACGGGTCGTGATAAGAGTGATAACATTCTAGTCAGTAACGTACTTTTGTAACTTCTTACTTTAATTATTCAGCTCCAGGAAGTCTGGTTTTAATTATTTCAAATTCTATCCGTACGTATTATGCTCGCTTTCATGCTGGCACCCTGAAAAGAAAAATTGTAAGTACTTGCCGGAATTAATGAGCCACCAAAACCATCAGAAAACAATTTCTTGATCTGAGTTATTATTTATTCCCAAAAAAGCCAATACAAACAACCCAAACTCGCCCATACACGTTACCCGCTAATGTACTCGTACTTGTTAGATGCTTAAAAACTTTTGGCGGAATAATTTCACTCTTCGCAGATAACAATTGGTAAGGTACTTACTGCCTAAGTCAGATAATAAATGCGAACAAGAACATTGTGCGATAATTTGGCCAAGAGTTCCCAAATTTCTCATTCGAGACATTTTTATACCGCTGGAATTAGTTACGATGCCAGAGAAATAAATTATTCTTTATTTATTTACACCACCTCAATTTGCCAACCTTCGAAGGACTTTCGCAGATAATACATTCGAGATCCTAACACTTGAACGATCTAATTTAATTGCAATCATTTAAATTACGAGTAGATTAAGATAATTATCTCAATAATATACGACTATCAACATTTTATTTAACTCGCATTGTAACGGTAAAAGTAAATATTTACTTCTAATGGAACTAGTAAGAAACAAATGTGTGAAAGACTGAAGTAAGCTGAGCTCTGAAAGCGTGCAGCTGTAGTTTGCGTTTTAAGAAGTGAAAATGCTTATGTAGAAATATTATGATTCATATAAAAACACAAATAGTTTCTTTTAATTCAAAGTCAAATCAAATCTACTATGTTGGTGCTTGACACGAATAATATCGTTCTCATGAACTCGACGACTAAAACTAATCATGATTGTCATGAAATCACAGATTGTTAAGGACAAAAGGTGATCTGTCCAAGAAAAACCCCATTCTTGAAGGGCTAGTTCATTTTTTGAAGGGCTAATTCATAATCGTTTTGATTACGTTGTTCTGCAAGCCGAAAATAAGCCATCGAGCCGAATCAGGGTGGAAGGTGGATCGCTCTTCAATTCGATGTTTCCAGTACCTCTATTCGAAGCGCATTGTTTAATGGAGGCAATCCTTCCAAAATTATAGCCGTGAATGACTTCTTTTCTTTCTTTCCTTCCTAAGCATCGCATGACTCTCATGTATTTTTGCTATACTATGAAACATCGCCAGCAATGAATACAGGATTTCTGCTCAAGAGTTCGGGGAATGTCTGTTCGTCACTCAGAATTGAAGTCAATTGGATGTTCACCTTTACCCACAAAATGATTGTAAAAGAGGTGTGATACGCAATCTTCACTGTTGTCTCTACTGTAACCGCCTCTAAAATCGCAATCATTTTTGTCCCCACTTTGTGCACACTGACTATTGACAACAGCCGTATTGAGCCAACCTCCCAAGGACTTCTCCGTAATTTACAGTATGAAAAACGACGGTTCACACCAATACCTACTATAAATGCTACTATTATAACAACTATCTACTACCATTCCTCTTACTTCTACTACTACTACTACTACTACTACTACTACTTCTACTATCACTACTGCTACTACTACTCCTACTACTACTACTTCTGCTACTACCGCTACTTCTACCTATTTATATCTTAAATTTATAGACTCATCTCTAATTGCGTTAATTTCCTTTCAAATCGTTCATCATCAAATGGTAGGCAGTGACCACTCGATAAAATATGATGCCAAAATAAAATGCTATACTAAACATTTGTAATCGCTAAAATATTTATACTAAATAAATACAATACCAACCATATTCCATACAATAAATCGAATTATGGTGGCATCTTATTACTCAATACCCTATATTGAGTAATAAAATGCCATCATAAGAAAATGAATAATTTTGTAGACCACTTTAAACAAATTATTACGAACTTGATTTTCCTGTAAAAGAATTTATTTTACACAAAGCTGTGTACTGAACACAGTTTCATAACACACATATTTGTCTATAGCCCGGTCCTTCCATTTCATCACGTAATCCAATGGCCGATTGTTTTATCAATCAATTGTATAAAATCAGTGAAAAAAGTATTCGGTGAAAAATGGAAAAATCACATACTGTATGCACTGGGCAGATCGAATCAAGTTACTTCGCCCTTATTTTTTCGTTCACTGTAAGTTTCATATGTGTTTTTTTTTGTTTTTGAATGAATAAAAAAACAAACAAAAAACTGTTGTTTCGCCAATAATCTATTTGCTTGAAGCCTTGCCTTTTGCTTTAACTTGAATGAAAGTCCTGCAAAAAGACATAGAACCCTGTGTGAGGCTTACGTGGAACACGTTTTATGAATTTCAAGTGGCATATATTGGTATAGGTGATTTAAAAACGAAAAATGCGACGCAGGCCGGGAGAGGCAGCAATTATTATATTAAGACACTGATTAAAATTCTAGTCTAGAAGCTTGTCAAATGGAATGCACATCAACTAAAGCCAAAAAATATCGACAAGTGTTCACATAGGCAGAAATGCTGTTTCAACGATACAAAGCAAATGTGAAGCCAATACTTTTGTATGTGAAGCTTAGCCTACCAATAAAACATCCTCCAAAACCGAATATTTATGGGACTGAAGTAAAACTGTATTCTTACTGGGATCACGTGAGAACTTTTTACTACAAGCTATTGAAACGCGGCGAAATCAATCACCGCAGGCTCTACCAAATACAGTTAATTATGTTCAAACTGCCAATCAGAGATAAACGTAAAGAATAATATACCCGACACGAGAAATGAATTTCCCATCGCGACAACGCCTTGCCAATGTACTTCACAGTTCGTGAAAAATTATTCAGAAAATTGTAGATGCTATATCCTATTTCACCAGTCATATCCACCCGATCTCACTTGACTATCACGTATCCTGTTCGGTGCAGGTTGCCTTCACTAAGTATTGATGGGTCAATAATTAGCTTGCACTCATTAAATTTGGATTGTTTTCAGGATGGAGTGCAAATTTTCGCAAAAAGGATGGAACAACTTTGTAGCTTTCCACGTATTTTAAATAAAATGAATAAAAGACCTTCTTAATGAAACTCAAACACGCATAAAATTTGGGTAAAACCTTAACACCTTGTACCCCTTGTTGCACAATAAGCTGAACTTAAAATGTTATCATATTTTCAAAATTATTCAAGCAAATCGTAAAAATTTTATTGCAAGGCACTCGAATTTAGCATGTATATGTGCAGTATGTATTGGTTATGATTTCAATCTGATCAACAGCAGCGTCAGAAATGTGAAAAGCATACTATTCAACTCAGTTTTTGAATCCTTGCAAACATTGATATAGTATCCTTTCTGTCTAACATCCCGTGATTCTAGAAGTTGCATATTCCCTTAGAAAGGTCATTCATAAGATAGTAAGGCAATGCTATCTGCTCATAAGTTTTGAGCAGCTCATATGGCTCAATGCTAGCCATATTTTACTTTATATCTCAATGGACGCTCGAGCAAACGAGAATACTCTTCCATTATCTTAATACATATGCTTCACTTCAATCAATTTATTAATACGCAAAAGAAGCTTTTAATTCGTTTTTCGCAAAGATCAGCTCATCGAAATCGAAGAATTTTATTATCTTTATGTAATCTGTACACTAAGATTGCACTTACTCGTATGTTGACAGTGGCTCCATATGAAAACCAATGATGCATTAACATAAATAGTAGCTTAGCTTCAATTATAATGAAAGATTAAGTTAATTTGCTGTGTTTATAATCTGTGAATAAATGGCAATTCCATTCAGAGTGATCTTACGCACATTAACACATTAACATATGTACGAGCTTCTTCATTTAAGAAATGAGTATTGAATTCGATTAGAATGCAAATGATGAATCAGGGTGTAAATTTTACACTTTCATCTGAACATGCACGTGTTTAACACAAATATATTACAAATGATAATTTTAATTTTAAATAATTTATACATACTTTTAGTAGCCCTTTTACACATCCAGTTCACCTTCAAAATATTATTAAACATTTTTGAAGTAGGCGTTTTACTAAATATAATGAACATTGCATGAAATCTTTTGACCTTTTCATCAAAATTAAAGTGCAGTTTCAGACCTGAAGGTTATCAAGACCTATTGCTTCTCGCTAACAGCAATCTGTCCTGTGATATCCTGTTCGAAGACAACTAACTGCAAAAAGCCACGCACAATCAAACTCGAGTTGGAAGGATATTCTATCTTCCGATGAGTAAAATATATGAACAAAGAACCAATGGATTCAAGAAAAAACTGATTCCTGCTCAAAAGTGCGTGTTCCTTAAAGAGAGTGTACGCTGTTATAAGATACTGATCATTAAATGTGTGTACAAATCAATTAAGTAGCCTGCTCAGCGGAGATTTTTCGTACATCATTGCAAAACGGGTCCAACACATTGCTAATTTTGACAATATTTCCAAATAATCATACCGATGTGTAATACGTTTGCTTTATATTAAATTCTTCGCTCGTATTTGTAGTATCTTTGATCGGTGTCTACCTATTTGCGAAGTAGACTGTATTTGCAACCGCCTTTTTATAAATTTTAGATAGGCAGATGTTTTTATTGACATTTTTACATTTTTAACCAACTTATCATGTCTACTTTCTACTAGGACTCAGATTATGATATACAGATCTGACATCCGAGTGTTCAATCAAAGTCGCCAAGGATCAATTATTAGATCGTTACGTAGAAAAGTGCTGCGACAATTTCGGCAAGACGAAACATCCTTGCGAATAAACATGAATCTGAAGCTCATATTATAGAACATGATTTTCGGGAGAGAGTCCTTTACTTCTTCCCAGAATCTCATTTTCCCGAATTACATATCATTGACATTTTTCACAACTTACTGCAAACAAATTCGTTTCAATTTATCACTAAAATCTTATCGATCAGATTGTTGGTTCAATATTATGATGGAAATGACTATAATTTTTATAGGCCCCCTAAAACTTGTAACCGTTCATATTAATGCCCAATAAAAATCCCGCCAACATTGAACTGCACTATCACCACCCGTTCTTTTGCAGAAAAGTGTTCTTCAAACATTCAACAGGGAACCGACATACGTTGCACTGACAGCAGTTATCTCGTTTACTCTATTGAGTTTACGTCAATTTTCATCTTGCATTTCGTTCATGTATTATCGCCGATTCCTTTAACGAAACTTATATCTTCTGATTCACTGCACACGTTAAGTGTCAGTGTGTGTGCAGCGTAAAAGTCGTTGCCTGGTCGAGCCGGGGATCACCGCCGCGGCTGTACTCGAGTTTTTGCCATTTTGACGTTGAAAAGTGCGCTTTAAGATTTTATAATCGTGAGCGGCAAACTAACCATTCCTACGGAAGGTTTTTTGGCGGAGATCTAAACGGACTGGAAGATACGACATGGACCCACGCAAATTGACTGACCTTTTACGGGCCACCATTGATCCCGTTCTCGAACAACGAAAACAGGCGGAGGAACAATTACAACAGGTTTGTCCTTGTTTTACCGTCACAGTGTACGACCTGGCCAGTGTATTCGAAGTGAACTAAGGACCTAGTCTAGTGTATATCGCATGCAATTGGGCTATCTCGGCCGTATGATTGTTGGCTTTGTTCCGCCGCGTGTTGGCCATGTGGTTTGTTGGAAATGTCAGAATAGAAGATGAACGGACGGAAGTGCTAGCTCGAGGCCACTGATGTCGAATAATACTTAACATCAATATCTTTCTAATTACTGATGTGAATAGACCTGCGAATGTTAATCCGCAAAGTAATGGAGAATGCTTTATTCATTTGCAGATAAATTTCTTATTGGAGATCATCTTCGTTAAATGCCGCATGCGGCGAAATTCCTCTACACACACTAAGATAGGGGAATGACAGTCAAATTGTCAATTTAACATGTTTTTCGCCGTGGCCCTCGCACACGCCGGCGCTGCACGAAGAAACGAAAACAATGTTCACACGGTTGAGCATTTTCAATGAATGTCATCATTTTGGGACCATTCTATATAATGTCAAATTCTTTTGCAAGCTTCCGACCAAGACCTAGGAGAAAATTACTTTGTAGAACTTTTAACCAAAACGTCTTCTCCATCGCTGGAAGGCAATGAACAATCAGTCGACTTTTAATGATTTTTTGGATGTGAGCTATAGAAATATTACTCATGCCGCATCTATGTGTTGCAATTATCTAGCTAAATTAGATGATAGGCGGAATTAATAATGTCTAACATCGTCGAAGCGTTGATTCCACGGAGAATGTGACACGAATTTTTTATTTCCTCATTCCAGAGCATAATTTTGTCGAAATATTCGAATCGAAAGTCTAGGGTCGCTTGTTACCAAACGAAATACAACTCGTCTATCTGCTTGAGATTAGGAGTTATTAAATTTGCATGGATTGTGACAATAAAACGATTTTTGCGTTATACCCCCCTCCCCCCGCGGTTGGTTGTAACGAAAAAATTGTGACAGGCAATCGACCTTGAATTGTTTGATTTTCACAGGGTCGACTGGAATGTTATACATTACAATCTACCGATTCAAGGGGCGAGCCAAACTTTACGATTGAACTAACCATTGATCAAACAATGCCTGCATTGCCCTTAAATGAGAAACATAATATTTTATTGGTTTAAACGAGGAGTTTCTCGGTTCGAGAATGAAAAAAAAACGTTCTATAAACAAAAGCCTAAGTCTGTTCGATATATTCAATAAATGTATGCTTCAGATAAGTCTGGCCTAATAAATAGGATCTGCAAAAGGGTAAATACGTTTTTGCCTGTAATCAGTACTTCAGTATGTACACCTCAAACCTATGTTTTACGTTTTGTCATGATAGTGAAGAAAAGTGGTGTTTACGATGAAGTAAACACATTTGTATTTCAATGTACAGTAAAAATGTATTGTTACAGCGTAATCGTTTTGACGGCAAGACTAAGATAAGCTCTAAATTGCTAACTAAGCCGCTGAAAATAGTTCTAGAAAAGAATGAACCACTGACTTTGAATTTTAATACGATTGTGATTGCATGTCTGACATCTTGGACACTTGCAAAAAACTTTCAACACTGCAGAGAACAATGCAAGTGAAAGAGATCTGTTCGATGTCGATCGCGATTTCCCAATGTTTTGTAAATAAGAAGTATTGGTTATCGAAAATATTTCATTATATACATCCAAAAGCTTCAAACCTCGATACATCGAGACCAAAACTAGATATCGGAAAATTATTTTGGTATTTTCAACTACAGAAAAAGTAGTATCAAAATATGCTTTAAATGTAGCATAACCGCAAATGAAAATATAAAAAGAATAATTTACCACTCATACAAATGTGAATATTATATGATCGTCCGTTGATCAGATTGTTTTGATCGAATTTTCGAGTTTGATATCAAGATTTGAAAATAAAGTCAGGGCACCGTCGACGTCTTTAAATTTATTCAGAATCAGAACTAAACATAACTCTAATCGATTGTTTTGGTGCAGATACATAAAATAATAGGTTTCGTTCCAACCCTTTTGCAAATTGTTATGCAAAATGATCTGGATTCACCAGTTCGACAAGCGGGTGCTATCTACCTCAAAAACTTGATTACCCAAAACTGGCAAGACCGTGAAATAGAAGCAGGAGAGCCCATGATATATTCAATACATGAGCAGGATCGAGCAATGATCCGCAATAGTATTGTTGAAGCCATCGTTCATGCGCCCGATTTGATAAGGTAAAAATATCAAACTCGCAACGAACTATTTTTAATGTAAATTGAATATATTCTAGACTTCAATTGTCAGTTTGTGTATTCCATATAATCAAATATGATTTTCCTGGACGTTGGACTCAGGTAGTGGATAAAATTAGTATATTTTTACAAAATTCAGGTAAGCCGAAAAAAGAAATGCTAATAAGTTAATGTAAATATGTAAATGCTAATACGTTAATAAAAATCCCTTTGCAGACGTGAATGGATGGAATGGAGCTTTAGTAACAATGTACCAATTAGTTAAGAACTACGAATATAAAAAGTCTGATGAACGAACACCATTAATTGAAGCCATGAATCTTCTTTTACCGCTTATTTATAATTTGATGGTGAACTTAATGAACGATCCATCTGATCAGAGTCTTCTTTTGCAAAAACAAATTCTTAAAATTTACTATGCCTTGACACAGTACTCCCTGCCCTTAGAACTAATAACAAAAGAAATGTTTTCGAATTGGATGGAAATCTGTAGGCTGATAACCCATCGGGAAGTTCCCGAATCGTCACACATTGATGAAGATGAACGACCGGAACTGCCTGCTTGGAAAGTTAAGAAATGGGCGTTACACATAATGGTGCGAATGTTTGAAAGGTAGCTTTTCGTAAATAGCATAAATAAAAAATAATACATGTTCACATTTTAACAGATATGGAAGCCCCAAGAATACTGTTGACAAAGAATACTCAAAATTCGCCGAGTGGTATTTGTCAACATTTACCGCAGGCGTTTTGGAAGCCCTGCTTAAAATTTTAGACCAGTATCGTAACAAAATATATGTTTCTCCAAGAGTTTTAACTGACACGTTGTCGTATTTAAAAAATGCGTAGGTTCTAACAATTGAGAGATTTATCGTTTATTAATAAGTTTCTTTTCTGGGCATAGCGTATCACACTCATTCTCATGGAAGCTGATAGAACCACATATCGCTGCTATTTTCCAAGACGTGCTGTTTCCAATTATGTCTTTCACAGATGCTGATCAAGAGCTTTGGGACACAGATCCGCATGAATATATTCGTCTGAAATTCGGTGAGAAATTGAATTAAAATAAAGGGACGATTAGTCTAATAATTATTCTGGCAGATGTGTTTGAAGATTATGCTACGCCTGTACCGGCAGCCCAGACTCTGCTGCATGCTGCTTGTAAGAAGAGGAAGGGCGTCCTACCAAAAGCAATGGAAGTCATAAAGCAAGTATTAACCTCGCCAAATGCAGATGATAAACAGAAAGACGGTGCGCTGCACATGACTGGAACTTTAGCTGAAATTCTAACTAAGAAAAAAGCGTACAGTGATAAGTTAGAACCGATGATAATAAATTATGTGTTTCCGGAATTTAACAATCCTCATGGTAAGCGTTGTTTTCTTCAGTATTCTTCAAAGAATTGATGTCGTTTTTAAGTGTACTATTTCCTACTGATATTTTAACTATTGCAACCAGGTCATATGCGTGCTCGTGCTTGTTGGGTACTACATCATTTCTGCGAAATTGAATTAAAAAATCCACAAATACTACCCGAAATTATGCGTCTAACATCAAACGCTTTACTCAACGATGCTAATTTACCAGTTAAAGTTGAGGCGGCAATAGCCTTACAAATATTCCTATCATCTCAGGATAAAGCTGCACAGTATATAGAACCACAAATTAAGGAAATTACTGAAGAACTACTGAAAATTATTCGTGAGACTGAAAATGAAGATTTAACGAATGTCATGCAAAAAATAGTTTGTACATTCTCCGATCAATTACAACCTATCGCTGTTGATATTTGTCAACATTTGGCAACCACATTTAGTCAAGTTCTAGAAAGCGAAGAAGGTTCTGATGAAAAGGCCATTACAGCCATGGGACTACTGAACACCATAGAAACTTTACTAACTGTTATGGAAGAGCAACCAGCTATTATGGATAGATTACGCCCCATTGTTATAAATGTTGTAGGACATATATTTACACAAAATATTACAGGTAGGCATTCGTTTTTCTGCGTGCATATTGAATTCATCAAAAATCCTTTATTGCCGGCTGTTTGCAGATTTTTATGAGGAAACATTTTCGCTTGTATACGACCTAACATCAAAAACAATCTCACCGGAAATGTGGCAGATGTTAGAGTTAATTTACCAAGTATTCAAGAAAGACGGCGTTGATTACTTTGTAGATGTAATGCCTGCCCTTCATAATTATGTTACAGTTGATCATATGGCATTTTTATCTGATCCAAACCGATTGTTGGCAATATTTGACATGTGTAAAACGGTACGCAAAAAGAAAATTCATTTAATTCTACTCATCAGTCGAAAGATAGAAAAACATTGAATTGAGCACATATAAAAACCGGCGACGCATTTGATAGGTCGATTTAAATTTTTAGGTGTTGACTAGTGACTCCGGGGACGATCCTGAATGCCATGCCGCTAAACTGCTGGAAGTGATTATTTTGCAATGCAAAGGACAGATAGACTCCGTTATTCCATTATTTGTCGAGTTAGTTCTTTCGCGTCTAACGCGGCAAGTTAAGTCTTCAGAGCTTAGAACGATGTGTTTACAGGTTCGTATTTGTTTCTTTTGAACGATTTTTTTAGAAAGCTATAGATCATATGAAATGTATTGATTTTTTATTGGTTTTCAGGTTGTCATAGCAGCACTATACTACAACCCCCAATTGTTATTACAAGTATTGGCAAATATGCAATCGCAATTGGCACAACCGAGCGCAGAGCCGATTAGTTCCCATTTTATCAAACAATGGCTTCACGATACGGATTGCTTTTTGGGGTAAATGGTTAATTATTAAAACATTGAGATCACGTCAGAGGAAAAAGGAAAAAAATGATCTTGCATTGATAAAAACTTGTTTGGCATTTAGTTAATCGAAAAACCTTGTGCTCACTGGTTCGTAAATTTAGTTACGTAGTTTTATTCCCGCGCAATAATATCGCTATGACTATCAATGTTTTAAGAGAATCGCATCTCATTCCAAACTTTACTAACTAACTATAAACATCATTTAATACTGTTTGCATAGCTAATGGACAATTTTCCAACTCGATTTTGCAGCGTGCACGATCGAAAAATCTGTGTTTTAGGTTTATGCACGTTAATATCACTGGGTGATAGCAAACCAAAAGTCTTGAGTGAAGTTGCAGCTGAAATTATTCCAAAATTGATATTGCTCTTCGATGGCCTAAAACGTGCCTATCATTCACGTGCACAAGAAGAAGAGGAGGAGGAGACCGATGAAGAGGATGATGATTGTGAAGGTAAATGAAAATAATTGACCTTTGTCGGCACTTCGTCTTTTACTTACCTTTATTTTCGGTTCATTGTTCAGAAGCACTTTCAAGTGATGAAGATGTAATCGATGAATTCTCGTCAGATTACTTAGAACAAGTAGGTCAAATAGCAAAAAAGAAAGCCGATGAGGCCGGGTTTGAAATGAAAGTTGAATATAAGGTAAAATATAAATGAAACAAAATTATTTCACAATTCTCTTTGATTTCCTGCTTCGGTAATATTTCACGGTATAGGATGACGATGACGACTCGGATTCAGATGATGATGACTTCTCCGATGCCGATCTAGTTGAAACTGCCTTAGAAACATATACAACGCCGATTGATAACGAAGAAGACTTAGAAAATGTGATTGATGAATATGCTACATTTAAAGAAGTTATGACAGGTACTGGAACATTATTGAAATTTTTGTTTAAACTTTTGATTTTTAAAAATGATTGTTTCACAGCTATATCAACTCAAGATCAATCATGGTACGCACTCCTGACCAGCAGTTTAACGCAAGAACAGGCTAAATCTCTACAAGAGATTATGGTCATGGCTGACCAGAAGAAAGCACAAAGAGAGTCAAAAATTATTGAAAAACGTGGCGGTTTCGCTTTCACGCAACAAACAATTCCCACGTCCTTCAAATTTGGCTCTTAATGATTAGTATGTTATCGATTGTTCGACTATAAATTTCGTTTTGTTTTTAATATATCATTTCACTCCGTTTCATTTAATCGAAAGTTTACAGCTATTACCATTTTTAACCAGAAACAAATAAGAACTCTGCTAGAAAAAGAACACGATAGTTTTGTATTTAAGTAGGAAACAATGAATTGTTAAATTTAAGTCTTATCGTATGAATTTTTTAGGAAACGCTATCCAATTTCGATTTTAGATTTAGCCATTGATCTATCATCAAAATTGATACTGAAAATTCGCCTGTCTGTTAGCAGCAAAAGTTTATGACCTAAACTTTATACATGGGAATCAATTAATTGGAATGTTAGACTTTAAATAAAACTCTGTTTAAAAAATTATATTTATATTTTCATTTCAGCAAAATGTTATTTAAAAATTATTAAATAATCGGGAAATTAACCAGCATAGGGAATGATCTGAAACAGCTATTGTGGAACTTTCTTTTGTTACATTTACTCCCAACACTTCACTCATTTTTATATATTTATTCTTTTTTATGTTACACTGTCATCAGCATGTACTCACAATTAAGAATGGTAAACAGATCAGTATGCACCAGTTCTTTGCTTATTTTCTATAGTCATAATTCAAACAATATTTTTATCAGACAAATAAAATTAAAACCAAATAAAAAAACTGGATATTTAACGGCTTGAAAATGTTTATATTGTAAAAGTGGCAAAATTGTGTAATCAAGTCATATTTATATTTTGTAAAAAAACGCATTACGTGGAAAACTGAAATAAAAGGTAATTACGCTTGCAAAAGTACGAATGGCTTATCACTGCCCATGAATAAGTTCCTCCTTTTGGTATTTCCCGTTATTCTCGTCAGACAATGGTACATTATTAGAAGGTACTCCTTAAAAAATGAAAAAGCCGTATGAATTTTGAAACCCCACTTTTTTTATGGAAAAGAGGACATGTAGAAATTGTAAAATGAAGTGGACTTTTCGTGGTGGACGGAAAAGCTCGCTTACAATAGGTATCAGCCTTTAGATAACTGTCTTGTTAAAATTTAGAGATACCATTTAAAAAAATTATCGAGTTTCCTCTCCACCGGGGGATGCCTATAATGAAACTTCCATAAAGGAGAGCAAAACTTCAACACCTACTACCTCTGAGAATTAATTTTTATTCTTTTTAAAAACACTGCTTTGGACTATATTCGCTCCAAAGCATCCTGTTACTGTCTGGTCCTAAAATCCGTAAAGTCCATACTCTTCCATCAAATCAACATCAATATAGAAAGCATTCATAATTAGCAGACCTGAAATTTATGCCGGTCAGAATGGATTCAACGATAAATTATATTTCAATCGAGGAAAGCTAATTCCCTTGTTTTCATTGAAGTACCTTATAAAGTATCGGTTCAAATACACGAATGAATTTTCACAAAACCACTATTCAAAGTCTTTATTTAAATTTCAATATTTACAAATCTATAATAAAAATAAACATTTAGTTACGTTCCCCCTTTTTCCGCTTTCAGTAGGTTATAGTAAATTTTCTTGATGGATTTAAAGTCGGAGAAGGATAATAAATTTTTTGATGCGCGCTCAGAAAGTTTTCCAAGTCTTTCGAGAATAGATGATTGCAAACCACGAATCGCCATGCAACGTGCAATAAATTTAACACTTTCTCGAGACCAGTACGAGGAAGAATTTCGATCTTGTTTATTGTCTATTTTAGGAGGTGGCGGGACTTTATTAGAACTAGCAATGCGGGCATCCCACTTTTTATAAGCCTCGCGGACTTTATTTGGTATGTATGAACCTCGTGCACTGTTCCCTCCTGCATTCATGGTATACCCCTGGAATGATTGCTGTTTATCTGGCGAACTTAGGAAGAGTTTCTGTTGAATCTGCCCCTGATTATTGTTTTGGGGCGTGCGTAAAGAGGCAGATGGTGGTGGTGGAGTACGACGAAATGGAGCCGGTGGTGGGGGCACGGAGTGCGAAAATCCTTGTGCAGATCCGGGTGATGGCTGCTGTTGTTGAGACCACATCGGTGGTTGCCCTCGATTTGTTTTTTCAGTGTTTTTTTGTGGTTTCACACCAAACTCTGTTCTCGGTGTTTTAAATTCGTTACCGTCGGAAATATCTGCAATATTGCATACAGGTTGTGAGTCGGCCGACAAAAGCAGCCTTTCTTTCTGGTCGTTCGTAAATTTTGTATCCAGTACTTTTTTCCCAAGCAACTTGTAATCAAGACCCAGTTTCGGAAGCTGATTCAGTTTCCTTAAAGTGGTGTACTGCCGGATCATCTGATCATAGTTATTATGTTTGAATGATGAGAAAATATATCTGTAGTGCTTTTCGATTTCTTCCCGATATTCCTCCGGAACTTGTCCACCTTTCATTTCAGTTTGCAACTCTCGAATGTTATCTTGAAGAATCGACAGGTGCATCGGACCTTCACGGAGCCCTCCTTGGCCCATTAAAATCATGTTCAAAGTGCGCCGACACTTTTCAGCTGACCTAAAGCTACTCTTTCCGTAATTACTTTCATTGTATTTCATTTTCTTATAAAGATCGTGAACGTTTCCCAAATCTTTTTCCAGATTCAAAATACTCTCCTGCAAAAACTTTATTAGTATATCTCTCGACTTGGGCAATTTTTGCGATTGCTCCAAGTTATTCCGGTTCTTTTCTTCTGACTGAATTTTCATTTTTTCCATCAATTCTGCATGAAATTTGTCTTGATCATCTAACCCCCCTTCAATTACTAAAACATTTCCTACAGCTGTCCAATCCATACTGACTTTTATGTTGTGTCGCTTTGAAGCTTCGATCAAGTAAGTGGTTCCAGCTGGCGATAGCAAATACTGACTGTGAAATTTGCTCAGATAGATTTTACCTTCACAAGGATCAGCGGATTCAATATCGTCCCTATTTTTATGTGATTCATCATCCGATTCATTCACCGAAATAAAATCTGGTATTGGATCATACTTTTTCCGTTTGCTATCTTCCTCTTCCTGCATAGGTTCATCCAGCAGAGGTATAAAATCAGGCAAAGCCCCAACGCTTTTCCTACGATTAATTTTTATAACTGAAGTAGATTCCTCTCCAGAATTCTCATTGCTTGGGAAATGCTCAGAGAAACTGTAATTAGAATCATCGTCTACTGCTAAAGCTTTATTCGACTTTAAGTTCTTGTGTTCGATGCTACCAACTTTTCGATTCTCACCATATTCTTCGGAAACCTCGGCTGTCAATTCGCTTCCAGTTTCGTCGTCTATCTCCACAATACCAGAAACATTCAATTGTATGTCTTCAGCAGACGAGTTTTGTTTCCGCCTACCGTGCTTTTTCAATTCTTTTTTCTCAACTAAACCCGAATTCTTTGCGAACGGATTGAGTACAAAATTCCTCACAATTTTTGATTCAGGAGCGTCGAAAAGACCAACAGCATGCAGAAAACGCCCATAGTATGTGTCCTTGGTTACTTGTTTCAATGAAGGAAAGGAAATATTCGGACCTGGCTGCGACATCAAGTGCACACCTATAACGCCCGGAGCCAGCGGTTCCTTTATATCCACATCGTCATATGACTTTGAATGATACCTTATTTCTGTAGTAGGAGCATGATACTCGTTCATTTTATTTGAGCTTCTACAATTCTCCGGCAAATGACCTCGTCCAGCGCATATGCAACAGTGTTTCACTTTATTATAGTGTACAACCGAATTCAAGTGCTCATTTATGGTTGTCTGGAAGATGAATGCACGGTTTTTCAACAATTAAAGAAAGTAAAAACTAAAACGAAAAAATATTACCGTCGAATGATACCGACGCCATTTGTCAGGACATGAGTCAAGATTATGACCGCGAATTTTACAAATGGGACAAATGGTATGATTCTCAGGGATGCAGCTTTGACAAGTGCGAGTATATACATTTGTTTTCCGCCCACACTATGATGTATTAGCACAAATTATTTGGTTATTCAAGAAAATTTACACACAGCTCACCCGCAGGCACATTGTATTTGGACATCTAGGCTCTTTGTGACCAATATCACCGCAAATAAAACAAACAAGATCCTTACGGGGCATCGGACAGTGCACTATTCGATGTCCCCATTCGCAACAATTGTGGCACTTGATGTGTACAGACTTCTTTCCTCGCGTAAATCGATCAGAGTTCAATATACGCCAATTAGCATTTCCTTAAAAAAAAAGAGGCTAATTTAATACCAAAAATTATAATACAAACCTGCGACACGCACGATCCATCACCCTTAGCATTTGATCAACGTTAAACCTTTCCTGACCCCACGAGAATTCGTAGAAACGAACCATCTCCTCATTCCATAAAACATGTTCGCGATTCGTGAACACAACGTTCATAAAGTCTAAATTGTTTTGAACCTTATCCATGCAAGTAGGGCTTTGCAAATTTTTTGGCTCCTCTTCGATCAGAATGCAAGCACCGCAATCGTCAGCTTTCGATTCATTGCTTGCTTTTACGTTCGTTTCAGGGTTTTCTGCCGGCTCGGCGCCATGTCTAGGAGGTTCGACATAATCATCGATTTTAGTACAGATGGAATCAATCACATTCAACAGATCAAGATCGACTATAGCTTCATTGGGAATTGCCTTTTCACTCTCTGGGGCTTCCTCGATTTGCCCGGATCGCTTCAGAACATCCTCAGCAATATCTCTCGCTGTAATATTCTCTACACTATGGTTCGACTCGAGCTCTTCGTCTGACTTTGTTGATTTGCTGTCGCTGCCACGGGCTATATCTGATAGTTTGTCCATAAACTCTTGATCTTCTGCATTTATACCTTCGCGATTCGAACATTGCCTCTTTTTAATTTTTTGCTTACAACTCACAACTGCTTCTCCGCGCGCTATGTACGGCAGAGATGTCGCAGTATTATTTACTATCTCCGAATCAGAAGAATCATCATTATGTTCGGATCCTTTGCAACTTCCCGACGCCTTCCGCTTCCGTAGACGTTTTGTTTTTGTAGCGCCACCTCCTAAGTCCATTTCTGATTCCGAAGATTTCCTGCGAGCGTCATGGCGCTTGCGTTTTCCTTTGGAGTAAATACTTTCCGGCATGTCTGAACTTTCACTCTCGTACACGTCCACAGCTCGAAAATTTGATTGCGTTACTTCATACGTCGGCTCTTCCTGAGCTTTTGATTTACTTACCCGTTTAGTTGGAGTCGCAAATCCATCCAATTGTGATAACTCCTCACACCGCTCCCGATTTTCCTCGTTTTTCTCTTTACCATCAGCTTTACATTGCAATTCTTCTTCCGAAATAACAGTTTCATTTAGCAGTCGCTTCTTATCTTGTTGCCCAATAAAGTCATCGGACATAACTGAGTTGGGGCTGTTGCATCGTGAATTGCCAGCAACCACTCTCGTATCATTACCATGCTTTGGATCGGATGGCTTTATGAACGACTCCTCATCGGAACTATCCAAATTCACTATTGGTGGAGGCGGAAGAGGTATCACAACTACATCCTCATCGTCCGACGAATCTAAAACGATCGTTTCTGTCGATTTCTTTTTCTTTAGACGAGCATTTTTCGACTTTTCCCGTTTTTGCATAATTTTCTTTGTCTGATGGAGTCTTCGCATTTTTCGATCTAGGAAGCCCCCATGCCCGCCCAAAGGTCTCTTTTCAGAACCCTTAGTATGGCTGGATGCTTTGTGTGCTGGCTTCGCACTAAATGGATTAATGCTTCTTTTTTTCTCTGGACCACCCCCAGAAGCAGAAAGGGTGGCCCCAGGTCCAGAATGTTGTTCAGCATCAATATTTTCATTAATCATATGGTTTTCCGAACCAATAGCAACAGTTTCAGAGGAAGACACGCACAATTTCTGTGCGTCTCGACCATTCTCCGGTGCATTGGGTACAAACTTCCTGTGTTGTGACACTATCGTCTTTTCTGTCACCTCCCAATATCTGTTAATTTTACCGGACCCGTTACCTAAATGTTGCTTATTTTCAACGTTTTCCAGTTCACCACTTGCAGCGTTCTCAATTCCCTTTGCTTCCACAGCCGATTCGGTCTTCGCGGCCTCATGATGGACTTGGCTGTAAAGCCGAATCTCTAACTCCTTCAAATCCTCTTCATTTTCAGAATTCTCCTAAAACAGAATAACCAAATGTAACAGCTTTTCACATTTAAATCTATTGAACATTCAATACGTTTACCATTGCGCACACTGATTATTTAAAACGTTTCAAATGACTAACAATTTCGTTCATCTGAGACAAGCATGCCACAACATGGACGATTACTGTCATGACAGTCACAACTGTTATCGCACAAGTAGGTGGCGCTTCGACCACAGAGAGGAGTGTAGCAGCATTTCGTTTGGCGGGATGTTATGAATTTTTTTTGGATCTAGACGTGGAGTGACGTAACTTGACTTACCTTTCAGCTTTTTAAGTGTTCAATTTAGATGGAGTTGCCGAAATAGCAACTAAAACCTCACGATTTCTTTAATTCTTTTTCGAAAGCTAATTTGGACTCCCCATCCACTAGCTCAAGTTTCTCATAGCATATCTACATCTATATATCGATGCGAATTCCGTTTTAAACATTAATGTTTTCAAAAGAAAATAGCTCTTGCTTATGCTAGAATTTGCATTTTCACAAACTCGCAATACCAATGGTACTCAGGTTTGAGAACCTGAAACCGCATTTGATATTTTCAAAACACTATGCATGCCACGTACCCATAAAATACCCAACCCTTATTTACTAAAAGAGAAAAATTGGCTATTGATCGGGATTCCGTTAGGATTCATCCAAGCAATGCAAGACACCGGGCACCGCAAGACAACAACGTAAAAACAAAGCAATTATTGTACCGCATTTTATTTCAAATGATACAGAGGGATAGTACAATCAACTTTTATATAACATAAATATTCCCCGCAAACATATTTTATAGGAATTTCTACTTGATATTTATGTTATGCAATCGCCGATTTAAATCGTCAAATTTGACTATTTTTCGAATAAAGAAATCTCCATAACGATGTGCGACTTTAGTATCGGCAATATGAATCATCTCATTATCAATATAGAAGTCCAACTGAAATAAAAATCACAATAGAATAAAAAAAACCAAAATTATCTCGTATCCTACCTCGGACCCTGATTGGAATTTTCCCTCCAGCCCACTAGATCCTTTAGTCCATACGATGTTCTTCATTTTGTGTTTGAAACACAGTAAGTGGATCATCAAATTCGCGATTTCTCGAGCATCAGCCTCATTTGCACTTTGGTCCATGAATGCGGCCAATTTTCCGAGGGGCAATGTTGTGTACAGTTTCAAATATGAACGAATAGTTGGCAGTTCCTTTTGTTGATTGACTTCATCCATAAATACTTGCAATTGATGTTCCATGGCATCTTTAACATAGTCCTCGAATGGAGCATCAGCAGCTGGTGGACACGGACTGACGAATTTCGGACAAGCGAACATAAAGAAGTTTTTGAAAGTGTCCAAATCACCACACTGCATCTTACACATATTATCGTGATAGTTCTTATCACGAAGCACTTGTTGGATTGATTCATCAATACACTGTGGATGCAAAACCAAGCAAATTGCAAGCAAATGATACATTTGTTCAGTTTGCTTGTTAATTTGATCGTTTTGATAAGACCGGGCACTGTACAACTGCTTTGTTCGTTGAATGTACAGCAGAATAGACGAAAATGTTCGAATAGCGTCAGCGTAACGCCGCATCATCATGTAAGCGAACCCTACATAGTAAGAGGTAGAAATCTGACAGGCAGGGATGTGCGAATATTGCGTTTTCTTATGTATTTCGATCGGTTCCAAAACCTTGATAGCTTGATAGTAGTCACCCAGCAACGAGTGCACTCTCAGTAAGCTTACCAGCGAGAAATATCCCAGCATTTTGTACAGCAAATGGCTACCAAATTCTCCAGCGACCGATGCTGGATCACCGCCGTTTGTCTCCACTTCTAGTTGTTGCTTGATATTCGAAATGTCGACCAATGAATGGAGAACATTCAGAATACACAAAATATTCCATACATTGCTGTTATTATTCAGCAGTTGTTCCATTTCTTCTTGTGTTTTATCAGTCAGTCGTGCACGATACTGAGCAAAGTTTTGGAACTGATAAACAAATTCATCAACCAGTTCCCACAACCAAATATCGGGCAGTTCCAGCAATACTGGTTTCTTAGATGACAAAATCAAATTGAAGAAATCACAATAGTTAAAGAACGAATTGATACGTTGCTCTAATTTCGGGCCTCCTGGAATCCGCGCGTGGATGTGACGATAGTATAGTTCTTTATACAGAATCATGAATACTTTATCGTTGTCGACAAGTGCTCCGACTTCGGCCTCATCAGGCCATGCCGATTTATCAAAGTGGTGATCACTCAATTGTGGGAATGTGTTTTCATACATGTTTTGAATATCGAACAGACCGCTCTCGTTAATGGCCGCACGGAAATTTATGATGAATGTTTTCACAATTTCCGGCATACGGTTTGAAAAGTATGCTCTCTCATACTCGAGATCCAAATGTGGATCACCTGTATGACCATAGTCATCATAGTAGTCCTGATCGTACTGTGAATAAAAACGGAATAAAATTTTTTTCAAATGCATGTAAATACTATATTCATTCAATAGTTCTATAAGGTTTAGTTCTGTAACAGCTAAAACGGAAATTCGTCAACAATGTTATCTTCAATTTTTTTACATGCCAATGATACATTGTTGGCTGATCACTCGAAAATTGATTAAAAGATGACAGGAAAAATAGTTAGTACACAGTTTAAATGAACAGTTTTAACAACTTTGGATCCTTAGCTTGTAAAATACGACTAGCAATATTGTTTCTATACGTTTAAATTATTTGAAATAGCTGTTTGAAATAAAATATGCGAAACAGAAAAGATATAAACGAATTGAAACTTCTGTAAAGTTGCAGAAAGTTTTATTGTTCCGGTCACAACGATGAGATGGAAAACCCAAATAACAACTAAGCCAATTAGGATACGAGATCCTTCAACAAAACTTGATTAGGGTAAGTTTCTGTTTGCGGAATCACCGGTGAAATGAGTACTCAGCGAAAGAATAAAATGACAGCAAATCAACTCCGCGTCATGTAGGTTATGTAGGCATATAGCCAGCCGAAAATAAATTATTTGCTCATATTAATAATGAAATTGATTAAGAGACCTACCGCTGCACCATATTCGTCGTTGTTGTACATTTTTTATTCCAAATTTGCTCAAATAACTCGCCTTACGCTGAAAATTGAGGACTAAGTGACAGCGACACGATGCCTAATGTCGCACACGCAAATAAAGGAACTAGAAAGCTACTCATCAACGAAGTATGCCCTATGTGGAATAAGAAAATAACATCGCATAGTTGCCTTCGTTCAAATAAATTTCCAAACACTATTTTCAAGGAATGCATTAATATGCATTAACGAGCTTTTTTTGGAATGTCAATCTGTTGATGTGAATTTGATTATAATATTTGTTTTTGATTTGTACAATTCGTTGGCGCTTCCAATGCATACTGTCATTCAATGTTCGTTAAGAGGACGCGGATCATCATCTAGCATGTCATCGTGACATTTTCTTTTAACCACGGAATATTTGGCATTTGTACGTGTTCTGTGTTGGAGGTAAGACAGATTTTGGCCGAGGCTAATGTGCGGCTAGAAAGGTTAAAGTGACGAATTTATAAAACGAACTAGGATGTTAAACATTTCACTGTATTTCAGACTGCAGTAAAAAAAGCAGAAGATCGATTTCATTGGATAAACAGCGATGTTTACGATAATGTAGGTCGAATCAAGCGCTTTCGTTTTCGTACGGACGACAATATTTAAACGATATTTAGAAGCCGATTATTGACTGATTAAATATTAAAGAAGGGTAAATAAGTGTAAAGCATATATTCTGGGTGATTTAAAGACATGGCAACAAAACGTCGGCCTCTTCATGGGCAAGGAAGCAATATGAACTTCCGACCAAGCGGCCCAGATACGAGCAAAGCAGATGCTCGAGGAACAAGGCCTACAGCAAAGCCTACATCGGTGAAAGAAGTGCTTGTGATGATGGTAATGCATGTTTGCAAGAAGGCCATATTCTTCGATACGAATTTAAAAGTCGCTCTCTATCTAGGAAGTTTATTCATCGTTTCACTAATAGGCGATTTTATACCGTACCCAAAAACTTATTTCGCGCGATCGGATAATCTTTTTAATGTTTATTTTGTGAAAATGGGCTGGGCTTGGACATTAGCGTTGACCGGGCCTTTTCTGTTCATGACATCATACACGCTTTGTTGCGGCGATATGCAAAAATTCTTGAAAAACCACTTGCCAAGAATACTGATAGCGACAATGTTTTGGTTTGTGTGGACAAAACTGTTCAACTATATTGAATTTGCGTATGGCCGATGCAACGTGAAGAACTATTCTTCAAAGTCCGCTTGCCTGAAAGCTGGTTACTTTTGGCACGGTTTTGATATATCTGGCCATGCTTTTATTCTAATATACTCAAGTCTGGTGCTTATGGAAGAGGCTAAGCCTATTATCAAATGGGAAACGATAAGCGAGCATTTGCGAAACGAACAATACAATCGAAGTATATCAGAAACGTCTAGTAGCAATCCTTTAAAACATTTAACCGAGCAGGAGATTGAATCGCTGAAATACTTGTATAAACGCTACACACCAGCAATCCGCACTCTCTTCATTGGCATGACGCTGTTGCAAGTGCTTTGGGACGTGATGCTTGTTGGGACAATGTTGTATTACCATAAAATGATTGAGAAGGTTGTAAGTGGTATAATTGCTATTTTGACATGGTTTTTCACATATCGAGTATGGTATCCGGCAAGTGGTCTACTTCCAGACCCAGCTGGGACCGGAAATTTTTGCTACCAGAGAGGGAAAGTTGAAACAATACCTCTTAGAAGACAATCGGTCCTAACATCAAATCAAGCCACTGCATCGACTCCAACCACAAGACAACAAGTACCCAAATTCATGGGTATGCCCCTTTATACGAATCCACGAAGCGCACAGCAGCAAATGGGATCAAACCCGAATGCGTCGAATGCTGCGATCACTACTGACCTAGCTTCTTGATGGATGCGATGTCACGTTAATAAATTGTACGATTTAAGAGAAGTTTCATTTGAAATCATTCATGTGCTTCCGTTAAAACTATTTATTACTAGGTATTTAATTGTTTTAGTTTTTACCCTAAATGCGAGGTTTTTGGTTGTACGACTGATACTGTCATGTTCTACCCTATCATGTTAACCGTATTGATAAATAATGTTTTTCTTATCATGTGGAGGCAATTTATTCATGTTAGTTGTGAAATGTCCAAGGTGGAAAGTTGTAAATAGAAGTGTATTTTTGATTAAAAGAGTCTTTTTGTATCACTGTGGTAAATTTGTTTAACTGTTTGTTTAAAAAAAATCCTCTAGGTTAGTAATCTAACTTTTGGACAACTCAGTCTTGTCCAATAATGAAAAATGAACTTTCACGTTCTTTGTTTTGTTTTCCCAACCTACTGTCCGGTGGAAACAAAAAACTAGTATTTTACTTGAACATTTAGATTGCAGTCTAAAAACCATCGTTTAAGGAAATGGTGGTTTTTAGGTTTATTTGGAAATATAAGATATTTTAGTGACATGACAAAAAATCTTGGGAATAATTTATTTGAAAAACATATAGCTCTTTTCATATGCTCTACAGATTTGCACTCAATGATTTCGTAAGAAATTATATTTCAGGCAACTATATTCCGCTGCATGACATGAGGTTTGGACTTATACAAGAATAATATTGATGTGTGTGGAGGTAATGGCGGAAAAACTACTCTACGAAATTTTCAGGCATGCCGGAAGATTACTAGCAAACAAAGATTCACAAAGAATAATTGTGTTTTTGGTATTAAACACAATACAAAGAATATAAATCAGGAATAATATTGATGTATTGTTTAGGTATATAAATGAACCGATTCATAACAACTGAATGACGGGAAAAGCACTCTGAATTAAGACATATTTTCTTTAAAAAAGATGCTAAAAACGTATCCAGTATAGAGTATTTTCAATGAATTGGGGAGCACTTTCAACCAATATTAAAACTTAATATTTTCAACAAGAACAGGAAAGGAAATTCGTGGTTACGACTAATTGAACATATAGATAATGGAGCTGTTCCGACAAATATCTTAATTCTAATTATTTAGGACAACACAAACTCTCCCTAGAACTAGACCTATCACTGTTTAAAAAAGAAAACAACATAGTGCAGGCCGTTCATACATAGCAATAAAGCTAATAAAAATACAACCACCACTGAACTACTCCAACTTTAGATATTGCCACTGGCAACTACTTAGATCTTTGTGTGTCAGATTGATCAACTTCAACATAGCTCGGCAACGTTGAACCTGCGCTCTTTAAAGGCACAGGGTATTCAATCTTCTTTTCGGAGGTCTGTTTACAATGGTATTTAATTGAACGATTATAATACGCAAACGTTTCGGAACGTGTGAAGTTTTAATGTATACGATACGATGTAATAAAAGATATTTGCTTACAATATCAGAATTCGTTATGAGTTTTCGAATTAGCTTCTAAATGAAAATATCGACAATCGTTAATTTGGCAGTTGGTAAAAATTTCAATCTTATAACTTATAATGATTTCAATTCGTCTCGGAATGACATTTCTGTACAGATGTACACACACGTGGACAATTCCTTGCGAGAACTCGTTACTTTTGACATCCGTTTCCAAAGAATAGTTGAACCAAAACTTTGAAGCAGAGAATTTTGACCTTCTCATCAATGCATATGGAATGAAAGTGTCGCCTAGGGGCTATGTACGCCCGGACGCTGTTTTGTGAATAGCTTTAAAAGTGTATTAGATATTCTGAGGAGGCCTGTTGACCTCGAAGTCTATACTATTTCATAACCTTGTCCGCAGTTGAGACCTTTCGACAAAAGGCATTTTTTTCTACATTCGGCTTGTTCAAATCAGTTCACAAACTGTCTGGCATAACAGGATATGTTCGAGCACGAACGCCTCACATTCGATCCGGGTACATCAAAACAAAACGTACAAATCATTCGACAAATCGCCGAGAAATTCCAGGATGCAACGGTCAAACCATCCCACCCATATGCGACCGCTTCATGACAAGAAAAATCGCTAAGTGATAATAGTGACTTCACAAAGCAAATTCAAACAAGTTGCATGCAATCAAATATGCATACCATATTAAAGTTTATCAACAAAAGTGCATGATAAAAGGAAAGGGGAATAAAAAACTCGATATTATTTTACTGTATAACAATAACCGCTCTTCACGAGGGAGACTTTATCAAAGCTAAAAGTACCCATACATTCATAAATTCGATGGGTAGATCTGATTCCACGACAAAGTACCTTTTTAACGAAGCTTTGACATTTCATAGAAAACTTCATTGTAGCCAACTCCACCAGAGAAAGAGATTTTACAATGAAATCCAAATACCTTCAATGAATTAATCATCTGTCAACTGAAATGGAGAGTCGCAGGATAAAAGTCCAGTGAAATTGGCATATGAAAAGGGAAGATTTCGGACAAGTAAATAGTAAGACGCGAGTTGGATCCATAAATTTGTGTGACGGTGCATATTTCACACGACGATCAAAATGATGCCGTGGGAAGAAAGTAAAATAGTGAAATGTTTGAGTAAAGTAAGAAATGTGTTACTTAGCTTTTGACTTCTTGTTCTAAATTCGTATTGATTTACTTGTCAGTATAAAAACGTTCAGGCTGCAAAACAGGATATTATTCACGCGCTTAATAATTACAAGAGCCTTACGTACTCCTTAGATAAATTTGGTAAATTAATAAATTGCTAGCCATTGAACGCATGCCACGAGTTATAACGAAATTTTTTCTCTGTCTAGTATTTAATGACGGTGTTGTGCGTGATCTATTCAATCTTTATGGAACGATACCGGTCGTTTATAAAAGTAAGTTTGATTGATGAGTAATCAGTTGACAAGATTGTTTTAGTTCGCCTTCTCACTCTATTGCAGATAACACCTATCATATTCCAATTTGTATATGGCTAATGGATACGCACCCCAACAATGCTCCGATGTGCTTTGTTAAACCAACGTCCTCGATGCAAATCAAAGTTTCAATGTATGTTGATCAAACAGGGAAAATTTATCTGCCTTATCTGCACGACTGGCAACCGGTGGGTTTACTTGAAAATGTGTGACGCAAAACATTATAAACAATATCAAATTTCAGAATAATTCCGACTTGCTTGGGCTGATTCAAGTGATGATTGTGACATTTGGAGAATATCCGCCAGTCTACTCGAAGCCTAAAACAAATGCGACGCCATATCCACAATGTGAGTGGTTTTGTTCTCATTTTAGCGGACACAAAAAGATGTCCGTAATTTCTATAGATTATCAATTTCTCAGCTTGCAAAATAGCCCAACCCTCCTCTATACAATGAAATAATATAATAACAAAATACAATTTCAACTCCGAAAAAGAAAAAAAAAAACTTTGAAACGTTTAAACTCTTAAAGTGTTTACGGTCGAGCAATTTTCTCATGTTTGAAAATATAAATGTTAACATTGGCCAAATGTTAAAAATTGTGCCCTGTCATGCCCCGTTTGCTTTCAGTCTTCCCTTACTGGGATCGATGATCTGTATGAATATTTTATAAGTAATTCGTTTTGTTGCACGAAGAATCCGTCAGTAACATTCCACTCGTTTGGATGTTAGTGGTTGACTTTAGGTCGTCCGCCAGGTGCTTTACTGTTTGCTTTTATTCATTACGTTCACAAGCAGCACTAACTGTTAATGATTAAACACATTTCCGATTGCATCTATCCATCGGGCTAGAAAATCATTTTGAAAGGTATCGGTTTATTTCAATGTCATACTATCTTCTTTTTTTAAACAAGTGCAAAACTATAATCCTCTTTATAACTTCACAGCTACATCAGAAAGCCATGGTGGAACTCCATACCCCAATATGCGTAAGTAGCACAGTATTTGCTAGGTAAATGGGACTACCATTCTGTGTTTTTACAGCTTGTATGCCGTTACCAAACACCTCATTCTTACCGTACCCTCCATCAAACGCCATGAATTTTCCTTATGAGCCAAGCGGTCTAGTACCTCCAGTGCCGGGATATCCTGGTCAACCATCGATAGCTAGTAGTCAGGTTGGATATCCTGCTTACTTGCGTAACTTTCCAATGATTCCAGGCGCTGAGTCCAACTTTGTATGTATCAGATGTTAATTGTCAACTCTGGGAGGTGGGTGAGAATTTAATTTTCATGATTGCAGCCTAACACGAATACAAATCAAGGAACAATAACTGAAGAACATATTAAAGCTTCGCTTATTACTGCTGTCGAGGATAAAATGAGACGTCGAATTCAGGAGCGCGTTAATCAATGTCAGGCTGAAATTGCCACTTTGAATCGAACAAGGCAAGAACTATCGGAAGGAAGAGCAAAAATTGACGCAATTATCTTGCGTTTAGAGAAGGAAGAGGTAACGAAGCCTTGTCTATTTTTTAGTCCGCCGATACCTTACCTATCCTTAACTGGTCAATTTGTGTTTCATTTGATAGTTTGAATTAAATAAGAATATAGCAGTTCTGAAGGATAAAGAAGAAGAATTGCAAAAAAGTTTAGATTCCTTAGAGAATACGGATGGAATCGACGTGGACGAAGCCGTTGTCACAACAGCGCCATTGTATAGGCAGTGAGTATATATAGTACATGTTTGGTCATGGTAAAAATCGTATGTTATTAAATTTCGAACTAAGTGCTAAATGTGTGAAACTTAATCAGCATCAGGTTTCCGAAAATTGATTCTGTTTATCGTATTTCTTGTGTAAAATTTTAATAGGCTAGGAATAGGGACACTTTAATTTTAAAGTAGGCAAATTATAGACCTTGAATGCAGCTATTATGAAGTATGCACTCGTTCGATTTCTAAACCGTTTAAAATTGGTTTTGTGAAAAATTCCTTAATATAAATTTTAAAAATTCAGCTCATTCATATTTCTAAACGCTAGGATCTGTAAAGACATTCTTTTATCGGGACTACAAGTATCAGGCAACTACCAAGTCAATGAATCCACTCAAAGGAAAGTGAACAGGTTTATGCGCATTCTAACATCAAAATCACTTCTATTTCGTCCACAAATTAATGATGTTAGCGATGCACTGTGCAAAGTGAGGGAGGATGCGATGCTCTTTCCGTGACTGTTAGATCCGCCAGCTTCCATGATTTCTAATTCGAATTTCGGGGCCTCAACTATTAGACGTTTGCACGCCGGATCTTTCAACTGTCGATTTGTGTTTTAGTTGATTTTTAAACTATTGCTTTACATTTTCACATTCTGTATCAACACTTATGAGCTCTGTGTTTCTTTGCTAGAAGCTAATAGTCATGTTCTATTTTTTCAGGCTCCTCAACGCGTACGCTGAGGAAGCAGCTACGGAGGACGCAATTTATTATTTAGGTGAAGCTTTGCGAAGTGGTGTCATCGATTTGGAAGTTTTCCTAAAGCACGTCCGCCAATTATCGCGGAAACAATTCATGTTACGTGCTATAATGCAAAAATGTCGACAAAAGGCTGGTTTAGCAGGCTGATAGAATAAGAATTCTATAAAAGCAACCGAGAAAATAAGTTAAACAAAAAGCAACAATATTGAAAGCAAATCTGACACATTTTTACGATGATTTACCCCGCGATGGACTCTTATTTGTGATTGTTGGTATGAAGTGTGGGAAGAAGATAGGGAGGAGGCGTCAAAGAGATTATATTGATAGAGAATTATTTAAGCAGGAGAACCTTGAATGCTATCCTATTACAACTACTCCAATTTTGTTCTTTACTTTTATGTTTACAAAAGTTCAGTTCGCGTGATTTTCAATATTTCTCAACAATACGAGAAAGTGTCATGTTTACTCTCAAGAGCATTGCTATTTTTATAACATGTATATTAAAATTTCAATTGCAAATGTTCATCATTTTAGTAAGGGTAATTTTATCACATGAATAGATAAGATAAACCTCGATGCTTGACTTTTTGTTCGAGTTTGTACGAGTTTTAATAGTCATCAAGTTTAGAAACAGAATATTGGGAGAGCAGTGTCCAAAGTTAAGTATTTCATTTGGAAATGCTGAATGAAAACACCGAATAGGCGCTAATAGAACTAAAGGTAGGATTTCTGTTCAGACTTACATTAAAATATTGGACCCGATTACTGAGCATGAGGTTTCGAGGATAAAAGGTAAACATTTCATGATGTGCTTATCTGACCATCAATTTTATGACATATTAAGTTATGTACTAGGAAAAATGGAAGCGATACAAATAATTTAAAGTGGAAATTATGCATACACACATATGAAAGAGTATTTACAGTGTAAAATCGCCCAAAAGTGTAATATAAGGTTGAAAAAAACAGTTTCGGGAAAAAATTGATGATTATTAACAAGGATTGGGGTTCTTTGCAACCAATTGTTATTTGTTGTCTTCAGACGGCTCTACAGGTATTCGACTTCGCGACTTTGTCAGTCAATATACCGTGTTATATAGAAGTTTTGTTTGTTTTTAAAGTAGTCGGGGCATTGTCCGTTGTCATAAGTAAGTTGAATTGTTATTGGGGTTGCATCCGTAACCCTCATTTGTTCCTCAGGTGAAGCTATAGTCGTAGTCTGCACATGACCGGCTTATAATGGTCGAAGGAAGAAAGAATTTAAGTCCAACTATGTTGATAAAGTTCACTGGATGGATAACCATGAGGTTGCGCAAAAATACTCGCTAATGCTACTAAGTACAGTTTGCCATTCATAATAAAGCAAAATAAATAATCCATAGATGTATGATCGTATACCTCTATGAGATAATAATCAAAATATAAAATAATAAAACAGATAATAAGGGTTTTGTGTTGCTCTGGATTATTATGAAGTTAAAGAACACAGTTCATATGCAAATATCCTTTATATCAAAGATCCCTCAAGTTTTTACCTTAATTTTTATGGAAGTTATCAATATAATAGATCGGTTTTCCTACTAGGATACTAAAGTATTCGATGGACAAATCTGAAGCGTGAGCAAAATTAATTCGCGCAATCACAGGCTTAATGCATTCATTTTTATTTTCCGTCTTTGTGCTCACTTTGAAAGTATACGGTACCAAAAATGTGAAATCATTAATTACCCTGATGTTTGTCATTAATTTGTCCTCTAATGTCGGCGTTTTTTGCCGTACTAAACTTATAACGCCTCTTATATACTTATACATATTCTTTTTATAAGTAGGTAAATAATAAAAGCGTTTGATTCATATATAGTTTTATCCAGAGTGCTTATTAATAAAAATTAATGACATTTTACTCGATATTCCAATATAACTCCATTGTGAGTCGGTGCCAAATTATCATTCACTACACATATATTCCTACTGATAATAATAAGAAAAGAACTCCAACACCCAGAAAAACAGCGGCGAACAAGCTAATAGCAAGCTCTTTGACCATAGATTCCTTGGCATTTGCCTTCGGCCTGGAGACTTCTAAAACGAAGAACCACGCTGTGAAGAATGTTCCGATTGCAAGTAATACGGTCGCAAGGTGTGGAAACACAGCTGGGTTTATTGGGGAAACGTACCTTTCATAGGATTCCATCTGAAAAGAAAACGTTAAGCGCTTAAATATAGTGTCATATGTAGAACGTACTTTGAGTGTCTCTATTTCATCCAAAAGCCAAACCCCTGTAGATTACAATACGTGGCCCGGCAAACCAGAACAATTGTCAAAATTGTTATTTGAGTTGCAAGTCAGTTGGCAGAACTGACTCTGGAGAAAATGAATGGTATGTGCACATTGAGCAAAACACGAGGAAGAATTTGTTGTGGGTTTTTTTTTAGAACATTAACAAATAACTTTAAGCCTTTTAAATTGCAAAATTTTAAGGCAAACTTTCACCAATCCGTTATATTCTGCTAATCGCTAGAATGTGCTTCGAATTTTTCATTTATGCTTCCCTCGGGACCAGATACAGCTACAGGTTGATATGCTAAAACGAAACGTTTTTGAATGAATTTTGATCACGAGATCATGACGCTATGAGTACAATGACAATACAAATACCCAAATAATTCAAATATCAGAGAATAGTGTTCAGAACAAAGTCCGGAAGTTGACAAAATACTTTTTGCCATCGATGTAGACATGCTTCGATTTTAAAATGTCAATATGACGTTTTATTGTTTGACAACTAAGAAGTGTTGCTCCGCCGGCAGATATTCTTTGAAGCGTGCGAATTCTACTTGGATTTTAAGTTGCTTATAATTCTTTCATTCTCGGAGTAACACTGAAATTTATTGCATGGTTTGCACAACACAATGTCACAATTATTTGCAAAGGTAGTGCGACAGGCTGTCGCCACGTTTGACCGTCAAAATGTAGCATCCTTCAGTCGAAATTTCAACTTGCTAAAGCAGCTAGTGGACCAACTTACTCCTATCGATATTAATCTTAATGTAGACCTGACAACGAGTGAGGCTTTTGAACAACCGGGAAAGGCACCTGTGACTTACGTTAACATTTTAGAGGATGAAGACTTCGAGTTCAGTGTGTTTATACTGCGTAGCGGTTTTACGATGCCACTACACGATCATCCAGCCATGCATGGTATTTTGAAAGTATTGACCGGAACTGCACTGATAAAATCATTTACAAAGGAAATGCCAAAGGACTTTACTGCTTCGCCAGAAGTGATCTACGATCCAAATGCACTTCGTATTGATGTTGCTCCCAACGAACCAAAACTGTACACGAACACTGATGAAAGTGCGGTGTTGACGCCTACAGAAAGAAATTTTCATGAAATTACCGCAGTTGGAGGGGTGGCGGCGTTTTTTGATATATTGAGTCCCCCATATGAATCAAATATTCCCATATACGGACGACGAAGGTGCAGTTACTTTAGAATTTCACCACGAATTGGCGAGGTAGACAAAATTAGCCTGGAGCGGATATCCCCGCCACGAGATTTCTACTGTGATACAGGAAGTTATGAGCCACCAAACTTTCTACACGTTTAAGATAATTTTCGTATAATTGAAACGAAAGATCCCTATACTTAGATGAATGTCTCCGTTTTAACTGTAAATGTTGGTTAAACGGTCTGATGATTCGTTAGTATACTGAAAATAAACATTTTGACGTTTACATGTATTGCAATATTTATGATTAAAAGTAGCTAAAATACAATTTGACGAGCGTTTTGGATATTTAATTTGATTAGAATTTATTTGTATGGAAGCACGTCCCGCGAACTTCTTCAATTCTATTTAGATAGAAGGGGATGGAGTGGATGACTATTGTCCTCATTTTTTCCTATAAACAGTTGTGCGAAACGTGTTACTGGATACACTTTTACGTTAGGTCACGAAACAACAATAACCATACGTTAAATCGTTCTGAATTAGAAATTAAGTCAAACACAAAATTTTTTATATGTAGTACAGCTAACTTTTTGTTTAGTGTTGACAAAAGTGTATTTCATAAATGTTTTAGCTGTCGGAAAACATTGACGGGTTAAAGTTTTCTGACAGGGGGGTTATCACCGTAAAGATTTGGTTGTGTCGATACATATGCCGTATAAATACAAATTTGGCGCAGCTTGCCGAGACAGGAAGAGCAAATAGATTTGCAATTTCCTGAGGAATCGTCTGATTTTATAGAAGTTTTTATCGGATTGGTTCTTAAGCTTGTAAAATTATAAGGGTACATTATAAAATTATAATTCTATATTGGGCTGTTATATATACTGTAGCAACTAGGTTATGGCTTGGAAAAGAGGTACAACGAAAAGGTTTAGATTTATTCCGATTTAATCTTCAAATGCGTCATTAGAGTTCCTTATGTAAATAATCGATCGACCTTATTCTAATCTAAAGTACGTCTTTACTCGAGACTCATTAACTTGCGGAGAAGCAAGTTAATAAACATCATCGCTTTCCTTTCTCTAATCTACGCCAATTAATTGTCATGCACTCTATAATATGCGAGGTCACTTTCTTTACTACTAAGGGTATTATTATTATCCGGGGCAGACTTTATAAACAAGGATTAATTCGCTACCGCAGCAAAGGATCTGTTGATCCCGAATGCAGTATTTGCGACCCTCTAAGCAATGAGTTTATTGAATATAAAGGACATTGAATAAACTGCAAAAGTCATTGAGCCCACTGACGCTTGAAAGACCAACATAGTAAATAGCGTCAATCATGGGCCCTTGGATGAGCTTATAAGTCTGTAGAGGCAGTGGTCTGGCTGAAGAGTTTAAGCAACGATCTAAATTCTCCAGTTAAATCTGGAACGCAGCGCAACCTCTACTTTAGCTTGAGCAAAATGCCCGGGATAAAAGATTCAAATATGTTTCAATCTGGCACGGTCGCTATCTGAGTTCGGTTGCTGATACCTGTGGGTCATGCTGGTAAGATGTTCATGTGAGAACTGGAAATTATTCCAAAGAACAGAAGTTCCCAAATAACAAGAAATTCAGAGTAAAATTTTGAAGTACTTGCCCGGATGGAGAACATAAAAGTTTAAATTAATGGCATGTAGAAAATCGACGAGTATTAAGACGTGGTACATTGCAAAAATATATAATAGATTAAGCTTGAGAGTAAAACAAAGATAATTTTTATTCGCATTTATTTATTTTTCTGATTTAACTTTTAACTTTTTTATAATAATTCTTTTCAAGTTATAATATTTTCTCTCATTTCTTCATTTTCATAGTAATCACAGATAAAAGCCATAAAATTTAATGTGATTTAATAATAAAAATAATTGTTGAATATTATCAAGTAAACCTATATAGTTAATTCTTGGTTTTTTTTTCTCTTGTCATAATTATACTAAAAACTTCTTATTCTTAAATTGCAGTTTGCTACACGTTTTTTGCTTTCAAAACAAACGTAATTTTTTCATAACTATCAGAAGGAAAGAAATATACAATGTTAGGAAAAGCACGTCTTTTTCTTTTTCTCTCTGTGGGTGAAATAACTTTATATCGAGCATTTGGATTTGTATGCTACGGTAAAATCAGTCCATAATGATTGCATTCAATCAAAATTTAATCGTTCATCAAAGCAAATAGTATACTTGTGAAGGATTGGCCAGTGAAATTGTCCACAGGGGGGACTTGGTGATTCTTATGAAATTTAAGGAAAATTTTAAGAGGGCAACATAATAGGAATGTTAGGTCACAGAATAAAATCAATCAGACCAATCAAAACGGAGAACACAATTTAGTGAATTGAATCAAGTATTTTGGATAGGAGCTCGTAACGCTAATCTACACATTCCCATTTGTAGACGTGCTAGTTAAGATGTTAATCATACATTCAAATTGAGGCGCTATAAAATAATATTTACAAACCATTTAGAATTTATAAACCTAAGTTTAAAATAACTGAAACATGTGAAACATTCATACATAGATGTCAATTTAGACAATATAACAAAGTTTGCATCGTCATAAATTAGAAAATTGTCAATACAGTGCATTTATTATGTTAAACGTTGCTCATTACGTATTTACATTGCTATGAATTTTATAATATTTTGTCAAAAACTTCAACTGGCACAAAAACCGTGATTAAGAATAACACAATCAAATCTACATTTTTTCGACATTTGCATTACAGCAAAAGCATATTAGACCTACTTTCGCATTTCTTTCCATCTTTTTTGCTTTTAAGGAGGCTAATATTTCATTGAATTGAAGGAGTATTTAAATATATTCCGATTCTTCACTTTATTTGACCTAAGAATTTGATATTTTTATACGAATGTACAATTTTGCCAATCAATGTTTTTGTTTATTCTTCAAGTCGTAATTCATAATTTATTGCTCCTAAGTTCAAATTAAAATTCTATTGACTTCAATTTTCCTATGTGTTTTTACCATTGCCATCGATACTGATAACCTTATCTTTGTGCTATTTTTTACCTAGTTTGCTCTCATCTAAAAATGCACTTCTGTTCACTCAATTTTCCTATAATCGTCCAGTTCATGCTCAACAACGTACAATTTGTCGCTGCTAGTTTATATTTATTGGTAACTTTCGAATTCGTAAGCAGTTATTTGTTGCAATGTGTTCAATATTATTTTTTATCACTTTTACCTAGTTTTTTCGTTATGTTTCTACTTGAGTTAAATATTTTTTGAATAGATTTCTTCGTATTTCTGGTTTCTCTACAAAGAAGTCTTCGAAACGCATTTTGAGTGTGTGTACAAAGAAAATTGCATTAAAGTAAAGATTTACTGTTTCTCTTTTTACAGAAATTTGTTTTGTAGTAACATTTTAATTTCCATCTTCTTTCATAATTACCTACTTAAATTATAACGGTGTGATATTGATTCTTAGTATATTTATATCTTAGTTTTATATATTTTTTCATTAATTTTTATGTATCGAAGTTTTTCGTCTTGAGTAAGGTATGAACATATTTAGTTTTTCCTAAATATTTGCTGATTTTTATAGTGGCAATAATGAAGGTGCTTTCGTAGGAATTTCCATGCTTCTTCTTTTTATTTTGCATGACGGTAAATCGTTATAGTGAAATGGTCAATTTGTAAAGAAATTGACATCGATGTCATATTATACATTTAGAAGTCAATAGCGCGGGTGGTTTAAAAGACCTGCAATTAAGGATGCAATAATAAAAAACGTTTAACATTAGTAGGTAATTCACAAAGTTGATTCCGACACTTTGAAGAACAAGAGGCAGGATAAAGTTACTTAATAGGTGCGATAGGTGTCTTACCAGCGTGGACTAGGCAGCATTTACAAATGACAAACAGACTTAAAAGAAATTAATATGAACATTAGATCAATCTGATTCTAATTAAAATCAACTTTAATCAGAGCAATCGAAATGGGATTGACAAATTTTTATTTTGGGATTGAATATAACAAAACATAAAGATGACAACTCATATGGTAGTTTGTCCTTGAACAAATCAAACTAAATCAATTCGAATTTCAATTTAATTCAAATTTTATATTGAGCAAAGTTGCAAATTCAGATTTTGAAGCGTTAGAAAATGAATTGCAATAAAGGAAAAGAGATACAGTAGATTTCAAAAAATGCTTGTACGTCTTCTACATGCTTGCGAACTGATTCTGAAAAAACAGTTTTTAATTCTTGTAGGTGAATAATTAATATCGCTTCAGGACAGGGACCGTTTGAGATAGAGTGACCTATGCTGCAATTTCTAGGTAGAGTCCTTAATAGCATCCACTAAAATTATGATTAGAATCAGAGATGATTATATTTTTATACAAGGATCAATTGTATTTCTTGGGGAATTGGAGGGATCCATTGTGAGTCAACAACATTTGCAAGAATTTGTTAATAACAAAAACTTATTGCCGTGTAATTGCTGCAGTTGAAAATACTTACGAGTACTAGTGCTACGATGTTGTTCCTGATTCTGATTTTTCGTATGAACTTCCTCGGTGTATAAGAGACCTGTTTTCATCACTGGAGCCTCCGCCATCATCACGATCTCGTCCGGTTGATATGAATGCAGTTTCAGATTCTACATAAAAATTCAGTCGCTTTATTAGAAGAGAATTTAATGCGTTTTGGATGAGGGTGATGTAATGGACTTTATATGACGCATATGGTGAATTGTACGAGTAAGCATTCACTTAACTAAGGATTGCAGTTCTACTTTGAGTATACTTGATAGAAAACAAATGAATAGCGCCGGATTGCTATACTGTTTTTGAAAAGCGGGTGCTTTCCTGGAGAAAGCAATGTCAAGATGCAGATGTATAGACTCGTTAATGGATATGAACAATGTGAATTTTGATACATGGTGAGTCAGATTTGGTGGTGACGTTGGTGATGCCAAACAAGGAGTTTGGTATGCTATTTTTATTTGTAGATAGGTTTGTCAGCTTACCCAAACTACTTTCTCTGGTGACGGATTCCACATGTTCATCTCTAGTTAACTGTTCGACATTATTATAGCCCAGTGATCTGGACATTGATGGCTTACCTTGTCGGCCTGTTTGCTCCTCCGGATAGCGGGGTACATGAAATTTAGATGGTTTTGAAAATGATGATGAGGATATTGAGAATGATTGCAATGTGGCCGGTCCTGAACGTTGTTGTATGAGAGTTCGATGTCGAAGTGGTGGCGGTGATGTCGATTTTGCTAAAACGCTATGAGGTATTTTGTTTGGTGAATAATCGCTACCTGTGTCGCCCTGTAGATGGAACAGATGAACATAATAACTTACAAATGATACCAGCTAAGAGCCTAAATATGAATTCTATCATAATAAATAAATAATACTAAATAATATAGCAGCTTGGATACACCGTTTACCACTGTTTTCTTTGCAAAATACTACAATCGTAGTTCTTCGTGAAACCTAGAATTTCTATCCTTGGCTAATTTATGGTGATAACTGTATTATTTTCGAAGCCATTATACAACAGCAATATGTATAACAATTTTTTTATGCATTAATCTGGTATTTATAGCTGACATTTCAGCGAGAGGAGCGTACTTCATAAGTGGTTTCATAAAAAAAACAACTCACCATCACTGTTCCATTGTCTGATATGCCTGAGCCCGACATGTTATCAGCCAAAAGTCTTTCACTTTCCGGATCAGCAAGGCTCTTTGCAGCGTCAGATTTGTTTTTCAAGATCGACTTCGAACGTCGATGGTGTTCGAGATTCGGTGACGCATCGATCGAGTCAATTGACGATGAGTGTTTGTTTTCGAGTTTTGCTGCAAAATAAAAACCTATAGAATTTTTAGAATAATATTTGCTCTTTTTTCATTTTAGAATCACGTTTATTACAAGTGTACTGACCTTTTGAACCTAGACTTTGTATTCCGAACAAATGTTGATTAATCAGCTTTGTTGCTGATGCTAGACTTTTAGCTGGCATAAAGGAAGCTCTTCGTTTCTTAACTTCACCCAAACTTTCTTGAGATGCTTTGGAATCTTCAAACCGTGCACGTGGCTTTGTACTTTGTTGAAATCTGGTCTTACGATGCTTTGGCACTGGTGCTTCGTTTAGACTCACTCGACTTCCTCTTTCAGGAACATCGAAATTCTGGAAGCCTTCGTCCATTGGACTTGCACCCAAGCTACGCAGCGCGGTGTCACCTGATGCACTCTTTTTTACTTGAGAACGAATTATTCCCCCCGACGCAATTACAGGAGTACCATGTATAGCAGCTGCAGAGGTAGCGTCTTTTTCTAACGGATTTATATACAAATTACTCATGTCGATATCAAGGGCACACGCTTCATCAACGTCGGATGTAAGATCGCCTTGCGATAAAAAGGGGTGGGTTTGGCAGCTAGCGTAAGTATCTGAGCTATCAACACTAGCTAAGTCAGCGTTGTTGTTATAGTTTGGATTACTTTCATTGCCACCATTGCCAGAGTTGTTATTGATATAAAATGTTCCGTTGTTATTAAGTACGGCATTTCTCAATGGTGCTTCAAGTGGAAGAGTCACAGTACTTGGTCCATATGATATTGAGGCCTTGGACGGCGGCATTAGTCCTGGATAGCCATTATTTTGGGCATTCTTCATTGTTCGCATCTCTAAACAAACTGGTTTGCGGAAATCCGATGTTGGGAGTGGCATTAGGCCTTCGGCATCAATAAATTCCCTATAGTCCTATGAAGAAATTTTATCGATGGAAATTAAATTTTTTTGTAAAAGCTTCAACATTAAAGTTTCATTATTCCGTTGCTTCTCAAGTTTTATTTTTAATATACTTACTTGTCACTTGCCTTTTATATGGCTACCCTATTTGGTATTCTTAATGTTTTTTCATTTTGGTAAATAACCAGGGCCTATCGGACCTACATTTTTTGTGTTCTTGCTTTACGAATTTTGTCATATTTAGTGTCTAAATTTCTGTGTAGTTTATATTACCATGGCATTTGTTATGATATTTCTAAAACATCATGTTAAAATCTCTCAAAAATAATTGCGTGTTATAATTATAAATAAATTTAAATGAACTTTCATAAGCTTTGACGAACTTAAAATGCTTGTATTATTATTTAATGTTTTCTATATACCCCGATATTTTAAATACATCTATGTCCGAAACTAAAATAACTTCAAATTAATGGAAAGTTTTTAATGCAATTTTCGGAAGCTGCTACAATTTAGTTATAAAATGTTCACATAAAAAAACAAAAAATCTCAACATTCATCAACTTATTAGCCCTAAATATAGCTTTGGATTATGTTTTTCCGATTTTGATTTTGCGAATTTCACTCAAGTTAATGTTATTAAAAATATTTTGGGAACCATTTTATGAACCGGTTATAAATTATCTACGCTGATTTGTCATACATGCATTTGGACACATAACTTTCTCAATATTGAAAAAAACCTTTTGTGGGAGAATGAGCAGATCCGGAATGCGGCCTCGCAGCCAAAGAAGCACCCTCAGAATCTCGGACGGCGGCTACAAAGTATAGAAAAGACTCCAAAATAGGCTATAAAGACGTAGATTCTCTAAGTATTTGAGAATAAAACCTGAGCTGTATAAATGGAACAAACGGTACTATACTATTTGCACTTCCAATTGTCACTTCCAAAGACTAATTTTACCAGACGTTGTCTTCTGATAGATGATCAAGACGAGCTCCAATTCTTGCAGAACAAATCATTACAATATCTATTTGATTTCACAGTAAATTCCCCAGTCCAAAGGATAAAAATATATCCTTTCGATTGGGGAATAGATATTATTGATAATACTATAACTATAAAATATTAGATATAAGAAACTATAATACATAGTTAACAAGCCTGGCACGAATACTTTCAAATAATAAAAAACATACTTTATTATTTTGGAGTTGCGTAGAAGTTCTGTCCCATGAATCTTCAAAGTCCCTTCTGTTTGTGGCAAAATAGAAGTATAAAGATAAGTCTTATGTTCATAAATTTGGTGTGAATCTAATCCGCTTCGTAATTTTTTTTGTAAGTGTTTTAGTAAATGAATCAATCTAGCGAGTATTACGCTGTATGATGCATCGTCAAATGTTGCCTTTCATTACTGAAATTGCCTAGACGAAGCAAGCTTCCACCATGAAGAATGTGATTTGTTAGTAGGTGTGTCATTATCACCAGAATAAAAAAAGTTTACAGAACACTAATTCTTTGATTGTGCATTCCACAAATTCACTCGTGATAAAACACGTAGCCTAAGTAAAAGAGGATATTTGGGAGCATTTTAAGAAATAAATTTGTACGAAACACGAATAATATCAGACTCACAGGTAGAATTGAAACGTCACGTCTAAATAAATGCAACGATGGCAATAAAAGAACCTGCGACGTAAATTGTTTCTAAACGGAATTGAATACTTCTTAGTGTATTCAGTAAAAAATTTACTCAATTTTCAATTAAGATAAGCAAATGAGGCTCTCTTGTGATTTCCTCCAATGAAAGACACAGCCATCCATCGGTTTAAGGTAATTAAAATCGATTGGTTAAAATTTAAGGGTTATTCGTCTTTAACGGCGAATATCATTTCGTTTTAATCCTGCGTCAAAAACCAATTTTTTTTCTTGGAAGATTTCTCATGCATAATATGTCATACTTGAGATGTTCACTGGTTGCAACTTGATTTTTCTTCTTCTCATTACTTCTCGAAGCAGCAGAAAAAGGAGCTTTCAATGTTGCAGAAGACATGTTACCCGATCTAATAGAGCAGTTTTCTCAATTTGATTCTGTTCACTTTTAAATGAATGTTCTATATCGGAAGGTTTAGTGAGTCCTCGTGAATTCTAGTCACGTTTGTTCAAACACATTAAACTACAGTTTCTGCTGGAGACGGTGAATTCAAATTCTTTGGTGCAAAGACTCAATACAATAAATTCTGTTGCATTTGGAACAAACTCTCTTACGATGTCCCCGTTCGGCGTATGTTCTGAATATGAAATTGACTTTTGATCTTATCACCACGTACTTATCTTCGGATTAAAGCCGTGGGGAATATAATTAAGAAATTAGTGTAGATCATGCTTAAACTTCAAATTGTGTTGCACAATTGAATGCTGTTAGATTGACACATATATTTTTCATGCTTTATTTTTTTTGCTTCCTTCTTTACATCATTATGCAAAAAGTTGCTGAATGATTATGGAAAGACCTTAAAATGTACATATGTGCAGAATATTCATTGCTTACTAAAGGGCTGAGAATGAAGCCAATGAACTTAATCCTCTAAAATAACATGAGTAGTCGGTCGAGATTGCGGGCCCAAACGGCTCATTGCATTCTCCATTCATTGTTTTCCTTAAACCTTTGCAGGTTCACGATCCGCTTGTTCACACTAGTTTGTAACCCTTAAAAATACACTAAGGAGAATCGCTTGACTTTTTCATTCTCTCGTTAAGAACTCTGGTCCATCTTGCAAGATGTCCTATTATCTTATTTTTGTTTGCTCTCATCGATAAATGAACAAACATACATCAAACAAATGCAAGAAAGAAGGACATCTTCCAACGATAATTTTTTCTGCACAAGCCTGCAAAAGTCCGGGATTACGGATTGATTATCGCGGTATTTATGAAATTTCGTAATACTTTAATTGGAATCACTGGTGCTATCCAAATGGTTGAATAGATATTTATTTTAATTGGTGAATATTCTAATAAAAAAAAACATAATTGAAGCATTCGATTTCGATAGTGACTCTATAATCTTTTTAACAAAAATAACAAGTTTTCCCGTTGCCACATTGTTAGTCATTTCTCACATGTGTCAGAAGAACAAAGAATGTATTCACATGTGGCATCATCATATCGTACAACGTACATTTGTTTTTGCACTGATTAATTCGAATACTGCTGGATATATGTGTCTTTAGTATAAGTAAAATGAAGTGTGCTGATGTGACATACTCTATTAGCATTCCAAGAAGTGAGTGGAGATTAGAATCCTTCATGTGTACCAACTCTAGAATGAATACTCGGAAGTAGGTTCGCAACTGAAAAAGTGCTTAGTGTATAAGAATCAATGTGAAGTGAATGTCAGATTATGGACTTTCTAATCCGCTATGAAATAACGAAATAAATAGTGGCTTCTTGCAAAAGATTTCCAAGTATGTTAGTGCTACGTTCATACTTTTCCACACATTAGGCTAAGGAAGCGACGAGTATCTATTTTAGCTTAAGTATCTCAATTGCTTTTATTTTCATGAGATTCAGAGGCAGAAGTATTTGTGATATTTAAATTTGACTTAGAGATAGTTTTGGTCTTGGTTTAGGGTTTTCGAAGTTCTCTTTGAGGTTTCTCGTCTAATGCAGCATTTCAATTGATATCTGTTTGCCCTAGCAGTCCTCAATATTTAGTAACTGCCTTTTTTGTAATTTATTATGCAAAGCATCAGTATCTTTGGGAGTGTCATGATTTTTCATGACGCTCATGCTATGCATTCAGCGTCATGCTAATCGAGTAATATTAAGTCACTGTTTTCAATTATTTTACCAAAAATTCATTATTTCACCATGCGAAATTATGTTCATTACGTATGTCGTTCCATTCATCAGATAGAAAGCGGCAGATATCAAACATAATCATGACAATATTTGTATTTAAAGAAACAGATGGTTAATTAGACATTTAACCTTTAAAAAACTTCACGGAAGCCTGAGCTTCAAATAAATACGGAACATAATATTTTCTTTAGGAGTCAGCCTTGATTGTATTGCAATCAAATCAATGCTTTAGCAACGACTGAGTGATGCATTTTCTTTGCCATTAAGTCAGGGAGTCTCAGCCAATTTGAATGTTATGTTGATATCCTGATATGCAAATTAGCCTATTGACATAAGATTGTAATGGCGTCCTGGATGTGTTTGAATGTAAGTTGCCAAAAAGAAAAATACGCCTCGTAACCAAGAGTGTTGCATAAAGAATCAGTCGGAATAATATGGCATATAGGACACCTACATCTACCAAATTTACATTTTGTAAGCATTGAAATACAGTTTGCAGGATAAGGAATACATGCTAGTTATAATCTATCCATAGATATCCATTCTGTCTGAAACAGTAAATTAAAAAGTCTTCGATTTTTGATCAATGAAATAAGCTACGATTTTTTCATTTTTACATGTCGGTCGGCGGAGGAAGACAAATAAGTTTTGTGGTCGTTTTTAATCAATGTCAGGATTGCATAATATGAACCTTAGCATAACAGGCACACAAACGTCATATGGGGTATACTGGGGGTATCATAAATTAGCCAATTGACGAATTTCTGTGCCTTAAGAAGAGCACTGCTACTTTCTACGTAGGAAGTTTCGTATTTTACGAAACTTTATGGATTTTATTGAAGGGAAGGTATCATCTCTGTTGATGTCATTTAGGGGCTATCGACTTTTGATGGTAGGAACGCCGTCTGGTCATAGGTTTTTTTAAGGTACAGATCGGGTTCCTGTGGTTGTTTCTATTCAAAAATTTGAAATGGGGAAATTTCATGCCAGTAATCGTCTAATTGTAGGGGCCTGTATAGCTGTTCCTGTAGAGAATGTTCTTGTTTGCTTGATTCAAGGGTTGAAGAAGGAGCTCAGTCATCTACACACGTCGAGAGTATCAATATCATTACGACAAATTGGTTTAAGGTAAGAATAATCGGCAGATATTCATTATTTTCATTATATTTTGCATCTTTGTTTTCACATGAAAGGTATGAACATCATTGCATGGTTTTGAGATTTCATTTCCTACACATCCAAATGGTGAACTTTTCAATAAAGGGTTGAACGTTCAACTATTCAGGTCGGTTTATGCAACAATTTGAAGCAAGTTAATTGAAACCATATTGTGACATGTTGAGAAATGAAAACGCTTGAATCCTAGTATTAAAATCAATCTGCATAGTAGATCAACGATAACTTGATTTCAATATTGAAAATGGCATATGTCAGCAATATTCAAAGTTTTATTTAGCTCCTTAAATTTTTCTCATTGCTGCAGCTTTCTTCAAATTGACATTATTTGTTTCCATAATTTCTATAATAGTTGAAATGAACATAAGCTACGTTTAAGTTGATTGCTTATTGGTAACTCAGTAACTTGGCAAGACCTTTCGCAAGCATTTCTCCGCATGCATTGAACAAATATATATAAATACATAATTTATATATATATACATAAAATATTATAAATAAATATATATATGTATATATATATTTATATATATATATAAGAAATACTCTACTAAAATATGTGTAAATAAAACGTATCAAAACCCACTAAAAATAATAAAGCAAAAATGCAATATATACTCACCAAACTGTGATATTTATGATCTTCTTGAGCTGAATGAACGAGTGCGTGGTCTAGTACGTCGTATTGAAATTTGATTGATATATTTCTCATAATACTTTTCTGTTAAAAAATGTGCATAACTATAATATTCTACTTCATTCCAATTAAACAATAAATCAATCATTACATCATTGAACGATTATATGAATCAGGATCTAAACTGTGTGTTGATGTACTTGTGTTATAATCTGTTACTCTTGAGTTTTTCGTGGTGTCCCGAATACATAATTAAAAGCAATATCATTTGAATCATGGCTTTGCGTCGAAATAATTTTGAAGTGTTTCTATCGCCAAAATTAGGTCACTGATATGTTGGAACAAAATAATTCATCATAAGTAAATAGTAACTATAAGAACAGTTTGTATTCGCGTGTTTTAATGATAATAAACGTTCAGCCCCGCAACTTCTTCTCATGTGCACGTACACTAAGATTAAATATTAAATGTGAATTTAAGCTAACGAATCAACTATTATCTTAATGTCTATGCTAAACTTTCGTTGTCGATAGTATCTGCGTTGGTACTTAAAAATGTATTTATCAATTCGTCAGGATCTCTTATAGAGGTGACAGGAAATTTTTAATTTAAATTTAAACTCGTTACTATTGTTCTTTATTTTAAACACTGTTTGCTCGAAGTGGAATACATTCGCCTTGACATCCATCACTTTCCTTTAAATAAAAGAAGAAACCAAATAGAATATAAAAAGAAAGTATGGCAAAAAAATTTCTAAAGGAAAAAATAAAAACGTAACAAAATGATAAAACTAAGTTAAATATGGGATTGTATGTTGATGTGAACTCTATATTATCGCAATACTTTCAATAAGCAAATAATCTTAAAATATTTTATCAATTATATGTCATTAATGAATTATTGAAAGTATTGCCAAATTTTCGTTCTTAAGCATCATCAACAAGTAATTTCTGTATTCTTAATGTTTGAAAACGAATTGATTGTTTGGAGTTAGATAACAACACATAAAGTACATGGTTTACAAATGAATAAGTGTAAATTAAAGCTTCTTTAAACTTATTTCAAATTCAAGTGTAGATACAGTACTGTGTGATGTGGCAAGTGTGAAAATAATTTAGGAAGGAAATTCAACTTTGTGTTTTCATTTTAATTGAAAATCATTACGTAATATACAAAAGACCCATAGAGTTTATGTCCTTATAGCATAGATTACTAATCACCGTCTGCTTCCCAATCAATTGATAGAAGAATCAGAGTTGCACTTCCTAGGTATAAAAGAGGATCCGGAGGATACGTCAGAAAGTATTAAAAGCTAGTGCTTCATAGGAATTGTTTATTGTACGACTGTTGCAAACACTTTACAAAGCTTGTGTCTTTTTCGTTGCATCCACCATTTGATCTGTTTTGCTTTACTTTTTTAATTCGGATAAAAATAAGATACTATCGAAAAGAACATGGTGCATAGTTGATCAATGCTTAAAACAAACCTGTGCGAGTTCAAGTCCACGCTTCGTACATCAAAGTGAAAGGAATTTAAATTGAGACTATTGGAGGAGCAACATTCTTTGGACTCGAATGCTTCCACAGTAAATTTTGTTTAGGAATAAGGATGTTTTTGGGTAGTTGCGCTTTCCTTTTTGAAAATTGAGAGCAGCAACGAAACAATGCATTGTGAAAGGAAAACGCCAAGCGTATTTTTAAGCTTTGATTTCGAAACCATGGGCATTCTATAAACATTGAAAGTACTCAAGTTCGAATCCTTTGACCCACTATGGTCGGACTTAAACCGTTTGTTGTCAAAGTTGTCTTGAATCTGCTATCCACGCCACTGACTGACAAGCACTATACAAACACTGATATCATCCAAATTTTATAATTGCTGGAGACGAAATCCTTGAGCACGATATCTTTTTCTTTTTAACGATATCATTTTGTACAAGACGGTTGGCGTAAACTTCAACTGCATCTACAAAAGTTGACATCAGGCACGACTGCATAACAGACGTCTATCCTTCGTAATAGTGTTTTCCTCGAGAATTGAACACGCAAGGGGAAACAAAATATAAAAGATATTGAACATTTTCGAACATATTTTGTGACAGAAACGCAAGACGATTTTTACTAGAGCGTTAAATTTAAGTTAAAATAGAAATTATGAAGCTAAATATTATATACTATAATCTATGATATATATTATAAAGTTTAACATCTTTTTCTATGATTGAACTCACGCATTGTTTAATTCACATTTACGTGTTGGGTCATAACTATAAATGGATAAAATAAAGTATGAATTTGGATACAGAGAGCTTCATTCAGCAGTTAAATTCATTTCAGCTGCATCAAAGCAGGAATACATTGTCAATCGTTCTTATTACTATTGAATTATCATCCACAGTACTGAACTACAACTTTGATTTGCAATGAGCAACAAATAGCTCCCTAATTAATTCAATGGGAAGAGCAACATTTAATTGAACAAACTGAAGCATAGACTAAATTTTGAATTGAAGCGCATGAAATTTTCACTTTATATTTAGAGCCTTGGACCAAATCAATATTGTGCGTAGAAAAAGCACAACACGAACTTTCACAAAAGCATGTTAAATGCTAACATAAAAATTTAATTGAACGATTACATTTAAGGCGCCATTAGCAGTCGATAGAGGTGAAAGGCGACACATTAGTTTGAATTATTATGGACGTTGCTTTATTACGAGCATAGTAATCAATCCAGAAAGATGCTAGGATAGTTCACAGAATAGATTAGAACTGCTTTTGCAGTGTTAGATATTTTATGATACATTGTGAGGCTTAATTACAGCAGTGGGCACCATTGTTGACTAGCATTCAGTTGGTCACAACATTACTCAATTTGTACAAATCTCACCTTATCTGTGTCATTTCGGAGATAGTAACAAGAGTGTGGAGGATGTGTGGTCTGATTTTTATCACAATATTCACAAGCAGTTGTAGTGCCGTCGGTCGAGGTTGGGTAGTATGGTGTGCTTGCTGCTTCCTGCTTAAAATCGAATTGGTAGAAAGTTAGTCTTATCATTTTTACAGTGGAGTTCGGCTTACTTATAGTTTAGAAGCTATGCTACACGATTAATTGCAATGTCCTTAGTAGATGCTTCTGTCAATATTTTTTGAGATAGATTTTGCGTAAAGCTCAAAGCACAAAATCAGTTAGAGCCATTAAAAAAGTCAAAAAGATTTATCAAACCTTGATAAGACGAAAGACAGGAAGGTAAACTGTTAGCGTTAAACAGATGCCATAGTACATGTTGAGCAATTTTTTTTTCTAATGGTATTTCAATTCTGCCTTACATGCAAGTAAGACATAAACTTTATTTACACTGACTATCAATAATGAAAGGCAATGTATTCTTTGTCTGTTTCATTGGAGAGTTCGAATATCTCATTTTTACTGATTTAAACATTTTTGTAAATGTATGCCACTTTATAAAGATTGAACACAAAATTGGACCCAAAAACGATGCCTGCTATTCATACTTGGTTTTGTACCATTATTATATTGTCGTACATAGATGGATATTATTCAGGATTTTAAATAATCTCTAGCATTAATAGATTTATTTCAAGAGTCAATGCTACGTATCTGTTAGATTGGGTTGATTCAAGCATTTTTCGCATAAAGAACATTAGTAAATTATAATTTCGTCGATGTTGTTATCGCGTCTATGTGATATTATCGTAAGTTGGTGCATTTCAGGCATATAAACAGAGTCTTTTTGCAACACTTGCAAAACCAGTGAGGTAAATCATAAATAGTCCTCTAAAGTTAAACTATGACAATGAGGGAATCGTCGTCCAATCAGTAAATTGTCACGGAATGGGTTTAAGGTTTTCCAGTTCAAGCGTCAAATATTCATTTACGACATGACAGAGATGCTGAAATAATTGTTTGAATGCTTAAATAATAAAACTTGGACGATAAGTGTTGCCAAAGTTGCCATTGTAATTAAAGGACATGTTTGATCTATGTTCAAAAGTGAATGAGACGAGCAATCTCATATTACTGAATGCAAATTTGATAAAAATTAGATGTAAATATGTTGTAAATTGGGTCATTGCATTGTTTTGGGTTTCTGCTCCTCTTCTAATATACACTTTTGTCATTTGCATAGTAATAATCGTTTTAGCTGTTTAATTCTTCGATAAGCTTCGATAGTGCAACGAAGGACTTTCTTTTATTGATTGATGGACAGCTGTTCAAATTGTAATTATGTAAGCGGCTGACTTTAAGTCTGTTCCGGTGAATCAAATTTGTGTGACTATATGTCTCAAAGGAATTGGGACAAAGAAACAATTCAAATCTAAAGCCTTACAACTTTCCATCTATCATTTAGAGAAAGAAACAAATTCGAAATGAAGATACTTTGCATGTTTGGCATGCATATTGTGTGTGTAACAATCAATCTATTGCAAATTTTGAAAATTCGAAAAATAAAATGCATTACACAGTCTAGAAAGTATTTTTAAAGTGTTATGAGGCTATTTTGCGTTGCCATGACAGTTTTCATTTTCACGTTGTAATACCTTCCTCGTTGAGATAACTTTAGACAAAGCGTTGGCGATTTCGTGTTTGTTAATATGGATGGGGGTTAGGAAATCTAAGAAAATGCTGTTTGCTATACTGTTCTTCAATATGATTTCAATACTGTGCAGTGTATTAGATTTAGATGTTTTTGGTTGTTTAGAATAATTACACTCCAAGCCCACCGTTCCTACACAAAAGTGGTTTCAAAAATTTATTCAAAATATAAAATAAAAAGATGAATATCAAATATTTCTCTGGGAAATGTTTTAGAGTTGTAAAAAGTCAATTTGAGTCGATTTCCTATGATTTCTTGTAAATATTTTTAAAAAACAAAATATTGCCGACGATTTTCAATGAAAAGTAATGAAAATCTGTCTTTTTGATTTACTGGCACCAAACTTAGGGATATTTTAAAGAATGCATTTAAGCTTCGTGTCTCATTGTGCAGTGAATTTCAAGTTGAATTGAATTCGAGTGGGAAGTTCTTCTCATTTTGAATTTTTGCATGGTGGAAAAGTTTAAATTTGATTGATGCATTAGAAGTTGGTATGTTGCGCAAGCACCTATCAGTAGCTCTAAATTAAGAGAGTACAGTGAATTGATTTTTGGGTTAGATTATAACAGCCAAGCTGCTTTATAATAGTGTAGAATATAAGTAAGACTTATTAATTAGATCTTACTTACTCGATTAGTCGAATTGCTTCCTTTCTTTCAAGCAACATGTTGATACAAAACTACAAATTTGTATTCAATATGTATTCTTTTGATTCACCCACAAATCATCGCATATAATGAAATTCTTCGATGCAGGAAACATCCACAAAAGCTGTTTAAATGATTAATGAATATATTCCAATATTAGATAGGTTTATTGGGTTTACACATGTTTTAACTAATTAGTGATAGAATCGAGAAAATTTAAAGACGGCAGTGCAGATTTTCGTTGCACATTTGAACGGCATTTTATTTATTGTTAAACTGTAATCCTTGACCAGTTTTTCTTCGATAATGAAGGGAACTTCATCGAGCGCCGAAAATTTGCCAATGATTTATTCAGCAATCATTATTTCAACATATTGATGGCCCGCGAACACAATATTACCTAAAGGAAAACAGCCACCACGGCAAATGCATCCAAAGCTTTCTAAAAGCGCATCCCAATTGTATTGCAATCTTCATAATTTTGTGTTATGTATGTTCCGAACCATTTATGTGCATGTACTGCTATGAACTTGATGTTTGTCATGATTGTCAGCAATGACAGTGACCTACTGCAGACTTTTTTGTTAAGTGCTTTGGTGGACATCAACTTAACAGTGATGAAGTTTGAATATTAATGCTCATAATATAACCGAACAGTTTCTTTGCGAAAAAAATCGCGCGATTCTTTTGAGCGACCGCCGAGCTAATTTGCATGAGCTTATTAATTCCATAGAAAGAATGCAAGGTGTGGTATTTTCGATTTAGTATGCATTTTTTTGCAAAGATTGATTTATTTAGTGTTGTGAGTTTTATAGTGCTTTTCCAACGAAATCCTAAAACGCTTATGTATTACATTCAATTGGGTTGAAATACGAATACACTACTACTCTCCTGTAAGCACTTAAAAAGTTTGCTTTTGATGGCCCCTTGTAAAGGCGAAAAGGCCTAAGGTATCCTAAGGTATCAAATAAAATCCGAGTCATCTTGTATTACATCGAACAAAGGTGTTGTACTTATTGTATTACATCGAACACCAAAACAAATCGCGATCTGGACATGCATGAAAGTTTATCGATGAGGATCTTGTCAAGGCGACAAATGTTGAGCACCATCCAACTTTTGAATGACTCGGAGGGATTTAGACTGTGCATCATACAAACTTCAGCTAGAATCTCCGCGTCTCGCATGCACCCCCACTATGTTGAAGCGAGTAAACGCGACAAGGCTAAAACACCTGGTTGGTTGATACCCTTGATTTCTGCTGTATAACAGGATGGACCTGCTGTAACCGCTTCTACCACATATGAGGAGCTAAGATTCGATGCTGGCATATGGTATGTGCAACAGTCGTGTTCTAGTCTAATATAACAATTGAAGTGTCCAGAGGAACTAAATTATGAATATATTGTCATAAATAACTTCCATTTGGGTTACTTTCGGTCTTGGTATTTGTAAGTTATCGATTATTGACTCAAGGGCCAATGACAAACGTACAAATATTTTTCTGTTAACTCAAAAAATTGGTAGAAGTCAAAAGAAAGGTTTAATGGATCTCGTACTTATTAACCACTTTTCTCTCGAAGAGACAATTACTTGCGCCTCATTCGATAAAGATGTAGCAAGAGGTATGTATTATATTATAAGAGGTTCACTTGTTCACTTACAAAATGTTAAGGAATCAGATACTCCATACATGTTAATATTTTCGAAAAGGTTATAAATATATATGTTTATTGCAGAAAGGTTTTCCCTCGTTTCCTGTTTCCGTGCAAAGTGGCTTTTTTGTTATCTAATTCAGTTTCCAAACTGCTTATTTGTTGGGTGTAATCGCATAATAATGGAATGCAACTCCTTCACTTCAACTGGTAAATGTAAATTGATTTCGCGATACAAAAAATATTTCCTGTTTCAGGTAGAACTAAGAAGAGCCAAAGATATAATCAGCATTAAAAAAGATTTTAAATTTCGGAGAGTTCGTTACACTTACATATGTATTCAATTAAAATATGTCCTATGTTGAGAGGAAATCAATATGGATGAAATTAGTATTGTAATAAATAAAATTAAACGTTTATTTGATCCAGGCGATTGTCATTATGTATAAATTTATGTATGTTCTGTATCGAGGCAAGTCCTTCGAAATAGTCCCGACTTCACTCATATGCTTATAGGAGTTAGTGTGCTTCACGTTTTGGACTTTATTAGAACACTCATCACAAAGAAGATTTTCCTCCTTTTGTCTTGTCTCTTTTAATCCGCTAATCCTTACGCCAGCCTAGCTTTTTATGACCCATTACGTTAATTTATGTGAAGACAAGACTTGTGTAGATCTATCATAATTTGTCCTGTCACGGAAAGGTACTTAGTTGCAAAGCAATATATCTGGCTTACTACGAGGGTGCATTAAAGCATTTTCTATGGATATTTTACTTCTTTGTCGTGTGAGTTATAAAAGAATGCGAGTCTTCCCTTGCAGTTTTGTTGGACTAGTTCCTAGTCATTTTGCGGAATGACTGCTGAATGTTAGGTGCTCTTATAAAACGACGTAGTTTGCAAACTACTTGATGTAGTTTCCTCTATGTATATGTTATGACGGAACTATCCTGTTTCTATTTAGTTAATGGAAGCCCGCTTCTATCTTTAGCGGATACACTACTAGCAAATGCTACGACAAAGCTCATACGGGTGGTGCAAATATAGCGAAAGATTAACGTTGATCATGGCGCGATGACAATTTCACATTCTTAGACCGTTGATGTCTTCTACATTGAATGAATTCTGTATTGGATTGGAGGGTAGAGTTTCGAGCCAAGATATTTGGAAAGTTACATCATTTAAAATATGTTATGGTTACGTCGGTAATGTGTTGCATCCGAGCATACGACACTAAATATAGAAGGAACTCTGACATGAAGGACATGGTTGTAGATAAACTTTTAGATTGTGGAGCAGCCGTTGGATTACGCGAAGTTAATCGTAACGAAACGGAATAAAGGAATTTTCGTAGATTGAGCGAAAAGGAAATGGTCTAAGTTTTGTTGGGACTCTTTTTGCCATCTGTATATTAGACTGAGCGGACCTTCTACAAGATAGTTGACAATATAAGTTAATTGTATTATATTTTGTAATTTTTCTAAGCTTTCAATAGACTTGACAGACAATTTCTTTTCTTTAACATTAGGAACTTTTTTCGGAAAGAAGTTCAAGCAGTATGAGACTTACTATTCACCATGGCTTCTATTTGAAAAGCAAGTAGTG